>CAKAOJ020000072.1:1407500-2673187 GCA_916701645.2 Sebastolobus alascanus | reverse complement strand
TTAAAATTTGTATTTATTTGCGACTGATCAAATGCATCAAGTGCAGACTTGCTGGGAACGAATAGCCTTTACGTTAGTTAATTCAGGAAATGAATTGATTCGTGACACACTTTTTAAATAACATAATTTTGTTTTAATTTTTTGGGCTTGGAGGGGAAGGTATCAAGTATATTCAAGTCAAAAGGCTCAAGTCCAAGTGAAGTCACAAGTCACTGGTGTTAAAGTCCAAGTCCAGTTGCCAATCTTTTTTGATTTTGTCGAGTCTAAATTCATCAAATTGGTGACTCAAGTCCACACTTCTGTTAAAGCGGCAGAATATTTTTAGCCTCATTGGGCAAAAAATCTATAATAACCTTTCAGCATATTGAAAATGAAGTGTTCTGACTTTCAACTTTCTCATTTTCAAGCTAATCAGTACACTACAAGATGTTTCTGAAAACATCTGAGGTGAGAAATAGGCGCTGCCTACTTTGACCGTTTGGTCGGAGTTCGCGAGTGATTGACTCGTGGCTCTCAAAGACGGCAGCTGGACGGCAGACTCCAGATCAGCTCTGACTGCTTGTTCTCCTCCGGTCTGTGAAATCTTGCAGATACCATTAGGAGCACCGGAAGACACAGAGGCACATAATTTTTTCCAAATGACCTGTCTCATGCACTACTGTCAGGATATAGCGACCGTTTTATAAATCTAACTTTTTTTTAAACCATATTTGCCCCAATCTGCCTACTTCAGCTTTAATTAGCAATGAAAAGAACTGTTAGTTGCAGCTCAAAATGCATCTTTAATTTCTTCTTTTGCCATTTGCAGGCCAGATGTGATATATAATCTCATTTCTTTTCAATATAGCAACTGACTTTCTTTACAGGAAAATCTGAAGAGGAAATAATAAAAAATATACAAATGTTGTGTGTTTTCGTCGCAGCTTGGCCTGTAAAAACAAAACCTGTATGTTTTTAACTGTGGAAGCTTTCTCCTCCAGCAGACGGTTC
The DNA here is from genome assembly GCA_916701645.2 of Sebastolobus alascanus. NCBI lineage: Eukaryota > Metazoa > Chordata > Actinopteri > Perciformes > Sebastidae > Sebastolobus > Sebastolobus alascanus. The sequence goes on along the minus strand of CAKAOJ020000072.1, from coordinate 2,672,197 downwards.
CCATTACCTCTCAAACCCTTTCAAAATGAGACAAATTATGTAACGAGTGTAACTCTGAATGACCTCTGACTTCTGGCTCCTCTGGATGTAAACACACTCCGTACAACATGGAATGAATATTCAGCTCACGCTGCTCTTACATCGGCCCTATACTGATAGACACCAGTGGAAGGTGACTAACACAGCGGGAAGAAGAAGCAGCAGCAGAATTTAAAACACTGGGAAGAGACGTTTATGTTGCCTCCGCTGCTGGCTGTGTAGGTGGCGTCTCCATAGAAACCAGGAGCTTGTTGCGACTGCCTCGACCGAGTGTGTTGATACTCTGGAAGCTGGTTTTAGAGAGATGACGACTGTCTGCCCAGAAATCTGCTCTGCATGATTTGTTCTCATTCAACTTGTTCTGATAATTATCTGTCCTTTTTCATGAACAAAGAGCTAAACATTAACAGACAGGCACAACCGGAGCCTGATGTCTTTTATTAGCCCGTCTCTCTCTCAGGTCATGAGGCTGCTTGCTGTTTGTATTCTCAGAGGAAACTATTCCAGGACGCTAATCCTCTGATTATATCTGCTCTCTGCATGTTGACCTGCAGCTCCTTAAGGCTGCTGTTTTTCACAAGTCGTGGACAAAAGGGGGGGATCACAGGCTGACGTGAGGAGCCATAAAAAGCGGACATGGTTCTTTTTGACATGACAACGAGAAAAAAAGACAAATTTAAAAAAAAGATCTGCAGCACTGAAGCACAATTCTGGTTACACAAAATCTCCACGTGGGTTATCCTCTTGTGATGCTGCTATTTTAAGAGACTAAATCCAATTATTTGGTAATTATTTCAATCCCTGTTTTGACATGACAGCAAAAACAACAAGCCTTTCAGTCTTTCAGCCTCACAGGACTGAGTTTATATCCAATGAGAGCTGCGGCTGCTGCAACTTTACTGTTTTTCATGTTGACCTGTTTTTTTTTTTACTGATGCTTTTGCTCTAGCTGTTGTTTTCTCTTTTGTGTGTTATGTTTTTTGCTTACAGTACACACAGCATCCCTATTCACAAATGATTGTCACTCACAAACTGAAGATGAATTTGCGAGTCCTAAAGGTCTCTTGCATTCTCACACATTGGTTGCAAGTATGTTGTTGAATTTTGATTAGAGTCATAATAAACACAAGAGGAAATTATCTTATCGTAGGTTGAATGTTGCACCCCCTGATGGATGATAAAGTTGTATTTACAGGCTCACCTGTAAATACTACAAAACTAGGCAGCGCTGATCAAATATGAATCAATATTCTATTACTGTAATGCCTATTTCTCACCTCAAATGTTTTCAGAATCATCTTGTAGTGTACTGTTAACTGTAAAATTAGAAAGTTTGTGACCCAGCAGCCATGTTGAGATCAGTCGAGGAAATACCAAGCACCGCCCACCAGCCGGAGCACAGCCAATAGGAACGCTCTCTCTCTGAAATGACCTGTGATTGGCCAAAGTCTCCCGTCACAGGCTAGATTTTTTAAAGCCTGAAAACAGAGCCATGAGGAGGTGCAGAAGTCTAGTTTTCTCTCAGAACACTTGAATTACAACATGCTGAAAGGTTATTATGGAATTTTTGCCCAATGATGCCAAAAATATTCTGCCTACTGCAGGTTTAAGGGGATAAACTAAAGCAGTCGTTGTTGTGTTGCATGCAACGGTTCTTGCGGGTTATTCTTGCTGTGTAAACACATCACTTTATGAGCTCTGGGTGATTTTTCAGAATAAAGATCTTTCTATCCCTGAGCAGCTAATAGAAACGCTTTCAGAAACTGTACACAGAATAAATTACTTTTGTGTTACAGAAGTTGGCAATCGCTATAAAGTTCTTGCTCTCCATAAACCACCACATGTATGTAAATGTAAACAGCCTGGGGAAAAAGTAGAAAACTTTTTATTCACAAGAAAAATGCTGCAGATAAGCCACTGCTCTGAGACTGCAGTACTCTCACTGACCACATGATGGGAGTGCAGAGCAAAGCATGCACACACACACACACACACACACACACACACAAACAAACACACACACACCACAACAAAGTCACAAGTCCTTCACTGGATGACGTTCACAACACTACACAGCAGAAGTGCCGAAGTGCCACCTATGTTGAAACTAATGGAATTTTTTTTTCACTCTCTCAGCCTCTCAATGGCCTTGACATCCGAGCAGCGCGGCAGCCATTTCCATAAGCAGCAGAGAGGGGAATGAGGACAGAGGGATGAGAGCGTGATGGAGACAGTGAGAGAGGAGAAACACAGTGAAAGAGAGAGAGAGAGAGAGAGAGAGAGAGAGAGGTGTGGGTGGCTGTGGGAAGAGAGGAAAGATGCTCTACTCTGGGAGGCTGTGTGGATGTTTGTTGGCGGTGAGGAGGAGGCTGTAACCCCCGGTAACAGTTGCTCCACAACTGGTCCTCACCGGATCCCAGAGCCCCCAAACATGCAGGAGTCCCACTAATCTGAACACTTTAAAAACCTCTCACACAGCAGCAGCAGCAGCAGCGACTGGACGCTAATAGCACTCACAGGCTTTTCACTGAGAGGCCTCAACATGCACACACACACATACTGTGCTGCTGATGTTTACCAGTTAACGGGACGCTAAAAAACACTTGACATGCTAACTGTGAGGTGCTCCTGCTTCGTGAGGAGAACTCAGTGTCTTCTCTCTGACCTCCTCTCTCTATCACATCTCTCATCTCTGGTGGATGAGTTTGGACATGTGGCCGGCTGCTGCCCGCTCTCCGTCCGCCATCCCTCGCTCTGAGGTGCCTCCAGGTCATCAAGCAGTCTGAAGACACGAGATCCTCTTGGACCGACATCAGAGGAGGGCGCATTTTACTGCAGAGCAACAGGAAAGCCACCGTGGAAAACAATTTATTACAGCTAAGAAGTGAGAGCATGAGGATACCTCCCTGTTACGTTGCCTCGTGATGTCCTGATGATGTCCTCATCTGACACCAAACTGTGACGACATATCTTCATATTTTTCATTCCCCCGAAATCTGAGAACAATCCAGTAATTGTTCTTTTCAAAGTGAGAAGAGACCTCTGTCCTAAAACTGGCTAAAACTCTTTAAACTACATAACCCAGAGTAATAAGAAAGCATTTAGAGAGGGAAGACAGACTTTACCGTTAGGGAAGGTGGGCAACTGCCTGGGGCCCCGACTAAAAGGGCCCCAAACAGCTATAGATTAATTATGATGTTTAGTTATGAAAAATATTGAATCATGTTACTATGCTAACTCATTGTACCCTGAAATAACCTACAAAAGGCCTCCAAAGCACTTAAAAAATACTGTATACTACGTACTGTGTACTTCTACTTCAGAGGGAAAACATTGTAGTACTACATTTACCTGACAGAGAAATGTTACTGGTTACATTGCAGATTCAGATTTGACAAAAGATAACAATTCAAATATAATGTTATTCATTAAACTATCCAGCATCATAAGCTCCACCTTGAACAGACGTTAAATACATTAAACCTGCAATAGGCAGAATATATTTGGCATCATTCGGAAAACATTCTATAATAACCTTTCAGCATATTGTAGTTCAAGTGTTCTGAGAGATAACTAGACTTCTGCTCCTCCTCATGGCTCTGTTTTCAGGCTTTAAAAAATCTAGCCTGACAGGAGACTTTGGCCAATCACAGGTCATTTCAGAGAGAGAGAGCGTTCCTATTGGCTGTGCTCCGGCTGGTGGGTGGTGCTTGGTATTTCCTCAACTGGTCTCAACATGTCTGCCGGGTCACAAACTTTCTCATTTTACAGCTAAACAGTACACTACAAGATGTTTCTGACAAAATTTGAGGTGAGAAATAGGCATTACAGAAACAGAATATTGATTCATATTTGATCAGCGCTGCCTAGTTTGACAGTGTGATCGGAGTTTGCGAGTGATAGACAGCTGCTCAGAGACTTCTCAGCTCTGATCTGTTATTTTTCTTCAGGCGCTGTGGAATCTCGCAAATGCCATTAGGAGCACTCTCATAGACGGAAGCTGGATGATACAGAAGCACAGAAGTTATGTGACAAATAAATCAACATTGACTTCTGGACTCCTGGAGCACGAACAGAGGTCTCCTGGTGAAAGTCTGGTGATTTTTGACCCACCCATCCACCCCGACCTCCTCCCTACGTGGCTTTCGTAGCTCTTTATACTTCCCGGTTCACAATTACATGGTTTACATAAGAATTGATTTTGTGCTGACCATCATGAAAAAAAAGGAAATTCAAACTGCTGTGCGACTGGGCTGATATGTTAAATATAACTGCCTCAAATGATCCACATGTTTCTGTTATGACCTGTGTTGATAATAAAAACAGCTTCAGTGAGGTCCTGATAGTCACTCCTTCATTATGTGAAAAGCTGCCAGCCTCTACATTTCATTTGCACCGAAGAATCTGTGTCAGTGACCTTTTAACTTGAGGCCTGAAGACCTGACGAGGAAGCTTCTTCCTTTTGTATGTGGTGAGAGGCCTGTGTGTGTTTCTCTCTTTAATCACTGAAGTTTACAAAATGCGATGATAGCAGCTTTAAATGATGTTGAATGTGTGAATTTCGCAGTTTTTTTAATTTTATTTTTTGCTTCTAGCTGTGAAGTCATTATGGTAATTACCATCGACGATGAAAAGTGTTGATCACAAGTCAAATAAATCCAAAAGGAACAACAACTGCTGGTAAAGACTGATAAAGGGAGGTTTATTTCATAACATTCAACTGAGCGGAACACAATATCTCATGTCCACTTGGCCCGTTTACAAGAATCCCGGAAAGCAGAACACTGTATCTCTGTAACATCAAGTACTACCATGAGTGAGTGATGTTTGGTCTGTGTGTATGAGTTCAGCTTGTTTATCAGGGAGCCAAACATTCAATCAATTCATTCAATGATGTACAGAAAAGCTTTGTATGTTTGACTTTGGTGAAATGACTTTTTTTGCACCCAAATTGTTTGACAAATTTTAATTTGTTAAGAAAGTAGATTATGATTAGATATTCATGGTCCCCAGAGGAACATTCGTTATGTACATTTGTTCTGTGCAACACTTTCATGTCCCCTTGTGTAATGATTGTTGTATCCTCCGGGCCACTAACAGGGATTTGGGCACTTTCTCTTATGTATTATTTTCTGTGTACTTTAAACGGGGAACAGGAAGCAACACCAGCTGCTGGAAACTTGTAAAATACAAATATTTGGTGTTTACATTCAGCTGGGACGAATGAGACAACTAACCTTTGCAATGCAACATTTATTTGTTAAAGCTAGGGTCGACATAATTAAATTATCCAACATAAAAACCCAGCCCTCAACTCAACTCTTTTTCCAATGAACGTAGCTAGCAGCGCTACATGTCCTCCAGATCCGGCGAGGACACTAGGGGACGCGCTGCTCCACTAAACTGGCCGTTCAAGCAGTGACGTACGTGGAATGCACCTGATTGGTCCCTGGTTCTCTGCTCACCGTTTCAAACAGGAAACAACACGGCAGCCTGCTCATAAACTTTCTGTTATTCCGTCTAAACAATCCACCAAAATCTACTCCTGAAAAGATTTTATGCGAGATATAGGTGATGCCGCTGCTGAATCTGGTTTCATTTTAAGAACTAGATCACCTAGTTTCACAGCTTGGTCCAAGTTCTGTGAGCCGGATGCGTCGTGCCTGACGGGCTCATTTGCATAAAGTTGAGATTTTTCAACTTTATGCAAATACAGACCCTCTCCAACTCGCCGCATTACTCCCACCATGCACTGGCGACTGCTTCTCCTGCTTCCCATAGGAAATGAATGGAAACCGTTAAGACGCCCTCCGTCACCGGATCTGGTGTAAATGCACCAAAAGTCGCCAAATCGGCAACACTAACAGCCTGTCCCTTCAGGCCTCCCTCCAAAATTATCATTATGAACGTAAACGATGAACATGGTTATTGTTAGTACTCACAGCTGTCAAGCTAGCAGCTAGTGGAAGAGAGCTAGGTAGACAGGCAGGTAGCCTGTCCAATGATTGGATGAGGTTATAACAGTCCTGTGACAGCCACAGGCATCAGATGTTTTTCTTTTTTTTTTGTCAGAGTATTTGATTTATTGATTGCTGTCAGGATGCAAAGAGAATTTCAACAAATATAACAAAAAGAACATTTTGAAGAACATTACCAACCCTAGATTTAATTCAGATATTTTTATGATCTTAAACCATCTAAAAATGTATTAATACAGTATGCGCCAAATCAGACTTTATTATTTTAATAATCTGAGTGTCCCTTTCACCCAAATTGCATCATAAAAACTCAGTTAGAGAAATAGACTGTTGAGTGCCACTCCATTAATGAAGTAAGAAATAAAATCCTAAAACATGCCACGACTCTCATTTAAGAGATGATTTCAAGAGAAATTCAAGGAAATGTGATGAAGTTGGCGGCACTTCAAATAAAGTGAAGACAAAAGCTTTAATAATTTGCCTTCTTGCCTTTTAATTACATTTATTCACTGAGGTGACTGAAAAGGCTCTTATTAAAGATAATTCATGAAGGCCATGTGAGAGGAGCAGCAGCAGCGCCGGCCCTCTCGCCTCTTAATTGGTCAGTGTCGCTCTCTCCCAGCTCTCCTCTCAGTTCCCAAGGAAACAACGAGCCCACTTTCACACTGCAGCAGTTTTTTTTTTTTTACAGCTCCTGGCAGCGTAGCGTTCGTGGGCTTCCACAGACAGAATGTGTTCAATCAGTGTTTTTTTCTGTCAGTAATATAGTGCTGAATGCACTGTGGCTTCATGACAACCGTCATCATCCTATACATGCGATCACATCTCACGCCATATTTCCATTTTATAAAGCTTAGGCTACATCACAACATGATATTAGAGCTCCGTTGAACTTGTTGCACTGTGTCTCCAGGACTACCGATTCTCTGATAGCAGAGCTTTTCACAACACATGAGACTGCTCATGTTTTCAAGAGAAAAAAGAACCTGCACACCTGTGGCTGGCTGTAAACTGAGTGTGCAGTCAATCATTTCATCTGTTCTGCGGTCTGATGCTGAGTCTATTTATTATTACTATTTATATTTCTGAGTTTATTTATTGTGGATGTATATATAATATACAAAAAAAGAAAACATATTGTCAACAACTCCCATTAACAGACCAAAAACAACAATTTATGCTACTAACAAATACTGTGTACGTATCACAGGCCTGAGAGCTCCAACATCTAATCTATTAAAACACATCAATGTTCCTTCATCACCATGAACACACATACTATAGTTTATTTTGACTCACTACCACACACACCGTCATGCTGCCACAGATACTCACTAGAGCACCAAATGTGGATTCATCCGCCGCTGAAAATAATCCCCAACAAATGCACACAATCCTCCTTTTTGTTTGTTTAAAATGGTTACACTTCATTTTACAGGTCCGCAAATTTCATGGTAATTAGGTGATAATTAGCAAGTAACCTATTTGAAATTTCTTTGGAATTACTGCCAACTTACCCTAATATTTACCTCAAAATGTATCGAAAAATTACTTTATTATAAACATTGTTACCGTGAAACTGTCACGGTTATGTTTAGGCAAAAAAAACGGCGAAATAAAACACTGAGGTGTAGGAAAAACATCATGGTTGGGCTCAAATTAAGTATCTGAACAACGTAACATAAGTACAGAAAACGGGTCACAAACGTCACTAACGTAACTTCAATATAACTCAACAACACTTTGGGAGTGTTGTTGGTTGAAAGTCCAGTGTTTTCCGCCCACCATAAGCAGTCTTTCTCACTTTTTATTCGACATCACTCAGTCATCAGTAGCATATTCACACAGATGCATTTACATTGCAGTCAGTTTAAACTACATGGTGTGAAATAATGCCAAAAGCAAGAACGGCATTGCGATTTCACGCGAAATTACTTACAAATTGCCATGTCATTCATAAGCCATTTGGTGAGAGCGGGCTGGATTTTTTTTAATTAAAAATGTGCATGAAACCAGGTGGATGGAAACACACTTACAGTGTCCCTGCTGGGTTTTAGTGTAGGACGACTTGTGTTTAAGACGCTTTTAAAACAACCATGAAATAAAAGTTTCCTACATTTCTTTACTATTTTAGACCACGTTTTCTTAAGTCTAAAGAGTACTAAAATAATACAACCATTCCACGAGCTGGTGAAGACAGTGAGGTGTAGTTTAAAGCTCCAAATTAAGCTACGAAGTGGTCCTTCTGACTTGAGGTTATTTTGACATGTCACATTTTGATGTCAAGATGTCCTCTGGTGGTTACCTCTCTATTTTCAGGACATCAGAATCTTACCTTCTCGTCCACACATGCAGAATAACGGTGAAGGTGACTTACACAACCACCTACGAGCCGACATGTAACATCCATGTGCCTGAGAGCCACTGTGACCACTGGTAATGTCAAGAGGACTCCTCAGAGCTGATCAGCACCCTTCAGTCTCTGTTATGATTGAATAACATTGATTAGAAGCACAGGTGTTTCCTTCCCTCAGTGTCAGTCTGATCCAGACCTGCACTGTGGCTTTAATCGTTTTATATTTCTCACTGGAGATTATTTTGCAAATAAAATGTTACAAGGTGAGTTTACTTGGTTGTTTGTTTTTTTCCTTTTCCCACTCTCGTTGCTTTTGAAAAAAAACAGCATCAAATTTGTAACACCTTCGGTATTAAAAGGTGGCTTTAAAGCCATTTCTCCCAGTGCGATGGGAAGACGCGGTGCAGGAATACGGAAAATCCGCATGCGAACATTGTGCTCGACAGCTATGAGCACCAGGTCTGGTGCGAGTCATCTGAAAAATAAAAATCCCTTATTTTATATAGAGCCGTGTCCACTCCACACAACAAAAACCTGTCAAGACAGAGAATATCTACGGGGTTCACGTTAACTACACAATACATCAACTAATCAAACCCCAAATTCGATGCTAATGTTAGCTGTTGTGGCTAGCCCCGTTCCTTGACCAACATATAACGTTAGCAAGTGCATATCAGCTACATTACTATCTTCATCGTATCCCAGCTGCTGGCCGATCTCAAGCTTTATTATATAGTCCTTTATTTGGTTGTTGAGGTAGTAGTGTTTGTCGTATATTATTGGGTGTTTAGAAACCAAATTGATAAGATGTTCCCCCATTTTGGCAGAAAGCTACCTGCAGCTATACCTGGAGATACAACCCTGTCTCCTACAACATTACCTTCCCATACAACTAAACTGCATTCTCAATTACGTTTCGATATAAACATATTTTCTTCCGGATTACGGTCGCAGTTTGAAACACGTTTTTTAAACACGTGGTTAATATTGTAAATTAAAACAAAACAAAAAGCAACAAAACTACCTGGTTATGTTAAGTAAAAACATCATGGTTTGTCATAAAATTACGACATTTGTTACGTTATTAAGCTGCAGATTAAATTAAAATAAGTAAACATTAACTTATAGATTCATACAGGACATGGTCTCCTGTAAGTGGGTGAAAGTCCTATGTTTGTTCAACACGTTCTCATCCCGACTCGTCACATACTGACACTTTGTCAGACCCCTCGGCGTCACTTTTCGGTCACAGTAAACACGTGCTTAATGTTGTGAATGAAACAAAAACATTTGTTTAGGTTTAGGCAACGAAACCACTTAGTTGGGTTTAGGAAAAAACAACATGATTGTGCTTAAAATTACTACGTTTTTACAGTGAAAATGTGACTTGATGTTATGAACACGAGACAAACGATCAGCTGATTGTAAAGTGAAAGTGAAACTTTCGCAGGGGACACAACAGCGGTCTTCTGAATGAAAGCCTTGTGTTTGTTGGACCCATCCACCTCCCCTCCCGCTCTGTGTCTCTTTTGCTCTCCGCAGATGGGTTTACATTATAGTTAATGGAAAGCCCGGTGCGTCCCCTACGGCGGTATCGCACGCCGATGACTGTGACAAAGCGTTGGTATTTCACGCCCTGGGAATGAGAACAGGCTGGTTTATTTGACCCCCTCATCCGCACCGACCTCCTCCCTACATGGACTTCCGTGGATTATGATTAAAAACGTATTTGTGATACGTCAAAAACAAACTTCCATCCGTGACAAAATACGTTTTCCTAGAAACGTAATTCACAATGCAGTTTCGTTATATGGGAACATAACTTTTAGGAGGGCTGGTGATCGGAACAAAGGATTTCATTGATCAAATATATTCCCTGCAGGCAGAAATCCGCTGAAACTGTGGTCTGTCCGGATGTGCAAGCATCCATAAGAACCCAGAGAATCAGTTTTTATAAATTTCTGTGTGATTATTTTTTTCAGACGGAAATCTGTGCTTGGTGTGACACAGCTTTTAAGGTAGTTTTATGTGGTTTTATCCTCCAGCTTGGATTTAAGGAAGCAGTGTCAAAATGTCCATAGAAAACCCTTTCTGAGCCGTGTATAATCTATAATGAATTTCACAGTTAACTGTCATTGTTACAAAATATGCATGAAATTTAAGACCATTATAGAAACTCTCTTGCAGTTGTGAAATACTGATGTGTTTTCTAAAGACCAAAACAGATCATCCTATAAAACATAAAATGTTTCACCCACATTTTATTGTCTCACAAAATTGAATCAAAGCAGATTTAATGTGACTTTTTGACACTGATCAACACAAAAAAAAACCTTTAATGTCAAAGTGGAAACAGATCAAGTTAATTTCAAATATAAAATAGAAACTGCATGTTTGTAGAAGTATTCACCCCGTTTTAATTGGACACACCTGGATCATCACCGGTGCAGCCAGCTGGTCACATAATGGGTTGAATGGAGATCACCTGTGTGTAGTCACAGTTGATTGCAGGATAAATACACCTGGATCTGGAAGGTCCAGTTTTTTTTGAGTCAGTATGGTGGCAAAACCTCCACAAGCAACTCTGTGAAGAGGTGAAAGAGTCAGGGGGTGGAAAGACGAGCATTTCCAAATTATTGACCTTTCATGGGAGTCCGGTTAAATCAATCATTGTGTGACACAGCAAGCAACATTTCACAGATTGTAAAAGAACTGACATCCAAATCTTTGCAGCTGGTTAATGCCTGCACTGCACAATGCACTGCTCATGCATCAGTAACGATCTGTTGTGCACGATGGCAGCTGCATGCTAACCAGCTTCTTTACTTGTGGCTGAGGTCAGAGGTCAAACCTTCTCAATAATCCCTCATTGGGTCCAAGATAGGAGAGTAGTATTTCAGATAATCCATGAAGGGAGAACCGTGACTATTCAATAAATTACATCTGTTGAGTGTTTTTGTTTGTGTCGAGGTGGGAAAACCTCTGAAACAGCATTTACACCATCACGGGACACTTAAACGCTCCCATCAAACCCAGAAAACCTTCTTAGTCTTCACAGCTCTGAGCAGCAGTCTGATTATTCATTTGTCATCTTCCCACTCATTCGTGACATATTTCTAACTTCTACTTAATGCTGTATTATATTTCAGTTTAAAGATATCTTGGAAAAGCTTCAGTTTAGAAAAAATCATGTTTATTGCCAAGTAGGTTTTCACATACAAGCAATTTTCTTTTGTGTATTGGTGCATAGACAAGAAACGTAAATATATATTAGAAAAAAGGCAATAAAAATACATTAAAAAAAACTACTAGGTAATATTAATCACCTTTGACAACTCTGCAAACTTTGTTCATCACCAAAAATTAAATAAAATATATCAATATTGTTATATTAGATAATAAAATGAATTGGAAACAATGGTTGCTTCATGTTTAACATCCTGATATTTGTTATGAAGGTGGTGATCGGTAAGGCTTCGGTTATACTTTCCGCAAAGACGGTCGCACGGACATGAGCTGACATGGAATCGTGACGAGGAAACGTTTGAAACTTTTATAGTCTGTGCGGGTTTCTCCTCGCGGCAAACCGATATTCTCAAAGCTCCTCAAAGTTCTCCATTTCCCCCGCCCATCCGCGTCCGCATAGTCAGAAAAATTTGGATGTGCACGGACAGCCGAAAACCTGCCGCACGAGGAGGGCCGCGTCTAATGGTGTAACATCACTCACGTTCAGGTTCCCCCTAGTTTCCTGGAAAAGGAATTAAATATTATTATTCAAAGTTATTAATTTGTATGTCAGTGTATAGAGAGCTTACTGTGAGACATTTGTTCAATACATTTTCACATTGAGTCAACTTAAGATTTCAAAGATTTGTTCTTTTCAAAGTAATGGACTTTATTTTCATCAGGTTGAAACACAGACTGATTTTTTTTTAATTTTTTTTTTTATTTTCCAGACTTTAAATAAATAGCAGATTTAATGTGACTTTTTTGATACTTTAAATCTTAAAAAAAAAGAATCTTTAAACTACTGTGACAATATTGACACAATATAAAATACAAAATAAATGTTTGTAGAAGTATTCACCTGCTTTTAATTGGACACACCTGAATCATCACTGGGGCAGCCATTAGCATGATTAGTGGAATGGAGATCATTTGTGTGTAGCCACAGTTGATTGTAGAATAAATACACCTGGATCTGGAAGGTCCAGCTGTTGTTGAGTCAGTATGGTGGCAAAACCTCCACAAGCAACTCTGTGAAGAGGTGAAAGAGTCAGGGGGTGGAAAGACGAGCCTTTCCGTTCCAGTTGATTGCAGTATAAATACACCTGGGTCTGGTGTATTATTTTTTAATAATAAAAAAAGAAAATACTGCATTTAGGAGATCTGCGTTGGATCTCACTGGATTGCTGTTATTGTGTGTTTTTGTACATCAAAATGTCAGGGCGTCTCATTTAATTTTTATTTATTCATCCTTTATTTAACCAGAAACGTCCCACTGAGATACAATATCTCTTAAGCCAGGAAGTCCTGGTCAAGATGGCCAGCAGATAAAAAAGTATCAGATATGAGAACAAACAGGGACAGATAACATCACAAAGAAAAAAAACAAGTACAATTGAGGACGGATAACATTATACTGAAAAACATAGAAAAACACACAGACATACAGAAATCAGAAGCTAAAAGGCAAAATAATGGCACTCATAGACAACCAACTGAAAAGTGTTCAATAGAAATATGTGCCTGGAGTAGATCTGAAACATATCAGAGGAGAAAAATCCAAATTTGGTCCAATGTATTGACAAACCTGTCAACTGATGATTCAAAGCAGTTGATGTTGGCATGTCTCATTAGTCACCATGACAACTATCTTATTTTTTATTTATTTTTATCAAATTAGCAAAGAACAAGCTGAAGGTGTGGCTATCCCAACTGCCCAGCCTGGCTGGTAACAAACTGGTGTCACTGGGAAACCAGTCATCCTCCCAGCACCGTGAACTTCGGCCCAGTTCACGTCTGTGTACACTGATCTATTTTCACCAGCCAGTGAGGCCCACATACATGTAGAGTACATATTGCTGCTGGAGTGCTGACGACGTGTCCCACATTTCACTCGTAGTGATGAACCTACAGGGAATTATCAGCTGAATCTGCAGCTTCCCTCAGCTTTATGGAGCCTAAAAGTGACTTTCAGCTCATTGTTTATCTGTCCAGCTGCAACTTAACTGTTCTGTTTCACTCTCACAGCTCTCATAGCGTCATTTTCAGGGAAAAAGCTGTAAAAACCCACTGTGCACTACTTGCTCAGCAGCCAGCTCCTAAAAATTACGTTGCCATACAACTAAATTGCATTCTCAGTTACGTTTGGGAGGTAACATATTTTGTCGTGGATTACGTTTGTCTTTTACGTATCACAAATACCTTTGTAAGTCTGCGGACGGCCGTGGCAAGTGACGTAGTATAATGAGCGACGCGTAGAGCAGGTGACTGAGTATATCGAGCGACCGTGAATGAAAATACGTTGAATAAAAATGTTATTGAATAATAACAGGTATAACAAGCGAGAAAGTCCACGACCGGTGGGCTAACAAACACCGGAGTTTTGTTGCGTTTTCATTTTGTTTTGTTTCCATTCAAAATCATGTGTTTAAAACTGCCACCATAATCCGGGAGGAAATACGTTTCCCTCAAAACGTATTTTGGTTATGCTGTTTAGTTGTATGGAAACAGGGTTGCAGCAGCAGACAGACACAGTCGGAGACTAGCTGGTGAACAAAGTGGAGCATTTAGCAGCTAAAGAGAGAGATATTTCCCTCAGGAGTTGGTGGAGACCAAAAACGGAGCTAAAAGAGAGAATACTTAACTTACATTCATCAGGTGACACAAATACAAAGACTCCGAATTAACGAACATGTTGCTCCATAGCTGCTGGATGTGTAAATAAGCAACTGTTTGCTGACAAGTTCAACAATTAAAAGGTGCTGATATGTGCGCTTGTTATTGCTGGCCCAAAAAAAAAAATCAGTTGTTGCGAGTTTAAGCACTGATGAAGCTGGATGGCGATAACTGGATGTGTTCCATATTTCATATGGTCCGTTTTTATGTATATTGTATTTTACGTGTTAGGTTTTATCATGTGTTTCATGTTTGTTATCATCCAGTCTGTGTTTGTTTGTTTCACCTGCGTGCAAGAAGAATTTCCCTCGAGGACAAAGTTGAAACAGGGCTACATGTTTGTCTACAGTATGTGGTTGGGCAACTTTTGTTGGAGAGAAGAGTTCACAAGAGTCCGACTGATGACTTGTACCAACAGATTCCAAAAGGAACTCATTTGAACTGCATGAGGCATATGGAGGAGTCCAAACTACAGCACATCAGAAATGTCTTTAATTCAAACTGAATCTGCAGCATTTCTCATTTGTGTGTTTCATAAGGGGCCGTTTTTACATTAAATGCTTGTCTGGTGCATCTTTAATCAGGAAGTCTAAATCCTACTACAGACCAGAGGAAAATAATATCATCCACTGAACAACTGTCTCCTGCTTGTAGGCAAAAATGTATGTTTTGAGCCAAATAGAGAGCCCCAGATGATTAAAATCCTCAATTACTCTCACTACAAAACATAACCAGCCCTCAAGCTGTAATTAACCCCTAAATTACTATGTGAGACATGCCTTTAGCAACAAATTAAAGCAATATGATAATTATGAATGAGTTTTAGGTGGAAAAAACAAATCTCTTTGTAAATGGCTTGATTAATGTGTGTATTTTGGTTTCCTGTGTGTCAGTTTCCAGCCTACATGATGACGGAGCAGCAGAAAGCGCCCTAGCAACAAGTGCAACACCACATCGTACCGGGCGAGATGAACGCGATATAAACAAAAGATAGAAAATAGCAGGAATGCAGAAAGGCCGGTACAGGGTCAGAAAGTGTCCATTCAGATTGATGGTGTGACACATGTGTGAGGCCCTGTTTCTATGAACTGCATTCCTTGTGCAGGGAGGCCTCCAGGATAGGGTCTCTCTGCAGTATTCTTGTGCCTGCCTGTTTAATCACATTTACAGGAGGCCACAAGCGGCGAACGAGGATTGCCAGGCGGTCTGGACCGGACTCAGGAACTCACATGGCATCCCATGCCTGCTGCTCCCGTCTGGAGCGCACAGGCCCGCCTCTTTACTCCTAAATCGTGAGACAAACCAATAACTAAACCCGTCCATCAGCGTTCCCCCCGCCTCCTGTTCCACCTCCGCTCCTCCCTCAGTCCGCCTCCCTGCCCGATTCCAGTCCAGCTCTTCTCTCGAGCTTGTTCCCTACTTCGAAAGTAGGTCACTGTTTGCTTTGTATTATTCAGCAACTGGAATGATTGTGCGGTGAGGGTTCTTGACTGTGATCTGGGTGACATGCAGCCAGCCAGTGGTGTGCAGAGTAAAAGGGAGACAGAGAGACGACCCACAAGGCAACAGCACACCTCGTCCGGTCGATTAGTACAATGTTAGGCACTGAAAAGCAAAGTGAAACTTGCCCATCAGTTTTGCACTCTCACGCTTGAACTGCACTCTCAGTGAGTGACCCCTCTGCCCACATCGGCCTGTATATTTCATGTGACAGGGGAAACAGATGGATCCTCAATGAGAGTCATGAAGAGGCTAATGAATAAACAGCAGCTAAAGAGAATGGAGGTCACAGTGACATGAAATATTTTTAAAAAAAAATGGCAGAGCATGAAATGAAATCTAGACGAGATGAACTCACCTGAGAGTTCATCTCGTCTCACCACAGCCTGCACTACGTTGATAAAATCTGGCAGGAGTTTGGTCTGAGTGTGTGCAGGTGTACACGGCATATTTGTGCCCACTTGCTATGAAATATTTTCATTTTTTTTTTTTGTGCTAACTGAATCTGTATTCAGTCCACAGGGATATTAGTCTAGTCCTGGGATCCTACCTGGAATGCAGAGCTGTTGCGCAACTCGGAGGACTTTGGATGATCTGTGATTGATGCACGTTGTGGCACAACTCCATCCGAAAACACAGCAGTGACAGCAGCACACTCTATGAAATGATTGGTGGCTGTTAAGCTGTGTGTAAAAATCAGTGAACTGGTGAATCACCATCTGTTGAATAACAGATATGTTCTGAGAATTTATCAACTGTCAGTCTCATAGATAGGGACTGTACGCAAATTATTATTCTTGCTGGAAAAAGGGTAGTCTGAAATATTTGGAAGAGCAGGGGAAGATGTTTTTAGTCTTTAGGTTTAGGAAAAGATCATGGTCTGAGTTAAAATAAATATGTTTGTTATGAAAAATAACTACGTTTGTTAGGGCACTGTGACATAAAAAACTACAGTAACCTAAGTCAATGTTGGCTTGGTTTCACACAGGACACGAACAGCGGTCTCCTGGGTGAAAGTCCTATGTTTGTTTGACCCGTCCAACCTATCCTTCTACCAGTCCTACGTGGACTTTCTCGGTCATTATACTATGTCAGTTGCCCCAACCTTCTAATGATGGCGCAGATGGGTTGTCATTGGAGTTAGTTGAAAACCCGATGCGTCTCGTACCAACCCAATCTCATAGGAAGGCGTATAAACAGCACGACACTACACGGACATTCCGCGTGTCATGAGTACGCATTTTAGCCTTTTTGCGTGTCGTTTTTACACCATGCAAACATCCGCAGTTAGGTTCAGGAAACAAAATCACTTGGTAAGGTTTAGGAAAAGCGTCATGGTTGGTCCTAAAATAAATACGTAAACTAAGTAAAATACGTACGGAAACAACGTAACATAAGTATGGAAAACACGTCACTAATGTAACTTATAAAACTAAATACTGTCTCGAACACGGGTCTCCTGGTTAAAAGTCCTGTTTGTTGGACCCATCCCACTCGCCATCTGCCCACCAGAAGCAGTTTTTCTTGCTTTTTATTCTACATCACTAACTCTTACCGTAGCATTTATACGCAGATGTGTTTGCATCAGTCAGTACAGGATACATGGCGTACAAGTGACACACGGAAATCAAGAAAGGCGTATTGATTGCACGCCTGCTCATACAGACGCTAAAGGGTGCCTCAGTATCGGTATTTGACAAGTTGGGAGAAAGAACAGGGTTGGTCCTCGCCACCCAATAAGGTTCATACAGTCCCTTAGTTTCTCGTTCTTTCCTTCCTGATTAAATTCTCATTGTCCTCGGGCTGAATACATAACCGTCATAACAACCACAGGTGATGTAAGCTGTCATTGCGTTAATGCCATTGACGAAAAGGCCGAATGCCTCCAAACACAAAGCCTACAGGTTGCTAACTGATACACTGGCCAGAATAAAGACAGCTTACGAGCAGGAATAAATCATCTCTTGGTTTCCTGCTGCGGTTCTGATAACCTTTTCCTTTCCTCATTAACAGACGGAGATTACAGATGTACCCTTTTTTGAAGTCTGTCATGGTTTCAGCTCAGCGTGATAAAAACCTATCAAACAGGCTGTCTGATTGACTTGCCTCGCTGTCTGTAGCTCCAGCAGTCATCTTTGTAACTCATCTTTTAGTCATTAAATTTGATAAATGGTACGAAAAGTAGTTTGAGGTTCTGCACTCCCGGTAAAAGAAGAGTAGCAGCTCATATTTATCCTGTGCTTATGCAGCATACGACTGAAAAGCAGTCCCACCTCACCCAACTGGTATGAAGGTGTGGGTGAGAGTCGCGTGTCAATAAAACGCATCAGACGTGTTAATGAACACTCAAGGTGACAGTCTTCAGTCCGCCTTTCACACAACAAAGTGCTTCCGTAAAAAAAACGTTTGTGAAGTGTCAGGGCTAATTACAGTCTATCATTAAAGTTTCTGTGAGATGTGTGAAGTTGTCTGAACTGTCTGCCTTCAGCTGTGGTCCTGTCACTTGGTTTCACCTCCTGATTCATGCCAATAAGCGATTCTGCACCAGAGAAAATGACATTTGTTGAAATGGGTAAAGCCAGACTAATGCCTCATTTACACCTGGATTAAATCCAGATGTGACACTCAGCCACATATCCGTATCTGTTTCTCAGATTACAAATCTGACGGCATCCCTCTTTGTTTTCCAGACCAGAGTGGTAATGAACCTGAAGCTGTTTGGTAACCACCAGAAGAACAGAGCAGTTAAGCTAGCTTTTTATTTTTATTTAATTATTTTAGTTTTTTTTGTGTG
This sequence comes from Sebastolobus alascanus, assembly GCA_916701645.2. Classification (NCBI taxonomy): domain Eukaryota; kingdom Metazoa; phylum Chordata; class Actinopteri; order Perciformes; family Sebastidae; genus Sebastolobus; species Sebastolobus alascanus. Next base: position 2,653,629 of record CAKAOJ020000072.1, on the reverse strand, counting down.
TGTGTGTGTGTGTGTGTGTGTGTGTGTTTCTTGTATTTTATTTATTTATTTAATACTCTTCTCCTTTTTTAATCAAAAATTCCTCCCTCTTTTAAGTGTTGTTTTTTGCCTACTTTCATTATTATTGCTATTATTACTAGTCCCTGCTACACTATCTCCTTATCGGTGTTATTGTTATAATTTATTACTAACAATTACAATTATTATAAAACTAACAATTATTATGACTGCCAGAGATGATACTATTGTTTGTTTTGCTGTGATATTTGTGTGTCATATGTGTGATTGCCATGTCTCTTGTACATGTTAAATCAAAAAGCGAAAATTAAAGTTTAAAAAAAGGACAGTTTAGCTAGCTAGTGGGATGTATTTACACATGTTTCATCATCTTGCTGAAATGCGTCTCAAACATAAACGAAAGTATACTTTCAAAGATTTTTTGGTTTTTTTTTTGCTATCAGATAGCCATCTGATCTGCCCAAGACGCATAAATTGTGGCAATGAGTGATGCTACGAGCTGGTAAAAGCTAAAACATAGTGTAAAAGTAGCAAAAAATATCTATCTCAAGTCTGCTACCATTAGCTAATATTAGCTACCATAAGCTATTGGTTATACCAAACCAAGAACGGTTGTAAACTACAAGTCAAAGTTGATTTATTTGTCACGTAACCTCCATACTAAAGTTACGACTATGAACTTTTCTATGAGGATACGTTGCAAATAGAGCGTACTGAATTGAGCAAATGTTCAATTTATATAAAATTAATTCAATTTTTTAATTAGTAAAAGAAAGAAGGTGGCGTTAAAAAGTTCCTTACGAGCAACCTTTTGCAGTTGAACAAAAATAACGGCCGTCCTCTCTCGGACAGAAAAGAGCCAAAGTCAACCTTTGTTTTAAACATGATCACCATCTTTCACTAAACTAAACTAAACAACGTAACTACTAAAACCAAGTTGTTTTAAAATTCCAAACTTAACCAGACAGATGGAAGATCAGAAAATGGAGCCTGAACCTGCCAATTAATCAGTCACAAGCTCCTACTGATATTACTCATCTCCTGAACATCAAACTGGGCCAAAAACATCAGCAGGTTTTTGATCTTTAAAGAATTTTAATGCCTAAGTTCAATCATTTTCTCACTGGCAGCACAACAGATGAAACAGTTGTGATAAAGGAATATAATGGTCGTATATTTTGTGTCCTGTATTTTATAGTTTGTGCTTATTTTACAACATTGCATGAAATCCCTTCTGCATTTAAGCATTAAATCCTTTCCAGGAAACAACAAGGAAAGTGCACCATGGTTTCAGTGGGAGCATGCAGCCCACACAGCTGCCTGCTTGTCTCCGTGTGTCTTTGTTGCCTGCCTCAGCGGTGGGTTTATAGCTGGTACTGTTCTCTGCCTCGTCCTCCACAGGGAACGACAGAAAATCATCCATACATGTCCTGCAGAGCTGGAGATGGAGGACGCTGTGTGCTTCAAATAAGCTCCGTACAGAGGTGAAAAAGGACCAAAATATTCTGCTCTAACGGAAGTACTGCTTCTTTGAAGAAGTATTATTTTTTTAGTCAAGTGGCTTGTTTTTTTAAATTAGCTGTGTAGCAGCTGAAGACATATGATATTCACATTTTTTTCAAGATAATCTCCAAAAATCAACACAAAAGATTGTTGTGAAAATATTAACCGGTCCCAGCAGCCGGCCAACACGTGGCTCTATTTGGACAAATGTGAGCTGGTTCTGGCCCATATATTGCAGTATGATTGGTCTACATGTAGATATTGGCAAGGTGGGCCAATTAGAATTAAAACTCAGCTCCAGTTAGCAGCAGCCAGGCTAACGTTGGCCCAGTGTTGGCTCCTGTGTTGGTGTCATGTAACACTTGAGTCCGGGATGCTAATCTGTTGTTGGTGATGGAATGTTAATGGAAGTGAAAAATAACTTGTGTATCCGCCTCATGATTCGGATCTGCTCCAAAATTTAATGGATTCTTCATTGGCTTCACCCTTCAAGCAAGTTTCATGAAAATCGGGCCAGTAGTTTTTCCATAATCCTGACAGACAAAGAAATCAAACCGGAAACATAACTGGCGGAGGTAATAATGGATTGAGTCACCTTATCTTTTCTGCAGGATCCTGTTTGCTGCAGACAGACCTGCTGACACAGTCGAGTCACCGGGTCGGCGCTGAACCCTCTGTGTGCCCTGAGCAGCATCCTGAGCTCCGGCCTTAAAGAGACACAAGCCAGAACGGAGTCTCACCCCGTACGACCTCTGAGTGCTGCTTTTATGCTGCTTATTACTAACCCTGCTTCTGCCTCGGGCGTCAGGCGGACAGCACGAGGAGATCGGTTTGTACCAACAGACCGCATCAGACTCTCTAGTCCTTATTTTGATTCACAGTGTCACGTAGAATGATCTATCATTTCCAATGATCTGAACAAAAAAGGTGCTGTTAGTTCATTTGGTGTGCATAGACCTGTTTAATAGTTTTCGAAGGACAAAATCAGAAGCAACATCTTTAGTTTTTCAACATCCTCGAGCTCTGAGATCGCCCCCGAGCCCCAAACAGGTTAATCTGACCTTCCTTATTAAAATATTAAGTATTTAATACACATTAAAATATTTCTCTGGGGCCCCCTTTTTTTATGCCTTCGTGCCGGCAACAGCCGTGGTCAGAGGCATTATGTTTTCGGGTTGTCCGCCTGCAGCCCTGTCTCCAAAGAATTACGTTCCCACATAACTAAATGGCATTCTCAGTTGTTGCAGATGACGTTTGTCTTTTAAGTATCACAAATACCTTTGTAAGTCTGTTGACGGCCGCAGTGAGTGACATAGTACAACGACTGACACAGTACAGCGAGCGACGCGTAGAGCAGATGACGTAATCGAGCGACCGTTGCCGTCCGTCCTATTCTCGTGAAAGTGATATCTCAGGAATGCCTGGAGGAAATTTCTTCAAATTTGGCACTAACGTCCACTTGGATTCAAATATGAACTGATTAGATTTTGGTCAATGTGACCATAATTCAATAATTCATATGCTAATTATGACAATTTCTCACAAATGTCTAACAGGATAAAAATTATGAAGTGATGACATTTTGGACAGACATACAACCACGAGGCAGTAATTGTAGTTCATGAAATGATCCAATATTCATTTAGTGGCAAAACAATCTCAACTCAGTGTCCTATTGTTTGACCGCATCATATGTGAAAACCATGTGGTAAGACGAAATCTCTGGAACAGGCAAAGTGGACCTTTGTCAACAGTATTTTGATTTTTTTTTTGCAACTTAATTAGCTTTATTTGTGATGATATAAATCATATAATATAAATTAATATTTTATTGTGCCGTAAGTTTATTGATCGCATGTAGAGAAATTAAAAGCCTCTCTTAATTGTTTGTGGTTCCCTAATTTGCACCACCTGTCTGTTAAAGGTGTTTCCATGTTGTCTTTGTCTGTTCAGCCAATATGGGTGGCTCTCAATTCTTCTGTTTATTCTTCCTCCACACCATGAGATGTTTTTTTTTTCAGGAAAGAGCTTGCAGGTTTTTAGAAAGGAAATGTAAATAATGGCACAGCCCAGTCGCACAGCAGTTTGTAAAATAGTCACGAAATTGAAAGTATTGATTTGTGTACACACAGTAGACATGAATTTCTAATTTTTTTCATGATGGTCACCACAAAATCAGTTTGCATGTAATCGACGCGATTGTTAACCGGGAAGTATAAAGAACGACGAACGCCGCGTAGGGAGGAGGTCGGAGTGGATGGGTGGGTCAAAAAACACCTCCCAGGAGATCGCCGTTTGTGTCCTTAGTAAAACCACAAGTCAAAGTTGAATCATTTGTCACGTAACCTCCGTATTTAAGTTATGGCACTTCCGGAGTTATTTTAAACTAAACCGCGATCTTTTCCTAAACCTAACTAAGTAGTTTTGTTTTGAAAAGAATGGAGCGGAAATTGACACGTGTGTCACCTGTTGCTGGATATTTGTAGGAAAACACACAAAACATATGTTGTTGAGCATCAGAAAAAAGGGAAATTTGTGCATATGTACACAAATGCAATAGATTACATTTTGTGACTGTTTCACAAACTGCTGTGAGATTGTGTTGAATTACACCACTTCAGGTTCTTCTCAAAGCCTCTGAAACAGCTTTTAGCACATTAAGCTGAAAGCCATATTTATGTAAGAAGAAAATATACATGAACAGCTCCCGGTGAGGCATTTTTTATTGATACTCCTCCAGTAGCTGTTCATCCTCCCACACTGTGCTGTGATTATTGGTCAGACATCTGATGATGACAGAAATAGCAGTGTTATTGAAGTGGAGGTGGAGGTGGACGAGCAGCGCTGAGGGTTAAACTGAGCTGCTGCTGCTGCTCCAAGCAGGGGATGCAAAAATGGTCAGAGCAAGTTAAAGAAAGCACGGCAGTAAGCCGTCGTCTAATTAAGAGGTGATTGGCTCGGAGGCGACCAGTGTGCGAGTGAAACTAGGTCGCGTTAACCAGAATATGTAAGTGACAGCACGAACTCTCCTCTGATCATTTGAACCATAGTCAGGGGAGACGATGTTGCCTAGAAACAGAGAAAGAAAAACGCTTATTCTTCAGTTCTCCAAGGTTCCACTTTGTTATTGTTGTAACATTTCTTCAGTCTGTATGATCCTGCAGACTGAAGGCTCATCCTTTAATAAAATACAGTCTGGGAAACAAAAAGACACATGATGTTTTCGAGGAGAAGTAGAGTAGGTCACTCAAGCATTTGTTCTGCCTGAGTCACATGTGTCTGCCATGATTTTCGTCTCAGTGAGGTGACATAAGTGTGGGTTATGAGGTCTAATCCTTTATTCTTGATGCAGGTTCAGTGTGGTTTGAGTGTGAAGCACATGTCAGACAAGCATTCACGTTGTATAACAATAACTGCACACTGCATTATAAAAATAAATACTGTTTTTGATTCTACATCACTTGTGTTCTACTTCAGTGTGTAACTGGGATGATTGAAAGTGCCCTCCGACACATTGAGGTGGCTTGTTAAGATTTCCAGGACACCAGAGGATTTACGTAGTAATCCTCCCATCAGCTGGTCAAAGCTAGCAGTCGACTATTTTTGCTCTTGTGATACTACACTGTACTATTCCTGTAGTGTTTTTAATCGCACCTCTGCAGGAATACAGGCTGTACCGTACAGGTTATCATAGGGCGACTACAAGAATGCCGACTGGTAGTATAAGTACATTTTGAGTGTCATAAAAACTTCATCAAAACTCAGATTTTACAATACTAGAACAAAAACATTATACACGTCAATAAATACGTACTGGTCCTGCAGCAATTATTGGATTGAATTAATTAATTTAGCACCAGGAAATTAGATTAATCATCAGTATTGATAATTATTGCCTCCGCAAAGGATGTTATGTTATTGGTTCAGTTTGTTCTCCAGTCGCACTGAATGGTGTATGAATGACGCAGTAATCGCAAGTCATTTTATAGGGTGTACTCTAGCATTAACATTACGAATTGGGACATTTGGCCTTGGCAGAGGTCTGCACTCTCTGAGTGCCCTTCTAGTTGATTAATTGTTTTAAGTGATTCATCAAGCAGCAGAAATACTTCTAAAATGTGAAGGTTTGCTTATTTACTGTTATATACTGTATCATGAATGGAATCTTTTTGGGTTTTAATGAACCAAACCTCCAGCTTTTCATCCTCAAAAAGGTCACAAAAAATGGAAGTTGCTCATATTTCAGAGTGACGGCGGTCCTGCCTGTAATCTCCACAAGGTCACAGTAGGCAGATTATAAAGGGTAGAGCAAAGAGGCTAGAAGCAACAAACAAACAACAGAGTACACTAAAATAGTTCAGATACTTTATATTTAAACTGATTTACCTCCTGTTTTACCTCTTTGTGTACCTTTAAGTAGCTTTAAGTGTTGTATTGCACTTGTCTGACATTAACACATATATTTGTATGAACTTGTTCCAGCTTTTCATTGAAAGGAAAAAAATACTGCAGAAGTTTTAATTTTATACACATTTCCCAAAGTTCAACCTGATATATCTGATATCTTTGGGATCTACATTAGACTTTAAATAAAGTTGTGTAGATTTGAACAAAGTTTTGATGCACAGCGTGAATCTGTAATAATCAGCAGCAGGTCAGCATTAAGAGGTTAAAATACCACAACATAATTTGATTTATACTCTTTGTTCATCTCTCTGTTTCTTCTTTACCTTCCTGTAACTACATTCATTGATTGTTTATATTCTGCTGTGTTTCTCTGTTATTTATCTGTATAACTGTTAAACAGGGAATTGCTTCAAAAATCCCACATATAAAGTGATTGAATATCAACACTGAAAGTCAACTATTAGAAGCTTTAGTCTCAGTATGTGGTTCATAAAACCTAGTTGAGCCCAGTTCTTAAGGACTTCCCGCCCCTCACCACTGAGCAGATCCAGCTCCATAGCAACTAAATGCGTGTTAGTTGTCAGCGCTATGACATTAGCGCCTGTGTGAATCAGTTGGCCTGAAGGCTGGATGGCGAGCACCCAAGGGGCTTCCGTGACAACAGCCGGAGGACACCCCCCCCCCCCCAGCCTCGACTGGCTCTGCAGACGCTGGCCTGGCTCTGCTCTGGGGGACGGTACCGCTGGGGCAGCAGCTGCTGTTGCCGTACCAACACTGGTACACCGGAAATAACAGACGGGCCTTTGACTGACCTGGAGGATGGCGTGTGCCTCATTCATTCAGCTGGACAAACGGTGCCCCAGTCTCTATATTTACCTGAAACAATTCAGTTCTGAACAAATTCAACTAAACAAAGCTGGTTCTAAGAACACAAGCGATTATGACAAACACAGTTAAGATACTTTCACTCCCACTTTAAACCGGTCCCTGCAGCATGGAAACTTCTTTCACCTTTGGCTCACCCCAAGTAGGACTTAAACTGGAGTTCTGCCAATAAATGGATTAATGCGTGCATGCACAAACAGTAAACTTTCACTGTATCATTGAAGTACGACCCCTCTGAGTAAGTGGCCTGTTTGTTAAATATTAGAGAATCAGCATGTCAGGGAATGATTGTGCTGAGCGTGATAACCTGAGATAATCCGTCCAATCAGAACCACAAGAGGCAAATGAAGCAGCACAGGTTCTGACGCATTATCACCTTATGCAAAAATGGGATATTGGGAGCCTTACGTGGGGATATATAGTGGGAGTGCAGATATAATCGAGGGTGTGGCAGTAACGGTGGATAGGCGTTCCAACACTGGCATCCTGTTTAATCAGTTTTTAAATATGTGAACATGAGTCTTCTCCTAACCTACACCATGACACACTGCTAGTTTTGGATGAACTCAACGCCCTTTAGAGTTTAATATCAAAATAATTTGGGGGAACTTTTAGGCCTAAAATTACGACATGCACCTTAAACCATTTAGTGCCTTAAAGATCCAATTAAATGGGGACTTGAACTTCTTTAACAGCCTCAAATCCAGCCACCAATCCAATTCTGATTTCAGGCTTCCCATCAGACTTTGGAAGGGATTTGTTCCCATTCAGCCACAAGAGCATCAGTGACGTCCAACACTGATGTTGGATGTTCCAGTTCATCCCAAAGCTGTTGGATGAGGTTGAAGTCTATGAATGCAAGTCTTCCACACTCCTCTTGGCCAAGTAGCGTTCCTTCATCCTGTCACTGAAAGTCTCAAGAACCATTCGGGTGGAAAAGGAAATTATAAGGATGGTTTCATTAAGCCGGTTTTAACCACACTGGTGCTCTGATAACAAGATCCTTGGTCTTCCGGTTTCCCTTAGTGAATGACGAATACAGACGTACGTGCTAGTTGGCTGTTGGCGGTAGTCTTTGCGGTGTGTTTGAGTGCAACTTTTTGACCAAAACACAGGCGACGCAACGGTCGGCCTTTGTCGCCGCTAGTTCTTTGATGTTAGTTTGGACTGTCTGGGCCTTAAGACCAACAAGTCCCAAGTCAAGTTCAAGTCCTAAACTTTCCGTTTAGTGTCCTAAACAAGTCATTATGCAACGGCCTCTTCTCACAAAGTAATTTCATTTTTAATTTAATTAGTAACTAGGTAATTTAAAGATGAAAGAGTCAAATTTGAGTTGCAAGTCTCTGATTTGATGATCTGATCTGATCTGATCTGGTCTGGAGTCAGCAGGTTCATGACTCGAGTGCAATGTGATGCTGTTCCTGTAATGTTGTAGCATCGATATATGTGCAACATCGGAGACGCCAATCAAAGCCATCTCGAGTTAGTTGTGGAGGATTATCACGTACTCTGTGGTTGCAGCAGTCGTTCCCTCACTGAGGGATGCCTCGGCTCAACACCAAGAACTTCAATCAACTGAACATTGGAATGGGAGCAGACAGCAGCCGTTTAATGAGGCGCTCTGCTGGCTCCAAATTGTTTACGCTCTGTGTCATGGAAAAATGAGAGTGCTAAATTAAAATGGCCTGTTGTGCTGTGTGGACATTCTCTACCTGTTCCCCACCGCTCTCCTGCGAGAAGAGGCATAAACATGGACATATACTGGCACACAGTATGTCCATAACATCAACACGGCTGGTTTTTTTTGTTTGTTTGTGAGATAGGAGCAGAGGATCGGAAGAGAGATGTAGAATACAGCACGAGGAAAGAGAGAGTCAGAAAAGGAGGAAGAGAGAGGAGACAAAACATGAGAGAGCCAAACAGAGAAGAGATGGAGAGAGAGAGACAGAGGGCATGTGCTGGGAAACGTGTCCGTCCATGCCGACAGCATGTGACTCCAGTCTGAGAGCAGAGCACAGCAGGCCTGTGTGTGTGTGTGTGTGTGTGTGTGTGTGTGTGTGTGTGTGTGTGTGTGTGTGTGTGTGTGTGTGTGTGTGTGTGTGTGTGTGTGTGTGTGTGTGTGTGTGTGTGTGTGTGTGTGTGTGTGTGTGTGCGTGTGTGTGATTTGCTTTGGGTGTGCGTGTCCCTCAGTTTCTCTCTCTCTGCATGTGTCTCTGCATGTGTGCGCAGGCTTGCAAGCGCTGATCATCACCAGCTTGAATACTACCTCTGCGGACTCGCACAATGAAAGAAGTCACATTAGACTGAGTGCACTTTAAACTCAGCATGTAATCAAACCGTCCTATCGGAGGAGAGGATGAGCCCGGCGCTTAGGTTTAATCCTCGCAGGCGCTTGTTTGGGCAGGTTATTTCCAACAGGGGAGTATTGGTTTCCCTGTGTGATGTCGACCATACTGGAGGAAATAGTGTGTGCCACGTGAAGGCTGGCGCGGTGACTAGGTGACAGAGACAGGATGCATCAACAAAAGGAGGTGATGCAACAAATGGTGACTCAGCACGACAGAAAAGGAGGAGAAAATAGACACACATGTTTGACAATATGACAATAAATAGCTATTTTATTGTGGTGAAAGACACTTTTACTCATGGAGACCCATGCAAGTGAATAAGGATTAAAGAAATACAGGAGTAAATAGTTTAAAAAATATATATATTATATTTATTTATTCTGTCATTTATTGATGTATCCTTTTGGGGGGGAATTCAAATGTATTTATTCTTAATTTATTGCAAACATTTATTTATTTATTTATGTCTTTTTTGGGCATCCATACCTACTAACTACTGTATGGAGGACAGAACCTTCCAAAATCAAAAATGACTATATAAATAAATGAAAGGGAAAATTAAACAGAAGAGTAAATAAATAAGGGAATTAATACAAAGATAAATAAGTAGAAGCAAATTAAAACAGAAAATGTCAATTTATGTCAAATTGTATCAATTATTTAATGGCTGCATTTATTTGTAATATTATTTTTGCTACATTGAATGACTTATTTATTTATTTATTTATTGAGTCATTTATTTATTTATTCATTTATTTTTTATTTTGGCAGGTTCCGTCCTCCATAACTAACCACAGTGCAGATAAAACCAAATTCCTGCTGTATTTTTTAATCCAAATATTTGTGTAATATACCCATCGTCACTGAATATTTTGGTATCTACATTTATATTAAAATATAACATAGAAAAACTTTTTACAAAACCTTGGCAAATGTTTTTTGCACATTACCAAAGCCAACTTACCTTTGAGTTGTAGGAAGAGGATTGCTGAAGCGATGCCTTTGATTCACATCATTTTCTTCCTTAATTTGTCACCCGTCTATATAAATAAAGCATTATAATTTGATATAACAGAACCTCTCACGGTGTTTGAGAGAAGACGTCCACTTTACTTAAGATACAAGATCTACTGTGAATCAGGGGCGATCCAAGGATCAGACCTTTAGGGGGGCTCGGCCCCAATGAAAGTGTGACATGTGTACAGTCAAGTGGTTGGTACCAATGGATTCCTTAGGTTTTCTAGTTTCATATGATACCAGTATCTTCACGCTACAGCCTCTCAAAGACAATAATGTCTGCCGGCGATCCTGCGGGTCTCAGAGGGTCAATGGGAATGAACAAACACACAGATCAGATCAAACTCATGTAATGGATGCTGTAATCAAATACGTTTTCCTTTACAGCACACACAAGTCTGAATTAGTGAACTCCAACACAACATTAGTAACCGCCACAGCGGACGCTAATGGAGACCCAAACGAAAAAAAGTCTCAGCAGCCATTCAAGTTGTTTTCCCTCCGGCTAATTCTGCCTTTTTTGGTAATTAATGCTGAGAGCAGAAAGAAGTCCCATTTCCACAGTACTTTATGAAATTGAATTTCAAAAACACTCTAAGTGCCTTGCTCTCGCCAGAGCTGCAAAATCACTCATTCAAGTGTCACTCTGCCCCAACAAGAAATTACAGCATTCTCGAGAATAATCACTTTAATGGCTCACATCATTTTATCCACTGCCGTAGTTGGTTCAGACAGTCTGAGCTTGTTTTTCTGCAGAAGTGTGCTGTTAAAATAGACAGATTTTGAGAGAAATTCAATGAAAATGAAATATTCCTTTAATAACCAGCATCTTTAATCTCATCAGACTATATATTTCCTCATTGTGGGTCTACTTTTTGACTAATTCATTCATCTGCATGTTAAACAGTCAAGTCAGTGCAAAACAGTGCATCGCCTTTCCCTCCTGCCGCTATAAATGGACTCGCAGCACATTACAGGCGCCAGAAATATACAGTATATCTGTCAGTGTTTCACCTGCAGCCCTCTCCATCTGTGTGGGCACCTGAGTGTATGGCGGCGAGCGGAGGGATGTGAGTGTTTAATGCAGTGTGTGGGATGTGGAGATGAACAACCCTACACCTCAACATCTCTCACCTGCTGCCAAGAGGAGATGATGAGCAGGTAGGTGGAAAGTCAGCAGGAAATACTGCTTCTGCTTCTGCAGAGAGCCTGAAGCAGATTGTTTCCATCGTGGTTCGATGTAATTACGCTACCATACCGTAAACATGTATTACTTTGTGGTTTGGTGGGGAAAAAAAGATAATCTTTGCCCCTGAAATGAGCTAAAATTACTTTTACGAGGCTGAAATTTTCATTTAGAGGCCCATCATTCATTACACACTAGCTGATCATGTTTCATAAAGACTATCTTCTGGCGAGGTTACCAGGAAAAACATGAACCTGACACTCAGCTTTTGTCACGATTCGCCCTTTTTCTAAATAAAAGTTTTGAAAGTGAAATAAGATCTTGTTATTGTATTCCTCCTCATGGCCCAGTTCAGTTTTCCGTCACTGCACGTATGCGACCAATAACGATTCTGGGAAATGTTTTCCAACAACTTCAGAAGTATGTAAATTAAATAGTTTACCAGAACAAGGAAAACTGGTATCAGGGGGCTGTCATTCAATATGGGGTTGATGTAGACTGTAAAGAGCTACGGGGGGGGGGGGGGTGGACCAAATAACAGACACATGTCTCAATAAGCAAACATGCAGTGAGTTTGGTGTATCCAGCCCGTTCTCATTCCCAGGGCGTCAAATTGCAATGCTTTGTCACGGACGTAGGTGTTAGATACGCACCAGGCTTTCCATTAATTAACTACAATGTAAACCCATCCGCGTCAATATTAAACGCTGAGAGAAAGTGCTGTAGTGACGTAGTTTAAGGAGTGAAAGAGACACTTTGGGCGGGTAGGAGGGGAGGTGGATGAGTCCAACAAACACAAGGCTTTCATCCAGGAGACTGCTGTTCGTGCCCCGTGCGTTACGTTTCACTTTCACTTTACAATCAGCTGATCGTTCGTGTTCTGTGTTCTCAAAGTCCTACCAATGCAGTCATTTTAAACCCAACCATGCTGTTTTTTCCTAAACCTAACTAAGTGGTTTTATTGCCTAAACCTAAGCTGTGTTTTTGTTTAATTCTCAACATTAAGCACGTGTTTACTGCAACCGTAAAGTGGCGCCGAGTGGTCTGATAAAGCGTCAGTATGTGACGAGTTTGGGTGAGACCATGTTGGTGAACCTAAATGTTTGTGTTTAAATGAGATCACTAACAAAGACCACGCCAATAACGATAAGTCTTTAGAATAGTTTATTACATATAGAAGATGGAGGGGAGCCATTCTGATGTAGGAGGGATGGATTAAGGCTCCGGAAGGAGGATGAATGGTTTGAGGGGTAAGGCGAAGAATCAGGGTCGTGGACGGATGGATGGAGGAGAGCCATGTTGGACCGGTGTCGACTGGAGGCAGGAGGGAACTGAGGGAGCCGTGTCTTTGCGAGCTCTGATTTTTGCAGAGCCATGAGTGGTTCCTGTATTAGAACGAGAGAGAAAGGAGATAGAAAAGAAAAAGGGGTTTGGGGGAGAGGGATGTGAAAACTGAGTCAAAGAGGAAGTGAATGGATCTTTGTTCCCGAACCTACTTATAAATCTTCATCTGTTGAGTCATGTCAATGGTCATTTTTTAAGCCTGTTATTTATGGTGTTGTAGTGCAATTCACAATCCCCTCCCCCGAACAGTGATTGTCCAATCATAGCGTAGCAACTGTAAAAAGGCCTGTCAGTTTTCCACATGTTGAAGGAGTGTGTGCAGTATCTGTCGTTTGATAATGTCCTCTTTTATGTCTCTTATCTTTTCTAATTTCTTGAAATAATGCACCATTGCGAATGTGGTAAAAACAAAAAAAAAATAAGCCGATAGTCAAGTCTCTCGCTTTGGTTTAACGTCCAATATAGGCCTGAAACTAACATAATGTACAGCTTGTGCAGCTTTATCGACATTCCAAGCATATGAGGTGATTATGTGGAAGTATGAGTATTATTCTAAGGGATATATTCTGCAAACGACCTCTGATGGACGCATGAGAACGACCTGAGTGAAGGTCTGACAGACTGAACAGTCTCTGCTGGGATGGCGAGGTATACCAGCGGAGCAATGACATGGACTCAGGCTCAGTGTTACATAACAGGAGTAGTTTTGTTGCAGATTCAGGATCATTTCAGCAGCAGCAGCAGCAGTTTAAAGCCTCGGTGCTGCTGGATTATTCCAAGATATTTCATCAAGCTCCTTTTGTATCCCCTCCATCTTCTGTTTTCCCGTTTATCATGAAGAGAAACCCCATTTATGTCATCAGGTCAGGGTTCTGCGTTGTGTTGTTATTGTTTATCTGATTTCTCATAACCTTCCTTCTTATTCACTGAATATAAACATGAACAAATGACCGTAGAGCTGTCATGTTTTATGTGAGGATATTCTCTTTTATAACTTCTTATTTATTTCACTTTAGCCACAAAAAATGTGTTTCTTCTTTATCAGTACAGCAAACATCATAACAAAACAAAAGTCTTAATGTCTAACTGTAAGCGTGACGCTGAGGAGCAGCTCGCCTCTGTTAAACTGTGTAATCCCCTTTGCTTCCACACACAAGTCTTTGTAGTCGGCTGTCACGGTTGTGAAATCACATTTTTATACGGCTGAAGTTCTTTTGAATTTTACTTTTTATTTGTCCATGACTAACTCTTCTGCAGTGATTCGAGGGCACGCTGCTCCGCTCACTTGACCGCTTTCATACAACACACGTTTTGTTCAGCTTATACGTCACAAATGATCTTCAGCAGAAGTTTCTCACAGTTAAAAATACTTGTGATTCTTGGATATACCGTATGAAACACATCTGCACATCTCTGCCCTCCCGGCTCCTGTCTTCTCTCTCGGTTACATGGTGGAGAGGAGGTCGTGTTGCTCGGGCTTCGTCTGTTTGGCGACGCCTGGAAGCTGCTTGACATCCTCCTGGATCCATCTCTTCATATTATGATCACTTTATATATAGGGGAGACCTGGGGTCAGTTGGGACACTTTTGTATTGACACCAAACATCCTTCCATTACTCACAGACTACTTGAACAGTAATGAAAAATATATTTACAATTTTTAGAGCCCAACCCAAAAATGAATGGCACAATTTTGGTTAAATGCACAGGGAGTGCATTTATAAAAAAATTTGCCTCCCTGGGTTGGTTTGGGCAGCTTTTTCTGGGCTAAAAGAAACATCATTTACATTGAAAAAATTGCAGACTAAATTTCAACACCTTATATCTACAATGTCACTTGTTCACACATTTATTTGAGAAAAAGAAAATATTTGTAAAATTATTATATTTTCATAAATTACTGAGAAACGGAAAAAAAAGGGTTTCATGGTTGCAACTTACATTAAAACATTCACTCAGTGACTTCACAGTGGGTCTTATTCAATTAGGAAAAGCCTTTGTCTTGTTTTTGTCAGCTTTTTGTTGATTTGTTGGCAGGAAGAATTAGCAATGTTAGTTTTTGCTCCCCTTTATACTGAAAATTCACAAAGGATGGATGGATGAAGTCATGGAGCCACGTTAAACAATACTACTTTATGATTTGTGTTTTGCATTAGCTCATGAATTAGCCTAAAAAAAACAATGTTCAGAGTGGCTCATTACATCCCAACAGCAATCAATAAATCAAATGCTCTGAGAAAAAAAAAAAAAAATCCGTTAGCTGTCAGTGTTGCAGACTTGGCAACTTTCTCGCTAAATTTAGGGACTTTTGGAGCTATTGCTGCTAGCTACTTTCAGCGGAAGAGAGTTGGCAACACCATGCTGTTTTTTTCGGTTTAATTATTTTTGAAATCTTATGTACTTTTGCTCGTTTCTCAACATTACCGACCCGACCTTTAAAAGGGCAAATTCAGAGAATAGCACCAGTGTCTGACCTGGTTGAATTTCAGGGGACGAGAGGACATTTTCATTCTTTGAATTTAAACTTCTATGTCTTGCTTTGATGTAATGAAAAATAAGATATTTAGTTTGATATGGTGTGACATTTTCATAGGCATGAGGCCTGCAGCTTCAGATAAAAGGATTTGCCCCAGTCTGGTTTTCACAATCAGCTCCTTTCATAGTTTTCCTTCAGCTTGTCATTCTTGTCTTCTCTGTCTTTGTGGGATTGTTTGTGGAAAACAAGGGGTGCTAATGATACAGACCAACTAATGATTAAAAACAAACAAATGAGCAGAGTGCAGCGAGGATTTGAAACTATGACTCAGCGACTACTACTCTAGAAAGCATGAGTTTCCATGTGCACCAGCCCGCGCAGATAGAATTGCAGTCTGAAAACAGCCATTGGCTGAAAGTAGGTCAAGTTTAGATTTACGTCATTCTTTGCTGTGGCACTACAGCGGATTGTGCCCTCATTGCTCAGATTTACAGTTGAACGCAGCAGTCCTGAGAAGCTTATTCTGTCACGGTTGTAACAAAGACCTAATGTAAAGTGCACAAACACTCACTTTGAATGTGTGATATTTCAGCAGTTTTTGGAGAGTTTGTGCACATGAACATCTGAGAGAAGAAACTGTACCAGTCAGGGATCTAATCTGTGTCACTGGCACAACATGAAGCCGCTTTATTCATAAAGAATAGGACACTGGTTGACAACATATTTTAAATCCAAAATATGCGTAAAAATACTGTGTTGCAATTAAAAGTCCTGCATTCAAAGTTGCTTAAGTAAAAGTATTAGCATCAAAATATACTTAAAGTACCAAAAGTAAAAGTACTCTTTATGTAGAATAATATATATTACATTACTGGATTATAATTATTGATGCATTAATGTGTTAATTGTTAATGTTCAATGTGTTCATTTTAATTACTTTATATACTGCTGGGTAGATTAATCTAAAATAATACATTGTAATTTATAGATGATTCATATTTTGTATTATTAGTGAGAATCTGCAAAGTAAATAAAGCTGTCAGATAAATGGAGTAAAAAGTAGAATATTGGCTTCCAAATGTAGTGGAGTAGAAGTATAAAGAAGCAGAAAATGGAAATACTCAAGTTAAGTACAATACTTGAGAATACACGTACAAACGCTAATAAATTATGTATGTATTGTTTTATGTGTTATATTTGGTTTCTGTTTTGATTCTGTCATTTCCAGATAATGTTAAAACCAGTTTTGACCTGAGAAAATGCTTAAAACTTGATGAAAGACCACAACATACCGTTTCATTTGCAAACAAAGTTATTTTTTTACATTGTACCCAAACACAAGTTGAGAAAGTTGCTATTCACTCAGTTTTCTGATGACAAATGTTAAGAGTGTTTTCAGAAAATTGCACACAGTCATAATTTTGGAAACTGTTTTTAGTTTGAGTTGAAAAAATAAACAACATAAAACTGGAGAGTTGCAGTGTGTTAACGGGCCTGTCCATCACCGATTGTAAATGTTTGGCATACCTGCTCTAAATACCTTGCAGTGCTGCAAGAAAATTAGATGAGAGTAATTGAAACATGACAGACTTTGGTAATAGACGACAACAGCAGTTTACCACAGGCAGTATTTATGATCGATGTGTGTTAAGGAGAAGCAAATGTAAACTACTCAGTCAGTTTGACTTTTGAAAAATGCCATAAATCCACAAAATCTTCCACAAATAAATCTGTTTGATTCTATAATAAAGGCACATGTTACCAATTCTCGTAATATTTTTACTCGATTTGATTTATGCCTGTATTCCTGTAAGCAACTAATGTCATGAGTAGCATTTCTAAGTAAAAACTGCTGAGAGTATTCAGCACTTAACCTGCTAAGAGGCCCCTAGGGGAAAAAAATAACTGTGGGCCGCTTGTAACTCTCCTCCCCGCCCCCATCCCCGGGTCTGCTGTGTTGCATTTGTAGTCACTTTATTGAATACAAATCATGTTATTAATTATAGACAATGAAAGAAAACTGTAAAAAAAAAAAAAAACAGTGCATCTAAATATTACTTTTTTTTTTTTAATCTTTATTTATTATTTATATAGTTTGTCTCTAAGGAGGCTAAATAACGCTACAAAGTTACACTAAATTTGGCGAGGAAAAACTGTCATGGCCATTTTCAAAGGGGTGCCTTGACCTCTGACCTCAAGATATGTGAATGAAAATGTGTTCTATGGGTACCCACGAGCCTTTCCTTTACAGACATGCCCACTTTATGATAATCAAATGCAGTTTGGGGCAAGTCATAGTCAAGTCAGCACACTGACACTGACAGCTGTTGTTGCCTGTTGGGCTTGAGTTTACCATGTTATGATTTGAGCATATTATTTTATGCTAAATACAGCACCTGTGAGGGTTTCTGGACAATATTTGTCATTGTTTTGTGTTGTTAATGGATTTCCAGAAATAAATACATACATATATTTGCATAAAGCAGCATATTTGTCCACTCTCATGTTGATAAACGTATTAAATACTTGACAAATCTCCCTTTAAGGTACATTTTTGAACAGATAAAAATGTGTGATTAATTTCCGATTAATCGCGATTACATATTTTAATCGATTGACAGCCCTAATATTTAGTCTTGTTTGTTGTGTAAATACAATCTTTCTGACTGTCCGTGAAGGCAGCATATTCCAACCTGCTGCTCAGAGCTATGAAGTTGTTTTTTCCCACGCATTCTGAACGCGCCGCGAGAAGCGTAGCTCCGCCCTCCCGGTGCTTTGACGTCACCGCGCGTCAGTCTCCCCGCACATGGATGGAGAAGTGTAGAGAGACTCCCGTCAAAGCTCCGTTTCCCTCCGCCCTCCTCTCTCCTCCAGCTATTTTGCCAGCCAGCCCGCTCACCGTCCTGCTGCTGCGCGGAGTCCCGTCTTCTACCCTCCGAGCTCCGGCGTCGTTTTTATCACGTTTGCGAGGACCTCCAAGGGGCCTCTTTTGGGGGGGAAATATCCAAATATTGTCTTTGCGAGCTTTGTTCTCCAATTGCCCTTCAAGACATATGGAGAAAATGGCAAGACCTCTTCCCATAAACCAAACTTTCCTGCCGCCGACTCACGGCGTGCTGAAATCCCTGCTGGAAAACCCGCTGAAGCTGCCTTTCCATCACGATGAAGGTACGTTTTTTAAAAAGAGTGACGCCTCTTAATATTCTACGATCTTTGGTCGAAAAAGAAACAATGTAACGTTATTGATTGGCGGGCAGCAGAGATATATAAAACAGAGTGATGATGTTCTCGGCTGAATGTTTGTTGACTGACAGGTTGACGCGAACTTCAACTCCACCTAAAAAGCTAGTTTAGCTTGTATTTGTTGTCTAAATTAGCATAATACGGACAGACTTTGCATGTGTTGTTATTGTGACTGCGCTGTTTTTAGCTCGCGGTGCGTCTATAACCTTTAAACCCCCTTGTCTTCAATGGGATTAACATTAGTGATACCAGAAGCTGACGATAGAGGGCGTCTTTTATGTTCTGAAGCTGTTGTGGATGTTTTGCGTTACACACTCTGTACTGTTGAATGTATTGAGTGTCATTACATTACCTGAACGTGAATGGAGATTTTAATTTTTAAAGGGTTGGTTCACCCAAATAAAAACATTCTCAATTAGTCATGCAGATGGTTTTGGTTTTATTTGTCTATTTTTTTTTTTTTTTTTTTTTATAGTTTAGATTTCTGCAATAGAGGACTATTTTAATTTAATTAACTTCATTTAGGAGGTGGAGGTCAGAACATTGAAAAATGACACAACAAACATGCCTTGATAAACGATAAACTTTCAGTATGGTAGAAAATAGTTTCCAGAGAAAACTGAAAAAATTTCCAATTATTTATTTCTTCCTTTGGTTAATTGGTCGAACGGACCATTTTAAATCCCAGTCATACTTTCTATGTATACCCATGCCATGACCCTTGATCCTGTGAAACAATGAAATGACTTTGTGCAAACATTCGCAGGATTCGGGAAAGACCAGGAGAAAGAGAAGAAGCTGGACGATGACAGCAGCCCAGGCAGCCACCCGCAGTCGGCCTTCCTGGGACCGACCCTCTGGGACAAGACGCTGCCCTACGATGGCGACAACTTTCAGCTGGAGTACATGGACCTGGAGGAGTTCCTGTCGGAGAACGGCATCCCCGCCAACACAGCCCATCAGGGCGACCAGGCCCAGCAGGCAGCGCAGCCGGCGCAGGCCCCGCCGCCCGCCCCACCCGCCACGCCTACGCCCACCGTGGTAGACCTCAGCAGCCGCGCCACCACCTTGCATCACACGGGCATGGCGCCTCAGACCTGCCTCCGCAGCCCCAGCACAGCAGGTAGGAGTCACATGCGGTGGCGCCTGATGTGCGCGCCTGAAACCTCACCTACACGCAAGGGTGACCCAGTGGGCGCACACGCTTGTTCACACAGGGGAGGCTCTAGAAGGCTGTGATTCTCTTTGCTCACCTGCTACACACACACGCACACACACACACACACACACACACACATCCACCGCCAGCCCACAGATGCCAAGAGCGCTCTCGTGGTTCTCGTGGTTTGTGTCTCTGAAGGCATCATCGCCTCTGAGCGCTGATTCAGATCTGTTTCTCATTTAGCTCCTGCTGTTTTAGCTTCACCTAGTTGGAGCTTTTGACCACAGGTTAGATGCACACTGACATGCTTAAGCTCTGATTTACAGCCCTGAACTGGACTTTGGAGTCCCAGAGTATACCGCCTAAACCGGCTCAAGTCCAACAGTCTAATTCACAAAGCTCTGATTTGCAGAAAAAGGCTCTCTGTCTGCACCGACTTTGTCTGCCATGAGTCATACTTCAATTTTCTTTTGTGCGCTGTGGTTATAAAGGTGTATTGTGAGTTTTTCCCCTCTGTAAGAGTGGGTTTCGATATTAATTTTCATTCCCAAGAGTTCCCCGCAGGGTTTGGCGATTACTGATTAAAAGCTGCTTGCGTCAGTCAGCCTTTGTCCTGCAGTATAGACTGAATGAGATTAAATTTTGATGAATTTTAAGGCGTTTTTTAAGACGTAATTAAGTGACACTTTCAGGGTCTACATATGAGTCACAGAGTTACATACAGTATGCTATTGGTTTCCAGTGTTTCAGTGATCAAAAGGAGCTTTTAGTAAAGGAGAATCTTATTATTGTAATGAGCTGACATTAAGTAGGCAGTTGGTATTTAGACTGAAGTGTTACACTGTGAGTTTGTGACGACACAATTTGGGACAAACAGACGCTGAAGAGGTGGAGTCCTGATGTAAAGCAGCACGTATTGTTCCACTGAAGAGTGAAGGAGTGCCTAATAGAGTGTGTTAATGGACACAAATTTAAATCACACCACCTGGAATCAGTTAAACGCAGATCAAATCGCCCGTGCAGTTGTGTATCGATCCCGCTGATGATTAAAGACTCAATAGATGGATGATAACGGAGGATGAATGATTAATCACCGACTGAGCAACAGCTACTCCGCCGCACATTTGTCAGCTTAAATACATGAAACGTAGGGCTGCAACTAAAGATTATTTTCATTGTCGATTAATCAATTAGTTGTTTGGTCTATAAAATGGTGAAAAATCAGTGTTTCCCAAAGCCCAAGATGACGTCCTCAAATGTCTTTTTTTGTCCACAACTCAAAGATCTTCAGTTTACTGTCATAGAGGAGTAAAGAAACCAGAAAATATTCACATTTAAGGAGCTGCAATCAGAATTTTTACTTTTTTTTCTTAAAGAAATTACTCAAACCAATTAATCGATAATCAAAATAGTTGGCGATAAATTTAATAGTTGACAACTAATCGATTAATCGTTGCAGCTTTAATGAAAGCATCCTGTCCTGCTTGTGTGTTTTTGGATTCAATCGTACATTAACTTCCCCGACTGAAGGAGCCACAGGACACAAACAGTCCTATGATAACAGCTGTGTTGGGACCAGTTGTGCCAAATGTTGGCGTGATGTTTGCTGCCACACAAACGCTTCCTCTCAGTATGCTATGGTTTAAAGATGAGGAAGGAATGAAACCTTGATGAAGTATTGTAAACACTGTGTTTACCTTCACTGTTATGTGGTAAATATGTATCATATGACATCAATCTTTGTTTATAAAAGGGCAAGACAATATTATTTATCACATTCGTGACATTCTGAATGCCTTACTCAAAAATTTCAATAAATAAATTCTCTGAATTTCATTCAATTAAAGTGAGAAAAGCCACAACAACCAGTCAGCTAACAGTCCAGGCCAGAAAACCAGAATATAATCCAATTGGTCAGACTGTAATTAATAAAATGTATTCATAGAGCACATTTAAAATAATGCATGTTGAACTAAGGGGATTTACAGAGGTTTAAATGTACAAACAAATAATTAGAATAGAAATTAAATAACTGATTAAACAGGCAAAAGTAAAACAATAAATAAATAAATACTGTACAGAATATAATTTACAATTTAATTTAAAGACAATTTACAAGCATAAAAAATAGTTATCGTAATATTTATCAATGTAGAAATAAATGTAACAACGTGTTGTAAATCAAAAGTAGTTAAATCAGTTTTATTTTCTGAAAAATAATTATTAATTTCTGTCTGTTCCCTTCAAAAACCCCAATACTCACATGCTCATGTCAGGTTAATTGGACATACCATGATGTTTACATTTTATTTATACCAGTCTATCAATGACTCCTAGAAGTAGAAATGTATGCACACTGAGTCAAGATATTGTAGTTTTTTTAGCCTCCTTTCCTTTTCCCATCCTGCAATAAGGAACCTTGAGCTCAATATCTACTGTTATTTCTATTAAATGATTCATTGTTTCGTCTATAAAATGTAAAATAAGAATAGTGAGTAACAGTCCAAAACCCAAAGTTAATACGTTTTACAAAAATATAAAACAGAGGAAAGCAGCAAATCCTCACATTTGAGAAGCCGGAGACTGAGGATGTTTGATATATTTACTTAATAATTAAAAATATTTTATTGAAATTGATGAATACACTAACTGTTTGAGCGCTAGTCATGTCATCTCGCCCTTAGTTTATAAGGAAATCAACCTTGAGTGCAGCAAAATTGAGTTATATTTGCAGAAAATTAATCATTATTTCATGTCTTCTCCTCTTAAACTACCTCATGGTACTAGAGCTGTGTATTGGCAAGAATCTGGTGATACAATACGTATCACGATACAGAGGTTACAATTCAGTATACTGCGATGTATTGCTTTTTTTTATAATCTACTTTTAGGGAAACTGTCATTGTATAAAGAACACACCACCATAATGAAATCTGAGTAATGGAAAGTTTACTTTTTTACGCAGTCAGAACAGTAGGATTGGTATTTGCATGTATCACAGTACCTGTAACATCCAACATCATAGTACTACTTTGAGAGGACACATACAATGAGAGGGTTTAAGTATTGACTGAGTTCATCTTTGCATGATACAGTATCACAAAACATATTATTGGGATACTCGATATTTTCTTACACCCCAACATGGAACTGCATGTAACATAACTTGAGCCTCAACGATTAATCGATTAGTTGTCAACTATTAAATTAATCGCCAACTATTTTGATAATCGATTTATCGGTTTGAGTCATTTTTTAAGAAAAAAAAGTCAAAATTCTCTGATTCCAACTTCTTAAATGTGAATATTTTCTGGTTTCTTTACTTCTCTATGACAGTAAACTGAATATCTTTGTGCTGTGGACAAAACAAGACATTTGAGGACTTCATCTCGGGCTTTGGGAAACACCGATCGTAATTTTTCACCATTTTATGTCATTTTATAGACCAAACAACTAATCGATCAATCGAGGAAATAATCGACCGATTGATGGACAATGAAAATAATCGTTAGTTTCAGCCCTAAGCGTGATGTTTTCACTTGTATACCTTTTATATTCCTGCAACTAGGAAGGTGTGCAGATGCAGCTAAGATTGATTTGTAGATATAAATGGATGCTCCAGAGGAGGTGCATCTGTACAGGACACTATATTCCAGCCAGACTGCACATGTGCGTACTTCAGAGTGTGTCTCTGTGTGTGTGTTTTGGTCCATATCTGTCTGCATCTTCACATATACCTCTCACGTGAACGCGGCTGGGGTTTCCTGCAGCTTGCCGGGCCATGTGACAGACACATGCAGGCGCCGTGTGCAGCGCTGAGCTGCAAACAGGAGCTTGTCACGGCATAAACCTCCCTCCCTCCCTCTCTCTCTCTCTCTCTCTCTCTCTCTCTCTCTCTCTCTCTCTCTCTCTCTCTCTCTCTCTCTCCCTTCTAACACTCTCCACTTCCCGTCCAGTCTTCCTCTCCCTCCCTCGCCGGGCTCAGCTCCGGCACAGCCTGGACTCGGAGCCAAGGCACAGGCTGTACCCTGTAGAGATCACATGGACTCTGGTGTGCTTTTGTCACGTGCGCGCGCAATGTTGTTCCAGCTTGCCGAGCCTCGTCTCGTCTAACCAGCCACTTCACCACCACCCACAACAACAACAACAACCACAATCCCTCCGTGCCTGCTTGTAAGCAATACAGCAGGCGGCCGATAACACTGTTATCACAACCAACGAGCAAAATGTGATGCGTGCTGATGTTTTTCTCTGTTGGTCGAGGGTCTGTTTCAGGGTCGGTCCAGGAGATGGACCCCATGTGCTCTGTTGGCAGGGGCCAAAGGGGAAGTCAGATATGGGAGGGGTCGAAGGGCGTGTTGTGGTGCATTCCGATGTGTTTGTTAAGGAAAGGTGGCTCAGTGAGAATCGGCACATTTGAGGAGCTAAACGTGGAGTTCATATATAATTTAGTGTTTCAGAGATGGCTGTTGAAGCAGCAAATTATACTAATACTGAAAAGTATTAATGTGTATCTTATTTCCTCTGGCCCAGTTTCTTGCAAGCTGAGTAGCTTTCTTCTCAAATGTCTCGTCATGTGGTCTGCAGATAGGATCAGCATGTGCTCCACGAGTGGCCTGCAGGAATTATTATTATTATTATTAGAGGAATTGTATGTCGTGAATAGATTAATTGTAGTATCCTGCAGATGATCAACTGTAAGGCCGGTTTATTTTTTTCTTATTGTCAAAAATCTCTTGAAAGGATCAAAACCAACAATGTGTGATTCTCTCAACACTTTCCGACTCCATTCCTACATCGTCCTCGACAAAAGAAATTCTTAGTCGACTAACTAGAGCCGCAAAAATTAATCGATTAGCTGTCAACTATTAAATTAATCGCCAACTACTATAACTTATCGTTTTGAGTAATGTTATAAGAAAAAAGATTCCAGCTTCGATCAATCGAGAAAATAATCGACAGATTGAGCGACAATGAAAATAATCGATTTTTGTCGACTAATCGATTGAAAATGAGTTTCTCCACAAAGAATCACACAAAGCACCACTTTAAATCTTGTGTTTACTAGAGATGTGCTCATAAGTTTCTTGGAAATAAGTTTTTCAGCATGAAAAACAGCATAAAAAATGACTAATAGACCAAAGAAATCTTAGTTGACTTTGACCAAAACTACCAATTAGTCAACTAAGAAGGGGGCAGCCCTACTTCATTCCCTATTGAAGACGTAAATCTTTAAAAACGACTCACAAATTTATGGTTTCTTTTTTTTTTTTAAAAGTAATTTCCTAAAACAGCTGTTCACTGTAGTTTTTAACAAACAAATAGTGCATTTAATGGGGACTATTTTGAGCGGCGGATTAATCCACATTTGGTGCTCTAGTGAGTAAACTGTATGTGTGTGTTCATGGTGATGAAGGAACGTCACCCAGTGACACAGTGAGGTTCATTGATGTGTTTTTAGTGGAGGTCTATGGCTCAGAGGAAGAGGAGATATCAGGCTGTGATGCACACACAATACTTTTTAGGAGATACATTCATTGTTGGTTTTGGTATTTGTTGACGGTAAGAAAAATTTAGAATATCACTTACGTGGTTATGTGAACCAGTTTGACCTTCTGTCCGTCCGGTCCATTCTCATGAACGTGTTATCTCAGGAATGCCTGGAGGGAATTTTTTTCAAATTTGGCACAAACGTCCACTTGGACTCAAGGATGATCTGATTAGATTTTGATGGTCAAAGATCAAGGTCACTATGACCTCATAAAACACGATTTTGGCCATAACTCAAGAATCCAAATGCTAATTATGACAATTTCACACAAATGTCTTAACAGGATAAAATGATGAAGTGGTGACATTTTGGACAGACGTGGATGTAAACTCTAACTTTACTGGTTGGCGGAGGCGTACAACCACAAGGTGGTAATTCTAGTTATGCTGTCTTTTATGCTGAATGACTTATTTCCAGGAAACTTACTGTATGAGCACATCTCTGGTAAACACAAAATTTAAAGTGGTGCTTTTGTGTGGAGAAACTCAGTTTTACAGATCTGTCGATTAAATCAACTAATCGATTAGTTGTACGAGTCGTACGAGCGTTAGTCGACCAAGAATCACTTTGGTGGAGGACGAACCTAGTTGTTGTTCCCATGTTACACCCAGGTCAGAGTTCAGCAGCTCTGTCCCTGCACAGTTTATCACTAACTGTACATTACAGCTACAGGATAACACTCCCAGAGACTCTGATATGATCATCTGGCGTGACACCAACCTGCAGCCAGCGGTGTGTAAATAGATCTATACTGTCACATTAGAAACCAGTTCCACAGGTATTTAGTCAAGTTATTTTCTCAGAGCTCTTAGTAGGTCAGCTCAGGGCTACCTTTTCCTGGCTCGTTAATTTTAGATGTCCTGTTCAGGAGGAGGGAGGGGGGACCGTTTTGTGAATCGTCTCCCTCCTCTCCCCTGGAATGTGTCCAACATTAGTCGAGGACATTACAGGTTAATGAACCGGCAAGTACGTACGTCTACTTTTAGCCCACGGCTGCGCTGCTGTGTTTTAACTCTGCTAATTAGGAGATGAAAATGACTCGTAAAGGTGATTAGGGCGACGCTGGCTATTTGAGGTCTGACAGATTGTTTGAGGCAGCGTCTACTTTTAGTTACTAAGTAGCTTGTTCAGTTTATGAAGGCTGGGAGGAGGTCAAGTTGGGGCGATATGTGTCTTGGATTACAGTGTCAGGAGTCATGTGATTTGTCCGGTGGTCAGGAACTCTGTTGGTAGAAAAAACATAATGTTTTAATAGTGCTTGCTGTGTGTGTGTGTAGGGCTGGGTATTTAACCTCTATACAGTGAAGCGACTAGTCGATTAAACGATGAGTTGAATGACAGAAAATGTATTTGCAACAATTTTGATTACCGATTATTAGTTATTTAAATAATTACTCATGCAAAAATGCTTTCAGAAGTTATATCGGGCTTTGTTTTAACGCCAGAGTGATAAGAGTATTAAATACTTTACAAATTTCCCTTTAATGTACATTTTGAACAGATGAAAAATGTGCCCTTAATTTGCGGTTAATTGCAATTAACTGTGGACAATCGTGCGATTAATGGCGATTAAATGTTTTAATGGATTGACAGCCCTAATTTAAATATATTTGTGTTTCAGACTGTTCAGTCAAGCAAAACAAGCAATTTAACAACATCACTTTGGGTTCTGGAAACTTTTCACTATTTTCTGATATTTTATAGACCAAACAATTAACCAATAAATCTAGAAAAAAAACCATCAGATTAATGGATAATAAAAATAAGGATCTTTTTTGGTACCGTATAATCAAATCGGCAAAAAAAACAAAATTGGCACTGAATGTCTCATCACATCCGTTGTCTTGTTTACTTCAGTGCTTAAACGATAAATCGGTTGGTTTGATTGACAGAAAATGAATCAATAACAGTTTTAATAATGTCTCGATATCTTTGGGTTTTGGACTTGTGGTTGGCCAAAACAAGAAGGGCTGCCCCCTCTTAGTCGATTAGTCCACTAATCGGTCGTTTTGTCTTAATTGACTGAGATTTCTTTCGTCAAAAAGTCATTTTTTTTATGCTTTTTTTGTGTGAATCTCAGTTTTAAAGATCTGTCGATTAGATCAACTAATCGATTAGTCGACAAAATCGTATGAGTGTTAGCAGTCTAAGAATTTCTTTGGTTGAGGACAGCCCTAAAAACAAAACATTTGGGCAATTTTCAATATTTTTTTGACATAGACTAAACGATTCATCAGTTAATCATGAAAAGAATTAGCAGATCATTCATGCCAGTTTTAGACTCGTATTAAAGTTTGTGTATGGCACTGCTTGTTTTTAAATGAAAGAGGTGTTTTGTAGGAACACTTGTCGATACGTCTTCAAGTAAAATGTGAAGTGAAGTAACGGTTTTGTCTGATTGAGGCATATTAATCGGAAACATATTGTTGTAGTTGTTGTTGTTTTCATCAGGGGATTTTTCCACATTTCTGCTCAGTTTCATGAGGCAATAATCAGCCGTTTTAATCACACTTATATAACTTTAAGAACACTTTTGTTTTGCTCGTTGGGAATGGAGGGATGCGAGTGGCGCTCACTCGGCTGAGGTTTTCGTGTGTCCGTGATGAAGAAGCCCATCACTTCCTCAGTGTCTCCTGATGTACAGACGGCACAGACTTCCTGTTTGCTTCTGATTTGCACCCAGAGCTGAGCAGCTGAATCTGACGGCCTCTTCTCAAATCTGCACCGCAGCCGGAGGCAGCGTGACCGCGTTCACTCTGACTGAAGGTCAGCGGCATTGACTGGCTGTCACGGCAGGCTCACTGGTACACAAATGTAGGTCATGATGTTCTAGCTGCCGGCGCAACGGCAGCTAAAGACAATGCCGGCTGCTTTCACTCCTGTTCCCTGTTGTTGTATGGAGCTGGGGGGAATGCAGGTGTGGTTCGCAGGTCGAAACAAATTGTGCTAATGTAATGGATCACGGACAGATTGTTCTATTTGGGCTCGGCAAATGAACTGAATCGACCTCCAACGCTGGTCGGCACGCAGCTTCAGATCAATTAGAGGAAGCTTTGAGCAACAGAAAGATAGACGTGAAGGGCTCACTGAGGAGTTTAAAGAGTTTAAATCTGCTGGTTTGAGATCAGCTGACGGGAGCTGCAGACTTTTAAGTTTTTGAAGCCTGTGTTTTTAAAAGCTTGTGTGACAGCACCACCTGCTGGTCAGATGAGGCAAATACTTCACATTCGGTGTTTTTCTCGAAAACCAGTCACCTGTTCTCTTGCTTTACATCTGCGTGGACACTCAGGCTCGTACCGGCTCTGAAAGGATCAGCCCCTTGAACGCACTAACATGTGAGCTCAGAGGGAAGAAAGGCGGCATTCAGCTCCCCCCCTCAGAGGCCTCCTGCTCGGCACAAGAGGCTCTCCTCAGTCACCGCTCCTCCTGTGTCCTCTGTCCAGCTTTAACAGCTTCACATAAAAGGGCTACCGAGGAGGACGTTGCATAACCAATTACCCCCCAAAAGAAGGGCCACCTTGACCTTTTACCGGTGCCAATTAGAGTCAAAATCAGAGTCGGGTTCCTGCTGACTTCTCTCTCTCTCTAAATAATCAGAGGTTTTCAACACACCCTCTGATCATCAGAAAATAGGTTCTGTGCACTTGCTGGCAGCTAATGTGTGTTTTTTTTTTTTGTTGCCCTCCTGCAGCCCTGCCCTCAGCCCGGGACACCCCCAGCCCCATCGACCCAGAGTCCATCGAGGTGCCCCTGGCCTACGAGCCCGACCCGCAGGACCTGGCTCTGTCCAGCGTGCCCGGCCAGGAAATGTTCGACCCCAGGAAACGCAAGTTCTCCGCCGAGGAGCTGAAGCCACAGCCCATGATCAAGAAAGCCCGCAAGATCTTCATCCCCGAAGACCTGAAGGTGAGCTGCTCCCTGTCTGTCAGTGTCAACTGGGGGGGGGGGGGGGGTGTGTGTGTTAGATGGCCCAGATGTTGGAGCCTGTTGTTATGTAAGCAGGTTAAACCCTGAGGGGAGGAAGACCATGGACTGAACAAGCTGCATCCTCAAACATGGGGAGCTTATGAGGTTAAAAACAAGCCAAGCAGCTTGAGTCCAAAAATGTTTTTTTTTTTTTTATGTTGCGCTGTATTTAGCAGGAACTGTGAGTGTTTCTTCAGGTTCAGATGAATCATGTTCTGTGACGTGCTGCGGCAGCAATGAAACAACATAATTACCTTTTTATTTTTAGATTAAGCTCCGAGGTTTTCAAGTGAGGGTCTGTGGGTTGGAGTTTGCTGTGTAACAGTAAGCGTATTAAGTGGCGATCATAATTTAAAGTGACAGCGTGGGGTCAGCAGAGCTTGATGTCGTGAAGAGGAGGCATTCATCAGGGGAATGATTAGACCTCAGGACCGAGCATCAGACTCGGGGTCGATGAGGGAGAACAAATAAAAAAAGAAACTGGGGAGGACTGTATTTATCTTTATAAACAACTCCTCTGTTTGTTGTGCTCAGTGCTGACCCGTTTGCTCTGCTCTCCAGGATGACAGGTACTGGGTCCGGCGCAGAAAGAACAACGTGGCAGCCAAGAGGTCACGGGACGCCCGGCGGCTGAAGGAGAACCAGATCGCCATCCGCGCCAGCTTTCTGGAGAAGGAGAACGCCGCTCTCCGCATGGAGGTAGCAGAGATAAGGAAGGAGCTGGGCCGCTGCAAGAACATTGTGGCTAAATACGAGTCCCGACACGGGCCCCTGTGAGCCCCCCAGAAACCCCAAACCACCACACCTACACCCACCCTACTCCCCCGACCCACCTCCCCTCCAGTTTGAAGGACAATGTGTCTCTTTTGGTGGCACTGCCCCCTCCTCCCCCTCCTCCCCCTCCTCCTCCCCCCCTCAACCATCACACACCTTTATGATTCTGGTATTATAACTGGTCATTTTGACTTCTATCATAAGCTTCAATTTGTCTGTTGCTTCTTTTATTTTCTGTACACATTGTTCAACTAAATATATATATACATAGATACGTATATGTATTTACACATGCATACTTTCCACTTTGACGTACTGTGAGGAGTTATGAGCCAACCCACCAGCCGAGTCCCCCCGCTACCTTCCACTTTTGAGAAACGATGCCATGCTGTTTGTTGTTCACTTTCATACCAATTTTATACGTGAGATCAGGACTGAAAAAACTGTTTCCTGTTTTCCCTTTTTTTTCTTCTTCTTCATCGTTTATAACATGTGACGTGTCCGAGAGCCCGCGTATACCCCACAAACCTTGTGTAAAAGTTAGTTTTTTCTCCCATCAGCGACATTATCTTCTTTTTGAAACTCTTTTCTCGTTGTATTTTAGTTGTTTAACCTCCAACACAACTCCAGCTTCTCTAACAGCGTTTTCGCTATTTTAACGTTCAGATAGAACTTAAAAAAGTTTCTCTTGTGCAATCGTGGCGTTTTTTTTTCTCCATGACCCCGGACACTGAGCAATAATTCCTGTCCAGAACTAAACTGACATGACTACCTACATGTTCTTCACCCCTCCCTGCCCCCCCCGCTTCGCATTTTAACTAAGATAACTTTATATATAACCTCTGCACTAATGCGTGTCTCACAATCTGATCCGGTGCAATGTTTCCACTCGCTCAAAATTTCCTCTGCCTCATATTTATCAACCTTTTATTTCTCAGATGGAAGATTGTTGTTTTTTTTTATAAATATATATATATGTATTCTGTTGATATAATTGTTAGTATTAATACTACTCGTCGTTTAGCCTCCTCCTTGTTTTCAGATTTAAGCATGATTTTCTTTCACAGAAAGAAAAGCTATTTTCTTTTCTTTTTTTTGCAAAGTTGTTGATAATTATTTTCTGCTTCTGTTAAACTTAGCATGATTTAATATATGAGTGTTTTTATT
This sequence comes from Sebastolobus alascanus, assembly GCA_916701645.2. NCBI lineage: Eukaryota > Metazoa > Chordata > Actinopteri > Perciformes > Sebastidae > Sebastolobus > Sebastolobus alascanus. Next base: position 2,622,582 of record CAKAOJ020000072.1, on the reverse strand, counting down.
TTAGAAATCAATACAGATGTCTGTAGTCTCTCATTGTAGCTCTATGTCGGCCCTCTGTTTTTTTAAAGATGGCTGTATGAATGTAAAAGATGTTGACAAAAAAAAAACGTTGGATGGTGTTGTCCAATACTGTGGTTAACCCAATCAATTTGTTTACTGCAGACCAAACGATTCACAACAGAGATGATATATTGGTTACAAGAGATATGTTTATATAAACCTATTCTATAAGTTTTTCTTTTTGTACAGTATTTTTCCTATACATTACTGAACTATGTATTTTAAAGGCACAACAGATCCAGAATATTATTAAAGAATACAAATATATAACTGAAAGACAAATGCATATAGTGGTATTTTGATATTCTATATTCGCTAGGACGTGGTAGTTTTACAGAGATTTGTGGATATTCAGCAGCACCCAAACCTCCTGGGCATTATTATTACCATTATCACTATTATTATGACAACACTCCTGCTTGTGTTGGCGCCACCTTTAGGCTCCCATATCATATAAATCCCATTTAACTCTGAGGAAGCAGTCCAGAAGAGAGAATGTACAGTCAGGCACTTTTTAAAATCCATCAAATCCGACAAGAAAACGAACGTTTGTTCATCATGTTTAATGTTGTGACCTTCCCCCGACATTTAATGAGTCGTCCACACTTTTCTTTCTTACAATGGTGAATATTCTGAATTTTTAAAGGCTTTTTGTTTTTTAACCGCGCAGCTTGTGAGTCGTTTCTTTCTGATCTGATTTGGACGGGTTGAAGTTACTATGAAGGAAGGGAAATCTATAGCTGGTTACTGCTCTGTGTGTGATTGGTTCCTTCAGTAAATGCAGTTGTAGCGTGTCTCTGAACCTGAGTGATGGATGCTGGGAAGCTTTCTTTATTTTTTCTTAAATGAAGGCTTTTACAGTGGAGTTTCCCCCAAAATGTTAGTTGTGTTGTACTGTAGAGCTGCATGCTGCTTTTTGCCAATCAGTCCAAGACAAGGATGCGCCGATTCATGTTTTTGAGAGCTGATATTGACATTTCTGATTATTTGTATGGAAGTCCAGGGCTGCCAATATTAAAATGAAATCATCCAAAGAAATCGTTTGACAGTTTGGGATATTATTCACTTTCTTGCTGACAGTTAGATGAGAAGATTAATACCACTCTCATGTGTATGCATTAGGGGTATGGCAATATACCTGTATTGACGATAACAGTGATATTTAAAACTTAAATGTTAATAATACACATGATAAAATTGTGTAAATAATCCAGCACCTCTTAAATTCATTTATTTCTTAAATCATCAAACACTCATATTTTGAGTGTAATTCATTTGCCAAAAAAAAAGACAAAACGCACAATAAACAAAGTTAAAGATGAATTTGACTGATAGCATTGTTATCTTTTTAATTTTTTTAAATTTTCTATAGATATTGCGATAATATCGTTAGCGTGAATTATTTTGGCCACGATAATCATGTAAAAAAGTCTGATATCGTGACAGCCCTACTTTGTATTATGAAGTTACAATTAGCAGCCGATTAGCTTAGCTTAGCACAAAGCGTTTAACCGGAGGGAAACTGCTCCGACAGATTTTTCAAGAGGTATAATGAAAAGAAAATAGTTTTTTTTTATTTATCAGAAATAAGCTAAAATCAAATGTAAAAGCACAGCTTGTAATTTAATCTTCAATTTTCTTTCTTTCAATTTCACATTCAATTGTAGATTTTAAAAAATATATTTTTATTTGTTAATGGAGTTCTCATTTTAATTTGGGCAATTGTGCATTTTCAACCACGACAATAAAAATAGAACACACTGTACTTTTTTGACATATATAATACACACACAAACAGCAAATTAAATTTAAATTTGAGCAAATGACTTTAATAGTGACGTCCTGGACTTCCATATTTTTGTGCCGACATCTTTGAATTTTGAGGCATCAGTATTTGGTTCTTTTCAGGGTGAATTTAAAAACTTTACAACCCAGACGAAAGCCAATATCAGCCCAATAAAACTGGTCAAATCCCAGTCCAGACTTGGTTGAACATTATCGATCCAATCCAAAGGTGTGCGAGAGACGGAAAATGGTTCTTTTCAAACCACAAATTATCGTCTTAGTGTTTTTGCGCTTTAGAGGGTGTTTCCCTTCTGCATCTTATCTGCACAGACGAGTGTGAACAGGGTTCGTAGAGACGACTGGAACGATGCCTCCTGAATCTGTGGAGCATCTTTTTATGAAATCATATATAAATATATATATATAGGAAAAAGCCAATAATAAATCCATGTGTATCCCAAATGTACCTCACTGTCGAGTGATTTCACTACCTCACCCGGAAACGTTAACCATAATTCTGAGTCTATTCCAGTGCCTTGAATACACTGACTGTTCCCCAGTCTCTCAGCAATGTAAACCAATCAGATAGCTTCAGATCTGCACTGAAGGGCTTCTTAGTGCATCAAAAAATCTATATATTATATACACCGACAACTCACAACTGTTCATTTCTTATTTTGGACATTGCAACAGACTTGTAACCATTGTATTCATGGCAACACCAACGGACTATTTCAGAGTGTATAAAAATGCAACACAGAGGTGTATTCGGTCTTGATTGTCATGGAATGGATGCATGACATTTATGTGTGCTGTTCAGCCCTCAGCCTCTCCGTCTCTCTGTAATTTGTAGTGTCTATAATAAAATCTCAATTCTTTACCGCCGTGTGTCATTTCTCTGCTCATCCATGCAGGTTTTTATAAATTACACATCATGATGGAAGGCCTAATTATCACTAGAGCTGGCTATCAAACCTCTTTGAGTATCGACCAACATGTGTCCGTAGCATCGAGTATTGAATAGTATTTAAATTTGGCACTAGTCTGGTCTAATTTAATAAGTCTTTCAGATATTTCCTAATCTAAATGGAGACATTTTGCAATTTTTTTTTTTACTTTGTTTTATACAACCACTGTTTTTGTACGGCTTCTTTGTACATTTGATTAGTTTTTAGCTAATTTTGGTAAATATTTGGTTGATATTTGAATCCAAACCTTGGTAATAATTTGGCAGCGGTATTGAAAAAATGTAGGGCTTGTATTCACTGAAACGAGTCTCTACAGTAGCACTAAATAAACACAAAACACAGGGTTTTCGCCCCAGCAACCAGAGTTTGCATCCCGTTTGAAACCAACAATGTGTAGTTGTGTTTGTAGTTATTTTAAGCCAAAACATGTTTTTCCCTAAACTTAAAGGGACTATTTGTAACTTATCACGCGCATAAATCTTAACGGGTCGGTATCCCATGCGCGCTCGCGTGTGGGTACGCGACCGCGCAGCAGCTCTGCTCCTGCCTGTTTGCACACCGCGCTCGTTCTCACACGCTCGGCTCGCTCCACCTCCACGTGAACGCGCGCACACTACACACTGCAGAAGAGTTAGTTTAGCTCTGAGAATATCTGGTGAATGTGCAGTGGACGTTTTTGCAGAAATAACTGCTGCAGATCCTCCAGACCAACAGAGGTTTCCCGTGTCTTGTGAAGTGACGGGGCTCCGCAGAGAGTTACGTTATCGTCCCGACCGGGTGTCGGTCTCCCCCTCCCCCCCCCCCCGTTCCCTCCGGATCGGGAGGAAAAGCCAACACTAGGATCAGCATTGATTCATGGAGAGACCTTCCTCTGGTCAGCTAACATTACTGCCAAGCAGGTGAAATATAGAGTGATATTGTGTGTTAGCTGACGTGTGTCGCCTCACTGTTTAGACCGGTGCTCGTTCATGTCAATGTAGCGCGAGCCGAAAGCGCGAGCGCGAGTCACAGGACGCTGACTTTCGTTGACATTGCGGCCACAGGTGTCGCTGTGAACAAGCAATTTCTGATTCTTACATATAGCCCCTTTAACTAAGTGGGTTTTTTCGCCTAAACCTAAACAAGTTGTAGGTGTGTTGCCTAAACCTAAAGTAGCCTTTTTGTTTGTATTCAAAACGTCTCATTCAGTTTTACGTGTTAGAACGTGTTGCTTTTAAGCTTCACTTTCACTTTCACAACGTAGTAGGCCCCGATTGACACACATCTGTGGTGCTTATAGCGACACCTATTTAATGGCCTGGTAACAGTAAAATTGGGGGCGTCTGCTGTGTCTGTGCTTTTTTATCTCCAGGGCTGCAGGCCTGATGAGTGGAATCAGCATCATGGGACACACCTGGGCCAGGTGAGCTCCATGCATAAAAGCCTGAGCAGCAGCAGTCCTCTGTTGGCAGATCTCCTCTCACCCCATGTCTTTGTTGTGGCTTTTGGTTTCTATTCCTTGTTTTTGCAGCACAACATCCATTCAGCACAACTTCACACATTCACTCCCTTCACTACTGACTTTACAGATTCCTCCCATACCTCCCATCTTTTGACTTATTTTGACATACTTTTTGGTATACCCATGCGTCTCCCGTTTTGCCAGTTTTGGAGCTGGGCTGTGCCAAAATTATTTAAAAAATCCTGTCAGAAAAGGTGCACAAAGGTTCTAGTTTCTTCTTTGTCCCTGAGGGAAATGAATGTATCTCATGATGAGTGCCTGATTTTCCCGCGGAAAAAAACAGACAGTGAATGAAAAATGAACTTATAAGGAACGAGACTCTCGTCTGGAGAATTATCACTTTTTATTGTCACATTAGAAAGGTGATATCCAGTATAGTGGAGGAGCATTCATGTATGTATGCAGCAGCACCATTAACAGCCAATGGAACAGACAAGAAGCAGCAGTTTTTTTCCCCCTGCAAAAAGGCCAGGATCATGTAATCAACGGAACAAACAACAGAATATACAAACAAAACAAAACACAGTGGTTAAGGAACTCATTTTTCAACAAGAGCCACAAGTAAGAGATATGCAATCATTCAGCTTCCAACATCACTAAGAGGAACACATGTTAGGAGCCATGAGGCAAATTTACAAAAACCAACAGCAGGAGACAAAAACATGAACGAGAGGTTTTCTCCACGGATCAGAATACAGACAGGAAACAGTTTCGTCCTAGTGGTGCAAATCAAAAACAGAGAGAGAGAATCAGTGGAAATGCAATACTGGACTACAGTACGACGGTCGTGCATACACACTCTACAGCACACTGTTCACATTAATAAGAAAGTGGAAAAAAGTTCTCTCATCATGTTACCTGAACTGATTTTCTCTCATCGTTTGGCTCATTTAACAAAATCCCATCTCAACCCTGAAATGCTGTTAATCGCCTTCTTACAGCAGCCCGCCAGCAGGGGGCGCTGAATTCTTACAGGAGAAACTGTGGATCCCTGAAAACAGAGGACTGCATTTGGATACTGGTCAGAAAAATACATGCATTGGTCACAAGAGTGTGTGATGTGCATCACATGGGTTTACAATGTAATCACTGTAATAGGAAAATGGGAAAACAAATGACCAAACTCCCGTTAGGAGCGTCATTTCTTCCCTTCCTGACCCGACTTGAAAACACTTCAAATCTGTGTTAACTACTGACGAGGGCTGGGTATGTGAGTATGAAACGTTGGCATCAAATATCTGGTCAGATTTGTACTTGATAGTTCGTGATTTAAATCGAATTTGCTCTAAAGTTCTTGTACAGCTACTTGCGTTTAACATTTAAAATCTTTGGTTTTATTTGAAATTGTTTTTTTAGAGATATGTGATTATATTTCTCAAAAGCAACGTATCGAAAAAAACGTATAAATTTGCTTTTGATACCCAGCCCTGCTACTGATAAGAGCTGATTTTTAGCACCTCACTCGATATCCCCAGTGTTCAAATGGATGAAATACCACGTTTTGACACACAAATGACCCCTACAGTATGTGGAATGTGACTCACTTCAAGTGATACAAAAGACTGCTATCAAATTTCTCAAATACTCATGAATGTGCCAGGGTTCATTGTAAAAAGTCTAAATTCCCTCCCTTGCTGTCAAGTTGTTGTTGTTTTTTTAGACTGAAATTGTACAAAAAAGCTTTGAAAGTAGCTTTTGTTCGTCAGGGAGACGCTGAAAAAACTGTTCTCCGCGTTAGAAAACAGTAAACAATTCACGGTTTCGTAAACTTTTACGGCTGTCGTCGTTGCAGCTTCGGCGGGCAGTTGAGGGAGTCCGTGTAGCAGCACGCGGGGAAAGGTGGAGAACCGGCGTCCGACCCCCCGGCTGTGGTCACGACTGGAGGAGGGTGTCTGCGCTGGGGGCCTTGTAGAGGTATTTCCAGATGGCGTAGTAGTGCACGGCCGCGGCCAGCGCCACGAACACGTGCCAGATGGCGTGGGCGAAGGGGATGACGCCGTCGCTCTTGAAGAAGAACACGCCGAGGCAGTAGATGAGTCCACCGCAGGCCAGCTCCTGAAGGCCCTCTGTGTTGCTCTGCGAGAACGCACAAAACAAATAGGAAATAAATGAGACGTGTTACGTAACAAAACAACAGACTGCGGGTTGAGTGTGTTCACATGGTAAAAAAATAGAATTGAATGGATTTACTTCCTTTACTTAAAACTATGTTTCATTTATTCTGCTGAAAAGTGGTGTTAAACAGTGTGCAAGTTAATACTGTGTAAAAATAATGTGTATTAAAAAGAGCTGAGGATTCAGTTTGCTACCAACTGAGGATGTGCAATAAATCAATTTCTGTGTAAAATAAATGCCGAATGAGTACAGTGTTAACATTAAAACTAGGGCTGACAAAGTTAACATGATAATAAAGCGTTAACGCAAATTCTTTTTAACGCCAATAATTTCTTTCGGATGTTGTAGCAGGCTCAGTTTTAAACCTAGGGTGAAGATACTGGCATCATATGAAACTAGAAAGGAGGTTAAATAACGCTCCAAACTTGCGCTAAAATTTGGCGAGAAAACCTGTTGTGGCCGTTTCCAAAGGGGTCCCTTGACCTCTGACCTCAAGATATGTGAATGAAAATATGTTCTATGGGTACCCACGAGTCTCCGCTTTACAGACATGCCCACTTTATGATAATCAGTTTGGGGCAAGTCATAGTCAAGTCAGCACACTGACACACTGACAGCTGTTGTTGCCTGTTGGGCTGCAGTTTGCCATGTTATGATTTGAGCATATTTTTTATGCTAAATGCAGTACCTGTGAGGGTTTCTGGACAATATTTGTCATTTTTTTGTGTTGTTAATTGATTTCCAATAATAAATTTATACATACGTTTGCATAAAGCAGCATATTTGTCCACTCCCATGTTGACATATCTCCCTTTAAGGTACATTTTGAACAGATAAAAATGTGTGATTAATTGCGATTAAATATTTTAATCGATTGACAGCTTGGGAGTGGGAGTTTGCTACCCACTGAGGATTTGCAATAAATCAATTTCTGTGTAAAATGAATGCGAAATGAGTACAGCGTTAACATTAGAACACATTATGGTGGGATATAAGACTGATATATTCAGTGAGACCACAAGAGGGCAGCAGAAACTAAAGAGATTTAAATGTTGAAGCTTGTTTATCACGGAGTACAATTCCTTCAAAACCTCATAGAACCAATATTTACCCTTTGCACAACCCCAAAAATGTTTTACAGATTTAGTGCCACAATGACAGTTTTTGCACGCGTAGATCACTTTCTGATATGACTCACAGTACGTTTATTAATAAATCTGATGATTTAAACTAATCCTCATTCTGCTGTGAAATAAGAAGAGGAAGTAAAACACACTGATACTCCACACATGCAAATAAACTGAATGTGACTGTAAATATATTCATAAATATTACCATTGATGTCACGACTGATGCGGGGAAAAATCCCATCATCAAGTAGAAGGCCAGCTCAACAACTTTATACCTGTAAAGACAAACAACACGTTCAATGACACAATCAGTGTGATGCAAATTCAAGCAAATTTCAGGCCCGAGCAAGAGAGGAGGGAGGAGGAGTTGTTTACCAAAAGTGGAGAGCAACAAATCCTCATATACGTTTGAAAGAATATCTGCTATTATCAGTTAAGCCAGAGCCAAAAATACAGATTCTCTATTTTAAGACTTTAACTTTCACTGGCTGCCAAATCATGTTGTGACAACCTCGTGCACGGGGCAACGCTCAGGGTGTTAACACTCAGTAAGAGCTCAAGATAAAACTTGCCTGTCTTAAACCTCCACTTGTCTACTGAATCAAAACAGACCAGAACTTCACGTTTGTCTTTAGACTCACATACAATCTAAGAGGTGTGCTACAAATTTGAACTTTTTAGAAGAGTAGTTTGGTAGAAGACCACACAACACAAGTTTCTACAATGTTTATTTTTGTATTTCGTTGTAAAACTTTTTAAAGCTGTTTTCTGTAATCTGACCCATGGGTGTCCACAAAGGTCTGTTTGTTAGTGAGAATAGTCTGTTCTTTATTATGCATTAATATGCATACTGTGGGGAGGAAGGTTGAAAAATGAGATTGAAACTGGACTTGTTTTATTCCTTTTGTTGCTGTTGTAGCTTATTGGTTATACTGTAGGACTGCAACTAACTTTGTTTTTTTCATCATGGAGTAATCTGTCAATTATTCTCTCATTAATCAGTTCATCAATTTGATCTATAAAATGCCAGAAAATAGTGAAAATATGATAAATATTCCAATACTTGATAAGATAATGCCTCGTTTGCGTTTAAACATGCATTTTCAGAAAACATGTAATACAAAGGAGCTAAGAAAAGTAGCAAATAGTCACATTGGAGGAGCTCGAACCAGTGAATCTTTGGCAATTTCTCTTGAAAAGTGATTCATCGTTATTTTATTTGTTACCAAAATGCCAACATCAAACAACAAAAAAATGATGTTTAAAATATGTTTCATTGGATTATCTGCTGAACATTTTTACATATGGGGTGCTGCAGTTACAAGATGGTCGAGATTCACTGACAACAAATGTACTATTGCGACGTTTAAACTCTCGATATCACACACAAACTCACTTTTCGTGATAGTTGAAGACATAAATGGTTCCAGCAGCAGCCATGAGCCACACAAACCAGCGCATGTGTGCTGCTAGAGGGCCCAGTTCACGCAGGTTCAACCTGAGGAGAAACAAAAAAAAAAGATAGAATCTATATGAGGCCTTCATTCACAACTCCAGACCCTCTGAGTGTTTATTTTCCTCTGTGTGACGCTCACCAAGGTGTGTAGGAGGCAGCAATGAAGAAGTAGATGACCACTCTGTCACACATGTGGAAACACTGTTCCATGGACCTGAAACAAACAATCAAACAGGTGATTTGATTAATCAAGGTCACAAATATGCAAAGCAGGAACATTATTTGCATGCTCTTACAGGAAGTGCTATCATGTTTCCATAGAAGAGTGAATTGGTACTGTTCAAATAGTTCCTGATTTAAACAAAATATCTGCCAACTTTGGACTGCATTTAATTTATTTTTTGTATGTCTGCTTAGGTTTAGACAACATTTAACATTTGGGAAATTTCTTTTCTTTTGTGCATTTTTACGAAGTACTAGGGCTGGGCGATGTGGAGAAAATCAAATATCAGGATATTTTTGACCAAATACCTTGATATCAATATTGTGAGGATATTATAGGTTTGACTTTAGGTGCTTTTACAAAATATTTACACAATGAGATTTTTGATAAATAATCGTCAGTAACGTGGATAGAATGACGAAGTGTCTAAAGACGAATAATAGAACAGTCTGGTAAGTTCAGAAAATTACATTTCTTTACCGTAATACAGCCTTTAAAACCAGGAAATGACAACACTTTTGACGTATTACGACGATATCCAAAATCTAAGACGATATCTAGTCTCATATCACGATATCAATATAATATCGATATATTGCCCAGACCTACAAGGTACTAAACAAAGTTACTGAAGTTAACTTTGGTATTGGCACTAATGTACAAAAGGTATCAGTAAAAAGTCCAATATCATGCATGTGTGATAAGGCACTGCTTCTAATAACATTTAAACCAAAGTGAAAACACACATAATCATTGTAGGAAACAGCGGAAATAAGCAAAAATAATTTAGTGTTATTTTTCTCCCCGGGTTTCTGCTGCATGAAAGTCCAGAATATGGCAACAAATTATGACTTCATTCATTGAACGCAGTGTGCAATGAGAGAAACAGAAAAGGTTTCACGTGAAACTTGACACCACAGTAACAGCACGCCAAAAGCACAACACAGCCAAGATGAAAATATCTTGTTGATGTAGTGTTGTTATTCTCCGATGAGACGCCGATACTACTTCCAAAACTCTTAATTACAGATCACCATTGCTTTTACTCTGAAAATTACAAAAGGAATGATTTTGTCCCTCGCTCTTTAGTCTGACAGCTTGTGTACTGGTACATATCGGTCTTGGTTGTCTGCCAACATGGCGGATCGTCATGGCGCTCCTCCTCACCTCATGTGGCTCTTCTTCCAGGTGATGATATGAAACACAGTGGAGACCAGGAAGAGGGCGCACAGGCCCATGCCGTACACCAAGGCAGTGATCCGCTCCCAGCCGTTGTCCGACATACGATGCAGCAGCGCCATGCCCACGACGGCCGGCATGATGAGGAACTACAGAGATGGAATGAAACCATTAAAAACGACGTACAGATCTAGAGGCTGCCGTAATATTTTTAGAGCGATCGTGAGGTTGAGCAACTCTTTGAATTTGAGATTTGAGAAGTCATTAACAAAATGATGAATTCAAGGCCCACTCACTGCATGGGTGTAGCAGTTTGCAGCATGCTCATAGCAGGTGGGCTGGTAGCGGCAGTTAGCAGAGGCCCGTCTGTTCATGAACCTGAAACACACACAAACAAACAAAACAACAAATAAACAACCATGGAAGGCGGGTTCAGCACTGTATAACTCCTTTTAACGTTTCATCCTGGTACGTTGCCCTAACCAAACACAAAACAAAAGTCTCCCGCATAACTAATCAGGTCAGCAAAATAACTTCACTCCCCTATCTGAACTATACACCCGGTCACTGATCAGGAAAGGACCCCTTTCATCCCCTCCACCATCCATCCTTCCAGTTACTGCCATCAGGTCGACGCTACAAATTCCCACTGGCCCGGAAAAACATCTACAAAAAAACTTCTATTCCCTCAGTGATCATCACCCTGAATAAATTAAATAAGCTCTGTAACCTGACCTGTTAGCCCCGTTCTTATCAACCATAGTTTTAACAGTTTTAGTCCTATTTTACATATGTGTGTGTGTGTTTTTAAATGTGTTTTAAATGTGCCCTGTTTGTTTGATGTGAGCCCACTCAGAGAAGACAATGAAGTTTATCTATCTATCTATCTATCTATCCTGATACATCCATATTGAAAGAGAACTGATTGACGGAAATGTTGATTTAAGGATGTTGACTACAGTGCTCAGTACAATAAATAAAATGAACCATCATGGGTAAATGTATTATAGATGTAACGTCTGATAGATATCAATTAATCACAAAAACTAACAACATAAGAAGTAAAATAACAAAGAATATAGACTATAATCTCCAGCTAGAACGAATTATATACGATAGTGCCTTGTAATACGTTGTACCTTTTTTGGAGACAGAGCACGAGTTTCTGGCACTTTATTTACAGATTTCGACTTTAAGATTTTGAGATTCAGACTTTCTGATGAACACTTCGGTCAAACACTAACACCAAATATCTGCTCCTGCTGCTGTAGATTATAATTGACAGTCTTTAAGGCACATTTTTAGATTGTAATTTACAGTCTTTAATGCACATTTTTTTGTAATATGTACATATCATGTGACACTTTATGTACATATATGTACATATCTGTCACTGTAAATATAAATCCTACTCAGAGTACATACCGTTTATAGACATCTTCACACTGTACATAATCATCCATTCCATGTATATCCATCCAGTATTTACTTCTGTGCACTATTTGTATTATTTACAACTTCCAGCACACTTGACTTGTATATAGACATTTTATTATTATTACTTTTATTATTGTATTCTTATTATTTATTTTATTATTTTATGACTTCACCAAAAAAATACATTTTATAACAAAATGTTAATAGTATATTCATAACTACTCTTGTGTTGACACACTATATTAAATGCATTTCTCATAGTACAGGTTCTTGTACTTCGCATACTGGTTAACATTATATTTATCATTTAATTCTGTGGTTTGGTGATTTAGTTAATATGATTAAATTTCCACAATTTCCCATAGCCAAAGATGACACCTTAAAGTGTCTTGTTTTGTCCAACTAGTCAAAAAAAAAAAAAAAAGATACTCAATTTATCTCGATATTATAAACAGAGAAAGGCAACAAATCATCTCATATCTGAGAAGCTGGAACCAAAAGGATGAGCTGCACTTTGCATGATAAATATATAACGATTATTATTATTATTATTATTATGCATTTCCTATCAGGGTCTCTCCCTGATTACGACCTAGTAAATTCAGTCATTTTCTCTACCAAATTGAACAACGATCATTAAAACTGCTTTCATTTGAGTTTTCTTTTGTTCATATGCTATAACGTTACAGTAAGCTACACTAACCATGTTACTCCACCTGAAAGGTAAAACAGATTTATGCTAACGAACATAAAAAATGAGCTAACTAACCAAAAAACTGAAAATAACATCAGCAATCTTTGGCTGACAGCCCAAAACATTATTATTATTATAACAGTGAGATTTATGGATTTCACAAACCTCTGAAAGCTGTTCACTCTCTTCATCTCAGTGCCTTATTCACCACAGGAAGCAAAGGGGGAAAAAAATCAGCAAACAAAAGAGCTACAAAGCCCCTGCTTTACAAATACAAAACAATAAAGTGTCCTGAAACCAAAGGGAAACGGAAGGCCTAGCATTAGCTACTCGGCTAGCGCGATGCTACTCATTAGCTAACTTTCTCCTACAGCGGCTACAAGGCACCGGCAGCATCAACACTCCTGCTACAAAAGGCACCGTTTTAGTCTCTTTCTTAATACCATTCTGTAACAAAATGCTGGCTCAGTGCCTCTTCTTTAAGCTAGAAATATCCATGAGCACCAGCGGAAGCCAGGAGGAACCGAAAAGACCCCCAGCAAGCGAGCCGGTGAATAACAGGCTACTCCCCGCTGAGCCTGCTTGACTGAAAATATGATTTTCTTTTTGTGCCTCGCCGCCCAAAGCAGTGGTGAGATGTTGAGCGACGGCGGTGTGAGCCAATCGGCTGCGAGACTACCCGGCGGATTAGCCAATCGGATGTTAGGTAGGCGGTGTCCTGTAGAGTAGCGTGATTGTCAGTCACATTCTGGATAATGCAAATATAAAGAGATTGAGGATGTTTACTGGAAACGAACAAATAAACATGTAGATAAATAAGAAAAAAACAGAGAAATACGCGGATTTTTTTTAGTTTTGCATCATTTCCTTCATCTCTTTGAAGTTTCTTTGTGTTGTAGGGTGTGGTTTCTGTTTGCTGTGATGTTCAGTGTGACTGTATTTGCATGTTTGAGACTTTTTTTCACCTCCCACTTTACATTGTTATGTCATGTGTGCAAAGCATTCCTTCACAAAAGGAAAATAAGGAAACAGACTCAGTAACAAATAACACTGACATAATGTTGTAAGTGCAAAACTGCTAGTACTACTTTCTATAACAACCTTTATAAAGGGTGTATAGTTGTAACTAATGCATTTAATAGCTATTTGTAACTTTACGCTTAGCAACACCAAAGCTGCTGAAGAAATACAGGCCTAGATAGGCAAATGTGTGGGAGTCGAGTATCACATTTTGTTTAAGTGTAAGAACGCAATAGCGAAAAAAAATGGGAATACTTGCCAAAATACTATTATATAAAGTGACCATCTACTGCATGTTCAGTTGATTTTGTTATTACAGTGGATATGGGGCCTACCAAATGTTGTAAACCAGGTGCCTTCTTGAAGAATGTTTTACCTGTCTTTAAGTGTTTAACTTGCCTCAATAAAATCTGAATCTGATAATCCTTCCACTTTTTGTCAAATTCAGATGAAACAGCATGTTCTGTTAAACAAAACGTGTTCTTGTAAAGCACACACGTTATGTAAGAAGATCCTCTCTGGTGCAGGATGCAATGCAAGACCACACTGATTGTGTCAACAGCAGCTTACTACACTCACCATGAACTGAAACTAGATGATGCTTTAACTCTAATTTATGTATTTACAACTTCGACAGGTGTTTTACACAAACATCCCACAGACAGCTTCCTGTAGCAGGTACCATGGGCAAGGAAATGCATATATCTGCTGGTACAGCAACAGCAGGAGTTGTGTTTGATGTTGCAGCAGCCAAACAGTGAAATGCACACACAGTGTTGCGCTGTAACAGCTCAGTTGCATAAGAGCACTGTAACTTGATCAGTGACTCTCACATGTAGATATAACAGAGGGTTTATGTAAGACCAAAGTGCAATCCTCGGGCTTAATGAAGTTCATGCTGTACAGTACACTCTGGTATTGCTGTGAATGTTGCTGCACACAACCAGAAAGAAACCAGTTAACCCCGAGTGTGTTTTCTCTTACAAATGTTATCTACTTTTATCCTATAGACACTTGAATTGAATTACAAATAGTGACTTACAAAGATAGGTCTCGTATATATCATAAATCCTTAGAACAATGGTGTCTAGCCTATTAAATAAAAGGTATGGGCCTTTGTGGTGCACGTAGCAGTTACTGTACTGTACCAGTGGGAGCAGAGAATGGGATTGATCCAGACAAAGAGAAAGAGCTCATTGTCTACGTTGGGGTTTTTTAAAAAGGACATTAGCACAGACAACGGGGGAACGCCAGAGGCCATATGTCAGGGGACAGCGTCTCCTTGTTTCTGGCTCCGGCCTGCTTTTTCCCCACGCTGCTACGCTAACACCTCTAATGTGACACAGACCTGAGAGCTGCAGGTTGGCAGCGTGTCACAGCGGCTCAGGTTATCATTCTGTCCCGGCCGTAAACAATCCCTGTCTGGGTCCGACTCCTCTGTTTGGCGGCGGATGGAGTTTCTCTGGTGTTTAACCTGCACCCTCACATCACACAAGCAGCTGTATCACTTTACACCACTACTCCTGTCTCCTTATGTTGTGCAGTTGAGAGCAATGATTTGATTTCAAGCTGCAATTTAAGACTCCAAGCAACAGTGGTTGTCTGTCTTTATGTGTCAGCCCTGTGATAGTCTGGCGACCTGTCCAGGGTGTACCCCGCCTTCGCCCAATGTCAGCTGGATTGGCTCCAGCCCCCCCGCGCGACCCTGAATATGATAAGCGGTTACAGATAATGTATTGTTGGATGTTTTTCTTTCAACTGCTCCCGTTAGGGGTCGCCACAGCGGATCATCTGTTTCCGTCTAGTTGGTAACCCTGGCCTCTTCCCAGTTGAAATTTTCATCTTCCAAACTCAAAGCATTCCAGGTGTACAACACCAAAACGTAAACAAAAAAACATGGCTGACCATGATAAACTGATGTTTTTTTGGCAAGCGTACACACATGTGAACTCTCAGCAGTGCACGTAATGAGCATATATTGACAGGGCCTCCCTGGTCCGTCCAAAAGTAACGCAAGAGGGGTACCCCGTGCGTCGGTCTCCGATGCCGAGGGCACTGACCAAGCGGCGGTATTTAGAGTCAAAGTGTTGAAAAAAGACATGGTGATCTCACTTTCTACAATATGGGACCTTTAATGTAAGGTTTTGGACACGGCCTCTCTTTCTCAACTTTGAAAAACTCCACTCTCAAACAATCCACTCTTTTCTCTGCTTATCAGGACGTGACATTTGTCCGAATTTCCTTGAGATAAGACACGTTTTTTGCATTTCTTAGATTTTTTTGAGGAAAAGAAGAACTATGATTGGTGGATGGACATGTTAAGGTCAACTGTATTTAACTTAGAAACTAGAAAGAATGAAATTAGTTAGAGAACGATAAAAGGAGTAATGTCTCTGGCCTCACAGGTGCAACAAATCTAGTAGGAGTCCACACAGTCCTCAGAAAAGGTCTAATTAGGCTAAATAAGTGGAGTACCAAGGCTGTGCAGGATCTTCTAACACTGATACAGTTTTATATTAACCATGTACTGTACTGTATATTAACTCACACAAAACCATCTCCCTTCAGTTGTCCAATGATGTGAACACTTGGATGTTGTAAACATGAGAATCTTTATTTGTCATCCCATCCTTCCATAAAACTTGAACGTGGCATTAAATTGGGGAGGAGGACAGGAGGAAAACCAACCCACGGCGCCATGTTATTTTACAGTAGTTGGCTACTTATCTCTACTTTCTTTCTTTATGAAACAAAAGAACATAATTCACATTCAGTATAACAATAACAAAAGAGCCAGGGGTATATCACACTAAACAATAATATAAAAACCTACATATAGGCCTATTGAGTGTCTCAATAGCCTTTTTCTTAGTCAGAAACAAAGAACAAAATAAGGTATTTATTGTTAAATGTATATTTCTGAATAAATGATTAAAAGAAGACATATCAAATTTATTAAAAGAAAATATTGTTTGGTTTTTTTGAAGGAACCAAACACCACATTTCCCATAATTATGTCTTTAAAGATGTGATCAATGACAAATCTGCAAAGGTCTTTATGTCTTTTTGTTTTAATTTCTGCATGTAGTGATTGACAGGGTAATATTCATGAATAATTTTGAAGGACACTTCCTTAACCTCATTCACTATTAGGTATTTATGAGGAAGAATCCAGACCTTCTTCCAATAGCCTGTATATCATTTACAAATCTGCAGGTGTTGCTGTAAAGCATTTTAATTAGAATTGATTAAATTTTTTTCCAAAGAAGAGAGAAAAATATTATATAAATGATGCTGAGATTTGGTAATGGTTTATTTCAGCTATTACTCTTTCTTATATTTTGATCTCCCTCTTGCTTCTCAAAAATAGAGGCGGACCAACCTGCTCTGCCTCTATGGACCAGCCTCCACTGATCCAAAACCACCTGGTTCTTCCTGCACACTTGTCCCTCATTCCCTCATCAAGCCTCAGCACATAAATATCAGCCACTTGACTTCTGCTGCCATTTGGCCTGTTGTCTGCCTGTTACTGTGGTTCAGTTGTTTCTCCCTGTCTCCCTTTCCTGTTGTGTGACTTGCATTCTCACCCTCTGGACTTGTATGTGTGTTTGGGTTGATTTTAAGCCTGTTCACTGTAATTGTTATCTCCACCAAGGAGGTGATGTTTTCAGTTTGGTTTGTTTACGTTGCTTCCGGAAAAAAACTACTGGCCCAATTTTCATAAGAAGGGTGTAGCATGGGCAAAGGGAGAACCCATTACATTTTGGAGCTGATCCGAATCACAGGGTAGATACAAGTTATTTTTCACTTTCGTTAACATTGCAAGAAGACCTTGGCGTAGGTCTGTGTTCTCAGAGTGCCCTTCTAGTGTCTTTTAACTCAACCTGCTATATAATAATACCATAATACGATACGATAATACCACACTTACGAAGAAGTAGCAGAAAGCGATTAAGGCATTAATTGAAGAATTGGATGAAAAAAACGTAGGCTAAACCATGAAAGGAAATATGGGGAAAAAAAGAACATATAACAACTGGACTGGTCTGTGATTTATACATGTATATTCATGTATCACCAGCATTTCATTTAGTCAATTGGAGCACATTTAAAGTGTCTCGGTTAAAGAAGAATATGCTCTTCTTCATTAATGATTCATAATTTGACCCCCAACAAATGTCGACAGGTAGCCTCCAGACAGAATGTGTTTCTGCTTCTTTTTTTTTTAAAATAAAAATAATTATTTTTACTTCATGGGAAGCATTTGAAATTTCTGTGTTGTTGGTTGCAGTGATACGAAATGAAATTTCAGCACTTACAATAGCAGCAACAATTTCTGAAACTAATATCTCATCAGCCTGATGAGTCAAAGGTCAGACATGTTTCTGTTGTTGGACATAACCTCATTGTCACCCGCTGACCTGGTTTCAGTGTCCTAAACTTTCCCCCTCAGCTCCTCACATATCATATATATGTACATATACATATATATCATTTCATACTGAGAACACAAACTGAAACAAGCAAATGTCTGGGCTTTAGTATAACGTCTTATACTGGTCTTGTAGGACAGACATGTAGGTGGGAAAGAGGCTTTATGTACATGCGTGACACGGGGTTAAACAGCTTTATAATTGGTTTACTGTTTCATGCTAGAAGGCATGGCCTATAGTTCACCTCCAGTGGGGAAGCTAAGGAAATGAATATACAGAGGAAATCTATCTGATATCACATCGACTATATCGCAAAATGAAGACTATAAATGCTTTTAAACATTAGTATGGTTTCAACAGAAGGTGCTACACAAATGCTACAGAAAATTTTAATTTAGATCTGATTACTTATACATTATATATTTGCACACTATCTAAATGTCCCAGCTTGTATTAATGTCCACCTTGAATACTAAAATTAAGCAATGTGTTGTAGGTCAGGAGCTTTGCTGTTGCAGTGTTTTGCCGTATCCTAGTGAATTAATCTTGCAGCTAACAGGCTGAGCCTGGCGTGCTCTCTAGTGGAAACAAGCACACTGGTGCCTCTGGCTGAGGATTACAGTCAGAGTGCATTGAGGCATGATTGTATTCACTTTACACCTCAGAGTCACAGACACAGGTCTACCGCTTTGATTGTTCTGTAAAAAAACAATCAGGATGATTTATTTTCTATTATGTAGCAGCATGTCCATATCTGGTTACTGCAGAGAAAATCAAAACGCTGACAATATTTTGTGAAAACATTCCCTGTATTTAAATTTGATGATTTTTTAAGACAAAATATTCCATATATTACAGATACAAAATGTATCTGTAATATAAAGTGTCTCCCTCTCCCCTCCCAAACACACAAGAGTTGAATCTCACTCAATTGTCCCTCCCATCTCCCTTACAGTCAACATGGCGGCGAATATAACAAAAACGGGAAGTTATTCATCTCGTATTGTGATTAACTTTAGTGGATCATAACATATCAATTAAAGAATTAATCTGCAGATGCTTCGGTTCAAAATGAGACCAAACTTTTCGATGGATGTCAGTTTTTGAGCCACAACAAAGGCCAAAATGTGGCCTACAACAGACTAGCTAAGGCTTGTTTTTGGTCTAGCTGATTGCCAGAATAGCCTTTTGCTACTGAAGCAGTTGTTGATCACTTGTGATTCTACTGGATGGTTAAGAGGATTGAGGAGTCAGCAGTTAATGACTGTATAAAAGCGGCCCAAAAGTGTGAGTCATCACAACCACGAGAGGTCCTTGAGCATACAGTCATAATTGAGCACAGAAACATATCAGGCTGATGGGTCCGGTAGTATGTGAGTTTAGCCGTGGACAGATAGACAGATACACACATGACCTAACACATGATCTTCCCACATGATGGAGATAATAAAATATTTCCCAAATAATAATCCCAAAAAGAACCTGTGTTTTATATTCACAATTGTCAATAAATGATAGATCTCATTCATAATATCGGTGGACTACAATCATTTGGCCAAATTCATACGTATAATATTTTTGTTATTAGATTCGTTGTAATTCGTTTTTTCTTTCATTATTATGAACATGGTCAAAGAGAAAAACAAAAACACTTTTATAAATTAGGCCCAATGTTTGATATGTTTTACAAGGTAAACAGGGTCAGCCCTGTTGAAAAGCCAAGATACAGATCAGATTATTTATGAAGGAATTATGATGTTATATTGGTGTCAGAGGCAAAGATTACTTCTTTTGTTTGTTTGTAAATTATGAGAATAACTTAAATGTGTATAAAGCTTCCTGCACCTACGTTAATACAAGTGCTTCTGAGTGATGATGATGTTTACGAAAATATTGTTATGTTGTATTTAATTTTGTGCAGGATATAATGAAAGTAGTGGTGTTATTTCATAGCAGAAAAATAAAGTTTCCATACTTTGTTTACAGTAATATCATTGTCTGGTCACATACTACTACTACTACTACTTTTTGTTTTTAAAGAAGAATTCCTCTGGCTGGTCAGCTGTTAATTTACAGTAACTATTGTTTGGTCAGTCTTTACCATAATAATAAAATACATGACAAATTCAAATGAGAAAGAATGCAAAATCAAGAGGAAGCAGCCTGTCTGTGTGAATCTATACGATGCAGAGACATTTAAAGAACCTGTGATTTGTCTTGATTACATAATGTATTTACCATCTTTCTACAAAGAATACCGTTGACCTATTTAATGAATGAGATCCAGTTTCTACACATTTCTCAGAAGGAGCAGGATTACACTGAGCTGCAGGTTTCTGGCCATGTTCATTGAGACTTCTCAAAGCTGTGGGATCTATTTGTGTTCAGTGTTGGCAGCTCAGACTGAGAGCTGTAATCACAGTGTGTTGAATAATCAGGTACTAGGCCACCACATAGTTTCTTTATCAACCAACAAAGATTCAGTTTCCCCTATAGCCTCTCCCTAGTATTATGTATAGGCCTTTTGTTCCTGGAAGGCAGATATGCTCCAGAGGCTAAAAAACATCGTCAAACCTGAGTGGGCAGAGTCAAAGAAAAGTCAAAATCAAGACAGCTGTCTGATTGTCGAGTTGATGTGAGGGTTAAAAATACTTCCCTTGGACAAAACAATATGCATTAAAGTAGCATTTAATTACCTTGAACAATAAACTGAATAACATCAGGCATCCTTGTTTGTTTGGTTTTCAGGCACTTCAGTAGTTTTTTTTTCAGTGCTTTCTGAAAAATCACAGTTTCCAAGACATGATTACAACCTGGATGTTGATATGAATGTTGATATCTACAAATTACAAATGGGTAATTATATCAATTCCGGCATGATATGAATGCGGTATGAGCTGACTCTAGCTCAGGATAGTTTGAATTGTGATGGAATGCTAGGCTAACCAGCTAATGCAGGGAAATAACAGCTTGGGCTTTATTTGTTATCAGCACTATAATACATATACAGTAGATATAAACATGATTTATAATATTATACACTCTATATATCGTCAAATACCGCAGTTTGGTCAGTGCCACTCGGCGTCTTGATACTGACGCACCAAGGCACCCTATAGTGTCCGTATGAGACGCACGGCTTTCAAATAATTTCAATGTGAACCCATCTGTGTCATTATTAGACACTCAGAGCAACTGACATAGTATAAATAGCAAGATAGTTTGCTAAGGGCCGGAGAGGGAGTGGTGGTTGGGTCAAAACAAACCAGCCGGTCTCACCAAATGGCGTATGAATGAAAAGACAATTTGTGAGTCATTTCTCGTACAATAAGAACGTCGTTCTTGCTTTTGGCGTGTCATTTGCAACCACGTAGTCTGTACTGACTGCAATGTCAATGCATCCACGTAAGTATGCTACGCTCAGAGTTAGTGACGTAAAATAAAAAGTGAGAAAGACTGCTTATGGTGGATGGGTCCAACAAATACAGGACTTTCAACCAGGACACTGGTGTTTGTGTCCCAAAGTGTTGTTGAGTTATTTTGACGTTACGTTAGTGACGTTTGTGACGTGTTTTCTGTACTTGTGTTACTTAGTTTACGTACTTATTTTAAGCCCAACCATGTTTTATTTTCCTAAACCTAAGTGGTTTTGTTGTCTAAACCTAACCGCGACGGTTTTCACGGTAACAACGTGGCGTTAAATGATACATGAATAACCGTTTCTCAATGTTAACCCAGTGGCGTGAAATGTCACGTGAAAAGCCTAAAATGCGTTATCATGACGCACAGAAAGACCTTAAAATATTGTGCTATTTATATGCCATCGCATGATATTAGGTTGAACAAACACAGGACTTTCACCCACAAGGGTTCATGTCCCGTCTAAAACCAAAAGTTGCTGAATAACATGACGTTATGTTTGTATCTTAAGTTTAGTAGCCTACTTATTTTAACCCAAATTACGATGTTTTTTCTAACCTTAACCGACTGGTTTTGTTGCAAACTGTGACCGTTTCACAACGTTAACTACATGAGACGCGCAAAGCTTCTACCCAAGCTGCAAAATATGACGAGTAGGGATGACATCACGTTGGTTTCATAACTGGATCTTAGGCTCCATCCGCATAGTTTTAACCATAGACTATATTGTAGCAAACTCCACTCGCTTTTGGAGCCAGCCTCAGTTGGATATTCGAAGAACTGCAGTTTCTGGCACTTTCGCGTTGGCTTCATTTCTCGGCACCGGAGGTTGCTGCCTGGTTTGAACTCAACCAATAGGATTGATTTTGACTGCAGGAAATGTTTGTCTGAATAAATCTCCTCTTTTCCAAGAGGCCCATTCAATGACTTATCTCCATGACTTTGTTGAGTAAAACCTGGCAAGTTTCTCTTCAGTCCATGTTTCAGATTTGACAGGCTTTTGGGTTTCACTCAGCACCGTTATCCTGATAACTCAGTAAATCTGCTCCTTGGAAAAAAGCCCCTGCTCTGATTTAAGACCCTCTGATATGTCAGCTAATCAGTGTGATTACAGCACAGCGCTGCACGGAAGATCCTTTACAATGAGTGACCTGCAGAGCTGTTCGGACTCAGCCGGAAGGAGCATAAAAGCAGATGCCGAAGACAATCGGAAGTGAAGTCACGGCAGAGGCCATTGAAAGAATAAATATCGATTGCATTAGAGGAGAAATCGATCATAACAAGTTCCCATCAAGACTTATGAGTTTATTCATCCTGAACTGGGAGAACGGCAACACCACTGCAGCTTTATGTCTGCGTTTGCTTATTAAACACAGCTATCATGTGCTTCACTCTTGTTCATACAAAACTTTGTTTGCATGTTTCCACACCATGAAATTCACCATAGTGATATGAGCGATGTGAGAAACAAAGGAAAATCTTTCAAAGCTCAGGCCTTTCTTTACGTTGCTTATCTGGTCATCATCCCTGTCGAAACCCTCAAGATGAACAATAGGTAAACAGCCATAGTTGTGCCTGTATAGCGGCAGGTTAAGTGGAGCGCTGAATCGATCAAAGGCTTAACGTCTTCCCGTTGTGTGGGTGGGGTGATTAAAGACGCACGTCTCCGAATAAGAAAGTAGACGTTGCAGGTCAGGGCCTTGATCAGAGAGCTTTCACCCATCCGTCTGTTACCGTCCATCCAGACTTAACCAAATGTTGAACACTAATCCCTGAATGGCAGCCAATCAAGAGCCACCCACCCTTGATCTAGATAATAGTTTTATCTACGTGTTGGAGAGGAATCAATTCCAGAGAAGTCATGGAACGACAAGTGTTTCTCTGGCTTAAAGTAAAGGTTTGTCTTAAAAATGCCTCATTTAAAATCTAAGAAGAGCCACAGATGTTAAGTTTCTCCTCTACTACACTTCTCTGTGTGTTTTCCTAACCCTAACCTTAATCCTCAAGCCTTTCGGTCAACACAACACAACAGAAATGCCCTCTTTATTCCTTGTGCTTTATCAGTTGTGACATTTCCTCTCCAGAGCAGGCTTTGGCTTGAGATCCTTGAGATAAAGAGGGATTTCAAACGCATACACACAACACATGTCACTCTCCCTTACCGTGCAAGTCTGGTCCTGTGTAGGTCAAATCCTAGCATTGTCCCAGCGAGAAACAAGGAGCTGTAAAAATAAACGTACAAAAAAAAAAGAGTCAGGTATTTACAAAGGTGAGTCCGCTGAGTCTCTCTCAGACCATCGTGCTCTTCTTCTCCCTGAAGTCCGAGTGCGTTGGCTCGTGGTAGGTCGTGATCATGTTGGCCGCGTCCCACCGTGCCTTCGGGGCCGGAGAGCTCTGCATCACCACCAGCCTGATGGGAGACGGGGTCGGCTGCGGGTCCGGGGCGTACTCCTTGCTGGGATCTTTGCCCCGGCAGTCGTACATGATACACGATATCAGGAAGACGAGGAGCAAGATAACGTAGCTGGCGATGAGGATGCAAAGGTTCAGAGTCACGGGGTCGATCTCCTGGTAGTTTTCCAGAAAGCCCATGGTGCCTGCTTCATGCTGGGCAGCAAACGAGGCCTCGGAGAACAAGCACCTCGCAGGCCTCGGAGGAAGGGAAGGTAGTATCGACGGCTGCTACTGACTGAGAAACACTGGTGACAGCAGGGCTTTCTCCCTCTCTATCCTCTTCAATCTGTCTCCCTACTGTCCTCCCTCCCTCCCTCCCTCCCTCGCTTCTGACTCTCACCTCTCCGTTTCAGATGAGCGCCGCGGATACGTGGCTTTGTGGTAAAAATACTTTAATCTGCCGCCACTCCTCCAACCTTGAATTTCTGCGATCGATGGCTCCCTTTAACAACTTAAGCTTCGGTTGTAACTGTGACAGACTCTGTGTTATATCATCTGCTAGCAAGTGGACATTAATTAATGTGTATGTGATGTATTTGAGTGCATGTTTGTGTGTGCGGTGTAATCTTAATCTTGATTGTGAGTGGGGATTGACGGAGGAAGCCATCTGGCTAAATAGAGGCCAGAGAGCGCCACTAAAAAAGCCATTCAGAAAAAATGCTATAACATGCTAAGAGAAGACTTCATCAACCACAGGACATGATAAATACGTTTCTCTCTAAAATCTATGACGTCATATAATTTTGTTGAACATGCAATCTGGACAGATTACAGCGGCCTCGTTCCTCTGTGTGTCAGACTCCTCGTTGCAGGCTACCAGGGAATCAGAGACGGGATTATCAGCAAACTCCTCGGGTTCATAATCTCTGCTGATGCATGACAAGGCACGCCATGATGCAGTGGGTTTGCAGGCATGAAAATGTGTGTGTTCGAGTGGAGGTGACACTTAAAGTTTCAGTTGCATCATGTGTCTCAACAAGTCATCTGTTGTTGTAGTTGTGGTGGTGCAGTTATTTGAGATTACTGTGAGATTGATGGACAGCAGGGGGCAGCAATCAGCAACGTTAGCAGTGGGAGTAGAATCAGAGCTGGAGGCTGACCTTTGACCCAGACAAACACTTCAGGAGACAAGGAGGGAGGGGGAACACACAGAGCAAAAATAAAGCAATAACTCATACTTACATGGAAAATAAAGACAATTTGATTACGAACACAGTGTTTTCTGCATGTCCTCCATTTTTATTTTATTTATTTGCATTTTAAGCTTCTTTTGCATAATGCAAAATTAAGGCTGTGTTCCAGTTCCAAATATTGCACACTGATTATAAGCAGCTTTTGAGAAAAAATTAAGTACCTCAGCATGTGCACACTTGATGCACGAAGGAAGTGGCTCCAGATGCAAAAAGAAAGAAAGAAATATAGTAGATAGAGGTGAAACAGTGATCTCAGAAAACAAAACAAGGAACTATTATAAAAGTCAGATTAAAAAAAAATAATTAACTTTGTCGTTTCCAAAAGATGTGATTTATTTACTTCTATTTGGAAACTATAGGGTCTTGACTACAATTTAAAGATTTTTTATACGATATGCAGAGCATTAATATAGCAGCAAACAACTATTATCTATGTAAAGATATAGAGGAGTAATGTATACCTGAGCAGAGTATGAAGTCACTCTCCCTCTGTGTGTGTTGTAATCAGAGCTTCTCTGTGCTTTGTTTATGTAGCCGGGCTGGCCGGGGATGATTTTAGTGCATGTTAGTGCATGTGAGCGTGCCCCACTGGATAGCTCACGGCCGCTTCAACAACTGCACCAACAGGGCAGCACTCTGGGTTTTTACCCCAAGTATTCATAACATAAACAGGGAGAGCATGAAATGAACCACTAATCTGCTGGAGCTCTCCTGCAGAACACACTGTCAGTTATGATGTTTCCTGTCTCCTGGTGTATAACAGAGAGGGTGGGGAGCAGATGTGCACATCACATCTGTAGGGAGTGACCTCACTCCTCTCTTCATGGTAAGAAGACTGTAATCCCTCTACATGTTCAGGTTATTCAGGCTCAAACACAGTGACCTGCGAACTCACTAATGAATCAGCTGTCAGTGAAAAATGATGACCCACTCCAGAGGTCAACATCTGGAGGAGTCAGAGTGGAGTTCAGCGATGATGACTGCATCATTTCTACTTTTCATTTTCATAACATGTCACTATTTCCTCATAATGATTGATTGCCTTTCATGTAACAACAGGGATAATTGAAAAAGCTTTATAATACATCAGTCTGGATTAACTGACTCCAGGATGACAGATTTCTGTCTCCAGTTCGTAAATATTGACGTAATTTACAACTTCACCCTTCTGCCTCACTTTAATACAGTTGCTCTGTTGCCTTAGAGGACAAAAACCATCGAAAAACAGCTATAAAAATATGATATATGAATATTATTTTCCACTTTCACTGAGTTATTTTTTTTATCCAACATAAGTCCTGATCCTAACTACCAAATGTTCATTCATTTTCAGAATTCTCACCCTTTAAATATCAGTTCGTTTACATAATGCCACTGTTGTAGAGAAAAGAAACACAAAAATTGAATTATTTTCTGTATACTAAATGCTAGGCAAAATTTGGATTGTATTTTTTCACAGTCTGGAATATGTCAATGATTACTAACAACATTGATGTTGATGCATTTTTATTTTTTGTGCAGTGTCAGGTCAAATTAAAAAAACAAAACTTGTGTGTTTCCTTTAAGGACAAAAATGTTCCCTTCTTAAAACTGCTATAAAAATACTATATATGAATATTATTATTATAAATATTATATTTACATATAAAATTTGTTATAAATATTATTATTTTTTTATTTTCCAACTTCAGTCCTTTTCATAACTACCAAATATCCCTAGTATAATGGTAGGGGGCATTTTTATTATTATTTTGCAGTGCTCCATAATACAGCAGCAATGCCCCCAGTGGAAACCAGGAGAACAGCATGTATTTGACCCATAGGACAAAAAATGAGAAAAATGGCTCAAACTGGTGGAAAATAATAAAAACGATAGTTACGGATGTAACTACGGTTCTATGAATTCTGGATGACCGCCAGAGGACGGTGCTTTAGCACTGGATATCTCCATCTCGCATATGCGCAGGTCGAGTAATTATACCAACAAAGTCACCTGTGACCATGTGATGACGTATGGCGCATGCCCCAGTATAAAACCCTTACGTCATCACGCAATCTGTTCCTTCAGAATCTTCTCGCCCAGATTCCGAGTGACAGACAACTCTGGCGGTCATCCAGAATTCATAGAACCGTAGTTACATCCGTAACTATCGTTCTATTTCATTCTTCCTGACCGCCAGAGGACGGTGCTTTAGCACTGGATGACTTATACCAGCAAGGTCACAAGGAATGCTTACCGCACTAAGGAATGGAAGCCGTTGATAGTACGGCTGTTGCCATAGCGTGCGGAGCAGCCACATTAACCCGGTAATAGCGACCAAAGGTACAAGAAGACTCCCAGGTCGCCGCAGTACAGATGTCTTGTAGAGAGACACCTTTCAAGGCTGCCCAAGACGTGGACACACTCCGAGTAGAGTGGCACTTCACATGACTAGGTAGAGGCAAGCCCTCTGACCTATAAGAATGTAGAATCACATCTACTATCCAATTAGATAGTCTCTGTTTTGATAGGGGTTCGCCCTTCTTACAACCCCCATAGCAACCAAAAAGTTTGTCAGTTTTACGTATGTTGGCAGTGGCCTCCACATACGCCTTGAGTGCCCTAACTGGGCACAGTAGCACTGACGGTTCCTCTGGTCCCTCAGATGAACCTGGTGGACTGAATGTCGCCAATTCAATGGCTTGGTTTACATGCGAGGGAGGCATCCTCTTTGGCATGAATGATGGATTTGGTAGGAGAGTAACCCCTGAACCATCTGGGTACCAACGCAGGCACATCTCGCTCACTGATAGGGCGTGGAGTCCACCCACTCGCTTCGCTGATGTGATAGCTAGCAGAAATGCCGTCTTGGCAGACAACCACCTCAGTTCTGACTGTTCTACAGGTTCAAACGGGGGCCGACACAGAACCCTTAACACTAATTTCAAGTCCCATGATGGCACTAAAGTGACTCTTGATGGTCTAAACCTCTGTGCGCCCTTCAAGAATTGACTAACCAGATAGTGCGACCCCACTGTCTGGTTGTCCACCCTCAAGTGCCCCACTGAAATGGCAGCTGCATATACTTTCAGAGTCGATGCACATCTGCCACCATCCAACAATGACTGCAGGAAACGCAGAATGATGGCCACTGAGCAACTTTCTGGTACCTCACCATTTGTCTTGCACCACTGGGAAAAAGCTTCCATCGATTAGCATAGAGGGACCTAGTGGAGGGAGCCCACGCACTCAACACAGTCTGGATCACTGACTGGTCACAGGATGCCAGGAGTGGGTCCTGGCTTCCAATGGCCAGACACACAGCTGAAGGCGATCTGGATTCGGATGCCATATGCGTCCTTCCAGCTGAGAGAGAAGGTCTGGTCTCCTCTGGAGATGCCATGGCTCCCCATTGAGCAGTTTCAGGAGTACTGGAAACCAGCTACCAGCAGTAGTTTGTGGCCTCCCAGTTGAACTCTGTCCAGCATCACACAAATGTGTGGAATCGGTGGAAAGGCATACAGAAGGCAGGCTGGCCAAGTGTGAGCGAGGGCATCCTGCCCTAGAGGGCTGGTCCTCTCCCATAGGGAGTACCAGAGGGAACAATGTGTTGACACTTCTGAGGCGAAGACGTCCACTTGCGCTCTGCCATATCGGCTCCAAATCACTCCCACTACAGCTGGGTGGAGTCTCCACTCTCCCTGTGGCGGCCCCTGGCGGGACAGAACCTCTGCCGCACTGTTCTGCACGCCTGGGAGATGTACGGCCCTGAGGCCCAGGAAGTGGGGAAATGCCCACGTAAGAAGCTGCTGTGACACTCGCAGACTCTGCCTGGACCTGGTGCCTCCCTGATGGTTGATATGATACACTGCTGATGTGCTGTCTGACCGGACGAGAACATGCCGGTCTTTCAGTACTGGGAGAAAATGTTGCAGTGCCAGATATATTGCTCTGAGCTCGAGCACATTTATGTGCTCTAACCTCTGCTGCACGCTCCATCGGCCCTTGATGGTCCTGCGCTGCCAGACTGCACCCCAGCCCACTAGTGAGGCATCTGTCTCCACAACCTCTCGGCGGGAGGGGATTACCCCCAGAGGAACCCCTTTGGTCAGATACAGCCTGCTCCTCCAAGGCTTCAATGTTCGGCAGAAAGAGCTGGACACTCTCACGCTCCTGCCCCTGTGCCACTTGGGGTCCAAGTGGAGTCCGTTGACCCAGATTTGAAGGGGCCGTAAGGAAAGAAGACCCAGAGGGACGACCATGGGTGCTGCTGTTAGCATGCCCATTAGCCTGAGAAGGAGGCCGTACTTCAAAACCCTGCTCCTCTGGAAGCAACTGATAAGATGAAGAATAGCCTCCACCCTCCTTGGGGAAAGGGAGGCTCTCATTGACTGTGAGTCGAGTGTCATGCCCAGGTATTCTACCCGCTGACTGGGTGTAAGATTGCTCTTGGTGTAGTTCACCGTAAGGCCTAGTTGGCTTACATGACCTAAGAGCATAGCTGTGTCTCTGACTGCGTGCTCCGCAGTTGGAGAAATTAGTAACCAATCGTCCAGGTACGGCAATATTGTCAAACCCCTGGTTTGCATGGGAGAAAGAGCAGCTGCCACGCACCTTGTAAATATGCGAGGGGCCAGTGAAAGACCGAATGGCATCACTTTGAATTGGTAAGCCCGTCCTCGAAAGGCAAACCTCAGGAACTGCCTGTGGTGGGGGGCACGTGAAAATAGGCCTCGACTGGAGAACATCTGCCATCCGCAACATGCGGAAAGGCAGGACCTTTAAAAACTTGTTCAACCCCCTCAAGTCTAGGATTGGGCGAAACCCGCCATCCTTCTTCGGAATCAGAAAATACACTGAATAGAACCCACTGAGCCGTGTATGCCACTCTACAGGCTCTATGGCGTCTTTCTCTAAGAGGGTTACTAGTTCCTGGCTGAGGGTCAGGGATTTTGCGGGATCTGTGACAACAGACATTTTGAACCCGCTCTAGTTTGTCCACCTGGGCGAGCAGGTGGGCAAGAATGGCTGGGACCAGGTGGGAAAAGATCCCTCTGCCTTGTAACTGGGCCCTGCCGCAGGCCAGCAAACTGCTGCCTGGCTTGATCTGCTTGTGCACTACGCTCTAGTGCCTGCTGAGCAGCCGGCCCAAACATTTGCCCCGGAACCACTGGAAGGGAACGGAGGGTGCGACGACACCCCTCCGACAGAGGGGACTGCGCCAGCCAGACCTGGCGGCGTGCCAGTGTCATGGTTGACATCAACCTCCCAAGCTCCCTTGACATGAAGGCAAAAGCCTGAAGGGATGCATCACTAAGGGTCTGAGCAGAGGGGTCCGTACCCGTTTCCTGCAGGCTCTGAGACAGAGCCAGGATAAGGTGCGAAAATGAATTACCCATACGCCCCATTCGTGCTGCTATGTTATAACTCCTTGAAAGGAGAACATCGGTCAGTCGACACTGAGGCCGGGGACAGCGGGCATCAGGTCTGAGAGCCTCATCTGGGGAAACTATTAAAGAGGCAATGGCAGGCTCGACCGGGGCCATACGGTCTAACCCATAGCTACCTGCCTCCTGCATGGCAGCCAGGTTTCTACAATCACTGGTGTGATGGGAGAACAACATTGGGTCTGCTCAGCACCTCTGGGGCTCTTCAATATAGGGCTTCGAAGGAGGGACCGAAAAGGCAGTGGACTGTGGCGTCTGCCTGAAAAAGGCGCTTGACGGAGCTGCTGCAACAGGAGCTTCATCCAGCCCCAGGCGTGCTAAAGCCATCCGCATTGCCGGCTTCATTGTGGCATGGCCAGCTGCTGATCCATGTACTGACCCGCCATCAGACCCATGAGAAAAGGCATCAGAGGCTTGAGAGGCTGTGGCTCCATCCACATCCTGCCCCATATCCGTAAACAAACTGCAGGAGGCTGCAGTCGATATAACATCATCATCCTCCTGACAAGGCGAGTCCCTTGTGGCGGAGTCACCACTGGTAACTGGCCTCCTATTAACAGGCTGGAGATTGAGCAGGAGCTCTTTAATCTTGGCAAACTCTGATGATAGACTGCCAACTTTGAGAGCCAACGTGTCCACTCTTTTTAGTTTTTTTGGTGGGCCACATGAGACCACCCTGCGTCTCTTAGATGTTGTT
Organism: Sebastolobus alascanus; assembly: GCA_916701645.2. Lineage (NCBI taxonomy): Eukaryota > Metazoa > Chordata > Actinopteri > Perciformes > Sebastidae > Sebastolobus > Sebastolobus alascanus. The sequence continues at coordinate 2,591,390 of CAKAOJ020000072.1, read as the reverse complement.
GGGTCTGCATATCCACCATCAGGGGGCAGCCCAGTATCACCACCTATCTCCGCAATTCTAGCCATTCTCACAGAGAGTGGCATAAAGCTACAGCTCATACATGGGTTGTCAGAGACGCCTGCCCTGAGGTGTTCAATCCCCAGACAGGCAGGGCACTGAACATGGCCATCCTCCATGTGGAGTGGGGCCATACAGGAGTTGCAGACATGCGAGCCCAACATGTCATCCACAAATTAATTACACAGTCAATAATATGCTGTCAGTATTAACAGCTACTGTCGAACTCAACAGTACACAATAGTCTTACCAGCCGGCAACCGCGAAAACGCAGTGCCGCTGTCCCACATACAAACTAGGCTGCTACCGTGGCGGAGCGTGCCTCTGAAACACTATAAACAACAGCTATCATACGGCAGCAGCGCATTCATGCACTGTCTGCTTAACTTGCAAGGCTTTAAATAAAAGCTATCTTACGGCAGCAGCGCATTCATGCACTGTCTGCTTAACTTAACAAGGCTTTAAATAAAAGCTATCATACGGCCGCAGCGCATTCATGCACTGTCCGCTGCTCAAGCACTGACCGATCAACTTAACGCTATAAACAAAAGCTATCATAAAGCAGCAGCGCACACATGCACTGTCTGCTTAACTTAACAAAGCTATAAACAAAAGCTATCATGCAGTAGCTTAGCTATCATGCAGTAGCGTAACTTTAACCAATTCAAACAATATACTCACTGTTGAAGTCGCATTCCTCCGAGAACAGAGAGCTAACAACACAGGAAAAAGGACCAGGCGGGCCGGCGAGCCGCCGGCTACTCACCCGACTAGCAGTAACGTTCAGCACGAACCGTAACGCTCAAAACACTGCTGTCCGTCCTCAGATCGATAATTAATTATTGAAATATCAGCTAGTCGCAGTTTCTGGTGGACGTAAACACGAAGCACCAACCCTCAGGTTACGAAACTACTAGCGACGAGCTATATTGACCTGCTTCCAATATACTCGCTAGCGAGAAGATAGAAGGAACAGATTGCGTGATGACGTAAGGGTTTTATACTGGGGCATGCGCCATACGTCATCACATGGTCACAGGTGACTTTGTTGGTATAATTACTCGACCTGCGCATATGCGAGATGGAGATATCCAGTGCTAAAGCACCGTCCTCTGGCGGTCAGGAAGAATGAAATAGAACTACAATTTTTAAGCTCTAGATTGGAAGCCTAATACAATAGAATGCATGATTTTATGCTGTAATGGCCATGGGATCACAAATAGTGGTTTTAATGGGTTTCAATGGGGATATTTTTGTCCTTAAGGGTCTGTGTGTCTGTATTTTGGCTACACAGTTTATCATAGACTTATTATATAAACTGAGGTTGAAATTCAAAAATTCAAAAAAAAAAAAAACATGCCAAAATTTATGCCATATGCGTTTAACAGCCAAATGATCAAAAGAATCAAAATCAAAAAGCCCTTTTGCTCTTGTGAGCTTCTAATATCATTTTTTTTATATGTTATCCCTGATCATAATTAATCTTTAAATTCGATCTCAAATTTAATCTCAAATTTGCTTATTCGGCACCACAAGACAGGATAGTAACATGATAAAATATTTAACAATTTAGCACTATTGGCTGCCAGGAAATGCATTACCATTTACTTTAAAGTTATTATTAACACTTAAAATGGTGGATTTAAACTATTTGCCTCTTTACAAGGATTATTACAGTATTAGAGAGAAACCACAAAAATGTGGCATTTCAGATTCCGATTAAGATTTTAAGATTATGTTAACATAATGCGGAGTAAAAGCAACATAAATAATACAATACAATAATGACAAAACAATGGTTCCCAGCAGGAGTTAAGTCAAACATAAACTGCTTGAACAAAGGTATAAAAGTACTTATTAGTATTAGTATTAGCAATTTTTCAACATGCTTACATTCTTACATGTAATCAAAAAGTGATATTGGTCAATGCAAATGTTATAGACCCTTTTTTCGGTGTGATATGTATGATAAGAAAAGAAACAAATGTTAGACTAGTACTCTTAAAGACAGAGAAAAGCCAAAGTTTGTTTGAAGATGGATGGCCAGTTTAACCAAAGATTTAGAGCATAAAAACAGATAAAAACAGCAGCCCGACAGAGGAAGAGTGGCGTTTCTGTCCTGGGGATGTTTGTGTTGTTGTGGATTCGGGGAACGATTAGCTCAGAGGATGTAATAGGTTTGTCTGTGTGTATACCAGGCCTCTTGGGTGGAGTTTCTCCTGCTCATATCTTGGAGATAGATCTTTCCCAGCGCCAGACGCTGGTGCCAGGGAGTCCGGTGGGACCTGGAGACAGACAGCAGGGAGAGATGGGAAAGGATGTGTTGACAAACCCTGCAGGAGCCTTCAGCTGTTTGAGACTGTGCTTTCTATTCTACCTCTGTCTCTCAGCCATGAAGCCCCAACAGGTTGTTTGTTCATTTTCACAGCGTGAAGCTGAGACTCCCTGCAGTGATCGTCCCCTCGATCAGACACACCGTGACCTCACCTCTGATCTCCCACCATCAACCAACCCAAAAACAAATGAGGAACAAGAAACAAGCCATGCTCCCCCTACTGTGGCCATTGTATGTGGACTTACACAGAAGAACATCTGTGATTTTTAGTGCTTGAGTCTTAACGTTTTCCCTGGATAACAACATATGTGGAATAAAACGTCTGATGAAAAACTACCTTTTTGTCTAAAGGTTATAAGAAATGTTAAAAAACACTTTGACAATAACCAAACGCCACTAATGCATCATTAATAATACTCAACAACAACTCCTCATTAGTTTTGCAGGAATTTGATCATAACCAAAGTATTGGAAAAAAATTACAAGTTTGAAAAGTCAAAGAATCACCAAAGTTATTATCCTGAGGGGAACATGAATGTTTGAATCATATACTGTATATAAGAAGTGGACGCAGTCAACATGACGTCACCCATTGGTTTGTGGATTACGATTTTGAAGCCTCAAGTTTCAGCATTTTGGCCGTCGCCATCTTTGCTTTTTGCAACCATGAGAAAGTGGACATAAGCACAAGCACAACCGAACGCTGAATAAGACATTTTTTGGGCGAACAAAATGTTACAATTAAGTTTCATGAACTGAAAACACACTGTGAAAGGGTTAAAGTTGTAAGACGAAAACAACTCCCAGACCGGACAACGTCATGGTAGCGACCTGTCAATCACAAGGTAGCCACGCCCTAAAGCATACCCTGCTTTATGGTCTATTTGACTCTAAATGGGACCATAATTTACTAAATGAACATCATGCTGTATTGAAGTAGACTTGAAACTAGGGATTGAGACCATAAACTCATGTTTACAATGTTTACTGAGGTAATAAATCAAGTGAGAAGTTGGGTCATTTTCTCACAGACTTCTATACAATCAGACTTCTTTTTGCAACCAGAGGAGTCGCCCCCTGCTGGCTGTTAGAAAGAATGCAAGTTTAAGGCACTTCAGCATTGGCTTCACTTCTCAGGCCCGGAGGTTACCCTCTGGTGTGAACCAAATTTTATGTTAAAGTTACTACAAGAAACCTTGTGTTGATTTTGGCGGTCCCTGTAGACAAAAGCGGTAGTGTTTCCGAGCACCAGAGTCCCCTCAGAAAATCGTTCATTTTACTGCAGCAGGGTCTGACCCGTTTAGTTCCCCTCCTGCGGGACCAGCAATACGGCCTGGGCCTCCATCTTCTTGCTGATGGTCTCCTTTACTTATGTAGATCATATAGAGGCATCAGTATTATATTGAGACTGTTCCATAACCAGTTAAATGTTCTCATAGTAACTTTGAACAATCCAATAGTTGTTGAGATATTTCCGTCTGGAGCAAAGTGGTGGGCCATCCCTAGAGCCATGCTGCTATACCATGGCTAAAAATCAATTCAAAACAGGAAAAATGTAGTTCGAGACAGAGGCAACAGGAGGCCATGCATTCAGTATTGTGAAAGCACTTGTCTGCAGCGCCTCCCTGAGGGTAAAAGCTGCAAAGTGTGGAGAGTATTGGTTACAGGCCGAAGAGCTTTGTTCTTTGTATTTAGTTTGGGGACTTACCTACATATAAGTTTACACACCACATGTTACATTTAATATTTTCCACCAGATTCTTCTTAAACCACTTCTAAAATAAGCCTGCACACTCCATTTCACTTCCTAAGGAAATAAACCTCTGCATGGCTTTCTTTAAAATTCAGTCACAGTGTTCATTCAGTGTTGTCTGTGACCAGGGGATCCAGTAACAGTAACACTTAAATGAATGTTACCCATAGGCTGTGAACTTAGGTTTCCTCTGTCTCTGTGGTAGGGAGAGAAAACGTTACGTTACACAACAAAACGGTTCTGGTTACATCCGCCATTCATGTTCTTTTAACTGGGAATTGACCCAGTGTGCTTTACTGGGCCAAAGGGGAATATTTAGTTCAGTCTGAAGTGGCCTGCAGGTCAGAGGGCGCTGAGAGGAGGGAGGCGATGTGGTGAACGTGATCCGTCGTCTCCGTTGTGTCTTCAGGCTGTTTGAGTTACTGCAGACTGACGTTTCCATGAGGTCAGCGAGGAGGTGCTGTTACACGACCAGGAGAGACAGCTGAGGGACGCTCCTGCTATCGGAAACTTTGAGCCGCAGGCGCACGAGGAATGATCAACAAATATATAAAACCCAGAGTGTGAAAATGTAACCAAAGTGTACTTTTTTATTTTTATTAGTAGTCTCCATGACTGTATCTATATATCATCGAGCTCCAATCAGTTCAACTTTCCTTCTCTGTCAAAGCCCTCCTGAGTCTGAGGATGGCGTGCACTGAGTGACCTCATCTCAACCACGCAGCAGCAGAAGAAGAAGACTGGAGGAGGGTGGGGTCTCACCTCTCGGACAGCGGCGGGTGACGGACGGGCCGAGGATCTTGCAGATCTGATAAAGGCCCAAAGAGAGCCCTTTCCTTCCTGAGTGGTGGACTGTTTGTGTTAGAGCGTTGTGCGTCTCTTCTTCTGGGTGTGGGAACCTGCTCCTCCCAGAGTTCATGGTTTCCTCTCGCCAAGGACCGGCCGGCCACCAGCAGCCTGCATGTGTGTCATTCAGAGGACTGTACTGACATTTAAAACCCTATTATCTACCTTCATTTATTTTTAATGTATAAGCACAATGTTTGCTTCCGTCAATAATGAAGGTAAATATGGATACTGTACATATACAAGTTTTAAATTGTATAGTTTGTTTGGCTTTTTCACTTCATGCATCAATGAAGCTGCTTTAAAATTGTTCATTGTAAAAAGGGAATATAAATATAGTATTTTTTTTAAACTAATGGGCTGTTGTTTGTTAGCTGCACTACATAATGTTTCTTATTCAGAAGAACAAAGGCTTGATAAAATTAGGAAATATTTGAAGTTGCTTTCAAGGTTGTTGATGGATTATACATGTGAAAAGTTTATGTTTGCTAAGAAAATTCAGGTATAAAAAAAAAAATAAAAATCATTCATTACAGAACAAATAATGAGGGAAACCTCCCATTGACGTCACATTTATATTTTGTCTAGAAATGTGTGGATTTTAATCATCTTAGGAGTTTACAATCTATACTAGCACAGAAAATACACATGGTGTGTTTTAAAGGCTGGTTCTGCTTCTTTTAACACACAATTCTGAAAAAAAACATGACTTGATTTATTCATTAAATCAATAGAAAAATATCTATTTATCCACCTGAATTATACTACCGGCAGTGTGAAAACAACTGATGAGTTGAACAAATCAATAAATGTCTTAGGAGTGGTGAGGTTGCTTTGGGGGTCTCATCAGGTCAGTATTTTTTAAATCCAGGATGCAGCCAAGCCCATAACACCATACAAGGATGTGTAAAAACCAAGCATGTTACTGTAGCTTCTTTTTGCTCATAAGGAACAGGACTAATATGTTGTTTGACAGTGAGATATACAAGTCAGTTCATGCATATGCCTCATACAGACATACAGAGTGGATGTTTGGGGTTAGTAATCAGTCTTCACATCAACACACAACATTCAATGTTATTTTAAAATAGTCAGAATAGGAAAAGACAGAACATGTAGAACAAGAAAACAAAAGTCTACAAACTCAACATGAATACATTCACATTTTAATTCAGTTTAGATGCTTTTTCAGTGAAAATGATTCTCTTTTCTCTAGTAAATTCCAGTAGACTGTATATCTTCCTGACTGATGACATGAGTTGTGTGTTTTCTTCCAGCTTTGTCTTGGTGTTAAATGTCTGCAGTCCACATTCACACCCAGTTTGAATCAGCAGGGAGCTGTTAAACTGACTCCTCACCATTGTCCCGTGTACGTCATCACAACATTCCCAGGCGGCGCTCAAAAGGAATGTCCACAGCACCCCGAGATCTCATCAAAACACACCTCCCCCACCGGGGCTCTCAGTGACGCTGGTTGCACTCACTCAGGAGGACGAAGGGGGGCTGTGGTCGGGTCTGGTTCTCTTGTTGACGGGGATCCAGAGTGGCGACCTGCTGCTTTATGGGGCCACAACATTTAGAAATGACCTGAGAGAGCGGAACATGAGCTATAATGTTCACACAGTCACTGAGTTTCTGATAAATCAGACACAGCGGTGATTTCAACATGCTCACAATGTTAAAGCTGCAGCTGGCAACTTTGAGCAAATGTGATAAAAAGTTATTTTTATAAAACTGTCACTATATCCTGACAGCAGTGCATGAGACAGATCTGTGAAAAAAATCATGTTCCTCTGTGTCCTCCGAGTGCAACGAAGATTTCACCGTGCCCGAAGGAAAACAACCAATCAGATCCGAGCTGTTTCTCAAGCAGCTGTCAATCACTGCTCAAATGTTTTCAGAAACATCTTGTAGTGCACTGTTTAGATGAAAAATATGAAAGTCTGCTCCAGCCGGTGGGCAATGTTTTGTATAGGGCTTGATTGTTTTCAACATGGCGGCTGGATCACAAACTTTATCATTCACCAAAGTCTCACAATGACACAAACAAACTAACCAATCGAGGCAGCGGTAGTGTCGTGTTCTATGGGGTAAAATTACTATTTTTGTCAATGGAGTCTGGTGGCTCTGATGGCTACACTTAAACCAATATTTTTAGGTGTCTAACATACATTTTGCTGCTTTACTGCTACATTGCTTTGCTCCCGTGCTGATACTCTACTGTAGGTAATACACTAAGTACCTCAGCCAACCCTACTTCAAATAATCCAAACTATCCCTTTAACATGCTGATGTTTAGTAGGTTTACATTCTTAGTTTAGTGTGTTATCAAGCTAACATTTGCTACTTCGCACTAAACACAAAATACGGCTAGAGCTTATGGGGAATGTCATTTTTTTTGCAGGACAAAGTGAATTTCTGACCTGATAATGCTCTAAAGGAAAAGTCAGGAGATCACCAAAGTTATTACAATTTATTCTTAAGGGGGATATGAACATCCGTCCCAAATTTCAGAGCAACCCGTCCAACAGTTGTTGAGATATTTCAGTAAGGACCAAAGTGGTGGACCAGCAGACTGACATTGACTTGCAAAATTATCTTTTAAATTGACAAACATCATATGTGAGATTCATGGCGCAATTCAAAAGGGATCAAAAAAATATTTGTCTACATGACATGCTAGCATGGCTTAAAATGCAATGAAGAGAAGAAGAAAATAAAATAATAGACAAAGAAAACACACTTTCAGTGCTGTTACAATGCAAAAATAAGTTGTCCCGAATTCATTAAAGAATATAAAAGTGCAGGAGAGAAAATATATCAATCAAAGGTGAAGAAAATAAAGTTGCGACGCATTTAAGATCATCAGATGTTTTCCATCAGCGTGCAGTAGAGCAAACGCAGCTTGTTTGGTTCTGGCTTGAGTTACTATAAGCTGACTGCTTCCTGATGATATACAGTGTAACTGCACAATCAAACCCAGAAATCTGTCTTCAGAAAACACCATTGAACACAAGAAAAAACCCACAGTTGACTTGATTTTGCGTGAAGGGGGAGTAGGCTTTATGCTGTAACCGAGACTGGTTGAAAACAGATGTGAACCGTATGTCATTCTTCATCAGATAAGGAAGTGCGTGTCATTCTTCATCAGATAAGGGAGTATTGACCAGCACACAAAGTTGGACTGGACTTATCATCTCAATCTTAAGGTCATGATAACACATCCTCCGTCTACATAAACTTTGTGTGAAACGATTGAGCAGAACGTGGAGTCAGTTTGTGGAGTGAGTTAGAGGTTTATGAAGCTCGGGCAGGAACGTTTCAGTTCCACAAAGTAGCTCAGCTGTTCAGATGAAAAGGAAACCAAGAGCTGTGAAGACGATACTTCCTATGACATCATTGTCTTTGTTAAATGACCTGTCATGTCAGACACACCTTCTCATTTCCTCCCTGAGCCATTCAAATAATTAACTTTATTCACAGACGGAGGAAAAATGGTTTATATTTGCCAAGATTGTCCTATAATAAGATACTGACGAGACTCACTTCTTCAAGACTCCAGGATGCAGTAAATATTGTTAAATATCTAATAGTGAATAGTTCCTCTGCCTCCCTTCCTGTCTTTAATCAACTCACTGGTCGTGAGGAAAACTGTAGCCAACATTAAACATTTACCAAAGCAAAAATCTACAGAAGGAAAATCATAAGAATTTGTTTTCTTGATAAATTTGACTTCCTGTTTGGTTCATCAGAAAAAAAAAGTGACAAATGTCCACAATATGACGTCTTCAAATTGCTCCTTTTGTCTGACCAACAGTCCAAAATGCAAAGATATTTAATCTACTCTCACTTCACACAAAAAAGCAACAAATCCTCATAATTGAGAAGCTGGAATTAAAGAATGTTTTCCTTTAAAAATGACTTAATCAGCTATCGAAATAGCTGCTGATTAATTTTCTGTCGATCAGCTACTCAATTAATCAATGAATGGCCTAATCATTTCAGCTCTCTGACAAAACAGTACTCTACAGTGACACCAGTCATTTATAGAAATATATCTCTAGAAAAGCCTTGAAGTCCATAAGAAAAAATGCCTAAAACCTTCTCAGTAAGATTTTAAGGTTTCAATCAGGTACCAATTGAAATGTAAATTGAATTAGTAAAATACTTACTGTCAGGCTTATTACTGTACTGGGTACACAGAGACCGCTGTTCGTGCCCTGTGCGTTACATTTCACGTTACAATCAGCCGTTCGTTCGTGTCCCGTGTTCACAACGTTCAGTGTCATTTGCACTATTAAAACATAGTAATTTTAAGCCCAACCATGATGTTTTTCTCTTAAACCTAACTAAGTGGGTTTGTTGCCTAATCCTAAGCAAGTGTTTTTGTTTAATTCACATCATTAGGCACGTGTTTACCGCGACGGAGGACGAGGAGGAGCAACATCACCAGTACTTTTGTTGACCTAATGTCCTTCACACAGTGGCTGAACATTGCACAAGATTTCTGGAAAATATGAAACTTCCCGCTCTGTCTGGGGGGCCATCGATGGGAAGCGGAGCCCCTCTGAGATCTGGAAGTAACTAGTTTATACGAGACATGACCAGTTTTCAAAGTCCCTAAAACTCTTAATATCATTGTTTTTAGATGTCTTGAATTTTCATCAGAATTACAGAAAAACTCTGTTTGTTCCATTAAAATGAGACTCATTAATATCACAGTCATTATCCTCTGGAGCTTAAAACCACCCATTTTAACATCATATGTGAACACTGACACAGTTTTCAGCTGCTTAATGTGCTCTCGTCAGACATTTATGTAACAGGCGGGTAACGTCAGCAAAGTAGGGGTTGATTAACAAACTCAGATTAGGAGCAAAACAGGAAATCCATTTAGAGTTTTATATAAAAACTGGCTTTTTATTCCCAGATGCCTCTCAGCCATCCACAGTATTTCATCTTGTACAGTGGGAGGCTGACACATTAGTCATGTATGAAATTTCCCTGTCTTTTGCAATGCATGTGCGTCAGAGGAGGTGACACCAACCACAGTTTGTGGGAAAAGCCAAACAAACTGCCTGTATAAAGAAAAGTCAAACAACTGGTCATGATTTTTTTTCCTCACACACATGGACGTAATTATTCTTGATGCATGATGGGACATCAGGGTGTTGACTTTCCTTTTGTTCTGTCGTTGTTGTTCTTCCTCCTCTGCTGTTGACCACAAACTTTAAACTGTAGAAAAAAGATTCAGATGTGATATAGGACTGAATAAAGTGGTCGGATTATCTTTTTTGTGCTCTTACTGTACAAGCCCTTCAGGTGGTTAAACCCTCTCTACATCCCTGCTCTCAAGGAGGAAAATGTAACAAAGGACAATTTTGGACAGTATTTCACCCCTGGGTTTATTTAGGAAGTGACGGGTCACCGTAGAAACAATTGGAAAGGGACAAGAAAGACAGTAAAAAGATTAAAAGCAATTTATTGGAAAGTTAATGTTCCATCTCAGCGGTTTATGAGCACGCAGGTCATGGGTGTGAACTCTCTACATCTTTAATATGACATCAGTTCAATAAACTGAAATGAAATCAGACACCAGAATCTGTCATGTTTTTATAATTAAATGTCTGTTTTCTTGCTTTATTGTAGAACACAGTTATTATTTTCTTACTTTATCAAAAGAAACTAAACTACTGAACAGATGGAAAGTTGTGTTCCAGCAAACAAAAATTACAGTTGCACGCAACATTTTAAAGCTGCATTAATTTATTAGTTTCTGGCCACTAGAGGGCAGAAAAACTAGAGGGCGTAAAGTGTGAGTGTTATAACTGCATACTGACACATCCAGCAGACACAGAGGAACATTGTCATTCCGTTGTGTCAGTTTTCACTCTTTTTTGTTCAGTTTTGGTCTCAACCAACTCCTGAGTAAATTATCTGGCTCATGCTAGATGAACAACCCGGTCACACGGTAAGCCGTATAAATAGCACGACATTACGAGGACATTCCGCGACGCATTTTAGGCTTTTCACGTGTCATTTGTACGCCACACAACAAAACTACGGTAACGTCCGCAGTTGGGCTTAAAATAAGTATGTAAACTAAGTAAAATACGTACGGAAACAACGTAACAAAAGTACGAAAAACACAAACATTACTAGCGTAACTTACAAAACAAAACACCAGTCTCCTGGTTGAAAGTCCTGTGTTTGTTGGACCCATCCACTTCGCCTCCCTCCCACCATAAGCAGTCTTTCTCGCTTTTTATTCTACGTCACTATCTCTGAACGTAGCATATACTGTATACGCAGATGCATTTACATTGCAGTCAGTATAGACTACATGGCGTGAAAATGACACGCTAAAAGCAAGAAAGGCGTTATTATTGCATGCTAAATAAATGCCTTGCGCATTATCATTAATACACATTTTCGTGCCTGTCAAACAAGGTTGAAAACAATGAGACTGAACCAAAAGATGTTTTGTGCTGTAAAACTAAAACAATGAGCTAAAAGAGGCTAAAAAGCCACATAGAGACTACAGTGTTGAATATTTATTGATGAGGTATTGACATATCTTGTTTTCAGTAGCTGTTACAGTAGGTCTGTTCATGTTGTGTTTTCCAGATGTTGCTTTTGAAGCAGTTAGCACTTAGCTATAAAAATGACTGTTAAAAGTAAGTGAAAGATTAGAGATGATATTTATCTATATACTGAATTTCAGGGAACAAGAGTTAGAGTAAGAGTTTGTGTAAAGCTTTGAAGGAGAATGTTTTTTGTGTGTTGCTTTGGAGATGACACCATCGTCCTGTTGAAGTGGGATTTACTGTAAAAATGGGAGGAACTGGTCAGGAAGAGCTTTCTCTTTATTATGTGGTGGAATGAGGGCGAACCGAGGCGGCAGCACCTCTGGGACCGTGGCCAGCCAACACTTCAGACACTTCAAGAACCACTGGCAGCACATGAAAGACACGGAGAGAGAGCATATCGTGCAGAGTCAGTGACCGCCACTGTCACACTGTAAAACACTGCTGGCTCTGATTATGTTGAATGAAGAGGTTTGGCACTCTTGCATGAACGCCTTGTGGAATAAAGTGTAAAAAAGCCATCATAAGCTTGTAACAAGAACAATGTATTATCAGACAACGATCCATAATGGACTGAAAGTATCTCAGAGACCTTCTTTGAGGAAGATCGTGCATGCTGAATGTTTTCCTTGTCATTTGTTGGCTAAAGGCATCAGTATGCTTCAATCGAACTAGGTCGCTAGCAGCATGCTTGTTGGTCCAGGCTGAAATAATAACTATTGGATGAATTGTCTTGCAATTTGGCACAAAGGTTCAGCTCCCCCTCGGGGTAAATAATAATCACTTTGGTGATCTCCTGAATTTTATAGTTGAATTTAAAACCCCATAAACAACCCCCAGATTTGAGAAGTGAAGCCAATGCTGAAGTGCCTTAGACTTGCAGTTTTTTTTGGTCCATAATTTGCAACAGATTACAGACATACACTGTGTGCCACAGGAAGTTAGCATAATAACTGATTGATGAATGTAATAGAGCTCTATTTACACATTTTTTTTCCAAGTGAAAAGTTCGATGGCATATTCAGCCAGTTTTGTAAAATATTTTGTTAAAAGACATATGAACTACTATGCATGCACTACCTATGTTACACAGCTACCAATGCTATAGCTAAATATGGGATTGAAATTGTTGAAGTTAATGTATTAATGTTTGTTTTCTTTATTGCATCAATCATAATCCACATTATCTGACGTTCAAAACAAAGAAAGTGATCACGGAGCAGACACACCTCTCTGGGCAGGAAGGAGCTGAGCTGGTGCGTGAGACTGAGCAGCATGTCATAGTCACAGCTTGGCTCACCTTTATGCCCAGCTCTGACTTTAACTTCCTTCCAGTGGGCGGCGTCCCGTCCAGCAGCAAAGACGCCCACAACAGCACAGCTGTCGTTCATGTGTACAGACCTCAGACCAGATCCAGATGTTTTCACTCAAGATCTGTTAGCAGCATGGCTCCAGGGATGGCAATGTTGGTCTGTCTGTCCACCAGTTTGGTTCATGGTCTCCAGAGGATGAATCTTAATGACTTTAGTGACCCGCTGACTCTTCCTCTAGCGCCACCAGCAGGTCAACGCGTTCACACAACCTGTGCAATATCTCAACGTCTACTGAATGGATTGGTATCATATTTTGTACAGACATTTATTTATATTATTTATTTTATTTTCCTCAGAGGATGAATCTTTCTGACTGGTGATCCTCTGACCTTTTTCTCTAGCGCCACCATGAGGTTCACATTTGTGGGTTTTAAGCTAATGGTCTTGACAAATATTGAATGGATTGCCATGAAATTTGGTACAAACATTCATGTTCCCCTCAGGATGAAACACAATAACTATGGTGATCCCCTGACTTTTCGTCTAGAACCACCATCAGGTCAGATTTTCAGTTTGTCAAATACTTTGGTTTATGACTAAATCAGCCCATCAAATGCATATGTTAGCACGCTAAACTAAGATGGTAAACATTATACCAACTAACGTGGACGGTGACCCACCCGTCCACCCTGACCTCCTCCCTACGTGGACATCTGCAGACTATGATTAGAAATGTATTTGTGATATGTCAAAAATAAATGTAATCCGGGAGATAATACATTTCTCTCGAAACGCAATTGACAATGCAGTTTTGTTTCTATGGCAACGGAATTTCTCAACGTATCCTCATACAACCGTTCTTATGATATCTTACAAAAAGTTATTCCTCATTTTTTGTGCGTTCTCCTACGAATGTCCAGCAACACGTGTCAGTTTCCACTCGTTACATGTATACTGTCTTTTCAAAATAAACTTCCGTCTTTACAGGAGACAACTTGGTTAGGTTTAGGCAAAAAACTACTTAGTAGGAAAAGTTACTGGTTTGGGTTAAAAGAACTCCAGAAGTGACATTACTTAAGTACAGAAGTTATGTGACAAATAAATCAAAGACTTCTGGTCGAATGCTGTTTTTTGACCCTCCCATCCACCCGACCTCCTCCCTATGCGGCTTTTGTCGCTCTTTATATTTCCTGATTCACAATTACATTGATTCTGTGGGATATATATGAATAACTTCTTTTCGTAGGTATAGCTACGATCGGTGTATGAGAACAGTCTGAATTTTCAGGAGACGAGGCTCCTCTGTGGGTAAATACAGCCTCACTGCAGTGAAACACTAAAAGAGAAGAATATCTAACAAAACAAGACTCCTGTGGATTCTGGAGCCAAATGAAACTTCTCATATGAATGATGATGATATTACAATCTGATAAAAAAAGGATTGCCTAAATTCTCCTGAGTTTAGTTTTGATCTTCCATCTCCGTCTCCTGACAGCCACAAGGTTTATCTTTGCTCTCATGAACTCAGATCTTATCGACACAGTATTTGTTCTTTTCTCCAGCTACAGAGCACTGACGAATAACGTTAACAATCAGACGACCTGGACCAGGTCAAATAAAACATTTGGCTTCTCTGTGTTCCAGGTTGTTCTAGAAAATGTCACTTCAATGCGGTCGGCCGGTGGGACGGCTGTCAGGTCAGGTCTGCTTCAGCCTGGACCAGGATCCCTGTACTGCTGAGCTCATTATGTTTAATTGTGTTGGATTGGAACAATGTGCTATCGGTGGTGTTGAAGTCTGGAATTTCAGACTTCAGCTTGTTAGGCTTTGAGAGAGGTGGAAAGTAAATGTATATTTACTCAAGTGTAAGTACAGTTTATTTCCATTTTAAGAGAATTCCTACTTTTCAACTTTTCCACCACTGAACTTCAGAGGGAATTATTGTTCTTTTTAATCCTCTACATTTAACTGAAGGCTGCAGTCAGTATACTCTACTTGCTTTGCAAAGTCAGTTTTTACATCCAACATGAGAGAAAATCGTAAAATATTGTATCATTAAAATCGTCTTTTCTTCCATAATACATCTGTCTTTCACTTTTAATCCTTATTTCTTCCTCCCTTCTGTCCCTTCCTTATAGTCTATTTCTGTCTCTTTCTCTCCCTTCATGTCTTTCCTAATTAAGTTGTTTTGCGCCCTTCTTTCTGGACACTTTTCCTGTATTCCTTGATTTCTTTCATCATTCATTTCCTTCTTTCCTTCCCATGTTTCCTGATTACTTTGTTCCCTTTCCTCATCATTCATTTCCTTCTTTCCTTCCCGTGTTTCCTGATTTCCTTTTTTTTTCTTCTGTTCTACTTTCTTTGCTTCCTCCCATCTGGCTACCATTCATTACAAACCTGCAGTCGCACGGCAGTTTGTGAATTAAAATGTAATGGTTTGATTCGTGTACATAGACATGAATTTCAAATTGTTTTTCGTGACATTCCGCACGAAATCAATTCATATGTAATCCACGTAATTGTGAACCGGGAAGTATGAAGAGCGGTGAAAGCCGCGTAGGAAGGAGGTCGGAGGTCGGAGGTCGGGGTGGATGGATGGGTTATCGCCCAGGAGACCGGTGTTCGTGTCCCGTGTGAAACCACAAGTCATGTAACTTCCGTAATTAAGTTACGGCACTTCCAGAGTTATTTTAACCAAAACCGTGATCTTTTCCTAAACCTAAATAAGTAGTTTTTGTCATGTAAGTTCTGTAATTAAGTTACGCCACTTCAGGTGTTATTTTAACCCAAACCGCGATCTTTTCCTAAACCTAACTAAGTAGTTGTATTTTGAAAAGACTGGAGTGGAAATTGACACGTGCGTCACGTGTTGCTGGACATTCATAGGAAAAAGCACGAAAAATACGTTGTTGAAAGTCGTGCTGAGCGTCCCACAAAAAGAGAAAGTCGTGTCTATGTATACGAATCGAATAGATTCAATTTCGTGACTCTTTCACAAACTGCTGTGAGACTGTGTTGTTCATTATTATTTTCCTTGTTTATTTCTCCTCTCCCTTGATTTATTTCCTTCTTTCTTTGCTTCCTTCCTTCCTCTAGTCTAGGCTCCTTCTTACCTTCCTGTCTTACTTTCGTTTCTTCCTTCCCTTATATAGCCCCTTATTCATTTCCTTTATTCCCTCCTTCGGTCGTATCTTTCCTCATTTTCTTCCTTGTTTTCTTTATCTGATCTGTAAACCCACAAAACTGGGTACAAAGTGTTCACCCCCCAATGAAAATGTAACTCAATAAGTTATTTTACTTTTGATACTGTACAGTATTCTAACAGTTGTTTTTCTTTTACTTAAGTCGTACATTTTACTTGTAATGGAGTATTTCTCTAAACTAATTCCACTGAAAGGACTTGAGTTCTCCTTCCTGTTTATTGATAAAACGGAGTCGGCGGCAGCGTGGCACTGAGAGGAATGACAACTACGTGAGGCACAAAAGTGACGCACACAGCCCTGCATGAGGTGCCAGCAGTGTGTAAAGAGGCTAAAGACGCTGGTGGAGAGCACCTGTCAAACTTCATATCAAGTCACCCATTTTTCCAGCTTCAGTTGGCCTTCCTCTCTAACCTGACGAGCAGGCAGGAGACGCAGCCCCCACTGTGTCACGTGTCCCATAAATGTGTTACTGATCTGAGTCCGTACGGTACCGGCCTGTTATAGCTGATCTCCCAAAAGCGACAAAGTGTGTTGTAGGTTCTCCTCTGACGCAAGAAAACCATTTAGTTGTAGTGTCTGGTGTCACGGGGACGCATAGCAACGCAAATGCTGCCTATAAATATACTTCCACGTCCAGGCTATTTTAAACCCAACAGGGTCAAACAGGAGAGTTCAACTTCCTTTTACCACAGAGGATTTAGATGTTTAATTATCTGGAGAAGCCGGCAGAGAATTGAGCGGATTATTATTTAGACGATTTATAAACTGGTGATAGAAATTATGCAAAGACACAGTCGCACCATAATATGATGAATGAAGCGCCACTAACATGTGGTGGTAAAATAAACAGACTAGAAACAGATGATCACTATGTCTAGTGGTGTCTGGCTTTGATTTTGAGGTTGATTCTTGACATTTAACATCTTGTGGCCTTCAGCAGTGTATGTTGTTATAACACGACTTAAGCATGGAAGTTCAGTAGTTGGTGTGATGAAGACGTGGCTGAAAGCTCCAAAAAAACATCAAAACGTTTTGGGGTTT
Source organism: Sebastolobus alascanus (assembly GCA_916701645.2). Lineage (NCBI taxonomy): Eukaryota > Metazoa > Chordata > Actinopteri > Perciformes > Sebastidae > Sebastolobus > Sebastolobus alascanus. Next base: position 2,574,255 of record CAKAOJ020000072.1, on the reverse strand, counting down.
TATTTGCCGATGTTTTGAGATAGCTATCTTTAAGAGTTCTGCCTCCACTTCAATACAATAGAGGTGAATTGGAATTGCATATGTAGTGCTAACAGCATTGACATATTACGCATATTATGATAAATTATCGTATTAAACAGCAACATCTGTGCAGAAACAATGTTGTAGTGATTACACACACATTTCAAGGGACTATTTCTTTGGTAGAAAGTAGTTCCAAACAGTTCACCGTTAAGGTCCGTGGATTATTCACCGATATGACGAGCCAACAGATGTGGCGTCAGGAATGAAATTGAGCATCTCATCCCATGTAGTGTCACAGTGGAAGACAACTGACGCAGCATCTGGGACGTCTCCCCCAAAAAGACTAGCATGTCAAAATATTTGTGCCTTTTCTCACTTAGTTTGGCAACTTTTATAAGACGCAACATGACGAAGCAAAAGAGGAATGATGTCGTTGGAACAGTGAAGTTGATCCCTGTCACCTCTTTTCCATTCGCAAGATAGTCTCTTGACCAGGAATTTATAACTCTGATCACCTGATCTGACACCATCTCTAAAGAAAAGTATACCTGGTGGTTCATTTAGGGCACAACGAGAACAGTGTTTCCGGCGAGATGTTGCTGTTAAATTTCTTAAATGTGATTTCTCAATCCTTTGAGCTTTATTGTGTTGGGAAGGATGCAAAAATCTCATAGTCAGATTTCTTAATCTTTTTATTGAGTTAACAGACCCTTTAATCAATCATGATGTGTGATGACATCTATAAAACCTATTCATTTAACTGCACTGTAATAAATTCACTTTGTTTTTATTCAAGGCACTTTGGTTTTAATACATTCAGTTTCATTATCTTAAGTGATCAACTGTATATGTGAGTGTAGAGACTGACGGACACACCCATGTACGTCATAAAAGAAAGAAACATTTCCTTCAATTCAGTGCCGAAAGCAAAGAGATGATTGTTAATATAATAACTCATCTCTTCTCCAACACATAAACTGCCTCGAAGAAATACAAACACTGACGTCAACTTATCAAGAGTCCGATTTCCTATAAATAGGTAAAAGCCTCAATGAATTTCACTAAACGCTGAAGATGCTAGTGGTGATTTATAAACATTGTCATCATTATAGCATTTGTCCACCTGAGGGCACTGAAGTTTAAAATGTTCCGCTCTATATAAGTTCAAGGAATCTTTATCAAAAATGTTTATTTATATAGTTATGTGCAAAAATGTATCTGTCAGATGTTGGCACATAATATATCTTCAAATGTTAAAAAGGAACAGTTGAACATCTTGGAAAATAAGCTTATTCGCTTTCTTTCCCAGAGTAAAAGGAGAACATCGATCTCATCTCTGTGCACTAATTTCTGCATATTTTGTCACATCAGTCGTTGGTCGCGTGAGTCGTTAGTAGGGCTGTATATCGGCAAGAATCTGGCGATACGATACGTATCACGATAGTGGGGTAACGATTCAATATATTGCGAAATATTGTGATATTGTAAGCAAGGCGATATATTGCGTTTTTTAAAATTTAATTTTAGGAAAACTGTAATAGTATAAAGAACACACCAGAAATACATCATTTTAGAATATGCAAAAATAACACATTTATTTTGTATGCAAAAAAACTGCATGGTTTTTGCCCCAAACTGCATGTGATTATCATAAAGTGGGCATGTCTGTAAAGGGGAGACTCGTGGGTACCCATAGAACCCATTTTCATTTACAAATCTTGAGGTCAGAGGTCAAGGGACCCCTTTGAAAATCGCCACACCAGTTTTTCCTCCCCAAATTTAGCGTAAGTTTGGAGCGTTATTTAGCCTCCTTCACGACAAGCTAGTATGACATGGTTGGTAACAATGGATTCCTTAGGTTTAGTTTCATATGATGCCAGTATCTTCACTCCAGCTTTAAAACTGAGCCTGCTACACCCTCTGAAAGATCGAATAGCGGCCAGGCCCGATGGTGGGCCGTCGGATTTTTAAGAGGTTAATTCAAAATCGATACAGTGTTTTGGAGAATCGATACAGTATCGCACAACATAATATCGCGATACTCATGTGTATCGATATTTTCTTACACCCCTAGTCGTTAGGTAGTGAAGTTAACGTCAACCACGATCTTTTCCTAACCCTACCTAAGTCGTTTTTTTGCCTCAACCTAACTTCCTGTGAAAACGGAGCTTTATTTTGAAAAGACAGCATGTAACGTATATTGACATGCCGTCCCTGACACGTCCAAAAGTGACACTAGAGGGGTACCTAGCGTCATAGATTGAAGCGTATGGCCACTGACCAAGCGTCGGTATTTGTGTTGATAGAGCTGGAGTTAGAACTTAGTTAGCTTAGCTTAGCATAAACAGTGGAAGCAGGGGGAAACAGCTAGCGTAGGCTAACCTCGTCCTGACTCCAGCTCAACACACGGACATGAGAGTCGTGTTAATCTTCTCATCTCACTCTTGAGAAGAAACCAAATACGCATAATGTCACAAAATGCTGAACTATTCCATTAACTCTTGAATATCATTATCTGCCCCAACAATCCAGTATCGATCAGGTTCTAATAATCATTGACCCTCATTCTTTCCGACTGTGAAACTATTGCATGTTTGTGTATCAATGAGTTTATTAAACATCATGGTAACAGCTAATACATGCAAATGATTACATGGAAACAAAACATATGCTACGTTTAATATTTCTTTACAGTATGGAATACAATAAGTGACCCAACACAACATTCATTTTGATGTCCCAAATTTGCCAAAATAGGCAAAACTACTCTGGATGTTATCACTTATTTAATTAGTAAATAGATGTTGTTTAATACTGAATATGATGATTATGATAATCAAAGTGCTTTAAGAGAATACATTTTTAAGGTTAAATATTCTCTCTAATATCATGTGCCGTATGACATAGAATATAATTGGCAGATTTGAAAGAAAAAATCCTCCCGTCGAGTACCATACTTCCATAATCATTCCCCGTGAGATGAACGCTGGGATGAAGTGTAGTAAATGAGGCATGAATCATTGTCCTGTGTTTTCCAGTTCCCCTCTCCTCTCCTGGGCCTTTCGAACCACAATCCCTCCCATTACAATCAAAGCCGCCACATCCAACAACAGATTAATGGGAGACTTCCTCTACAGTGGTAATTTATCTTAATTGTGATACATTCCTTTCTGGCGGCGGTCCCAGCTCGCCAGATGCTCCGCGTCCGTTTGACAAATAAATCCCTCACAGTGTGTTCAAAGCTCTTTAGGTTCTGGGCCTTGGGAGTCTGCGGTCGAAGCTTTTACATGTCCAACACGTGCTGGACGAAATCTGTCCGCAGCTGGTTCTCTCAAAAAATCAGGTCTTTTTTTTAAAGACTCCTGTGTCCAACTAGTTCAAGTAAAAATGCTCCTCTGGTTTGCGACCAGGGCGGTTTGGCTCTCCCGTCGCCTCTCCTTCTTCCTCTCCAGCCTCATCTTCCAGCAGACGACGCTGGACGCCAGGAGCACCAGTCCGGCCGAGAGGAGCACCAGGCCGAAGTAAGAGATGGTGGACCCGTGCGAGTTGAAGCTGTAAGCCACGGCGGTGACCACGATGCCGGCGATGAGGACCACCACGCCGAACGGGACGGTGCAGCGATAGCAGGACAGCTCCGCCCCGCCGGTGGCGGCGGTCAGCTGGACTTCATTGACCAGGGGGACGTTCACCGTGGTGGCTGCCGGGCGCTCGTTGTTGTTGGCCTTCTCCGGGGTCGCTGGGGTTCTCATGGCGTCCTCGTTAGCGTCTTCGGGCATTGCAGGATCGAGGAGACCTTCCGTTAACCAACCACAGATGGTCCCTCGCTGTTGGCCCTTTTCCCTCTTTTCCCTCGCTAGGGTCTCCCGGTCTGTGTGGAAGACAGAAAACCATTCATGAAGTGAGTTGCTCAACCACTGGACACAGACTTTCCACCGCAGATGCTTTTTTTTGTTAGATTTCAACACCACATTTCACAATTCAACACCACTTTCTGACCGCCGCACGCTGCTTTAGAGCAACCTCTTTGCACAATCCCAGCCGCCGCCGCCTCCTGACCCAGTCAGAGGAGTTTGTCTGAATGACGCAGGACCACTCAGCCCCGCACGAGCTGAGACATTCCCTGGAGAGCGCAGGATATGACATTACAAACTGCTCCGTGAAATGCGAGGAGCTTCGAAATCACCAGCAATTTCACAAGCACTCATTCTTCCTCCCCCCCCCCCCCCTCACGTCAGACTCTGAGTGACAATAAATGGGCAGCACGGTGTCAGTTAGACTTTCCATCATTGTCAAGGGTTTTAAAAGACTTGTTATTTAATCATTTTCATTAGAAGAGCAGAGCTTCTCTCTTGTACGTTAGTTCAGAAGTCTGACATTCTCCAGACTAGTGGTTCCCAAAACTGGAACGTTAAGAGGCCACGACCGCAGCTACTACTAGAGCTGCAACGATTAATCGATTAGTTGTCAACTATTAAATTAATCGCCAACTATTTTGATAATCGATTAATCTCTTTGAGTAATTTTTTTTAAGAAAAAACAAAGTCAAAATTCTCTGATTCCAGCTTCTTAAAAGTGAATATTTTCTGGTTTCTTTACTCCTCTGTGACTGTAAAGTTTGAGTTTTGGACAAAACAAGACATTTGAGGAAGTCATCTTGGGCTTTGGGAAACACTGATCGACTTATTTCACCATTTTCTGACATTTTAAATACCAAACAACTCGATCGATTAATCGGGGAAATGATCGACAGATTAATCAACAATGAAAATAACCGTTAGTTACAGCCCTAGTTACTACTGAGGTTATGTATTATGTATATTTGGATGAAATTTGTGCGAATTTTAGCAACTTGGGTAGGGAAAAAAATGACACATTTTTAATTGTATGATTCAACCAGGATTTGATCCCTGACAGAGTGAAGATAATAATAATAGATAACCAAAGTAATTTTTCCAGCAAAAATGCCAAACATTCGCTGTTTCCAGCTCATTAAATGTGAGGGTTTGATGCTTTTCTTTGTCATAAAGGATTGGGTCTTTGGGTTTTGGACTGTTGGTCAAATAAAACAAGCAATTTGAACACATCTTCTTGGGCTGTAGGAAATTTTAACATGCATTTTTCACTGTTTTCTGACATTTTATTGACAAAATTATGAAAATAATGCCCTAATTTAACCTCCGTTTCAGAAAATAGTGGTTGCGAGAAGTAACAAAATTAGAAAAAGAAACATTTCTGTTCTGTTCTGACTTTTCTCAAATCTTTGCAATTTTCTTGTGACGTGTTGCAGACTTTTGCCTCTTTAGGACTAAAAACTATTAAAGCAAAACAACAGCCTTTGGTTGAAATGCTCAAAGTTCATAGACTTTTATTCTCTTCACATGGAAATGAACATTTACAGAAAAAGCAGCATTTTTTGGGGGGAAAAAGGTCCTGGATGTGAAGCCAAAACAGTTTGAGAAAACACAGAAGTGGGTTGTTAAACTGTTTCTTCAGCTCTAACAGTCCACAATAATAAGTATTTTTGACAGGTGTGTTATTGCATACATGTTAAATGTTTGTTTACTTTCTGATACTGTAATTGACGATCAGGAAAAAGTTATTATTTAGAAAAAATCCTATAACTTTCCAGCACATTAATCTGCACCACCGCCATATAAACTGACTTTATATGGAGCCTGGCTTCAGCTGGTAAAACATGAATGAATTACCTTTAAACCCAAACTTGATCTTGTTATTTGCAGTGAGGTAAATCTACTGGACATGCTCGACAAAAGCTCAGTAGAGAAAGAAGAAAGGTTTAGTTACCTCACAGCCGTTTTCCATGTCGCGTGAAGAGCTCTTCTGTTGTCTCCGAGTCAACGCGCTCATAAATATTCAGTCACATTCATCTAATTAAAAGTGGATGTTGTTTTTTCTTGAGTGTTCAACTCGACAACAAACAGCTTCTCTCTCCGGCTGCAGTCTGACTTCATTCATGAGCAGCGTCCCCCTCAAGTCCTCCACTTCAGACTGCCATCCCCATTCACAACTACTATTACAAGTATCGATGACTGCAGCATCAAGTTATAAACAATAACGAAAAATAACCGTTTCCGCTCATGCATTTCAAAATAAATCTCCTATGGCTGCGACGATCTGTTGCAATTACTTTCACTTCCTTGGATGCATTTATTTTGAAATCAAAATCTGTTTATTTCCGATACTATAGGTGGCTTTACACTGACACTGCAGCTCTATTATATTATATTATATTATATTACATTACATTACATTACATTACATTACATTACATTACGTTACGTTATGTTACGTTATGTTACGTTATGTTATGTTATGTTATGTTATGTTATATTATTTAATATTATATTATATTATATTTTATACCATTCCTACTCAGAAGTTTGTTATTGTTGATTTTATTCATGTTTTATTACTGGTGCTTATTGTTTATTGCATGTTTTATCACTGATTTTATATGATGTAAGGCCATACTTGCCAAACTTGAGACAATAAATAAAATGTATTATTCTTATTATTATTATTTCATTTGATTTTATATATATATATATATATATATATTTTTATACGTTTGTAGCTACGTGAAGAAAACATCTTCAACATTCCGATAACACACAAAAAGAAGAAGAAGAAGAAGGAAGAAAGAATTATTATTATTAGTAGTAGTGTTAGTAGTAGTAGTATTGTTAATATTATTATTATTATTATTATTATTATTTAATTTAATTTGTATTTATTTATTCATTTATTTATTTATTATATTACACATTTGTAGCTATGTGAAGAAAACATCAACAGTTTGACAACACACAAAAAAAGAAGGAAAAAAAAGAAGCAACTCAATAAAAACTAAAAAGAAACACATTCACCAACATGTCAACAATATGCAGCACAGAGGAAAACACTACTACAACATAATGACAGTTTCTAGGGGACCCAAAAAACGATTAAAGGGTTAGTCCAGTGATTCAGATGATGCTCTGAGAGAAATTGACTTGCTGCTCATCTTTCTCTTGTATCTGTATTTCCATGCTGACCACATTGTCCCAGTATGTGAGACCTGTGTGTGACACTCTCTCAGGGATCGCTGTTGTTGACATGATTACATAAATGTCCCACAACAGCCAGTGATTTACAGTTGCAGACACACACACCTGTTGTACACACTGTAAATACATTTACACTGGGGCTGTTCCCTCCCTTCTGTTGAGGGATGTCTCTCTGTTGCATAACGCTGATTATCTCAAACAAACAAATGTGAACTGGGATTTTGGTTTGTCATCTCCGTCCCCAATCACAACGAGACAGGTTTCTGTAATATTCAGGATAATAGCATGCTTAGCTGAGCTGTGCCGTGACAGACACACAGTCACAGAGCATCTCATCATTTTATTTCATTTATCTTATCTTAGTGTAACAGTAGGACTGATGGATGTGACTGCAGGAGTGGGTATAGTTTTTGTTCATATGTTGTGTTTCTACACTTCCACCATGCAAACAAAATTGTATGGTAAAGATTTACGAGAATGTTTCCCATACTGTAGTACATGATAATTTAAGACAAGATTAAGATACAACTTTATTGATCCCCAGCGGGGAAATTTGGTTGTTGCAGCAGCATACGTACAGAAATAAGTACAGAACGTAACAAAAATAAATAATAAGAGGTACATTAACCAAAATAAGAATAGAATAAAAATAAAAACGACAGCATTTGGGGACACAATGACATGTTAAAGTGACAGTGATGTGATTACAAGCAGCAGAGTCAACAAGTCTACTGTATGTAAACAGTGTACAAATAAACAGTGCTAATATATGATATGATTAGTAATTCAGTGTTTGTCTGTATTAATGTAATAGAATGTAGTGCAAGAGTCAATGTAACATACCATAATATGGTACATAATAGGGGTGTCCTACATACCAGTATTGAAAAATATTGATATCATGTTAATAATACACATGAAAATATTGTGTAAATAATCCCTTACCTCCTAAATAATAATAATGATAATTATCATATCACTGGCCAACTTACTGACACAATAATTAGGTTTTGAAGCATGAATGAAGTGTTTTGGGTGAGTTACTACCTTCTGCAGACATGCAATGGAGTTGTGATGTCCCATCAAACAGTTGTGACAATTGCATTACAGTTTAGAGAAGACTGTTTTGAAAAAAATGAGCCAAAGCAATTGAGAAAAACTGTAAAACAGCAACATAATTGAATAGAATATCAAATATATAACAATAATTTAAATACTTAGATAAAATGTAACGTACAAAAGCATTGTACTAGTAAGTGTTTAGTTTCCTATCTCGGACTGATATTGATACAATGTAAAGAATCACTGCACTATGGGGCTTACATCAAACATTAAACCTTTTATTTTGAAAGCGGTGACCGGAAGCCGGGTGCCCTGCCTTGTGACAGATCGTCAGGTGTTGCGAGAGGAGAGGAGCCGTCATGTCGCTGCAGTTTACAGATGAGGAGTTCCAGAGCGCCTGGAGGGAGCTGGACGAGCCGCAGCTGGAGGGAGGATGGGAGCTCTTCACCGAGACGACGGAGGTCAAAATCTACCGGCTCTATGACAAGGTACAAAAACATGAATAAAACTGCTGCTTTTACAACAGGATGAATGAGTCCGCGTCGGTTTGGGTTTCCTCTGCAGAGCCTGTAGCATCGGTATCATCAGCGATTTCCTCTTCTTCTGTCCAAAAATGCTGCAAGACTGTTATCTTTAATGTGATTCATTTATTGACAGCATTAGTAAACACACCAGCAGTGATTTCCTAGCGGCCAACAGGGGGAATATCCGGAAATTGAGAGAGAGAGCTGTTGGACCGGCTGTACCAGTTTTTTTTTTGTTTTTTTTTACCAAACTCAATTTACAAATCTGTCAATTTAATGCTGCCTCTCCCCTGGGCACATATTAATTATCGTCAAACTTGATTTAACACATTTATGAAATTATAAAGATCCACCCTTCAACTCGGCATACACCTGACACATCAAGGCAGTAGCTTTCATATCTTTTTTTTTTAACAAAAGGTTAACAACAATAAAACAATAAATAACAATAAATAAAATTAAATTGTAATCTAAAACTGCATATACAAAGTATCTCAATTCCCTCACTGCTCTTGATACAAAAAATATATATAATATGTGCATATAATATGTATATATGTGTATGCGTATATATGTATACGTGTTTGCATGTGTATGCATATATGGACTGTGTGTATGTATATAGATGTATGTGTGTATGTGTATATATGTATCTGTAGGTGTATGTATATGTATGCATGTGTATGTGTGTGTTTTTCTCCTTAGTTATTCATTTACTAGTTGTTCTATGTTATTCTTCTGTTCTGTATGTATCACTGGGTGCATAAAATACAAGAAAAAAATCTCAAATATATACTGCACATATTGTGGATGTATAATTTGTGATAAAAGTATTTAAAAAAGAAGAAAGTCAAGAAAAAGTTGGACAAATAATATGTTCTGTGAATTTTGGGACATCTGTGGGCACCTCCATATTTTTCCAATGTGCTGTATTTAGGAAATAAAAAGTTCCATTCATGATAAACAAATATGATTTAAACATATTTTATTTGCAGTTATTGGAACTTATTCCTGTGTTGTTGAGAACAATCTTGTTTCTTGTATAAATCATTCAGTTTCTTAATTTAATAGAATTTTGCACACTGAGCTATGTGCAGGACAGTCATCAAGATAATCTGTTTCATATTTGGCTTAAAAACGTAAGAATGATGTGAAGGCCCACTGGTTGAGTCTCCAGAAACTTCTAATAATGCCATTTATCAGGACTGTAGGTGTATCCAATAATTATATAGGTTTGAGGCCTTGATGTGCTGTCCACTGCCGAGGGAAAGCAAGACAATTTAAACTGATGTTTTTGTGAATGGAGTTTGGTTTGACTTAACATTCTCTTCAAGTAGACACACATTCGGCCACAAAATCAGCCACTAGAAGTACAGAATAAAAGGTTTATCGCATTTCAGTGTGAGAGAAGCGTCCTCAGACCTGTTTATGCACTTTTGAATGAAATCCAACACACTATAGGAGTGAGAGAGAGGGTGTAACTTAGACTGGCTCTAATCAGAGTTGTGTGGTTTGGGGGATTATTAGTTCCATACTGTGGGTGTGGCATTGAGTCTGCTTTTGGAAGAGAGAACTTTCATGTGCTGTTTTCAGGAAACTCGACTTTATGAGTACAAAGTCTTTGGTGTGCTCACCTCCTGCACTGCAGAGCTGTGTGCAGATGTCTACATGGACTTGACCTATCGGAAACATTGGGATAAATATGTGAAAGGTAAAAAAACAAACAAACAATAGCATAAAGCAAAAGTTCACACTGCCATTGTCCTTTCCATCCAAATCAACTTTACCCTCATTGCTCCTGCTTAATAATCATGTTCACATGAGTTTCATTAGGTCTGTTCTCTAGTAAGTTGCTGACATTATGGATAAATGACTTATTTGTTGGCTGTCATAGCTTTTTTCCACGTGCCTTCTTAGATCTTGTCTTGAAATAGTGCTCTGCATTATAGGCATGGTTTTATACACTAAATAACATTTTTAATTTGTTATCCTTGTCTTCATGCACCGCTACAGTAACCTGCAGGTAACATGTTGTTGTATATATTGTAGCTGCCAAAAGTCCAGCATGAATCATACTAGTTGAAATTTGAATAGTAGTTGAAGTAGCCTTTCCTTCCAAAAGTCTTGTCGCTGTGGTGGTAGCAGAGTCTTATTGTATTTGCTATGGTGTCTCCCCCTCTTACAATATGTAGACCTGCATCCGGTCGCACTAACTACCAACTGACAAAGCTATCGTTAGCTTGCCAATATAGCCTATATGACCTATTTAGAGTGAAGAGTAAAAGGTCAACATATCTGACTCTCTTACTGTATTTGTAAAATCTATTTCACGTGGATCACGAGAAACTGTACTGAGCTGATCCAACTTTAGCCTACTGGGGGGGGGGGGATACAGTTGTTTATTATTACTTCTAATTGCATAATTTGGTCATGGGCAGTATTTCAAGTGTATGCCTTCCTCACCATTTCCTTTCCTTTCCTCTCCATAAGAGATGAAAAAACAATATATAACCGAGTATCTTCGGAGATTACAGCATTACACACTTCTACTACATCTGATGTTTAGCTGCTTTCTTATTTAATGTCATCATTTCTTTTTCATTCAGAGCTCTATGAGAAGGACTTCAGTGGTCAGACTGCAATCTACTGGGAAGTAAGTTACCCCTTCCCTCTGTCAAACAGAGACGTATCCTTCTGGTCCATACAAATACATTCAGTGTGCAGACAATTCTCCTGGACAAACACTAAGGGTCATTCCCTTTTAGCATCAAGTCCGGTTTATAGAGTTGAAATCAGACTACAATGGAGAGCATATTTTTTCCAGTGTCTTCCCTAACAGCTCTAACCTCAGTACGTGTACATGAGGGAGCGCAGAGACCTGGAGGTGGACGGCAGGAAGATCTGGGTGATCCTGGCCAGAAGTGCGCCAGAGATACCTTGTCCAGAAAAGAGTGGCCCGCTGCGGGTCAAAGACTACAAGCAGAGCGTCGCCATGGAGAGCGATGGAGGCTGTGGAACTAAAGGTAACACACGATGATACTGCTGCCACTTCGCATGAATGAATATCACGTTGTGATGAAATTATGAAATGTTTAATTTGCTTGACAGAAAAATATTTATAATTATGAATTGAATTGATTAAAATAAAAAGGATAATCCATCAGATGTTTGAGCCATTTATCTAGTTTTAATTGTAATAGGGCTGGGCAATATGGCTGAAATGAATATTGTGATGTTAAATTTAATATTCTTCTAATATTAATATACATAATGATGAGGCAAATATATGCAAAAATACAGAAAATAATCAATTTAATGTTAAATAAATCTAACCTTGTTCCAGTGTTAAGCATTTCATAGGAAAAAGTCGAACGAAATGTGTTTGATTTTCATCGAAATTGGCTTGTAATCGCTAATTTAAACAGAATTGTTTTAACGATAACACAACATTATCACCTTCTTATGATACAGTTATCACCCAGCCCTCTGTTTTGATTTTGGATTGTTAATGTGAGCTCTGGAAACTTGTAAAAATGAATCCTATTTATTTTTTTATTTAAAAATGCAATCATTAGCTGCAGCCTTAATAACAACAATGAACTCATGTGTTTTGTTTCAGTTTTCATGAATTACTTCGACAACCCTGGTGGTAGTATTCCTTCCTGGCTGGTGAACTGGGCAGCGGGGGTGAGTCATATTACTGCAATATATACAAACAATTCAGCATAAAACCTTTACAGCTTTAAACCTGAATGACCCATAAAGCAGCTTAAGGGCCACTGGCCTCGCTGAACGGTTACAGATGGGTCACATGCAAAGCATTTCCTTATTAGGATCAATAAAGTGGAACTCAAAACGACTGGTTTGAATTCAGGTTTCACTAAAACATAAAAAGTGCAGATTTTAGTCTGTAAATTTTGATTTATTCTCATATTTTGGAGGGAAATTAACAATATAGCGACCAGCAAATCTCCCATGTAACATTTGCATGATTTACAGTAGAAAGAAAAGGGTTTAGTTTATGTAAACCAGCTTTATTTAGAGATATTTCTCAACAAAGACGGGGATTTGTATGATTTGAACGGCTGCCTGTGGGGATTATTCTGCCTTAGCCGCACAAGGGAAAGAAAAACACAGACGAGGAGTGTAAAATATTGAGGAGGTGGTTGTGTATTGATACATGTGTCTCTAAGACATCCACAATAAAAGGAAAAGCAATTCTTCTGTTCTCCATCACCACCTTTACTCTGCTTTAATGCAGCCAAACTCACAATGTAGTCGTTCTCATTTACATATTTTTCTGTTTCTCTTGTCAGACAACTCAACTAGCAGAAAATAGGAATTTGGAAAGTTGGTTTTCTCTGTCCACATTAAAACATCAGGCTGACATTTTTAGATTTAGAAGGTCAAAACACGGAGAGGGAAATGTACTTTTAAATTTAGCTTTTTTAGTGTGGTTGTATATAGAGTGCTGCAGGAATGAGTCCTAAAACCCGGAAATATGTTAACATTTTAGCGATTCTGGTTACCTTGCCTCGTTTTTTGAATGGGTTTTTAGGTCTGTGGTTAACACAAGCTGAAGAGATTTTAATGTTTTGTTCTTTTTTTCTACGATATAAAGTCTTCAAAAAGGCGGTTGCTAACAAGTGGCTAAATGAGACAACAAGATGTCATCATGAAGTCATGTGACCGTGGTGTAGTTTGTTTATAGCCTAATGTTAGCTTTTTAGTTTTGGCGATTGCATTTACACTTCAAACTTCGACTCATGGCAATTTGCTGCATGTCAAGACTATCACTATCTCTATCAAATAAAGGCAAAAAGCCCCCAAAAAATAACATTTAAATATTTTGTGGATATCATGTATTTGAACTTAAATTTATTCAAAGGAAAACTTTCACTGACATGTGGAAGTCGTGAAGAAACCATTTCCCTCCAGCACGCCACAATCTTCAAAAAGTGCACATGTTCGTCGTTGACCTACTCAAACAGATCTTTGATGAGGGCTTTAAAAGGGTTCACTCTCAGTCCTCGGAGAGCTCCGTCCCTCTGCCTGCTTTATGGTTTTCCATCGTTATTGTGAGCAGATGTGTTGCGGGGTGATGTCAACAAGCTCCTCTCTTTGTTGCCCCACCTGGGTGGGTCCTCTCGGCACACATGTGTTCATGATGGATGCTCTTTGTGTGTTTGTCTTTAACAGACCGGGGTTCCAGGTTTCTTAAAAGACATGCAGAAGGCCTGCAGCAAATACAGCGACTACTGCCAGGCCAAATGAATGTGACTGGACACTGGCTCATGCACAAGGGCTCAATTTTAATTTTCTTGTTTTACTTTTGGGAGGTATTCTGATGCTGTATGATCAAATTAGACTTTTCTGTATGGGGTGAATGTGGCATGGTGTGGGCTGCTACTTGTCGTTGTAGCATGCTGTTGACTCAGGCATGATGTGCATGACCGGCCGCCCTCATGTACTAGGCTGGTGTGAAATCAATTCTGTTTCATTGTACTGTATTGATCAATACTTTATTGTCTTTTCTGTGCAATCACTGTAAGCTTCAGTCCCTCCAGGATTTAGGAGCTTTCATAGGATATTTAAGCTTTTTTAATGTTCATACAAAACGCTCAAATATATTATTATGTTGGGGCCTACATGGTGAAACAATGATTAGTTCAAACTGCTTCTTGCATAGGATTTCATCATTTTACCTTGTTTTAAATGTTTACTATACATCTTAAATGTATGGAAGCCCTGAGAAGCAAGTGAGAAAAAAGATTCTGGCGATCCATTTTCTAAATCTGATCTAATTTGTTTTGTCTCCTGTATTTATGACTGAAGAACATGTGGAAAAAAGGTTTTGCCTTGATAATCTATCTAAGTTCTTTTTTTTCCTTTTTTTTTGGGGGGAAATTCTTTTTGAATTTTTTTAAGGATTGAGAAAGATTATCCTGGCAAAACATTTTTCTCCTGTTCTTAAGTCATAACTGCAGGAATGCAGTTTTTTGTTGTTGTTGTGTAGCATAAATGGACTAGGCTTCAACTGTATTCGTTGTGCAACCCTGTGTTGCAGAATGACAATAAATTATTATCCTTCCTTATAAACACAGGAGAGAAAACAATTTAGATCAGACTTAGAAAATGTATCACCTGATTTTTTTTCTCACTGCTCTCAGTGCTTCTGTATAAATGAGCTGGATGCAATATAATTAGGTTTATTGTACTGTATGTTTTGGTCACACTGGAATCTTTACCTCAATTCGCTGGAATTATTTTGTTAGTTATAATGAAGTGAAAATAACAAATCTGTACTTTTGGAGGAATGTTGCCTGATGAGCTTCTTGTGATTAATTTCCATGGCTTCATTACTTATGCAAAGATCATGTTATGATACTCTATGCTGATTAATTATGGAAGGTGCTGTATCTGAGCTAATACTGTATTGATTTAGGCTGTGCCTCAGTGCTCCTGTTGATACAGGTGAATAATCTGGTCATGAAAAAAGCCTATTACTGTGTAATATTGATGTGTTATTGAAATGAATAAACTTCCATTTAGCACTTTAATCTGTCTATGGCATTTTCTCCAGCATACCATCACAGTCACATCCTTATCACACAGTGATGCTTTACATGTAAAATGACCTTTTCAAAACGTCAGTGGGAGTGTATACTGTCATGCTGTCTCACGGATGGGATGCTAACATGCAATGCAGTGTTTGACATTGACATTGCGATTAAAGTTGATAGACTCAGCTGCCAGTTTATTAGGTACAACTCACTAAAACTAATGCAGTCTAATAACAGTCCTGCAATAAATTCTTCCTTCATAGTTTGTAATGTTCAGTTTGTGGTGACACTGTTTTAGAGAGGTGTTGATTCAAGTGTATGATCATTTATTTTGGAGGATGTAATTTGTGGTGCTGTTGAACTGTATTACAGAGAGGTGGTTCTGTTATTTAGTCTAGAGATTCTCATTTTTTTTTCAGCCAAGGACCCCTTACAAAATAGAGAATATACTGGGGACCCCCTCATGTATGTCTCTTGGAATAATTTGACGTGGCCTATACTGTTTTTTTTTTACACTTCTATAGGCTTAGTTATGTGAAAGAACAACACAAGAGAAAATTATTTGAAATATATTAGAAATGTATTAAACTTTGCAGATTTTATATATATATATATATATATATATATATATATATATATATAAAATAATTTTAATGATTAATTATTAATTATTACTGTTAAATAATAATAATATAATAATTTAGTCTACCCTCATTGATGTAAATGGGGTGGACTAAATAGTAGAATGATGAATAATATTTTGAAATCTTATTTGAATCGTCAACTGACAACTGCAGAAACAAAATCACAACAAGCGAGTTGAACAGCCACATTTGAAATGCTCCTAAAATGTTTAGGGTGGGTTAAATGCAGAGGTCAAATTTCATGTATGTATCTGTAATAATGGTCAAAGTTTAAATATGCTTACTAATAGACCATAATAAACAGCAAGTCAGACAAGACTCCAACACAGACCTGTCATCATTTGGTATTTCTAAGCAAATTAGCTATTTTCAGCTCTATTAAGGGTCTATTAAGGTCTATTAAGTATTAAGAGAGCACAGAATGTGTAATTTATGAAGCAGATCTGTGTGCTTGAGCAGAAAAAATATTTTAGTTTGAATTTAATGCTTCAAGAAATGTCTAATTTCCTCATAAATACTTACCAAATCTTTCAGTTTATTTGCTTAGTATCGTAGTCTTTTTAAACACTGTATAATAAATATGCATTTTCATAATCAACTTTAAAATAGCTTTAATATAACTACTACAACCTAAATAACATCTCAGAGGAACACTGAATATTCAACATTAACTTACAGTATACTGTTATTATACTATAAACTTAGACACTAACAGGTAGGCCTACTGTTGCCTACGTACGCAGGCACGTGTAAAGACAGCCCCCTTTACGTGCGCGTCCCGGAGTCTTTCCAGGCACAACGTTCCTGACCAGGTGGAGGTGCTGCTGCAGGTGAGAACCTAAATGTAGGCTGTATTATATTTAGTTACACTATTTTCATGGACTAACGTACGGAGTAGAACTTTAGGTAGGCTTTACAAGTGGTTGTATGATCTTTTATTAGTTTTTGTGATGGGAGGGATTCATTTTCAGGGCATTTGCTAGCAGTAAAAAACCTAAACTTTAGCATGCTAGCTAGCTTCCCACTGTTAGCTATGTCTGTAACTCTGTAACTTAGCATGACAGCTAATCGGCTACTCTGTATGTTTGTGGCTGTTTGTGACCAAAATAAGTCACAGAATAAGAGAAAAATTACACTTTCTGGTCAAGGCTAAGGGGACAGGCTAGCTTTAAAAGCAGTTTTCTATCCGTTGGGTTACTCTCAAAATGACTAACAGGTGTGTAAAGCTGTAGACTGCTAATGCTAGCAAGGCTGGCTTTCTCAATACAACTGTAAATCTGAAAGATGTAAACAGAGTTAGCTCCCTAGATTAGCCTACACAACCAGTGTTTTAATATTTTGTAATTATTTACTTGCCACATTTTGTCAAGCTAACAGCTTTTGAGTGTGAACGGGTATGTTTTCTTTGAACAACCTTTTGGAGGATGCAAATAACTTTATATGTAAGGTTAGGTTCTGGGTGTTAGCCTAGCTCCAGTTTTTTGTGTCTCTCATAGAGTGCAACATCCTTTTTTCTAGAAGATAAATCCCTGACACGCTTTAAAACAAATACAGGTTGTTAAACTACACCGAACACTGTTTTCAATGTATAGAATATTTAAAAGATGAACCTCACATTTTGTATAAAGTATAGTTTATCTGCTCTATGATAAAAAGTTTTCCAAGTTGTGACTCTAATCCACACAAAGGGTGGACATGACACATATTATCTCCTTGCTTGATCTATAAACTGAACACGGATATTTTATAATCAGTCATATTTTTCTCTGTTAATGGTACACTCCCAATATTTTGCATTTATATTTACAATTAAGATGTTAACATCTAAAGATGTTGAGTCGGGGTTAACAGAGAGATAAGATGAAGTATAAGGAAAATGCGCAATTAAACTTGTGTTCATGTATTATTTCTAAAATAATGACTGATGGTTGTTTTGGTGACTGTGATTGGAGTTATTTTTCTACATTACAAAATAATGAATATACAGCAAATGTGAAGACTGTCTTTTACTGAGTGTGAATCAGATTAGCTTCAGATGGGAATCACAATGAGATAATACTGTGGGCATCTGGTCTTAGAACCATGTTAATGTGTGTTTTTACTTGGGCCAAATGTTGCCAAATCCAAACTACAGATATAATAATTCATTACAAGGCTCAGTTAAGTCTTCTCCCAGGGATGTCAGCCCTCCCATGAAATGTATAATCTAAGGTGTGAAATCTAGAAGACTCAGCAGGGATGTGACTTCTTTTGCCAACAGGTGATCCTGTGATGATGGCATCTTTCTGTGTAGTATGGAGGCAGACAGCCAGATCCTGATCCCGAGAAGGTCGGTGTCTATCTAGTGTTGTTGACATGGTCGCTGCAGCTGTATGATAACATAGACGTGCACAATGATGAGTCTGAAACATTCACTAGTTTTGAAACAGACTTTTACCACTGCACTCTGGTGACATGGAGATGAACATTACAGCCATACGTGATAGTTGAATGTGTCGCAAGTGCTGCTATTACAGCCTCCTCTCTGGAAAGGCTTTTCACAACACTTTGAAACCCAAACCAGGAAAAACAGCCCCAGACCAGTGTGGATCAGGGTTTTCCACCCACATTTGGCCATATGAATTCACTTTTATTGTCAAATCCAGGCCTTTTACTTTGTTGTCTTTTGCTCAAGCATCTCAATACTTCCTCCACCCACTTATATCATAAGTAGTAGCAACAGTAAAACTAACAATGCCTGCCGCAGTAAAATGAGAGGTTTTCTAAAGGGAGACTGGTGCTTGGAAACGCTACCGCTTTTGTCCACAGAGACCGCCAAAATCAACACAAAATGAAAGTTCGTCGCAGTAACTTTAAGATATGAACTATTTCCTTGTCAGTCAATCTGATTACATTCTTAAATGTTCCGTTTATTAAACGTCAAACACTTCCCGACCCCAGGGACCAATGTGATGTCTTCAAATTGCTTATTTTGTTAGACCAACAGTCCAAAATCCAAATATGTTCGATATACAATGAAAAAGCAGGAAATCCTCACATCTGAGCAGATATTGTTTTGTGTTTTTGTTATTTATATGTTGATGATCAATTAATCGTCTACTTGGACTTGGATGAGAATGTAAACTTTTAATCGCTTCAAGTTCAGAGTGTTCTTATAAGTATAGTATTGATCACAATAAGTCATTAAACTGCACCAGAGGTGGATGGTTTTTAATAAAAGGTATGATATACAGTATAAGCCCACTTCTTGCTGCCTCAGAGGAGTTCTCAGTGGAAACAATGAATTACAGGATCATTTCCTTGTTGCTCCTATAATCCTCCTCTACCATAGAGTTAAAAGTGAAACCAGGCTGTGACACGCCCTCCCACCCCTGCCCTGTTTCTTTTCCCTGCTGATCAGTTGTGAAACTGACGTGTTGGCCCAGATGTTTCCTGAGGGAGGAAGATGGTCGTTGTTTCCTATGAGGTCACTTTGCTGGTGGTGTAGTGATGGTTTTGGTGGGATGATATGTTTTAGTTCCCCCTTTACTGTCTGTCTACCATAATGGAGTGACAGGATCTTTACATTGACTTTGATCCTGTGGTTCTATTTTGATCAAAATATTGTGTTTCAAAGGAGACCAAGCATTATCAAAGCAAACTTAAATTTGCAATTGAACATGCACAAAATTGTCTACGTACCATGCAGTCCAGTATAGACCTGTTGAGATCTCGACTAAAAAGAGAACTCCTGACCTAGTAGATGCTCTTTTGGTTAAAACAAAACAGAGGACATTGTTTCCAGATTTAAGTCATTTTGCGGTAACTTCACAAGCATAGAAACTGAGTAGGAAGGACTTCATATATAAATAAAATAGACATATAACATACCAGTCTAGGAGGAAGAGCGCCAATTCAGGATTGATTTTGAATGCCTACTACTCGCTGTGAAACTTTGCCTGTGAAAATGTAAACATAGGCTCTTCCGGTCTGGGTGCTGTAAATCGTTTTGTCTGATTTTGCGGGGAATCGGACCCGCTGACAGGCATTAAGATATATAGAAATTGTCAGTCTTATTGCTGATGGTCTTGTTTAATTATGTAGGTCATATAGAGGCATCAGTATTAAATTGAGACTGTTTAATAACCAGTTTAAAAACTCCTTGTAGTAACTTTAACATGTCACATTGGGAAATCATCTTCATAATATTTGCTTTTTTTGTAAGCCTAATAATTAATATTTCACGGTATACTATGCTGTAGTATTCTGCATGTGTTTATTAAAACTGCTTTTATAATGCACACACAAAGGCAAATCAGGTGTTGTATTTTACAAGCTTAGTAGTTTTCTAAAAAAAAAAAAGGAAAGTATATGCATGTACAATTTGGACATCCTTGGAGATAATTTGGGTTTTAGCATGTATGAACAGCTTTCTTTTTCCAGGAAGCATTAGATTAAGGTATTTGCATGAAATATCTGTTTTAAATACAAAGCAAAACAATACAAAGCCGCTCTCAATGAGGATGCATTTGCACCAAACTTTAACCAGCTGACAGCTCAGACAGATTTGTGATGTTTTAACCCCCTCTGCTGGTGGAAGTTATACATTGAATGTTTAAAGTCTTGCCTGTGGTTTACTGAAAACAGTATACTCTATGAAGGACAACACCAACCTCAAACTCTTCAGTGTATTGTTAAGTAAGTAAGCAACGTATAATAAAGTACAACCCAAGCCACAGTAGATCAAGGAGACGCCTTTGAGAATAAGTGCTGTTGTTGTTCCACCTGACTCAAGGCTGCAGGTGCATTAAGTAACACATAAGTGTATAGCAAATAACAATTTTCTTATTTTTAGCAAGAGAGACAGAGAAGGATAGAGAGAGAGAGTCCACATTAGGTGAGCAAGTACTCTGCTATTGAAAGATTCACCATTAAAAAGGTACATGCTTCATTATCAGCATGAAAAACACACTATCGGAAAGAAAAAATATATATGAAACTGAAGAAGATAACAAAAAAAACCCCATTAAATAATAAAGTTGGATACAGCCAGCATCAACGAGGAAAAACAATCTGTATCGTAATAATAATAATAATAATAATAATTTTAATAATAATAATAATACATCGGATTTATATAGAACTTTTCAAAGTTCTCAAAGACGCTTTACATATTATAGAATAAAATAAAGAACAAGCAGTAAACTCTTTAATACAGACAGAAAAGATAAGAATTAAAAAGAAAAGATTAGAATAAAATGTCCTACAGTAGGTGTCGACTAGGTTCTTACACTAGATCTAAGAATATACAGTCCGAAATGAGACTGTTTACTTAATAAAAGAGCTTATACTTGGGTATATTGGATAATATAACTAAAGACAGTTTGGGAATTACACAAGTATGTGAAGTATAATAGAACGTACTGTTTTATTATCATATAAAGACAGACATATAATTGTTCACCATTTTGCATTCAGTAATATTTTGTCATCATTTGTCATTGTCCCGAGAACCCTTCAAAATAAAGTGAAAAATACAAAGTATGAAGTAAAATGGCTAACAGATAATTATACCCCTCTGACTCTTATATATACACCTATTTTTTCACATAATTGTGTACATAACAGTCCTGTCTATTCTTTACCTGTATTGTCCGGCCTTGTTGTCCTTGTCCCTGGCTGTTATTTCTATTTCTATATAAGTACATTGAGAGAGATGCAAAAAGAATTCCCTGTATGTGCACACATACTTTGCAAATAAATCTGATTGTCAACAGACAATGTTAGTTATTAATGTAACATTGTAAAAAAAAGTTAGTGGCGATGTTATAACTTCATTCCAGTTTTTGATGTGAACCGACTGATTCGATCTGAAATGGTGAGATCGAGTTTCAACAAAGTTCTCATCCGTTTGTTTGGGAATAACAGTGGTAGCAGTGACAAAAATCAGACGCTTAAATCCCACTTTAATGCAACATTTTATCCCCAGGAATGTCTTGGGTGAATAATATTCAGTCCTGGAGTCTTTCCACTGCCAGTCTTTCACAAATGGAAGACAAATATATTTCTTGGCCGGCCGTTGTGTTTCAGAGTGATTGGTAATATACAGGGCTAATTAGCTTAAGAAAGTGATATAGTTTTTCTGCTGGACTGCTGCTCCCCCTTAACGTCAGCTCAGATTTCCCAGGTGCCTCTCGGTCTGCCAGAGGTAACAAAGTAATGGCTCCGCTTGGAGGCCTATTTTTCAACGTGGTTTTCTAAAGTGATTTTTAATAGATTACTATTAGAGATATTGGTGTACTCGAGGGAATCCTTGACCCTGAATGGGCTTTTATGTGTATTCTTATTCTTCTTCTACACTCCGCTGTGCAAATCAGCTCTATTTTGGTGGAGGGCCTTCTGCTCAATTATGCATGCAGATTCACATGAAAGCTCAACGTGAGCCCCTTTTATAGAGAGGGGGAAACTGGAGGTACCAAAATCAGTGCTTGAATTTCTTTTTTCTTCTCCATCACAGAATGAAAGAAAATCCTGTTATTTCCTGTGACGTCGGGACGCTCGAATGGCTGCATCCAAACCACAAGTGAGTACATCAGTTAACATCTCAAGTAATAAAGTACATTTGTCTAGATTTATAAGTTATAAATTATTTCTTTTTATAATTTTTATCCCTACCATTAAGGCAGGGGTATGCTTAAACAATCCACATCTGAAGGAAAAAAAGTGTTTATAGCTGTTCAGAGTGGCCACACTCAAAGGGGGTGAAAAACCTGCTGTCAATGAGAGGGAGGAGACCAGTGGGCAATTCCAGGTCTGAAAAGTGAAGCCAATGCTGAAGTGCCTTAAACTTGCATTCTTTCTAACAGCCAGCAGGGTCGACTCCTCTGGTTGCAAAAAGAAGTCTGATTGTATAGAAGTCTATGAGAAAATGACTCTACTTCTCACTTGATTTATTACCTCAGTAAACATTGTAAACATGAGTTTATGGTATCAATCGCTAGTTTCAAGTCTTCTTCAATACAGCATGATGTTCATTTAGTAAATTATGGTCCCACTAGAGTCAAATAGACCATAAAGCAGGGTATGCTTTAGGGCGTGGCTACTTTGTGATTGACAGGCCGATACCACGGCGTTGTCCGGTCTGGGATTTGTCCGTGTTTTCGTCTTACAACTTAACCCTTTCACAGTGTGTTTTCAGTTCATGAAAGTGAATTGTAACATTTTGGTCGCCTAAAAACGGTCAAAAACCAAGATGGCGACGGCCAAGATGCCGAACTCGAGGCTTCCAAATCTTAGTCCACAAACTAATGTGTGCCGTCACAGTGACTACGTCCACTTCTTATATACAGCCTGATAATCGTTCAAAGCCATTCGTGGTGTTACTCTCTGTTGTACACACAAACATGATGGTAGTAGTCGTGCCGAGAAGAAAAAAAAAAGAGTTTGAGACAGAAGTTCAAATCCTGCCTTCTTTCTCACCTCTGCACACCTGGCCAATCGATGCACAGGTAGTCGGTGTTACACGGTGTTTGGGCATACACCGATTACATTACTTGCCCACTGCCCCCACCGTCGTTTTTGCTTCTTCTTTTAATAGAAATAAAACCCATTTATTTCATGTGTTATCAATACTTGAGTAGCAGGAGTCAGATTTCACTTATCACGTAATGAGAGTTGACTGACAAGATGATGGTGGAGGATCTGGTGTCAAAGCGAAAAGCAGAAGTGCCTATTTGGCAATATTTCACATTTAAAGCACTCTACAGATATTGAGCATCATCTTTTCTTGTAAAATGTTGGGTGTAATCTGTAACACCGGTGGGAAAATTTCCTCACCGCGCATCCCTAGCGCAGAACGGGAGTGCTTGTTGGACTGTCAGACCCCTATATCTACAAGAGCTGTAAAGTGTGACATTTTTGTAGCATTCGGTATGAAAAATCCACTCTGCGTCAACATAAAAACACTGACGGTCGGGTGGCAGTCAGGCTGAAGAACTTTGTGTTTGTTTGTCTGCACTGTGTTTATCTAAATATTTTATTTCATATCGTAGCTGTATACTCAGTCAAGAGATCAGTAAACTGTTCAGTACGATATCTAACAGCACCTTCCATAATTCAGCAGGGTTGTTGCTTTTGGCTCTTCTTTTATCCAAAGAAAATCGGTCAGCAGTAGTGCTGCATATTGATTATGGAAGATTTTTGGAGTTTTATTTCCGATCAGTCCCAGTATGATACATGAGTTTTTGTACTGAAATAAAAGCGTTTTTTGGGCAATACAAACGTGCTTAATTCATCAGTATTTTGACTGATATAGATTGGGAAATATTAAATCAAATGATAAGTCAGCAAACCAAGAATATGACCAGGCATTAGATGCCAAATTTTGATAACTTCAACAGTCAATAAACGTACATTTAGTCGTGACTGCCTGTGTACTCTTCTAGAGTGTTTTTGACTAAATGAGAAAGACTGAACTGTAGTGTTATAAAAATTGTTTTAGTAAGTTTCATTGGTGACATTTTTGGCTCAGATCTACAGCATTTTTTTTATTTGTACTATAAATCTTTCAACCTTTCCAGCACCATTGCTGCCTCAAAAAAACGCAGAGAGAAACAAATTCATACATTCAGCCTGTTTGTAGATACATGTAATGTTATAAAAGTTATTCCAACCAAGAGAAGAACTTGCGATAGATACCTGTCCATAATGTTCTAATGTCTGCCTGGCAATCATTTTCAGTTGCAGGCAACCAGCTACAGCTCAGTGTCAACATTAGTAACTGTAGCACAGCTGTATTTCTCTCGAGTAAATCAAACACTGAACATTTTGACATTAATTCAACCTCAGTTAATGATACTTCATCAAAGCTTAAGCGCTTATTCATATGTGGGGTTTCCTATAAAAGAGGTAGTTGTCTTCAGGCGGTGTAATTGAGATATGATCTATGTGAGCATTTAAGAAGGTCACTTGTACTTGTTTTCTTTACTTCATAATTCATCCCTTTTTTTTGAGAAATATTAAACAACGAACTACATTACTTCATGAATATCCAGCTGTCATTTACACTTCTGTAATGGCCATCCATCCTAATGCTGTAAGATCCCAATACAAATTTTAGTCAATTGGAAAACAAACAAACCTCTAAGATCCGATATTTGTCTCTATGTTTGAAACAGTTTTCCCGTCCTCATTCTTGGCAGATAAAGTCTCTACAGTGCCAGTATTTTGTTCCTGGTTAATGAAAGGCCTCTTTTTGGAACACACAGTATTGTCTCAGCCACTCACCTGGTATGAATAGCAGGCTTAGGCTATTTATGTTGTACATTTTGGATCACAGAGACGTAAAAAGGCACAATGAGGGTTGCAGTGCTCGCCGGCGGATGAAAGCCAACCCAAGATTCACTCACACGAGCTTTGTCCGCTTGGTGTCCGCTTGGTGTTTTGCCTATATTTGCCTTTTTTCAGCGCCATTTTCGTAGCTCCCTCTTGGATGCACGCTTACGATCTGGCACATGGTCACTATGTTTCTATAGAGGTTGACGCCCCAGAAACACCCCGAAAACAGCAAAATAAGAAAATCCAGGCAGAGGGCAGCTTCTCTGCATATTCAGACACCACAAAATGAACCAGTGTCTGCCACGAATCTTTGCATGTAAACTATCAATTAAAAATGTTTTTGAGAATCTCAAAACATAATGCGATTCTCAAGTATATTGATATTTTCTTACAACCCTAGTTCTCACTCCCAACTCGTCAAAAACGTATTGGTAAGTGGCGCTACGCTTCAAATTATCCTCCCTACGCGGATGTTATCGCTCTCTATATTAACTTAACTCACATGACTTCCTACATAACTATTGCCACGTAGAGCATCATAGTTTGACTATGTGGCAACCTCCGGTTCTGAAAAGTGAAGCTTGCATTCTTTGGTTGCAAGAGAAGTCAGATTGTATAGAAGTCTATTAGAAAATGACCCTACTTCTCATTTGATTTATTACGTCAGTAAACATTTTAAACATGAGTTTATGGTCTCAGTCGCTAGTTTCAAGTCTTCTTCAATACAGCATGATGTTCATTTAGTAAATTATGGTCCCATTTAGAGTCAACTAGACCATAAAGCAGGGTATGCTTTAGGGCGTGGCTACCTTGTGATTGACAGGTCGCTACCACGGCGTTGTCCGGTCTGGGAGTCATCCGTGTTTTCTTGTTAGACCTTTAACCCTTTCAGTGTGTTTTCAGTTCATGAAAGTTAATTGTAACATTTTGGTTGCCTAAAAATTCAGTGTTCAGATGTACTTAGCCCCACTCTCTCGTGTCACTTGGTTGCAAAAAAACAAGATGGCGACGGCCAAAATGCCGAACTCGAGGCTTCAAAACGTAGTCCACAAACTAATGTTTGTGACGTCACCATGACTACGTCCACTTCTTATATACAGTCTATGAGTTTGGCGCGTAGCGCCACTGACCAAGCTGCCGTATTTGACGACTCTGGAGTGAGAACGGGCTGCTATATTATCATAAGAAAGCAAGCAGTCTTTGGTTTTCAAAAAATAATGAGAGGCAGATACACTGCAATTAAGACGACCACCTTTTTACAGTACACTTGCAGTGAATGCATTTCTAAATTTAAAATGCTAAACGCTGCTGCCTGTCTGTGCTGGTATGGATTTGATTGCATAACAGTAATAGTAATAACAGCTCATGGGCTGCGTAGCTCAGTAAGCATGGTTAATGCCAGCTATTTGTTTTCCTGGGTGTTTTTCTTGCGTTCATTAAAAATAATTGTGTTTTCTACCGAGCATACCACAGACTGGCACCTCCTCTGAGTCGCAGCTCCTCTTTGGGCCAACATAAGCCCCGCATACCGAGGAGGGGACCAGTTGTGTTTACCTCTCCCCACCGGCACAGGCCGACGGCAGGCCGAGGGTCCTCTCCTTTTTCTTCTGTGGTTTCTGGCAGCCAGCGCCAGATTCCTCCATGTCTATCACTGCAATCAGCAGGCCAGACCCGCAGTCAGCCAAGCAGCTTGAAACAAAGCAGCATGAATGGCTGTGCATAAAGTAGGTGAAGCGTTTCTTTTGGGATGCCGAGAGGAAGGATCTGTGCTTTCTCTCTCCGCTTTGTCAGTTTTCCGCTCTTTGTCATCGGAGGACACTTCTTCTTCGTGATAAGCCAAAGTGCGGCACGCACCATTTCCTCCTCAGAAGAGGAACATGGAGCCGCATAACTTGCCATACAATGTGTTTTTTAACACCTACACTATATTAATATGTTTTCTCCACGATCTGTCGGAACACTAGGTGAGTGATTTAGTGTGATTGCTGATTGGCTCCTGAGCTGATTCATCACTCCGACTAAATGAAACTTCCAGGATCCCACATCTCAAATTATGTCATTATCCCTTCAGCAGATGATTTTTCTTTTTCTTTTTCTTAACCATACACATAAAACTAAAGTGCGTGCTGATATGCTAAATGTCTTATTTAAATGGCAGAAGGTGTAAAGCATCCAGAAAAATAAGGGTGTTGGTTAAAAATGCATGTAATGCAGAGACATGTTTACCGAGGAATGATAAATAGCACGATTTGCGCTGGCACCATCCAAGTGCTTTCCTTGGAGCACAGCTTTGCCTTCAGTGATTATTTGGATTAGACTAAATCACACTAATACCCCTCAAGAAACAGCAGAGAAATACTAGACCTGCAGTAAAACAACAGGAAGTTTTTCTCTTTGAAAAATGAAACACACTTTTTTCCTACGACAATTGGATTTTCAGAGCAGCTTTTGAAATGTTTTAGTAGGCAGGTTTAATTATGTAGCACAGCTCCTGTACTGAAGCTGTCAAAGCCCTTTGCATACAATTATATATTAAATGCCCCATTTACAACATTTTTAGGAATTATAGCATCTTTCAAGTTATTTTGATGAATGGGCCTTTTTGTTTGTGGACAAATGAGGCAATGAAATGGTTCAATCAGCTCTTTAATCTGCACAGTGTCTTTTTTAATACAACCACTGGGGAAGCCAAAAGTGGACATTTTCCAATTCTACACATAGCGGCTTTAA
Organism: Sebastolobus alascanus; assembly: GCA_916701645.2. Lineage (NCBI taxonomy): Eukaryota > Metazoa > Chordata > Actinopteri > Perciformes > Sebastidae > Sebastolobus > Sebastolobus alascanus. Next base: position 2,546,326 of record CAKAOJ020000072.1, on the reverse strand, counting down.
AAAGTTGCCTGATAATCAAACTAAATTGTCATTTTGTTTTCACTGTATTATTCAGTCAGACATTGTGGGGCATATTAGCAGAAACTGGGTATGTTGCCCTAAAGTGTGTTGCCCAGTAGTGTGACTGACGTATCTGTCCCGTCTACGCCATTTTCAGTCAACATGGAAGCTGCAGTAGCTGTTGCTAGGCAGTTAACTTAAAGGGACAGATCAGGTTTTTTGAAGTGGGGTTGTATGAGGTACTTCTCCATAGTATGTGTATTACCTACAGTAGATGACGGTCGGCACGCCCCCAGTTTGGAGAAACAGACGGGAGTACCAGCACGGGAGCAAAGTTATGTACTGCTGTGGACGGGGGCACCAGCAATACACATTTTAGACACCTAAAAAAATCAATATCAGTTTAAGTGTACACTATATTTAGAATATTTTCACTTTGCTGTCAGAGAGCCCTTTCTGACGAGGAACTGAAGCCGTTATCTATGCTCTCTTCAAAGCCACCAGACTCCATTGACAAAAACAGTAATTTTACCTTGCAGAACACAGGAGTTGCTCGTCTACCGCTGCCTCGATCGGTTTGATTATGTTATTGTGTGACTTTGGTGAATCAAACTAATCCTTTAAAACACCAAAGCGTTTTTGTCAATGGAGTCTGGCGGCTTTGAAGAGAGCATCGATAACTGCTTCAATTTCCCGTCGGAAAGGGTTGTCTGACAGCAAGATAAAGCCATGAAAATATTCTAAATATAGCGTACACTTAAAGTGATATTGATTTTTTTTTTAGGTGTCTAGAATATGTTTTGCTGCTGCCCTCGTCCACAGCAGTACATTGCTTTTGCCTTCCTGTCTGCTTCTCCGACCGCCATCTACTGTAGGTAATACACTGACTATGGAAAAAGTACCTCATACAACCCCACTTCAAAACACCAGAACTTTACCTTTAACGTGGATCGTGTTGTTTAAAGAAATATGTTGAATTGTTGTTGTGTGTAAGTCAACTTATAACAGCCTGTTCTCAGTTATTTCCATCAGAAACAACATCAATGAGCACAACACCAGTCTCATTTGAATCCCTTAAATAATCAGAGATGTGGGCAGCGATTCAGAGGCCTGGAACCAGGCTAACTAAAAGGAATAAAAACAAAAATCATAAAATCTAATGGAGAGGAAAAAAAGTGTTAAAATAATGCTGTAAAGGCAGTCAGAGTTGAAATCCTCATTTTTTTTTATTTTTTTTTTTTGGAAATGTGGGGCATAATAACAAACACTGCAAGTACCAAACAGAGGGTCTCTTTGTGATGGATTATCCTTATCAATTTTCTTCTTTTACATTTCTCAGTCAGGCATATAGCAAATGTTCAATCACTGCACCATTAACCAGTGGTCTTAGTCCATAACTCGGCATAAAATGTCTTAACACCGACTGATTCTCCTTAGCTTGTAATTAGAGATAAGGACGACAAAAAGAACAGAACAAGTTAATTTCAAGCTGCGAACGGCTGTTCAGTGGAGTGTCATTCTTTTATGACCTCCATATTTATGTGCTCTTACTGTTTTGACGTATAATCATGCGTTGGTAATACAATTTTTCTACCTAATTTTCTTAAATGTCTTACTCAGCCTAAGGTAGCACTTAAGTCTGTGGTCTGTTGCACGCTGCATTTTACACCGTAATTATCAAATTAACCAAGAATGACTTTGTGCTACCGTGTGTGGAGACACCGAGGAAGAAGAAGTGTTGTAGATATGAATCTCTGTGTCTTCACTGCTGTGTGGGTTTCTGTAACCCCACACTTTCTATTGAGCAGTGAAACAGTTTTAAGAGAAATGTTTGTTATTTCACACCAAGCGCACGGAGCCAGCAGTAAACCCGTCTGTGAACTTAAGTGCTCTTCTATAAACCTCTCAACAGTGTATTCCCTAGTAAAAAACAAAAAGCTGTGTTGGTCAGAGATGGATAGGGGTCATTTTGGGACCAATAAACCCAGCATACACAAATACCTCAAATGAGATGTCTCATTGTAGCCTGCAGACTGATTTACTGATCCACAGAATCAAAGGCCAGTCACCCTCATACCGTCCCCTTTCGCAAACAAAGTGGGAGTCGGGGGAGGACGCACAATGGCTGTGACAATATTACAGTTATTATCATTCCGCTGTTGTTCATTCCACACTATCAAATCACTGGTAATAGATATAACTCATGTGCTGCCTGCTGCAAGAAATGTCGAAATCCCTTTTTAGTTTGGCATTTGAAAATGCAATACTTTATCCATGAAAAGCAAAAAGCGAAATGTCCGAATTTTAACCCGAGGCTGCATACTTGTGTTCTTAACCCGTTTGGAAGACCTCGCCTGACCCGATCTCCCCATGCAACGGCAGTAATGAGCAGTAATGACTGCACATCCTCTCCCCGCTTTCCAGTAATGCACTTAGATATGATTGAATCCTGCTCTTCGTCGGCTCTTTTCAGACTCACGCTTGAAAAAGTACCCCATTACAGACCCAGTTAACTGCAGTAATCCGGGCCGTAGCGGGAGCACATCTTGCAGTATCATTACTGCCACTGCTCATTACGGCTTTGCCCTTGAATCCACACATACCGGCGGGAATCGAAAGTGTTTAATGGCTGCAGCCATGGCAACAGAAATCCTGCCTCTTTCGCTTTCTCCTGGAAAAATGCATCTTAATCGACTGCACTGCACACTCGGTGTTAGTGTCAGCTGCGGAGTAGAATCGCCACGTTTTGTTTTGATTGATTCGACGTTGTTCTCGGTAATGTGCTGCATCCACAAGCGTAACAAGAGTTAACAAAATAAAACTTGTGTACATAAATTATTCAATAATTAAATGTGGTTATTTTGTTTGCGTGCCTTTGGAGTCGGGAGATAGGCCGAGGTCCAGACTCTCAGGGTGTCCTGAGCTTGGCACGTATCCGCTCTGCCGCCGTTAACTTTGTGTTTGTAATTAGTTTAATTCTACAGTTATTAAGCCGTCTCACAAATACTGAAAGGAATTCGAGCTGCAGACTGGATTCTCACAGAGCTTGCCATTCAGGCTTGTCTGGATGAGTCTGGTGCCACGGTTCTTACGTGGGATGATTCCACATGTTGTAGTTTGTTTTAGCTCTACAGCTCTAAACTGTCAGTGGCACACACACACACACACACACTCTTCAAAATAAGGAAATATACACAATCACTAGCAGGCTGAGCTGTACAAATATTGTGAGAGGAAAACGCTCGACCTTGGGATACCAGTCTTCACAAGAAATATGGGATGAGTTGATCTAAAATCTGAGCTTGTTTAAAGAAAATTTAAATAGACTTTGGATGGAGACTTTAGTTGAGGCCCCATTTTTTTTTGAAGTGTAATAACATCATCCCCTTCCATGTTCACTGTTGCATGTATCATAGATCAAAACCAGCCCCTGTATCTCCGCATGCATATTTCTTCACTCTATTACTTTTGAGTTACTGTACCCTTTCTGGCTCTCACACTAGACAATTATTATCAAGATATATACCTAGCACTGAGTATCATTACACATTTTTTGATACTGGTGCCAACAAGATGCCTGAGTTTTGGTACAGATGGAAAATATTAGAAATGTCCCTACCCTACCGTGAGAAACAAATCCCTCTTTTGTTTAACAAAAGATGCCAACGTTCTCAAATGTTATATGTCTAAACACAAACAACCGCACAGATTTGCAAAATTTTGAGTTAAATCAGGACGCAACAACGTCACATACTTAAAAAACAAACGTCCTTCTTTAAACCAAAACCTTGATATTTTCCTAAACTTAACAAAGTAGTTTCGCTGCCTAAACCTAACCAAGTAGATCCGTTTCACAATGTTAAATAGAACGGTCATATATGTCGTTTTGGGAGTCATTGGCAAACGGCCTATTCTGTCGTTAAGGTATGAGGATGTGTTGAGATATTCAGTTTACAATCATATAAAACGGTAAAAAAATGCAATTCCTCACATTTGAGATGCTGGAGAGAGTTTAGCATACTTGCTTAATAATAGACCAAATGATGAATCAATTATAATCAAATTCAGCAGTAAATAAAGACCATCATTCAAAATGTAAATGAGACCATGTGTCTTGTCATAATATGTCAATAATTTAAATAGGAATTCATTGAGTTATGTCTGTTTCCCAGAAACAGGACGTCAAATAAAGACGCCACTCCAGTAGTCAAAAACAGCAAAAGAATCACTTAATATTTTGATCTTTTTGGCTGACAAAAATTAATTTGTTTTTTTTTTAAATCAATTCCATTGCCTTTGGTTATTCTAATTGACTAGCTTTTTTTGCGTCAGTCACCGTAATGACCTGTTATGATTATTTTAAACGAGCATTGATCTGACAGATGAGTACATCTTTGAAGTGACAGGGTGGTCATCATTTCCTCGAGGATTACCGTATAATCTGAACTCTTTACCTGCCGCCCGCTCCGAACGCTGGTCTGGATTCGAAGTGGATTGAGAGGAGCAGCTTTGCCCTTTGTAGTCCCCAGAGAGGCCGGGGTGGACAGGGCTTTGTTTAGTCTAACCCCAGCGTGCTTCTTCTGCTCCTTAAGCCTTTGGAGACGCCAATCTCAGAGTGTCTGAATGACCGGCAGCACATCATTCACTGTCAGCTCCACAGAGCCTCGTGGACTACTACACCTCAGCTTCTCAACCACTGACACTGTCCTATAATAGACATCGGTCTCATAGGAACGTCATCTGGTTCAATTTGTCATCGGCTTATGTTAAAAGACAGATTACTTCCCATCACGTTGACAGATTTGAAATGTAGTTACAGTGGAGTTTAGCACCTTCTTTGACTAAAACATAGTGGTTTCATATATCAGATCCTCATAATCAAGCATCAAACAGGAAGTGTTTTTCGAGAGAGATGCAATTTTGCACCTATATGTTTAACTCAGTGGTGAAAGAACAATTTAGATCCTTCATCCTAGTAAAAGTAGCTATACCATAATGTGGAAAAAAAGGGCTGCCGTCAAAATTTGACTTACGAGTACGAGAACAGAAGCAATACAAGTTGTCGATGCTAACTTTTGCTCAACATTTTTTGTTGATTAGTGGGTATCGTTTCTGACAATTAAACTTAACTATTAGGAAGTACTACTTAAGCAACAAAAGCGAAGTACTCATTCTGAAGGATGGGCCCTTTTTAGAGTTACATTATTTATGCATCAATGTGTTAACTCACTTGTAACTACAGCTGTCAGATTAATGAGTAAAAAATACAATATTATATAGTTTAAATCAAAGACATTGCTCTCTTTTCAGTCTCTCTTTCTCAACACGAATTAAGGCCTCTACACCGGGGGCGTGACGAATTAACGACACGAAAATGCGTAATACTCACCTGCGAATATTATATGTCTAGGGCATTTATTGTGAAAGGTAAGAACGGAAAGAATGGATCTGGTCTACGCTGCCTTTGTCAGGGTTGAAAGGAGTAATAAAGTTTGCCATCTTGGTTAAGACTATGGAGCCTCCGTGTTGTTGTTACATAAATATAGATGCAACTCAACCCGTTCCGCACAATGCGATTGGTCGATGCCTTCATTTGCGGTACGAAAGCTCAGAAAAATCGACCTTGTTCAGAAAAAAAGTATGTCGCTTTTTTGCCGCGTAATATTCGGTGTGAAAGAACTCATGACAAAAACAACAGTTCAAAAAAAATATACTGAAGTGAAAAAAACGCCGCCGGAGTGTAAAAGGCCTTAAAACTTCCACCACAATCTTGGTGCACAAAAAAGACACAATCACAAAAAAACCCTTGAACAAATATTATAGTTTGAAATTCAACAGTTAAGATTGTAAGAAACTCAATATTTTAGAGCCGAACATCAAAGATTGACATTCAAAGGACGTAAACATATTTTTTGCCAGACATACAGTATATTTTCTATTTAGCTTAATGACCACCAGAGTGTTGCAAACATGTAATCAACCATCCCAGATTGTTTAAAGTCTAACATTAAGTGCAGACTTTATATCGCCATGTTGAGGAAGGAAAGCACAGCAGAAGTCGTATCAGGCAGCACAGAAGCCGGCTCCCCGCCAAGCAGAATCGCAAAGACACTAAAAACAACCCGACCGCAGGCTCCTCGGCTTTCACCGTCAACACTTTCCCGTCTGTCTTCGCCAGATCGGGCTGTTTGTTGCTGCAGAGAATTCTGTGAAATGGGTTACAATATCAAATAAATCAGCTGTGTAGAAGAGCAGGAACTGCTGTCTGTCAAGCTGTGACTGTCATAACTCTCGGTCTGCATCGCTGCCATTCTCCTGCAAACTCTAGCAAAAGGCCAGAAGATCCAGTGCCGTTGTTATTTTTAAAAAAAACTCCTCAGGGAAAAGAATGGGAAGTTTGAACAATGCCTCAAATGTATGACTTTTTGCCCCTTCAGCCGATCATCAGTACTCTGAAAACTGCTCAAATGATTGCTAAAAAGCTCCCTTTTTATTTAGATTTCAAGCCCGATTAGCTATTGTCTGACTCTTTCTTAAAAAAATGATCGACATAAACAGCAGCGGCGCTCTCTGTGGGATCTGGGTGGTCTGAGTTGGTCTTCTCTCTTTGTGGGAACTTCTCGGTCGACTGTCTATGGACTACTCAGGTAATTTGAGTGACTCCTAATTAATTGTTACAGCATGGCAAATAGCCGTCCCACGTCTTTACTTGCAGACCTCAGCTGGCGTCTGACATTTAAAGTTAGAGGTAAAAGTAGAAAATTGTAACTGTGAGTCAGGGTCGGGTAGCTGGCCTCTGTCTCCGAGCCACTATTTTCATACTTCACCGTCTGGGACGCTGAATTGGGGCAATAAATGTTCGTAGACGGTGATGGATTTTCACGGCACAGTTAAGAATGGGTCCGAGCAGCTGGACAGAGCGGAGCTGAATATAAAAACAGATGGAAGCTGATGATGGTGGATTCATGTCATATTTATCATAAAGACGCATCATCGTTCCAGTCAATTTAAACTCTCCAGTTTCTCCATCAGTTTACCGCTGACTGACTAGGGGACATTAAAATTACATCAGCCCATTGTGAGGTGAATTTCTGGAGGAATTTAGTCCAAAAATTTAGTCCAATTTTGACCAAAAGATATTATTCCTGGTTGACAGCTAAATGAGCCTTTATTGTTTGGTCATCACAGCAGTTTCTCTTTTGACCCTATTTATACATACATAGCCCATAAATTATACATTTACTGAAACCTCCACAGGCATTAGTGAGCCTTTAATCTGTATTTTGGCTTGAAAAAGTATTTTATTCACAGCAATTACTCAGTTATGACACCATAAAAACATTGATATACTAGATGAAATATCACTATATCATGCAAACCCACAAATTATACTTTTACCAAAACTTTTTACCACAAGCATTTGAATAATATGCCCCTTTTAACTGTCCCTGTCTAAAATAGTTTCTTAGAAGTAGTGGAACATACAGCAGTTTGCACTAAAGAACATTGAAACTCAGCTTATTGTGAATATCTGGAGGAATTTAGTCATTTTTGTCCCAAAAGATAAGACGGCTAAATTAGCATTTATTCTGTCTTGAAAATGTCATCATAGTGATTTCTCAGTTATGATGCCATAAACAATGGTATGACCAGGTTAAATATCCCTATGCAGTACATATGGACGATATGACCATATAATATACAGTGAGCCGACATAGTTTATCAGATTCTCCAGATTATTATGGTATATACCGATTTCAGGATATATAATTCCCTATACTAAGATAGGGGATTTTTACCTGTATTACCCAGTCCTATCCTACAGTATATGATTTATTTTAGTCCACAAATTATTCACTGAAACGTCCACACGCATTTGAATAATATTCCCTTTTAACTCGGTAAGCATATTCTTTTCCTGTCTAAAAATAGTTTTACTTTAGAGGTATCACTTGTACATTTTTAACAATGAAAGCCCTCAGCAGCAGTTACATAATTTAACCCTTTCAAAGACGACGAGGAATGTTGCCTGTAGAAGCTCTTTTATTGATTCAGAAGGTCTCAAATTAGTCTTACGGGTACATTAATACAAGTTGTACAAGCTCATATTTGTATCCAAGAATGGAAAAAAAATGTTTTATTTCCTAAAATTAAAGAGATTTTTTTAGACACAGAGACAATGCTCTCGTCTTTGCCTCCATATGGGCATTTTAAGCACATCTTCTGTTTTTCTTTAATAAAGCTCCAGCTTGAGTCACAGAGTCGGCAGGGATCGACCATCCCGGTTGCTGAGACGAGTTAAAGATCTTAAGCTGGGTGTCTCTGCTCTGCACCCAGTGGGCTTAAACATATATCACACTGGCAGTTGGCTGTTTGCTTTCAACCCCCCCTCCCTCCGCCCGCCCTCCCTGCCCTCAGCCGGGCAGGCCACTGATCCCCTCTTTGTCTCTATCTCACAGTGAATCCCTTCTAGTCAGGGGGCACAGCGTTGAGTTTTCTCAGTCAAACAGCACCCATGCTGGCCGAGAATTTCTTTGATCCCCAAAGAGCTCGTATCGGACAGAGCTACTGAACGACCTCCCTCTGCCAGGTTAATGACGTGTACTTAACTTAAAACTAACAAAATGAAAGGAATAATCGGTAGTTCAACGGGGACAAATATCTGTCTCGCAAGTGATTTGATCCAGTATCCAGTATCCAGTTCATTAATAGTTTTATCGTAGTTGTAAATACCAGGTGAAAAATATTCTAAACTGATATTTGTCAAGAAAAGAGCGCTGCCTACAGAAACCTTATCAACACAGAATCCAAAGAAGACATTAAATGATCTCAAGAAAGTGCAAAATCACATCAGGAATTGTAATTTAGCATCAAGTTGGAAATCGATTAGTTGTCAACTACTAAATTAATGCCAACTGTTTTGATAATTCGATTTGAAAAATTTCAATTTTTCAAGAAAAAAAGAGTCAAAATTCTCTGATTCCAGCTTCTTAAATGTGAATATTTTCTGGTTTCTTTACTCCTCTGTGACAGCAAACTGAATATCTGAGTTGTGAACAAAACAAGACATTTGAGGACGTCATCTTGGGCTTTGGGAAACACTGATCCACATTTTCTGACATTTTATAGACAAGAAAACAATCGACAATGAAAATAATCATTAGTTGCTGACCGAGTTGGAAACAGAATTCAACAAAAACGCAGCTCTTAAATCAGAAATTGGTAAGCACTTTACTTTAAGTCCCTCTATTTAGCATTTATAAGCAGTATACATGCTTTTAATACATGGTTTCTAACACACTATCCTGTAGTATTTAAGTGATTATTAATGTCAACGATTATAACTTCTCCTACATCATTACACCTGTGTTTTTATTATATTGACATTCATTTTCTGGTGGCTTGTCCACAGGAGGATTTATAGTTGTTGGAAAAAAAAACACTTATATGTGCTTAAAACTATATCATAATGGGTTATTAACCATTTATTCAATCTGTATGTACTGCTTATCAATGCTGAAAAGGGGGACTTTAAGTAAAGTATTTCCAGAAATAGTTTGTCTGCAGCCATGAGTCAGACCTCCAGAGTTCACCCGGCGGGGGATTAGATGGAAAAATCTGCAGTGATTCTGAAGGAGGGCTGGTGTGGGTGTGAAGACTGTGAACTGTCCTGCTGACCTCCCGTGACTCCTTTGATCACTGGACCTTGGTGACAGTGCACCATTCCGTGCCAAATTGCCATGCCACAACATGGCAGACCATCTATCAATCTAGATTTTCCCCAAAAGAAACCACATTTATCTGCAGCACATTTGAAAGGCTACAAGTAGGCAAAGAAGACAAACAGACAAATCTCTACAGCACATGTTAGTGCTAAAACAATTAGTCCATTAATTGACAGAATATTAATCAACAATTTTGATGACAAATTATAAGGTACTTTTTAAGGTTGTTAAAAAAATACCAAACATTCAACGTGTTCTCAAATGTGAAGATTTGCTGCTTCTCTCTGTTTTATATTATTGTAAATTAAGTATATTATCTATGTCAATTACCACCACTATTTAAAACAGTTTACCTTTCTCCTCTAATTATCAATTGAGACACTCTATACAGCTCTTTTTTTCTGTTCCTGCCGTCACTAAGTCAACAGCTAAGAAAGCCATTATTTTTAAAGCTCCCTCTGATTGGAATAATCTACATACATTACACACATGTGCATAATAACACCTGTATATGTTTTATAACTTTACTTTTCTATAATCTATGAATTTTCATTTTCCACTAACATCTGGCTTTTGTCTGCGGTGGGAAAAGTCGGCATTCATTCCCGGCTCCAATCGCTGCTAGTTTGAGGCGAATATTTGAAGTGAATATATAATAAATAAAATCAACAGGGATTTGGGCAATTATTATAATTTATTAACGTACAAAACATACAATTAATATGCTCTCCTCAAAACCACCAGACTCCAGTAAGGTAACAGTAATTTTACCTCCTCTGGTTGCAAAAAGAAGTCTGATTGTATAGAAGTCTATGAGAAAATGACCCTACTTCTCACTTGATTTATTACCTCAGTAAACATTGTAAACATGAGTTTATGGTCTCAATCGCTAGTTTCAAGTCTTCTTCAATACAGCATGATGTTCATTTAGTAAATTATGGTCCCATTTAGACGCAAATAGACCATAAAGCAGGGTATGCTTTAGGGCGGGGCTACCTTGTGATTGACAGGTCGCTACCACGGCGTTGTCCGGTCTGGGAGTTGTCCGTGTTTTCGTCTTACAACTTTAACCCTTTCACTGTGTGTTTTCAGTTCATGAAAGTTAATTATAACATTTCGGTCGCCTAAAAATGTCTTACACAGCGTTTGGTTGTACTTAGCTCCACCCTCTCATGTCACTTCTGGAACCAAAAAGCCATGATGGCGATGGCCAAAATGTGAACTCAAGGCTTCAAAATGGCAGTCCACAAACCAATTGGGGTCATTACGGTGACTACGACCACTTCTTATATACAATCTATGATTCAAGCCTGACCGAAACTAAATAAAACTCATCAAAACCGTCTTTGTTAGTCTTTCCACTGTTCCAACAATCACCAACTCCGGTTTGAGAGCTTGAAAGAGAGACTGAATTAACAGTAACACTTATAAAAAAGAAGTAACCACCGTTATTAACCCTGCTTCCGGTGCCGGCCCGGCACGTCCGTGAAGTCGAACGTGACACACCAGGGAACAAATCAGAAAGGCCAGTGCAACCTAAGTCCAAGCCTATTTTTAGCGGGTTTTCCTGTGCTTAAAAAAACCTGCATATACACGCCAATTTTGGTGGGAAAAGGGTGTTATTTTTTGTAGAATGTTGTGTCTTATTGTGCTTATATTTATTCTTGCCGTTGAGGACCCCCTTTGAAAACGAGATGGTGCATCTCAAGGGGTTATTCCTAAATATGAATTTCCAAGATCCATATATAATAGAGAACAAGCTATTTGAAGACATCATCTTAGGCTCTGGGAAATTGTGCATATAAATGATATGTAATGTAAAATAAGATTAATGTTAAATTTAACTATAATTGTAGTGATTCTTTTACTACCATAAGGAAAACATCTGACAAATACTGATAATCTAAAATGATACGACCCTATGCATTTTTGTGATTAACATGCCTTATAGCGAAGTCATACCGGTTCCTGGTTTTGTTCTTAGATCCATGTTTGCAAAATGGTTGAAATTATGTTTTCAAATTAGTTACAAAATTCTCACCTGAACTTCCAAGCCTCCTGAAAAAAGATGCCAGAGTAACAATAATTAACAATAAACAACAATAATACAGTAATGTGAGCAGTGTAATAAGTGTAGTTGGGTAGAGTTGATGAGGAGTTCAAGGACTGTAGGACGGACAGACAGCTACAGTTCAACAATGAATTAACAGCAACAGACAACAACAAGCAGCACAGACTAGATCTTATCCAATGGTTAAATGTTTGTCTATATGAGGGTCCGTGAAATGAAAACATTTGTGGATCGCATGTCATGGAAGAAAACTGTGAAAGCAAACTACTCTTCTCTGCTGTGCGCTGTATAGTTTTCCTTTATTTCTTATTATCTGCTGTCTGTCTGTATGTCTTTACTCTTGTTTTTGTTTTGTGAAACAATAAGTTGTAAAGACCAATGAGATGTGTTCTGTTCCGTCTGCATCTGTGCACTTTTGCAGCCACATCGGGGCCAAAAATGAACAAAATACTAAATCCTGTGACTTTTTTTTAATCAAATACATGAATACAACTGGTGTCTGCTTTAGGTGCCATGTTGGGTGTCTGCGGGGGAAGTCTTTATATTTCATTCTGCGTGAGAAAAATGCTTCAGAAAACAAACAGCACACAGCCCGAAGCGGTGGAAAATGTCTTTTCTTTCTGCGTTTATTTGATGGTCTAATTTAAACTAAAACAGATCTCATTGGTACAAATTGCCGGTTTATTTGCTTGTGTGCAACACAGATGTTCGATTTCATAGTCCAATAAATTTGCCCACAAGAATCCCTCGAAAAAAAAAAAACACTTTAAGTCCCGTTATTTAGCATTTATAAGCAGTATATAAACATTTGATTCAAGGCTCATAGCACACCTTAATGTAGTTGTGCGCAGCTATACGGACATTTTTAAATGCATACAGTATTTGTCAACAATTATAACTCCTCCTATGAAGACATATTTTATCACAAACTGTGTTTTACTATATTTCCATTCATTATGAATTATTTATACAACATCCTCTACGTTTGGGTGCCTATAGGAAGAGATAAAGTTGTTGACAACTTTTAAAAAATGCAATAAATGTTTATATGCTGCCTATAAATGGGAAGACTTAAAGTAAATGGGATAGAAATTCCACTTTGAAAATAGTTAATTTGTTTACATGCAGCATGAATGTAAAATAAAGTGACTTCTTTATGCTCTTGCAGACTATCCATGAATTCTGGGAATCTGCGGGGTGTATAAATCAAACTTAATCAGCCACCTGAGCAGGTATGATCTCTCACTAGTGTTTTTATGTTTGACAAAAGAAAGATTGAAGTAGAAACAACCAACACATTTTTAGTGTTTGACAGCAGGGCCCTTGGGAAGAATGTGTCTCCAACTAAAGCGTCACCTCTTAAAGAAAGCATATTACGTTACATACAAACATGTCATTTGTGGGACACTGGGGTGGAAATGTCTCCCTGGGGAGCAATCAGACTGACTCCAGCTTTTTAAAAAGTCTCCTCTCTCTGTCACTCCTCATTTTTCAGACTCCTGGAATTAGTTGAAATCCAAGCTTGTAGTATTTGCCTTACCCACACAGCTCAGTTACATTGATTAGAAATCAATTAACATTTTCCTGTTCTGAAAGTCGCTTTGTAATTCAACTCCGCTGGAGATAAATCAGAGCTTTTCTCCACAGCAAAAAACTGTGCAACACTTTTTCTGCTTTGCTCTGAAGTTTAAGAACAAGACATCTAGAAATACAACTAATGCAAAATTATTTTATTATCATCAAAGTAGTTCAGCACATAATAGTGTGCAATAAGTGCAAATATTTTACACACATTACAACATATAATGAGACCATTGAATTAGGCAAATTAAATGCATTTATTGCTTGTGAAGTAGTAAAGAATTTGAACATGTTGCACCTCATTTTGCAAACTCGTATCTCTGACCAGAGAAGAGGATGTCTAATTCCTTAATGGATGAAGTTAATCTATTCTTCTTATTGTCAACAAATCCCATGAAAAAACCTAAACCACCAATATTAATCCATCTCTCAGTACTAGTCTGTAGCCCAAGCCTGTTACTTTCCACTGAAGACATAAGTATTTAAGAATGGCTCACAAATATATAGTTTATTTTTATTTTTTTTAAAAAGGCTCAGTAATCTCCTAAAACAGTTTCACCGGACTTTCCATTAACTTTAATGTAAACCCATCCGCGGCAACAGTAAACGCACAGTGAAAATACTGTGGTGACGTGGTTTAAAGAGCGAAAGAGACACACAGGGCGGGTGGGAGGGCTTTCATCCAGGAGACCGCTGTTCATGTCCCGTGCGTTAAGTTTCACTTTCACTTTACAATCAGCTGATCGTTCGTGTTCCGTATTCACAACGTCAAGTAACATTTTCACTGTACAAACGTAGTAGTTTTAAGCCCAACCATGTAGTTTTTTTCTTAAACCTAACTAAGTGGTTTTGTTGCCTAAACCTAAACAAGTGTTTTTGTTTGATTCACAACATTAAGCACGTGGAAAAAGTGACGCCGAAGGGTCTGACATGTTGGTGGGACTGAGTCAGAATAAACTGCAGTGTGTGTGTGTTCATGGTGATTAAGGAACTTGTCGCCCAGTGCAACAGTGTGACTCATTGATGTGTTTTTAATGGAGCCCAATGGCTCAGAGGAAGAGGAGATATCAGGCTTTGGTTGCAAAGGTAATACTCATTTGTAGGATCAATTTATTGTTGGTTTTGGTCTTTCCATGGGATTTGTTGGACAATAAGAAAAACGCAGAATATCACCTAATTTATCTCTTAGATGGAGAATCGTGCAGATTCGCTGAGATCACTGTTGCTGAGCTGATTTCTGTTTTGCACATTTATATTCCGAAGCCAACGGCCATCAATCATATAGATAGTGGAGGAATCCTCTCTACTTCACGAGCAGACCATATTTTTTCTCATCACAGACTCCAAATAGCAATGAAGCAAGATGTGGCAAAGTAGTAACTGCTGATCTCATTCCTTTTTTAATCTGTTGCCAATATGTTTAATATTAAAGTACAAGCAAAACAATCCGCTAGCTCTGTCTGTTTTTGTTGTAGACAACAGATTTCCCTTTGATTTCTGTTTTCACAAACAGTTTCTCATTAGCCCTCAACCACCATCCTGGCTGGACATTAACTCCCTATAAGTAAGTGAGATTTATTTATACTATGCAGTTGCTTTTCAAAACAAAAGTTACAGCCCTTCACAATGAAACAATTAAGCTGAAAACATCAAACAGGCAGCGTAGTAACAACAGGCAGAAGAATGACCGCATTGAATTGGACCAGAAAAAAGGCTCAAAACAAAAGTCATCAGTTAAGATGAGCGAGAGTATGAGTCCTTGGTTTTTCAATTTGTCAGTTGTATTATCTAAAGAGGGAAACTATTCCAAAGATTAGGTGCAAAGACAGTGAATGCACCACGTCAGTCGCTGGGAACATCCAGCAGGCGCTGGTTAGCTGATCTGAGACGCAGCAATTTTGGAAATGCACTCCGGGGCTTCAGGTCCAGTCCAGCCTGTTAACTCCAGCAGCAGAAAGGGCATCTGCTCAGTAGGACCGAGGGGTGGCTGTATAAGGTTGCACTCTAACATTTACGCACTTGGCACTGGCAACAAAGCAGCCATTCCTCTGGCAACCACCGCCGGTCATTAAGCATAATTTGTCTGGTATCCCTGTGTTGAAAATGCACAAAGGAGGGTGAGTAAAGCCAGCGTGAGGTTGTCTTCTGGGCTGTCATGTGGAGGGATGGTGGGGGCCCCATGCTGGGTGGTGGTGGTGGTGGTGGTGGGGGGGGCAGACAGCGACAGAGAGGCTGGCTGGGGGAGCTCCCACAGGACTGCTTGGGGACAGCAGCAACCCGAGAGGGACGCACCCCCCCCCCCCCCCCCCCTTTTTCCCCTCCAAATCCCACCTACAACCTCTGCACCACCCCCTCCCTGCAGCCGTGTGTCTGACGGTTAAAACAACAGCCCCTGTGGCCAGCCAGGCTCCATCTCCCCTACTGGATTTACGCTTGTTTCTCAGTTCCCCCCCCCCCCCTCGACTACACCCCCCCCTCCGTCCGTCCGTCTCCTGC
This sequence comes from Sebastolobus alascanus, assembly GCA_916701645.2. NCBI lineage: Eukaryota > Metazoa > Chordata > Actinopteri > Perciformes > Sebastidae > Sebastolobus > Sebastolobus alascanus. The sequence continues at coordinate 2,530,453 of CAKAOJ020000072.1, read as the reverse complement.
TTCTGCCGCACCCTCCATCGGCCAAGAACCTTCTCCTCTTCCTGCACTTTTTTTCTTTTTCTGTCTCTGCTGCTCCAGTAAACAGCTTTTGACATTTTGGACACTCTCAGCATGATATGCCGCCAATTAACAAGCAACAGCAGCATTTATCTCCTGCGATGATTATGATGCACCACATGATCAGAGCTCATAAAGTCTGCATGGATCCACTCGGGTTATCAGACATATTGACACACAGACCAGAGACCTGCAGCCGTTATGAGACCCTTACCTGAACCAATTAGACTCAATATAATTTGGACTAGAGTCCAGGGCTTGTGAAGACATCGAGGACGTGGTTCCATTTTCTTGCTGCTGCGGGCAGAATCGCAGATTTAAGTGGCTGACTTTTGCAAAGATAAAACATGCACACACGTGTTTTTGATTTATATAGGAGTCAATGACAGTTGACACTTGACGCTTTTTTTTAAGCATTTCAGTCACACCTAGGGTTAGATGCACATGTCAACCATAATGTGGAATCATTTAAAAACAATGCTTATGTGTGAAATTGGGTTTCATCCACACTGGCATTTTGCAACAAGTCCACACCTACAGTTAATAACTTTTAGTGCCTTCCAAAAGCCTATATGGTTAAAGTGGATAGTTCGGGTGTTTTGAAGTGGGGTTATATAACGTACTTCTCCACAATGGAGAAGTAGCTCATACAACCACACTTTAAAACACCCAAACTATCCCTTTAAGGTTTTGTTAAGTTTTGGCAGCTACAGCTGCATAATGGCTATGTTTGGAGAAAGATCCGTTAATGGTTTTAAAAAATCAACATTGATTGTTGGTAGGAGACAAGAGAACAAATCTAGTCTCCAATGTAGCCCCCATCCATCTACAGTGACCTTCTTCCTATAGACTTGTTTCCTGCTTTGGTACTGAATATAACCATTGGTTGTTTAAAGAAATGACCAATGGCTTGTTGTTCTGAGATGAAAGTTTAAGTTTTTATATTGTCTTCTTAAAGTTCGCCATCTACTCCGATATACCAAACCAATAAAACATTCGTCTGTCTGTTCTTCTCCCTTTTTTTTCAGTTGGCACTTCCTCCATCATCCTGTGACAGACACACTTTTCCAGGCGTCTCACCCATTGCATGCAGGGAAAGCTCCATCTGGATGGATCAACATCTTCTGGTAAGGAGTGATGTTGAATTGATTGACCATCTGATATCTAAAACTATTTGTCACCACTGACTATTTATTATTTTCAGTGTAGCTGAACACACAGTACCGGTTTGTGTCTGTTTCTGTAGTCATACACCCACGATGCGATCCCTTTCAGCCATGCACACTCGCTGCTCAGTTTTAGGAAAACGACGACTTAGTGTGGCTGGGAGCCTCAAATGAAAAGAAAAGGATGTGTTTAGAAAATTCATCTTCATAACGTTGTACACAGCCTGGTATGCATAAAAGACTTATTCAGTTGCAGGGCGTCTGCTGAGCAAAACATGGCAGATGGTAATTTTAATAATTGGTGGTAATTTAATAATTGATGGTAATTTTGATAATTCAATTTTCAGACTTATCGAGGATAGAGTACTTTAATATTGAAATCCATGGATTGAAGACACAGGGCAGATCACTGTCTACACAAGTATGGACTGGGAAATAAAATAATAATAATAATAACTTTATTTTTAGAGCTATATTCATAAAAGAGATGTAGGTCAAAGTGCTTTACAGTGAAAAATCCAGGTTCCTGTTTGTCTCCCGCGTGAAGCCAAAAGTAAATGTTGACTTTACGTTGTTTTGCGCAACGTAGTTTTGCGCAACGTTGTTTTACGCATCGTTGTTTTACGCATCGTTGTTTTACGCATCGTTGTTTTACGCATCGTTGTTTTACGCAGCGTTGTTTTACGAAACGTTGTTTTACGAAACGTTGTTTTACGAAACGTTGTTTTACGCAACATTGTTTTACGAAACGTTACGTAAGAAAGTCCCCCAGTTGACCACTTGTTGTTTATTTACTCTAATTTCGTTGTTACATTACGTTATGCTATTATTTGAACACAAACCATGATCTTTTTTCTAACCTTAACCTTAAAGTAGTTTTGTTACCTAAACTTAACCAATCGTTTCACAGCGTTACCCACGTGGCATTGTGCGTTTCTGCAAGCGTGATACGAGGCTGATATGAAACGTATTTATGAAACTTTTTATTGGTTCAGAAACGTCGACATTCAACGTATCTGTGGTTTGCAGAAGCGTACAAAGCCAACATTTTTTTCTGACAACTGGGTTGGTATAATAGTCCATTGGTGGACGTTCTAATCTAACAAATCCATAACCTTTAGAATCTGCAAATATGTTCAATACATGTCTAATATCTTTCTAATACATTTCTCTTGTGTTTCTTCTTTCACATAACTAAGACTATAGAAGGCTTAAAAATAGGCAATGTCAAATTATTCCAAGGGACATACAGTACATGACGGGGTCCCTGGTATATTTTCTATCTTGTAAGGGGTCCTTGGCTGAAAATAAGTGAGAACCTCTGATTTATATTATGCACAACACATGTCAGGCTATACAATGTGGAGTGTTAACTATTCTACAAATAAGAAGTGAAAAGGCTGTGGCAGAAATCCTGACAAAGCAGGGGTCTGTGGCTCTGATGTGTTGTGACAATGTTCCTGATGTAAACCAGCAGAGCTCCTGTTGAATAACAGAAACTTCACCGCTTTAGTGTCACGTTTTATGATGAAAGGGAAAAAGGGAGAGAAAAAAACGATTCTGTCTGCCAGAAACGGTATGAAATCCCGTCTGTCTCCACGTCTGTTTGAATTCACAGCAACAACACTGTCACATGTTGAACCAACACAAGACTGAGGTGTGAATTGCAGGAGGTGTGAGGAGCTTATAGAGCCAATAAAGTGATTATAGGTTCCTTCCTATCAAGCTGCCTTGACGGTTCAATTCAACAGCAGCTGTTAGTTAACCAAACATGTTGATTTTATCTTCAGAGAGGCTACACCGCACACAGATCTGTGAGGCTTTTTAAATTTAGTTTCTCATTTGTTGAATTAATCTGACCTAATTATATTCTAATTCATTAATACAGTCACTGAAGCCTCTTTCCCACTGGACAAAAAAAACCCCACTAACATCTGGCTTTTGTCTTCAGTGGGAAAGGTTACAATCGGCGCTGGTTCCCGGGACAAATGACTCTGCAGTAGTCACGGGTTATTTATCGGCTCCAGCTCCGATTGGCAGTGATGGAAACATGACACCCGGGTGGACGCGCTAATTTTTGCCCCTTTTCCTGCGCGATGCTAAAACTGCTGCGAGCCGCAAATTCCGTCCATATCCGTCCAAGCAGCGCTCCAACATCTTTGCAAATTAGTTGGCATAGTTAACAGATATTTAAAAAAGGAAGTAACCACCATAACATTTTCACTGTATACTAACCGTGTCTTCCAGTGCGTTCGTGACGTCAAACGTGACACACAAAAAAAACCAGAAAGGTATACTCGTCTACTGGCAATGGGAAAAGAGTATATCGTCTATTTTAGTGGGTTTTAACCGCATTTAAAAATCCTGCATATATGCGCTTATTTTTGGTGGAAAAAGGGGTATTAGTTTCATTTGCATTTGTTCCAATTAGGTCTTCAACTAATGACTATTGTCTGGACTTAGTGATTCTATTCATTTTTTTTTAAGAAATTGATTAATATTTTAGTCTGTATGTCAGAAAATAGTGACGTTGACATCTTCAAATTGTTTGTCTGATTACCAGCTCATTGAGCTTAATATCATATAAGAAAAAAGCTGCAAAAATGCTGCAATTCTGGGAAGATGGAACCAGAAAATGTTTTGCATTTTTGCTTAAAAAATGACTCAAGCAATATAAAATGTTTATAGATCGACTCTTTGATTAATGGATTAATGGTTTTGGTTTTGCTTCCATCGTCTTAATTCTGTTTCTGGAGGAAACAGAATATTATTTAGAGCTGCACAATTAATAAAAATGTTATCGAAATTACAATGTGACCTTCTGCAATTGTCAAATCACCGAAGGCGCAATATTTGTTGAAGGCGAAATGTGTCAAAATACCATTTTAGATTAAATATCATCGTGCTGCAGAGATGTTCTGGCCTGCACATCATATTCTACAGACTTATTGAAACATCATTTTATTATGTTTTTCAATGAAAATGAGAATGATAATATTATTCTCTAATATCGCAATACATATCGCAATTGCAATATCTGTCAAATTATCTCAATTAGATATTTTTTCAAAATTGTGCAGCCCTGATATTATTGTGGCATGTACAGATAGTAAGTAATAATAGTTCAATCCAAAAATATCTGTATATCGCCACATAGCCTGTCTGAAATCACTCCTTCATTTTGACCGGACTCAGAGCAGTGACCGAGATGAAAGTGAATTAATGTGTCTGTCTGTCCCATCCCAGTGCTGACCCGTCGGCTGGTGAAACTGACTGCCTGCCTGTCTACCTGCCTGCTGCTTGTCTGACACGCTGAGGCCACGCGGAGGCTCGCTGACGGCCTCTCCCCGCTGACGGCCTCTCCCCTCGCTGACGGCCTCTCCCCTCGCTGACGGCCTCTCCCTGCTGACGGTCTCTGCTGCGGCTGCCGGAGCTGGATTGGAGGTGAGCTGGGAAGCGCCTGGGTGGCAGGGCAACACACGGGGCCTCCCTGGCTGGCGCCTGTAATTTTACCTTCCCATTCATCAGCCAGAGATATTAATAATAACAGCACATCTGGATTCACTTTACTGTCTCGCGTTAACCCTTTCAATGCAGCACTGACTGCTAACTGCAGCGGCTGGCCAGACCCAAACCCCCACCCCCCCCCTCCCACCTCAAGTCCCATTCCTCTCGCTGTCAGTCTTCATTTCTCTGTCTCATCTACTGCTGCACCGTTTCCTTCTTCTGCTTCACACAGAGAGCCGGCCAGCTCACCTGAAAAACTTAATGTGCGACTTGTTATTTTTTGCGTAGTCGTCTCGTACATAAATTTAGACCGTGGCTATTTATAATCTCTGAAACGATTTTCCCTGTTTTTCTTTCTTCTTTTTTATTGATGTCCATGAAATAGACAGGGATATATACAGTACGTCGTACACCACAAAGAAACCCACTGTGGCTGCAGTCATTTTAAAGACACGAGCCATTTTTCACACATGTAGCACACAACAGGAGATTGTCCGTGTCAGACGCGTTCTCACCTATTGGAAGTACTTTTAGGCGAGGGGTGGCGCCTGGGTAGAGCGTGAAAGAGGCAGGACAACGACGTGGATTACACCGCGGTCACTTATCTGGTTCGTAATTTGGTCATAAACAACCGAGTCTCTTGCCGTTACCTTGAATTTGTCTGACGATTTCAGCACTGGCCCTTAACCGACACAAGTTCTTGAATCTTGACATCTCTCCAGTTAGACATTTTTGTTGGCGTCTTTTTGTAAGTGTCCCTTCTTCTTCTTCACCCTCAGATGTTTGTTTTCTTCCGGTTTTTGCGCCAGCCGCTTGAGAGAAACGTCATCAACACACCCACTCCTTTGCCGTGAATTCTCCGGACAATGGGCGGCTCTATTCACACATGGGCTCAAATCGGACATTCCACGGACTTTGTGCTAGGGAACTGGCAGGGTTAAAGTCCATTTAATGTCCGGTCTGAACAATTTGGACATTTGCGTTCTCACCGAGGTTATTATAGTAAACAAAACAAATGAAATTAAGCAGTGAAAAATATTTTGAGTAAATTGAAACTAAATAAAAATCTATATTCTCTAAGGAAAAACTAAACTGAAACTACATATCTTGGTTAAAGAACGAATAGAAACAAAATAAAAATGAATAAATAAATTCATTTCAGTTTTAGTTTTTTTTTAGCTATAATATATCAATACCGACAAAAGCAGAAGGCATGAATTTCTGTCAACTCTCTGACACTGAACCACAGAAACTGAACGGACTTGACATTCCAGGAGATGGCGCTGTGTCGCAATTGCTTCACATCAGACACTAAAGTAGCGTGAAGATTAAAAATGAAACATAATAACTATTACACAGTTCTCCAACCATGTAATTTGTATTTTTATACAGCTACTTACTTCTGAGACATTATGGCAAACAAACTAAAACTAAATCTATAAAAACTAAACTAAAATGAAATCAAAAAAATAAAAACTAATTGAAAATTCAAAACTATTATAACCTTGGTTCTCACCTACAGCTCCTCCGGGTAATGTCTAGATAAGCTCAGGGTTGCAGTACATGTGTGAAAGGGGCTAGATACATTTTTTTTTACCATGGCTGCACTGTGTCGCAGCTCATTTGCATAAAGTTGAACTCTGCTCATCTGTCTCCTGTCACTGAGACGCTGAAGTGTCTCAGCCAGACATCCTCACACTCTCTTGACTCTCCTTGACTCCAAGCGCTTATTTATATTTATTTATTTTAAATTAACTTGTCTTTGCTTCAAAGGTTGTCCACAAGTGGTTTACTGCTCTTGTCTACCGAACGGCGCGTAAAAATGGCATTGTTATAGTTCCATGTCACAGTATAGTTGGTCCCCATTTTGCCTTTTTATTGACATACAGTATCATTGATGACAACTTTCCGATAACGTCAATCCAACATGCATGGCCACTTTACTCAGTAATTGGCCGGGGGTGCAGAAGTGAGGAAGTATGCAGGATATAAACTTCTCCCTCAAGCTCTTTTCCCATTCTTCACACAGCTACACTGTCACTCTCCGTGTGTACAACCGAGTGCAACATCATGAATGCCTCTGAGGAGAGACTGACCGATAGTGTGTGTGTGTGTGTGTGTGTGTGTGTGTGTGTGTTTGCGTGTGCGTGTGCGTGCTGTTATCTGTATTTGTGCGATTCACTGCACTAAGACTGCAAAGGCACACAAAAAACAGAGTTATTGTAGAGTTATCAGGGAGGCAGTGGGATGCAGCCAGAGCAGTTTACAATGTTTACTGAGGTAATGAATCAAGTGAGAAGTAGGGTCATTTTCTCATAGACTTCTATACAATCAGACTTCTTTTTGCAACCAGAGGAGTCGCCCCCTGCTGGCTGTTAGAAAGAATGCAAGTTTAAGGCACTTCAACATTGGCTTCACTTCTCAGACCCGGAGGTTGCCCACTGACTAAAATAGTATTGGTAAAAAATAGTAAAAGGTAGACTTTTTTTTTTTTTTTTTTCTCCTCATTGGGGGCGCCCCTATAGATGGATGGCACCCTTAGCGTTCACCTATACCACCTATGCCCAGGGCAGGCTCTGCTCCAGTACGAGGCTACGACGACAGGCTTTTTGCCCCGCCTGTGAGCATGGCCATTCGGTACAGGTATCAACACTTTTGCCTTTTAGATGTGGCCGGCCGACACGACAAAACAAACTAGTTTGTTTCAAGTATACTGAACCCTAACTGGCCTTTTTCAAAGTGTCCACTTCTAAACTGCCTGCAGATATTCTCATCCCCACCTAATTCAGTAGAGAAAGAACAAATTAGCCGTGCCATCCGTTCGATTCTTGTCACCGCGCCAAACAATCCCAACAAATGAGGAGCACGCTTTGTTTCACGACAATGCGAGACGATGGGGTGTAGGAACTCAGGACGTCGGCCTCGTGGCTGCTGCTATAACACCGTATACACGAGTGTCCGTAGACACCTCTTGCATGGAGGCAGAGTAAATCACCCCGCTGAGCCGTCTATAGGTGGAGCCAGGGCCCCGCTACTGGCCGCCAGAGCTTGGCTCCACGAGCCTCCCGCTGGTGGCAACAGGTGACAGAGGTCTGCTGTGTGTAGAGCTGACAGCCCCCTTGCATAGGAACACTTGCTTCATTACCAGACCCCCCCGACCCCCACCCCGAGCTGTAGAGAGAGACAGGGAGACAGACAGCAGTAGACGGAGGCTTTACTGCTGTTTCTGTGGCACTAAACATGAGTTTTGAGAGGAGGCAAAAAGCTCAGTGTGCATCACTCATCTGCTCATGAGTCAACACTCATGATGTCACACGCCGCCTTGCCAGCCTCACACACAACTATACTGTATTACCAATTTTTCGTATAAAAGACCTTATTTATTAAAAAAAGGGGAGAGTCGGCTCTTTTTCCATGCAGTGGACTGAGCCGTACCTCCCAGAGAGCCCTGACTGTTAAGCCATCGTGCCACAAACAACCTGCTAAAAACACTTAGAGTATTTCTCCCATACAGAAATAAACACTGGCCAATTAGTGTTCTTATTTTTGGAACTATTTTCGCTGCCAGAGGAGTTGAAAATATAACCAACCAGACGTGGCCTGACACGGGAGGACTGCAATTTCAGCCCCGAACGTCTCTGTGTGTGGACATCCAGGAGCTGCTATAGCCATCAAGGCCATACATCGGCCTCGAGGGCTAGTTTATGTCTCTGAAATGAATCCTCGCGCTGGAACAATAGCGCCACTATTATCCAGCACAGAGAGAGAGATGAATTCACATGAGGACAGGTCATCTTGATTTATGGAGTGTGAATTAGGAGCTGAGAGTTTGAGACCGAGGTGGGGTCGGTGGGGGTTGCGTGGCACAAACAGCCGTCTGTGCTGTAGGGGCTGGAGACACCGCGACCTCCCGCCATTCCCCCCCCCCCCCCCCCCCCCCCCCCACCAACACCACCACCACCACCGCCACTACGCTCTGACTCCTGGCCTGTTCGCTCATTCACAGGAGCCTCTGGCATGGCTGCAGCTTTTGGCTTCTGATGATCTGTAGAAATGCAGCCAGATCGCCATGTGGGGATCAACGCCTCGGCTTCGGCAGGGCGCTGAAATGCGCTAAATGCCCCCTGCTAGCCGCAGCAGACGCCTGCTGCGTGTCTGTGCTTCTCGTCAGGCTTCATTTATATCACACGGCAGGTTGATGGAGTGCTGAATCATCCATCAAGAGCACAAGTATTTACTTTGATTCCAGTAAAATAAAGGCTGATCTGAAGCTGCTGACCCGGACTTTGCTCTTGAGCCAACATGGCAAAGTAAGAGAGAGAGAGTTGCATGGTGGTTGTGTGTGTGCCTGTGAGTATTAGTCCATACCAGAGTTTGACCAGTACTGACTAGTTGATACCGTTCATACCTGCAAGTCGCCGTTAATGGGGTCCACATCTATGGGAAAATAATTTGACTGTGAGAATAAACATTTTGGTAAAATCTTGCAGTTGCAAGTGAAGATAGAATTATCACCAATTGTGATGATGTAGGTTTTACTGTCAAACATTCAAGGATTTCCTGTTGGTGCAGCTTCACCATAGTGTGTGTCACAGCTAAATGTCACAATTATTACAATTCTGGACACAAGTGACTGGAAATGTACAATCTGGTCATGCGATAATCTCTGAGCCAGCTGCGTTTGCAGTGAAAGACTGTGAGACTCGGTTGAAAGCTCTGAAGCCAAGTAAGTTAAAGGATAACTTCGGTATTTTTCAACCTATTTTCCCATGTTTTTGTGTCTAAGTGACTAATGGGGACAACAATTTTTGAAATTGTTCCAGTATGGAGGGAGAACGCTGCAGACAGCAGCTGCTAAACGAGCTGTAATATAATCGCTCAGTTGTCTGACAACATTATGGAAAGGACCCTACAGAGAAATAAAACATTTTTCTTACCTTTCGCTTGATCCGGTCTTGTGAGTCTCGCGACAACAACGCATAGAAAATCTTTTAGATAACACTATAAGCTACGCTTTCTGTACTCCCAACACAACAAACTCTGACAACACAAGGACTCCTCTCTCCAACTCTCACTCACGTCTCCACCGTTGTCTTCCAGCAACAAGTCACACGACATAAAAGAACGGATCAAGCAAAAGGTAAAGAAAAAAAATGTTTCATTTCTCTCGAGGGTCCTTTCCGTAATGTTGTCAGACACTTATAATAACAATCTGAGCCTGTCAGCGACAAAAACGAGCACTTTTAGTGGACGTACATTGACGGAGAGGAGTTGTACCGAGCGATTACATTACAGCCCGTTTAGCAGCTGTCGTCTGCAGCATTCTACCTCAATACTGGACCAGTTTCAAAAAATGTTGTACAAATTAGTCACTTAGATACAAAAACGTGGGAAAATAAGGTCCAGATTGAAAAAAATACCAAGTTACCCTTTAACTTGTGAGCTTAGATTCTTGTCTCTATATAGAGGTGATGTTGGCTGTAGAAAATTTGCCAAACATTATGGCAACCTTGTCAGACAAAAAAAAAATAATTGCTGTTGCAAATTGTCCTTATGGTGGTGCTTTTGATTGTATTCCTTACATTAGTGGCTAGCTTGTGTTAAAATATATAAATGGCTTCACATACTGATGAGATAATGAAATGTGAGTCCAGTTTGAGTAACAGATCCTTAAGTCTCAAGGCTGATCAGAAGGCTTAACATTGCACAACAGTTTATAATAATGATAATAATATTTTTTATTTATATAGCACTCGTCAAAACAAAGTTACAAAGTGCTTCACATAAAAACAAATAATAAAAAAAAACAGCAACAACAAAATAAAAGTATTAAAAGAGCAACATACAAGTTAAAATAGTGAAACCAATAAAACAGAATAAAAACTTGAATCAGGTGAAAATCAGGGAAGGCAGGGTGATAAAAGTATTTTTTGCACTCAGATTTAAAAGAAGCCACTGACTCAGCCTGCCTTATTTAGTCTCAGAGGATTTTACAACTCTGGAAAGTTATCACAGCGATCATCATTTTATTTTTCGTTGTGAGGTAAACAGTAGAAATACAGTGTTCACATAGTAAAGTAATCTACCAGGAATGTGTGCTTGCATAATGTAATTGGCCAATTATAGCTGGATGACAATGCGTTGCATTCTGGCAAAAGTTACCGGACAACCTTTCATTTTTATGGCTACTACTATGGCCAACGCAGCGGCCCCATTGAAGTGAATGAGGGAGCTGAACCGTAAAAAACTGAATTGTTCAATGACGTACAAACTGAACCGTGGGCTTGTTGAACATCACTATTAAATGCAGGCCTGATCATTATTTGACGAGGTGCCAGAGACATAGAAGAGACAATAAAAGAGTCTTATTTCATTTATATAATCAGTGTTATGGCTTCATATAATATATAAATTAGGGCTGTCAATCAATTAAAATATTTAATCGCGATTAATCACGATTGTCCATAGTTAATCGCACATTTTCTATCTGTTCAAAATGTACCTTAAAGGGAGATTTGTCAAGTATTTAATACTCTTATCAACATGGGAGTGGGCAAATATGCTGCTTTATGCAAATGTATGTATATATTTATTATTTGAAATCAATTAACAACACAAAACAATGACAATTATTGTCCAGAAACCCACAGGTACTGCATTTAGCATAAAAAAATAGGCTCAAATCATAACATGACAAACTCAAGTCCAACAGGCAACAACAGCAGTCAGTGTGTCAGTGTGCTGACTTGACTATGACTTGCCCCAAAACTGCATGTGATTATCATAAAGTGGGCATTTCTGTAAAGGGGAGACTCGTGGGTACCCACAGAACCCATTTTCATTAACAAATATTGAGGTCAGAGGTCAAGGGACCCCTTTGAAAATGGCCATTTCCAGTTTTTCACCAAAATTTAGCGTAAGTTTATTTAGCCTCCTTCCCGACAAGCTAGTACGACATGGTTGGTACCAATAGATTTCTTAGGTTTTCTAGTTTCATACGATACCAGTATCTCTAGCTTTAAAACTGAGCCCGCTACAACCTAAAAATTGCAAGCTGAGTTAACGCGTTAAAGAAATTAGTGGCGTTAAAACGAATTTGCGTTAAAGCGTTATTATTGCGTTAACTTTAACAGCCCTAATTCAACATTTTTTTCTTCTCCCTAATGTACAAAACAAAGCAAACAGTGGGCTTGTTGAACTGTTGCATCACTAACTGTGTTTTTATATCACAGCTAAATAATGTTGGTTATCAAAATTCTTCGTATCACTTGTAATCTAAAGGTTTCGATCAAACTTGACACAAAATTGTGTTTTCAATAAAATTCAAAATACCGTAAAAATGATTATACACAACGAGCCAAAGACTGGGGGGGGAAAAGTTTAAAGTTACGTGCCAGAACGTAAAAATACTTGTTACAATTCCACCAGTTGACTCATTTGTGTACTTGTACTTGAAATTGACTAGAAGTAGAGCTCTGAATCCTATCAACCATGTAATCTCTCCAGGACTTTAGTTTTGTAAATATTTCAGGGCAGTTAAACATATTTTAACGTAACAAAGAGGAGCTCTGTCACGTTTGTTGTTCCTTCTCTCATGTATATTATACTGATAAACTCGTCTGTCACCTGCATGCCTAAATACAAAGTCAGCCTTCAGAGTAATAATCACTGAGTACTCTGTGCAGAGTTTGGGTTTAATGACTTTGTTTGGATGCAGAGATTCGGTCTGTGAAACCTTTTTTATGGAGGAGTGGAAGGAACACACGCACTCGCACCAGGCTTCGGCTGCTTTGAGCATCAACTCTGCAACCTGTGGGAAAAGTGAGCTAAACGTGCTAATTATAGTGCTCGTTAAAAGCCACAGATATTTATGAGTGTTCTCTGCAACCTGAGCATGATAGAGAATTGACATAAAGGGTCCATTCGAGTCATATATTATCTGACTTTTTTAATGATTATAATGCACTCAGGTCCAGATTCAATAATATCTATCAACCTGTTATTTTGAATTATCTTAATGCCTCCCCTTATAAATGTGAATAAAATCAAACCTTTGCAATGGATTTTTAGCAGACTGAAATACTTATTAGACTAGCCCGTTCTCACGAAAGGAAATTGCCACAATAATGCGCGAGGCGTTTAGCGTGCAATAAGTACGCCTTTATTGATTTCCGCATGTCATTTGTACGCCATGTATCCTGTACTGACTGCAATGTAAACACGTCTGCGTATAAATGCTACGGTGAGAGTTAGTGACCACTTATGGTGGACGGGTGGGGGGGGGGGTGTGGATGGGTCCAACAAACACAGGACTTTTAACCTGCACACCCGTGTTCGAGACCGTTGTTGACCGTTGCTTTGTTTTGTAAGTTACTTTAATGACGCTTATTACTGGGCTTTGTTGAATACTCAATTCTGGTTGGTCAATCATGGCGTTGTATCGTCTGTTATTTCTTTGTTACAGACCGCTGCTGTGGACACAGCTCTGATGTCGGACTCTGGTGGGACTGTTTTTGTGTCAAATTATTGATTTCTTAAGTAAGCAGCCGTGCAATAAGCGGGATAATGTACAGCTAGCTGGTCATTGTTTTAAAATAAACCCCTTCAGGGCGAAGCAAGACCCCCCCTGTCGGGGTTTATTTCACAGCAATGACCGGCTCGCTGTACATTATCCCTTACTTGTCACATGACGATTGTCGCGTGTTTTTTTTTATATTGACGTTTGTGACGTATTTTCCGTAGTTGTGTTACGTTGTTTCCGTACGTGTTTTACTTACTTTACATACTTATTTTAAGCCCAACCGTGATGTTTTCCCTTATCCTAACTGAGTGGTTTTCTTGCCTAAACCTAACTGCGGACGTTTGCGTGGCGTACAGATGACAAGTGAAAAGGCTTAAAACGCGTACTCGTGACAGGCGGAATGTCCGTGTAATGTCGTGCTTATCTGTACGCCGTCATTAGACATAAAAATCTTCAGACAGTCAGTCGCTAAACTGACCAAAGACTGACCAAAAATGACTATTTAGAATTTTCATTCCAACAGCATTGAGAATACGTAGGTGCTCATAAATGAAATTGTGTGAATTGTAAGAATGCAAATGTGCCATCCGTGTCATGGTCAGCAGTCAGAAGTAGCAATTAATTTTAATTGAGCTCACAGCAGGAGTGATTATTGTGATTGTGTGCTCTTGGATTGCAGAGGAATGGAAAATAGTGCTAAACAAACTAGCAAATTGCACACCTCCCAAGTGCCAGAGTAAACAGAATAGCACCCACTTCATGTCTGTGTGTATTCAGCTTGGGCAATGTGGCCTCAATTAGCACGAGGTGTGAAACGGCGTACCGGGGAAGATAAAGCGTGTGAAAGGTGCTTTGTGTTTTCTGAATGACAAATGTCATTGATAACCTTCTGCGCAGAGCAGCGGGTAATCGAGCTTCAAAACGTCTGCTCGGACGATTGTGTGACTCCTAAAGCAGCCGTTCTAAATATCTTTCGTGGTTTTGCTCTCGCATGGATGAAAGCTATCAGAATCATTGAGTCCTTTTCTCTTGTGTGTGTGTGTGTGTGTGTGTGTTTCTACCTGAGCGTGCCTTTTCTTGGTACCGGCGCTGAAGCCGCCTGCCAAGAAGAGAAGTCTGCTTTTCCTCACTAAATGAGAAATCAGCAGGGAAGGCTACAATGACCTGTGCATGGCTCAAACAAGGAGATTCATTTTGAACGCATATCCCTTAAGCGCAGGTTTAAAAGTCTCCTCAAGAACCAGACCCCGCAAAAGTCATTACGCCGGCCGGGTTTATTAGCCAAAGGGAACTGTGTTTGGTTAACTCGAGAATACAAAAAAGAAAACGGCTCAATTAAGCAGGCGTCTGTCTCAAGTAGCCTGTCTTTTTAAGGAGGAATATTTCACTATCAAAATGTTCCTGTGGTAAAACAGTAGGAAGGGATTAGAAGAAACAAAAACAACTCAGCGTTAAATGAGCCTGGCAATCCTGATGACACGTAATGAGAAACATATTTGGACGTCACCCATGTAGCCGTATTAGAAATGAAATATTTCTAGTGGGTGAAATATTATTCAACCTGGTTTTATTTGGAAAATCCCTGCAAGTCAATTAAACTTCATGTAAATTGTCAAACAGAAAATAAGTAGGGCTGTCAAACACGATAATAATGCGTTAACACAAAATTGTTTTACTTTACCACTCATCTTTCAGAGGTTGGGCTTAGTTTTAAAGCTAGGGAAGATATTTGTATTATATGAAACTATAGAAAACCTAAGGAATGTTGGGAAGGAGGTTAAATAACGCTACGGATTTACGCTAAATTTTGGTGAGGAAAAACTGGCATGGCCATTTTCATTTGCCTGTTGGGCTTGAGTTTGCCATGTTATAATTTGAGCATATTATTTATGCTAAATGTGAACCTGTAAGGGTTTCTGGACAACATTTGTCATTATTGTGTGTTTATTGATATCCAATAATAAATATATACGTACATTTGCATAAAGCAAGCATATTTACACTCCCATGTGGGGTAAGAGTATTAAATACTTGACAAATCTCCCTTTAAGGTACACTTTGAACTGATAAAAAGTGTGTGATATCGATTGACAGCCCTAAAAAAAGAGCGATTCAATCTTTATTTGCTTAAAAATCCAGTTATTTCTTGTGTGTCGAATGCTGTTTAAGAGACATTATATTTAATCTGTATGTATGAGCAGTACACTCCGCACCATCCCACGTGTGAATGCACTGGATTGATCTGTCAGGCGCTTTTTGGGGAGCGATAGTTTATGATACGTGCCGGTCAGATGAAAAATATAAGGGTGACATTTTCCAGACTTTTCGCCATCATTTACCGTAAACGAAATGAGTCGCTCGAGTGCTCGTGTGAATTAGCTCATTCAAAAATGAAACAGAGATGCATTTATCTAAAGGGGATGGTTTATGGCTGATGTAGCAGCTGGCTAAATTCTTCCATTAAATTACTTTTCAAAGAATGATTCTCTGAGCATGAGTTTAGACAGGTTCACAAATTGTGATACTTTCCATGGCTGCTGCTTAGCGAGCGTTGTTTATTTGGGAGCTAATTTGGCCGGCTTTATTGAGAGGCTCGCGGTGGCACCGTTACAGGCAGAAATATTGTCCCACATGAGTTGGACACTGCAAAACACTTAACAGACCATTTCATCTCATATTCAGGCTGTAAATTGTGCCATTCTTTATATAAGGGGGAAGCTTTGGCTAATTGGGTGATCTGATTTTGCTTGGTTTATGTGCAGTTTGTCTTGGGCCATCTTTAATAAGTAAAGAAAAAATACACTTAAATCAAGAAATTTGTAAACAAATTGAAATTAACATACAGCTTTCTCTTTGTGTTTCCCTCTGTAGCTTTCACATGGTTCAAATGATCTTATCTCACACTGTATGACAGCGTCTCACATATCTTCGGTTCAGCTTGTTTCAGCTTTTTATTGAAGCTATCATGTTTCCACTAGGGTTTCCCCCTCTTAGTCGATTGGTCGACTAATCGGCCGTTTTGGTCTCAGTCAACTAAGATTTCTTTAGTCGATTAGTCATTTTTTTATGCTTTTTCATGCTGAATGACTTATTTCCAAGAAACTTTGAGCACATCTCTGGTAAACAGGAGATTTAAAGTGATGCTTTTGTGTTATTCTTTGTGGAGAAACTCAGTTTTACAGATCTGTGGTTTAAATGACCTAATCGATTAGTCGACAAAAATCGTATGTCGACTAAGAATTTCTTTGGTCGTGGACAGTTTTCACCAAGAGACCTGTTTTAATGGCACAGCTTCATCAAATATTCTGTGAATCATTTTATGCACATTTCCATAAAAAAAATCAGCCTGATATATCTGGTATCTTTGTAAGCTTTGGGATCTCCAATTTAAGATAAAGTTAATAAATAAATAAAAAAAGTGGGTTTGAACATTGTTGGTCTGCACAGCTCTAATGACTGACCCATGGGCCGGCTGCTACTTATTAAGGGCTTAAAGAAAAATAAGATCTGTAAGTAAATTGGGGATAAATATTTCTGCTTTATTTGAAAATTAAATGTCTGAACAGACATGACCCTCTTTGAGCTCTCCTCCCTGTCATTAACACAGTTAATTCTCAAAGTACACCAATATTTAAAATTGTATGCATATCACAGTGATGCTTTGTTCAGAGGGACATTGGCCACACTATATCTAAATTGATATGGTACTGTTTTTTGCAGACCCATGCCTTTGTTCA
Organism: Sebastolobus alascanus; assembly: GCA_916701645.2. Classification (NCBI taxonomy): domain Eukaryota; kingdom Metazoa; phylum Chordata; class Actinopteri; order Perciformes; family Sebastidae; genus Sebastolobus; species Sebastolobus alascanus. Next base: position 2,513,465 of record CAKAOJ020000072.1, on the reverse strand, counting down.
TCAAAGTTTAATATGACTTGAAGGAATGTTCCCAGTTTCACAAGAAAGACTTGGGATCATAGCGTGATTGTTTCTGGGCTGAAGTAGAACCAGTGAAAGTGGATCTATGGCGTAAAAGCTTTCAGGACCTCTTATTTTGTTTTTATAAAAGAAATATTCTCCTTCACTTAAGTAACTATAGCAGTCAAATAAATGTAGTGGAGAACTATAATATAAAGTATCATAAAATGGAAATTGTCCTTAAGCACTTGAGTTAGTGTAGTTTTGGATGTCGTGGGAGGCTGCAGGACTTTGTGGTGGTACCTTTGGGTGCTTTGTACTGAAGCTCCAGCAGAAGGATTCTCCAGATGAAAGACTTCAACAATCATTCCCACTGTGAGGCCGATTTAAGGATGTCTGGAAAACCGACAGGGGGCGTCTCCTCTCCCTGCCCGCCTCCCCTTCCTCCACCACCACCACCACCGCCCCCCCCCCCCCCCCCCCCCCCCCCCCCCCTCAGTGCGGTGGAAGAAGGAGGTATTGGGGATCTCCTCCTAGACAACAAACCCACATTCAAAGAGGGGGCACACGGATTACGTCACGCTCCGTGTGGAGGATATAACAGAGGTCGCGGGTTTACCGCTCGGCGCTTTTCTGTAGAGGAGACAAGGGTGAGCATCATGCCGAGAACCGCGCGCACGGAGCCCGAGGAGAGATCTGAGCTTTGTCACGCAAACGTTTGTCATCCAAAAATAAGTTTCCATTGATTGATGCTGCTGCTACGGGTGAACTTTTGTCTTTCTGTCACGGATTTTCATCATGGGGAAACTGTGAGTTTTAAGGGACACTCAAGTTTGGATACGTCTCACGCGTAATTACGCACAAGAAAGTGGCCCTTTAGCAGCTCCCGATCTCACCACTGGGACCCTTCTGACATGGATCAGACCCAGCAGTGTGTAGCCATGTATCTGCTGGTGCTCTCCCTCGGACTTCTGATGGACAGGGGGACTTGTCAGCACTACTACCTTCTCCGGCCCATCCCGAGTGACAGTCTGCCGCTGGTGGAGTTAAAAGAGGACCCGGACCCCGTCTTCGACCCCAGGGAGCGGGACCTTAACGAGACCGAGCTGAAGAGCGTCCTGGGAGACTTTGACAGCCGCTATTTGTCCGTGTTGCCCCCCGCGGAGGACAGATACACCGGGAACGACGAGCTCGACGACTCCGAGGTCCAAAAGCCCGGCGGAGTACTCCCCAAAGAAATCCGAGCGGTGGATTTCGACGTCCAGTTCGGCAAGAAGCACAAGCCCAGTAAGAAACTGAAGCGGCGGCTGCAGCAGTGGCTGTGGGCGTACTCGTTCTGCCCGGTCGCGTACACGTGGATCGACCTGGGGAACCGGTTCTGGCCGCGATTCGTGCGGGTGGGCGGCTGCCTCGGCAAGAGGTCGTGCTCGGTTCCGGAGGGGATGGTGTGCAAACCCGCCAACTCGACCCACCTGACGGTGCTGAGGTGGAGATGCGTGCAGAGGAAAGGGGGACTGAAATGCGCCTGGATACCGGTGCAGTACCCGATCATCACAGAATGCAAATGCTCCTGTTCAAGTTGAAAAAAAATAAATAAAAAGACTCTGAATAATAAATTATAAGCTCATTATTTTTTTGTGATTTCTTTTTTTCACGTGCACTACCGAGTGTAGGAATGTATTTTTCTGTATATGCTGGTGCCATGCCATGTTATATATATAGCTCCCTGTACAAAGTCAGTATTATTTGTAACCAGAGCCTACTTTATTTGTGGAGAATATTGGTTATATATATTTTGTATTTATGGAGACATGGCGCATAGAGCCACGTTAAGGACTTGCTGTTTCTTTCATATTTGGATCAAAAGCAGATCGACCTCAGAGTTAAACGTGGATTTTTTTTTTGATACATCCCTGTATCGGTGACTTGTTTTATCCTGTAAATTAAGGAAATGTGCTATTTATTCTTTATATTCGTACAATAAAACGACACTGAAATGACTTTAAATGCTTTTCTTTTCCTTCTTTTGATCACTCCTACCTCATTAGATACCTTTAAGTCACCTGCCACAGAATGTGAAGTTCTGCACCCTAACACGAGTTTACGCATCAGAAACTTTTTACAATCATGCACTTATATACTGCACTTTTGGGGTCTATTTACTCCGTATTACAATTTAATAATAATAATGATTATTATTATAGAAACATAAGAGGATTTGGAAGTACACATTTCTGATGGATATTGGATTTATTACACAATATCAATGTTTGATTAACAGACAACATGTGGTCAATAGTTCTCTTCAGTTAACCAACACTATCTTATCACTGTAAAAGTGTCAGTCATACATCAGAGCCATTACATGCTGATAAAGGAAGCAGCAGAGATTCAGTGATTGAGGGAATCAGCAGCTGCTAACAGCTCTCATTCTTTCATCTGCTCAACCCCTCCTCCCCATTTGCAGCCCAGCAGGAGCTGAGCTGAAGAGAGGAGGCGGGTTTCTGTGGAGGCTGATGCTCCACATACCTGTCTTTAAAATATAATATATTTGAATTACTGTTATTTCATATAAATCAATGTTAGAAAACAGCCTATTAGATATTAACCCCCGGTGTCTGTGAGGAAAAATGGCAGATTAAAAACACAAGTTCCTCTTAGAGAAAGTCAAACTTAATTGATTGAAGAGCACTTTAGCAGCAAAGATGGAAACAAAATCAGAATCAGAAGCCGGTTTATTGCCAAGTGGGTTTTCACACACAGTACAAGGAATTTGCTTTAGTGTTTTGGTTCATATAGACATGAGACATAAATATAGAATAGAAAAAATTACAATAAAACCTACTATTTTAAAATTAAAAATATCTACAATGTTAAAAAAGGAAAGAGCTAGGCAGGAATGTGCAAAAATATATATTCTATGGGATGTGCAAATGTTCACACGCAGTATTAAAAATAATATGCAATGTACAGAGATAATAGTCCAGAAAGATGTGATATGATAGAAGAACAAGAATCTTAACTTCACTACACTTCAGAGGTAAATTATGTACTTTTTTATTACATTTATATAACAGTCATAGTTACTAGTTCCTTTGTAGATTCATATTTTAAATACATAACATTAACCCATGAAATATGATGCAGTGTTATAGATTAAAAACAGTGGTGGAAGTATGCTCTACCTGCAGTAAATAATGTGGCAATTCCAATAATAGATATGGTCCTGAATGTAAATTCTCATTTAAGTAAAACTACAGAAGTATTATCAGCAAAATGTACTTAAAGGATCAAAATCAAAAGTAGTATAAACCAACAGAATGTCCCCTGTGAGTGATAAAATATCAATTAATTATTATAATGTTGCATAAACGTGTAAGCAGCATTTTAATGTTGTAGCAGGTGGAGGCGGAGCTAATTGCAACTACTTTGTATACTGTTGGGTAGTTGAACCTGTAGCATTTTATTAACTGATGTTTTTTGTTTTTGCATGTAAAATATTATTTAACTGGTAAATAGTGGAGTAAATTTTGCCTCTGAAATGTAGTGCAGTAGAAGTACAAAGTAGCAGAAAATGGAAATACTCAAGTAAAGTACAATAATTGTGCTTATTTATACTACTTAGTTACTTAACTTAGTTAAAATGAGCTCCGGCTGCAACATTAAAATGCTGTCTACACAGTAATAAATCATTAATAATGTTCCCTTATTATAATATGTAACAACGTATGTCTATACGAGTACATCTTGCTATTAATACTTCTCTACTTTTACTTCTTTTGAATGCAGTTTTGTACTCTCACAGTGTGGTATAGTGCTACTTTAGCTCAAGTCAGAGATGTGAATTTGTCTTCCACCGCTGTGTAATCAGTGATTGCTTCACATTTGGCAGGCGGGTGCCTTCCTCTCATTTTACTACCACCACCACATAATAGCCATTTCTACTGACTCTGAATCTGATGATGCCAGTTAATCTCTTAAACTCTTGAACTCTTCCTTCAAGTTTCTTTGAATTTTAGAAAAAAAAAAGGAACTTCATTAAAGGCGCATGATGTCATATTTTTTAACGCTGCATCAAAAGGAAATATTGTAGATGTCTTGTGCGATGTTTTATTATCTTTTCCCCCGTAATTCAAACTGACATTTTTGGAAACTTTGGGATCTGCAGTAAAGTCTGTGGGTTTGAACAAAGTTGGCCGATCAACGTGAGTTTGTAAAGATGGAGCCGCTGGTGGGTCATGAAGAAATAATAAATTAGCTGCTCTAATCGCCTGAGTTTTGCGTAGCTGCCTCTCATCTCTCTGACTAAAGACAACTCCCCCTCCCTCTGTTCTTCCACTACCTCAGTGGGGTAGACTGTGGGGCACCAGAAAGCCTGTGTTTTGTTTCAGTTGTGTTTAGTCCGTAATGATGCTCCTTAGCCTCAGAGCCAGCTCTGCACGTACACATGCAGCAGACAAATCCCCGTACTTGTCACCGGATAGCAACGTAAAGGCGAAGATCTCCACTATACAGCTTAAACTAACACAATAAATAGCCTTTGATGTGTGTGTTTGTGTGTGTGTGTGTTTTTGTGTGTGTGTGTGTGTGTGTGTGTGTGTGTGTGTGTGTGTGTGTGTGTGTGTGTGTGTTGGATCATCAGTGTTTGACCGTGATCCTCTTGTCTTTTCTATGATACTGTTTGTCCTGTTGCATAAAGCTCATGATGGTCAGGCTTCACAGTTGACAAGCTCCGTGGATATCCACCTATTTCAGGTTTTGTGTGTCACAGTCGGGCGTTAAAGGGATTAAAGGGCGAGCCGGTTAACAGCTGCCCCGGAAAAAAATACACATCGTGATACTTTCTTATAACTTAAACTTTACGTTAACCTGATCTTATCCGTTATTGTTCGGTAACAGGTGTCTTTCTATTTCCCTTTTGTAGTCAGCTAAACCTTTCGATATCTCTTCGAGATTTTTGCCTCGCGCTTCTTATCGCACCCGAGAACCACAAGTTATTCCTCTTCAAGTTTCTATCCTCAGTTTTCCCTGCTGTAAGCGCAGGCAAAGTGCTGACGCCGGTCAGATGATTTGTGTGTGGAGTAATACGCGTTGACAGGGCGCTCGGTGCCTGCTAATACCAGCTGCAGACTGGAGGATGCAAGGGCTGCTAATGCCCTTCGTCACTTCTGAGCTGGCTCTCGGCTCTCAGCGTGTGGCGCTCGGCGGCCTCGGCTGTCCGCGGATCTCTGCAGTCTGAGATGCCCAACAATGTAATGCTTTTAGCCACCAGTAATCCATTAACTTAATGATCTCTTCTTTGGGTACGGGCTCGTTTTATTGCTCCTCTGCTCCCTCCCCCCCTCAACCTAATCAACTTTCTTTTTTTTTCTACGGAGATATTCTGAAGCCAAAACCTTGCTGCTGATTAAATTCTCCTACAAGGTTCAGATATTTCCCTGATCAAAGCAAACTTCTCCTTAGTTAGTTTCGCCAACAATATCAAACACAAGTCGTTCATTTTTCATTACAGATGATACAATTAGTTTAAATAACTTTGGCTCATTAATAGGCCAAAGGTAGCCGTTGTGGCACCTTCGTTAAAGAATGTAATAACAAGCCGAGCGAGTTTTGTAAAAGTCAAGACAGGCGAGGGATGTTTATTCAGTGAAAATGACAAATTTCACATAACGCCGTTAAACAGTTGAGAACATGAAAGGATGAGCGGTAATGATCAGGTTTGAAAAGCTCTGAGTACATGTTCTCCACAGCTCCATTATAAAATGATACACAACGTTTTGTGCTTTCACGGAGTGATGAAAGCAGAGACATACCTTTTGATCTTCACAACACTTGGAAGCTCAGAGAGAGTTTTGACTGGCAGGAGAAATAATTCAAAGGTGTATTTTTATTTTCAAACACTCAATGACACATTCTCATCCCCCCGACTCGTCACATACTGACGCTTTGTCAGACCCCTCGGCGTCAGTTTTCGGTCGCAGTAAACATGTGGTTAATGTTTTGATTTAAACGAAAACACTCAGTTTAGGTTTAGGAAAAAAACAACATGGTTGGGCTTAAAACTACTATGTTTGTACAGTAAAAACGTGACTTGACGTTGTGAGCACGGTACACGAGCATCGGTCTCCTGGATGAAAGCCTTGTGTTTGTTGGGCCCATCCACCTCGATGTCTCTCTTTCGCTCTTTAAACTACGTCACCACACTCAGAGTATATAGAAGCAAAGAGACGAAACTCTGGTGTTTTTTCGACAACAGCCATTGCCCCCATTTTGGACTGAAAACACTTATTATATTTATATTATTTTATTGTTCAACACAGGCCATTTCAATAGAATAGAAATAATTTTATTTTACTTTTGTACAGCTCTTTGTAGGCGGACGTTTTACTGGTGTCCAGTAGTCGAACGAAGAATTGACTTTCACTTCTTGGCAATATAAGTTCTCTGCCATACTCCCGGCGCACTTTCCCTGCGCTCCACAGCGTTTACTGTTGCCACGGACAGGTTCACATTGTAGTTAATGGAAAGCTCGGTGCGTCTCTCTTGTGTGGCGGTATCGAACGCCGACGACCGAGACAAAACATTGGTATTTGGCGCCATGGGAATGAGAACGGGCTGTTTTTTTTCATCCACCTGTAAGTGCCACTGTTTTTAAGGTGTAGGTACAGTACATTTATGCTATGAAACAATTTATTCTATTATCTAGTTTTCTTTTGTTTTACATCTTAATGTTGAAAGTAAGATGAATTATTATTCCAAAGAAAAAAGACAGTCGGACCTGATGGTGACTCCATCCTAAAATTAAGGAAATAAACACTATTAAATTTAAGATAATAAACTACATTGTATTGATTTATGTATTCGTCTTAAAGTTCTAAGTTACAGAACATTTGCTGCTGGGAAAAATTTCTCCTGATTTCATGTCATTAACTTTTCCAACAAAGAGCCAGAATTTATTTATAAAACATTTATTTTCTGTCTTGACAGTTTTTCATGATTGGATGAATGATTTCTTTAGTGGCGTAAATTAATATATTAAATATTTCTAAAATATTCAGGCTTCAAATGAAGCACACTTATCTGTTGTGTTCCTGCATTGATATCATTGAGAAAGATGAATACAGATGTCGACTAAACATACACAAACGGAAAATTTTGTTGTTCATGTGACTCCTGGTAATGAAACCTTTTTGATTTGGTTTCAAATAGGTGAACTGAGATCCGTCATAAACCTTTCTGACCTATTTTAACCTAAAATTCGTATGTCAGTGAAGACAACCCCTGCTTTAATGACCTGAGTGATTTGTCTGCATACATCTGTCAATATGATCAAATATAAAGTAGTTGCTGTCCAGATGTCCCTGAATGAAGGCAGGTGTTCGCTCCCAGTGGAACAGGGAACAGCTGTTTCTCTAGTTCACAGCTCGCATATGAACCTGACGCCTCCAATCTTTTAGTTTATTGTCAAATAGAAAGTTTTTATGCCGGTACTACTGTTGAGTATGACCTTCGGGTGTTCTGCCAGCGGCAGTTGGTTTAGGTTGGGTGTTCTGTTGGAACCAGATATGACATGAGACGGTGGAGCTAAGTACAACCGAACGCTGAATAAGACATTTTTAGACGACCAAAATGTTATTATTAACTTTGATGAACTGAAAGCACACTGTGAAAGGGTCGAAGTTCTAAGACGAAATCACGGACAATTCCCAGACTGGACAACGCCGTGGTAGCGACACCCTAAAGCATCCCCTGCTTTATGGTCTATTGTATTCTAAATGGGACCATAATTTACTAAATGAACATCATGCTGTATTGAAGAAGACTTGAAACTAGCGATTGAGACCATAAACTCATGTTTACAATGTTTACTGAGGTAATAAATCAAGTGAGAAGTAGGGTCATTTTCTCATAGAATTCTATACAATCAGACTTCTTTTTGCAACCAGAGGAGTCGCCCCCTGCTGGCTGTTAGAAAGGATGCAAGTTTAAGGCACTTCAGCATTGACTTCACTTTTCAGACCCGGAGGTTTCCCACTGGTTGTACTTCCTATGAGGAGTTCATGTTGATCTTACACTGCTGATAGTTTGCTTCTTCCTGTCATGTACATTGTACAGCAGTTAGTCTGTAGGCCTACTTCTGTAAATCTAGTTTCCTCGTTACTGTAGGCCTACTGATTTATTTTTTTTACAATACCTTTGGCCAAATTCATCTTTTCCTGATTTGTAATCACTATCATTGAATCTGTTGTCCAGCACTGTCCAACAATTGCCTCTGAAACCTCAAATCCTAACTCCTGTGTTCCACCTTTATTATTTCCAAGGAAGTCATGTTTTTGGTTCGTTTTTTTTTGTTGGTTTGTTTCATAAAACTTGGTGGAAGGGTGTAGCATGGGCCAAGGAAGAAACCATAAAATTTTGGAGTGGATTCACATCACAGGGCGGAAACACACATTATTTTTCACTTATGGAAAAGGCCTTGGCGGAGGTCTGCGCTCTCCGAGCGCCCTTCTTTCCTAAGAATTTGGATTTGAATTTGGCCATTCAAAACAGCTCTAAACACTTACACGTCATATACAAACTTTGTTTCAAGCGTACTCAGGCTTGAAGAAAGGATCTGCAGCAAAAACTAATGACTTGTTCCATGGCCTGACTTTGTACCAAATCCCATTGATATCTGGTAAGATGGGACAAACTGCTAACTAACCTTGGAGAAAATTAAGGCCTTGTCCCCATATACACAAGTTTTTGTAGTTTTTTCTATACGTTTTGGCCATTCGTCCAGACCCAAATCACGGCGTATTAGGTCAGTGAAAAACAGAGCTTTTGTAAAACTCCAGTCAGGGTTTAAGATCTTCAGAAACTCCATTTTCAGTGTTGATGTGTAGACCAGGAAAACAGAGTTTTTTTGCTTGTAACGTCAGAGTGTGTGCCTTTATCTCCTTTGTGAGGCATTACAATACATTCATGAACGGCGGACGTGGCCAGATAACCTGGACTTTTTACATGTTTATACATAAATGTACAATTACTCTTCCACTTTATTGAGGAACAGAGGCGCTACGGAGGTCACTGCTACTTACCAGTGCAACACTCCCACGACACAGACCCCATTGCCGGAATGTGTGTGTCCCAACCTGCCCACTGGCCTTGACAGCACTTCAATTGTGTTTTTGCGTTTTCGTCTGTATGTAGAATTGTTTTAAGACTGTGCTTGTGTGGACGGGATTTTTTTGAGAAGGAAGGAGGAAAAACGCCTTTTACAAAAACACCTGTGTACATGTGGACTAGGGCTAAAAGGGGAATGTCCTTTGGGTTTTAATTTCAATAAATTTAATACCTTGGCAGTATTTTCACTCTGGAGTTGCTTTCTTTAATAAAAGTATGAATGTAATTTGATAAATGAAGTTACAGAAATCAGTGAGCACTGAATATGAGGAGCGCTTATCACTGCCCCGCCTGAGCGGTTTGTTGGTGTGCAGTCCTCTGAAAGGCAGACACGTCCTGTCAAAAGTTTTATTTGTTTGGTAAAGGATGCTCTTTGGCATGCGGCCCAGTTCATTGTGCTCTCCCACACATCAGATAATTGGAGGCTTTTGAAATATCCTCTCTGCTGCTGCTGCTCCCCGTCCTGGTCACGATGTTCAAGCTGAGATGCGTGGCAAGGTTGATGTTGATTTTTCCAGCATTTTTTTGTCCGCTGTAAATTTCACCGAGCTGGGTTTGATGACTTGTGGGGAGTGATCCTGCTGTTTGATGTCCAGAGCTCGTTAATCCAAACCTCATCTGGTATGCAAGGTCAGACCCTACTTTGATGTGCACGGGCCAGCTCTGCCAAGTCTAGAGAGTCGAGAGGGCACTGTTCGTTTACGAAAGATCAGCAACTGTAGCAACCCTGACACATTTTGGCTTTTGTCCATCAACTACTGTGAGGATGAGGTCTGGTTTGTTAAAGGGGCCTCTTAGCTCTCCTGCAGCTGAAAGCGCACACATGAACATTTTTCCCCGAGAAGCTGAATCAAATACAAATCTTTGTCCCCAAACACACGGGGTAATCGGAGGAATGTGTAGAACTTTCATGTTTTCCTCAGGGAGCCACCAATGCAGTTAATAAGACAAAAAGCTCCACAGAATAGATAACCGAAATATTAGCGGGTGCTGCTTCCGTTTGTTCTCACCATAATTTTCTTTGTGATAAAACTTTTAAAAACAGCTCTTACTTCTGCCATCCCTGAACCGCATAACAACAACAACAAAACAAGCATTAATGTATTCATTTTGCGGGGAAGAGTTTCCTTCTCGTAAGCTCCATTGATTTGCAAAAGCTCCAAACCTTTTTGCATCTTTGGTCCAAGTTCCTTGGAAACAGAGAGGAATGAGTAGAAACAGTGTGTTTGTTATGTAAAATAAAGCAACAACGGCCCCCACTTTGCACCCATGGCAGGAATTCACTGCAATTAACTCTTGAGCGTCACATGTAAATATGAAGGTTCGGGGCTCCGCGGGCAGGCCGGCACTCACTCACACACAGGGGATCCTGGGCCTTTGTTCTCCCGGGGCTTTGGCTGGCCGCCACGCTGCCTCAGTTGGCGGCACCTAGCTATAATTTTCTCACAATGGCTGGCGTGTGAGCCGTCCATCATTTCTCTCCCGTGTCTCCCTTTTTTCTCCCAAGCAACCCCATCCACTCACTGCACACAAGCTGCCTAAGGATATTTATTAATTCACTCTCTTCACACTTCGGCTGTGGTTTGATCAGATGTTAAGTATCTAAAGAGATCATCTTTGGAGGTCTGTGAGATTCTCAGATGCACTTTAAGATCTCTTGCAAATAGCTTTCAGGTCCACCCTTTGTTGATTTAGCCTCTCGCCTACAATAACTTCAGCAAGTAATACCAAGGAATGCTGCTCTGCTTCCTAAAATACCATTGAATATCCACTTGATGCCAACAATACGATATTGGAAAAATGTCAGGGTGCAAAGGAGTTGCCATCAGGATGGTTGCAGAGTGATAAAAAAAACCCAGCAGAGATAAAGATGTTTGATCACATTTAGATTTTATGCTTTTTTATTATTTGTTGATAGTCAGTGCATATAGGTTTGGACTGCAGTCATTTTTCCCTGGATTTGTAGAAAATTCTAGATTTGCAAACTTAAGTTGGTGTAATGTGAAGCGAATGAGTCATTCAGTTACTCAGTGTCTAAAAACGCAACAATTTCCTTTTAAATATGCAAATTTTTTGCTTACATTTGTGTAATTTAGGTCCACCATAATCACAACGTTGGTTTGAATCTGGCTAGAGATTGCTTGTTGTCGCTCTTTCACCCAAGTTTCTTTCATTTGATAAAAGCAAAAAAAAAAAAACTGAGATGATATTAGGAAGAAACAAACATAGAAAGCAAACAAATTAGCCTGGAGGAAGCTGGAAGCTTCCCATCTTGCTGGATTCGTTTTGTAACTAGAATCTTGTGTGAAGGTCTTCATCCTTGGCCAGAGGTTTTGGTTCAGGATGGTTCAGGGATTCCTGCTAGCATTGGGATGATAGCAGGTGAGCTGTCTGGTGGGAAATTGGGGATACGCACGACAGCTTTCCTGGATAGGCTCAGCTGGATTGTCTGACTTTCCTTCTTTTCTCTGGGTCTTGAACATTACATGGATACATTACATGGTTGTTCCAAGTGTGAGCTTGAGAAGCATCAATACAGGTGAACTCTGTGTGTTGGCAGCCACATTCTGCATCTCAGGCCGTTTTCACACCTTTGGTTCGTTTGCTGTGGTTTGAATAAGGGACCAATTGGTTGCGATGTTGGATATTACCTTGAGTTTGGTTTGTGTTCACACGGCAGCATTTACAAGCGGGCCCAAAATTTGCGATTTGCGAGGAAACTGCTCTATAATTGGTCAGAATTTCCATGTGGGAAAACTCCAGGAAGTAAACAAAGAGTGAAAGGAGAAATAGATTAACGCGGCACTTTCCAATTTCAGATTGGAGGAACAACTATGCGGGTCAATCTTGGCCCTGGTTGTCATTTATTACATTGTTTGCATTTATCACTTTAGGGCAAACGATACAGTTTGAAAATGAGGCGCGGCTGTAAAATACACACAAAATACACCCCAGCTAGCTATGGAAGCCAGTGTTTCCAGATTGGGCTATTTTTAATTAAGCTGGGCTGGAAAAATGGCTTTGGGCTGCGTTTTTCAACATTTAGTGGGGTTTTGAAAATATTGTGAAAACAATATTTTATTTATAGTCAAAAACACTCACTCATATTATTGACTCAATTAATTTGAGAAATATTCGATTGACATGAGTTGTTATCAATTGTCATTAGGGATAACGGAGGACATACTTACCTTGACGTCATCATCATTTGACATTGATATGGCAATTTGTGTATTTGGTTGTCTCACTGCACTCTTTTTGTGTTGCAATAGCTTATTTATCTAACATTTTATCTTCGGTTATTTGATGCCGATATGAAGCTATGTATGATGTGTTTTCTATTGCGCATGTAATGGTTTTACATTTTTTAATGAGTTTCTGACAAGGTTTGGGAGGGTTTTTATTGAAACTGGCAATCTGATCTGGCAACACTGACGGGAGCTGGATTAATACAAAAAAAGTTGCAATGCTTCCCTCATTGTAGTTGGATCGAGGTCGGATCGTGTTCTCACCACCTCTTCAAGACCATCTCTTCAATAAGGTCTCGGTCCAGTTGTTTTGGTCTGCACCCGAGCGTAATTGCTGTGTTCACACATGCCCAAACGAACCGCACCAAGGGGGTAAACGCTCCAGGGTTCGATTCAACCGAACTAAACAAGGCAGGTCTGCCAGGAGTCCTGCTCTGGTAGGCTGGATACTGTATGAAGGACTTGTAAAGGGTTCCGTAAATTGTTTCCCTTCCTAAAATTTTTCATGGGCCTTTTGCTAGCGTGCATATCATCCTTTGGGCCAAAGTGATCACCCAGTGTGGCTTTTCTTGGCAGAGCTAAAGTGATGTTTTCTACTAAGATACATGATCTTGACCAGCGAAACTTTAAACTTCATGATGTGGACAGTCTACTGTCGACCAATGAAGTACAACAGGTCCAACTCGGTGCTGTTTTGCTGCAGGGGGAGGAGATAATGTTGCAACAAAAAAAGTGAAAAGGGGAAAGAGGAAGGTCAAAAGAGAATTGTCTTAAGTTGACCAGAAACTTCCACAGGACATAAGACCTTGTCTCTCTAAGACATCTCTCCTGAGAGTTTCACCATGCGGTCGCCACAGAGTGAGACAGAGAATGTGAATGATTACGACATTAGCTGAGAATGACAGATTTGGCAGCCTTGCTCAAAAGCAGGGTTACCAAAAGTTCGTAAAACATAAAGGTTATCAGGAGCAAAAGCCCTCCAGCAGCAGCAACTGAGACTAAACCAACCTCACGTCTCCATCCTGATGACAGAGCACCCTCATTAACACGCCTGTGGGTTGCTGATATAATTGCATTCTGTGGAGGTGCTGCACAAACATGTCACGTAAATACTGTATGTTTCATGGGCAGGATGGGTGCTATACTTCAGGCATAATCCCAGATTTCAGCACATTTGTCAGTCGCAATGATCCATTTCTTCATTGTGTATGTCTCACTTGATGAAAAGGAAAGCTGACTGACAGGTAACTCACATTTGACCTGCAGGGTCTAATCCTTGATTTGGTTTTACAGGCATTTCCATAGTTATTGCTTGTCACGAAGTAGTCCCAGCAAGTAACTCCTCCTGAAACCACAAATTGACATTTTTTGGATTTCTGTTTGTGTAGTTAAACAAACAGGATACAACATGTTAATTAGTGAGCTTTGTGTTGGTAAGCATGTTGTCTTTTATTTTGGAGAGAGCCAGGCTAATGGGGGGGGGGGGGGTTCTAGCTTTCGGGTTTACTTCCAGGGTTCCCTCTCGGCCCATAGACTTTACGCTTTGATGACGTCACAGATTTTTAAATCGTTTTTCTCGTCTTGAGTAAAGTTTTACAAATATAAAACCTCCATGGATCAACAATTCATAATAGAATGAGTCATAATCAACCTTGTTTGCAGTTTCCTGTCAACAGTTTTACAGACGTCTCTTACAATGGTGGTATATGGTGAAAATTGTTTTTGGGCCGCAGGGGGATTTTCCGTTGCAATACCGCGAGTGGCCACTGGAAAAAAATTGGAAGCAAGGCTGAGCCCGTATCCAGTTCTTATTATACAGTCAAGGGCTAACTCCCTTCACTTTAATCAGCAGGTGGCAAGCAAGACACAGGAACTTGGCTTGGGTCTTGAGGAGTTGTGGCATTTATTCACCGACAGCCTAAACTGTACACACACTGCACTGCCACGTTCACAGCTATAACGTTACGGTTACTGCTAACTTTACAGGCTACTCACCGTCACACACACGGGCGCACATTTTAGTTTAAAAAATATCTTAAAAATACGTAATTCCCCGATGCCTAGGCCGGGCGGGGAGTCAACTTAGGCCCGATGGGCCGCCAGGCTTGCAATACACTGGCGGAAACCCTGATGTACGTATTGTTTGCTCGTAAGCATCTTCACTGGAACTGTACCGTGCTCAAGGACATTTTCTTGTGCTGATTTCCTCAGTTGTTTTGCAGATCCAAACTCACAAACACTCTGCCTAATATATTTTGTAGGGCTGTGAAAGTTAATGCGATAATAACGCGTTAACGCAACTTCGTGTTAACACCACTAATTTCTTTAATTCATCAACGCAACTTGCAATTTGTTAGGTTGTAGCGGGCTCAATTTTAAAAATAGAGTGAAGATACTGGTATCATATGAAACTAGAAAACCTAAAGAATCCATTGGTACCAACTGTTGGAAAACTGGAAAAACTGTCATGGCCATTTTCAAAGGGGTCTCTTGACCTCTGACCTCATGATATGTGAATAAGAATGGGTTCTATGGGTACCCACGAGTCTCCCCTATACAGACATGCCCACTTTATGATAATCACATGCAGTTTGGGGCAAGTCATAGTGAAGTCAGCACACTGACACACTGACAGCTGTTGTTGCCTGTTGGGCTGCAGTTTGCCATGTTATGATTTGAGCATATTTTTTATGCTAAATGCAGTACCTGTGAGGGTTTCTGGACAATATTTGTCATCGTTTTGTGTTGTTAATGGATTTCCAATAAAAATATATACATACATTTGCATAAAGCAGCATATTTGCCCACTCCCATGTTGATAAGAGTATTAAATACTTGACAAATTTCCCTTCAAGGTTCATTATGAACAGATAAAAAATGTGATTTTAATTTGCGATTAATCACGATTAACGATGGACAATCATGCGATTAATCGTGATTAGGTAGTTTAATCGATTGACAGCCCTAGTATTTTGTGATCAAAGCAACCTACTGCTGCCAGAACAGAGAGAGAAGAAGAACTCTTAAATAAAATAGAGGAACAAGGGAAGCAGGCGGCAGAGTTTGGAAGACTACAGATTTATCACCCAGCTATGGAGTGGAAAGAAGTGCTGCTCGTCTGGAGAGTGGGTTTCCACTTCACTTTAATTCAGTGTGAAGTGTTTAAGACACACGAGTGTGGTTTGGGGAGATAAATGGGAATCCCAGGCTTTTTCCGTCGAGACTGACACCTCTCTGTATTCTGATCTATAATGAACTCTCTGCCATGGTTAGTTGTTGACAGGCTTTCAGTGCTAATTTGCTGCATGTTGATTCTGTATTTGAAGCATGTCTTGTTTGGGGTTTGAACTGATTCATTTTTAGCCGATTTTTTTTTTTTCTGACACGACTGGAAGCCATCACTTTTGAGTTTTCATCGAAGGAATATTAATGACAGTTGTTGAACACTACGCAACTCGCATTGCAAGTATTTCAGGGGAAATCTGCCATCTAGTGGCGCAGATGTGTGCAGATGTTTTCCACAGCTGCACTTAAAGTGTGACTCATTCGGTTGCTCGTCTGCCTGTCTCGGCGATGATGGATACAGAATGCAAACTGCCACGCTGCCGTGGTCCATGATTAAAACGCACAAGTGTTCAGCATGTTAACTAGGACTAATATTAGCACAGGACCGCTTTTATCTGATATATTTAGATCTAACAGGCTAACACGAAGGAATCTGTTTGAACAGTTTTGACAAGAGCTCTCAGATCATTTAATACAAAAAAAAGCTCTTAGACAGAACCGTACATTTACATTTTTTAAATACTATGCATGTCTGTGTGTGTGTGTTTTGAAGGCAATTCCTCTGTGTGAGAAATCTGCCCTAAATGGCATATTTGATGAAAGCTGAATGACTTGGCTCTCGTGCTCTGAGGTCATTGGCACGTTAATGGCTGCTTTATTACCATAGCATGTTAACCTGAAGCACCGCTTGCGGTCTCAGAAGAAGCCGAGGAGCTGCATGAAAATGATTACCACCGCAATTATATCGGCCACTTTGTTGCGACTCCTCACTGCCCAGCTGTCTGCCGCCCGCTGCCAAGAAATGGATTAGTTTCACTGCTCCTCTAATAAGACTGTTAGACCAGCAGCGTGAGCTCAAATAAATAAATGAAAGCTGCAGATACTGGGACAGAAATAGATTAATATTGTCAGACTGTGGCGTGTGTCTTCATCCAGCCATAGCTGGAAAACTGGCAGAAGCGAGCGGAGATTCTCATTATCTCTGAAGAACAGTGAACAGCCAGAAGACTACTCTCGCCACGATGAAAACCTGTCAAACGCTCTCACACAGGACAGGCCGACGTCAAACAGGGAGTGTTTTGTATCCCCGGAGGGCAGAAGTACAACCCAGGTGGTAATAAAACTCAGGCAGACCATGTTGGTCCTGTAAACGTAATCTGCAAAGTGTTAATTACAACCTGGCGCCTCTGTGAAGCTGTGTGTGCTGGAAGTCAGCTGAGTCGTCAGCGGCGTCCTGATCTCCCTCCTAAACAACACGGCTCGAGCCATGGCGACAGCCTTGGAAACGAGATTTTCCCTCTGTTGATGATCCTGTTTGAATGGGCCGCTTTAAACAAATTAAGAGCCAGTCAGATGCCGTGTTTGTGTGACCCCGTTTCTCCTCAGGGGAGGTGGTGGTGGGGGTGGGGGGGGCGCAGCCAGAGATCCTGTGTTGTTTACTGTCATTCATGTGAAGTGCCGAGGGTTTGTGTGGTAAACACACAAACCCTCTCACAGATGACACTGAATGAAAATGCTCTTAAAGCTGCATGATGGCCCACAGAGCAATGAGAGGCCGCTGCTGCTGCAGCTCTTCCTTTTTCATTGTTGTTGTAGTTGTTTTTATGCTGTTACTGCTTTTACTTTATTACCATGTAAAGTGTCTTCGAGTACATTTTCAAGCACTATACAAATAAAATGTATTATTATCGCAATGATCGATTAGTGAATCGGCCGAAAATGAATTGACAACTATTTTGATAATCGATTAATCCTTTCAGTCATTTTTCAACCAAAACATTCTCCGGTTTCAGCTAGTTTCATCTTTGGGTTTTGGACTGCTTGTCAAATAAAAAAAGGGAATTTTCGAGATGTCCCCTTGGACTCTTATAATGAGCATTTAATAGAGTGCTACAGGAATGACTCAGAAAAAACTCAGAAATGAGGTGGCATTTTAGCACTTCCGGTTCCCTCGTCTGGAAGTCGATGGGCTTCTTGAATGGGTTTTTAGTTAGATGCCTGAAATAGGGTCTGTGGTTAACACAAGCTGAAGATATTTAAACGTTTTGTTCTACAACATAAAAACATCAATAAATATCCCACTTGTCATCATCACACCGACTCGTCCGCCTTTACAGCCTCGTTGTGTATACTCACGCTCATACTACCATGGTGTAGTTTGTTTATAGCATAACGTTAGCTTTTTGCCGATTGCATTCACAATTCAAAAATCATTAAGTGGTGTTCATTTGTGAAGATTGTCTTGCTGAACAAAACGTGTAAGTATCACAAACGTTTGTTTGCCACAGAGCTTATTTTCTGCAATAATCCAAAACCCGACGGAAAAATCCCATCGGCTTTTTGTCGAGGGAACCAGGGCGATGCTAACTTCCTGGTTGCATCCCTGAAGCACTCTATAGACAAAACAGTTAACTGATTAATCAAGAAAACATTAGACAGTCACATCAATCTTGAAAATAATCAGCCCTAGATGGCTTTTCTTCAGCTCTGTTGGATCTTTCAGAGCATAAAAAAACAGTGTTTATGTGCTCACTTCAGGATTTCAGGATATTCATCCCTCCTCTCTTTGGTGAGACTTAATTCCGAAACCTTTTTCTCCATCTACCGCTCCCTCTGCAGCCCCAGAGGACAGGGTTCAGTCAATGAGCCCCTCTCTCAGATTTTGTTATTTTGTTATTGTGTAATGGCCTCCAAAGGTTGAAGGATGGCTCCTCTGCAGGTCTCCCTGAGGAGCAAGCCCTCTATCTAGACATTAATCTACTGCTGTGAGACAGACACGCTTGTTTAGCTAGCACAAAGCCCAGTAAGCTGTTGTCTCTGAGAAAAAGCTGGCCGTCTCCAGAGCCACTGGAGGCTGCGATGGCTGGAGCCAGAGTAATGACCTGTGAAATTCACCGATAGAGTTGTCCTGTTGCACACAGGTCCGCCGGCACCGGGCCTTGTTCGCGGCCTGCCGCTGATTTATCAGCGCGCCTCTCCTGGTGCCATTGGCTTTATGGAGTTTTGTGTGGGTCGACCCCAGTTTTGGGGGAAATTAATGTAGTATTTGGGAATGTCAAAGCTTGGAAAGATCTGTGTGAATATGTTTTTCTAACTTGTTTTGTAGACACTAGCGGAAAAAACTTGCTTTGAAATGCTTTAAAAAAAAAAAAAAAGCTACAATTATTTGGTTAAATTGTCAATATTTGAGCTCCATTTCCCACTAGTGTATCATAGCAATGGTTTCAAATATTGACACTGCTTTGTCCTGTGAAATAGTCAATATTTTCTCTCCTGCTCAATCAGATTAGGATGTGAGGCTGAAAGTTAAGGAGAGGGGCCTTTGAAGGTGGTAAGGAGAGTAGCTGTGTCTTCCCCAGAGCAGATTATGCAAAGATCAGAGGGGCAAACTTCCCGCTGGCACCTTCTGTCTGGTAGATACAGTTTGACTTTGTTACCTCAGTTTCACAGCAGAGGGAGATTCCTCCTTATTCCTGCCCTGTGGGTGTTAAAACGAAGGTTTTCATGTCAAAAACTGCTTTTGTACAATAACTCCTGAAGACTCTTTGTCATATTTCCTTCTGTCTTACTTTATATTTTACTTTCTCCTGCTCTCTCTACTATTTTGTAACAGTGTTTTACCACATTGTATCATTACTTAAAGGGCCAGTGTGTAACAATTAGGGAGATCTCTTGTCAGAAAAGAAATATAATATTAATAAATATGTGTTCTTTAGTGTATAATCATCTGAAAATAAGAATAGTGTTTTCGTTACATTAGAATGAGACGTTTATATCTACATAGGGAGCCTCCTTTATGGAGCTGGCAGCCATGTTTCTACAGTAGCCCAGAACGGACAAACCACTGTGCTAACTTTTCGATAACGTTATTCGCTTAGCATTTATTTCTGCACAAACTGCAACTTCCACTGTCCATTCACTTGATATTCTAAAAGCTCAACTAACTCCGTCTTCTGCTCCACTAGCTCACTTGTTCGCTCACGCACATTCGCTGCCGCTCTCTCTCTCTCTCTCTCTCTCTCTCTCTCTCTCTCTCTTGCTTCATCACTCACTTCCCAACGTACACTAACACACTTTACACAACAACTTTGCTATTCACCAAATGATCAATGCTACTCTTACAACAGCTGGCTCTAGTGAGGGACATTCGCGCTTTTCGCATCGACCGTCGGTGTGTAACAATTAGGGGGATCTATTGGCAGAAATGGAATATAATATTAATAAGTATGTTTTCTTTAGTGAATTATCACCTGAAATTACAGTCTGGCTCTAGAGAGGGCCATTCGCGTTTTCATGTTGGCCACCATAGTTGTCCTACACACTTGGCTCACGGGAGAGGTTGCTAGATGTCACCAGATCTTACATACTGGACCTTTTAAATAAAAACTAAATCCTGCACACTGCTCCTTTAATTATTAATGTTATCAGGTTAAATGTCTGAACTAGGGATGTCAGGGTGAGGACATTTTCCCACTTGTGACAACACCGGTGTTACCGATTACACCGGACATTTTACAAGAAAAGATTACGCTCAATATGTGTAGAGCGCTTACTTTGATCTTTAACGTCGGAGGGCTGTGTGTCTGGCCTCTCGAGTTTTTGCTGCAGGGCTGCAGGTTTCCATCCAGCGGCGCTGTGCCGCACACACCAGCTGAGACTGCTCCGTCCTCTGCACAGCGATTGCCTCATTAACGTCATGGTTACCTTATAGCATTGGGTTTAAATCTGAAGTATTGCCAAATAGGCGCTTTTAAGTTTCGCTTTGTCACCAAATCCTCCGCCATCGTCTTGTCTGTCAACTCTCTCTCTCGTCACGTGTGAAATCTGACTCCTGCTACTCTGAGCTGAGACTCCATACAGAGCAGACACTTTCAGTTTCAGATTGTGGCGTCCGTCATCCAACTATGTGTTGATAACACGGCGCTGATGCAAAAATGAACTAAATGGATTTTATTTCTATAAATAAAAAAGCGAAACGATGGTGGGGGCTGTGGGCAAGTAATGTAATCAGTAAAGTCCGAACACCGGTGTTCGTGCTACTATGGCAAGCCTAGTCTGAACCCTGACACTGTAAAAATTAGGGCTACCCCCTCTTAGTCGATTGGTCAACTAATCTGTCGTTTTGGTCCTAGTCAATTGAGATTTCTTTAGTCATTTTTTACGCTTTTTCATGCTGAATGACTTATTTCCAAGAAACTCATGAACACATCTCTGGTAAACACAAGATTTAAAGTGGTTGGCATTTCTACCTTGTTTTAAGAGGCAGAAATCTGGGTGTCGTTTTTGACTTGATGTTTCAACAACATATTAGGACTTCCACGAATGTTGTATTGTATTATTTCCATCCATTCATTTTTCTTTCTGGCCAGCACTGAGAAGCTCTACATACTTTTATTTCATTTGCAACATGTCTGAATTTCCTAAATAGCAATAAATCAGTTGTTGTTATCCCAAATTTTGCTGACAAGGACTGGTGGAAGTGAAACCACAAACTGCCATTTAATTAGTTTTAAAGTTGTTTGCTTGTAATATATAACATTTATCATTCCTCTAAAGTATCTATGGTTGCCCTGCTCATGATCCCCAAGAGGCTAGGACTTTAACTTTTAATAAGCTCAAACTTTCAAATAGCCTCCTCGTAGAGCTGAGAAAAGCAGAAAAAAAGTTGATATTATCAAACAACTATCTGACGCAAATCCAACCTTTCATTAGTTATTACTAATTATTTAATTCTTATTTATCAATTCTTTTCTGATTGTTTGATGGGTTCATTTGCAAACACTGATAGCTTTTTATTTATTTTCCTACATCATGTTTTTCTGTGTGTGCAATCCAGGGGATGTCAATCAAACTAGAGTTGGGTAAAATATCTCAAATTTTCCTAAAACTTTTTTTATTATTACTGTGCACTCAAGGGAATATCAATCAAAATAGTGTTTTCACTGTAAGAAGAAGAAGAAGATTTTTGCAAATGAACTCTTTGTTTATTATATTGTTTGTAACATAAAGACTTCATTTGCAGAACTTACCTACAAACCCAATAAATTGACTTCTTTCTAATTTCACTCGTTATTCATTCATTTAATTACTTCATATTTCATATTTTTTTGTTTACACCTCGACATTTTATGCGTCCAACTAGAAGCTTCAAATTAATTTTTGACCGGTTTGGCTCTGATGCTGCTCTCTCGTGTTTTACAGGTAGCTGATTGGCAATTGAAAAAGTGTTTGTGGAGCCAGGATGACATCAGATACCGTGACTAATCAATAGGTCTTCTCTCTGCCTGCTTGCCCTTCAGGTGTCCGTGAATTCAGAGGGACGGAGGCGGAGTTCATCTGGTGTAATAAAAGTAAGCTTGGAGGAAAATGTGACAGATGTGGAGGCCTGTGCCAGCGAGAAAAGCGAGAGTGGGACTGTCAGACATGTCGACTCCGGCGTAGTGATGGATGGAGAGTGAGGTAAGACGGATGACATCGTCTGTCTGAGGCCGTGTTGTCATAGTGGAGGATTGCCGCTTGTCTTAACCTCTCAATATCAGAGAGCAAACTGAAGTTTGTTTACACTGCTCCAGCGGAGTGATTTAGAATGAGGGGCGAGGGAGACGTGGGTGTAGAAGGTATGCTCGCTGGAGGGTCGGATCAGGTTTCTAAACATTCCCTTTGAAATCGAATAGCAACCATCCCAGGCGTTTTAAACTCAACCATCCCCGTTTGGTTACAATCCTCAAGGTAGAGAGGAGACAAAACACAAATACAAACAGAGAAAATGAAATATCAATATCAGTATTGGCCTTTAAATCCCCACATTAGTCAACATCCAGCCTGGAGTCGAGCCAGTGATAGAAGCAGAACACAAAAACTGTGTTTTACTATTGCCTCTTGTTTGCTATGGAGCCTTCATAAAGCTAAAAAAAAACAAAACAAAATATAACTGTTATGAGAAGCACCTATTTTCTGACTATTTTCTATATTTTCTACTATTAATTTACGTTGCAAAGATTATAGAGTGCTACAGGAATGAGTCCTAAAACCCGGAAATTAGTTTTATTTTAGCACTTCTGGTTGCCTCGTCTGGAAGTCGATGGGTCTTTTGAATGGGTTTTTAGTTGGGCGTCTGAAGTAAGGTCTGTTGTTAACACAAGCTTAAGAAATTTTAACTTTTTGTCCTCCGAAATAAAATACATCAGTAAATATCCCACTTGTGAATTTTGAAGCCTTTACGTGTCTTAAAAAAGGCGGTTGTTAACAAGTGGCTAAATGAGACTACTAAGCGCCATCACGCCGACTCGTCCGCCTTTATAGCCTCGTCGTGTATGCTTGCGCTGATGAGACCGTGGTGTAGTTTGTTTATAGCCTAATTTTCGCTTTTTTACTTCTGGTGATTACGTTCACGCTTCAAAAATCATAAAAGGGATTTGTGGAGATTATCTAACGTGTAAGTATCATAAACGTTTGTTTGCCACAGAGTTTATTTTCAGCAATAATACAAAACCAAATGGAAAAATCCCATCGGCTTTTCGTCGAGGGAACCAGTGCGGTATCAACTTCCTGGTTGGCCTACAAAAATACGTCATCACTCGAGCACTCTTATTGTCTGCCTGCAAAGTTAGGAAAAATAATTTCTGCAAATGAAAAGGTAGGTAAAATGAGTTCCAATGCGTCCCTAATCATCCCTTTGGTTGCATCCTTTGCATCAGTTGCTTACGTTCAACAATGCATCATGGAAAAAGCTTATTTCTGTCTTTTTAAACAAAGGCCAAGCAAAGAGCTGATTGATTTACGGCATCTTGTGTTGCTAAAACAATAAGACGTCCTGGGGAAAAAAACAAAAACATCCCCGGAGATGAACTTGCTGAATGCTCTTCAAAACAACATGGTTTGGGGTGTGTGTTATTGCGATGGAAGATGGATTGGAGTCTGGCTTATTTTGCCAGGAGTCAGGTGTGGGGGGGTGTCGGGGATCGGGGTTGGTGCATCGGCGCTGGGGGGTGAGGTGGGGGTTTAGGCTCATTTCCAACCCCAGCCTGAAGTCAGTGCAGTGGCTGGGTTGTTGGGTATGTGTGTGTGTATGTGTGTGTGTGTGTGTGTGTTGGGCTCTGGGGTGGGGGGGTGGGGGGTTGGGATTACACTGTCACACTGTTCATAGTGTTTATGCATACCAGGCCACTGTGAGTGCCTCTTTGTCGCGTAAGTGTTTACTTGAATTTATTTTGGGAGAATTCCACATGACTGGGACGGGGATCTCTATAAATTATGGAATCGAGCGCTTTGTGTAATGATAACTTCTGTCAGTTAGTCAGGCTGTGTGACAGTGTTTTTAAGAGTGTGTAAATACAGGGGCGGTGAAAGAGGGAGAGGGGTGTCTGTGTGTTGAAAGGTGCTGCAGACTTTCTTGTTCATTTAGTCTCTTCAGCGGAACAATAACAAGCTGTAAAATGAGCTTCTTGCACCACTTTCCTCGATTGGCCACATGTATGACACTGATGACCAGAATGTACTATAGCTAAGTCTTATATTTACTGAACTACTGTACAAAAGTACAGTTTGCACTTTACTTGTTATTCCACTACATTTATTTGACAGTTATAGCTACTACTGAATTTGCAGATTCAGTTTTTACTAGGGCTGCCCCCCCTCTTAGTCGATTAGTCAACTAATCGGTCGTTTCCGTCTTAGTCTTTAGTCATATTTTTTATGCTTTTTCATGCTGAATGACTTATTTCTAAGAAACTTCTGAGCACATCTCTGGTAAACGCAAGAATTAAAGTGGTGCTTTTGTGTGATCCTTTGTAGAAGTTTCACAGATCTGTTGATTAAATCAACTGATCGATTAGTCGACAATCGTACGAGTGTTAGTCTACTAAGATTTCTTTTGGTTGTGGACAGCCCTAATTTTTGCATACAAAAAATGATCTCCTAAAATATGATGCATTAATCGATTAACTGTTGAGTATATACAGTGGTGGAAGAAGTATTCAGAGCTCTTACTTAAGTAAAAGTAGCAATACTACAAGGGTAAAAAATGCTATGTGACAAGTAAAAGTCCTGCATTCAAGATCTTACTCAAGTAAAAGTACAACAGTATTTGCATCAAAATATACTTAATGTACCAAAAGTAAGTACACGTTATGCAGAATGGCCCATTTCAGAATATTATCATATTACTGGTTTATAATTATTGATGCATTAATATGTTCATCACTTTAACGTTGCAACTGCAGGTGGAGCTAATTTACAGTATATTACTTTACATACAGCTGGCTAGCTTAATCTATAATAATATATTGGAATTTATTGCATTTGTTGTATTAATAATTTAAATCTGTAAATTAACTAAAGCTATCAAATAAATGTTTTATATTATTTAGTATTTGCCTCTGAGATGTAGTGGAGTAGAAGAATAAATTAGGTAGGGCTGCAGCTAACGATTATTCTCGTTGTCGATTAATCCGTTGATCATTTTCTCGATGTAATTGATTAGTTGTATGGTCTATAAAATGTCAGAAAATTGTGAAAAAGTGTTGATCAGTGTTTCCCAAAGCCCAAGATGATATCCTCTAATGTCTTGTTTTGTCCACAACTCAAAGATATTCAGTTTACTGTCATAGAGAAGTAAAGAAACCAGAAAATATTCACATTTAAGAAGCTGCAATCAGAAAACTTTGACTTTTTTTTCTTAAAAAATGATTCAAACACATAAATCAATTATCAGAATAGTGCGCGACTAATTTAATAGTTGACATTAATTAATCATTTAATCGTTGCAGCTCTTAAAGTAGCATAAAATATACTCAAGTAAAGTACAAGTACCTTAAAATTATACTTGAAAAACAGTACTGGAGTGAATGTACTTAGTTATATTCCACCACTGAGTATATGAAATGATTTTTTGGAATCTCCCAGAGGCCTTAAGTGTCTTCTTCAATTAACATTTTTTGTCTGAACAGTTAAAAAAAACACCAAAGATATTCAGTGTGTAATGATATGAGGTATAGAAAAGCAGCGGATTCTCAGATCGGTGAAGCTTTTATTTGATACGTCACTTAAAACGGTTAATAGATTGTTAAATTGTTGATTATTTTTACCATCTTGACCAAACGGTTAATCAGCCAAATCGTCTCAGTATAGAGACCATAGCACTTTTCTGACCTGTTATGGTTGCAGGTCATGAATATTACACGCAGGTCAAGTGTGACAGTAGCTGCCAAAGATTTAGTACAACAAAACGGTTAGAGCTGGCAGCGGTCTGCAGCTGAGGAATTATGGGAAGACAGACTGGCTGTATTGTCCTCTGTCCTGTTACTGAGAGATTATTTGATTTGAAAGACTTAAGTGGCAAATCAAAAGCCGTCTGAGTTATTCTGCGGTTGCGTCCGCTGTTCTCAGTGGAGCTCTGGATTCAAGGTATTGCCCAGCCAAGCCATACACACACCCAATACCCACACAGACCCGACGAGGCAGATCAAGTGGAATGAATGGCTGAAATTGAATCACTAATGGCCATACGGTGAAGTGTTGGCACGTCAGAGGAATGTACAGGTTTCTAATGTCATCGAGATCATCAGATGAGGATGCGGTGGAAACAGACCTCTACATTTCTCTTGGCACGCTCTTGAAATCAAGAAACTGTGGTCGTAGATAACTCCAGCCATTGTTGAGAAAAAAAACCAATGCGGTTTATATCATTGTATGCCTTTCACTATAGAGGAAATACCAGTGTACGCTGTAGTACTATTATTATAGAGAGAGTACTATTGTGGAACTGTATTGGGAGCGTTTAAATGTGAGAGAGTCAGAAAATTGCCTGCGTATAATAAGATACACTGAGTTTAAGGATTGCAATGTCAAGTGTGTGAACTAACAGATTATATAATTATGGTTAATTAAGAAACTGAAGCACTCTCGGGTGTCTTCACCTTTAAGTGCAACAGCACCATCTAGTGGCCGTTGCAGTACATGTCTGCATGAGTCGTAGTGGAGAGAGGAGATGTAGAAAGTCTTATTGACTGTTTATCTTGTTTCTTCCCTAATGGATGTGACTTATTTAAGACTTGAAACTACACCGTTTCAGAGAGGATGAAAGATCAAATCCAGTCTTGACATCTTGTAAGTGTTGGTGGATTTCAGCATAAGTCAGTCATATATATACGTAAGTCCATGGCACCTTTTTGAAAAGACTCATCTCAGCTTGATGCTAACATGCTGAAAGTAGGGCTACAACTATCATTACTTTCAATATCAATATGTTTATATATTTAATGAGGCTGCAAAATTAATCAAATCACAATATGGCCTATACTGCAATTTTCAAATCTCAGGACGGACAAAAGTTTTGTTAAAGGCGAAATGTGTGTGTCAAAATACCATTTTAAATTAAATACTGTGGTGCTGCAGAGATGTCCTGACCAACACATTATATTCTACAGACCTAAGAAAACATCTTTGATTGGTACAGATCCCCGCAGAAATCACACCATAATCATTTTAATATGTTTTCCCAATGATAATGACAATAATGATGATAATAATTATCATTCCCTCTAATATCGCGAATCATATCGCAATTGAAATATCAGTCAAAATAATTGGATATTTTTTCAAAATCGTGCAGCCCTAGTATCTAACTGATCGGTTAGTAGGGGTGTGAATCTTTCGGTATCTCACGAGTCGATTCTGGATTCAGTACATGGGGGTGCTAATTTCAGGATCTACTCCAGTCTGCTGTGCGCTAATAAAGGCGGTATGGCAAATTATGGCATGAAAGCAGAGTAAAGTGTGAATAAGATTATGGAGTTTTTATATTTGAAAAAGTTTTATCAACTGATTGCAATAATGTAAACACACAACAGCAAAAGGTAACATTTATTCATGCTAAACCTGCACAAATAAACACTTTTTACTGAAAAGTTTTTAGTATTTCTCAATTCTCAAGTTCAAGTTATACAAAAAATAAAACAAATGCTGCCTTTTACATAAACAAAATTGGTAGTTTTAGGCTAGCTGGCGTTTTATTGCTCAGAAACTTCCAATTTCAAAAATTAATTGTACAACAAAAAAAGTCTGTAAAACTGGTATTTTGTGCGTTTTTTTCACCAATTCACACAATAATGCTTGACACAACTTGGTGTGTAGGATTACTGTCCATCAGTAGTAATACCTAGGTTATTTTGTAAAAGAAAACGGTTTTAAAAATAGATTCAGAAAAGGTCAGAAAATAATGAAAGCTACCACTAACAGGAGCCCGGTGGGGTGTCTTCGATTTGCTTGTTTTGTCCAACAAACAGTCATATAACTGAGAGAAAAGCAGCAAATCCTCACATTTAATGGAATACTTCACCCACAAAATGACAGTTTTTTATATCAATTGCTCACCCAGTGTTACATTGAATTCCTGAAGAAAACTTTGTTTTTTGAAGTAAATGGGGGCCGCGTTTAACAGCAAAACTATATCAACACATCGGATTACAAACTCTCACACAACTCGTGCAGTATAATCCAAGTTTTATTTATCCAGTCGTATGCTCGCTACTTCCCAAACACATGCCACCAAAACAGGCAGCTGCGCTACTCAACTGTTTATGCGGAAGTGTTTTAAATAGTATGGATATATGCATTGGATCCATGCAATATACATGGAGGCTCCATACAAAAAGTCAAGGAAGAGGGGGAGAAAAAAAGTTATCTCCCAAATATATAACGCAACACTACCAGCTCTTTTTTTCCACGATAGATAGACAGGCAGACAGGGAGGAAAATAAATCATTCACTGTTACTTTAATTTGTTTACCAATTTGGCGTTCTCTCTTCCAAATAATCCAGCCACGGCACTATCCATTCATGAAATGAAATCACACACTTAAGGATCCTCCTCATCCCGGGAATATGCGCGGACATTAATGGTTTGTAAGAGTGGCATTTAACAATGTAACGGGATGTGCAACAGAAGTAATCCTGGTCAGTCATACTGTAAGATACAGAACAGCGCATCGCCCATTGCAAATAAATAGAACATATTCCAACGATGTAATCCACCTAATCACACTTCATTGATATATTCTCTTACGAATGATTAAATTCAGAGCGACAAAAAACAGATTTATTAAAAAACGGCGTATGCAAAAGTAGCCGAATAGGTTGGATATCAGCCGATTAATCGGCTACCGGCTTTTTCTTGCTCCAAACTATCGTTATTATATCGGCCTTTAAAAATCCACTATCGGTCCACCTCTAATTCAAGGTAACACGGGATGAGTAATTGATATACAAAATGGTCATTTTGTGGGTGAAGTATTCCTTTAAGAAGCAGGAACCAGCAAATACTTAGTATTTTGTGCTTGATAAAAACAAACAAGTCGGAATAAGGTTGTACCATTTATTAGTCAATTTGACAAGTGGCACAATACAAGTATTGATGACACCGTACTACCCTGAAAGGCTCTTGATTTGAAATAAATAGATTGTAAAGAGAACAATATTCCATCGAGATGGTTAGTAGATCTAAAAAAAAAAAAAAATGGAAACATATGTATGCCGAGTTTGTTCTTTTCATTAATTAGGAAAAGCAGATACAATAAAAAAACATTTTCATATAAACACCGTGCGTTACCCCATAATAGCCTATCACATAGTAGTGATAAATGACAAGTCTGATTCAACTAGACTAAATGTAACCTACTGCCTGATGCATTTCTTTGACTTTGACAGATATGTCGGAGCTATATGGAAACTAGAACAACTTTAATCTATTCTTTCAATAAGGCATCAAACGTGTCTCTTCCATACATTTGTGATAAGTCTTCTTTCTTTTCTGTTTCAACACAACACGGACTCGGAAATGAAACGGTCCAGTCTCCGTGCTATGCTCTAGGGGTACTCCTTTATGGAACAACCTGAAATTCTAGCTATCTTTGGGGTAATGCCTTTTGTGTTTAGTCTTTGAGAGAAAGAAAAAGGCACAGTCTGCAGAGCAGGATTAGACAGAGGAGTTCAGTCGAAGTGCTTTGTTGCCGAACTCCTCTCGAGGGAGCAGAAAGTAGCGCACATTGTTGTGGTTTCTTTTCCGTTACATCAGATAAAGATCTTTTTTTTTTTTTTTTTTTTGGGAGGCCGGGCCTGCAGCTCCTGAAACCCATGCAGGCGGGTGAAATGAGACGTCTGCAGCTGCAAGGAAAAGAAAAAAACAACCTGGACATTTTGAAAACACCGGTAGCAACGGACGTGATGACATCTGGTCGGCGACAAACAATGCCGAGCTGGGTTTATTGTCAAGCTTTGTCCACGCCCAACCCTCTCCCACGGTGGGTTCAAAGCAGCCTGTCTCAAAGGCTCGTGGGAAGCATCGTCAGGTGCACCGTCCGCAATCCTGTCCTGCCGTGTCAACACGAGCACTTGTTCTCTGTTTTTTGTCCATATTAATTACAAGTCTGAGAAGATTAGAGTTGCTGGTGAACGAAAGGACAGAACTGATGCAGAGGCAGAAGAGCGAACCCTCAGTTCGAGTCTTATCTGAACACCGGGGAGGGAACAGAGATACTCTATCTGACTCCCCACATGCTTCGGCCCGTTTGGAAACCGGCGCTGATAAACTGGCTGCACTGTGGAATGAAACTTCTTTTTGAGGCGATAATGGCGCGCGCACAGTTCAACTTGTTTTTCATTACGCAGAAATGAAGCCGTTGTCTGCTGCTGGTGGAGCTGCTCGCTTGGTACTGACGCAAGTCTACACAGCATGAGAGTCCAATGCATTTAGAGCTATATAAAAACAATTATATATGGACACAATGATGGTATACCCTGGAGGGAAAAGGTTTTCCTATCCCACGAGAAATGAATACACATATGCAGCGAACATCGAGGAGAAAAAAAGAGGTAGCTAACTTATGAAATGTTATAAAAATAAACAATACTATACTAGGAATTAAAAACTGGTTTACATCAGCTACTGATTGATATGGATTCACAACACTGAATCATTATGAACTAAATGTCCGCTACCCATAAAAAGAGGTTACGCCTCCTGCTCATGCCTACCCTTTCATCATTAACATCTTATCTGCTGTGTTGTAGGTTATAACCGTACAAATAGAGTAACAGTAGAACGGACATTGAACTGTGTGCTGTGGTCATTTGACTAGTTAAAAACAAAATGGCAATTGTTAGTTGTTAAGGTGACAACGCGCGTCAGTGGGGTCCGTAAGGCGTGTCACACATTGTAGTCACAGAGCCGAATCGACGTCTGTTAAGGCCAATTCCTGCTTTCTTTATTGGTTACTTATAAAAGGGGACAGTCGACATGGCGGGACTACACGCACACTAGACTCCGACGCTGTTGTTTTATACGTCACGCCGGCATGAGTGAGTCCATGATTTGCCAAAATCAAGAATGAGTCCTAAAACCTGGAAATGAGTTAGCATTGAAATCGATGTTTTTTTGAATGTTTATTTAGTTAGATGCCTGAAATAAGTTCTGTGATTAACACAGGCTGAAGAGATTTTAACGTTTACTTCTACAATATAAAATACATCAATAAATACCCCACTCGTGAATTTTTAAGCTTAAATGTGTCTTAAAAAAGGCGGTTGCTAACAAGTGGCTAAATGAGACTACAAAACGTCATCACGCCGACTCGTCCGCCGTTACAGCCCCGTTGTGTATACTCGCGCTCGTGCTACCGTGGTGTGGTTCGTTTATAGCCTAACGTTAGCTTTTTACTTTTGGTGATTGCATTCACACTTAAAAAAAAAAGAAATGTGGTGTTCATTTGTGAAGATTATTTCGCTGAACAAAACGTGTAAGTATCATAGACGTTTGTTTGCCACAAAGCTTATTTTCTGCAATAATCCAAAACCCAATGGCAAAAATCCCATTGGCTTTTTGTCGAGGGAACCAGGGCCGATGCTAACTTCCTGGTTGGCCTACAAAAATGTATCATCCCTGCAGCACTCCATAGCACCGGTACACAAAAAAATGGCCGCCGTTCTGACCATTCTGCTACATTGATTTGAATGGGAATGTCCGTTCTACTCCTATTCTATTTCTACGGTTATAACAAAACAGATCTCATCAACAGAGAAACAGAAGAGATAAGAACGAATGCGAGGCATTGGACTTTTATCTCGACACTTAGAAGATAAACAAGTTATTGTCCTCCAGGACCCCAGTAACGACGCAACTTTGCACTCACTGAAACCAAAAAGATTAGTTTCTTTGAGATATCAGGAGAGACCAAAATGTAGCCTCTTGTACCTCTGCGGGCATCTCCACTGCCATTTCTTCAACAATTTGTAGACATGAGCAAATAAATAATCACAATCAATAACTGACGTTCTGTCCTTTTCTTTTCACCTAAAAAACTGGTCTTTTACTAAAAGAAGATGAAGCGCAAATTAACCTCCGGTCCATGATGCATTCCTCAGGAATTCTCCAGCAAAGGTTTATCTAATTCCTTCCGAACCCCACCCCCCCCCCCTTTGCTTGAAAGCCCATCTGGTTTGCAGTGTCTGGAGTCCTGTCAGTAGTTGCGAATGCTGAAGAAGCCCACACTGGTTGGCGACTCCTTGACTGTGACAGTAACTAGATTAGCCGTGACATCCGTTACAAACACGTGTTCTATCAGGCTGCGCGTGGGCTTCCAGTCCTGGCTCTGGACCGCCACCGAGCCGTCCTGTCCGACGTAGGAAGAATCCTGGTCGGAGTCGGAGCTGCTCTCCTCTTCGCCCGTGCTCATGCCGTTCACTTTGCCTTTCTTGCCGTCGTTGGAGGCCGATCTCTCTTGCTGGCTCTGGACCTCCGTGGAGGATTTCTGCACGCCGCTCTTCTCCAGCCTGCCTTGGGCTCTGGGGGTCTGTATTTCGGTCGCCTCCTTAACCTTGTCCGCCCCGGGCTGGCTCTTTCTGGTGTGAAGTCTTCCAGGGGCTGCCGCCGGACTCTTGGGAGGATTATACTCCTGGGTCTGCGATACGGTAGTTTTCCTCGCTGGGTTCGTCGAATTCCTCAGGCCCGATACCGGAGCGGTGCCATTTCCGGGAGCGTCGTTGCTCTGCACCAGTTTGTTCTGAAGGTTGAGCGGCTGAGGGCCTTGATTGGCGGAGGCGTTTTTAGACGGCAAGGAAGCCACTGCTTTAGTATTGGGTGTCCGCTGCAGTGTTGACACGGGGGCCTGGGGTTTCTTTTGTCCATTGGGGGAGCTTAGTGTATGCTGAGTGGTTCCTTGAATGAGGTGTTTGGATGTGTTCAAATTCAATGCCGCCACCCCTTTTGATTTACTAGCAGCTGCTTTCAAATCCAGACTTGTCCCGCTGCTCATACTGGAGATGGACAGTTTACCCTCGGCGACACTCCTGCTCTGGCCGGATTTGTTCAGAGAGAGCGAGGCCGGCTGGACTGACCTGCCGGATCCCACAGAGTTTTTAACAGCCCCGCTCGGGCTCAGAGAGCTCCTGTTCTGACCGCCCGCCGCATCCCTCGGCGAGCCCCGATGAAAGCCCATGAAGGTGAAGCTCGCCGGGTGAACGGGCTTCTTGATCGCTCCCGGAAGATCGGCATCTTTGGACGCCTTGAGCATTTTGCGAGCGCCCTTGCTCTGTGGAAATTCCTTCGGTTCGGGGGACGCGGGTTTCCTGCTTCGCTTCTTTGGGGGCTCCTGTTTTGCGACGACGATCTGCGCCTTCTTCTGCGGGACAGGGTGAAGGTCTCGCGTTCTCGTGACACCCGGGTTCGCCTGTTTGGCGCGGCTGTCGTCGTCGTCGTCTTCTGACGAGGACGAAGAGGAGGAGCAGGACGAGGAGGAATCGGAGGACGATGATGATGAGCCGGATGAAGAGCTGCTTGACTTTGGAGCTTCGGGCACATTTTCCTAAAATTTGACAGCAAATGTTAGATACTGTGTGCTAAGCCGACAAAGTTAATAATATTCTGCTTTCACTTATACTTACTAGAATTTTCCGTGGTCGTCCCCTCGGCCTTTTCCCTTTCTTAAGCAGCAGAAGCTCCTTTTCTTGCTCTCTAGAAAACAAACAAAACAACAAATGCTTAATGGCGGATTAATTAGTATTCAGCAACTAATGTTGCAGCTCCATATTTTTCTGGTAAAACTTTTTTTGTTGGCTGTTTTCGTGACAAAATTTGTCATTTTTGTCAATGTTCAGTATGATTATAACAATAAGCAGATGAGCAATATGATAGATAACAAATTTTAAATAAAAACAGCAACATATTGCGTATATCAATACAGAGTATTTAAAACATCACTAGGATTACAATTATATCTAACGTGTATAAATTAGGTCTGAAAAATGTTATCTATATTTCCGATTTTACTCTGACATATAGAATTCAAGATCATAGCTAAAAATGCAACAAGTCTATAAATATCTTGCACAAACCACTTAAAGTGTGTTTGAGCGTTACAAAGCTAATATTGAAGTTAAGGGATAGACCATTGGTGTATTAATGTCTCGACAAGGACACTCACTTCTTGTTGAATGCAGCCAACAGTCTTGGGTCCAGGATGTTTTCTTGGGGCTCCCAGCTGTTGTGTCTGAAATAAATTGACATAAAGAGTGTCACACATCACAGTTTTAGTCAAAATAAAGAAGCAAGGTGGCCCTGCGAGATTAAATGCACCCTCCAACCTAAGCAGGGATCCCACATTTAGAAAACAACCTTTGTCGGGGTTTGTTCATTCAGAAACAGAGGACCAGCAGCTGTGAACTCACTCATAGGAAACCTGCATGTTACCAGAGACAAACTATTTAAAGGAATACTTCACCCACAAAATGACCATTCGTATATCAATTACTCATCCCGTGTTACCTTGGATTCTTAAAGAAAACTTTGTTTTTCTCGCATGCCTCCACAATGAACAGAGAATCTAACACAACTCGTGCAGTATAATCCAAGTTTCACGTATCCAGTCCACCTGCGCAAGCGTGAGACCGTTTACGATCAAGTGTTTTAAATAGTAAGGTTTAGGGCTGTCCTCGACCAAAGAAATTCTTAGTCGACTAACACTCGTACGATTTTGTTTGATTCAATCGACAGATCTGGAGTTTCTCCACAAAGAATCACACAAAAAGCTCCACTTTAAATCTTGTGTTTACCAGAGATGTGCTCATAATATTCTTGGAAATGAGTCATTCGGCATGAAAAAGCATAAAAACGACTAATCGACTAAAGAAATCTTAGTCCACTCAGACGAAAACGGCCGACAAGTCGACTAATCGACTAAGAGGGGGCAGCCCTAGTGTGGTTTTAGCAAAGATGCAGCATGTGTTTGGGAAGTAGTGAGCATACGACTGGATAAATGAGACTTGGCTTATACTGCACGAGCTGTAAGAGTTTGCAAACATATGTTTTGATGTAGTTTTGCGGTTGTTAAACGTGGCCCCAAGTCGTATGCTCAACTACTTCCCAAACACATGCATCTTCGCTAAAACAGGTGCAAGTGTGACACTGTTCATGTGGAAGTGCTTTAAATAGTAAGGTTTTTAGCAAAGATGCATTTGTTTGGGAAGCAGTGAGTATACGACTGGATATAAGACACTTGGATTATCAAGATTTTTCTCTGTTTTTTTTCATTGTTTTCTTCAAGAATTCAAGGTAACACGGGGTGAGTCGTTGATATACAAATGGTCATTTTGGGGGTGAAGTATTCCTTTAAGGATTGGCTGAGAAGGATCATTCAAGTTAGCTCAGAACAGAGCGAGAACTCAAATCTATTACGCTCGTGTCCACAGATCTTTAAACTCTAACCACCTAACAAACATATTAGCGGAAAGCAAGATACGCAGTTAAATGATTTGAACCGATGCAAGTCGTTAACAGCATCTGAAACTATTTCCAACACTGATTTCGGAGGGCGTCGTTGTTTTTTTTTTACTTTCTAAAACAATACAATCTGACAATCCCACCCATTTTAAGCACCCAGTCTGGCTGGCTGTGCAGAGGTGAAAAAGTAGGCCGGTTTTGAATTCCTCTTCCAAAAGTAAAAATGGAACGAACTTCACAATAAGTTTTCCAAGACTACAAAGAGGATGCAGGGTGAGAAAAGTGGAGAATTTGAAACATTTTCTGGGGCTGTTACAGAAATATGTGGGGAATTTGTGGGAAAGTTCAGTGACAGGAGGTACTTTACAACGCGCCTCCCACAGCTACTAAATCAGATTCTGTTTTGAGTTATTTTTCTACCCACAGCGAGCGGCGCACGCGTGGTGAAAGCCGCACACTGTTCATCTCTGTAGAAAAACACGAGCACGCCAGGAAGGAAGACCATTTTTAGGTCATAGGAGTGCTCTGACATTTATGGGAAGTGATGAAAATAACAACTTTGTTGTGCTTGCGATGGCACAGCATGGGGTGTGTGTTTCAGATGGCAAAAATAACCTCAGTTTCTTTGCGGGCGCCTGCACATTGTGACACAAGGTCCAGTGCTGGTTTATATTGTCGAATTAGTCAAGTGTCCCCGCTTTGTTCTCCCTTCCCGAGCGTCTGATCGTTCGTATAAAAATTTAGGAGAATAAAAACTTGCAGAAACAAACTAAAAAACAGACCGCGATGTGCGTCGTCTCAATGTGATCTGAACTACATGCATTTGTAATGACCTTTCTCCTCATCACTTGTTGTTGAATAGCCTATTCTGATCAGCAGTCACCACTGAAATAATCAACCCCCACCCTTTTCCCTACACACACACACACACACACACACACACACACACACACACACAAAGGATGTGGTTCTAACAGAAAGCCATGGAGCTGGCAGGCAACAGTGTGCATTGATGGTGGATTACAGCAACAATGTGGAGTGAACAGAAAGGGCAAGTGACAAGAAATGAAGGCAGAGTGGAGCCTTGCAAGCAGCAACATAAATGCAGAATAAAAAACAGCAAAAATAACAGTAAAAATGTGGTGTTATGTAACGAATCTAACATTACATAAAGTAGTAATAAATCAATTATAGTCCTCGTAAATTGGACTGATCGATCACACACACACACAAATAACTTGTATAAAGTCTGGGAAATAAAATGAGTAAATCATCACTTTTATGTGAATATAAAAAGGGAGGTATGTAAAACCATAAAGATAAAACAGCTAAAAAAAAAACAAAAAAAACATTTGGCTTTCCCCTATAAGTTCCCAAATTTGAGGTGTTATGAACAAAAGAAAGCAAATGTAAAAGGCAGAATTTGATTAAACTGCCATCAGAAACAACAATGTGATGATATGGCGTCGCTGTTGCAGATCGCTGATTGGACAAATAAAGAGTAAATAACGGTTTAGAGCGAGCAAAGCAACAAGCGACACGTTGTTGTTGTTTTCATTGTTTCGGGCTGAGCTCCACTTGTACTCACTTGGATGACCATCCCCTCCACTTCACCAGAAACTCCAACTTTCCCTGTAAAAGAAAAACCAAGAGCGGAACATGTTTGGTTTGTAAAACAGCCGCTAGAAGAGACACGCGGATTAAAAAAGTGTGAATGTTTTTCCCAGCTCTGACCTTTTTCAGCCGCTTGTTTAAAATGCATTCCGCATCAAAAACCTGCTCTCCCACGGCGCTCAGCTCCTCCATGTCTGCCTTCACCCCGAGTAACAATCCTTTATCAAAAGACGGAGAGGCGCGTCCAGCCAATCGGAATTACGCTAGAGCACGACCGGATGTTCACGGCGTGGCCTTCAATATAAAGTTAGCTCTTCTCAGCTAAAGCGCTGACAATACTCTGTAGAACAGGGGTTCCCAAAGACTGGATCGGGACCCACGGGTAGGTCGCATTGGATTTTTATTAGGGTCGCCAAATAAATTTGCAAAATTTCTTCCATAGGCTTTTATTTAACAATTATATATGCAGTACACACAAAGAGTCCATACTTGCCAACCTTGAGACCCTTAAAAAAAGGGAGGATTTCCAAAGTGGGGGGTCCTGGGGGTCCTCCCCTAGAAACAAATTGAGTTTCAGAGACTTTGTGTCCTGCATTCTGGTGACTTTAAAAGAGTGAAAATAACAAAATAATAACGACACTGCAACAACATTTTTATGTTAAAAGTTTTGATTTAACCTTTAACTCCCAGGAAAGAAAACTGAATAATTCGCCCCTCTGGTGTGAACTTGGTGTGTGAATCTCTGGCATAAACTAATATTCATCAGTTTTTATTTATTTTTGCTCCTGCTTGAGTATTTCTTTCCCTCAGTACTCTCCATTTCTCCCTCCTTCTCTCACTCACTGAAGTTCCTTTCAGTCGCAACGTGACAACGGCACCGCTTCGCTCTGAAACCCGTTATTTCTAATGGCTTGCGAAGCGCCACGACGGCTTTTCTCTGCATCGAGCAAAGCCCAACTTTGGGCGCTGCACGCTGTGGTGAGCGAAGCTTAAACATGAGCTCAAACTGCGCTGTGTCGGGAGCATAGACTGCTCTCTTCCACCGGGAAACGACAGTTGGTGTAGCTCTATTGTCGTCCGGGTGGAAACAGTAGGGATTATACACATTGTTCAGTTCCAGAAACAGGCTAAGATAACGAAAAGGAAAAAAAGAGTGAAAATTTGCCATAAATCGGGAGAAAAACGGGAGAATTGTGATCCCTGGAGGAAACCGGAAAAGTGCAATGAAAAAGGGAGTCTCCCGGGAAAGTCGGGAGGGTTGGCAAGTATGCCAAAGAGTAGGCTATAGAAGCAAAGAGACGAAAATCTGGTATTTTTTTTACAACAGCCGCTGCCGCCATTTTGGACTGAAAACACTTATTTTATGGTTCAACATAGGCCATTCCGGTAGAATATGTAGAAATGTTTTGTTTTTTTTACTTTTGTACGGCACTTTTTAGGCGGACGTTTTACTGGCGACCGGTTGTCGCTTTCAGTCCAAAATGGCGGAAGCGTAGCTTTGCTGCTGGGCGCTGATGTTACAATGGAACGAACAATTGACTTTCACTTCTTGGCAATACACGTTCTTTGGTTCACCTTTGAGCCACATGAGGGAGCCTGAATATTCGTATTGTTCTGATATTTGTAGCCTTTTAACATTGAATCTAATATGAAAGATGGTTTGTCATTTTTAAAAAGTGGGTCCCCAGAAAAAAAGTTTGGGAAACACTGCTGTAGAAAAGTGTCTCTCAAACTTTTTTAATAATGTACCCCCTTTGAAATGCTTTTTTCAGTCAAGTAGTCTGAAAAATAACTGCCAGTGCAGGTCTATTTAGTAATGTTGTAAACAAAAGTGGTGTGATAGGTTTGGGAATCAACTCTTATACACTCAGTGGTCCATTTGTTTTAGCCTACTCTAAAATAATACAAAATCTATTTATTTTTAATAATTAGTCTGGTTGTTAAAAGTATTTTTCTTATCTCTTGCTATGTTTTGTTGTGACCGTTATGCAACAAAATACCATGGCAAATTCGTTGTAGGCCTATGTGAAAATAATTATTGTAAATGAGCCAGAGTTTCATCTTTTGTCCCACAAATTGAATAAACTTTGTTATAAAATTCACATTAACAATATAGTAAATAGCATGCATAAAATACTTATAGTTGCATTTGTCTAGTTGCAACCTAGTAAGTTACTAAATTAACTTACTAAGTAAGTTAATTTAGATGTTTACACTGATGTGAGTTTAGTAATACAAGTTGATTAAAATGATTGATGAATTAAATTAAATAAAACATGCGGTACATTTTTATCATATAAATATTCATAATGCATAGTAAGATGATTAAAATGCTCAGTTAATGAAAGAGAGTTTTTCAAGATATATTTGAATAGTTTGGCTCTAACATTATCAGCCTAACTAATTAAAATACCACCAAAACATGCATTATACAAAAGTGACATTACCTAATAGAAACTTTGTGATTGTGTTATTTGTGGTAATATATGTATTTTTTTTACTTGATAGAAATACAAACAATATACAGAAATGATGGGGAAAAAAATTCCCACGAAGTCGTTGAGCATAGTGTTATTTTGAAAGTCATAACCGGAAGTTTTGTACTTCCGTGCGTAACTTGACAACATTACGGGAAGAGAGGCGGGCAACTGAGAATGTGTTTGGTTAAATCTGTCCCTCGGCAGCCACCGTCCTCTGATCGAAACACTTCTTCATATATTGTAAGTGAAAGTAGAGGAATAATCACTACTTTCTTCTCAAGTTAAACCTGAAAACACATTGTTTAAGACTAAAATCTTTTATCTTCATTTTATTGTTTGTGACGTCGTATTCTTTTCTTATATAACTGCCTTCTTGTTAACTGGTTTGTGGTTTTAAAATAATTAAAACGTCTTCTACATCAGCAATTATGATAAATAGGTGCATTATGTTCATGGCTTCGAAAGGCAACAAATTGTAGCCTACAGTTGTAAGACACCTCATAACCACATAAGTAAACATTTAATTACAACGTAAAACAGACATAATGTACATATAGTAACATACATATAAACCTTCTTCAGTCACACACTGCATCAGAAGTTTCAACCAAATACTAAACGAAGATTTAGCTCATGAGTTCTTTTATTAATTTGATTATATTCCCCAAATTCTGTTAAAAAAAAAGATAAATTACAATATGGTTATGCACAACTCTGCTCTTTGGTTCCTTGTGCAAATCACAGGGTGCATTTCCTCACATGTGAAATGCAAAATAATCATCCAGTAGTACTGTCCACACAGGCTGCTGTTTTGTTAATGTCAGACTGTAGCAGTGGCTTGTTTTTTTTTGTTTTTTTGGTGTGATGATCAAAGTGAAGTTTGTTTTGTGTTTTCTTCTCCTGGAAGATTTTCTAAACTTCCTGATCTGAAACACAGAAGACAAAGAAATTTATTCTGAGGGATAGACTTTATATTATTGTCCGTCAACTTTCTGCAGAATGGTATCAAAATGATGTGAACATACTGATGATGATTTTTAAAGCAATTCCTATGTAAAAATTAACAATAGTCCATAATTAAGATTTTGAATACAATTGCCTAAAAAGTATTGATAACTATAATAAATAAATATAAATACATATAAATAAATACAATAAATTATATTGAAAACAAACAGTAATGACAAAATAAAAATAGTTTCGGTCCTTACCTTTTATTGTTGCGTTTGTTCTTGAGTATTTTGTGGGATGTCATTGCTATAAAAACGACAACAAGAAATCCAGCCAAGGCAGCCAGTCCAGTGAAGACGTTTGGCAGGAAATTGACATCCTCACCTGAAACTGAAAATATGGAGAGAACACATTTACATTTTCAGTATGTGTTTTTGGAGAGCTGGTGCTGATATTTCAAGACTGATGTTGCATATACAGTACTGGAATTTTGTGCTGATATTGAATATCTACTTTATATACATTTGAAGGACCACAATGTTATTTTTCTTCTTCTGCGTTTCCCCTAAAAGTATCTCCATCTACAGCGGTCAAAGCACTGCCTCTACTCAGGCACTAAATAACAACAACCAACCACACGGTGGCGCTATAACAACTTTTGCATTCTGTCCATTAACTTCTTAACTGTGTGGCTCAGACACAAAATTTGTATTATTGCAAGTCAGTGCTGTCATAACTGTCCTGCTGTCAGAAATACTCACCATAGTAACACGTGGATAAATCCGCTGCTGAAAATAGTCCCAACAAATTTCTTTCTTAACGTTTGCTAAAAAACACAGTACCCAGCTATTTTAGAAAATGACTGAGCCTTTTTTTAAAAATTAAACTATATTTGTGAGCCGTTTTTTAAAGTTGTATTTCTTCAGTAGGAACCAATGGGTTTTCGACTGACAAAAAAGAGAAAAGATCTGGAGTGTAATGAATGTGCTTTTTGGTAAGGAACACAAAAGTTCACAATAGAAGGAAGGTCCAAGGCACACTTCTAGCAAAAAGTTAAGAAGCTTTTAATCAGATGGCTATTTCATTGTGAAATACTAAAAACATAGACAATGCTGGCACATTATGAGATGGGTTACAATCCACGCTTATCGACACAAACAGCTTCCTTCAGGGGGTTTTGGGCTGAGTTCAACAGACAGGGTAGGAAAGTCAGGAAATATTGACAGACAAACTAACACATTGTTTTTTATGGACTTTACATTGTTGACAATAAGAAAAAATATAGAATATTTCTTAAATTATTTTCTTAAAACCTGTCCAAAGTTACCATGAGCGATGCCAGATATACTTTCTAGTTTTAACCTACAGTAGCTCTACGTCTTATTTGGTCATATAAGTGAAGTTGGAAATGATGGATGAATGGCCTAGTAATGAAGGAGCAGGTGTTGGAGCGACACACTTTCGAGGCCACGGGGAGAGACTCATTAGTCTGATGCAAACTCACCCGGAGTGGTAACCAGCATGTGTTTGGTGGCGTTCAGGTGGCCGTCGTTGACCTCCGGCTGGATGCCCAGGATGTGACACATCAAGGGGTAGATGTTCACCGTCTCAAAGGGCCCCACCTCCAGGTTCTTGCGAAATGCCGGACCCACTGCCCTGAAGAAGGCCTTCATGTCCATATCTTCGTTGTCAAAGCCGTGCTCACCCTTGTGGAACTGAACCGGGAAATACTGCAAAGACACAGAGCAGAGGGATGGGTAACATGACACGCATGACCCCGCTTGTTAGATTCAATTAGATTGTAAAGTTTATAAGCCAGTGATTTTATCAGCAGCAGTTGGCACATCTTGGTTTGCTCTTATGTAGCCAGCAGAGGGAGGTATTGTCCAAGAGAAAGAGTCACTTCCACACTGTCCGACTGTTTTCTCTCTGTGACTTCTATCAACCAATGAAAGTGGCTGAATGAGAATTTTAATTCATCTCTAGAATTTACATTTTCATAAAACACTCATAAGACATAAATTCCTTTTATAATTCTGTTTTCTGTTAATAACCAACAAA
The DNA here is from genome assembly GCA_916701645.2 of Sebastolobus alascanus. NCBI lineage: Eukaryota > Metazoa > Chordata > Actinopteri > Perciformes > Sebastidae > Sebastolobus > Sebastolobus alascanus. The sequence goes on along the minus strand of CAKAOJ020000072.1, from coordinate 2,470,893 downwards.
TGTGATATCAGATATATTATCAGTATGAAGAGTACCCTTATCTAACAATTATGTAACAGCCTCATCATGCTTATCCTTCTCTGAGATCAAACTAAAAGGAGTTGAAGTGGCCATAAAAGGGAACAATGAGTCAGATAATACAGTCAAGATCATGGCTGGACGTAACCTAGAAGAAACTTTAGATAACCTGTTTTATCAGTGGATTCGCGGAACTGATTGTTTTCCTCACATTCAGCATTTGAAGACATTTTATGACTGTCAGATGTTTATTCTCTAAATGAAGTTACGATTTGACGGTCCTCAGTACTGACTAAAACATTCAGATGCAAAGCTGCCGCCCAGTGGGGTGACTGAGTGGAGCCAAATGAAAACGCTAATTTTGAATTTTGAGGCATGACTAGCTTCATGAAGCATTTTGAGAGCGCTGCATGTCATCAGCCAGGCCTGGATTATCCCAAGGACGTGCAAATCCACTTGATTGAAATTGTAATGTACGAAGATTAAAATTTAACTCCTTGTTTCTGGTTGAGAAGAGTCCAGTTTCACCATTTCCAGTGAGCAAAATACAACTGGTAATTTCAGTATTTCCCAAAGGCTTGAGGATATTTCTAGAATAAACTGGATGGCCCATAAAGATTGTATATCTGTATCAGTATATCAGTGCTTGTCATTTGATTTCCTTATAATTAGATAAGTGGGTCATAATCATAAATTAAAAGTTAATTTCTAACCCTGGTTATCACAAGGCTGCACTCAGCAGCTTGGCACATTGATGGGCACGAATGGCAACTTGAGGTAACTGTTTACTATAAAGGGTAAATCAATAGGACTTTGAGCAGTGAGCAGAAAACTGCTGCTGCACATCTCTCTGTGGCTTTAAACTTTACAGCATGTTGCATATCTGGGCGGCTGTGGCTCAGAGTTGGAGCGGGTCTGCGGTTCGATCCCCGGCTCCTCCAGTCCATGTGTCGAAGTATCCTTGAGCAAGAGATACTTAACCCCAAATAGCTGAAAGTGTGAATGAGTATTTAGATTAGATCCAGAAGGGCAGGTTGGCACCTTGTATGGCAGCCTCTGCCATCAGTGTGTGAATGGATGAATACTGACAGGTAGTGTAAAGCGCTTTGAGTGGTCGGAAGACTAGAATGGCGCTATATTAATGCAAGTCCATTTATCATCTGGCCAAACCCAAGTTACTGAAAACTAACATGTCCTCATTAAACAGTTCATATGATATCTTATGAAAAGTTATTCCTCATTTTTCGTGCGTTTTCCTACGAATGTCCAGCAGCACGTGACACACGTGTCAATATTGGTGCGTTACATGCATACAGTCTTTCAAAAAAAAAAAATTCTGTCTTCACAGCAAACAACTTGGTTAGGTTTAGGTAACAAAACTACTTAGTTAGGTTTAGGAATAGATCGGGGTTTGGGTTAAAATAAGTCCGGAAGTGGCGTAAGTTAAAGCTGCAGTGGATAGAATTTGAGTAAAGTAAAGTAATTTTTATAAAACGGTCACTATATCCTGACAGTAGTGCATGAGACAGGTAATTTGAAAAAAATCATTTGCCTCTGTGTCCTCCGGTGCTCCTAATGGCATCTGCAAGATTTCACAGACCGGAGGGAAACAACCAATCAGAGCCGAGCTGGAGCCTGTCGTCTCTGAGCGGCTGTCAATCACTCACAAACTCCAATCAAACGGTCAAACTAGGCAGCGCTGATCAAATATGAATCAATATTCTGTTACTGTAATGTCTATTTCTCTCCTCAAATGTTTTCAGAAACATCTTGTAGTGTACTGTTTGGCTGTAAAATGAGAAAGCGTGTGACCCGGCCGCCATGTTGAGATCAGCTGAGGAAATACCAAGCCGGAGCAAACTTTCTAATTTTCCAGCTTAACAGTAAACTACAAAATGTTTCTGAAACATTTGAGGAGAGAAATAGGCATTACAGTAACAGAATATTGATTCATATTTGATCAGCGCTGCCTAGTTTGACCGGGTGATTTACAGCTGCCTCCGGTGAATGAACAGCCAATAGGAACGCTCTCTCTCTCTGAAATGACCTGTGATTGGCCAAAGTCTCCCGTCACGGGCTAGATTTTTTAAAAGCCTGAAAACAGAGCCATGAGGAGGTGCAGAAGTCTAGTTTTCTCTCAGAACACTTGAATTACAAAATGCTGAAAGGTTATTATGGAATTTTTGCCTAATGATGCCAAAAACTTTCTGCCTACTGCAGGTTTAAGTACAGAAGTTACTTGACAAATAAATCGCTGATTTCTGGTTTCACACGGGCTACAAACAGCGGTCTCCTGGGTGAAAGTGTTTTTTGACCCACCCATCCACCCCGACCTCCTCCCTACGCAGTGTTTGCCTGGTTCACGATTACGGGATTACATACAAATTGATTTTGTGGGATATATACGAATTACAGTGCATTACGTTTCGTAGGTATAGCTACAGTGTATGAAAACAGCTTGGAGAAACATACGGTTTGACATGTCTGATCATTGCAGCTGCCTCTTAGTGATTGAATAACATCGAACAGTTGTATTTCTGCAGCCTTGCAGGTCTCAAACAACTACTTCTTTGGCAAGAAAGATATAAACAGAAAACTCGACTCTGTCTGTCAACGCACCCCGTTGATTACATATCCAGGGTCGGCCCACAGAACGATGGGGAGGATACGATCATTTTTGGCGAAGTGGAGACGCTCTGGCATCTCCTCCTTCTTGAACACGTGGAGGTGCGGATGTGCCCCCTTCAAGGCGTTGTACACCTTCTCCAGCTTGCCCGGCTTCGGCAGCAGCATCCCGGAAGGGCCAAAGTCCACCAGGTGAAAGGACACGTCCCTGAACGAGAAGCCCGGGATCTTGGATAGCGTGATCTCTTCCACCAGGCCGTTTCGGTACACCGTGCTCATGCCGTGGTCGGACGTGATGATGATGTTCAGGCGGTCGGTCAGCCCGCGTTGCTCAGCTGAGCGTCGAATGTAGCCCACCGTTCTGTCCACTTGCTTGACCATCTCCCGACGCTCTGGGGAGTCGGGGCCGTATCTGTGACCCGTGCCGTCCGGCTCGCCAAAGTACAGGGATACGAAGTCCAGATCCTGGTCTCTGAACCAGTCCATCACTTTGTCTGTGTTTTCTCGCCAAGCGGTCTCGTTCTTGTAGTTGTAAAGCAGTGGCTCCACTTCCCGCACCATAGCAACCTGTCCCTGGTAACTGGAAGCTGTGCCAGGAAAGTGAAGAGAGCCAGCTTTAAGGCCCTGGAAGGGTCGGAAAAAAAGACACATTAACACCGCACACATAAATATAACACATGTACTTGCAAACATGACATGTTAACTTAACAAGCATGCCAAGGGTCGATCTGTTCACACTGTGGGTCAGCATGCGAGGAAACCAAATCAGCAGTTGCTGGATTTTCATTAATTTTCTTTGCAGCTGCACATTTTAGGCAGCCTTACAGCAGCTGTCATTTGCATGCAGTTAACATCTACACCCGCATGAAAAAAAAATAATTTGCAATATAACTGCGGCGATCTACCTGGAATTATTCAGCAGGCCTTCACCAGAGGTGTTTTGTGAAGAGAAATGGTTTTCTAGTGCTGTAAACTGCAAAACAGTCTCTCACAAGATAAGATGGAAATTGTGCTGCACACAGACCTGTCTCTGCGCTGTGATCCAGATAGGCAGAGTGCCATTGTCCCACCACTCATTCACAAACTGAGTCTGATAGTAAGGCTTCTTCTCGGTGGTGGTGGTGTTGAACCACATGTTGTGGATTACCCCGTGATTCTCGATGTAGAGGCCTACAGAAGAGAATCGCTGTCAGTCTCTGCTTGCACTCATTATTCACAGCGTGACACATTCACATTAAAAATTCTATCAACTTAACGGGCTGAGTGGCATGACGCTTTTGGACAAGGTCTTATGACCAACTTCGGAGATTAGAGGAATTTAATTTCAAGGAAGTTAAATTTCTTTTAGCTGGCACTGGTGATTCGAGAGTCAAAATAAGAAAAGGGAGCAGAGAATTCTTCCCTCAGTCATCCAAGCATAATTATCTTACTCAGCTATAAAAGCTGTTGGACCCTGGGACATTCAATTACAACTAATTCCTTTTTTCCCGCGGCTTTTTTCAATACCAGCAAAGTAAACTCAGAGCGGTTTCCTATTCCGCCATGATATGCAGATCCCCTGCCAACAGGAAGCACTGTTGTAGAAAATGAAACACTTTACCTGTCAAGAGGGTGAAGTGTGTAGGACTGGTGATAGTGAGGTAAGGAGGTGTGACGTACAGGGCTTTGACTCCATCCTTGGCCATGTTGTCGAGGTTTGGCGTGACCACGTCGCGGTCGTAATCCCACCGGAATCCGTCGAAGGAGATCAGCAGCACCTTCTGTCTCCGGTTGTTCGCCGGAGCTCCGAGGATGGACGAGGCCCAGAGGAGGCAGAGGCTCGCGGTCCACAGCATGGCGAACGCGTGCACTTTCCCAGATCGCGACTGACTCTATCCTCCAGCTAACACTCTCATTTACAAGATGATTCCACCTCTTGGCATCTCACCTGGGGGGGTTCTGTAGCCAACAGCTTCCGAGCAAAGTTTCACCGGCGTATCTTATCTCGTAGATTGGACGGACTTTATCTCAGCACTTTCCACACGCAGCCCGATGATGTTTATGAGTCAATTTTACGACTGGGAGTTGTGTTCACAGTGAATTTCCCCCCCCTGTTTTGCTCTTGAGGACTGGCAGTAAAGCAGATTAATCTCTCCGGGCATCGCGGCTGTTTGTTTCCCCCCCTAACTCGCTTGTTGATGCTGTCTTTCTGTTTGTCTGCCTGGCCCGTCTGTGTGTCGGAGTTTCCTGTGAATCATTGACAATGGGGGAATGACACTTTGATGGGTTTCACCTTGAGTTGGGATGGTGCATGATTGATCTGACACCGGGAAAATGAAGAGGAAAATGAGAGTATATATCTCTTCGTCAGCTGGCAGTGGTCTCTCGGGAAGAAGCGACCCTAATAGACATATTCGTTTTAATAACTCTAATGTGTATAATAGCCCCGGGATATTGTTAAAAGATCTTATAAAATCTACATTGATTTCTTTTGGCAATTGCCACGACGATGGACAAACTATTAAAAAGTGATCTCCTCAGTGTTTCAGCTCAGATCATCCTCGGCGTTCTCATCCAGACATTATATATCACTGCGTGGTGATATAACCTTATCAACGTCCATCAAATTGCTAGACAAGCTAACTCAAATTTGTTCTTTATTGTGTGTGTCCTTGGCAGAGGTTCAAGGGAATTGTCCAATCTTTATGGAGATAAGGGATAACATTCATCAGCTTTCATTTACCTCATTCATATTCATTAGCTTTCTCATATTAACTCTATCCGCTTGTCTCCACTGTCAGCAAGATTCGGAGGAGTGTTTTTGGACTGCTGAGACCGGTGCGAGTCTCAGATCTCTGCTATGAGAACTTTATCAAACACACACACTCTGAACTTGAGGGGCAAGCAAACTTCATCTGACCCTCTCAATCCTGCACAGGATTTCCACAGGGATTCTCACATTTTCTTGAAGAAGAAGAAGTCAAGTTTTTGCCTTTAGCACTCCCTGCTGCCCATACACAACCACTGCAGTACACCTTCCCCAGACGGACAGAGCCAAAACAGTTTGAGCCAGAGTACATTACCAATACACAAATTAAGAACATGGTATTTCCCGAGCTGAAGCTACAGCATCGTATCTTTTAGCAAAGTTTCTGACTTCTTTATAACTTTTATGATACCATCTATATAAGATCAGGCTGAGACAGTGTTGTAGTACTCGAGAACGGTCTCAAGACCACTTTTCGAAGGTCTGGGTCTCGTCTCGGAATCGACTGCATTTTTATTCGGTCTCGTCTCTGGTCTTGGCCCACTACTGCGGGGATAACACTGAACTGCCCGTGCACTGTCTGATTTATTTGTGAACACCATTACTGTGATTGCTCATAGAAAACTAAGGAACATTCCCACACATAAGATTCACCTCTGCGATACATACACATATACAGTGTATTAAGACAATAAAAGAGGTGAATGAAGAGGAATCTTCTTTTGTTTTATTGTTTTTTTTATGGGAATGTGGATCTTTCAGGTCAATTTGAGGAGCGCCTCTGGTTTGCATGTTCCACATTTGTGTCGTGCAGTGTGGGACTCGCACTGGTCTGGTCTTGGTCTTGAATCGGTCTCGCGGTGCCTTGGTCTTGACTTGGTCTCAACCCCTCAAAGTCTTGGTCTTATCTCGGTCTCAATACACTCTGGCCTTGATCATGACTCAGTCTCAGTTTAGGTGATCTTGACTACAACCCTCTGAGATATGAAAAAAAGTGCATACTACAAACTTTTAAACATGTCAATACAACCCAAACAACTCTTGAGTCGACTCGTGTCTTCTTTGAAGGAATCTTTGATTTTGTTGTTTTTGTTGTTTTAAGACTCTTGAACAAAAGTGACAGACTCCTACACACCATCTCACTTACCGCTGAGTTATTTATTTTGCACGACGTTTCAGTCTAAACAACCTTCGCCATGTATATTTTAGCAACAACTATCACAACACTTCCACATGCTGTACATACAGTACATACATAGATGCAGGGTAAATCATCCAATCAGAAGAAGGCAAAAGTTAGTTCAATTGGTAAATGAAATGAGGTTATTCAGTACGGACAGCATCCCTTTTTTTTTAGAAAAATCCATAAAACATCACAGTGTGTTTGAAAAAGACAATAGATAAATAAAGGTAAAACTATTTCATCGTCCATGAATGAACATTTTAATAACCTTCATATAACAACCACATGTCCCAAAGTAAAAAAAATTAGAAAATGGCAACATCAGGTATATGATAAAGCACCAATATTCACAACATATTGATTGTACGTATTTACCATCTGTGAAATAACGTCACACTACCCAAAGAATAAGGGAAGTAATATGGGCGTAATATAACAGGTCTGTCTATAGAGACAGAGCGCAACGCGTCATACTCTGAAAACCACGCCCACCGGAGGGAGAAACAATCGGCGCCGCAATGTGCAACCAAGGGCTGAAACGCTAACAAAATGCCTGTAGCCAACTAAAAACATCAGCATGTCAGAAGATTATTTTAGCACGCTATGTCTACCAGGGGTGCAGTTGATAACTAAAATGATAATGTGATGGGACAAGTTAGCTGTTAGCAAGCTACTGTACCGTAGTTAGCTCCTGTAAGGTGCTTGCAAACATAATGCACATACTATAATGCACTGCATATCTTTCTGATCGACTATAACACAAGTTGCATACTGTCAAAATGCTTTAGCTTAATTTACAAAAATATAGGTAGCCTAAAACTGACATTTGGACAAAATGCAAAATACAGTACTGAGTGTCAGGATCCCACAGTTGTCCCATTCTTCCTGCTGATGCCTGTCATCTTATTGCCTGCCTGTATCCACTTTTGTCTTCTTAAAGGCTCAGTTTTTCAGTTCAGCAGCTTATAAAAACTTAGTTCCGGGTTCTTTACCCTATTTGTAGTGCATCCCACCACACAGCAGCTTTTAGGAAATGTTTCTGTTGTTTGCTAGCAGACAAAAGTGACAAGGAGGAACCTTCATGCAATACAAAGTCAGTGGAGAGCGATTCATTTTTTTCCCCCTGTTTCATTCACCAGTTGACCTAATTTTTCAGTCATCTGACTGGATAATTCAACTATATATATATATATATATATATATATATATATATATATATATATATATATACTGTATATGCTTGTAATGCTTGTTCGTTTACCTTATGAAGAAGCTCGTTTTAATCAGAAATAAACCAGCATTAATCGAGAGTTGTGCAGTCACTCAGATGCCCCCGTCACACCTTCAGGTGTGCAGAGATACTTTTCAGTTACACTTTTAAAAAACATTTGTCACTTGAGATCTGGATAACAACACAAACACCAAAATGATTTTTTTGTTCATGACGCTGTCAGCCTATTTACCTTTACATAAAGTGCCTCTGAATAAACAAGTAGAGTAAAGCTGCTCGGTTTCAGCCAGAGAAAATGTCCGTAGGTGTCTCGGTGCTGCATGCCTGGATGTAAGGATTTATTCTAATCTGTATACCATAGAGTTGTATAACATGATGCATTTGAACCGGTTTCATACTGTGCCTCTTCTATCATCCTAAAATTAATGCAGTATTTAATGTAAACATTTGGAGTCAGGAAAGTTTTAATACATCACAACATTTAGAATATGCATGTGAGGATTGTCAGGTTAAAAAAACATTAACTAAGTCATCTCAAGCAAACTGTTTAACATTTGAATTTCCACAATGCCCAAAACATTTTTTACTATTGCTGATGAAAGAGATCCGAGTGTAATATACATAAACACGGCATCTGTATTCTGCTCACTTTGCAGCTTGAATGGCAAGCTGCTTCTTCCCCCGCTGTGACTGGAAGTAGACCATCAAGTTCATGCCAGCGTGCCGAGATCGATGTGTTTTGAATTGTGAGTAAACAAACTTTTAATGCATGAATGCCTTATTATCAGCTTACATGCAAGTAAGTCCAAGCGTAAAACTTCAAACCACAGGAAAACTCCACTGGAGGTTCGCTGTGTTCTCACGTAGAGTTCTCACTAAATAACAGCTACAAAGGTTTTCCTTTCACAACATTTTGAAAAATGTCCAACATAGTTAATTGCCGTCACACTATGTTGTTTTATCAATTTTAGTAGCAAGCAATGAAAGAGCTTAAACAAGGCTGAATGTAAAATATCGATCATAATATTGATCAAACTATTTGTGTAACCTGAAAACACACACACACGCACGCACGGACGCACGCACGCACGCACGCACGCACACGCACACACACACACACACACACATTTCAATTGTTCAATTCGTGCCAAAATATTAACTTTTGCATACAACTGTAAGCAGCTGAATTCTGGTCATTAAGTAACCATTACCTTTAGCCACTGACGCGTTTGGAGGAAACATCATATCAGCCAGTTTAGTGTTTTTACATAACAAATCAGACATGATAAACATTTCTCCAACATGTGCACTGTTTATGTATCAAGATTTCTGAAATCCAGTTTTGTTGTTTGATGTTTAGGTCTGCCGCCTGTTAGTCGATTAGTCGACTAATCGGTCGTTTTGGTCCCAGTCGACTAAGATTTCTTTAGTCGGTTAGTCGTTTTTTTTTTTATGCTTTTTCATGCTGAATGACATCTTTGGCAAACACAAGATTTAAAGTGGTGCGTTTGTTTGATTCTTTGTGGAGAAACTCAGATTTACAGACAAAATCGTATGAGTGTTAGTCGACTGAGAATTTCTTTAGTCAAAATCTTTTTCCATTTTTGTATGTCTACAGTTTTGCCGATTTATGTACATTATGTACAAGGTACATGTCAAGGCATCAATAATATGAACACCGACTCATAGTACTTTACTTTAGATAACTTGGGTACATTTGATATTCGTTCACTTCTACTTCAGTGAACTTGTGACCCTGTGAGTGAGTTGTTATGTCTCCGAGCCGGCAATGGCCGTGGCCGGAGGCAGTATGTTTTCGGATTGTCCGTAAGTCCGTTCGTCCGCCCGTACCATTCTTCTGAACGTGATATCTCTGGAACTTCTTGAGGGAATTTCATCAAATTTGGCACAAACGTCCACTTGGACTCGAGGATGAGCTGATTAGGTTTTGATGGTCAAAGGTCACTGTGACCTCACAAAACAAGTTTTTGGCCATACCTCAAGAATCCATATGCTAATTATGATAATTTCACACAAATGTCTAACAGGATAAAATGATGAAGTGATGACAATTTGGACAGACATGGATGTAAGCTGCAACTTGACTGGTTGGCGGAGGGATACAACCACGAGGTGTAGTTTTCCCACAGTAGTATTGCTGCTTTTACTGAAAGCGTCTGTAATCAACAACAATGTATCGAATGGCAACGTGAAAACAATTATAATATAAAATCATTAAATATCAATGTGAAATTGGTCTCTTGTAGTGATGAACCTAACAGATAATTAGCACCTGAATCTGCAGCTATGGAGCTTTATAGTTTCAGCTTATTGTTTAGCTTTCCGGGCCACAACTTTACTGTTTGATTCCCTCTCACCGCTCTCATAGCGTCGTTTTCAGCCGCAGCGGGCAGCCGTAAAAAAGCAGTAAAAAGCCACTGTACACCACCTGCTCAGCAGCAAACAGCAGACAGACACAGTTAGAGTCTAGCCGGTGAACATAGTGGAGCATTTAGCAGCTAAGGAGACAGATATTTCCCTCAGGAGTTGGCAGAGATGAAAGCTGAAAAGGAGAGTGAATATTGGATTTACATTCATCAGGTGACCAGAAGCACTACAAAGACTACAAATGAATAATGTTTCTCCATAACTGCTGGATGTGTAAATAAGCAACTGTTTGCCAACAAGTTCGTCATATGGAACCTAGAAGTTGGTCCCTATATATGCACTGGTCCAAGTAAAAAGGCTCTGTTATACTCCTAAGCACCTCTTCAGTGCCAACTTCCTGCGCGGTTGCTGAGCGTTGCCACTGAACATAAATGGCTCATCATTCATAGCTCCTTCTCCTCCTTCCCCACTCCTCAGTATCTGGCATATTGTGATGCATGCTGATCCACCGTGGATCAGGCCAATAGTCTCCAACAGGCCCCCCTTATGGAGCCGTCTTATCAGGGAAACAGACCAGATTTCAGCAGAGGGACTGGACCGGAGCAGCAGCACAATAATGGCCGCGGTGCTGCTTCAAACCTGTCAAACAACCATGCTGAAACTGAAGAAGGCTGAGGAAGGTTTGGGAGTGTGTGTGTGTGTGTGTGTGTCAATGTAGTTGTCTGATGTTACTGGCTCAGTACAGTGCACACCCACATAAGGTCAACATGTGATGACAGCAGAGGTCTCAGGGCAGCATGCAGGGCCAGATCTAGTATTAAGAGAACATACAGGAAAAGCTGATGTTTAAAAATATATATATTTCATTCACATAATAGTAATAATAAGAATAAGAATAAAAAAAGAAAAATAGAATAAAATCAAGGAGAAACAGCCAAACAAACAACCAAATTAATAATAATAATAGTAATAATAATAATAATAATAATAATAATAATGGTAAGTAAATAAGTTAGTAGAATGAAATAAATTGAAATTAAGTAAGATAAATTAACTTAAACTGAATTGATACTCAAACTGACCTTGAGTGAGTGAGTGTGTGTGTGTGTGTGTGTATCCTTGGACAGAGTCTATATGTGAATGCTGCTCCTGTTATGTGTGTTGACGTTGATTTGATAACAATGAGATTAACATTTAGAGAGGGTGGCAGTCAGTTCCGCCTGAATGGCACAGTGTACGTAACATACTGCATTAAAATTGAGCAGCAGGAATATGACAGCAGATAGTCCTATAATAAAGTAGCTCTTCCCGCAGCAGGCCACTAGCATGTAATCATTTTCTCTTACAGTTGCTAACCTTACAGTGTATCAGCTTTCCTCTTCATTAATTCTTTATTCGCTCTCTTGAACAGCCCGCAGACTGAATGTGACTGTTCTTTCTTTGTTGTTTGTTGCTTGCAGAGGTTGCGTCATCAGCAGTTATACACCAGAATGTGGGAAAAAAGGAAATCTAGTTAATGATCAGCTAAAGGCTACGCCGTAAAAGAGGCCATAAATAGAGATTATACTGTATTTTTAGAAAAGAGATGATTTGTACTTTTACCTTAAAGCTTGCCTTGTCTTCAACTTGCCATGTTAAGATCACCTGTAAAAGAAAAAGCCAACATTTTGCGGTAATATTCAATATGTTGTTTATTACCATTTTCATACACAAAAACAAACACATTTCTGTGTGAGTTCATTATTTGCCCCCAAATCTATTTTTTTTTTGTCAGGATCAAACAATGAAACTGAATTTTAATCCTAAAACTTCATGAAAACCCAGTCTCAGACTGTTTTAGGGTCAGCATTTGATGTATTTTAGGAAGACTTTTAAACTTCTGCCCTGTTTTTGTTCTGATGTATTTTAAGATGCCTTCTGTAACACCTTGGCAAGGGACAACAGATGAAAAATTGCCTTTTGGCTAATTCTGTCATTTTTTTATACCGTGTGTATTGATTAATTTTCACTGTCCCTTCTCAAATGAACTAAACTAAACTTTAAAACTTAAACTTAACTTATGACTGTTAGGATTTGACACTATGTAAAGATAAATTGAATTGAATTAAACTTGCAAAATTCAAAATAATGCTGACAAGGTTATGATTTGGGTTTTTTTTTTTTTTTTATTGAATTGGACCGGTTTTAAATTGTGATTTGGCTGGAAAATGGTGATCTGATCTGGCAACACCGCTAAAGATGTACCAGTTGTCCTGAGGATGGTGCTAGAGTGTCCCAAAGTGCAAAAGGTTCATCATGGGAGCGCATACATGTACTTCAATCTTTACGTTAGAGCTTGATATTTCTTGTGAATTTTTGTGTGGAAATCTTGGAGCGATGGTGGTGGGCAGTCTATAAAATCAGCCTTCCCCCAGCAACATAGACGCATAAATGGAAAAAAAATGCAAAGAAGATATACTTGTATTGAATTGCAATTATGCCTTTAACAGATATTTGTAGCCAGTACGGAGCATTTTCATATTGGTAGTGGACAACACTGATGAGCCAATATGCAGTATGTAAATGGCTCATCATTACTCTGAGGTATCTCTAACCCTAGCATGTGTACCATATGTGTGTACTGTGAGGCCGAGAATTAAGGTGAGAGAATGAGTAAGAGCTGGGAGCAAGAGTGGAGGAGGCTCAGGCTTGTGGAGGCAGCTCGGCTGATTTGCGGCTTCATTCCAGCGCGTGGGCCCTTTCAGGCTCTGTTGCCTGTAACAGGTTGACGTGATAAACTCTGTAGCCGAGCCAGTCAGATGTGGCACAGTGGAGGCGCCCTCCTCCTCGCTCCTCTCCCCTTGGCCTGGTGTCTCATTGTGACGCTGTGGGGCTCCAGTGTGCTGGCATTACACTTTCACACGGCAGTAATTGATTTCTTTAATTTGCTTCAAGAGAAACTGTTGTCAGCCAACCAGGCAGCCATTTTTCAGGCCACTTTAATTAAATGCCAGGTCTTTAGGTGTGATATGAAATTCGTTTGGCTCCTCTGATCTTCTACTCCTCAGACAATTCATTAGCATTTTCGCTTCTGCCTTTATGTTTTACACAAAGCTTCAAAAGGGAGCTCATCAGTGACATTTCGGTTCCCGCGCTATACATTCAATCATTTATTTAAGTGCATTTAAACTAGAGATTAAGTGCGGTGTGGCTGTTTCACATGAGATAATACAGAGTCTGTAGAGGAATTCAAGAGAATAAAAAAGCAGGCCTCCAGTTGGGTGTCTTTTATTGGAATTTCTGTTCTATATTGTAGCTGTTTCAGGTTACTAAACTGTACCTGAGGACAAGGAGATAATAGAATTAACTGCAGTGAATGTCAAACAAAGATTCTCGTCCTCACTTTTCCAAGTCTCCTTCACTCTGATGGCTAGCAGCTTCATTAATATACTGTACGTCCGTGGTGAACAGGTTTTATCCTAATGGCCTTTGTCTCTTTCACAACAATCAAAAGTGTCATTAGCCCTATGATCTGATGGGAATTATAGGTTTAACAGTATCAAATCTCTTTCACATCTCACATGTTAATACCTGATGAAACAACGCGGGGCAGGCGTATCTTCGGTCTAAAGCAGCAGAAGCATTTATTTCAGTCATAATAGCAGGGCAGCAGGCACACCTCCCTAATAATATCCCGATGCCTCCCCACTCGCTCTGACTCAGAGATCTTCTGAAAGGCCCCTCTCCACTCATCCTCTCAGAGTGGCCTTCCTCTCATGGAGATGAACAGCAGCTGCCTCTTCCTGCCTCCCACCATACGTCAACACATCAGCACCACTCTGCCTGCCTGCCTGCCTTCAAACACCCAAAAGTATGAGGCTCGCTAAACCCGAAAGAATAGCCTGCTGCAGTTCATATTACAGTGGTGGACATGTATCGACAAAAATATTTTTGCTGGCGAATTCCTCGGTTACAGACTTTGTGTAATTTTTTTTGTAAAAGTTGTGGAATTGAGTGGAAAATATAGGGAATGTATGAAAATTATTTTGGAGCAGGGGGGCAGAAAAGGAGGGGCACTGTTTATTTTTTTCTTTTTGTAAAGGTGAGGGTAGTCTACATTTTTAGCCATGGTAGCGGCATAGCTTTAGGTCAGTCCACCACTTTTGTCCAGACTGAAATATCTGAACAACCTTTGGATGAATTGTCATTATTTTTCGTACATTCATTCATGGTCCCCTGAGAGGAAGCCTACTGACTTTAGTGATCACTCTTTTATTGTAGCATCCAACCATCATGGGGTTGATCTTGGTTTGGTTTTTAGTAGAGCTCTCAAAGTTAACGTGATAATAACGTGTTAACGCAAATTTGTTTTAAAGCCACTAATTTCTTCAACGCATTAACGCAACTTGCGATCTTAGGTTGTAGCGGGCTCAGTTTTAAAGCTAAACTAGAAAACCTAAGGAATCCATTGGTACCAACCATGTCATAGTAGGTTTTCGCGAAGGAGGTTAAATAACGCTCCAAACTTACACTAAATTTTGGTGAGGAAAAACTGTCATGGCCATTTTCAAAGGGGTCCCTTGACCTCTGACCTCAAGATATGTGAATGCAAATGGGTTCTATGGGTACCCACGAGTCTCCCCTTTACAGACATGCCCACTTTATGATAATCACATGCAGTTTGGGGCAAGTCATTGTCAAGTCAGCACACTGACACACTGACAGCTGTTGTTGCCTGTTGGGCTGCAGTTTGCCATGTTATGATTTGAGCATATTTTATATTTACCCTGTGAGGGTTTCTGGACAATATTTGTCATTGTTTTGTGTTGTTAATTGATTTCTAAAAATAAATATATATATACATTTGCATAAAGCAGCATGTTTGCCTACTCCCATGTTGATAGGAGTATTAAATATTTGACCGATCTCCCTTTAAGGTACATTTTGAACAGATAAAAAATGTGCGATTAATTTGCGATTAATCGCGATTAAATATTTGAATCCATTGACAGCCCGAGTTTTTAGGGAAATATCTCAACAACAACTTGATTGACATGATACTTGATGCATATTCATGATCCATGGTGAATCATAATGACCCCCAACAAGTCAGTGTTTTCACTTATCCAGTGAAAAGTGACATCTAGAATGATTAGTAGTTTTGTACAGATGTTCCTTGTCCTCAAACGATGAATCTCAATGACTTTGGAGATCTCCTGACCTTTCCTTTGGCACCACCGTAGTGCTCACATTTGTAGTTTTGAGTGAAATATTTCGACTATTGGATGAATTTTTTGCCTAATACTTTGGTTCATGACCAAATACTAAAGACTTTATATAAGACGTGGACGTAGTCACCGGCATTGGCTTCACTTTTCAGAAAACTAATGAAATTCCCATCATCCTCAGCTGCACTTTGTGTTTAGTGCTAATTAGCAAATGTTAACACGCATGCTAACTGTGCCTAAGTATGACATCACAGAGCCGCTAGCATGGCTGTAGACTCCTCATGTCTTGTTTTCTCTTCTTTTGAAGTGGAAGGTTTTTTCTCTGCACTTGTGTTCATGGTCTATGTTTCAACGGAGCATAAATTAAGAAAGGAAACTCAGTGGCATCACACAAAGAGTTGAGGGCTCTTGTTGTCCGACAAAGAGAAGAAATCCATAGACTGAGCATAACCCTGGATTTCCAATTGATGTGACTGCGTCACAGTCCACTTGAAGCGTTTCAGACTCAGGGGCGTCTTCAAGCAGTCTCCTCTTCAGCAGCCCTATTCCAGTAACGGTTGAGAGTATTTTGTGTTTTACAAGAATATTGAACACATGTTGGCAGCTCAATGATTGATGTGGTAATAGACACTTAGTGGCTGGACCGGGCATGTGCTGCTCAATCTTTATTTTGTACCTACATTTCCTGAATAGAGTACTGTCTATTAGCAGAAAGCAAACTCTAGAATTCCTTCTCCTGCTTCCCAGACCTTGGGGAAGTCACATAAACAAAAAAGAAAAACGAGTGTGCTCTATGGACGTAAAGACAAAGTCAATAGCTGTGAAACACATCATTAAATATTAATGTCATAATAAAAAACAGCATTTATATACGTTGACTAGTGAATTTCACACTACAGAGACGCAAGCTGTTCCAGCAAAAATAGACCCAAACATTGGGGATAAGAAAAACAAATTACCTCGGCTATAAAAAAAAGTTGTTGGTTTCAGAGAAACTGGAGAATCACGGTGCACGCAATGTCAGGGCTTCAACCCAAACGCATTTAAAGAAAGGTTTTCATCTGGAAATAGAGCGGGAGGTATTGTAAATGGGGCATTAAAAGGAATCCCACATCAATTTCCCCATACCAAATGCTGCATAACAGGAGTCATTTTGACAAAGTAGCCGTGTGATTATTTTTTATTTCCATTTGAAAGCAATTAGCTGAAAGGTCCTTCCCTTGAGTTCTGTGGCAGAATGTGTGGAATGACTCAGTATAATTGCTGTGAAATGAACAGAGTGCCAAGTTGAGAGAAGCATGAAAACCGCAAGGGTTCCCTCTCCATGGAAACGCCCTCTGCCTTTGTCAGTGCACCAGGAAATTAGGCAGCAAGTGATAACGGGGCTTGAATGAGTAACAAATGCAGGGGGGCGAGTGATATTTACTCCATTTCAAGCCATTACAGAAATTGAGTGTTTCCCCACGTCTCACGCTGTGCCTACTGAGTGCTGGATACAGGAGGAGGAGGGTCATTAAACATGGCAGCCGCCAGCGACGTGCTGGAGGAAGCCGGTGGAACAACACGGTGTTCGCACCACCGATGGGCAGGACCGATATAATGAAGCCCAGCGCTGTCAGAGTATGGCACCAACTGATGATACTGATGCCTGAAAGGAGGACAAGGTGTTAGACGAAAAGACAAGGCTGAGACAGTGTTAGCGGCTCGTCTCGTGCCTTTGCCACAAGCTGCCTCCTCAGCTCCTGCCCTAATTGCTGCCCCTGCTCGGAGGCGGCTCTCCCTCGGTATGCCTTTCATGCCTCCCTTAATTACGTCAGCCGGAAAGGAACGTGATTGTTATTGTCATTACTCTCGTTAGTAATTAAGCAGCTATTGACTCCTTCCCTACATTCAGTCTGTTTGATTAGGCCTGAGGTCTGGAGATATGGATTAGGCTCTCACAGCGTTGCAACCTGCGCAACCGCTGCCGTCTTTTGTTGGCCGGGAGCCACGCGGGCCGTATACAGACCGAGGAAGAGGAGGAGGGCGGAGAAGAGGGAAGAACTTAACTGCTGTTTACTTTTTCTGTCAGCGAAGCAGTCATCCTTCAGCCTGTGTCGGAGTCGGAACACCTTTTTACCTTTCACGCTACATCATCGTTGGTGACACCGCGAGCGTGCACCTCCACCGGAGCCGGAGGACACGGAAATCACCAACGCGGAGATGTCAGGAATCTGCTGAAGGAATACTTAGGTGGTGTAGTTTTTTGGGCTTGGCAGTGATGGAGGAGAAAGAAAGTCATTCTGCATACTGTGTAGCTAAAGTTCAGGAGAGTTCCGTGAAAGAAAGAAATTGTCTCTTTACAAAAAAAGTTTGCTTGAAATAAGGTAGTTATAGCCAGCAGGAGTAAACAGACAAGAAAAGAAACTTCTACAATACAAAGTGTGAAAGTTCATTCTTGACCTCGGAAACTGTGGTTTAACAAATCTTTTCTCAATGTTCACTTTGCTTTAAGGGCGTTTTCATATTAGGTACGATTGATCTGTCCCCCCCCTCTCCAGTCCCTCTCCGCTCAGCTTTCTCATTAGTAAAGTTGTTCCGTACCCGAGTACACTTGCGTCATCATCCACGTGTATTTGTTTATGTTGAGATCAGCTGCTCTAGTGGCAGAGCATCATAACACAATCGACAGAAACAAAATAAAACCCACCTAAACCGTCGTCGTTTGTCTTTCCAACAATCACCAACTCTGGTTTGGTCAAAATAAACCCTAAGTTAGATGTGAAAATGATGATGAGAAATAACTCTAAGAAGCTAACAAGTAGACTTTGAGCCAACTTTTTTTTTTCAAACTTGTCCACAGAATCTGTGTTTCCATTGAGCCTTTTATTCAACTATTGAATAAGCACTCAGTCAGAATTTTTAGAAAATCTAATTCCATTTTTAAGGTTTAATTAAACCTTTGGATATAAAAGTAGGTTTCATGGAAACGATCATTCTGAATACTTGTCTATTGTCTAATCTACTGAATGCTTTTTGTGAACATGACATTTGTAATTTTGGACAGATTCTTTGTTGAAGTGGCACGCTTTGAACTTCAGGAGAAAAGAAACGTTCTCCAGTAGAAGGCTCAATTTATATGAATAGTGCAGAGTATAGAGGTTTTCACAGGCCCACTTCCTTTTAACCAAGACCTGACGTGGGACGTCAAGATTGTCCAGATCCAAATTGTATTCAGGCTTCCTGGGTCAAGGTGGGGTCCCGTTGTATGTCTCGCTATCGGCTCTGATCACAAACTGGTCGTAATGATCGCAGAAGAAAAAATATGTTTTCACAGGTGAGACTGAGAAAACTTCTACTCTTTATGACCACGGCTGCTCGTTAATTGGTGGAGTATCATGCTGCTGCCAGTGTTGGTGTTCTTTCTCCGGGTCTGTTCAGCTCCAGCGCATTTTGGGGTCTAGTCAAATTATCTTTGGGTATATTTCATGCACCTCTGTTTTAGTCTATACTAATGGCGGAGTGCTTTAAATAATTGTAAACAACCCTATGTACACATGCGTAAAAAACAGCCTGTTCTCATTCCCACGGCGTCAAATACCGATGCTTTGTCACGGCTATCGGCGTTCCATACCGCGGCATAAGGCAACCCTTTCGCGTCGGTATGAGACGCACCAGGTTTTCCATTAAGTACAGTGTAAACCCATCCATGGCAACAGTAAACGCACAAGGAAAGTGCTGTGGTGACGTATTATAAAGAGCGAAAGAAACACACAGGGAGGGCGGTAGGGGAGGTGGATGGGTCCAACAACACAAGGCCTTCATCCAGGAGACCGCTGTTTATGTCCTGTGCGTTAAGCTTCACTTTACAATCAGCTGTTCGTTTGTGTCCCGTGTTCACAACATCGGAAGTCCCATTTGCACTGTAAAGACGTAGTAGTTTTAAGCCCAACCATGTTGTTTTTTTCCTAATCCTAACGAAGTGGTTTTGTTGCCTAAACCTAAGCAAGTGTTTATGTTTAATTCACAACATTAAGCACTTGTTCACTGCGCCGGAAAAAGTGACGCCGACGGGTCTGACAAAAGCGTCAGTACGTGACGAGTTGGGATGAGTTACGCGAACACGTCTTTAGAATTTCATTTTGTAACGATTCATAGAGATTGTCACAGATGAATTCCATTGGCTCATGTAAACACGGCTTATCACCAAAGGTGTCACCCAAATCAAAGACACTCAGATCCTGCGGGTTGCCATTTTTAAAATCCCAGGGATTCCCTCCCTTTGGGAAAGTGGCAGAGAAGGATGAGAATAATAGTGTAGAGTATAGAAGAGGGAGTTCAATAATCGTGCAGGAGTGACAAGGACCCAAAAGCAATTCCTGACTGAGCACTAATCCCCACTTTTTTTTGTGGGACGCACAGAGAGCGAGATAAGCCTGGAGGTTAATGCAGAGGCGTCTCTCCTCTGTCCTCGGCGGTGACAGCCCCTGACAGGCGGACCCCAGCAGCACGCCTTGTTTATGTTAATGTCGGTGGCCCGGGCCAGCTCCCACACCGAGCAGCGCAGATAGAGACGTCAGAGGCTCGTCAGAGTGGCACTCGCGGCCCTCTTGCCGGGCTGCACCGGGATCTCTGCGTTCGCATGTGGGGGGGGGGGGTTGGCTGTGAAGGAGTACCCAGGGTGAGGGAGACGGGTGGGGTGAGGTGAGGCGGACCTGCTGGGACTCCCTCCCACCTAATCATCTGTGGATGGTTCATCTACTTCTCCACACTTCGTTTGAACCACAAATGACATCTCGGAGAGAAAGGGAGAGGGAAAGGACTCTGCTTTTAATGTATGCGCCTTTGAAAGTGTGCATTTTCATACCGACTCTTTCTCTATTCTCTTTTATTTCTGATAGGGTCAGACCCTGACAGTTACAATCAAAACTAGCTATGCACTGCCGGTTTTTCCTTTATTTCCTATGCATGAGTTATGTTATTCATAAAAATGGCATAACTGATGTACCAAACAGGAAACGGATACTTTAAGTGAGTGTGGAATAAAAACACTATTCTCTTTAATGGTAGAAATGAAAACAATGACTTATGACTTTTCAATATAGTATAATAATATGATATAACCACATTTTGGGCTTTTACCATCATGCAACTATAACTGTTTGGATTAATTTAGCACTGGAACAGTCAATTATTTTAGTTTGTCAACAGGGTATTTATCTGCTACAGTCAGAAGTGTGGACTTGAGTCACCAATTTGATGACTTTAGACTCGACTTGACAAATTTAAACAAGACTTGCAACTCGACTTGGACTTTAACCAGTGACTCGTGACTTCACTTGGACTTGAGCCTTTTGACTTGAAAATACTTGATACCTTCCCCCCCAAGCCCAAAGATTAAAAAGTATGTTATTATAAAAAGTGTGCCTCAAAATCAATTTATTTCCCTTCACTGCCTGAATCAACTAACGTTAACGCTATTCATTCCCAGCAAGTCAACGCTTAATCCCCCAGATCCGCTGTGTTTGAACCAATCCAACAGCATCCAATCAAGTTGCAGGAGAGAACCATGAAGAACTAACGTTACGTTATTTTATATAATATATATATATATATATATATATATATATATATATATATATAAAATATATATATTCGAAAATTAGACGGATATGCTAATGGCAATACATTTGGTGAAGAGCACATTATGACTTGTTTAGGACTCGAAAATGGAGAATGGAGAGGGGGGATGGCAAGTTGACAAGGGGGATGCATTTTTGGACATTTTGCTAACAAGTGGGATGGCACCCCCCCTCATCCCCCCCTCAAATCACCTACTGCAAATAATACAAACACTTTCATCAATCCAGCCTCCAATGCGTCTTCCATGCGGATTCTACCAAAAGAAAAACACTTTACCTCTTGGTGTAGCTGTCCCCGTATCAGCTCTGCACCAGGCATACCTTCCAGTTTGTGTTGTCCCGTTGTTTATGTGTTTGCTACTCGGAGGTATCATTCTCATCATATGCCTTGTCTCTCACTGATGAATGGTTGCGCCTCGCTGACCTGCCCCCCTTCCTCTTGTTTGTGTCAGTGTGATGTAGGGCTGACCCGAGGAGTTGGGAGCAAGGTGGGGACATTGAGACAGATGAAGGGTCAGAAATGTGTGCTGAGAAGCTTCTCCTCTGGGTCTCCTTCACCCCCGTGTGCTCGACCCACGCCAGCCTTTCATTCTAATCTGATGATAATGATATTTGCTCAGGACGACCTCTGCTTGCACAGTGTAATTACCCCCCAGCTTTCTATGATCTCAGCTATTGGAAATCGATGGGCCATAAGAGGGCCCCATCAGAGCTTATTATTATCACTGCTCGCTTTTCGTTACGGCGCGATCAGATTTAATATGTTGGCGAGTTTTTATTGCATGTTTTTCCCCGTATTTTTTTACGTTGACTACTGTCAGTGTGATAAGTCAGTGTCAGGCTATTCTTTGAATTCTTACAAAAAAAAAAAATGGCGATGCTTCTTACTACACATTTAGCGCATTTTAGATTGTTAACCGTTTGCGTTATCCTGCAAAGATAAATCGCAGACAATCAAAAGTTTAACTTTGAAATAATGAAAAAATCACAAAATCTTAAATTTTAAGGATGTTTTTTCTTTATGTCACGCTCCCTAAACTATATGCTCAGTGCACACCAAAACAGCTTCTGTGGATATTGTTGAGTGTTATTTTGTCCCCATAATAGCACCTTTGGCTTCGTAGCACTCAGCAGTTCCACGCTTCTCCATGCATTTGTGAGTGGATGCCTATTTAAATCGGTTAGGTGAATCTGCTCTGGATGACTCCCTCCATTAGCCACTCATCCAGGGTTAAGTGCCCTCTGGAACACACGCCACTGGCCATCAGGTGACCCTGCCTCTGCACCGCCTTGATTGAGACACTTCAGTTGAGGCCTTGCCGCCGTGACCTTCCGAAAGCCTCCCGCAAATAGACCTTTCTTGTACTGTCGAGGGTTTGCGTGTGGTCCACTGATCTGGACATTATTGCCACTACTTCAGCCTTATGAAACCCAAACTTGTTATTTCAAGAGTAAAGCAGTGTCTTTGCAGTGACCTTCGCGCTTGTTATTGTCAGCCTTGTCAAAGAGATAAGAGGATCACAGGTGAGATTTCATCAATGAGGGTAAACGAGAGCAGAGTTAAGACACACTTTTTGGGCACAAGACTGAGCGCGGCTATGCAATTAACCACCGGCGATGGACTTTCTCTGTCATTCCAAAGACGAGGGGCCTCGAAGGCCTGTGTTCTTTATTTATTTTTGTTTGGATCAGGTCGTAGTTTGAGTTGTATGTCTTAAGACATACTCCCACAGCTCCTTTGAGCAGCAATTTCCTTTTATTGACCCCTGTAAAGTCCCTGGCTCTGTAAACATTGAGGGGCTGTCGTGTTTTATGAGCTATAGGAACCTTATTACACTGCAATCAGCATTTATTTGAAGACGGCACATTTGTGGGTTTTCACGAAGGAATCCAATGTGACTCCAAATGCGCAGGAGATCCTCTGACCTCGGGATACAGCAGTGATAGTATCTTAAGGTCACAGAGTATTGTGGAGGTTGCAAGACGAGACTTTGATTAAACAAACATTCTAGACAGAAATATATGAAAAGGATTAAAGCCGAGGGGTCAAAGGATGAAGGAGAGAGGACTGGAGGTGGTCGTTGGCGACACGGATTGGTTTTGAAAGTGTATTTTTAGCCCAGGACAGAAAAGGTGACAAAGGAGGAGAGGTGGAATTGATCGATATGTTTGTGCAAAAGGCAGAGGACTGCCGACACACAACAGTGGAAGTCATGAGTGAAGCAGTCCCTCAAGGGGACGGCAGGCTCGGCCAATGTGGAGACACAACAAATGAGGAAATGGTAACAGAGAGATGGCTGATGAGCAAGGGGTGCGCTGGGAGTGCGGGGGTGCTGCTAAGTGACAGGAAATATTTGTTATGAACAAACTGTGGGCCATTTGAACACGAGTCCAGGCTTCCAGTTACCCGACTGTGAATAGACGAAATACAAAGAGAAATGTTGGCACGGACTGGTTGAAGTTGTTGAAGTCCAATTCTATTCTAAGAGAGGAAGTGAACATGGAGAGTGGTTTTAATGCTTCCTTAAAGCTTTGTTTGTTTGAGATAAAAGGGTGAAAATAATATTTGCATCTATAATTATAACACTTTAAGATTTAAGATCCTAAAATTGTGTTCTCGTATTGCTTATTTTCTAAAAGATCTGACCCTCTGGCCCAATAAAAAAACTGAAAAATGACCCCAGAGGTCGTTTGTACAAGCGGCTCATTACGACCCATATATATGTTTATTGTTAGGCGGCGACCTCTCGTGTCCATAGTAATTATGGCAGGAGCAAAGGAGGAAGTCAGGTGACGTGGTATAAAGAGCGACAAAATCTGTGTGGGGAGGAGACTAGGGTGGATGGATGGGTTAAACAAACACAGGCCTTTTACCCGGGAGACAGCTGTGGGTCTCACGTGTGACACCAAAAGTCAACGTTGAGTTATTTTAACTTGCGTAACATAGGTTGACTTATGTACATAACTACGTAACAAAGGTACTTATTATTCCCAAACCACGATCTTTTCCTAAAGCTAACCTTGTAGTTTTGTTGCCAACACCTAACCAAACTGCCAGCGTTTCACATGTTTTAAACTGTAACTGTTACTTTTAGGTATGAGGACGTGTTGATCTCCTGCCACCGGTTGGGGCGCTAAATTAGGAAATGCTCCTGTGGGTCGTATTAAAGGGTAGGAACAAATGACCTATGTGGTCACTAACTTACAAACCGTATGGCATGGAGACATTTGTTTCCCCCTCAGAATCAGAGGCACAACACATGTAACTGTTTTCTATTTAAGACTTGACATATCCCCACTATTGCAAAATTAGTGCAAATCCTGTTTTTCATTTATATCTTCCATAGTTTGATCCAACTTCGACAAATCCATGCAAATAATTTATACGGACTATCTAGATTATGGTAATTTCCCAGGGTATATCCTTGTTTAATGCATGCAGTGCCTTAAACTTGCATTCTATCTAATGGCCAGCAGGGGCCAAAAGAAGTCTGATTGTATAGAAGTCTATGAGAAAATGACCCTACTTCTCACTTGATGTATTACCTCAGTAAACATTGTAAACATGAGTTTATGGTCTCAATCGCTAGTTTCAAGTCTTCTTCAATACAGCATGATGTTCATTTAGTAAATAATGGTCCCATTAAGAGTCAAATAGACCATAAAGCAGGGTATGCTTTAGGGCGTGGCTACCTTGTGGTGACAGGTCGCTACCACGGCATCGTTTGGTTTGGGTGTTGTCTGTGTTTTCATCTTACAGTCTCTGGTTGAATGTAAAATATTTGTCTTTTTGTGGTTGTTGTGACAACTGAGCAAATTTCAACTGCTGATGAAAACATTTTTTGTTTGTGGTCAAAAGCATTTTTAAGTGGACTTTGACTTTGAGATTATTTAGTCAAATATCCCCGTACCAATTTATTTGCAATAACATCTGTTTGTATGTAATCTAAAGGCTGAAAGATTTTCAAATAGATATTTTAAAAATCACTTCAGTCAACAAAATTAAACCAATTCTGACACAGAATAATGTTAGTTATGCAAATACTTTAAAATGTGTACTGTACACCACATCAGGTCACTGTCAATCTCACAGGCTCTATAGTAAATCATGGCTTTGACATTTTATTTGACTGTTTAGACACTTTCCACGTTGTAGATTTCCAACAACATACCTCCCACCTTCAACGCATGGTTAATGTACACCAGCAACCTTTGGTCTTTACTGTACAATGTGAGTGTATTTGTGTGACTTCACGAGCGTGGGCATGCATGCGTGTATTTCTCTCGGCTGTGACCGGTTAAATGATTTCTTGAAGGGCTATAGAGCGACCATTTCATTTTGGCACCTAATAAAAGTCAGGTCACACTGTGCCCCGGCTGATCCTCTTTGATACGGTCCGTGCACTTGCCCAAGCCCTCTTTCACAGGTGCCAATCATTATAATCAAGCCCCCACCTCCACCTCCAGTCCCAACACCACCTCCACCCCAGCCCCTCCCCCCCCCCGAGGGCACATAGTGGCTTCGCAGCAGTTGTGTTGAGGAAGAGGAGAGTTTAATCTGCCCCCCCTGTTCTCGCAGACCGGCCATATTCTTTGACCCTTGCAAACGCCAGTTTGCAGTATTATTCCTCATCTTAGCTTTCTTCAAAATACAGTTCTGGACAAAAGATTGTCTGACCCTGAAGATTTCTGCTGCAAATCTAAGCATTGTTACTTAATATTATGTTAATATTATTTCATCAGAGAGCAAAGCACGCATGTTCTTACCCTAAAGCAGTTGTCTTGTGCAAGGGCATCATGACAGTAGGAACTAATGCTTCCCCCCACTCATGTACCCCAGACACATTTCCCAGCAGGTGTGGGGATTCAGACGGGTCACCCGGCAAAGGTTGCCCATTTCAAAAAGGCCAAAGGTCAAAGGTGAGCCTGCTTTCCAGATCCCATGAATCGCTGGCGGCACATTATATTTAGCGATTGGCTGGGCTTGACACTGCCCTTTTCTGAGATGAATTACTAACTTCATTGCTCTCCCCAACGGACTGGTCAGTGTTAAACCAATGACAGCAAGACAGAAATCAAATTGAACTGGAGATCAAATCAGGGCAACAGACGCCAAAGGCAGCCTCACCTTTAATGAAAAATGGTAGACCAGCTGATTGCTGCTTTTTTTTAAACATTTTTTTTTTTTTGATGCAGTTACATTTCTGAAGAAGTGGTGACGTTGCCAAATTTAGCTTGTTGGTGAAGTCGTAACATTGCACGTGTTGTATTGTCAGCTTGTCGCTGTATCATGTTATTGTGTCATCAGCAGGTTTGTCCACAGATTCATCAGTGATCTTTGATTTATCCATACTGAATCTCCTATCACACTGTCTTCTAAATACTACACGTATGTACCACTAACTAGCAAACCGGATTGTTTTTAACATATTAATGAAAGATTTAAACGTGTCTGCCAAGTCATAGCTGCAGAACAACCTATTGAATATTTAGTTCGCCTGCAATATATTGGAATACTTTTATGGTTATGTTTACTCACTCAATGGTCTTGTCTAAGGTTAAGGAAAGATGGTGGTCTTAGTTAAATATCAAAAAATGTCAGACCATCAGGGTCATTGTACTGTTCATTAACAGGGGGGGGGGGGTGGGGGGGGGGGTGGTCAATACTTCTGAGCTACACCAGTTACTTTTAGTTTTATGGTTGAATGCACTTATTGTAAGTCACTTTTGATAACAGGGTCAGCTAAATGAATGCAATGTAATAAATGTAATGTAACTTGAAGCACAGTATTTAAATTTTCACTATTTACTTTTTTTCTAATCCAACCCAACATGTTTGTAGCCTAAACCTAACCGTTCGCAAGACTCAGTCCATCATCACTACTGACAGTTAATCAAGTTAAATACTAAAGGTCTGTGGATCACCCTTTTGGAAAGATCTTTTTCCAATTCTTTAATCTCTACAAACTAAATTCAACTCAAATACTAAATTCAGTGCATCGGGGTGGTTTCATAGCCCTCGTGGACGGAGTCTCAAAACCTCAAAATCATGGCTGCATGAAAATAGGGTGAGTTGGCCCTTTAACAATGAACAATCCACTGCTACAGTATACTGTATGTACCAGTTAAGGAAGCTGCTCAAATATAAAATATCCACAACACAAAAAGAACAGTGTCTCAGTCTCACACCTACACATTCTGTACAGTACCAAGAACCCAGACCAGGTATTTCTTTGAATTAAAAACAAAATGCACAATATATCACACCACCAGAGGACTGCTTATTCATTTATTTATTCATGTATTCGTTCCTGCCCAAGGCCGACCATCATATGGTTTATGCTTATACTCTCCATGTAACACATGGGAAAGGAATCTATAGTCTGTCACAAAGTGATTTTTTCTTTTTATGTAGTCTTTTTTTAATGGCATATATGAAAAATAATTCAGTGAACCAAACATAGAAAACATGTATTCCTTCTCATGTCAGGATGTCAGGATTAGGTAAGCATGATTCTGAAATTCTGAAAAACTACAGAGGTATAGGGGCACAGATAATATAACCTACAGTATATATGGCTTGTCAAACATAAGTTTTTGTGTGACTTCACAATGTGCTCTATGTCATTATTTTAGTTTTTTTTCATTTCGAATCCATTATGATACATTAGTTTAATTACCGGAAATCACTTTTATCTCACACTGCAAGTCTTTCCCCAAACATTGACTTGCCCATAAACCACACTGTTTCCTGTCACATACATGGCTGTTCTCCTTGCCCACCTTCTCTTGGGACACATTCCTTCTACCATCTGCTATTATCAGGATCTCTAAAAGCTTTAGTTGTTTTCCTGCCAGACGAACAGCACCCTCTCCCTTTTTTATGCTGTAAAGCAGAACACCTTTTTTTGCCTAAAAACGATCCAGCAACTCTCCAGCCAGATTTCCAGCCTGGTGCCGCACAGTGTGGTCTAAAGGCCAGCGGAGGCTTCCAGTATTTGCCTTTTTATTCACTAAGTGAACAGAACCACTGAATTCATACCCTAAAAGCTATGTAGATTTTCATATTATGATTCAAGGTGCAATGTATGCATGTATTAAGTCACTTTATTGGGTAAAATAACTAAATTTGATCCTCAAGAGATGAAAGTGAAGCCTTAGATTTTGCTTATAATCTGACTAATCTTTTGTTGATTGTTAGGAGTTTGGAAATAATTTAAAGGTGCAGTGTGTATGATCTGGCAGCATCTAGCGGTGAGGTTGCAGATTGCAACCAACTGAAAATTCTCCCGCGTGCCAAGCGTGTATGAGAACTACGGTGGCCGAGGTAAAAATGTGAAAACACGAATGTCCCTATCTAGTGCCAGTGTTTGGTTTGTCCCTTCTAGGCTACTGTAGAAACATGGCTTTGTGAAGAGACCCGCTCCGTATGTAGATATAAACTATGGCTGTCAATCGATTGAAATATTTAATCGCGTGATTGACCAAAGTTAATCATGATTTATCGCATATTATTTATCTGTTCAAAATGTACCTTAAAAGGAGATTTGCGACGTATTTAATACTCTTATCAACATGGGAGTGGACAAATTTGCTGCTTTATGCAAATGTATGTATATATTTATAATTGGAAATCAATTAACAACACAAAACAATGAAAATATAGTCCAGAAACCCTCACAGGTACTGCATTTAGCATAAAAAGATGCTCAGATCATAACATGGCAAACTCAAGCCCAACAGACAACAACAGCTGTCAGTGTGTCAGTGTGCTGACTTGACTATGACTTGCCTCATACTGCACGATTATCATAAAGTGGGCATGTCTGTAATTGGGAGACTCGTGGGTACCCATAGAACCCATTTTCATTCACATATCTTGAGGTCAGAGGTCAAGGGACCCCTTTGAAAACGGCCATGCCAGTTTTTCCTCACCAAAATTTAGTGTAAGTTTGGAGTGTTATTTAGCCTCCTTCAAGACAAGCTAGAATTACCATGACATGGTTGGTACCAATGGATTCCTTATGTTGTCTAGTTTCATATGACACCAGTATCTTCACTCTAGCTTTAAAAGAGCCCACTACAACATAAAAATTGCGTTTATTCGTTAAAGAAATTAGTGCAGAAATGAACTAGTTTGGTTAGTTGGTAGTTTGGTTGATGCTCTGCAGTGGATACAAAAAATATTTATTTCTCTTTGTGTGACGCAAGACTTTAAACACACATTTTGACTTAAACCTCAGTTAATAAAAAAGAACTACAAGTTCTGTTTCTCCGCGGTGTAAATAATTAAATAACCTTTAAAAAGGTCAGAATATGCAGGTTTTGTTTGTCATCATATTTCTACTTGTTATGAGCGATGAGTCATTCATAAACTTTGTGAGAACACGCTGTTTCTGAAATGTGACCTCTAATAGTTTATGTCTACATGTAGCACCTTTTAAGTTTATTGAACTTTACCTTATTTCACAAGCAGACTTTATTCCTGTTGCGCAGCATGCGTTATTTTTGGTCCTCCTCACACATTCGGTGGAGGTTGGAGTGGCTGAAGATGGTGGTAGCAGCATGGCCTCAACCTGTGTTTTAGCCCTAATCTGTAATTGCATCCAGTGAAGGAGGAACAGCCTCTCTGACGTGACCGGCCATGGAGCGCGAGGCCGGAGTCGCCGCGCAAAGCCAGAGAGAGATGGAGAGATTGAGCAGGAACAGCAAACACAGATAAAAATGAATAAAAAAAAAGGGAAAAGCAAACGGATTGACTTTGGTAAGAGGTCACTTTTGAAAGTCCTCCCAAGTGATTGTTCGAAAGTACCATTTTTTCTCAGTTCAGGACACCCCAGAGATGTGAAGTGTAAGGTTATAGTATGGCCCAGTGCTCTATATTAATGGTGACTTTGGCTCACCTAATACGGATTCTCAGGGTTATAGCCCCCGGGTGCCTGCTGAGCAGAATGTGAATGCAAAAAGAGCCAATCCCTCTCCCCATCCCCTCCCTGGTCACCAGGGCCCCACCAGCCCTCGCTCAAGGTTACAGCCCATACAGCCTGGCAGCGATGAAGCCATCAGCGCTGATTTTAAATGATACCCTGGACTAGCCACCACTTAATGTGTTCCCTCTCCCTTTTACTTTTTCTTTAAACTCTTGATTATCCCCTTTTCAAGTTGATATTGTAATGCATGATCAGAGGAGAGGCTGAATGGGGAAGGCGCGTTTCTCCTTCAGTCGGTCGCCGGAGTTCCTGCCGGTGGAAAAAATAAAAAAGGAACGGTTTTGATCAAGACCCTGCCTCTTAAGCCCTGAGCTGTGTCTCACTGTGAACCCAGCCTGGGTATATAAATAATTTGCTATGCAAAACTCCTGCACAAGCCCCTGGAAGTCTTAGACATCATGTGTACATTTTTCCAGGGAAAACTACACGGCTTACAATTCCCATTCTGTAATTACACTGTTAGATATCCCCCTGCAGAAAAAAAAAAAAACGCTCCCTGCCACGGCTGTCAAACGATAGCTCCAACGGACACTGACACTTTTTCTGTGTTACTCCCTTCTCATTGCTCATGTAGATTCCGCTAATGCTTACTTGACGAGTAAAAATGTTATTCTAATGATGGTCGAGGGAGCAGGGTTTTTGCAGGTAGTTGTTATGGAAACTGCAGCTGCAGCTTAACTGTACGATAAGCCTCCTCTCTTACTGCTCCCCCCCCCATCTTCTCTTCCTTTTCGATCTAGTGAACACAGCATGTTGGAGTCATTACAGGAGTACAAATGGTTAAGGACAGAGCCGAGACATGGGGGACAACATTCACTCTGGTCACTGTTGCTATCTGTGAGCCACAATCTGGCCCGACACACAGGAGGATCGTGATGTGTTTCCGTTCAGTTTTAGTTAATTCATTCCTTCACATTATTTTCATTTATCCCTTATTAATAAACACAGCGTAATTGTAGCATAATCAAATGATATAGATAATTATTGCACTACTGTTATATTCCATATGGCGGATTTCCCTAAAATTACTCATTTGCCATTTTTGGAGACGCTTGTCTTTCTCTGTTGTTGAGACATGATCAGAGCTGTCGCGTTGCACTCGTCCGATTTATATTACCAAATGTGGAATATTTGTTTCCCCTCACTTTAGTGCTTATTGTTGATTTACAGCTAAACGGCTAAAACAGCTCATGATAATCTGATTTATAGGCGGTGTTGTGTAAGTGTTGTCTATTTTGCAATTGGATACTAATGCACTCAACAGGGTGAAGCTGAAGTTCCCAATTTGGGATCAAATTGTCAAACACTTGCTTTGACAAATTGCATATTTGTGGTAAATCATGGTGTAGTGCTGTTGACGATGGTTTACATTGGTCTTTTTTGTTGTTTCATCAGGTTAGCCCGGTCTCACCGAATGGCATATGAATGACACGCCAATTTAAGTCATTTCGTAATCGCAATTGTGGTTCTTGCTTTTTGCGTGTCATTTCACGCCATGTAGTCTGTACTGACTGCCTTGTAAACGCATCTGCGTGAATATGCTAGAGAGTAAGAACAAGTGACATAGTATAAAAAGTGAGAAAGACTGCTTATGGTGGATGAGAGGGGAGGTGGATGGGTCCCACAAACCAACCAGGAGACTGCTCTTGGTGTCCCAAAGTGTTGTTGAGTTATTTTGAAGTTACGTTAGTGAGGTTTGTGACGTGTTTTCTGTACTCATGTTACGTTGTTTACATACGTATTTTACTTAGTTTACGTACTTATTTTAAGTGGTTTTGTTGCCTAAACCTAATAGCAGCCGTTTCATGGTAACAACGTGACCCATTTACATTTTGTAAACAATAATGGCGTACATAAGTGTGCGCACGCATTTTGGCAGCGGAAGTACGGCGGAGTGCAATAGCTTGTCAAGCTATGCGACCACCAAATATCGCGAATGCAACCTAAACAAATTGGCAAATGATGACCGACTTCCAGATCCGTGTGCTATCAGTGAGTTGGCAGAATACATTAGCAAGTGGCCCAATATTTAGTGACCAGATATATACACGTATTTGGTGGAGAAACCTAGCGTGTAGCGTTACACCAGCGAGAAATTACGAGCATACAAGTCACTAGATGCTTACAACTACGTTATCTGTGGTTATGTACAGAACGTCAAATACCATGAGACTCCAGCGGCAGTCAACATGTTCAATAGCTTGCAGCCATAGAGGTGTTTCGGTTTAATGAGTGACCGTGTTAACTGGTGACTCTCAGCCGAATGCGTCGTGGTTGCTCGTGGTGACGGCAGCTGTTGAAAACACGAACAAAACAAGTAGGTTTTCCCGTAAAAGCCTTCAATCGATTTTAAATACATACTCATCTGCGTTTATTAACTACGTCAACCATTTACGTAAGTTGCTACGAGCAACCACGGACGCATTTGGCAGAAAGTTCGTTAAACCGAAACACTCGTGAAACGGTCGTGATCCTGACGGAAAGTTGAGTCGATTCTGACAACCGAACCAAACATTTTGATGCTGGTAACAGTTTTAATTCAATGTTTAAAGCTTGCGAACTCGTCTGACGGCTTGGGCAAAACGCCACTTCCGTTGCCAACATGCGCGCGCATGTATTTTGACGACGTCGGCTGTAAAAGGGTCTACCTAGCATTAGATAATGGTAGGTGTCACTCGTTGTGACCTCGTCCTGAGGTTCAAGGATCTATATGACACCCAGAGCAATTCATCCAACCTTCATCCTTCTTGTGTTTGACACAAAAGCAGACCATTGTCTGTTCTCCAGTTTGCACATTTCAGTGGCTACACTGATGTCTAAATTAAGGCTATGAATGAAGGGTGAACAAGTCTTTTTTTTTAGGGTGTAATTTGAGGCATAATACTGGGTTTGCTCCTCTCGGCTCAGCGTTTCCCTTTTCATTATGTTATTAAACAAATGAACACGTTTTACTTGATGGAGGCATTATCACAGGGTGCTCAAATGATGCTGAACCCCCCCGCTGTGAATGTAAGAAGCTGCAGCAGGAATTTATTTCAATTTAGGCTCCTTAGTGGCAATACAAGCAGCTCAATCAATGAGTGATGGGAACCTTTTATTAAAAAAGTACCTTCAGATATGTTCTGTGAACCAGACCTCTAACATTCTCGGCACAGCTTGGCTTTCACAGAAAAAAAATGTTTAATTCCGAAAAGAATTTAGATTGGATATAGAGAATTTCTCAGCAGATTGAAGGCCAAACAAAATGTAATTACTGTGAATAAAAAAGTGGATGTTTTGACTTCTTCTTTCTGATTTCCACATGGCTTATTGAACTGTTTGCAGTAGCTAATGAGCTCCATGTTAGATCACTCAAGGTTATAGCCGGCAGCATTACAGCTTAATGTGACTCGGGTGTGTGACAAGTTCCCTCAGCTTCCATCGAGCGTCTGTTTTACTGAACTTCCACAAACTTCAGCTGTGGTGATGTCAGTAATGATCTCCAAGTAAACCCAGCTAAAATAGCACAGTGACCTCATTATTGTTTCCATAGTTACAGAATGGCAGGGTTACAGTTCCTATCTATAGCGGCATTCACTTCACACAAAATACTGCATTTTCACAGTTGATAGTGTTTAACAGCTAAATTGCAAAAACAGCTCATGATAATCTGATTTATAGGCGGTGTTGTGTAAGTGCTGCTCATTGTGCAGCTGGATACTAATGCTCTCAGCAGTGTAAAGCTCAAATTCCCAAATTGTGATCAGATTTTCTAACAACTGCTTTGGCAAATTGAAATTTGTGGTAGATGATGGTGTAGTGCTGTTGATGAGAGTTTACATCGTTGTTCTTTGTCTTGTTTATCAAATATTATCATCATTTAAATACAATGATATCAATTCCAGACCCTGAAACTGCTTCACTGCCACCCACCCACCTATTTCACTTTCTGTGCCAGAGAAAGCATCACACACTTAATTGAACCAGCTGGCTTTGTCAGGCACGGATCCAAAACATGGATCTATATTTACTAGGTTATATCACTGTAAATGAGTCAACTAAAATATAACTCGTGAAATGATAGAAGACCTCGGTGCCTCTCAGGCCCGTAACGTGTAGAAACATGACAAGCCACTCTGTTTTCCATTTGGTTAAAAGGCGAAATTATATTCTTGAGTGTGATTTGCTAAATTACAGTTCAGCTTTCAGCAGCGAGGTGGCTTTTTCTTTCTGTTGTCTCTGTTTCGCAGGCACAGTCTTGCCTGTTCCCGTTTGGTATTTTGGTGACTCATTGTAAACTGCGCCAAAGGTGGAGGAGAGGCACAGCGGGGGGGGAGTCAGCAGAACTGGGACAGATTGGTGTCAAGAATAACAAAGATTTTGGCTTTCTTCTCTGATTGGTCTAGGTCAGTTGTTTCTACCACGAGTTTCTGACATGTTCTGTAATTATACAACATCTCATTCCATAACCGCAGGCATTGATATGCTGCTACAGCCTCCACTCTTTTGTGAAGGCTTTCTGCCAGACTTTGGAACCTGGCTGCAGGGATTTGCTCCCATTCAGCCACAAGAGCATCACTGACTATGTTTACATGCACATTAATATCCCACTATTATTCTGAATATGATAATATTCTGAATTTGATGCGGGTCATGTAAATAGTATATTCTGTTTGGACATTCTGAATTAGGCCTTATTCTGAATGTAGCATTTTCAGATTAAGACGTGTGATATATGTCCATATTATTCAGGTTTTAGGTGCATTCTTTGGACATTTATACAGCGCATTTGGAATATGTGTCTCAGTTGGTGTTTTTACGGCAGTTTGCGACACACGGCCTCTTGCCTGTTTACAGCCAGCTCTGTGCGTTGAACACATGGATGTACAAAGACAACTGGATACAGCTTTGTAGGCGGGGTTCCCAAACCATGAAACACAAGTAAGTAGACAGGTTGTCCACTTCCTTTATAAACACATATAGTGTAATGAATTTAATTGTTTGACAGTAGTCTCGACAAGAAAACCAAACAGACAAAATTCAAAACGAGAGAGTGTAAATGAACAATGCCAAAACTTGCAGGTGCACTTTAAAATATGACAATTTATTCAAGAGTTAATGAGTAAAATGTTAAAAACAGACTGAGATGTAAACGCAAATTACAACAAACAAAATGCATCAAGAAAATGACTAAATATCCATTTTTTTAAACTGGTAAATCAACTCAATTTAAAAAGTGTGTCTTCTGTCGAGTGCACACCAGTGTGCAACCCAACACATGCTTGTGATTTCTCATTTCGCAGAGTGTAGCAGGACTCCATCTTAGAGACTCCGATTGAACGCTCCCACCACGCATTGTTGAACCGCGGGTTCAGCTGCAGACAGGTGCTCTTGAATATTCATTGGCAGTGAGCCCTCGCAGATTCTAATCACTGTCAATATGTGTGCACTTTGCAACTGTCAACTACTCGGAAAACAAAATATGCCCCCCGCTTCTAATGCTTATGAAAATGTATGATGCAGGTAGAAAACAGAGAGTCCTCAGTTTATTTAACTGAGATTTACGCTAAGCCTGAACAATGGAATGGTTTTCAAATGATGTGGAGATATATGGAGGTTGGAGGTGGGGCTTCACATTAATCTGTTCAAATGTGGTCGTCTCAATTTTCAATTAAAGCACAAATAAATAAATATGAGTAATGGACTTTTATAGAACAGTATGTAATGTATAGATAAAGAGGCAAGACAACTTCTCTTTTGCCGGTCAAAAGTGTCTCTTGTAGCCTCGGGTCAGCTGCATTTCCTCCAACTCTGTCTCCGCTGTCCTGCTGCAACAATGTTTTGGACACCTTTTTTTGCGATTTCTCTTCAGGATCTATCTAAGGGGCTTCAACATGTCACTTTCTTGACGCCACAGAACACGGCTACTCAAAACTCCACCCACTCCTTGTTACGGTGACATCCATACATTCCTGTCCTGTTTGTTCCGCTAGCTGTTTATTTGAAAAGGTTAGTGTCCAGAACATCTTCACGGTGCCGTGCAGACATTTGTTATGTACAACTTTCTGACAACATGCTGAGCCATACAGCGAGCTACATTTGACAGGGTCCTGCTACACTTTCAGTGTGTCTAAAACCTGCAGTAAAACCTGCCTCCTGGATAAGGAGCTCCTCACCCACTTATTAACGTACATACCGTATCTCGACGTGAAGCATGTCCTAACTGGATTTTGAAATAGACTTAATGAAATAATGGCGATACGTATGTCACATAAGCGTCTATGAAAGTTTAACTTTACATCCAAATTTAGTTCTGTTATAACCAAGACGTCTTTTGACCTGCAAATTTCCAATAGATGCTTACTTGTGTGAGACGATGTCGGGGTCTGCGGAGGCTTTTGGGAGGGTTTATTTTTTTAGCTTTTGTCAAAATCAGAGACTGTCTGCATCAGAAGAACAACAGCATTGTTAGTTTGCTAAAAAAAAAACGATGTAAACATATAAATATTTTAGAGAGGAGGCCGGTGTGCATGAATGCACAGACTGGTCTCTTAAAAATTACGGTCCTATATTACGAAGCGGCATTGTCAATTACGTTTCGAGGGAACGTATTTTCTCCCGGATTACGTTTGTTTTCGACTTATCACAAATCTGTTTTTAATCAACATCCCTGGTTGGATTAAATACAGGACTTTCACCCAGGAGACTGCTGGTCTTGTCCCATGTGAAACCAAAAGTAACATACTTATTTTAACCCAAAATATGATCTTTTACTAAACTCAACCAAGTATTTTTGTTGCCTAAACCTAAAAGTAAAATAAAAGAGAAATTTAGCCAACGCGGATGTGCCAAAAACTGCAGTTCTTCGAATGGCCACTCGAGGCTGGATCCAAAAGCGAGTCAATCTCCATAGACCCCCATGTTAAAAGGCCCAACTTTACAGCATACAAATAAATACACGATTACAGCCTGGTACAAAAAACGGTTTTGGTCTCTATAGCTAATGTCCCCGTTCAAGACAACTGTTAAAGTTCGGCATAATTAAGGACGTGGCAGCTATGAGTGACAGACGGGTGCTGTCTCAGGTCGCTAGCTGCTAGCTGTCTGCTCTGCTGCGTTACCGGGCCCGCCTCAGCTCCACCAACGATCCACCTTTGCCTGTTTTTGGATAATTTAGGCTGTGTCGAGCCACCCACTTTGAGCTTCACAAAGACTCTTCAGAAACATATATAGACTATGTCCACAGTCTGTGGCTAAAACACTATAATGTTGGTATACATGTATGAAGAAATGTTGATATAAAAAATATTTTTGGTTCAGAAAGGTCGAGATTCAACACATGTGGTTTGCAGAAGTGTACAACGCCAACATTTTATTTTGGCGACTGGGTTGGGATGCATCAATAAAGTGGGTAACTGCGACACGGGAGACTGCTGTTCGCGTCAACGTTGGTTTCTTTGAACCCAAACACTAACCAAGTTGTGCTTAAACCCAAATAAACCCGTACCACAGAAGTGGCAGATCCGAGAACATACAAACCACTAAATGTGATAGTTTTGAAAAGCACAGACAAACAATAACTGTCCTGCCAATTGGGAAGCAAAATCAGAAAACTCTTATTTGGATTGTTCCGTAAGGCAATGATAAACAGCATTGTTGTTATTTAGTTTGGAAGACTTTTGCAAATCACTGAATCCATGCTTAGCACTGTAAAGGTCTGGGGTCTCATTTATAACCGTTGCGTACGCACAAAACGGGGCCTGAAATGTGCGTACGCCACTTCCCACGCAACAGTTGTGATCTATAAAAACAAACTTGACGGGAGAATGTGCGCACCTGTACGGAAACTTTGACCCATGCGTACGCACATTATGGAGGCACCGAGGTAGGGGAAACTGGCCACGCAGATGGTGAGGCGGTGAATTGAAACCAGATTGAAGAAATTAAACATTTAACGTCACTTCATATCACACGTTACTTATAGATCCACTTTATCATAGATATTTAAACCAGCAGTGTGCTAGTGAGCCATACTTAACCCATAAGCACCTTACAAATGTTAAATATATCAGCCAACTCAAATCTCAAAGCAAATTCCGCTCAATATCTCATCAGCGCTGTCTCACGTCCCCCCCCCCCCCCCCCCCACCACCTCCGGAGCGCAGAGGAGCGGGCCGAACTACCGACACTCAGCTGTGGAGCAACGTAGCTGTTGAAATCATCATCATCGGAGATATCAAAGTATGATAGTAGTTTTTATAAAGTGTAAAATCGCTGCAGTGAACACGATATGACTTATTTATGGTTTATTAGATAGGGACATATACAGTATAGATAGACAAAAGGAAAACAGCTGTCCGATGTAACTATCAGACTGTCTCCAGTGCGCCACCGCGGGGCGCAACACACACTCAGCTCCCTCCAGTCACCTCCACCCAGCACATCTTCACC
Source organism: Sebastolobus alascanus (assembly GCA_916701645.2). Lineage (NCBI taxonomy): Eukaryota > Metazoa > Chordata > Actinopteri > Perciformes > Sebastidae > Sebastolobus > Sebastolobus alascanus. Next base: position 2,432,454 of record CAKAOJ020000072.1, on the reverse strand, counting down.
TCCTGCACATACAGTATGGATTGAGTAAATTAGCAAAGTGTGGAAATAAAGCCAGTGACAGCTCTCGCACAATCGTTACTCTCCATATCGTCATATCATTATCAGTCTTAATCATAATACAGGCCAAGTTCGCCATAAAAACTTAAATAAATACATTGTGTTCACCTATCAAACTTCCTTTTTAAATGATATCCAGGGTGGGGGATATTACTGATTGTCGCGATCATTTTGACAAGTTGTGAATCGAGCAGTTAGATTGCTGTAAACATATAAACACTGCCGTGAGACTTGTAACATGCTGCATGGTGGATGCACTGGCACTGTGAGGACTACGTGAATGAAATAATTAGGAGGGAACGAGTGTTCATGGACCTCCTCACCCACAAGAACCTCGATCTCTGTATCGGAAAAAACTCCTTTTTTTGATCTTCCTCTCGGTAGTCGCCGTGATTTACCGTAAAGATCCACTGATCAACAGGCTCATTTACATGCAGAAACATTCATGAGGTGCTTTGCATTGACCATTTATGGCTGAATGTGGGCGTGTCGAGGGCGGGATAGGAGGCTGATCCACCTGCGCACATTCCCAGGTGGAATGTGGGAACATTGCCTGCAGGTGTGCGTACGCACAGTTTTATAAGTCTGATTTTTTTTTGGCGCACGCCATTTTAGGCTTTTGTGCGCACGTACATTTTTAGTATGGATCCTACGCACTGTTTTATAAATGAGACCCCTGGAGAGGCCTTGCATTTTGGAGCGTTTGCAGCTTTTTTGTCAAAGTCAGACTGTCCTCACCAGAAAAACAACAGCATTGGTTGTTTGTTCAAACGCGTAAAATGACCCTTAAAAACCTTGTGGAGAGGAGGTTGGATGGGTCAACAAAGTCAGCGACTTTGACACGGGAGACAGATGTCCACATCTCATTTCCAGTCATTCTTTTAACCATGAGCACAATCATTTTTGACACAGTCATGTTTTAGGGAAGGCGCTGACAAACAGTGTTGTCCTGCCTGTAGGGGGGGCGCAGGATCAGAAACCCGACCGATTTTGCCCTTTTGTTCGGAGAACTTGTTGACATCCATCCCTTGTATGTGAAACGCTGTCGGAGTCTGGGGAGGCCTTTGTGTTGGAGGGTTTACAGCTTTGTAGCTTTTGTTGAAATCAGCAGGTTCAAACAGTGTCCTACAACCAGCTGGCACAGCCCTGAACCTCAGGACTCCACTGAACTGGGATGAGGAATGCGAGGTCAGAGCCAATGCCATTGCCAGGGCTGACTGAGTCATTTTACACTCTGTCATCACTCTTATCACAATTTTACCCCCTCTTTCACTCTATCTTGATTGGTCACTCCTCTCTGGAACACGTCTGCACCCTAGAGGCTTTATCTGTGATTCCTTATCATCCCCAACTCTGCCTATCTCTCACAGCTCCCCCCCCCCCCCCTCCTTTTCCTACTCTTTTTTCCCACTGCACCTCTCTCACTCTTCCTTCCCATTTGTCTGTTGTCTGTCATATTTGTCCTTCTCTATCTCCTGTAATAGAGTTGGAATTATACGTTGAAAGTAAATAGTGTTTGGATAAAATAGATGTGGGTTTCAGTCAGGTCCCCTCCGGGAGCACACAGCTCCTGACTTAATTATATTATTCTTTCTTAGGTACATTTTGCGGCCATATTTCCATGCTTTTACCCTGTAATCACAGGGATGAACTTATCACTGCAGTACATCTGCGAAGATAGCCGGACTTTACACTTTGCACAATGTCAGCAAGGCTTGACACTAATTATGATAGTTTCAAAGTCAGTGAGATTCACAGCAGAAGCACATTTATGCAGGATCCATTTAAATTCTTAATTGTGCCTTACTGTTAAAAGTAGGGAGTCTGGGTATTTGGTGTATAGCCGTAGGAGCTGTTTGCCCTTGGCGATTCTTTCATCTTCAGATTTAATAGCACGAGTCAAACAGTGTTTGGTAAATTTGACTGGGGTACATCAAGTAGCTGGAGTTCCTTGTGCTAATATTGACCTGAAGGAGTGGGTGAAAAGGAACGTGTGGGACATGAAGATCCCTATGAGATGGAACAGGGACAGAATGCAGTGAACATTGTTAGAGGACGAGCGTGTTTGATATGTGTCCTTTGTCTTTCTTGCCTTGAAAGTCACTCGTATCCAAGACTTTTGTTTGGCATCTGATTTTCATAATGAAGGTGACGGAAGCTACTTTAAGGTCTTTCAACACCGCTTTGAGGTTTTTACATGAACCTGTTACAGAGTTCAGTTGACACTTCCTTCTAGAGCAGTACCCCGTGTACCTGTACGCTGCATTTTAAAGGAAAGGATTAGAGAGGCACAGACGTGGAATCTTAGGGGCTGAACTATTTCTTAGGTAGTTGAGGCCAGAACTAGTGCAATATGATAAAGTTACTCTTGTATTGGCAAAAAAGTGTGAATAATAAAACAAGATTTTTTTAGATTGACCTGTTTAGGGCTGCCCCTTCTTAGTCAATTTGTCGACTAATTGATTGTTTTGGTCCTAGTCGACTAAGATTTCTTTAGTCGATTAGTCATTTTTTATTTTTTTCACGTGGAATGACTTGTATTAAAGTGGTGCTTTTGTATGATTCTTTGTGGAAAAACTGTGGTGTTACAGATCTGCAGATTAAATCAACTAATCGATTAGTCGACTAAGAATTTCCTTGTTCGAGGCGGCCCTAAACCTGTTAATTCTCGCTTTTTTATAAACAAACATTTGTAAACATTCTTCATGAAATGGCTAAAGAGCCCCAATATTAGATACTGTTTGATGCACTATACAACACCCAGCATGTATGTGTTGTAGGCTTACTTACATAAGATTCTTCGTGGCATGAACTCGCAAGGTTCAGCAGTGTTGTGAGGCTAGCAGAGACTGACATGCATCTATCTTCCTACATGACACATTTATACTATCCATTCACAGCTATTGTAAGAAAAGTCGCCATTAACAGGAAGTCCCTTGAGATAGAAATCCGAGGGAAGTCCCAGGGGACTAAATTCTTAAAGATGCTAAATGCGAAATTTGGAGCATATTTATTGCCTCCACATGGCTCTCAACATGGCTACGGCTGAGCCGTGGGCTCGCAGCTATCGGTGCTAACAGCGCTGGCAACAGTGCTGACAGAGCTAACAGTGTCAACCTGGTGGGGAACCGGAGGGTGTGTGCTATGCTTCCACGACGACACCGTAAGTTGGGACAACGTTATGATCGGTAATCTTCATATGAGCGCAGTGCAGAGCGGTGGCCATTAGCTAGCCAGCGGGGCACGCTCACATGCACTACCATGCACTAAAAGGCACGCTCTGCTGGCCCGTCTATATCAGCAAAGCACAGAGAAGCTCTGATTCCAGCACAAAGAGGGAGAGTGACTTTATTCTCTGCTCAGGTAGACATTACTCCTCTCCGTCTTTACATAGACAATAGCAACATATTCTCGTACAACAGTTCATATGCCGGTTTTTCACTAGCCAAAGTTTAGCATAAGTTTGGAGAGTTATTTAGCCTCCTTCATGACAAACCAGTATGGCATGTCCAATGGATTCTGTAGGTTTTCTAGTTTCATATGATACCAGTATCTTCACTCTAGCTTTAAAACTGAGCGCGTTACGACCCCTGAAAGCTCGGCAGCACGTCACATGTTTAAAGAGGTTAATTCAAAAATCGTCAAATGCGTTAATGCGTCAAAGAAATATGAGGGGTTAAAACGGATTTGCATTAGTGTTATTATCGCGTTAACTTTGCCAGCCCGAGTTTATTTTTAAATACCAGACCGCCACCCTTCTGCAGACAATCCCCTCGGTGAGGTTTAGAAACCTTAACGAGTTTCTATTCCTGCTTTAATTTACCACAAGATTTGTGTTTGTTTGGTTGAGGATGAGCATCAATCTCACTGGATTAGTTTGAGTTGTTATTGTTTTCCGTCCAGTTTTCTATTGCTGCAACTGTTATACGGATGTAAGGTGTAGTGTTAATTATTTCAGATTGAACAACATGTTTTTAAATCAGTGTTACTTAATTATTAGTGTATTGCTTTGTGTTTGATTCAGTCTCTTGTCCCTGAATGTGTGCACTTGACTTTTAATAGCACATTAGTATGTGTCTGTGACTCTCCCCAACACCTGGCTTTCCCATTTCCTCCACTCCACTTCATTCAGCAGCACATTTCGCTGGCACTGAACTTACTTTTGATGATTATTTTGGCAACAGGCATATTTTTATACTCTCTGAAGTGAATATATTGCCGAGCCAGCTTGAAGTCCTCGCTCCCTAAGTTTAGTGAAGCTGTGGTTATCGTGGGTTGCAGATCTGGAGACTTCCCTCATTTCCCTGTTTATCAGTTAATTCTGGCCAAAATGACTTATTGTTATTTCCGCTGCTTGTCTAATGGAACAGCATTATCAAGGCTCTGTTTTTATGAGATAATGCTCGGGAAGACACTGTTCAAGGTCTGGCACGGTCTACCAGATGTCAGATTACCACAAGAAAAGGCACTGTAAATAAAAGCACAGGCCGTCTTGCTGTTGCTCACCACTGTGTACAACATTGTGAGATATCAAAATGATCAGCCTATTACAGTCTTGACTGTGTTCAAGTCCAATACATGGCCTTCTCGTGTGCAGTGAAAATCACCATCACCTCATCCATAAATAAAGTGAAGGCATTGTACAAAAAGAAAAAAGAGAGACTTGTCCAGTCTCCAGCGAGCCCCATTCCAGTTTTTTTTTTTTCCCAGTGGCGAGTCACAGCTTACATTGTCTTATGTTTGCTCCATGTTGTCATTCTCAGCACATTTCATAATGGATGAACATATTTCCTTCGTATACAGGAAAGCGCTGATAATGAGAGTTCTCGTTCTTTAGAATTTGCACCACTGATGATAATGGACTTCATTATGTCCCTCTTCCAGTAAGCTGTCACCCTGAACAAATTTAAATTAGCCAGCCCAGAACAGATCTTACACCAAGATTATTTCCATTCAAGGCACCATTTGGAGCTGTTTTGATTCCCTTTAATGCAGGACTTTTCACTCCAGCAAGCAGCAGCCCTGTTTATTTGACTGTCACAACATTATAAATTACTGGCAGCTTTCTAAGCAATGACAAGAGGGGAGAAAAGTCACCTAGAACCGGCCTCGGCTAAGAGAACGGGCTGATGTGAAGGATGCTGGCTCACTGGCTCCGAACAGGGCAAGGTGGGGTCTTGGGCAAGGGACCCTGAGGGAACCATGTGGTGGAAACCATACTGTGACTCATTCAATAAAGTTAATTAATGATATTTTACACATAATGAGGGTCGGTCTCCCATGTGGTCCCCCCTCAGGTTGAGTTCATGGAGAGACAGCAGTTTTGCTGCGGCTGCAGGGACCATTCTGGAAACAAACCACGGCTTGTAACACGTCAGGTTGTGTTAAGGTCATTTTGTTATGACTTTGTCTGTTTGAAAAATACATTTACCTTGACATAGGCCTCTAACATCCATTGATTTATGGATGGACTTGTTATATCTAAGCTATTCTTCATATTAAGTCAATCTATTCTTTTATCATTAACTTATTCACTTGTCAATATTAATATTAACATGTTTTTTAACAGTAATTTTGACATGGAAGCCACTGCACCTGTATTACAAACATGCAGGTTGGTTTGAAACCATCTTGTTGCATGCAACATAAATAATGATACTCAATACATTATTGGTTATTGGAAGCCTAAGGCTGCATTCACACCAAATCAGGCGTTAAAAATTTAAACACAATCAACTTTTGGAGAAATGCAAGTCGACATCCCGTCGCGGTGGCCAATCACGTAACGGGCGATCAGACCGGAAGATGCCCGCGGGAAGAAGAGCAGCATGAATGACCCAAACACAACGGAGTGTAACGTTACCTTTCACGTGTAGTCACTCAGTTTGGCCGAGGGCACCAGTTTAAACCCACTGTTTTCTTTCTTTCAAAGGTCTTTTTATTGATTGTCAGTAATGAATAAAACAGTAACTGTACAGGGAAAGGATTTTTGTTTTTCTCAACAACACTCACTGGTGTCATAACACATCCATCTGCTCACACAAAAAAACAAACACACAGGCAACTACAGCTGACCACAGAAGATAAATCTAAATTGCGGATAAATAAAGTTACAAGTAGAGAAATAAAGCAAACAGAAAATGGGATAGGAAAAGAAAAAAAAAAAGATAAAAAAAAAATAATAATTATAATAATAATCATAATAATAAATAGCTTCTCAGAAATTACTTTAGTGGGATCTCAAAAAATGCCAAGAAGGGGTGCCACACTTTATAGAATTCATCCTCTGTTCCTCAGGTAGTATGATGGATTTTGTCAAGATTCACACAGGACATAATGTCTCTAATCCAGTGTGAGTGGGAAGGAGGGACAGAATACTTCCACTTGAGTAAGATATCTCGTCAACACGTTCAGTTTTGCTTTCAGCGAGTCCAAATCAGGAGCAATGCCAAAAATGTCAGTCAAAGGATTTGGCTTAATTTGGGAACCCACCGTTGTGATCTCGCCTCGCATCCTGGTTAGTTATTGAAAGTAAACGTGTTTTTTTAATCTGTCAATGCGGACAGACAATCGGTCGTATGACCCGGCATACTAGCAGCATGGCGTCACACAAACGGGCCATTTAAGTGACAATCCCACACCGTCGCACAACCCTGCGCTAAACCGCCTGATTTGGTGTGAATGCAGCCTAAGGCACAGCTAGAATTAACATTACCAAACGCTACAGAACACAAAAAGCAACATACACCAGTTATTATTTACCATGTGTACACAAAGCAAGACGGTGTCTTTAAACCAAGATTCAACACCAAACAGCAGTGAAAGCGCCAATGTTGACAAAACAGAAAAAAAAAACAGTTACATGTGCAAAGTTCAAATTAATCTTTAAATACAAAAGCAGACTCATGTTTGCATTGGAAATCTAAAAAGGGCTGATCATAAATAAAACTTTTTCATTTTCATATAACACCTATACTCTGTCTCTCAGTTAGCTCAGTACTTACTGGCACAAAGAAAAAAAAAGAAAACATCATCCACTTCATTTTTTTCAGTAAATATGGAAAGGTGTCACATTTAAGTTAACAAGAATAATACAGATGCTTGTAGGTGCTAAATGCGAGATTGGGGGCGTTTTTGTTGCCTCTCGACAGCTCTCAACATGGTAGCAGTGAGCCAGCGGCTCACAGCTAATGGTGCTAACAGCGCTAACGGTGGAAACAACAGCAACAATGCTGACAGTGTAAACCTGGTGGCAACGCAACGGCGTCGTCGGTCGGGACGGCGTTATCAGCTGTGACCGCCGTATGAGCACAGTGCAGAGCGGCAGCCATGAGTTAGCCAGTGGGGCACGCTCACATGCACTAAAAGGCACACACGGCTGTCCCAGCTATGCCAACAAAGTGAGGAAAAGCTTGGATTACAACACACACGGTGGGAGAGCGACTTCATTCTCTGCTCAGGTAGACACTACTCCTCAATATCTTTACATAGATAATATCAACATATTCTCATACAACAGTTTGTATGACATCTTACGAAAAAGTTATTCCTCCTTTATCGTTCGTTTTCCTACGAATGTCCAGCAACACGTGTCAATTTCTGCCCGTTACATGCATACAGTCTTTTCAAAATATACTTCCGTCTTCACAGGAAACAACTTCCTTAAGTTTAGGCAACAAACCTACTTAGTTAGGTTCAGGACCCATCCACCCCGACCTCCTCCCTACGCGACGTTCGCCGCTATTTATACTTCCCAGTTCACGATTACGTTAATTACACACTAATTGATTTTGTGGGTTATGCAGGAATTGCAGTGCATTACTTTTCGTAGGCATAGCTACGAACGGTGTATGAGGCCAGCCTGCAAATAGTTGTTTGCTGCTGTATTAATGCTCTGGATATCGTACAGAGCACCTTTAAAAATGCTGCATGAAGCATCTGTATTAGGATGTGAGCTGTGCAGTCATTCACAGCTCATGGTGTGGGGTTGAAGGTTAGACCGTGACAGATGAGTGGACATGCTCAGAGAGAAGTGAGCTGGATTTGTGACATGGCCAATTACTGAGAAAAAAAAGAACAAAAATAACACATTGAGCTTGCATCCTTTTCAGCAGTTTAACCCCTTCTATCTGAGTAAAAGATGTCATTCACATTAAATGTACACACTAAAAATCAAAAAAACTGCAGCCAAGCTTTTCCACATTTCGTATATATATATATATCCGTTTCTAGGCCTAGGAGTCAGATTGGTTCTGATTAGCATGCTTTCAGCTGTATTGACTCATGGTGAGACTCTGGGCTGGCTTCCCTCGAAAGGTGTAATAAACAGAACCTCGGAGGCTGCAGCATCTGCATTAACACCTTGCCGGGGATGTCTCCTAGGGCCCAGGAGCCGAGGACAGTGCCTTCCCTTCACACCTCGTTACTCCTGTTCCCTCCCGTGACCTTTCCCTGCAGGCAAACACGCACCCCCATGAGACGGCAAGCCAATCAGTACCCCTCTCCCATCCAGCCCCACCCCGCACAACCCTTCCTCTTTGCCTCATTCCCTTTTTCCCTCTGCCCAAATACACCGTCGCTGCAACTGTCATAGACTCCTTGGCTGAGTGGTATCGTCGTCGCCGTCCCCCATCATTGTCCTCCACTCTATCAGTCAGCGCTGTTTACGTGCAGGTGATTTTTGCTTTTGAATCACTCCAGCGGAAACTGATGTGACCTTGAAGAGAACGTCTGCGTCTTTTAGACCTGAAGAGGAAGGAGAGCGCTCTTTGAAAGTCTTGTCTTTCATGTCACTAATAGACAGGAGGCTGTCTGAATTACTTTTTTTTTGACCAGTCATTACAAAGATCAGGACGGGCTTGAATGCATCAAGCCTTGAGAGAGTGAAAATGGAGTTCTCCGGGTGAAAGGAAAACGGGCCCTCTGGCAAGGTTGCGTGGTTTGTCTTTGATGCTCCTGGCTTGACACGGAGAGCTCACCTTGACTGGGTCATTTATTCAGACACACACTAAGTCACCTGGCACTGGGAGGCTGAGAGACAATTGCATTTAGCCTTCATGGAGCAATGATGCCCGGGCACCAGAAAACATTTATATTTTAAACTTTCAATGGCCTGCCGCAGTTTAAGCGGTAATCCAAAAATTAATAAACAACATTCTTTTGCCTTGGATATATAATTAAAAATATGGCTCTGCTATCAACTTTAATTAATTCTCAGCTAATATTCCTTTTTCAAAGCAAATCAAGATATGAAAAAAAAACAACTTTTTGAAGTCAGCCACGTGTCCCGAAAAAAGTAAGAAAAAAAAAGGAGTCGTGAAAAACATGTAAATGGTGCAGAAGCACTGGCTAGATGGCACTGCCCTTATCGCTTTTACCTTTCTGAACAAACCATCCCAACCTGACCTAGGACGTCTGCGAGTCTCACACCGTAGATGAGTTGCAAACTGCAGTGTGGCGAGTCAGAGCACAGAAAAACCCTGTTAATTGGTCCAGTCTGGCTGGCCCCTGTCAGACGAGGCCTTTCATGGCCTTTTCATGGGTTTCTCCTGGGAGAACTGAGGAGGCTGCCTGTAATGAGGCACCGTACCTGGTTGCAGAGGGGGGAATCAGGAGGGTCACTCGTGGGCAATTAGGGAGAAATAATGAGAGCTTTCTCTTTCTCTCTGTCTCTGTTTCTAGCCCCCCCCCCTCCTCCTCCTGTTTCCTGTGAGGACGGTGGCTCATCGGGTAACTTTTTAGGGGGGGGATCCCTTGAGAGGCAGCTCGAAAGCCAAAAGTAGCACTGCGAGAAGAGAGCCAGAGCGTTGTAGATCTTCCACAAATATGCACAAAATAGCATTCACCACGCATGCCGTAGCTCTGTTGACCAACAGCGGCAGCAAGCGAGATAGCAAACTTGAAAAGATGATGTTGAAATATGTGCACGTGACACCTCTCCCGAGAAATCTTGAAGTGACACTTGACATGCTATCAAATGAGCTGAATCTGAATGCAACCTGCTATCGTGTCTGACGTGTTGCGAGCACCAAAGGGATGAGATGAGATGCTATAGCTTAGCTTGTATACAGTTCATTATACGGGGCGAAGGTGAGATGCTATATCTAAGCTTGTATACAGTTCATTATACAGAACTAGTTTCCCCGTGCACTCCTGGGATCCCAGTTTTTATGCAGCCGGTGTTAGCTACTGTAGCTGCTTCTGTCTGGAGACGGATTTCCACTTCTTCGACAGAGATTGATGTGCTGCCCGTCCCCTTCTGTAATAGCACTCAATATCCACTGCACTTAATATCCAAATGGCACCAAATCAAAATCACAGCCAGTCTGACACCGGGGCGAAACACCTCGGCTAAGTGCAGCACCTTATTTACATGCACGGAACTGATTCATTTTTTTAGGGGGTTGAAAGGTGATCAATAATTTACATGCAGGTAAGTGCCTTATATGTGTGAAATTGTCCACACGCCTCGAAGAATAATGGAGAAGTATTTGAATTGCAATAGAGCTGTTATTAGCTGCAAAGAGCCATAAAAATTGATTAAAAACCAAATTGTACAGGGCAGAGAGTTATTTTATTGTGCATCTTCTGCTAAAAGGAACATGATTGACTTTAGAAAATATATTGTTCAAATAATAAGTTTTGCCTGTTTAGGTGTGAAAATCCATAGAATACTGGACCAAAAAAAAGCCTTTTGTGCAGCCCCAAGGTTCTGCTTTTCATCAAACTGCGAGATCCACAAAATAAAATCACTGTGAAGCTGGTCCTCCCACTTCCTTCTCCTTTAATGATAATCACAGATTCCCTCTCCACAGGCTTGCTTTATACTTGCTTTAGCCTTCAATTTTTGCTTTTTGCCGCTTTAGCACGGTGTTGAAAAAAAACCCTTTGAATGCATTTGTTGTTGTTGAGGAATACTAAGCTGCAGTGGGTTGAAATGTAGCTGCTGCCCTTTCTGTGGACACATCAGGCATTGAGCACGAAGGAGAAAGAATACTGTGGGCGCAGACTGGTACTGAAGGCTGTGTTTTGCATTCGGTTTTGTGTTTTGAAGTAGTACCACAACACTGATGGCATGACAGATTTGGGTTAGGATCCAGACCTTGTTTTGGATCTTGCTGTTTTTTTTGCCTTGGAGAAAGGGCCATAAATGTTACAGCAGTCATGGAAATCCCTCCCTGGTTCAAGCTCCATCTGTGCACACGAGTCGAGCAGAATGTGCACGAGGCAGTAAAAAATGAATGTGAGGATTGCGAGATGGCCCAGGGAGTCTGTTACGCTGATAGAAAATGTAAAGTGCTATAGTCATGGATGTAATGTAGAATGATTGTCTGTCTCCCCTGTTTATTTGCCAGTGTAAGGGCTGTAATGGAGACAAATGCTCGTCTGAGCCTGTGAACCTGCTGCTTTGGCAATCTAACTCCTCGGTACATGTAGCCGCCTGCACTGTGAGGACTGTGTGAAGGCAGGTGAGAGGTCCTCAGGTGACTAACCTGGGTTTTATGCCTTAATGACTCCTTGTTACTCTCATAGCTATTTCCCAATTGCCACCAGCAATTCCACCCTCTGTGTCCATTAGATGCAGGGAACATGGATCAATATGTGATGCAATTTCCCTGGGGAATGCACGAGGCTTCTTTAGGGTGGCTGGCCCACTTTCTCCCCCTCTTGTTCACTCTCTCATTTTCCCTCTTCCTCTCTCTCTCTCTCTTGCTTCCTCCTCCTCCTCCTCCTCCTCCTCCTCTTTTACATGCCATGCCGAGTAAACCTCAGGCAGGTGTTGCGAAGACAAAAGGAGATTTTGCTCAATCATTTATCTAAGTGAAGTAAAATTCACCGACGACAGGAAACACTTTGTTACAGCAGCTAAAACAGAAACCTGTCACCCAGGTCTCTCTAAAGCACATGAAGAATGAGTCATCACCAGTCCAACACCCACCCAATAGCGAGGCTGGCACTCAGCATGCCAGCAACATCATCTGCCTTACAAGGAATGTTGCCCAGCTATTATCTTTGAACAATGAGACACGGTTTGCTAGTATTCGATTTTGCAAAGGTCAACATCATTTTGCCACTGGAGTAAAGTGTTGTTTTCATAATGAATATGCCCTAGATCATGCACAGACACAACACGGCCTATACAGTCTCAGTGCATTAAAGCTCAGAGAGCAAAAGCACATTATAAAGCAATTGCATGCCTTTGTTAACAGAGCCTTTTTTGGGGTTTTGTGTCATGATATTTTATTGTGCACTTTGTTGGTCCTTTTTGCACTGTAAATCCCATTAATTATTAAAGTAATGCTGAGTTGCAGAGGCTGTTAAAAGATGCTTTTTATGTACCTGGACCTTTTTACTCTGTGATATATACTTGATTATATTTCTTTCTTAGTGTTATTGAGTTTTCACTCATCTCACATCTATTATTTTCTCTACAACTAGACCAATGTATAATGTTAACATCCTTATGAAACCCAGGAGAAGCCCACAGATCGTCAGGATTATGCCTGAAGTTTTTCTCATAATTGTTGTTATGTTTTAGATTCCCAAAAATAGCACTCTTAACTGTTCAGACAAGTATGCTATTAATGCAATGCTATAACTGATCCTGTATGCTAACTAACATGCTAACTAGGAAAGGCCCCAAGTCCCAATGCCATTCAGGTAGTGGTGATAGCAGTCAGTGTATCATATGCCGCATTTCCACTGCATGGTACGACACGGCTCAACTCAACTCACTCTTTTTTTGGTTTTACATTAGAAAAAGTTGTGGATGGGTCCTAGGTTCCAAGCGAGCTGAGGCAATAATAGAAGGTGGAGTTAAAACACTGCAGACCACTGATTGGTTAGAGAGGATCATCACTAGTGCGACATGGGACATCCTGCACAAACCCGCCATTTTTAAATAGCCAGAACCATCTGAAAAGCCCTCATTGGAAACTGGCACTTTCAATCAAACTCTTGCCGGAGCCAGTCTGGAGAAGAGCGAAAACATCTTTTCCATCGAGAAAAGCGTTCAGTGCCGTTCTTTGCTCTTCTTTCAATGAAGAAATAATTGTTCTCATATAACTGATGCCATTGCAGCATCTACGCTAACCTCTTCAGGCCATTGTCGTTTAGAACGAACACTTCACCACTCGATGTCGTCTCACACTCACCTAAGCCACGCCTCTTGCTGCCAGTAGCATCTCACAGGACGCTGATTGGTCCGTGATTACTTGAAGCCTGACGAGATGGATTTTCATGTGATATGTGAACCTGCAATGCATGCAACATATTTCAGATCCAAAAATTCACTTAACCACACTCTTTATTCTTAACATTAGATTCTTTCTTTGGAGAAATTTAGTGCCCTTACGACTTAGCCAGACCCTAGATTGGACCACACAAACTTTTCTACAATAAAGCTAAAATATTGCTTACCTTTGTAGGTGGCCACCGTTTGTTTTGTTGGTCCAGGACACCGGGCACAGCGGAGGCGATCTCTTCCAATCCTGCCGACAACGCCACTATGTGGTGGAGATATGGGAGACAGATAAGGAGCAAAAACGCAGATTGACCGAGATTGTGGACCTGATAGACTTTATTAAAACAGAGTAAAGCCGAGACAACTCTGCAGAAAAGTCTAAGTGGCAATCACCAGATGCCTCCTTTTATACACATCACTGTGGGTATAAACGTAATTAATTAGGTCAATAAACATATGTCGGTACACCGTGACATGAAGTCATGACAACTGCAGACGTGTCCTCTGGTCATTTTGAGGACATAGCAAACATTCTGTCACGCATCCTTCTCCAACCAGTTTATGATTAAGTGATTTCATAACAGTCAGAGCAGTCAGTATTCAGGCCTGTCACACTACCATATGCTCGCATGATGCAGACAAACATCAGGCCACTATATACTGCGTACACAGGGGTGCCGACGTAGAGGGCAAAAAAAAAAGAGTTTGACTTGCCGCAACACAGTGTATTGGTTAATCAAATTGCGCATTCCTGGTATATGTCTGTGATGTGAACCAGATAACTCAACCGTTCACTTTGTCATCTTTATGGTGGAGGATAAATCAATTGACGCCGTGATAAGTTTCAGTTAAGAGTTGGAAAATCCAGTGTTTTTCAGCAACTGATAGGCTTTCATCTACTACTCAATCTAGCCTTCCTGGGTTGTATGTCTTCATCTCACCGGTACCTTATACAACTACATACTATACTACACAACCCTTTGCATTTGATTTGATTTGATTTATTTCGACATATCAAAAATATATAAATATGTGTATATATATATATATATATATTTATATTTATATATATAACATATATATATTTATATATATAACAGATCATATACAAATAAATATTCATTGAGAAAGTGTCGAGGATAACACCATAAAGTTAATGGAGAACTTGTTTCCATTGTGGTCCTCTTTCCAGGAAGACAAACATAGCAAGCAAAAGCCACATATGACTAAGCTACACTGAACCATCACATAGGCTACATGAAAAACAACAATACATCCATCCATATACAATTACAGAGCAAAAAAAAAAAAAATGCATTGCAGTTCTTTAACGCAGTGCTATTTTGTATAAAAACAACAAATTTACAAACATAGTTTTCTCTGTGAAGTTTGCAGCTTTGCACAATAACTCCCAATTTCCCTCTTTAGAGTTGCAGTTGGCCTGGTGGTGTGTAAACTAATTGATTCATTCAGTTTGTTTGGTAGAGGCCTTGTAATGATTCGGGATATGGAGGGCTGCATTTGAATGTTCCCTTGCTGTGGTAGTTTGCAGCTTTTCTCAAGGTTAAGTGTTTCATGACAACAGATTGTAAATGCAAAATGCAATGTTTACAAGGCAATGGCCCACATTTTTTTCCCCCTCCAGTCCACACTGCCATGGGTCAGTGATTTTCTGTGGGCTTTAGGTTTTGTAGTTAGCACAGCGTAGCAGTTGAAAGATGTGCATGGTGCGGTGGGTGATCAGAAAGTCTGAAATTGGCCCAGAGAGAGCACCGCTGTCAGAAAAAGACCACAGCGTTGAAGGAAAGAAATGGAAAATGCCATCCCCTGCTGAGTGAATGAATACATGAGTTTCTCTGTGAACCTTTGGTCGTACTGCTTGGATCACAGCATCAGCAAAAAGCACTCTTAACAGTCTACAGGTTTCTAAGGGGTATAATAAAGCAGGAAGGGTTATTTATCTCAAAATGCATAGGTTAGGGTGAGGTGTGGGAGGGGGGGGTATTCAGTGTGAAAGCAGAAGGAACCAACAGTTAACATCTTCACTTGTCCCATTGTTAAATTTGTCCGCAGGGGGATATTTCTGTCAGCCCTTCTATGTTGATTCGAAAGGATGATGCAGGTGTCTCCCTCCATGTCTTTAATCAACACACAATGTTATCTTGCACCAGCTCTGGCCCTGCATTTGTTCCTGTGACTGTTTCACGACCGAGCCGTGGCTAGTGAATGGCGTTTCAGAGATGAAAGAGCATTTGGTGCAAATGTCGTAAAAACAGCAAAAAAGACAAGACGGACAAAGAGGGTGAATGAAACGGAGGAGACAAAAGAGTCTCTGGTTCAGGATCTGAAGAGGACGACATCAGTATGTGTGGGCAGTGTTAAATAATTTACTCCTCCCTGATCAGACCCTATTTAATTAGTCCTTGTTCCACCGATTTAATCAGGCCCTCTTGGTTGGGGTGTTGGGCTGTGAACTGTGAGGGGCGAAGGAGCATCATATGCTCGCCTGCTGCGTGATCACAGCGGGGCATCAGGTAGAGGACACGGGGACACGTCCTGCCGGCTGACTACAGTTATTGCTAACAACACTAACAGGGCACAGCAGCAGACCCCGATGACTCCTATAGGCCTGCTAACAGGCTGCCAACTAACACCTTTCATGGCTTAGTTAGCCTTTTAATTACGCTCCTCTTAAAGGGACTGTATGTAACTTTTTACACGTATAAATCGTTTGTTTTTATTGCCAATGTGTGAACAGGTTGTAACCTAACCTAAAAAATGAGACCTTCCACAACTTGCTGGGTTTCCTCTATCAGCCTGTAGACTGCTTTTAATGTGAAAAACCCAGGCCGGGGAAAATCCGGACGCACGCATGATTGCCTTAGCCGTAGCTAATGTTCGGTTACAAATGGAGTCCGCTAATGCCAACAAACGACCAGCCCCCACCACAACGCAGACTCCAACACAAACTCCACAGAAGCACAAAAAAAAACAAAGTTATATCTGGTGAAGCCCGTCTAGCAAAACAGGAATGTGACCGACGTCAGGGGGAAAACTAGTGTTGTGGGAGCGTGTGTGTACGTAGGAAGTGAGTGGTGAAGCGAGAGAGAGAGGAATGGCGGCGTGTGTGTGAGAAAACGAGCGAGCAGCGGAGCAGAAGAGAGTTAGTTTAGCTTTGAGAATATCAAGTGAATGCTCAGCGGAAGTTGCAGTTTGTCCAGAAGTGTGTCTTGTTTCCCTGCTGCTGAGTGAAGTGACGGCGGGGGTTAACTCCGGAGCGAGTAACGTTATCGACTCCGGCCCAGGAGACCAAAACTACGGTGTCTCCCCTGTTCCTTCTGATCACAGTCAGGAGGCTGAAGCATGAAAAGTTAACACTAGTATCAACATCGGCCGGGCCTTCAATTCATGGAGGGACCTTCGTTTGGTAGGCTAACGTTACTGCTAAGCATGTGGAATATATAGAGATTTTGTGGTTTTGGCTGCTAATGTTGCTAACGTTAATCAACAAGACGCCTGTTAATCACGTTCAGTTCGCTCGCCTCACTGTTTTGACCGATGCTCGCTCGTATCTACGCAGTGCGAGCACAAGCGCGAGCAACAGGACGATGACTGTCGTTGACTTAACGGCCACAGGTGTCACTGTTAACAAGCAATTTCTGATTCTTACAGAGAGCCCCTTTAACATTTATAAAATTATCTTTTTATGTGATTGTGCACAGATGTGTTGGTGAGGATGTCACTGAACATCAGACCCCGAACCATCCCCCCATCTTAGGATTAGTGGCAGCATCTTTAGAACTGGGAGCTTTCTGGGAATGATGGCAGAGAGGTAGGGGTGCATCTAAGAGCTGTGTTGCCTAAGGCTAGTTTAGAGGAACTGCAAGCTGCCAGAGGATCCAATTTCAGGCCATTTCCCCCCTAAAAAAATTGTCTGAAGTGGAAAATCACACCTGATGGCCCACCAGCATGGCTTTCAAGCCACTAGATGGTTGTATGAAAGTCTTTGTACAAATCAATTTTCTGAAAAAACGGGGTTAGGATAAAAAAAGAAAGGTTGGACAAAAGTCCAGATGACCATCTGTGTCCTTTGGTAAAAAGACTGTGTTCTCGTTTCTTCCCACACGGCGAAGAGATGGACACGTTAAGCAGTTTTTCCTCTCACACTGTAGGATAGATGTGAATAGGCCAGCGGAGGACATTGAATTTGTTTTAAGCTACACTCCCACGACGTGCAGCCAGTGCTGAGGTACACACTTTGATTTGTGACACGCAGAGAGAGTGGGGGGGGAGAGAGAGAGAGAGAAGACGATGTGGAAGAGGAAGAAGAAGAAGAAGCGAGGGGAACAGAAGTGGAGTGTCCCGCTGAGGTAATTTGCCTTGGGTCTTATAGAGCTTACTCGCACTGCTGGCAGAGTCATATGCAGGCTGATACGGGGAAAAGGAGAAGATGTGGGAACAGCATGAGAAGCCGGCAGAATCACAAGTGTTGTAGCTTTACCTTGTGGCTTCAGAGGAAATAAGAAAAGAGTGAGAGCGAGAGGAGGCTGGGAGTGGAGTAGGGTTTAACTAATACTCAAACAAAGGTAGCCGTGCGCGCGGCACACGCACGTCCTCCGGTACGTCTGGGAAAGCTAAGGCCAATTTCCATGGGAGCGTAGCAGTTTTGAGCACACATAAGCACCTGTGACACCTTTGGCAGTGCCAAGAGCCCACACATCAGCCGGCGTTGACAGCATGGCTGGCACATGCCTGAGGGGCTGGGAAACTTCCTCTCTATAATTGCATCCCATGTCAACCTGTGACAAGTCAGGCTCAACCAGCACTAATCATCAGCCGCACGACCTCCACCTCCTTTACCCTCTCGTTTCCTCCCCTACCGCAACTTTCACCCCCCGCTCGGCGCGCACTCCCACTCCAGCTATCTGCTCGCCCATCTTTGTTTTTGTATCTGTTAGGGTAGCACCCTTTAGCAAAGCCATTACATCTTTATCTCGGCGCCTGATAACCATCAGCATGACTCAACAGTCAAAGCAGTTCTGTCTCATTAGTCCTCTCCTTTAAACGTACCTGCCATTTTCCCATTTATTCCATCTGTTATTCTCACTGGCACGCTCCAGCTGACACATTTTTTACCAATTTCACGTTAATTGCATAATATTTGTTAAAACGAGTGCCGAGATGAAGATGATAATAGTCTTGTCTATTCTTACGGGTACTGCTGGCTCGGGGATTCATGAGCTTCTCCTTCTTCACACCTCCCATGAGTCTGAGTGTGACTATGATACAGTCAGTTACCAGACGCGCTAAAGCAATGTACTTTTGTGATTTAACACGAGGAGGCGATTCGTAACAACTTTATGTGCGTGACGGCAAGTTTGTAAAAGTCTGTACGGCGGAAAGTCCTTGTGATCTTTGATAAGAGATATCGGTGTATGTGTGTGTGTGTGTGTGTGTGTGTGTGTGTGAGACCACGTCTTTGATCTTTTGGTGAGTGATGTGTGTGTGTGTGAGTGAGTGAGAAAGAGAGCGACATGGTGCTAGTGCCTCCTGCCTCCTACAGATTGAGGTGAGAGCAGCCAGGTGGGGCCCGGTCGTGTCTGTGTGCCACAGTAACTGGATGTGATGGGTGGCCTCTGGGGATCTCTGCCTTAGAAGTGCTAAACGAGCGAAGCAGAGCAATCACACTGTTCCTGTGTGCGTATGCCTCTGTGTGTGCGCGTGTGTCGCAAGCCCACACACACCCCTCTCTCTCTCTCTCTTTATATATATATATATATATATATATATATGATAGTCAGTTTGCTTTCCTGTTGCCACCGGCTCTGTGTCTGTGTAGGTGTGCGTGTCTGCTATAAAGGACACTGCATTTATCCGAGGACTAAATATAAGCGCCACGCGATGGATGATAAGATAAAAAAAAAAAAAAAAGCCTTTAATGTATTAAATGTTGCCAGGTAACAAGCTTTTTTAAATAACAAATACACAAACATAGCTGCTGCCAGGTCAGTATATGCATGGTGACGGTAAGTGCTGCAGACAGTCCACATGCGGTGGAGCTGTAGTGCTGCTCTGCTGGTACAACTCCAAGCACAGAGGTGGTGACAAGACACTGGTTCCAGTCTGGAGACTGTGACCCCACCCTCCGCTCTAACCCCCCCCCCCCCCCCCCCCCCCCCCCCCCCCCCTCCATGTCTCAGTGCGATTGTTAGCCCGATGTCCCAGAAAGGGCAAACTGCCCCCCACCCCTTCATTAACCAAATGGAATCGACTTCATTCAATTAAGGAGCGAAAGATTTCCTCCCATGAGAGTGTTTGTGTACACTTTTTGCACAGCAGCTGTGACTGTTTCTGTGCATACTTGCACATATTTTACAACCTGCAAAACTGAGCCCTCATGCATATGAGAGCGAAACAAACGAGCGCGTGTCAGAGGTTGTGTTCTTGCCGCGGGCCAACGAGGCCCCAGCGGTGACACTATAGAGGCCTCCGGTATAGCACAGGGGCCCCGCAGCTCCCGCCCGCACCCCCTCGTGCACCGCTCGAGACGAGGTGAATGCCAAGGAGTCTCCGAGCCACTCCATCAAGCAGCCCCCCCCCCCCCACCACCCCACTACCACACCACCCCAGGGGAACACCAGCCAATGAATTACAGATTAGATCATTGTTACAGGATCATAACAGTGATCTAATTGCCAATTTCTCTTTTTAATTGAATTTGGTGGAGTGAAGAGGCAGAGATAGGATTCATGGGACTTTGTGTGGAGCCGATTGGAGTCGGTCCGCTGTTGACCGGACACGACAGTTAATGAGGGGAAAAATACCGGAGCTTGACATTCGGCTGCAGACTGGGCGTTGACTGCAGAAACGTCAGGCCTAATATCCCTGACAGTGCTTCTTGTTCGAACTAAATCTGGTTTTTGGAACGTTTTGGGCGCTGGCTCGCTGAAATTAGTTAAATTCTATTGACAGCATTGTGAATCACAGTTAAATCAGTGTAACTGGGCTGCACACGGTTGTTGGTTGATAGTCTTCAATTGGCTTTTTAGATTTTTTTCTACAGGAATTTAATGGTTTTTTTTCTTTCCTTTTTGTTTACCTAGTGAAGACATTCTCACTCCCAACTCGTCACATACCGACGCACGGGGTACCCCTCCTGCTTTACTTTTGGACGCACCAGGGACGGTGTGTCAATATACGCTCGTTACATACACAGTGTCCTTTCAAAATACACTTCAGTTTTCACAGGAAGTTAGGTTTAGGCAACACATCCACTAGGTTAGGGTCGTGTCTAGACGGGAACCCGCAAGTTGGGGAAACTCTCGCGAGATGGTTAAGGTTAGGTATTGATCTGGAATAGTTACGGTTAGGATAGGTCGTCAGGCAGTGAGCGTCGCGAGAGTTTTTGCAAGTTTTTGCCGATCTCAGATCAGATTTTGCAATTTCAGGGTTACCTTCTGGTTACCTTCTGGTTAGGAAACGGTCGTGGTTGACGTTGACTTCACTGACTAGCAACTCACGTGACTGATGACTGACGTGACAAAATATGTCAACGTTACTTTTAGTTTCACACGAACGGCGGTCTCCTGGTTAAAAATCTTGTGTTCGTGTGACCCATCCGCCACGCTACGACTTATGAGGCTGACGATACAAAAGGACTCACGCACTAGCGACTCAAAAAAAAATTGACGTAACAAAATAAGTCAACGTTGCTTTTTGTTTCACACGGGACACGAACAGCGGTCTCCTGGTTGAAAGTCTTGTGTTTGTTTGACCCATCACGCTATTGATACTACGTCACTTGCTCCGATCGTCGAATAACGCTGCGGGTGGGTTTACATTGAAGTTAGCTGAAAGCCCGGTTCGTCCCGTGCTAAAGGATGCCACCTTGCGTCGGTTTCCAATGTCGAGGGGCGCTACCAAATCGGCTGTATTTGACGAGCTGGGAGTGAGAACGGGTTGACCTAGTTTGTGTCTGTTTGTTAATCTGAACCTTTAGGTATCCTCATCCTTACAACCCCCCCCCCCCTCCTCCACCTCCAAAATCCAGTCCGACCAAAAATGAGCTCCCCGGTGTTGTCTGATTATAGCTGGGTTAAATTAGATGAGAGAAGTTAGCCCACATCTCCTCCACAGCCTTGCTTGAGAGCTGACAAGCCCAATACATCTGCCGCGGCCATGGTAATTGAGATGGGGAGGGGAGGAGGAGGAGGAGGAGGAGGAGGAGGAGGGGGGTGGGGGGGTCGGTGGTTGGATGTGGAGGAGTGATTTGTGTGTGTGTGTACATGAATGTGTGTGTGTGTGTAGAGGCGTGTGAATGGGAGGATGGGGGTGGGGGGGCTCCCTCTGTCTCTTGTTCCTCAGTACCTGTCATTGATGAGGAGCCAAGGAGAAGCTTCAGCTTGAAGCTGTCATCGGCCCTCTGAATCTGTCTGCCTCACTCTATCATCCCTCCTCCTCCTCCTCCCTCAATATCTCTCTCTCTCTCTCTCTCTCTCTCTCTCTCTCTCTCTCTCTCTCTCTCTCTCTCTCTCTCTCTCTCTCTCTCTCTCTCTCTCTCTCTGTGTGATGTGGATGCAGAGTGTGTGAGTCGTGAGGCAGCCAGCGAGCGTGTGCGCCGTAGGAATCCGCGCGACCGGCTCTCGAGGCGTTTCAAATCGGAGACGCCGCAGACCGACTGGGGGTGCAGGCAGCCCGCCACCCGGACACCGCCGAGACCGACGCTCCCTCTCCCGGACTGACAGGCCAATCGCAGGCCACCGCTCGCCCTCCCTCTACCCACAGCGCGCTCTCTCTCTCTCTCACTCTCACACTCACTCACACTCCCTCCTCCTCCTCCTCCTCCTCTTCTTTCTCTCTCTCTCTTTCTCTCTCACTCTGGTTTTCATTCCTTTGCGTTCAATCCGTGCATCCCCTCCTCCTCCTCCTCCTCCTCCTCTTCTTCCTCCTCCTCCTCCTCCTCCTCCTCCTCACACCTTTTGGTCAGAAGAGGAAGAGGAAGCCCAGCCCAGGGAGAGACGCTGAGAGGATGAAACTCTGACACGCCGACAGACCACAGGGAAACAAGAGCACAACTGTGAGTACAGCAGTCCTTTCACCTCTCACTCAGGCTTAACGCTGTCACACACACCTCGTCTCTCTCACACACACACACACACACACACGCACACGTGTCCGGCAGACACAGTGACTTAACTCTACACACCAAAAACATACTCGCTATCCATCCGCTGCTCAAGTGTCTTTGTCTTTTTCAGGCAGGCACAATAACAGTCAAAGAAGTGTGTGTTTTTTTTTTAACGTGTGCATGTCTGCTGTTTGGATTGAGCTTTGTTCTGTATTTAGTGCTAAAAACAAAAAAACAAAAACAACCCAGCAAAAAGTGTTTTGTACTTAATACGTGTGTGACATTTTCCCCCACTTTAATGGATTCACTTTTACGCTTTTTTGACACAAGTCAACAGTGCATTTTTATGTTTCTTTGTTTGGCTCAGATGAGAAATCACCCCAGCAATATGCAAGGTCAACTGAATAATGTTTCACACGCACCGCCTCCTGTTTGTGAGCTTCTTTTGTCTGTGCAGTTTTGCTGTTTTTTTTATTGGCAATATAGGCATGCTGGATCACAACATGAGGGAAACGTCCCTGCTCTTATCTCCCATCTTAAACGCATAAGCTGCTATAAGCCAATAGATGCCTGCGGGGTACAAAAAAAAAAGGGGGCGTACTTTCCTCTCAATGGCACAAGCATCCCGAGCAATCCCCACTGCTTATTGTTTAGCGCTCAGCCGGGGGAGGTCTGCATGCCGGGCTGATCTGCGCCGTTTGCGCCACACTATTTTTTGATTATGTTCCCGGTTCATCTCTGGCCGAGGCGATTTCCTATTTCCTTCTCCCATTTCGAGAGCGGGGAGTATAATATGATAGCGGCTCACATGCGGGGAAGTGCAGACAGTGGATCTGTGCAGAGGACACAGATTGCATTTCCCCTGGAGAACGCTTCCCGCTGTATTAAAGGCACTGGAGGGCTGCTCGCCACTTGTCATCAGCTCCGCTAGTAATGCTGGCGAGGGGGGGGAAAGTAGACGCGGTGTTTACGGCCACTCTCTCATTTAAAGAGCTCCCATTGGCCCTAATGCCACAGCTGCATCACACCGGCCCCGTTGCAATCCAGGTTATATTACATTTGTGAGGGGCCCAGGATATTGTGTGGCGCCTCACTTGTGCTCCGACGATCTGATGAGCAAATGTTGAAAATGAAAAGATATATATGTTAAACACCCCCCCGCAGTATATTAGATTTGTTGTTGGTCTATAAACTCCCGGAGTGAGAAGTGCAGTATTTGCATTTTTATGATGTGGTTTAACATGCGCCCGTTTTCTGCTTAAAATTCACCTCATTTTAGTTGTTTTGTAGTTCGCGTTCTTGTCATTTTCTATTTCTCTGTTGTTCATTTATAATTCGTAACGATTTTCCCGGCGCGTTAAGCCCCTATAGGTGATATTTCTTCATGCTTTCCACGTTGCTGAATCTAAATGAGGGATTGATCTTGACTGTTAGAAATGTGAAGTGACACATCAATGGCTCTCGAGGCCCAACGAGCCTCTGGTTGCCGATGTGTCAGCAAAAGTGAATGAAAAGCTTGAGACTCACTTCCTTCTCTGTCTGGCCTTGGCAAATTTACTGAACCCTTGTGGTTTAACTCTCACACACACACACACACACACGCAGACACACAATGTTAAATCAAGGTAAACAAGACAATTATCTATCCTTTCCTCCTATGTAGTTCCTTTTCCCCATGCAAGGAGGCTGATTAGTTCGAGTCGAACTGATTTAGTGTCCTACATAAGGAAGTGTAACTCAACTGACCGTGCTGTATCACCTATAACCACCATCAAAGCTGCGATATATCCGCAGCACAGGAAGATTACAAAAGCTACATCACAAAAAGTAATTTAAACTCTCTAAATTAATGCAACTTTCATTTTGGATTTGCCTGTGGCTCTCACAGAGAAATCCTGTAATTTAAATGCAGAAAGCCCGTCTGCTTCCGAACTTGGTCTCTGACCGTCGATTTAAATATATCTGCTCCCACGTTGTATGTTTCATTGTTGAGGAATATATTCAAGTTAATAGCCTTTTATGGCAGGAAACATATTTAATTACATATATATCCTTCACTCCAGAGGTGCTGTTAATGTAAGTCTGTGATCTTCGCAGTTATTAAACAGCTTGTGAAGGGAAGATGAGTTACTGTCGCCCCATATTTATGACTATCCGCTCGCGTATCTGCACTTATTGATTAGATGGTTGGTAACCAGTCCTGATCATCAATGGAGATCCTTACAAGGCGAGGGCCAGATAGTCTTTCCACTCTCCCTGAAGGCTCAATTACACAGCATGCACTAGGAAATGTGGGGGGAAGGAGATCAGCTTCTGACAAGGTCAAATTATACATGTCAGCTTCAAATCATTTTGTTGAGGTATTCAGCCACATCTGAATGTATAAAAAGACACATTCGGAGAATCAATAAATGTTGTATGCTGGAGCTCTTTAAATATTCAGATACCTTGCTGATTAAATTATGTCTACTGGAGGAGATGGTTTTGATCTCCTTCTGGGTGTTTTCATTTATTTTCAGAAAACCTCCACCTGACTTTGGGGTATTAGCTGCCAGTAATTGCACATCTTGAGTGACGGAATTTACTAATTTGCCAACTTGTTACCATTTAAACGACGTCAATTACAATTGCAAAACCATCATATGTTTTCCAGTCTTGACTCAAACGCAGTGCTACTTGTGCTGCAGAGTAGGAAAGTTGACGCTGTAATTGGTGCTTTGTTGGGCTCTGTTTGCTTCTTCTTAGACAATGGGATACACAGCCTATTCAAAAACCTTGTGAATACCACAATTCAATGATGAAGGACATGTGTAGCAAATATTGAAAATTTTCACTTGGTGGAAAGCCAGAAAGCAGAATTGATTTGTTGAGTGAGCCTGGGAAGGACAACCTCTCCTCAAAAAAAACCTTTGTGAGAAAGATAATTTCAGGGCAAAGTGCTTCTGACAGAATACAGGAGGAGAAATATATGACACCGATCGCAAGGTTTTACATATAGACAAAAACAATATAGTTTGATCTCACAAAGTAGGGCTGGGAGATATGGAGAAAATCAAATATCAGGTATTGCCATGATATTGCATATTGTTGTTGACCATTGGTGCTTTCACAAAATATCTACACAATGATATTTTTGATAAATAATCATCAGTAATGTTGATATAATGACTAAGTGGGTAAAGGCGAATAATAGAACAGCTAGAACAGTCTGGTAAGTTCAGAAAATTACATCACTTTACCGTAATGCAGCTTTTAAAACCAGGAAAAGACAACACCTATGCCATATTATTAAGATCTCCAAAATCTAAGACAATATCTAGTCTCATATCACGATATCAATATAATAGCGATTTATTGCCCAGACCTATCACAAAGTAGCTTCTATACTAGCAACATGTTTTAAGGCTCAGTTTACACTCTTTTTCTCATTTATGTGTAGTGCTCTCTATCCATGCAGATAGTTTTGGTTATATTTGTCTGGATTCAGAGATATCTGTCTCTAATACCCATTTTCCACCAAAAGCGCAAATGCCATTTTTTTTCAAACACGGGAAAACCCTCTAAAAAAAGGCAATAGACTCCTTTCCCATTGCCAATAGACAAGTAGTCTTTCTGTTTTTTTTCTTTTGTGTCCTGCTCAACACACCAGGAAACAGGGTTAGTAAACAGTAAAAATGTTACAGTTCTTTTTTATATCTCTACTTATTCAGTCTCTCTTCAAACTCTGTGCCGAATATTTTGGAACGATTTCGGGCGCTGCTTGGACGGAAACGGACAGAATGTGAGGCTGAGATGACAAAGAAAGCACTGGAAAAAGGGGCGAAAATTAGTGTGTCTGTCAACCCGATCTAATGGGAAGGCGTATAAATAAAGCACAACATTACAAGGATATTCCGCGTTTCATGAGGAAATATTTTAGGCTTTTCCCATGTCATTTGTACGCCACCTTTCGCGGTTCATTAGTACATCACACAACAAAACTACGGTAACGTCCACGGTTAGGTTTAGGAAAAACATCATGGTTGGCCTCAAAATAAGTACGTAAACTAAGCAAAGTACGTACGGAAACAACGTAACATGAATACGGAAAACACGTCACAAACGTCACTAAAAAACACGTCAAAATAAGTACGTAAACTAAACAAAGTACGTACGGAAACAACGTAACATGAATACGGAAAACACGTCACAAACGTCACTAAAAAACACGTCACCAATGTAACATAACTTACAAAAAAAAAAACACTGGTCTCCTGGTTGAAAGTCCAGACTACATGGCGTACAAATGACACGCCACAAGCAAAAACGCCATTCTTATTGCACGTTAACTGCGTTGCAAATTATCGTGTCACTCATACCCCTTTTCGTGTGACCGGGCTGTGTCTGTCCACTCGGGTGTCATGTTTCCATCACTGCTGATTGGAGCTGGAGCCGATAAATACCCGTGACTACTGCAGTCATTTGTCCTGGGAATGAACGCTGATTGTAACCCTTTAACACTGAAGACAAAAGCCAGATGTTTGTGGGTGTTGGTGGGTTTTTTTGTCCACTGGGAAAGGGATTTAAGATTTCTGCCATCAGCCGAGTACAATAGAGTTATATTCAATTTGGTTGTTGGTGCTCAAAACATTTAAAAATGACATTTAAGAGCAACAACAACAACAATATGTCTTAAAAGATGTCCTGGTGATGTTCTGGTTACTTCTTCCTCTGAAGTAATAGTCACTGTAAAAAATGTTTTTCATGATCAATTGATTTACTGATTATTTCTATTATAAATCAATTAATCATCTGGTCTTTAACATGCTATAGCAAATAGAAAAAAAAATTCATATCAAAAGTTCCCGGAAACCCTGCTAACTTCTTAAAATGTCCAAAACTGTCATATAAGACCAAGAAAACCACAAAATATTCACATTTGAGAGGCTGGAACCAGCGAAGTTAATTAAAGGTGCTATTGATAACATTAATAGCATTCAGCCACTAGATGTTGCATTCTCCCTCCCCCGTTCCATTGCATTTACTTCATAACAAGTCGTTGCCAGGCACCATCAATCTCACCCATTTATCCTTTTTTTAGACACTAACTGACGACACAGAGACACCACGTGACGCCAACGTCGTTTTACTGTTGGCTCACAAGCCTTGTTAGAAGTGGGAACCAAATGTCAGATATGGTCCACAGATATAAACAAAACATTCATTTTGGACCTGCCAACATTTTCAAAAGGATCAATTCACAATCATAATAACTTGTTTCAGGAAAAGCCATACTTTTATTCGGCACCTTTCTAAAAGCTCTGTGGATGTATTATTTTTAAAAATATTCGTCTACATGAAAATGTTAACAGTAAGACCTTTAAAATATAATTGCAGATTAATTATCTGTCAATTGACTTATAAAATAAGTTGATTAATCTATTCTGCTGTAATGGAAGCTGTCACCAGTAATGTCTGTTGATTATTCCGACTAACCGAGACATTTCTTTGTGGAAAGACACATTGCTGTTGAGTCAAACGTCCTTTTTCAAAGCTGTGAGCGCCTCACGTAAAAGTCCATTCACCTCCCTGGTTTTAGGAGGCAGTAAGGCAGATATCGCAAAGCCCGGGCAAATAAACCCAAAACTATTCACATGGTTAGCTATCACTAGGGGTAAGTAAAAAAAAAAACATGTTTGTGTGAATTACCTTGTTAAAGTTGTCCTGGACAGAAATTGTGCTGTGAACAGAGTGTTTATTTAGTCCATTTTATTAGAAAGTTTATAGCAGCCCTGGGTGGGCTTTTGCCACTCAGTCGCTATTTAATCAGTCTCTACCCCGAGCGTTAACCTTCATTACCTCTGTGTCATTCTCTGCAGGGTCATGCAAAGTATCATCAAATATTTATGATATTAATAACTGCCTTTAGGAAGGGAAAAAAAGGAACATAAATAAATCTGCTCGGCAAAGCACACGATTAAGAAGTCCATTCCATTTAATAAATGGGTGAAGGGGAAATAAAAGGGCAGGCCTGGAGCAAAAGGGGACGAGACGTTACAAAAACCGGCGACTAAAGACGGGGACGCCACGAAGCGGGAGCGGCAGACGGCTTTTGTGGTACAGTGGGATGTTCCCTCTGTAAATTTGTGCATTTATCTGGTGTACAATTGTTCTTCTGTGAGCTTATGCGAGCCTGAGAGAAATCGTTGTTGTGGATGGCTTGAGCATCCGCAGGTCCCCGGGGGGGGGCCTCCTACATCGACAGACTCCAAATAGACAAACATGCAGACACCCACACACATGCGCACACATATGTGCACGGAGCTGTTTAGCATGGAAGCCGACTGAGGCAGGGCCCAACATTAATTATCTGTTTTTCAGCCGAGGTCTGGTGACAGTGATTAGAGTGAGGGGTTTTTTGGAGAGTGGTGCACACACGGTCTAATGAGGAAAACTGGCCTCTCTATAGAGCTCTCCAGGCACACTTGATCTGCTCTGTGGCTCTGTGAGTGCATGTGTGTGTGTGCGTGTGCACAAGTGTGTGGGTGTGACTGTTGCTCCTCCAGGCTCGCTGCTGGGAGAGACACACACTCTGAATCTGAGGTTTAGAAGCCGATGTAAGGGGTTGAGACACTCCCCAAAGCAAGAAAGGTCTTTTACATAATTGCTGTTTAATTGTGACGATTAATGTTTGGTTTGCTGGTCGAGGCCGTTTTGGCTTTGGTGCTCGCTAAAGCTTGAGCTGCTTAAAAATAATGTGATTTTTTTGCGAGCACGCCACACGACAACGCGGACCAGTCCGTATCCCATGGAGTCTGTTTGGGAAAAAAAGAAGCAAGCTGCTTTCCTTGCGAGAGAATTATAAATGGCTGTGTCCAAACTTTGGCAGCACGGAGCCAAAAATACTCTGCACGGTAGTGTGGAGCAGCAGTGGATCTGTGTTCGTCTCAAAACAAAGGCATGATTTTTCTACAGGCGGAGAAAGAGATGACTTGAATGAGGTTAGAGATTTAAAATTCAGAGTCAAATGCTCGCAAGGTTCAGGTTACTTTGACCTAAATAAGCTGTGATACACTGCAGGGTTTTCTGATGTAAAACATTGTTTGTATCTGAGTTCAAACCGAACCAAATGCACAGACATTTTCAGCAGCAGGAGCGGCAGATTGCATGGCTTGAAAAAGTAGTTTTCTTTCACCAGAAGCACTGGTCCAGCACATCAGCTCTCCAGTATCGTCGACTAAATCACATTTGTGAAAATGCCAATGTTGGTGTGCACCTGACTGATAGATTTCTGCCCGCACCAGGTTGGCTTTAGGCGAGGGCCTACACGTCATTTTCCACACCATTTTGTCCCAAAGTCGATTACTTTGCCTCTGCAGCTATGGCCGCCTCTGAATTGAACCGCACATTTAGCTCGGGAGCTGCCAATAAAAGTCAGAGAGCCCGGCTTCCATCAGCGTAATGATATTTCAGCCTCAGTATTAGTTCAGCACTGTTCTCCACAGCAGTTTCTGCTCAATTAAAGATGGTCCATATTTAAATAAGTAGAAAATCAGAACGCCGGGTGCCGGCCCGTGTGCATTCAGATATGCTGTCGAACGGTTAAATGATGAAGTTTGAAATGGACTTTTTTTAAGCAGCCAGACGCTCCACACCTTTCGAGTTTGAATAAGGGGGAACTGTTCATTTGTAGCTGTGAAATTTTCCTTTAACGTTATTGATGTAGATTAACTTTTAAAAAGGTAAGTAAGTGAAATGTGAAATAATTCATCAAGAGGCAGCCATGTAAGAAATGTGATTTTTTGCGCTGGCAGAAAAAACTCGTAGACCATTACCCCAAACAGAGGAAGTAGATTAAGGGTGGGGTTCTCTCTCTCTCTCTCTCTCTCTCACTCTCACTCGCTCGCTCTCTCCAGGCCTGAAAGTATGAATAGCACATTTCCAACTAAATTGCCAGGCAGAGCGGAGGAAATAAATTTCAGCTAGTGTCAGCCCTGTGCGCTCATGGTTTGGAACTTCCGTTGTCTTCCCTTCCCCGGCCACTTCGGCTTTATTTAGCGGGAGCTGTCATTTCCCATAAATCCCAAGGAAGAGGCGTCCGTCAGAGCTGCCAGCTCCCCTGTGTGGAGCACCTGTAACAGGGGAGCAAAGTGACAGTTGTGCTGGGACGGTCCCATCAAACGTACAGACACACACAGACACACACGCCTGCTCTGAGACCTTTGCAAGTTTCCAAACAGAGTAGCAGCTTCATTGAAAAGTCAATACATTCATATAGGAGATTTAATAGTCTTTTTGAGTTAATTTGAATATCTTTTGAAGCTTCTACTGGTTCCATAAAGTATAAATAAGCACCATTCAAATAGCATTGTTACTGGTAAGTAAACAGTAGGCTGAGTTTCTCTCAATCACAGTGTTTTGTATTTATGTCTGTCAGCCTTGACACTTTAATAAATGACCACAGTAAGAAAATGTACAGTGCACGCAGGGTTACGGTATCTGTCAATTGTCATTTGCCACAGACTAATTGTTTTATTATTATATTTATAAATGTCGCTTATAAATGCTCGCGAGGTGGAAAAAGAGGCGAAGTCTTTTTTTTTTTTTTTTTATCAGATTCAGCTGTCAGCACACATGCTCCATCATCTGCGCTCCAGGAAATTAGAAAGGAGAAACGTTTGACAGCACAATTTCACAAAACACCGCCACGCCATCATTTCATTTTCTCTGAACCTTTTTTTTTTTTTTTTCTCCCTCCCTTTCATTTATTTATTTCATTGTCTTTTGAAAAACAAACAGAGCGATAACAGCGGTTCCTTTTCAGGTAATTTATCCTTGTTGCCGTGTTGCGCTTTACTCTCGCCTCGCGAAAGGTTTAACCCCAGCTGATTAGCCGGCGCACAGGTGGGATGTCAGCTAATCAAAAGGAGAGGGTCCTATTATAGGAGATGACTAACATGAATAAAAGGCGGCTCGGTTTGACAGCTGATGAGCGGGATCTCGGTTGCTCGGTTTGGCTCTGCCCTTAGCGTGCTGGCCTGAGGTGCTCCAGTGAGCCTTGACCAAGACGGCGAGAAGTCATCAGTCGCCGCGCAGCCACGGCGGTTATACATCACCAATATCAGTAGCTGACGGCTGCTTATCTCTCAGGTATCGATTGGAGGACTGTGCAAGGGGGACCAAAGCGGCACGGCCAATCAATGGGGGCATTTCATTCTCCTTGAACGTCTGCTTTTTTGATCCTCAACACTGATTGGTCGGGCTCACTCCGATACTGTGGGGATTTTTATTTTCTGTTCTGTGTTATGAAAAGGAGTGGGTGGAGAGTGATGAACACTTTGTTGTTGGCAGCCTGCTGGGCTTCTCACGGATGTGCACGGCATATGTGCGAGAATCCTGTTGTGTTCCCCCTTCACTGCCAAGAACCCACTGATCTCGCTTAGAGGTTTCATTCAAATTTACACTCTAATTTCAGTACACATAATTCCATCACAGAGATATGGAGACCAAAAAGCTTCTCACGCTCACAAAGTTTCCCTGGATTACCTCCAGTGTCTCTGCAGCTGGAGTACATGTGTAATCTGTGCAAAAACTGTGAGACATCTTTGTATTCCGTGTGGTTGTTGGAGGATTTCGTAGAGTTACTGAGCTTTGCTCTGTACAGCTGACACTGAGCCAATTATACACATAATTTGTCTATTTTCATCGGATTGACATTTGCAAGTTGTTTATATATGTGTATATATATATATATATATACGCACAACCTGATCTCACAGGAAGGCGTATAAATAGCACAACATTTTGAGGACATTCCGCGTGTCAAGATAACACATTTTAGGCTTTTCTCGTGTCATTTCACGGCACGTTGTTACAGTGAAATACTCGCGGTTATGTTTAGGCAACAAAACCACTTAGGTTTAGACGTAAGTACGTAAATTATGTAAAATACGTACGTAAACAACATAACGGAAAGTATGGAAAACACGTCACACACTGCACTAACATAACTTCAAAATAACTCACTTTAGGACATAAACAGTGGACCCCGCCCGCCCGCCATAAGCAGTCTTTCTCACTTTTTATTCCTTGTCACTGGCTCTGGGCGTAGCATATTCACGTGGAAGCGTTTACATTGCAGTAAGTACAGACTATATGGCGTGAAATGACACACCGAAAGCAAAAACGGCATTGTGATTGGACGCGAAATGAATACTAATTGCTATGTCATTCACACACCATTTGGTGAGACCGGGCTGATATAATCAACATGTTCTCATCCCAACTTGTCACACCGCCACTTTGTCACAGTCCTTGGCGTAACTTTAGGATTCAACAACAAAACCACTATAGTTACGTTTAGGAAAGAACTACATGGTTGGGCTTAAAACTGCTACGTTTGTACAGTGAAAATGACACTGAACGTTGTGAACATGGGACACGAACGAACAGCTGATTGTAACGTGACTCACGGACACAAACAGCGGTCTCCTGGATGAAAGCCCTGTGTTTGTTGGACCCATCCACCTACCCTCCCGCCCACCCGGGGTGTCTCTTTTCGCTGTTTAAACTACGTCACTACACTCTCCAACCACTTTCTATGAGCGGTTACTGCTGATGGATGGGTTTACATTGTAGATAATGGGAAGCCCGGTGCGTTTCATACCAGCGCTAAAGGGCGCCTTGTGCGGCGGTATCGTACACCGACGGTCGTGACAAAGCCTCGGTATTTGACGCCCTGGGAATGAGACCGGGCTGATATATATTATGGTTAAAAGGGACCTAGTGTGCTCCAGGACAGTAGTTCCCGACCTGAAGGTCAGAAGCACCCAAGGGGGTCACAAAATAAATGTGAAGGGATTGAAAGATAATTAGAAAGATGGCAAAGTAGCGGGAAAAAACATTTATGCTGCTCAGAATATTATGTGTATTATTTCTGACTATTCTCATATCTTTTCTTCTGGAATACATATTCATTTTTGTGACTTAGAAAACTTAAAATGAGATGATCTGAGAAGTGCTCACAGACATAATAGAGTATAAACACAAGCCGATAAAGTCTGGAACCAGGGCTCCAGGACTTGAATTCTATAAGCAATATGGGCAGAACTTTCACCACTTCTTACTCAAATCTGTGACATTTGCTTTAAACCTCTTCGGTCCCCTTGAGGCAACAGTAGCCGGTAATGGAGAGAAAATAACTAAGCCACATTTTCCTATATGTGAGCAGAGTAAGCAAGCCAAACAGAGCTGGTGTCTGACAGAAACAGCATAGAAAGAAATCGTCGGTTTGGCTCAGACCTTGTGCAATATGTTGCTTTCTTTATGAAACCACTGTTGCTAATCAGTTTCCCGCACAGAATACCTGAGGTGTTGAATGAGCATGTGCAGCAGGTGAAACATCTGTGGATGTTTTTTAAGAGAGAACATCGATAGTGAATCTTTATTGTGGCTTCAGATCAGGGGATGACAGGTTGCTGGAGTTTTGGCGTGACTCCTGTTGGTTTTTGTGGTTTCTCTGAGCAGTGTTTAATAATCATCATCATCTTCACAATGAATATGATTTACAGTCTTAACATTTGTTAATTAATCCTCTGACATTTACAGGACAGTAAACCTCAGATGGAGGACACTATCTTATTCGTCCTCCTCCTCGTTTGTACAAACAGCCAAGTTTGAGAAGTTAGGATGTGCTTCCTCTGAGCCTTAAGTACCAGTGGTGGAATGTAACCAAGTACATTTACTCAAGTACTGTACTTAAGTACCCATTTAAGGTGCTTGTACTTTACTTGAGTATTTTCTTCTCATGCCACTTTCTACTTCTACTCCCCTACACGTCAGAGAGAAATATTGTACTTTTTACTGCACTACATTCATCTGACACCTTAAGTTACTTCACAAATTAAAATTGCACAAACATATGGAAATGTACAAGTACAAGTATATTAATGGATTGACAGAAAATATTTTGTCTCGTGCTAGAACGTTTCATGGTTCCTGCTTCCCAAGTGTGAACATTTGTTTTGAATTGTTTTAATAGCATAGGAGTAATAGTAGTTAATAGTTTGGAGGTTTGGACTGTTGGTTGGACTAAACAAACATTGTGAAGGTGTCACTTTGGGCTCTGAGTCATTGTGACGACATTTCTCACTATTTTCACTATTTTTTACAAACCAAACAATCAATCGATTAATGGAGAAAATAATCAGCAGATTAATCCGTAATGAAAATAATCATTACTTAATAGATAACAGTCACAGTTTTAATACGTAAGGGATAATGTACAGCCAGCCGGTCATTGTTTTGAAAGAATCCCCAGCCGGGCGATGCCGCACCCCGACGAGAAGCGGAGGCCACCTGGGTCGAAGTCTGGTGTTTTTTAACTCACCCATCCACCCCGACCTCCTCCCTATGCGGCATTTGTTGCCCTTTATACTTCCTGGTACACAATTACGTGGATTACATATCAATTGATTTTGTAGCATATATACAAATAAGAGTGCATTTACTTTTCGTAGGTATAGCTATAAAAAACAACCTGCGCCAGAACTGTCAGAGCCGCCTAGACTAACCAATGAGTCACTGCTCAATGATAAAGGAATCCATCAACTCCCTGCATTTTAAAATCTATAGAAAAATCCAAACTTTCCTTGAAGAGGGATTAACAAATAATGATTGTTCTTTGTGAGAGACCGCCAGTTCATGACATTTGATATGCTGTCTTTGGGTTTGTGTATTCACAAAGTTCTCTCCGTCGAAGTGTATAGATGGCTCATATTGAATTCATAAGCCAGTCATGCAGGAAAACGGAGCACCTTTCTGTGATTTACTTTCAGATGGAAAATGAACAAAGACGGTTATGCCACTCTATTTGTGGTTCTGCTGGATCCAGAGAGATCGCTGTTTGCATAATATCTTCCTTATAGGTCTCCTTAACCTTTGCGGAAGGCTTATTGACTCTCACTAACCTTGCAGGGAGCTGCTGGAGGACAGGAGATGATGAGCGTGCTCAGTGTATGGAAAAAAAAGGCCCGCGTGGAGGTTTTTTTTCCGCCCCCACCTTGCCCTTGCCGAGCGACACCTCTACCAACGCTTTGCGTGACCTTTGCCTTCTGATCTCTGTTACCATGGTGAAGCCCACAATAGGCATATGATACAGTCTGTCTTTGATGCACCTCCAGCAGGTACTGCATAAGTATAACGCTGTTTAAGATAGAGGTTAAGAGAGGCAAATGTGAGATGATCTCTGCAAATTGTCAATTTTGTGTAAATTGTAGGTTCGTTGGTCAGATTTTCACGGTCCCTCATGACAAGCAAGAACCCTCTCTGGCTGTGCATGCTTCCACAGCTTTCACTATTACCCTCCTCTGACCACTAGGGGCATGTTTCTCCTTGAATAGTTGCTTATACCACTCCACTCCTACAAGATTTCTGTAAAAGTAAAGAAGTACTAGTAGTAACATAGTACAAACCAAAAACATCACTGTCAGTTGTAGCAGTTTAGTCATGCTGCCGGGTGTAGGATCACAAAACGAAACCTGCCTAAGAGAATAGTCAAATAAAATTGTCCCTTCAACTCAATGAGAAAAACAGTAAACGTAATATTCAGCAAAAAAAACTGCACACGATCTCCAGATGAAGCTGCTGCGAAAGGGATTTTTCCCCTCATTTACTTCTCTTAGAATGTCATTTCTTTTCAAATGACATCTTTTACCACCAAATGCATATTTTTAAATTGTACCAAATTGCAAAAACTAGCTAAATCCACACATTTATTGTACCTGAACATTTCCTATTGTTGCTCATGCATGTCCTCAATAGTGTTCAATAAAAGGCATATGACCTTTGCTACGCTTCACAGACCAAGGTTGCACAGGTAACCGTTTCACTTCATATCCTCAGAGGCCCTGTCTGACAAGTTTCTTTTGTGATTGATGGTGATGTTTAAAGTTAAATTATAATCCTCCAAAGATCTGGACATAGTTCGCCCTTCGTGGAGCCATTGTCATCAGAGTTTTGGTAAATAACTTGTAAATTCTACATTCATTACATCTCAATTCATTTTTTTAAATTTTATTTTTATTTTATGATGTCCCTTCGATACATATCAACAGGATTTCAGGATGTATTTTGTTTCTCGGAGTCAGAGCAAAACGGTGAGCGATTATAACTGTGTCACTGATGGAAGTCATTTCATTCAAATTTGTGTAACTCGGCTTCACTCAATGAAGAATTTGAATAGACCAAAACAAAAAAAACAACCCTCAAGATATTTTGAATCGACCTTGTGAATAAATTCTAGGCAAGAAAGGTAAAAATTTGAGAAATGTTTACTCAAATTAAACTTTTCAGTGAATGTGAAAGGTTTGTTGGTTCAAATTCTTATTACCTCCACCAAGGCTGACGTTGGTTTGTTGGTTTGTCCGTTTGCAAGATAACTTCAAAAGTCCGCGATGGATTTGAATGAAATTTTTGGAGGGTTGGAGTGTGGCACAATGAACAAGCCATTAGATCTTGGTGGCGATCCGGATCATGATCTGGCTTCGGGAATTTTTTTTAATAACTCCTCTCAGCCTGTGCATTAACACAACAGGCTTTAGGACATGCGCAGTGTAACTGATGACGCGTGACCCCGCCTCCTTCTTCTGAGAGCAGAGAGACGTGTGTGCATGTGTGTGCTGAAGCTGCTGTCCTTCTGCGGTGAGAAAGAAAAAAGCGGTAGATGACGGGATGAGAGACAACGTAGTGTAACGTTATACAGACATAACAAGGCTGCTGAATGAGAGAGGCATCCGCCGATACGTTACACGGAAACACACAGTGTTAATAATAAGCCGACAACCTCACGGTACCGCCAGCTGTGAGCTGTGATCTGTTTTTAAAGTCACACGTTGGCGGAGGTCCTGCGCTCTCTGAGTGCATTTCTAGTTTCTGTTTGTAGTCCGAGTAGTATTGACCAATAATATTTGGGCAGGCTTTGTAAACAATCCGTGTAGAGAGCAAAAGAGGCGGAACGCAATCTGGGAACCTATCGGCTATCGTCTGACGATGATTTAGCTTTTTATTATTATATGATTATTTATCCATAGACTGTATATAAGATGTGGACGTAGTCACTAAAACATCACCACATTGGTTTGTGACTGCCGTTTTGAAGCCTCAAGTTCGGCATTTTGGCCGTCGCTATCTGTTTTTTTTGCAAACAGAAGTGACACAAGAGGGTGGAGCTAAGTACAACCGTACTCTGAAGAAGACATTTTTAGCCGACCAAAAAGGTTATTATTAACTTTAATGAACTGAAAACACACTGTGAAAGGGTTGAAGTTGTTAAGGCAATTCAGCATTGGCTTCACTTTTCAGAACTGGATGTTGCCGCCTGGTCGTTTCTCAACTCCACTCTCACGTCTCAAGTTGCTAATCGGGCTGTAAACAATAACCGGTGGAAACCCAGGAATATTGTCTCTTGCCCTCAGAGGCTAAATCCTCATCAGACTGATGGGTTGTGAGATTGGATCCACAATGGTTGAGGTAGAATTAACCGTCAGTCTGTCACCAGGTAGGGTTGTAACGTATCAAACAGAACCTATTGTGTTACTGTTGCAGGTATTCAGTGATTTTCCTCTGACTCGATGTTGCATCCAGAGAATAGGGTCTTCATGGTGGTGGTGGTGTTGGAGGAGACCGGGGAGGGGTCAAAACAAGACGGAGCTGTCGAAACACTGAGAGCCATCCCTCACGTCTGACTGTAGTGGTTAAAGGGCAGCCAGGCTCTTAAAGAAACCATTAGCATTTAGATTTGAGACGCTCCCCCCGCAGAGCAGCGGGGAGTGGTTGCGTCACACCTCCGACTTTTTTCGCTTTGAGTGGGCCCAAGTGGCAGCTCCGTTGCCCTGATCAATCTCTCAATATGCCTAAATTGCTTTGGATGACCTCCTTGTGAAGAGACAGGATTGGCCATACTGATGCTCCTCCAATCAATAGCAGATGCTATCATGGCTCATCAACAATGAAGTGTTTTTAATGGAGGTCAGGGCACGGAAGATCTAATTCATTTTAATTTGTAAATTGTGGCATGACAAAATTCTAATCAGGGCGCTTTGCCATCAGATATGCAGACTTCTGAGTCTCCCGCTCTGTGTCTTGCTCTCGTTGCTTCTTCTCAGCCTCATTTGCATTCGTGTCTGTCTGTGAATCCACACAGGACTGGGAAGCATGAATGTATACATGACATATATTAAATATCAGTCAGCATTGAGTATCGCTCAGTTTTTAATGTTGAGCATTTCTTTTTCTTTTTTTTTAAGGTGTATCATCTTTAAGCCGAGACAACTTTTACTCAGAAACACACCCTTGCACATGTTCCACCTCATTAAGTAAAGATTGAAAAGATTACAAATATGACATGTGCAATTTATTATCTTAATTAATTCACTGTCTTCTGTCAGAGACAGGCAGGGCTGCTCTGTCATCTAGAAACCATTTTTTTTTTCGGTGGGGATGTTCGTAGGAAGCCGGCGCTGTGTTGTTTGCCGATTAGTGTAAGAGGTGAGCCTTTTCCATCTCCCCTTCCATTTCAGCTAAATTTGCCTCAGCCACAGTAATATGCACCACGGGATCTTTCCCCCCCCGTGAGCGGAAATGCAATTGGAATGGGATGCGGCCGTCCGTTGTGATTGTGTGCAGATGAACCTGTCTGCCCTTGCACCCCGGTGCATGAGTGAGGCCGTGCAATGCCCGTCGTCTGTGAAGGCTCTCAGTGCAGCAGAGAAGAGGGCAGGTCCGGGGGGTCACTGTCTCCACACAAGGCAGCGCGCTTGCTGAGCTGTGACCAATGCAATCGGTAGAGGAGATCGCCACACCATTTCAAATGGATTAGGCTTCCTTTCAACTTGGAGGGAAATTGGCAAAAACCTCCAGTCATTGTTGGCATAAACAAGAAAGAGGTCGCTGTCATTACAGAAATATTCGAGTCGAGAATGCCGCCAGTGGGGAAAAAAAGCTGTGTTTTGTGCACTATCAAAGGGCCTTGACAAAGTCCAAATGTGAAGAATGCACATTCAGTTAGAAGGGTTTGGGCTGAAACGCTCTGCTCAAGGTCTGCCTTACCTCCTCCGTCAGTTGTTACACAGAAATCTACGAGTGAATTATGGGAAATAATTATTGATGAGAGGCAGGGGTATAGTGCTGTACGGGAAAAAAAAGGAAGCTTCAAAAGCAGGCAGCATCAACCCCCGTCTTCACTCTCGAGTGTCCCCATTGATTTATCAGGACTCTATTTTTAGTTGCACATGGAACAGTAATGGATTCATGGGAATTAACAATGATTCATGCGAAGCTAATATCAGAGATTTCAGAGGCTCGATTAATGCTGGAGGAATTCAGCGCCTCAACTCCCCAATTATTCATAATATTTCTCCCACTGCATAAACACAGACGCCTCTACCTTATCAGAAAGGCTTGTTAAAGGAGCAGGTGTGTTTGTACTGTAAGAATATCTAATGGGTTGCAATTAATAGCATTAACTTTTTCCCTTCATGGTCCAGCTGATAATGCTTTTGGATTCTTGTTATCAAAACAACAACGCAAATTAATTAACTCTTTACCCCTGATGGTATCAAGCCATGCAGATCGTTTTGGTTTACTTGGCTGATGTTCTCAGCCGCTGAGATTTCTGCCTCTACCCCGACACAATGGAAGTGAATGGGACTTTGTATGTGGTGTTCAAAGCCCAACTTCTGACTTCTATTCGTAGTACAAATATGTTGCTTACCTTTAACCTGATCTTTCTGTAGCGCACAATGGCATATTGGAGCCTTTGTATGTAAAAAAAAAAAAAAATTACAAAGCCGGGGCTGGTGGGTGGTGGGGGCACCTCGGTATCTCACCTGGTAGAGCAGGTGCCCCATGCACCAAGGCTGAGTCCTTATCACAGCGGTCAGGGTTCGAATCCGACCCGTGGCCACTTGCTGCATGTCGTCCCCTCTGTGGGCGGCTGTAACTCAGTGGGTTGAATGAATGAATCAATGAAATATTTGAATAAACCAAACCAAAAACGAACAAAAAAACAACGCTCAAGATATGTTTAATGGACCTTGGGAATAAATTCCAGGCAAGAAAGGTAAACATTTGAGAAATGTTGAAAAGTTTACTTTTAATTAATCTTTTCGATGAATGGGAGAGGTTCATCAGGGCTTTTAAAAGAATGCATTCTCAATGTAAATAGTAAAAATACCACATAAAGTATTTCCTATTTGTGTTTTTAGCACAAGAAAAACTACTAACTGTATTAAACCAGGAGCTGAGAGTAATTTTCTGTTCAGGGTCCACTATAATATCTATAAACAGATTCCCCCAGCGTTTCCATTTGTAGTCCAAGTAGTATTGACCAATCACATTTAAGCAGGCTTTGGTTGCATGCAGGTAAACAGTCCGTGTGGAAAGCAAAAGAGTCGGAATGCATTGGCCGAAATGCAATCTCGGAAACCACCGGCGATTTCGCATTTTATTATCTTAAAATTAGCTTGTAATCCGGCTACTTGTGAACAATCCAGTCGTAGACGTTGTCTCCATAAAGTGTATATAAGAAGTGGACGTAGCCACTGTGATATCACCCATTGGTTTGTGGACTGCCGTTTTGAAGCCTTGATACTAATACAGCGTCGTACTAGCGCGCTTTGTGCAGCAACTTATTGATATAGAAGTATATCCTTTTAGAGTTGACTTTATTTGCGTTAATCCAACATGTTCTCATCCCGACTCGTCACATACTGACGCTTTGTCAGACCCCTCGGTGGCGCTTTTCGCTCGCAGTAAACATGTCCTTAATGTTGTGAATTAAACAAATACACTTGTTTAGGTTTAGGCAACAAAACCCCTCAGTTAGGTTTAGGAAAAACAACATGGTTGGGCTTAAAATTACTACGTTTTACGGGACATGAATGATCAACATGAACAGCTGATAGTAAAAGTGAAACTTTCGAAACGGGACACTAACAGCGGTCTCCTGTATGACAGCCCTGTATTTGTTGGACCACTCCACCTCCCCTCTCATCTGCCCGGTGTGTCTCTTTTGCTCTTGAAACTACGTCACCACACCAGACTTCTACATCACTTCCCTCATTCTCAGGTTATCAGTGATTCAGATAGGTCTGGTGTTTCAGGATTGATAGGCGGGATTCAAAACAATGGAGAAGAAAATGGTGAAAAGCATACATGAGACTCACACAGCTGTACAGTTAATACATGGACTTATCAGAAAAACAACTTTTTAAAAACAACAAATTTATTTAAAATTATTTATTATTAATCAAATGTTCCTTTCATTCGCTGTTGCAGCTGCGTTGTCTACATAAAATGACGTCGACAGGACGGACACATCACTCGGTATAGGGCAAAATAACCCCCCTCCCAAGCAGAAAACAGCCAACGTGAACATAATGTCAGGCAGAATAATGAAGTGGAACAAAATGGCAATTGAGTCTGATTGTCAGGCTGCGTTTCTACAGCATCATCTGTTGGTCTGCGATCGAGTTTAGATTCAATTTGATGGTTTGCTTCGCCGGACGAGTGGGCACTTCGTCTGTAGTTCTACATTTATGATGACTCGTGTGATGTCGTAGTAGAGTCTAGTAGACTTGATCTTTTGTATCATAATTGAATGAGCTAAACATTGAGGGCCTGTGAAATGGTGTGTGGGGTCAACCATACAGATACTGCTAGAGGGAATATATAGACTAATAAATATGTCTTGGGATTACTTTTGTGCACAAGGCATTACATAATAACATTTAAAAAAAAACAAACATAAAAAACAACAATGTCCCAGCTGCTCCAACTAATCCACAGACCTCACTGTGAACAGTTTTCTTTGGTGCAGCGTTCTGCAGAGGAAATAATCCACACTTGAGTATCAAGCGTGTTTATTTGAATCACTGTCTTGAATACAGTCGGTGGAAGAAGTAATTTCAGTGTTATTACCCCAACGGACGCATTAAGAGTCAACAGCAGAATTCAAATTGTTGCGAGTGTTCGCGCACCGTATGCAAGATTTGATAGTGTGTGTTCGGCTGTGTAATGTAAAATTAGTCCGAATGTGTGTGTTCAGGCTGGGCTCGGCATTCTGCTTCACTGTCTCCGATGTTGTTTTGGTGGGTGCACTGGGGATGGCGTCCACGGCGGCGACCCCTGCCCCTGTTAGGACAGCACAGGCGCCAATTCTTCTCAACAGACTTGTGTTTTTACGCCGCCGTCCTCCGCTAGGTGGGAGTCCTCGCCTCACAACATTAACCTTACCTCAGAGCTCCAGATAGCATCTTGTTGTTGTCGACAAGATCAATGAAGCACAAAAAGCTTAGTGTTGAGTTTAT
Organism: Sebastolobus alascanus; assembly: GCA_916701645.2. Lineage (NCBI taxonomy): Eukaryota > Metazoa > Chordata > Actinopteri > Perciformes > Sebastidae > Sebastolobus > Sebastolobus alascanus. The sequence goes on along the minus strand of CAKAOJ020000072.1, from coordinate 2,389,682 downwards.
GAAAGGAATTATGAAACGCTTCTTATGAGTTTAGTCTCCCAAGCGAGACTTTTCTTATAACAGCTCTGCAGCGTCTGGCAGAGAACATTCAGGTCTCCTGTTGAGTCAATATGTTTCCTCTCCGAGCTCTGTTGGCAAATATTCTGAGAGGGAAATACTTCACTTGGTGTTCTGTACCATTAATGTTTAATACAATCAACTACCTTGTCCCATTTGCAATGAATGATTTTATGATATTATTTTATACCCAGTCAGTGTCAGTATGGATTTATGCTTAAATAGGAACAATTTTGGCACAAAAAAACAAAACCTGAAACTGTCTTTTGACTGTTGAGGATGCCTTAACCTTAAGACTTATCTTTTTAGCCTGGCTTTTACTTCAGGTGTCTCGTCATTTATTGCCTTAGTTTTTAAGTCTTAGTCATTGGTTTTCATACTATTTCTATCTCTTGAGCCTATTTATTCGACTTGTATTTATTGTATGGCTGTCAATTGAATAAGATATTTAATCGCGATTAAATAAATGATTAATCACAAATTACTTGCATATTTTTTATCCTTTCAAAATGTACCTTAAAGGGAGCAAGTATTTAATACTCCTATCAACATGGGATTGGACAAATATGCTTGCTTTATGCAAATGTATGTATATATTTATTATTGGAAATCAATTAACAACACAAAACAATTACAAATATTATCTAGAAACCCTCACAGGTACTGCATTTAGCATAAAAATATGCTCAAATCATAACATGGCAGACTCAAGCCCAACAGGCAACAACAGCTGTCAGTGTGCTGACTTGACTCTGACTTGCTGCAAACTGCATGTGATTATCATAAAGTGGGCATGTCTGTAAAGGGGAGACTCCATTTTCATTCACATATCTTGAGGTCAGAGGTCAAGGGACCCCTTCGAAAATGGCCACGACAGTTTTTCCTCGCCAAAATTTAGCATACGTTTGGAGCGTTATTTAGCCTCCTTTGTGACAAGCTAGTATGACATGGTTGGTACCAATGGATTCCTTGTTTTTTTTTAGTTTCATATGATACCGGTATCTTCACTCTAGCTTTAAAACTGAGCCCACTACAACCTCCGAAAGAAATTAGTGGCGTTAAAAACGAATTTGCGTTAATGCATTATTATCACGTTCATTTTTAAGTGTATCGTAACATTTTATTGTTTATTGTTGTCATTTTTAGTTTGCAAAATTATATTTATTGTTGTCTATTTTTTTTTTTTTTTTTTTTTTTTTTTCAGTGGGTGGTGCTATATAAGTCAAGTTAAATTAAGTAGGTGTAAACAACTTGTGCTGTTTCCCGTCTCCTAGAAATTACTAACATATTGAATTAATTTGCAAAAGAAAATATGTTTTGAGCAAAACGTAATGCAGAACGGATTATGTTTTACATAATGAGGAAATGTTAATTAACGTATCTGGCAAGTTGCAAAAATGTTCATACTGAACTTGTCAGTGAAATGTTCACATATATCAGTATATGTAAGACCTGAAAAACTTTAATTGGACTAACATTCGTTTGGACAAACTTTATCTTAGTTTTAGCCTCAACGTTTAAATGGCGTTTGACCTTAAAAAATATTGTGCGCACTCGGGGAGCACAATGACATATTGTATTTCTTTCCTACTGTTTACAACTGACTTCAGCACTGAAAATAAAGGAGAGGAAAAGTCATACAAATGCTGTAGAAGACAACAACAAAGCTTACATGTACAGTATAAAAGCTGCCTGTGGGTAGAAAGAGACAGTCTGTACTAGATTCAGTGTTGAGGATGTGAGATGTCAGAGAGTTCAAGTCCAGGTTATGTAACATCTTGTTGCCTTGAACGTACCTCAGACTCAGCAACTGTATTTGTGTTAGTCATTGTGCTTCAGTCACTTTATCTGAAGTTTTCTGAACACGAGGGACGATGAATCGGACTGCGAAACTTCGGAGCTGATTTTAATTAAAGTTACAACAAGGAACTTTTAACTGGTTATGAAACAGTCTCAATTTAATACTGATGCCTCTATATGACCTATATAAGCAAACAAGAATTATGGCCTTTTCTATATACTTATTCTTAATGCTCGTAATCGGGTCCCGCGGAATCAGACGAAACGATTTACGGCACTCAGGTTCACCAGAAAATCCTTCAGATCAGACTCCAGCGGGGCCTCCGGCAGCGACCGGCCCACTGCGGACAGACCCAGATCCGGCTTCGCTGCCGCCTTGACCTGCAGTTGGAGCTCCTGTGGGAGGTGGAGAGCTCCGCGCCCGGAAGCAGCAGAGCAGAGCTTCGCCTCACTGCTCCAAATGGGACCGGCTGTAGACAAAGTGGTGGTCGGAAGGATCTTTCACATGGTCCAGGACGACCTGTGCATCGACTTTGGCGGGAAGATCCACTGTGTGGTGTGCCGGAGAGAAGCTCCGTCTGCGGCTGCAGGACCTGGAGCTCACCACCTGCTTCCTCGAAGCCAACACCGACACCGCGCTGCTGGAGGCCCAGGCCGTATTGCTGGGCTCGCTGGATGGAAGGGGGGGCACGGGAGAACCAGAACCAGGACTGAGCGGGGCAGACTGTCAGAACCCTGCTGCAGTAAAATGAGAGGTTTTCTAAAGGGAGTCTGGCAGCTGCAGATCTTTATGACACGAAGCGGTCATGGAAACAATGCCGCTTTTGTCCACAGGGGTATCCAAAATCAACACAAAATGAAAGTTCCTTATAGTAACTTTAACCGTTACCTCAGTTAGCTCAGCCCAGATGTATTTTAGCAGTTAACTGGAGCTGTCCAAAAGCATGTTACACGATGCACTCGTCAAAATATGACACTTTTCAGACCAGCTACGCTGCTAACACTCTTTAAATCTGTTTTGTAAATTAACGTTTCAGGCCGGCCCCTGTTGAAGGCACTGAGTTGAGAGTAAGCCACTTATATGACATGACCCTGGCTCCCTGTGTTGCACTGAGATAAAATAACATTTTGATACATCAAAAATGATGCGAAATATATATAAAAAAAATGTCATTAAATGAATGACGGCTTTATGATGGAGACTTTATGTTCAAAAGTCTTAAGTTAATCAAGAAGAGAGTCATTGTGAAGCATATTTTCAAAAACATTTTTTACTGTATTTAAACTGTGTGGCACCAAATTATCTCTGTGAACTGCCGTTCTCTTCCAAATAACTACTTCACACAGCCCTTTCATATCTGAAATGTTTTTTCATAACTTCAAAATCTTGGAAATTGGACTGAAGTGATCTGTGAACTGTACTTCAATATTTGAAAAGTCTACCCTGGATAGACTCAGGACCTTCTTGCTGTGAGGCCACTGGTCCACTGTGCCGTTTAAAATATCTCTAACCCAACCTAAAACTTCTGCCCTGAAGGAAATTTATGAGACGTCGTAACAAACCGAGGCTCTTTGCGGAGCAGCTGTTTCTCTCTGTGAGTCACTTTCTCATTGGGAGTGTCAGAGTTCATTTTTCACGTGTTGTCAGGAAGCCAGCTATTTGCCACTTTCATCGTGAACTATAAACGCGTAAACAAGCATGTCAAAAAAAAGGGATCAACAGTGCTTCTCTTTGTGAATAAAAGACCGAGAGAGAAGAACAGACGAGGAGCTGCAGTTACTCACATCAGTGCAACTGGTTGGTTGTTTCACATAATTCAGCTGAGGACTAATCGATGAGAAGCGTACAACCCATTCTTTTATAGATGCGATGCACCAGTATGCTTGTATTGTCGGAGCATATCTGATACTTGTATTCTGTGGACAAATTATAGTGTTAATAATAATACAATAAATTAATACAGTCATGCTTTGTTATAAAGTTGATATTGTTTGATCACTTTGATCTAAGTCGGCCTTTAAATAGTTTTATTGTACTACTTCTGGTAGAGCATGATCTCAAAATATATGTAAAAATACATCTGTATGATTCATAGGATTTATGTACACAGTTAGGAAAATCATTATGAAGTTCCACAAGGATTCCGCATTTGTGATTATCTTTGTTTTTATGTGTTTATTGCAGCTAAAAATGACTGAATTTCCAGTGTCCTTACTTAAACAACTGATCAAATTTGCCTCCATTATTGTTTTTTATTGCAGTAGGTAAATGTGGGAAATTTAATGTGCTTCTGTCACTTTTCTTTTCTGCCCCGAATTGAGTCGATAAGGTTACCTTAGTAACTCTAACCATGACTTGCAGTGGTGCCAACATGCTCCATATACCAAACGGTTATTTGGAGTATTAGTTTAGAGATGTTTCCTTTTCGTAATTCTGAAAACTGTAAATCAGAGAAGTGTATTGGGAGGAATAAAGAGCCTGGGGCTAAAGTCCTTCACTATAGTTACAAGGATGTTGGTTTGTTGAAATTATAGAGTGGATTTTATTTGACTTTGACTTCTTAAAGTAGTTCTGAATTTGATTATTTTTACTTGAAAGACGGTGGGGACAATCATTTCTTTGTGGAACATTTTTCCGATATTGCAGATGTTGGCTGCAATATTTTTTTTTTGTGATTGTTCTTCTCATTAAAACTTTTGGTTCTTTAGCAACACAGAGCATACATCTAGAAATGAGACACTGAAACAAATGATATTCAATATCCCCCTAGTCTCGCAATACCAGACAATCTGAGATATCCGCCTACCGAATGTATGGGGATTTCTAAATACAAAGTTGTTGCTAGAATGGCACCATTAACTAGGGGTGTAAGAAAATATAGATACACATGAGTATTGGAATATTATGTTTTGCGATACTGTATCGATTCTCCAAAACACTGTATTGATTTTTAATTAACCTTTTAAAAATCGTCCGCTATTCTGTCTTTCGAGGGTTGTAGCGAGCTCAGTTTTAAAGCTAGAGTGAAGATACTGGCATCATATGAAACTAGAAAACATAACGAATCCATTAGTACCAACCATGTCATACTTCCATGTCACAAAGGAGATTAAATATTGGCGAGGAAAAACTGGCATGGCCTTTTTCAAAGGAGTCCCTTGACCTCTGACCTCATGATATGTGAATGAAAATGGGTTCTATGGGTACCCACGAGCCTCCCCTTTACAGACATGCCCACTTTATGATAATCACATGCAGTTTTGGGCAAAAACCCTTAAAGTTTTTTTAATGCAGTATAAATGTTATCTTTGCCTATTCTGAAACTGGTGTATTTGAATATTTCTGCACGCTGGGGTCTATAAACAGTCTTAGAATAGCTGAGACCCTTGTAGATCCAATGAGTCCATTTGTATTCATGTGTGATGATGTTATTCCCCATAGTAGCCATTTCACATTGTGACTTTTTTTTTTTATTCAGATGGTGGTGTGTTCTTTATACTATGACAATTTCCTAAAATTAGATTTAAAAAAATTGTAATATATCACCTTACTGACAGCATGTCAATACATCGCAATATATTGAATCGTTACCCCAGTATCATGATACGTATCGTATCGCCAGATTCTTGCCAGTACATAGCACTAGCGAGAACAGTGGCTAAGGAATAAAACCCGCGAGTCACATTCTGGCGGGAGGAGAGCTCTGATATTTTTTTCATTTTTGAAACTTTGAACAGCAGCAACAGGGAATGAACCGTCTGTGTGTGTCTGTTAGCATGTTAGCAGAGCAGCTATGCAACAACAGTTCTGTGCACGTGTTTCTGCTACGACAGCGTTTACAAGCACACGACGTCTGCATGTCGCCGCCCCAGTATGGGGCTGCCCTAAAGACTTTGGATTGGTTTTGTTATGCAAGTTTCTTTTTAACTATGATTGCTTCCGCCCAGTTTTAGCAACGAAACCAGGGAGATTGTCTTCGGTGTCTATCAAGCAAAACGTTTAGAGACTGACTCGTGAGTCTAATATCCCCCCCCAAACTTGACATTCAAAAGTGTTTCAACACCGGGGAGAATATTAAAAGTCTCTGGCCATGTAATGTGATATGAAAGATGGGCGGAAAGCAGGGAGGAGTGGAGGCCACCCTCTCATCACCTGGTCACCCAGACCGGCAGACAGCGCGCCGGCCGTCTGTCCACTCGTCTGATTTCCATCCCCCTGGCACGCTGGGTAATAGAGATCAGTAATTGGGTGCTATAAATCCTGGCCGAGGACAAGGTGGGTCAGAACAGGCTGATTACTTAGGCATTACAGTCAATCTAAGCAAGTCCTTGAATTGAAAGATTTGGCGAGGTGGATTCTCATTATCGGGCTCGGTGCATGTATGCATTTGTGTGAAAGAGTAAGGGCCAAGGTCCCCTTCCCATCCCCCGTTGTAGGATGGCATTATGCAATGCTCCAATGCCCTCGACCGTGCACACTCGTAAACATCACAACAAATTTATTTTCCTCATCCCCCCGCAGTTTTATAAGAATGTTTTCAGAATCGTCAGAGAGCCCGCCCGGAGTTTTAAGACCTCTCTGCTCGAATGATTCCTCAGTGCGTTAAGGACCTCTGCCTGGGTGACACATTCGCGGCAGGTTCAATGTTAGACCACGGGAAGGTCCTCGGTTTCAATCTGCAACAGGCGTGCAACCCAGGACTCTCGCCATCTGCCTCCATCATCCCTCAGCTTCAGTTTCACAGTTTATCTCTCAGTGTAGCCAGAAAACAAGCTCTCAAGGTGATTAGCTCCGTCATTTAACATGAAGCAGATTGATGGCTATATGGTGAAATGCACCTTTCTGTTATTTTTCATCTCAGGGCCGATGAGCTTAATCCATTTTAAGCTTCTCAGTAAGAAAAAGAGTCTATGGAAGGTGAATTAGAGTGTAAAGCCGATAGTCTTTTCTCAGCATTCTCTCCAGCTGAGGGTGTGACTTACTGGATTATGGGAACAGTAGTTTCTGCTCCAACCCCCTTAAGTTCCCTGATGTGGCTTTTATATTCCTGCCTATTTTGATACAGATTTTTTGTATCGAGAGCGCATCGACACATTCTGACTGTGAATTTCTTCATCACAAGCTACCCTGCTCCTTTGTGCCGTCAGTCTCCCCCCCGCCCCCCCTCCGAAAAAAAGTCTTTTATTCACAGTCTTCAAAGTCATTTGTCTGAAAAAAAAAAAAAAAAATAGCAGAAGCCTGAAAATGTAAAATCACGTTATGAATAGTGATGTGGCTGGGATCCAAAATATGGGCTAAATGAGCAAATGTGATAAATTATCTCAGCATACGTTTTGGAGCTGCAGAAAAAAAAATATATAAGCAAGAGAGAAAGATATATGACAAATTTATGCTGTGGCATCAGTGCAAACCCCTGCAGTGTGAAGTGTTCCCACTCAGAAAAGCACTCATGCTACCATCATCCCTCGACTCCTATAACAGCATGCTACTTCACTTAGCAGCCTCCATTTGGGATGCAGCACAAACACTGTTTTAGCGCTTTTATCTTAATGCACTGCAACACTCTGCAGCACTAAAGCCATGATTATTGTACAGAGATAGGAGCGGCGTGCGTTTAAGCAAGACGTATTTAGACAGGAACTTAGCACCAACCTAACCACTCAAGGGCAGATGGCTTTGTGATTCTCATTGCTCATTTGGTTCATTTTGTTAAATGGACTCTTTCCATATATTTTAATATAACACTAATTCCTCGCGTCGTTATCCCAGTTTAAACCATAATGTCCTACTGAGTGTGTTTACTGTTTTGGAGAGCAATTTATCTGCCAGATACCAGATTGTTGTCACTTTAACCATCTGCTGGCTGGTTTGGCTGTGAAATACTCCTCGAGGAAAAAAAAAAAAAAAAAAAGAAGAAGCAGCTGAAGGTTAGAGGGATCACAGTGAGGTTGGGTTGCTTATTTCCATTTTTGTGATGTGAGCTGAGCGGCATATGGCTGCTGTCGGCTTTGTGGCGAAGCCAGGTGTGGAGGTGAGCCTCCGCAAAGCCTCGCCGCCACACCCATCTGATGGCATCTTCTCCAATGCGGAGGATAAAGCGTCCGTCACCCCTCAGCTCTGAGCGCGCTTGCACCCAATGTGACAGCGAGGCTTGTTCTCACACTTTCAGAGGCCACTGATTTAATAGAGGCACAATGTCAACGCTGACCTCATCCACTGATGTCTTCACAGCTAATGCCCTAACATGTGACATTGACACTCAGCAAGACAAACAGTAAAAGGAGGGAGATGGATTGACAGAGAGGCTCATACGTCTCTCTCTCTCTCTCTCTCTCTTTGAATGATGGACATTAGACGGGAAGACAGCGGTGTCAGGAAACAACAAAATCAAGCATGACGTGCTTTATTTTTTGTCTCATAGTCATGTAATGTTACATCACATTATGTCATGTCATGTTACTGTGGTGTGGGCAGCCATGTTTTGACCATATTATAGTAGAGTAACCTTTAGTAGAGTGCAGTAAGTATTCTTGCTATGCAGTGTAGTGATCGTGTGTTCGGTAGTCTGTTCATGTTATGTCATGCGTGCTTATTATTTTAAATAAAAACTGAAATTAGAACAGAAAAGTTATAAAAATGTATTAAAATAGAAATAAACTAAAATACAAAAAAAAAAAAAAAATGTAATTTAGAAATTAAAATAAACTTGACATCAATTCATCCAAAACTAATCTACATCAAAATGGTCAGTAAGAAAAAAGGTCAAAGTTTTGATTGACTTGAAAGTTTGACTTTAACTCCTGAAGCCCGACGGACCCGGTACCCGGTATTCGTAAAGCAACTGTATGTTGTCCAAACTATGTCTTATTACCAAGTATTTCAACAATTAAGCCAGTGCAAATATAAACTTCGTAAATATACGAGCATGTTCAAAAGATCCGGAATCATTTTCTTGTCAGTCTACAATAACGCGCTTGGTATCGCTGGAAAATAGAAATTTCAAGCTTTTTAAAGCACCGGCATCAGAAACCGACAGACGGGGTACCCCTCTTGCGTTACTTTTGGACGGACCGGGGACGGCGTGTCAATATACGCTTGTTACATGCATAGTGTCCTTTCAAAATAAACTTCCCTTTTCACAGGAAGTTAGGTTTAGGCAACCCAACCACTTAGGTAGGGTTAGGAAACAGTCCTGGTTGATGTTAACTTCACTGACTAGCAACTCACGTGACTCACGGGGCTGTGACTAAAGACTGGCGTGACAAAATAAGTCAACGTTACTTTTAGTTTCACACGGGACACGAACAGCGGTCTCCTGGTTGAAAGTCTTGTGTTTGTTTGACCCATCCACCTCCCCTCCCACACGCCCTTCACGCTATTAATGCTTTGTCACTTGCTCCGACCGTTGAATAACATCGCGGGTGGGTTTACATTGGAGTTAGGTGAAAGCCCAGAAGAGTGACCGAAATCGCCTATCAGATGCTTTTGTGACCGGCTGTGCCACTACTTTATGATTTCTATTTATTATTAAAAGCAACCTGTAACGTCAACCCACTTCTGAAATCTTCTCCTATGTGATCCCAGGTGCATTAAATTAAATCATAGTTGAATCAAAAGTATTATTATCAGAAAAAAACCTTCTGGTATTACTTGGTATCATATCAAAATCAAACCGTATGGTATCATCTGTCCGTATGAGAGAGCAGTATCGAGGATCGTATTCACAAAAGTAAGGTTTGTTTGTGTTTGGCAACACGCATGTCATGGACCCAGCGATCAGTTCAAAGTGAGAGAAACCCAAAACACAGTCAGCAATACCAGAGCTAGCAAAAAGCAGTTAGCCAACAGACTGCAACACCATGCTTCAGTAAAGCTGCTTGTGGTCAGAGCAGTCCGTAGAATACAAGAGTGAAGCAGCTTGTTTGATCAGGGATGTTTACCAGATTACGTGAAATAATCGGCCTTCAAAAGGTGCTCGGACATGCTGGACCCAAACTCCCAGTGGAGTTTCTTGTTGCCACTGTCCTTCAAATCGAGCTGAAACTGAAATCAAATCGTTTTTTAAAAAGTCATTGAAATAACTGAAACTAAAATCAAATCGTGAAGGAAAGTAGAAGTGATTTGAAAATGTGGAACCAAAGTAACCTTGATGTGATCCTTCTCCTTGCTACGCCAGCGGTGTGTTTTATTATGTTTGTGTTGTATTATATTCTCTGTTCATACATAGCTGAACTCTGCTTAATGGACTAACCTGCCAAACTCACAGCAGCACAAACACAAAGAACCCGCTGTTTTTAAAATGATTGAGCCATGACTTGTCAGCGAGAATCTACTTTCGCCCTTGAATGCTAATTAAGTGATGTTTATGCAAAGTCACGTACACACTCCCGAAGGATCTGGGAGTGTGTGCGTGGAGGCTGGGTTTTCCAAACTCTTAAAACAAATCTTAACATGTTGTCAGCATAACAATGTCAATAAAATGGCACTTCACTTTCTGTGTCAGCGAGGTATTTTTTATTCCCCAAACAGGAAAAGCTTCAATAAGATCCCCCCCCAGCATTCCACATTATCTAAATCTGTGACACAATTTCTGCAATCTGCCTGACAGCTGCCCTAAAACAAATTAAAATGTATGAACTGAAAATGCAAATGAAATCCAACTCATTTCAGATAGTTTTCTGTTGTTTAAATGTTTGCTGTAATCATTGTTCACACTGTGTGGGGCAAACCCAGAGGCACATTTATTAATATTTAAAACTATTTTTGTAGGCGAGTTTCTGGTAGACAAGTTGCATAAAAAGTTTGAAGGATGGTCTTTATAGAGTTGAGTGTCTTACTTTTGTTTTAGTTGGTGATTGCTGGAGACTGCGGTTTGTAGCTTACTTGTGATTTAATGAAATGAGGTTAGATTCTTTAGTTTTATATGAGCTCTGAGTGGTACATTTGATTTGCAGATACATGATAATTATTTAGTTCATCACTTACATATTTTAGACTTTTGCATTGACATATTAGGTAAGGTTATATTGACAATGCTGTTGTGGGCCAACCAATGATGGGGGTGTTATTTGGTAAATTTTTTGAACTACAGAGATGTAAATGTGGGGCCAATTCACAAGCCACGTCACCATAGAGTGCTCCATGGATGACATATTTTTGTAGGCCAACCCGGAAGTTAGCATCGTCCTGGTTCCCCCAACAAAAAGACAATGGGATTTTTCCATTGAGTTTTGGATTATTGCAGAAAATAAGATCACGTTTATGATACTTGATGATACTCAGCAAAGTATTCTTCACAAATGAACATCACACATAAATACAATCGGCAGAAGTAAAAAGCTAACGTTAGGCTATAAACAAACTACACCACGTTCACATGACTTCACATCACCACCGCCAAGCTAAAGGCGGACTAGTGTTCGGCGTGATGACGTTTTGACCTCACTTGTTAGCAACCGCCTTTTTTAAGACACGTAAAAACTTCAACATTCACAAGTGGGATATTTACTGACAAATTTTATGTCGTTGAACAAAACGTTAAAATCTCTTAAACTTGTGTTAACCACAGACCTTATTTCAGGCATCTAACTAAAAACCCATTAAAAAAAAACCATCGACTTCCAGACGAGGGAACAGGAAGTGCTAAAATACTAACTCATACCTGGGTTTCGGGGCTCGTTCCTGCAGCTCTCTATTAAACCCAAACAAAGATGAAAACTAGTTTGCTAGGGTCTTTGTTTGGCTTAAATTGTACAACCATCCATATGTGTAATAGCTTTGGATACTTTAACGATTTAGTGTTGTATCCATACTTTTAGTTCCAAAAACACTGGATCCTACACTTCCCATAATGCATTTTAATAGCATCTCTTCGCTAGACCCTCCCTGCCTGGTAAAGTCAAACTCCATGCCCCCATTTCATTGTACTCTGGCTATGGGTTGGTATTGATGGGAAGCTGGTTGACGTTGCATTGTTTTGATCGATTCAAGTAACCTTGAGGCTTTTCCCCTTGAATCTGGGATTAAAGTCAGGTGTTAACATTTTAACCATTTGTAACCCAAAACTAAAACATCTGAAATTGCAACTGTCCCTTAAAATCAAAAGGTTATTTGTCCAAATGTTCAAAGCTTTTCACACTGCCCTGTGCAAATCAGAATTCTTGTGTAAATCCACTTGATGTGTCAACATCTAATCAGCCCAATTTGGAAATGAAATGAGGGGAAGACAAGGAGAGAAAAAGACAGCCAAAGAAAAATGAAGCGGGGGGGAGGGAGCTGGGGGGGGAGAGTCACCGCCGCCCACCACTGCCTGGCCCTGACACCTTGTGAAGAGTGCTCATTCATCACGCGGCGCAGGGCTTGAGCCTCCGTAAATCACTGTGGATAAAGGACGCGCCATAAAGAATGGAATTGTGAAGGTAAGGGTTTTAAATCCCCCTAGATGATCCGAGATAAACACGGAGAGACTTTTGACAGTCCCTCGTTACCGCCACGAGCGAGAGGAGCTGTCACCGCTCCCTCCTTGCCTTTCATCTCTTGGTAACAGTCTGGCTGCTAATATCCTCAATTATCTCTGCAATATGTTGCTGGGAAAAAGGGAAAGTTCCGAGGAGGCATTCACACAATTTAAAAGTTTTAATTTGACAGCTTGTGGTGTAATGATGACTTGCGATGAGGGTAGAGGGGGCCTGCAGCCCACACGCAGTGTGTGACAAGTGATTGGACCGGACTGAGAATGGTTTGTGCATGTCAAGACTTTCTGGATCAGATGTCAGGAAGCCAAATAGATGTTTCACAGGTTGATGTGGGAGAAAAAGCTCCAAGCTCCTAATTGTAAATGGCAGTGGCATTTCATCTTGTGGCTGTTTTTTGGTATGAAGGTTCATTTTCCTTCACCTAAAATCTTTTCTTTTTTTTTTTACAAGAAAATTAAATTCTTCCCTCTCCAGACGATACCTGTAACAGTGTCTCGTGTTAATGTCTGCAACACCTCCGTGACATTTTCCCTGTCTTGTATCAAAGAGGAAAATGTAATAAAGCAGCTGCGTAGTGCTTGGCTCTTTTTTTTCCGAACCCGCCACTGTTCCTAAATCCATCCGAACGTGCAGGGGGAAAGAATGGAGTGCATTTGCATAGACGGAGCAGCCGTCCGTCTGATAATGACGGCTAAGTCACAGTGCATGATGGAGACACAAAGGGCACGAGACTGTCGCATGAAGGTTGACTCTCAGGAAATATCCTCCCACCTGGGTACCTAGGCAGGTAATTGTCTTTTTCCCTCCTTTTCTCCTATCTGATATATATACATAGCTTCAACTTGGAGGATAAACCAATCGATCATTCCAAGTGTCTCAAGTAATAAGCGAAAGTGATAAATCACAGCTTTGCACTCAGGTTTATGAAATATCGTCCGTCCTGCAGGTGTGGATGCATTATCTCGCAAGTCGGGTGTTCCTTCCTGGGCACGGGTGCCGGTGTCAGAGCACGTAGGCAGCGCTGTGCTGCGACTAATAGGAGGATCCGCCTACGGTGGAAGTGCCTACTCCATCAAGGGCTTTGTGCTGCAGTGCAATTAGTACACAAAATATTAACATAAGGATCAGACGTGGCGTTTCCACCGGGGCGCAACTTAAAAGTTCAAGGTAGTTCACAGCGGCGTAGTTGTGATCTTCGTTCGCTGGAGTAATTGCCTCAGGTTCATTCAGCTTGAGTCAGTATAAGGTGAAGTCAGTAGCCTCGGTGGCATAATGACAGAGTACACACTTTCTTGCTCACATTAACAGCTTTTTTCTTGATAGATAAAAGTCCCAAATAATGGCTTCTGTGATGGAGTGAAACCAGGATAACAAATTGGCCCTTTGTGATAACAACCCCCCTGTGAGCTTCCCGGCCGTGAGAGATAGACAGACAGCTTTGAGGGGAGGCAGGTCTGCAGCAGCTTTGCGCCGGGGGAAAAGCTCCATGCCCTGCAGAAGGATGGATAGTGCAGATTTGTAATGGTTCTTCCGCTTTTGACAAAGTAACCTAACCTGCAACTTTCATCCTCATTGGCTGAGTGAAAGGGCACTGGCAGAGGAGCTGGCCGGAGATAAGTGAGGTCTGTCGCTCCGGCTGGTGCGTTATAAATTGCAGCTACCTCAATCGTGTGCGCGAGACAAGCGAGCTGTCTCCTGTGACAACCTCCTTTTGACTTGACATGCAAAAAAAAAAAAAAAATTGATACAAGGCGGAGAGGGTGGGATTGAAAAGAATGAGGGCTGAGCAGATGTGGGAGGGGACGTCTTCCTCCACAACTTTTATTTAACGTTGCATAATGCAATATCAAATTAAAATGCTGTTCACGCTTCTTCTTCTAAAAAAAAAAAAAAAACAGAAGTAGGGCTGCAGGACAGAAGAGTGTCCAATGCTTATTAATTAAAACCCCTTGGATTCTCCTCATTTGTCCACATTTAGAACAAGTGGTATTCGTGCTCAGTGTGCAGGACATGTATCATCATTTTATCATCTTTCCTTGAGAGCAAATGCTTAAAGTCGAGGTTAGATTCTGTTTTCATTCCGGTTTAACCCTCTCCGCCACCCACCGAGACTAAAAGTGTTGCTCTATTTAGTATACAGTTAACTTACCAATAAGGTAATGAAATCATCTTAAGTAAAGTTATATCTGTGCATCACATGGAGCCACCAAAGGGTCAGTTCAACCGAACGATACATTTAATCTACCCCTAATGATCCCCAGCTGTGATAGATTTGATTTAACCTGTCAAAGTTTTGAGATATGTGCCTTAAAAACGTGTGCTGCCACCCCGCAAAAAAAAAAAAAAATGAATGCAAATGAAATTTCATTTCTGCCATTTAAAAGAGTAAAATTGACATTTAGAAAACTCAACAGCACTGTTTCCCCAGAAACAACGTCCTGGTTATTCTGAATAATATCAGACCTTTCATGAACAGTTTAGCAGTTCTAACAGTTTTGGTAGATACTATTTATTCTGTAAGAAAAATGACTTCCAACAAAACCTTCTTTTGAAATGTGTTGAGGACCGCAAACTAAATGCCATCACCTCCATTGTTGCAGATATCTCAAAGCCTCGGAAAATAAAACAGAAACGCTGTGCATGACTGGATACTAGTGCTTTTGGTGAACTAACCCTTTCATGCTCTTACACAGACATACTCAAGCCACTGGATAATTAGACTTTTTCCTCTGACTGTGTGGGCGTGTACAGACTGCAATTGATTGACATCTCGCTGAACCTTTTGTTTGTTTTTAGCACCTGTTTCACTATATTGAGTCGTATTTTATAACCCAAACTATACACTGAGTAGTAGTGGTGGACTCGGGCACTGCATCGCATATTCTCAATTTTAAGGGCACCCTAGAGGGCACTTTATTATGTTTTCTCCATTTAAGGGCACCTTAAAGGGAACTTCATCACATTTTCTCCATTTAATGGTACCCTAGAGGGCACTTCATCACATTTTCTCCATTTAAGGGCACCCTAGAGGGCACTTTATCACGTTTTCTCCATTTAAGGGCACCCTAGAGGGCACTGCATCATGTTTTCTCTACTGAAAGGGCACCCAAGAGGGCACTTCATCAGGTTTTCTCCATTTAATGATACCCTAGAGGGCACTTCATCACATTTTCTCCATTTAAGGGCACCCTAGAAGACACTGCATCATGTTTTCTCCTTTTAAGGGCACCCTAGCGGGCACTGCATCACATTTTCTCCATTTAAGGGCACCCTAGAGGGCACTGATTCACGTTTTCTCTACTAAAAGGGTACCCAAGAGGGCACTTTACCATGTTTTCTCCATTTAAGGGCACCCTAGAGGGCACTGCATCACATTTTCTCCATTTAAGGTCACCTTAAAGGGCACTACATCCCATTTTCAGTATTAGCAGGGCACCCTAGAGGGCACTTCATCACATTTTTCTCCATTTAATGGCACCCTAGAGGACACTTTATCATGTTTTATCTACAATAAGGGGCATCCAAGAGGATACTTTTGCCCCACCTGAGTCCACCAGTGCTGAGTGGTAATAAATAAAATAAACAGCAATGTATCTTATGGATCAGGCTGTCATCCATTTCTGCAGGTCAGTACCTACATTTTCTCTGTTGCTTAGTGCTGGAAATGGGGAAGAATTTTCTTCTGTTACACGTCATGCAAAAGAGATTACACAACCTCGACTGTGTGTTTTATGTGGGTGTTGCCATGGACAAGCACAGTACTTTGTTGATCAAAGTCGCTCTGAACTAGCGGAGATATTTGACAGAGGAGTTGGGCTGAGGAGATAGATATTTCCTTTTAACCCACACTCCTACTGGGTCTGTTCTCGCTCTGGAAAAGCCTTTGAGTTTTTGTTCTTGCTTTGACCGTATGCACAACACAAATCTGTTGTTATTGTAAACCAAAAGCCAGGCATTAGCTCTTTGGCAAAGTCTCAGACAAGGGTATTAATCACATGACCACAGTTCACTGAACTCTGCCTTGAAATATGAGACTCATTTCTCCTTCCTGGATAATCAACTTAAAGGGGAAAAATCAGATATTTCACCTTGAAATGCTTCATAACTTGCTTGCGGGTTTTTAAACTCGTCATGCTCATGCCTGATTATACTAGACTGAAAGAAAACTAATGAAATAAAAGCTGGCATTCTGCAGCACAGCTTCTCTTAACACATGCACGCCACTCTGTGCATGCCAACAAGCAAATGAATAAATCTACATGAAAGCTCTTATTAATTGAAATGTAGTTTTACTACTTTTAGAGCTGACAGCAGGAATTTTGGTCCAAACTCTGTAATTTGACCAATTCTGCCTACCGGCCATGGATTGGTTTACCAAGGAGGATGCATAGGAAGACCTCGGAGACAGACCTGTGCCTTTCCGTCTGCATATGGAGTAAAGTACAGCAGGTCATATGTACTCTAAAAAAACAAGACCTTCCATTTAAGCTGCGGTGCCCCACCTACTTTACTTTAATCTAAGCATTACTTTTCTTCGCTTAGAAATATTCTTATTTGGCACATTACAGGAGGAAACGCTACAGCATTCACATCCTCACAACAGGTAGGGGTGTCAGCGGTCTCAGTATTTCTTTGAATATTGCTCATTTGTTCAGTCTTACTTAGTTCCACACATTATTTTGGTGGCGTGCACTGCTCTATGCAAATGATCCACTTGTCAGATGCTGAGTTTTAACACAATAACACCTTGTCGAGAACAAAATATTGTTAAAAGACAATTTTGTTGTTTATTACGTAAACATTCAGTCTTCACTAACATCCCCATAAGCTCTCAACAACGATCATACCAGAGCAAATGTTATACAACCTCATGTAGCAGTAAGATGTTCTCTGTGAACTGAACTCTTGGGCCTCAGTTTATGTTGCTCTTCTGTGGTTTATAGCACTTGATTCCCCACATGAAGAGGCAATCCACCCACATTTAGCTCGCTACGGGGTGACAGCTATCTTCATAGTGAGTTCTGGATCTGGGTTTCGTTGTGGTGGCCAAAGCTGGTACTGCTTGTCAGGTTCTACTATCGTAGCCTTGTTCCAGACCTCTGGATCACTGCTTTCCTGTGATTTTAATAAGTCTATTATCATTGACGACTGAGACAACAGAACCAATCAGAGCTTTGTAGGCAGGACTTAACATGGAGCTTCTTGTTACTGAAAAATTTCCAAAAAAAATGGTGATAAGCGCGAGATTGACGTCGCTGTTTAGGTCGGTGTTAGTGCAGAAATAACAACTCTTAAATTAAATTCTTTGATCACTCTTACCAAATGCTAATGTTGTTGACAGGAGGGATACATTAGTCACTACCGATGACTAGGTTCACATATTCTGAGCGTCCGTCTTGACGTGCGTTTTTATTGTCCTGGGTGGTAGTGCTGCATCTTCTCTCTTTGGAGTTGCAGAAAGGAAATCAAAAAGTTAAAGTAGGACGATGGTAATGTTTATTTTGAGGTAGTTCTACTACCAACCGATGATTCTTAGACATCAATGGATGGAGGAGGTAAACTCGGGAGCTAAGCCTGGCTACATTTTATGTAGTATGGAAATTGCAGACATGCCTTAATGTATAATAAGGTAAATCTGTGTTTTTGAAATGACTGGGATTAACACAGCCTCCAGCAACAAATTCATTGCTTTTTTTTACACACCGTCACACCTACCCACCCACACACGTCGGCCTGAGAAAGATAAACAAATTTCACACATGTTCTCCCATTTTTTAAAAGTTTGGAAAACCCCAATTACTTGGAAAGACTCGAGGAAAAACAAAATAAAATGACTATTCATGAAGGCGGTCAGATGTTAGAGGTCAAAGTGGTTCCCTGATGGTTCCGCGTCCTCGTGCTGAGCAAAGCCTCCTCTGTCACCTCCGCTGCCGCTCTCCGCTCAAACAACGCTCTGCATTCAATCCTTTCAGGAGAAGCTGTGCCCTTCCTACCAACGTACTGATGTTTAATTCATTCCCGGACACCTGGGGGACGCTCATAACAACAACAGAGAGGGAGAGAGAGAGAGAGAGGGAGACAGAGGAATTAGAAGGACCTAAATGTTTGCTTTGTGTTTTCCATCGGTGGATGTGAAATGAATGAAGGGGCCTAAAACAAGACTAAGGAGACTTAAGACATTTGAGAGGGAACATCAGGGACGGGAGGCTGTGAAGACAAATAAACCCTGCTTCCTTCGGTTTTGTTCGACTTCATGAGTGGATGGGGCCAGTGAAGATGTTGCTGGACACCTTGGCGTGCTCCCACTTAATCAGAGGTTGATTAAGCACACTTTCAGAGGCATGGATTAGGGGGCTCCCCTCGGACTCCGCTAAATTGGCCGGAAGGGAAGGAAGGCAGAGTGTTGAGCGCTGCTGAGGGAACTTTTGATGTGTCAGTCAGAGAGTCTGGCATGGTTCGCTTTTATTGACCTTCCCATCCTTGATTTGTGACAGATCCCCTGGTGCTAGGGTAGGTGGGGAAGGTGAAAGGAGATTCAGCTTTTGAAGAATTTCCAAATTCTGCTGATCCGGTAGAGCTGCCACGAGCATTCCTGCAATTCATAACAATGAAGGGCATCGAGCTACGAAGCAGTTGCAGCCTAGACGTTTTCTGGAGATTATATATCTGTCATTTTTGCTTTATTTGACAACAATATGAATAGACATGTGGCGACGGGTCCTGGGGCGGATTCAGATCCAGGATGTTGCACCTAGACGGTGTGCATCTTAAATAGCTGCTCTAACAGGAAGTCCTGCTCTAGTCATTTTTTTATTATCTGGTACTTTCCATCAGTCTTTCATCTAAAGGGCGGGTCAATTATTTTTAATTTGTTTTCTTTTTTTTTTTTTAGGTTTTTATATCATTCTGTAGCATCTCAGTGGTCTTCCTAGTGTATTCAAATCTGAACATTTAAATTTTGTGTATGTTTTAGCGTCAAAATGCTATTTTCCCAAGCCTTTTAAAAACTTTTTTCCCATGAGACCTAACGTAGGTTTCTGCATGATGACACTGCTACATATACAGTAATAATAAACTATATTAATAACACTAGCACTTTTCCAAAACAATGTTTACAAGGTGCTTTACATGGTAAAAATAAACAATAGCAACAGAAATAATACAAAATTAACAAGAATAAGCCCTATCCAAAAACAATAATTAAAACAAGCAATACGGCATAAAACAAATGGAAAAAAAAAATTACAATTAACATTAAAACTACAAAACAAATGGTGGTGAAAATAAAATAGAGGGTTCACAGGAACGCTAGACTATAAAAGTGTGTTTTAAGAAGAGTCTTAAATGATGTGATAGACTTTGGAAGAGTTTGGAAATAACTAGAAGGTTTCATTTGGATTTTTTTGAAGTGGAGTAAAATGACTGTTTTTGTGAATGGAGTCACAAAGTGACACAAGTGGCTTTGAAGACTGATATAACGGCTTCAGTTCCCCGTCGGAAAGGGCTATCTGACGGCATGGTAAAGAGGTAAATATTCCAAATATAGCGTACACTTAAACTGATGTTGATTTTTTTCCCGTCCACAGCCACTTTACCTCGCTGTCAGACAGACCTTTCTGAAGCCGTTATATCGCTGTCTTCAAAGCCACCAGACTACATTCACAAAAACAGTAATTTTACCCCACTTCAAAAAAAATCCAAACTAACCCTTTACTTCAACTCAGCTAGTGCTAGCGTTCACAATATTCATAACCTTATTGATTAGCTTACTGTGGTAACCTATGTCACTGCTTTTTGCTAACTGCTGAGTGGGCATTTCCATTTGAAAAAAAAAAAAAAGGAAAACAACGCAGATGGATCCGCCCTCTAAATGTAAACTGTGGGTTTTACTCATATCATCTTGCATCCGTTGTTAATGGATTCAACAAAGTACTGCAGCTCAGCTCTAAATATATCCGTCCCCCTGTATGGACAGTGTGTGTCATTTATGGATTTATGGTTAATAATAGTCTGATGCTTTTTCCGCTGTCAGGCTGGTTTGTAACCCCTTCACAGAAGGATTGGCATTATTCATGTTGTGGCTGTGGCACCGCTATTAATGTAATGAGTCAGGCTGTTAATGTGATCCCGCTTCCGACACAAAGGGGATCTCTCAACCTGAGCTCCTGCTGCAGACAGGAGACCTCTGTGCCCTACATAACAACGACGGGACGTGTCATCGCTGATTTATTTTGCCCTTGAACCTCCTAGTGATAGGACCTTGTGGGATAGCCTTTAAGAGAAGCGCCAAGAGATGAAATGAATGCTCTGCTCCTAAACTATTGAAAGACGTGCACTACAGCTGAAGGCTTTTAGAGGGAGTGCTGTAATCTAAAATGTGCTATTTCTCACTCACGGCACAGCTCTGGGATGGGCTGATCAGATAGCCAGAGATGAATCTGACTTGACCTGTGAGCAGCTAGTCGCCGCCTCCTGCATTGCCGGCCATGAGAGGAATTTGCAATGGATTCCAGATAGATAGAAATCAATTCAAATTCAGCTGAGGCACTATACCCCCGATAAGGCATTGCTACACCTATACTCGCAAATTTCATAATGAATAGATAAGGATTAATGCAATTTCAAACTGTCAGCACCTGCCAGATGGTATGTCACGAATGAGCTTATCATTGTGCCGCGATTTTATTTACATCCAAGAACATAAACAGACGTGTCCCATCCGTAAACATGACTCCATGGTAACCGTCCACGGAGGTGCACCCCTCGCAGGTGTTTTAAACAGCCTTATTAACTCGGTCCACATGCTCGTGTAATTAATGTCTGCTTACAATGCAGCTAATATCCACTATGTAACCTGTGAAGACACACAATAATTATGTGACCGTTTGAGTGACAGAGATCAGGAAAGCAAATAGAGGAGGCCTGTCCTCAGCCTCATCAGGAGGGGCAGAGTGTTGGTCCAGGTTAATAGGCATTCTCCAGGGACGGATTAGCTGCAGTTCAAGAAAGAGGGAGGCGACGGGATTCGGTATAATAATGTCAAATAACTGAAAAATCTTTTTTTCATAATCTCATTGTCACGGACCATTTGCAAGTTCTTGGTCCGAGGCATTATGGGGTTCCCTACGCAGCCATTAAAGGGCACATATCGTGCTCATTTTCAGGATTATACTTGGTTTTCCACTAGAACACTGGCTCCCAACCCGAGGGTCGCCAAAGCTTCACGGGAGTCGTGATGCCTTCTTGATTTTAGGGGGTGTAAGACAAGAGTTGGCCTATATATCATCATTTCATTCATTTCTATGAAGAAAACAAAATGAAGTTGTTATTTTTCAGGGCTGTCAAAGTTAACGCAATTATAATGTGCAATGTTGACAAATCTCTCCCTTTAAGGTACATATTCTAATGTTAATTCAATAATGGCTTGTTAAATCACATGTTTTCTGATCTAGGCAGCTCACAAAAAACTGACTGGGTTGTCTTATTTCACAATTTATTTACCCAAATGTATGTGCACAAGCACTGAAAAAGTTTTTTTTTTTTTTTTTTTAATATGTCCCCTTTAAAAAACACTAAGATCCTGTGAAAGAACACTTTATTTGAGTTGGACACTCCGTAGTACCATCCAGAAATAGACAGCCATCTGTTTCCTCCTTTTGCACCAGCCAAGCACTGAGCTATAACATTCTCAAACTGAGTCTTGAGTGAGGACCAAAGGAGGAGGACAAAAATGCTGCGTAGTACCGTAACTGAAGATATTGCTGCACCAAAGTCCAGCCAGGTGTCTGCATCCTGAAAGTCCGGCAGGGAAAAATCTGACTTTTATAAGGGGAATGCCACTTGTAGTAGAGTGGACCTGTGATCGATTGGGATGTGAAGTGGCTTAGCCGTACCTCTGTGTGTCAATAGCTTCACCCTCTCCCTCAACCCTGTGATAAAACAGAGAAATCTCAGTCGGTGTACACCTGAAACTGCCTTTATGATTATATTTTCATCTTCTAACTTAATTTACTAGATCTGCAGCTAATTTCTCTGATCAATGTCCAAACTCTTACTCCAGCGAGCCCAAACCAGGACACGAGACCTATAGAGGAGTTCAAGTTTGAATTGACAACACATTAAAATGCGCTCCACAGCGCCATAGATTGAGACAAGGATTTAATTGGCTCCATATCAGGGTCAGATAGCACCGTTGTTGACTTTTGATTAGAAAAAAATAAAAGAACAAGGTGACTTGATATTGTGGTGATAAGCAAAAATCCCAACTCGGTCGCGTCAATACGTTTCCCGGGTGCACGTAGGTGGCTCACCTTGTAACCAATGACAGTGGCCGCAGTGGCTCGCCGGCAGATAGACATCAGAGGTTTGCTCGCGAGCGTGCATTGTCATACATTTATTGCTGTGTGTGCAGTGTCTGTTTTCCTTACGATCGTTCCAGTTGTTCTCGACGTACTGTTGACTTAGAGGTCAAGCCGCGCAAAGGCATAAATTTCTGGAGCGTTGATGTTGTCTAATTCACAGCGTGTCACACAGGCAGCTCTTGAAAATAAAGGTCACCTCTGAACAGCACTTTACGGCTTTATATCTGTTTTATAGGCAACCGTGCAGATTCGCCGCTGCACATTATCAGAATCTGAATCACCTTTGTGTGTTTTTTACCTTCACACAAGACTTTGTTTCAGTGGGAAGTCAAACTGTGTGCTCCTGGGGTTCAGCAGACATGAGGTTAACCATTCAAAATACACAGATTATTAAAAAGGAGTGGATCTATTCAAACTCATTTCCAGCTACTGTAAGTAGTGAGATCTCGTGCGTCATCAGACAGGAGAGATGAGATCAGGAGCGCACGATTAAAGCTCATAAATGGTTGTTCCCACCACGTATGAAAAACGTACTTTGATTCCTGCATCAATAGGACGCTGTTGATCAAACTTTACAGTAAGCACAATAGAAATCGCACTAAATCCAAAAAGAATGTTCATATTTCTGCAACAGCCTGGATTACGTTCATTGACTATGATTTTAGTTGATTATTTCTACAATACATGCATGGAAACTAAAATATTTTAATGGTTTCTGAAAGTTTAGGCAACTACAGCTTCTTGGTTAATGTTAGTGAAAGATCATTGTCATGGTTAAATGCAAAAAAAAAAAAGGCCAATAATGACGATTGGTATGAGACCTAAGGAACCCTAACCCATGGTGTAAATGGCAAATGCGTTGGAGAACACCTTCTGTAGATCTCGTACTCTTAGGGAGACTAGACTGACTCGAATTATTGATAGTGAAGAGAAAACTTCAGAAAAAAGCAGCTTCCTTGTATGTTTTAATTATAGTTTACATAACACTAACAAGCCGTTAAAGGTGCTAAATTCGACACCCAGAGCATTAATATAGAAGCAAACAACTATTGTCTATGTAAAGATATAGAGGAGTAATGTCTACCTGAGCAGAGAATGAAGTCTCTCTCCCTCTGTGTGTGTGTTGTAGTCAGAGCTTCTCCATGGGTCTGCTAACATCGCTGGACCGGCCGGGCGTGCTTTTAGTGCATGTACGTGCATGTGAGCGTGCCACACTGGCTAAATCACAGCCGCCGCTCTGCACTGCGCTAATACGGCGGTTACAGCTGATAATGCTGTCCTGACCGACGTGGAAACTTAGCGCCCACCTTCCTGTTCCCCCTCAGATAAACACTGTTAGCTCTGTCAGCACTTTCGCTGTTTTTTTGCATCGTTATCGCTGTTAGCACTGTAAGCTGCTTCGCCATGTTGAGAGCCGTTGAGAGGCAATAGAAATATTCTCAATCTCGTATTTAGCACCTGGCTAGTTTTGGTGAGGTTGTGAAGACAGAACTATATACAAAAATGAAATATACACAGAAATAAACTCCATAATTGAACAAAACAAAAGTTAGGCTATGTCCATGGCTATTGGGCAGCTAGCAGCAAGCTTCCAGCAGGTCTGCCCCCTCAATGATCAATGAACTCCCCTAGAGGAAGCTCTTACAGTCAAACCAAAGTTAGTCCATTATCAACTATAAAATTACATTTCTATGAGAAATCATAATTCAAATTGTCCTAACTCATGGACAATATAAATTGTTAAATTAAGAATTCCAATATGTTATTCCTATGGCCTAGTAAAGTTCAATCAATATGTGTGAACATGAGCTCCTCTCTCTCAAAGCCAGAAAAACGTAAAAAAGTAAGTCTCAAACTTGTGATGGCGTAAAGTCTTCAGCTGCTCCATAGATAATGAATGGGAGGCTGATTTTATGGACCCACAGAATGTTTTTCTTTGTTATACCTAAATGAGCTTTATTCTATTGTACTGTTGTCAGTTGTGAAACAGAAAATGTTCCCATATACTCAGATCATTCCTCTGGGTGCTCTCAGTGTCACCTATAACATCTCTCCCTATTCATTGTCTATGGACAAGAGTTTATAAGTTTTTATCTCTCTAGTTTTTGGATTTGGGAGAGAGTTGTTCATGTTAACTAATATTTTTTGGATTGTCTTAGATCATAGGTATAGCGTATGAAATTTGAAAAGGGGGGTAGTCCCTTTAAGGGTACTTAAAAAAGACCATTAAACAAACCCCCCTCTGTACTCTACTCAACATGGTACAGTCCGAGTGGCTCTACTATAAAGCCCATTGGAAGCTTTTACTTCCTGTTTGGCAGTTTGGAACCATGCCCAGCAGGTAGTATGTAGGTGTTATAGCCACATGGGCTTACTATGCTAACATAACTCTGACTACACAGCTAGGACTACAAATAGTGATGGCGAGATGAAGCACTGAAGCTCTCCAGCAAATTGGTTCGCAAAAGGGTTCATTTCACGAGGCTTCATCTGGGCTTCATATGCACACAAAACAGCCTATTGGTCAAAGAGTGTAATGCAGGCAGATATATTCAAGATATGTGGCTGTGAGAGGGCAGTGAATGTGCTGGTGTAACTATAGGAAAATGATAGATGCGAGACATTTTTCCTGTTCTCAACTGTATTTCGTCTTCAGTGACGTCATTGGTCTAAAACGACACAAGCCTCGATACACGCTTCACAGAAAACTTCCTGGATTACTCGACACGCTCCGAAGCCTCGGCACAGCACTTAACATCACTAATGTAACTACAGATAGAGCTGCAGAATGTAGAATGTGTTTGGCCAGTGTGCAACCAGGTTAGCACGGTGACAATCCAAAATAACAAATGGGACTTTTGTTTGTATACTTTTGTAAGTAGGATTTCTATCTGGATATTTGCATGATTTTTTTTAATCAGAATTGTTTCCCTCTCCTGACCCCTAACCTTGGCTCTAAATTCAATATACCATATTGGCCACCACTTCTTTTTTTCTCTTCTGAAAATTATGTTTGAAAAAGTATTTATCCCAAAACAGACAGTTACAGAAGGAGAAGTATTCTTTTAATTGGGGTTGTTTTATATTCTAGGCCTGATACAGAATTAATTAAAAATATTTTGGTTTACAAAAAAAAAATGAAAATGATGATCCCCATGCGTACATGCAGCTATATATTTATGCTGTGAACAATGCAAGAAGCACCATAATTCAAGACCTTGTACACTTTAAACCTATATTTGATTGAATTTTGTCGCAATATGTTAATAGTGTTCTTTAATGCAGTAGTCAGAGCTTGTTTCTAGAAAGACTGGTAGACAAAAATGCCGCATAGAGTCAATGTGTGGTGCCTAAATCCAGCATTTAATGTTTTGATTCACATTTGACACTCTGCTGCTGTGTGATTTGTTTGCAGCTCCTGTACATGTTGATTACAGGTTGAGCCCTCTGTGTTGACATTACGTCTCTTTGTCTAAGCTTGTTATCCGTGTGCCCCTCAGTTTGCTCCACTCGTTCCAAAAATCCACTCTTATGTGTCTTCTTTAGTTGCGATCATATTAGTCTCCATGGAAACCCACTTTACCAATACTTCATTGGCGCCAAATGACCCTGTACTGTTACTTAGCTTCTCGCTGCTTTGTGTGGAAGTGTTTTCTTTTGGAGAGATTAAACGTTCGAAGGCAAATTGAGGTCCTGCTGGTTTTATCACCGGGATATTGAATAAGCATATGTGGAAAATACCAAAGCGTGGTGCTGCAACACATCATTTGAGAAAGGATTATGATACATTTCTGTGCTTCTTAAGGGGATACTGCATAATTTTATCACGTGGAAACGGGGTGTGGAAGGTAGCACCGAACATATTTGACTGCTGTTTGATTCTTTACGTGATATTTTACCGCTTTCAACACATTTGACAGCAGAGCATTTCTTCAAATTAGTGATCAGACAATGTTGTTTTTATGTAACCATATTTTGCTTCCTGCGATTCGACCTGCTTTTTGTACTGAGCAGTGTCTGTTTTCGGGATTCCCTCTGGAATATTTACGCTCTTTCTCTCTCCAAAATGTCCACAGATAATTGCTAGAAGGCAGCGCCCAGGAAGGTCAGCCAAGAATCCCGCCGTAGGTGCCAAAGTGAAATCTACAGGACTACAATTACTTGGACAGACTGAGGTGGCAGAGCAAAGTGAATGACAGGTAGGAAATAATTCATATGAATCACCTGCTGTATTATGAATAACCACCTGCTGAGAGGACATAGCACGGTCAGTTATCCTCAGAATTGGTTCTGAATAGCCCGTTTTGTCATTTGTTGGTAATTGCCTTAATTCTCTTGATAATATAGTGAAATTAACCTCCGAGAACATTTCTTCCTTATGGCATTTATGAGACAAGGTTGAAGTTGACATGCCAGCAGTCACACAATTATATTTAGATTATTCCACTCCGCCGCTATTTGGCTTCCTCTTTTGATGTCGACACTTTAGAGGAGTCCTTCTCCCCGCCGCTCATAATTCATAATCTTCATTTTACCAAAACATACTGTGTTGAATCCGACACGAAGGGCGTTCTTTAAGAAACTCAGGATCACTCGCATCTATTTTCTATTTGGGGTACATCTGACCTTGTAGTGAACAGACATAAAAGGCTGTCAGTCAAACCATCACGCCGTCTTTGTTTCTTTGTGGTTGTCATTCTCCAGAGGAGTCAAGCAGCCACTGACTTAAATCTAGTGATTCTACGCTTCTGGCAAAATGCTTCTCTGTCCTTCTTTCTACCGAACTCAGCGACCGCCTCGGGGTAAGGTGGAAAGAAGGTGAAAAAAAAAAAGAAAAAGTTTTAGAACAGCGTTTGAATGGCTACAGAATGCAATCAAGGCCAGCGGATGGTTAAATAGTTCAGCTTTTTCTAATGAATCAGTCACTTAACACTGACCTTTGAGCGACTTCAACTTTTTCTGCAAACCGTTGGAACAAAGAACCGATGCCTCTGAATGGACATTTCCCATGGCAACTGTTGACGGACGACTGAGGGCCAGCGTTGCTAAGAGACGTGCTGTGGTGCGCTACTAACTGGAGGTTGTCATCCTGCATGTGTTATGAATGTTGATACAAATCGTTTGTTTTCCGTAGTATTAGCGATTTGAGCCGTACGTCTATTTATAACATTCAACATTTGGGAAGACCAGTCACGCTCTTAAGATTGTTTTCCACTTGGAAGGTAAAGGCTAGTTAGCCTAGTTTTCTAACATTAGCACCGTGTGTAAAATATGGACGTAGTCTCCGTGACGTCACCCATAGGTTTCTGAAGAGCCGTTGTGAAGCTCAAAGTGGGCGGCTCTGTCCGTCGCCATCTTGGCAGTGGCGACACAGCCTAACTCACAGCTAATCCAAATATGGGCAAAGAGGTGGATCGTCGGTGGAGCTGAGGCAGCCCGGGTGACGCATGGATGTATTAAGAGAACTGGATACAGCGTTCATTCCTGAGAAAGTTGCTCAGTGGCGTATGATGCCAAAATGGCTCGACTTCCGACTGGAAAAGTACCCGGATGTTCCGGCGATCTTCCGCATCCATTGGGCCCATGGAGCAGGCGCAGTAGCGTCCGCTTGGTCATATGGCTCGGTCACAGTGTCACAGTCGTCACGGCTTGCTAACTCCGCCTCCCAGCCCTCGCTCCAGCCTCGTTCTGGGTTTCATTCACATAAACAGAGAAAGGGAAATAACTGGATTCGGCTATTAGTGCATTTTACAACTTTTAGGACCTAATGATTTAAATAAGGGCTATTCGAGTGTTCGTACTGGGAAGTTGATTTACCTACAAAAAATATGATCCACTGAGTTACAGACGTCTCTTTCCCAATGTAAGTCTATAGGAAAAACTCTTTTTGGGCCCAATGGCATCAGGTGATGGACACGGAAGTTGTAGTACCACCGTTTGGCCACTACAGAAATTGGCATCAACGACTGGCGCTCTTTCTGGGGGCTTGGGGTGACGCAGATGAGCAGACAGCTAGCAGCTAGTGACCTGGTACGGCACCCACCTGTCACTCATAGCGGCCACACCCTCAATTATGCCGAACTTTAAGCCTTAATATAATTGAAACGGGTGAGTTATATACAAATTCACCCCCCGTACAGTTGTCATGAACAATGAAATTAGCTATAGAGACCAAAACCTTTTTTTGTTCCAGGCTGTAAACATGTTTATTTCTGCTGTAAAGTTGGGCATTTTAACATGGGGGTCTATGGGGATTGACTCGATTTTGGAACCAGCCTCAAGTGGCCATTCAAAAGAATTGCAGTTTTTGGAACTCCCGCGTTGATTAGCACAGATTCCCACTATGTTGATATGCATTGGTCTTATATAGTACTGTTCGCTCCACATTACAGAAAGAGGGGGACTAGCTAGCGTGCTTTCTTTTCTTGGGTCCAGATGTGGTGATGGCCTCTTCTATCTCTGTTAATTCACATGTTGACTAATGATGACAGAGACTCTTTAATCACGGAAGACAAAACATTATCAGCAGGCCGACCTTCATCAGAGTCACACTCATGCAGTATAAATGCCTCTTAAATAACAGACACACATTCATTTTAAGGTAATTGACAAGCAGCTACATAACAACCAATGAGCATCCAGCATTGAAACAAGGAGGAAACTACTTCACCACAAAAACTGACTTATTAATCCATCAAATTTCTTAACATATCAAATGTTTTCAGTTTTGACCAAATAAGTACACAAGTTAAAACAAACACCAATGGTATACTGTGTATATCCTTGCAAAATTGTATTTGAATTTCAGTTTCAGATGTTGTGCAGCCTTAAAGGTGCTGTATATGTAAAATTGTATATTTTATATATTATACAGTATATGGTTTTTATATTTGTATATTGTATATTTGTTAAAAAAAAAAAGTATAATCTATATATATTTGTGGAGTTTGCATGTTCTCCCTGTGTTTACGTGCGTTTCCTCCGGGTTCTCCGGTTTCAAATTCATAAAATCAGATTTCTAATGCTGAAGTAAAGGTTTGTCTTTATCGGTAGTAAATATGTAAACATGTCCATATTTCCATTAATAGTACTTTAGATACACAAATATGCGTCTATTTCATCAAAATCTTCAATTACCCATGTTAATATACTTGTATTGATTAATTTACTTGTATTTTTATGACTAAGACCTTACCCATAAGGCCCCGTCTTTGACCACGATGCTGCATGTTAACGGTTAAAACGGAGACACACATCACCTTTAACACAGCGCGTTGGTTTGTGTTTCACTGTGTTGGCCGTGTGTGTTGCCTCAGATCTCTCTGCATGTTGTTGACCGCAGTGTTTAGAGGAATTTCAGACGTTTGTCCGTCTAACCACCAGCTGGCCGACTGACTCAAACCCTCAGCAGCACAACATCAAACATCACAGTATCTCTCACTGCTTGGCTCAGTTTCACATAAACAGATCAAGGGTAGCACAATGTTTTTATTCCAGTTGATATGGAAATGTCACATCATTTCAAAGAGAACTTCTGTTTTATTCATGTCTAATATCCTTTTACTTCTGACTGCCCGGTGCGGACCTGGGAGAGCTCTAACCAAGCGGAAAGCAAAGGAAGCTTTGCTGCAGGAGGTGCACCGCACATGCAATTGTTGTCCTGCAGAAAGCATTGCATTTTTAAATATAAAATGCACATATTTGTGAATGAGGAGAAATATTACCCTTTTCTGCACAGAGGCAGATTCTTCTCTCCCGGCTTTGAGACAAATATTGTGAGATTTGTGCTCCATTGATGCAGTTTGAAGTGATGATCAGGTGAGTGGGAAATTGGTCAGGATGAAGGATGAACTAATATGATGTTATCTGCACTTATTCAGTAGCAGAACAAATTTGATATCTTTTGCCCTTCCTCTCTTGTTGTGATAAGAGCTGTTCACTACTTTCATAATGGATTTGTTATTCTAACAGATGTTACGAGGGCTCTTTGAGAAATGAGAATATGTGGTATCCCAGCTGAGAGCCGAAGCCTCTGATGGGAAGATGTCTGATAGTATACTGTAATATTACTGATTTCAATTTCGGTTTCATAGAATTAAAGATGTATATTTTTCTTAAATAATGCTGATGACACTGTAATTAGTGTCTGTGCTCGAGCAACATATCTAGAAGCTAACAGGGCAGAGTGTGTAGTTAATTACAATAATTTATCTAGGGCTGCAATTAACTAATTATTTTCATTATAATTAATATGCCTACTGTTTCGCTGATTAATTGATGAACAATATGATTTATAAAATGTCAGAAAATTGAATGTTTTGCCTGATCAACACTCCGAAACCTAAAGATATTTGGTTTAAGGCAAAGAACGGTGCGGTTTCAATACTCATTTTCCACAGTATCGATACACGGGTACTAGCTGAGCTTTCTGCTCTCTCTTCTCTGTCTATTGTCTATTCGTCTGTTCGGTCAGGGGCGGAGCCAGATGTTGTAAACATTCAGGGCACAGCCCAGATGTAGGGGGGTCCGGGGGCATCCTCCCCATTTTCCCCATTTACGGCAGCTATAGGCACTATTTTTCAAGCCTTTTGATAATTGAATGCCTAAAAATCTGTACATCCTTTAGGAAAAACATGATGGTTGCCAATGAAAAAATTCATCCTTTAGAGCCTCCATCCTTTTTTATATCTAAAATAGACACCTAAAAAGAGGCATAAATTGTCTGATGCTACTATTTTTAAGTTACATAACATACATAGGTAGGGCAGGAATTTGGCGTCAATAGCATTACTAATCTTGAAACCTATTTTTGTTACACTAAGCTGGAGTAGAGTTCACAGAATGAATGTTAAGCTGACAAATCTGCGACATTTGAATCCATACCATAATAATCTGGGCTGTTCTAATTGCAAATCAAGGATCCCCAACAATGCCAAGTATATGTAAGATACATTTGGTAAAATAAGTAAACTAAGATAGAAAAGTAAATCAGAGCAACAAAAGAATAGAAACAGGCGTAACAATATAAAGTAAATGGTAAATAAATGGTAAATGGACTGCATTTATATAGCGCCTTTCTAGTCTTCTGACCACTCAAAGCGCTGTGTAGTGTATAAGAAGTAATACTAACACCTAATACAATAACAATAGTAAGTAAGATCAATTTAGTAAAATAAGTAAACTAAGATAGAAAAGTAAATTACAACAACATAAGAAGCAAAAATATAAAGTTTATGAGAAGTAATACTAAGACCAGTGCCTATAGATAGAATAACAATACAAAGATAGTAAAATAAGTAAACTAAAATAGAAAAAAGTAATGTTGTGCATGATATTGAAAGTTTCCCGAGTAACAGAAGTTAATTTGCCAGTCCAGTCAGAGCAGACTGAGGGGAAATGACACAAAGTTGAAGGTATTTTAAAAACCTAAACGATTCGGGTCTTTTCCAAAAACAATGAAAACATATAAGGCGTTACTTCCTTTAAACCTAGCAGGTACCATGTTTTTAAAACAGGAAAGTGGAGTAAGAATTAGTTGCTTGGCAGCAGCAGTGATTTGTTAACGTTCTGTAAACTGTTTGACCTCATCGGCATGTCATCCTCAGCAATAGGACTGCATTGCGAGTATGACTGGCATCTTCCTCTAGAGCCCTGCTTAATATGTCCACTAGTCTGTGTGGTGCCACACCCTATACATCTCCAATCTCAATTATACATGGCTGGGATGGGAAACGAACATAGGGCACATCATAAAAAGCTTGATAATAGAGCTAATACAATTACATTAAAGTGATTAAAAAAAGGTTAAATAGGTGATCTATTACATTGATCTTAAATGCATTCAGACTTAATTTAATTTAACAGTGCTATAATGCTGTAGTTAAAATATGTCCTATTAGTGTTTGGAGCCGGCATGTATAGTGATTAATTATTGAATAATTGTTCATGCATTTCAACACTGGCAGGCTCTGAAGGGTGATTTATTTTCTTCAGTGGCTGTACAGAGATAGGGCTTAATTACAGTGGATAGCCTTATCTCCCCTCTCTAATCCTCTCTTTGGAGTCTCCCGCGTTCACGCCATCTAGTCGTCGATATCATCAGACTGTTGGCAGAGCCAGGCGGAGAAAGTGATCCCCAATTTCTCTGTCACATTAAGGCTCATTCATGAAGTCTCCGCCGCGGACCCGACTTAAGAACTCCAAAGTGGGAGGAAAAGAAGAGTCGCTGAGTGCTGGAAACCTCTCCCCCAGTCTGAGGTCAGCGCCTGCTGCCACATTACCCACTTGTGCTGTCTTTCTCAGCTTGATGGACTGACGAATGGGTGGTCAAATCTGATCAGATAATGGGCTCAGTTTCTCGCCAGGAGCAATTTGTTGCGGACATTCTTGTACTAATGTGGGCAATTTGGTTGTTTACCGCCTCGCTACGAGTGCAGCACTGTACTGTATGTCTGTGCTGCTCACAATGATGTTGGCCATTTTAACCTCAAGTGCATGAAGACAAATATCTCTTACGACTTTCAGTTGACCACTGGTTTGACTTGATGATTCACAATCAACACCGTGTTTGATCTTAATCAGGGAGACTCATCCCAATTGAATTATTGTAGATCGATGGAAGATTTCCACCACAGTTGGCACTAATAGTTGCATATATTAAATTAACTTGGGATGAATGAAGTGTTGGCAGCTTAAAAAGACTGTATTTTGAAGTGCCAGACGGGAGTGGGATCAGCTGATGTGCCCAGCATGATGTGCCTGAGCTACAGTAATGGGATGCTCAAGAGAAAACCACTGAAATACAAAATTAACCTTCAATCAAGCAATGACATAAATTTACTCTTTAACTCTTCGCGGCAAGTAGAGTCATTTCCAGGGACGTTTTTTGTCTTCTTCTGACAATAATTTGACATGTCTTTCAACAGAGAATCAAGTACATACAGTAAATACAATATGTGGACAAAAGTATGTGGACAAAGAGGCTGTTCTCATACACCGTTCGTAGCTATACCTACGAGAAGTAATGCACTGTAAGTCGAATATATCTCCCAAAATCAATTTGAGGTTAAATTAACGTAATCGTGAACGGCACAAAATATAATTAGACACAGGACTACACAGGACTTTCGCCCCAGAGACCGCTGTTCGTACCCAGTGTGAAACCAGAAGTCAACGTTGATTTATTCGTCACGTAAATTTCATATTTAAGGCACGCCTTTTCCGTAGTTATTTTAAGCCAAACCACAACCAACTAAGTAGTTTTATTGCCTAGAACTAACCAAGTTGTTTCCTGTGAAGACGGAAGTTTATTTTGAAAAGACTGTATGCATGTAATGAGAGAAAATTGACACGTGTTGCTGAACATTCGTAGGAAAAAGCACAAAACATGAGGACTAACTTTTTCGTAAGGTATCATGCAAACAGTATGAGGATACGTTGGGACACATCTGTCCGTATACGTTTGGTTTGGGGCTCCTTAGATCCAATGAAAGAAAATCTTAATGCAACAGCACACAATGATATGTTGGACAACAGTGTCACAACAGTTTGGGGAAGACTCTTTCCTGTTTCAACTATGTCCCCATGCACAAATCTAAGTCCACAAAGAAAGAGCCCTGACCTCAACCTCATCCAGCACCTTTGGGATGAACTGGAACTGGAGCCAGATGTTATCACCCAACAACATCAGTGTTGGACCTTACTAATGCTCTCTTGTGGCTGAATGGGAACAAATCTCTGCAGCCAGGTTCCCAAATCGTGTGGAAAGTCTGAAAGCAGAAGAGTGGAGGCTGTTATAGCAGCATATTGTTGCTGGAATGAAATAAAATGTTCAACATTTACCAGCCCTGTTGCCAGACAAGAAAGTTGACATTGGAGGATTCTGCAAAACCCCAGGTTGTTCATTGACAAAGTTTAAAGTTTAATTCCAACATTGTTAAAGTTCTTTCTTTTTACAATATCTGCTCTTGGCAGCTATGGTATGGTTATAGTTAGATGAAAAGATTATGGCTATGGCAAATATACAATGGTTAAATTATAGTTAGGTTGGGCAACTAAAAAACCTGATTAAAGTTAGAGAGAGATGAAGTGAGCGGCCAGCCCAGTCTCATTCCCAGGGCTTTGTCAGGCACCTTTTTGGGTTGCTGGAAAACAATTTAATAAATAATTCCTGATAATGACTGATATATTTGACTTCAGGACATCTCTGACTACATACTGTACATGCTGAAAATCAAACATTTTGACTGTATTAATTTAGATATTTTCCAAAGTAAAAGTCCCTAGAAGTTTATGATTCAACTTTTTCGCATGGTTTAGTGTTAAAAAACTTAACAAATATCGCAATAAATCGTAATATCAAATTGCAATACTTAAAAATCCCAATACATATCGAATCGGCACCCAAGTATCGTGATAGTATTGAATCGGGAGATAGGCGTATCGTCCCAGCCCTAGTGTTTACCGCGACCGAGAAGTGACACAGAGGCATCGTTAAACACGTGTTTACTGGGACTGAAAAGTGATGCCAAGGTGTCTGACAAAGTGTCAGTATGTGACGAGTCGTGATGAGAATTTTTTGTATCTGTATGTAAGGAAATAAAACATCAATTAAAATGGTGTTCTTCACATTTTAATGAGCATCACTTGAACACTGGCAGAGATGAGGACGTAAAGTAAGAAAAAATACATTCGGTCTGACAAGAAGTTTAATAAAGGTCCAAACATCAGCCCTCCCTGATATTAAGTGTAAAATAAAAAAGGGCAATACTAGAGAGGTGACGTGCATGGTTATTGAAGTGGAATTATACACACTATCTGTCTTTGAGTCCCTCCCTGCCTACCTGTTTTCTGGAGTGATGAACACGGCGCCGGAGATGCTCAGTATGCTGATTTCTCAGGGAGATGACAGGGGAGGCTGGATGTTCTGCTGTACTTTCATTGGCTGAGTGGGCTGATGTTTGTCAGAGTGGCTTGTGACTAGTTAGGGCATCCTAAACATCCGATCTGCTGCTGTATTCATAGTTTTCAGTGACTGAAGCGAGAAACGTCAAACCGAGAAATTCACTCCTAAACCGTCATTCCTGTGTGTTCGGGCTCAGCGACGGCTCTACCTGAAACTGACACAGCTCCCAGTGCAAAGAGACGAGTAAGCTAACTAATTAGAGATCCAACACAAATGTTTAATGAGGAGATTATATAACACGGCACTGAATCCTCGAATAATAAGACTACTTTGTCATTAGTCTTTTTTTCTTGAGAATGAGATTTTCCTCTTTTTAACCCCCTTACTGTAGTTGAAAAGCTCCAAGGAAGTTTTTAATATAAGTTAAGTTTTGTTCTTTTCACTTGCTATTCTCACCATACTTTCATGATGAAGTACCCTTCCCCTGGATTTCATTTAGTTTTAGAAGATTAATCCATTTTAAGGCACATTAAGCTCATTTGCTCCCATTTCTTTTCAACTGATGATTTTTTTCATCATCTCTATATTTTCTTATCATTATTCTGCCATTAAGCTGCACAGAGACCTTGATCTGATGTTTTCAAATAGAAACAAACACTTTTATTTTCTTATTAATTTTCTCTAAAGTCTCTCAGCTTCCTACTCTACATATTTTACTCTTAATTTCAGCACTTTTAGCCAAATTAAAATGTTCCTAAGGCCCCATTTTCTCGCTATGAATTCATATTCTCATTTAGTTTAACAAAAAAAAATCAAATAATGTAATAATTTCCTGAAAATAGTCTACATTAGATTTGATCTGAAATAATGACTATTAGGTTAAAGTGCAGACTTTGAGCAGCATACAGTCATATGCACATGGGTAGAAACTCAAGGACATGCAACAACATCCTGGTCTTCCCCCCATCATAATATGTGGGTGTGCAATTGAGTAAAAGTACTAATAATAATAGTAATACTTATATTAAAGGTGCAGTGTGTAGTATCTGGTGGCATCTAGCGGTGAGGTTGCAGATTGCAACCAACTGAAACTTCTCCCGTGTGCCAAGCATGTCGGAGAACTATGGTGGCCAATGCGTAAATACAAAAACGTTAATGTCCCCATCTGGAGCCAGTGTTTGGTTTGTCCGTTCTGGGCTACTGTAGAAACATGGCGGACTCCGTGAAGAGGACCCGCTCCCATGTAGATATAAACGGCTCATTCTAAGGTAACAAAATAATCAATGATTCTTATTTCCAAGTGATTATACACTAAAGAAAACATAGTTATTGATATTATATTCCATTTCTGCCAATAGATCCCCTGAAATGTTACACACTGTTCTTTTAAGTATTAAAATCAACTTTTTTCTTCATTTCAAACTTAATTTGAAAAACTCTTTGAATGCAGAAATTTCATTAGGCGACGCAAAGGAGTCACTTCATTCAATAAGAATCAATGTTGACTCGGATGATAATTTCATGGAGATTGAATTTACTGTTTTGCCTTCATCGCTCGGTTGTGTAACGTTCTGCAGCTTTTGTCATCTTCTGATGGTGTCTAATCTAAGAGCCACTCTGGTCTATTGGACAACCAATCAGCATGGGCATGGGTGGGTTTATTTCCCATTGATAAGGATTTTCATTTAATGCATCTTTGCCTGATAACAATGTACCACTTTCCATCTGTTGTATGTTTCAAATTCTCATTAAAGCCTAGAGTTTACATTTACAAACATTAAATCAGTGTCAAATGTTAGTGTTTTCAGTAGGCTAACATGACATTAAAATAATTATAGATGTTGTATACTTGCACACTTAAAAAAAACAAAACATAATTTTTTTACATTATAACATTATCCGTCAAAATGTTTACATCAGTTTTTGAAACAAATAATATTTTATAATAACCATAATGTATAAATGGTAAATTGATAGTTAATTAGAATTAGTTCATATTTATTTTACTGTTAACAAACAATAACATGATTATTAATAGTGTTTACCAACTATTATTATATATATAATGCTATTATTTCTGTTATTTTATCATTAGTTTGCGTAATATGAAATAATTAGTTTATAAATTACATATTGTATCATAGCTGATAAGAGACAATAACAATTACATTCTGATTACATTAGTAAACTATTTATTGACAGTTTATTGTTGCACACATAACATTTTAACATAACATTATAACATTTATAACAACATATATAGTAACATTTTATATAGTATATTAAGTATTTGTTAGTGATTACCAAATGATTTGTAAACTTTTAAGAAATCGTTTGTAAAACATCTATAAACATTACGTAGACAGATGGACCAGACACCAATTATTAACCATTGACAAAATGTTAACTATCTATCTAAATAATGTTTATAGATGCTTTACAAATTATTTATTAACCATTTAACAAGGTATTATAATCATCAGTTCCAACTTTATAATAGCCATCCAAATAATGTTTATAGACGGTTTACAAACCAGTTACTAACAATTAACAGAGTGTTACAAACATCTGGTCCATTTATCTATGTAATGTTTATAGAGTTTTACAAACAATTTCTTAAATGTTTACAAATCATTTGGTAATTATTAACAAATACTTATATATAGTATATATAGTATATCAAATGTTATAATGTTTGCAACAATAATTATTATATAATTATATAATATATTATAGACATTATTAATTATAATTTCATTGTTTGTTTATAGAAAAATAACTATCAACTAAGTTTAATTTAATATCAATTTACTATTTATAAATGATGATTATTATAAAGTGTTACCGGGCGCTACAAGTGGTTTTCCCTTAAAATTTTGAAATAAAAAGGTAAATGTGTGTGTGTAAAACTGGTAATTCTAAACAGTTTTTTATCCTCTTTGTGCATCGGCGTTATCGGTTATTTGCCCTGAGATTCCATATTGGTGCATCTCTATTTTCCCCCCCCTACGAGATAAATATTTTAGACTGGTTCCACATTAATTCTTTAAGAATCTCCCTGTAAATGAAAATTTTAAAACCTCACATCTCAGCACCTTGACAACTAATTATTAAATTATTGGTTTGGATCAGTAATGATTCATATCTTCTCCTTCTCCCCCCATATTATTGCAATTTTAGTCATATTACCTTCGTTTAAAATGTTGGTGCTATAAGTCATCCTCTTGCCTGGAATGCAATCAATATTCAAACGAGGTAGCTGATTTCTGCTAACTGAATACCATATGCCAGCACCTGATGTTATAGTGATGGTAATAGCACTGTCAAGTTTGACAATGTGGAGAAAGCAATACTGTCATTCCCCATATTCACTTTTGAAAATCTCATTTTGCTTTCATCTCTTCACTAACACAGAGCTGTCAACATGTAATTCAATGAGTGTCACCACTGCGCTTGAACATTTTCTTCATCTCTTTTGCCAATGTTGCTCACACCATCCAACATGACTTTACTTCTGTTGTGTTACGGCCACTTTGGTTGCGATTGTTGTTAATTATCATGCGGAGCAGCGTCCCACCTTCTGCATTGTACTCTGGGTTTCGCTAAAGGTCTTGCTTTGTGGGGGGAACATTTGATCTGAAAGTGATGTGTTGATGTTTACAGTAATGCCTCTGCACAATAGCCGCCTTTTATTCAAAGTTGCGGATGAAATGGGCTGTCAGAATGGAGGAAATTGAAACCAGTCAATATATGAGGCATTGTTAGAATACTATCTCCTGTTTCGAAAAGCAGTCAAAGCACAAAACACACACACACACACACACACACACACACATAGACGTCCTTATACACACATATATAGTATATATATGCCCTTTCCATCCTTACACAGACTGAAATGCACCTCGAGAGGGAGAAGCCATTAAAAAGTGTGCTTCAACCAAGGTCATCCATTTGAATTCGAGCACATCCCTGCATCTCTTTAAAGGAAGAGGCTGACAATATTCTTCTTATTTTTTCTTATTTTCAAGAAATCCCATAAAAAAAGACCAAAACCAGCAATGAATTGATCCTAGTAGTAGACCCAATTTCTTCTTAAGAACGGTTGGTGAATGAGGCTCAATGTCATCAGTAGGAATCAATGGGCTTGGTGCTGAGGTCAACAAACAGGGTAGGGGAGTTAAAGTTTTGAGGGACGTTGGCAAAACAATCTTATCTCAAGGTCCATTTGGAAGCCGTTCATAGCTTTCTATTATCACATGTTCTTTATTAGCAGATAGTTTGCCCAGTTATCATGGAAATGTACATGTTTTTTGAGCGTGTCCATGTTGGCTAAAAATCTCCATCACCATCACTCAGTTCCATCTGCTGATGAAGACCATGTAACATGATCAAAATCTCCACAACTTTGACCGAATGGACCTTGAGGTGAGATTGTTTTGTCAACCGCAAGGTGAACTTTTGGGTCGGCATGAAATTGAAAAAAAGTGTATTTCCATGACAACTACTGTAGGCCGATGAAAATTATGTGACATAAACGCTGAAAAACAGCAACTAAATGAACCTCAGGGTGAGATTGTTTGTTTCAGGACCAACACATGTTTACATGCTCAAAATATTCTGGTTTTTGCCCTTATTCCTAAAAAAGACAATATTCATATTAAGCTGTTTACATGGCTAATGAAAATGAATATTCCACTAATACTCCCGTTTACATGCATCCGTGCATACTCTGATTAATGTAAAACGCCTCCCACACAACAACACAGCCTCCCTCTTTCATTCCTTCAACCGCCTTCTTGAAAAGGTATGTGTTGTGATATTTGCGCATATCCAAAAACCTGTTGAGTCTTTCATAATGTTTAATATTGGTGTTTCTCATTCTCATTTGGGCTTTTCTTTTGGGCTTGCGTCTCTACTCCTGCCTTGCAAATAGCAAAAGGCCGTGTGTCGCAAACTGCGGTAAAAACCACCCAATTGAGACGCATATTCTGAATGAGCTGTATACATGTCCAAAGAACGCTCCTAAAACCTGAATGATATCAGCATCTCGCACATGTCTTAATCTTAAAATGCTCCACTTGGAATAAAGCCTAATAAAGAATATCCAAACAGAATATGCGGTTTACATGACCCGTATCGAATTCAGATTATTGTCATATTCGGAATAATAGTGGACTATAAGTGTGCGTGTAAACATAGTCATTGTTGGTTTTGTCCATTTTTAGGAACTGTCGACAATAAAAAGAAAGTAGAATAACAGTATGTGTTTCCCGAACACATTTCCAGGCAGACGTTTTCTCTCCTCAGACAGGATTTGAGTCACCTGTTTAATCTGTTTCCTTGTTAAATGTCTCCCTTTCTTTACCGGAGATCCAAAGATTCAGACGGATCATTTACATACAAAGGGATGATCCCTCTTTGTCAGCCCCGGCAAGTGATGGGAATTATCCGGCGTAGTGCTACTTGTGTTGTTGGCTTGTTTCACCATAAGACGTGTGAACAACACTTCAGTTGTTTCCAAGCAGGCCGACACTCCAGTCATTTTCATCAGCACTCTTGTTCAGGTAATGTTCCTTCAGGCTCGCTGATTTCAGGGCTTATCTTGTTAAGAGCCCCCTGCCTCGCCGCAGATCTGCGTGGCTGTCAGCGGCGGGGCCCGCACATTTCAGGACTATTATTGGTGATTGTAGAATGACACTAATTAAAGTCATTGATGTTTAGAAGGAAGCGCCACGCGTCCCGCTTGTTTTGTCACAAAAGCTCAGATAGCTTCTCAACCTGGCCCCGCCGTGTAGTTATCATGTCATTTGTTTTCAAGCCATGTGGAGAAACTAGCATGTGTGTGTCACTTCATTAAAAAAACAAACCTCGAGATGGGGGAGAGCTCTGCTTGAGCTATTTA
The DNA here is from genome assembly GCA_916701645.2 of Sebastolobus alascanus. Taxonomy (NCBI): domain Eukaryota; kingdom Metazoa; phylum Chordata; class Actinopteri; order Perciformes; family Sebastidae; genus Sebastolobus; species Sebastolobus alascanus. The sequence continues at coordinate 2,348,179 of CAKAOJ020000072.1, read as the reverse complement.
CATTTTAATTTTAGCAGGGGCATTCATTTGCTTATGGCGCGGTGGTGTAATACTGTAGCTCACTGAGTCAAACTTTAATCTAGTTTTTATTATAATGGAGCCAAACGAAAATAGCAAAGACTATTTATAGAGCACCTTCCTTCCCTCTCAGCTGACAGGAGCGACATTATTCATGCTAGATTCGTTATTTGAATTACTAAGTCAAATTCCGTCTGCATGTAGTCTGAATGTTGTTGCTATGAAACCGGTCTTTATTGAATCAATGGGTCTATGACAGTAGGTCTTAACTTGTTGAATATACAGTTTTGATTTCCATTTTTGTGTCTTTAATAGGAATACTTTGCTGTCTTTATTTCGTTGTATTTTAATCTCTATAAACAGATATCGGCATATGAATGCATAATCTGTAGGCAACGGGGGAACCGAGACTGTGGTATCGGAAGCGTTCTGGTTTCTGTTTGTAGTCCGAGTAGTTTTGTCCAATCATGTTTGAGCGCAACCTGATCTCATGGGAAGGCGTGTAAATAGCACAGCATTTTAAGGACGTTCCACGTGTCATGATAACGCATTTTAGGCTTTTCGCGTGTCATTTCCCACAACGGGGTTAGCACTGTGAAACGGCTTTTGACGTTCACGCAACGTTGTTACCGTGAAATGGCCACAGTTAGGTTTAGGCAACAAAACCAAATAGTTAGGTTTAGGAAAAACATCATCATCACGTAAAATACGTATGTAAACAATGTAACATAAGTACAGAAAACACGTCTCTAACGTAATTTTAAAACACTTTGGGACACGAACACCGGTCTCCTGGTTGAAAGTCCTGTGTTTGTTGGACCCATCCACCTCCCCTCCCGCTCCAGCGGTCACTTTTTATTCTATGTCACTAGATCTGAGCGTAGCATATTGACGCGGATACCTTTACACTGCAGTCAGTACAGACTACATGGCGTCAAATAACACGCTAAAAGCAACAACGTCGTTATTGCACGTAAATTACTTAGAAATCGCTGTGTCATTCATACGCCATTTGGTGAGACCGGGCTGTTGAGCGGGATTTTGGTTGAATGCAGGTAAAGAGTCCGCGTGGAGAGCAGAAGAGGCCGGAACGCATTGGCCGAAATGTAATCTCGGAAGCCATCGGCTATCGTCTGACGATGATTTAGCTTTTTATTGGCTAAAAAATAAACCGTTAACTGAGTGTAAACTGGCTACTTATGAAACAGTCTGGTCGTAGACGTCGTCTCTCAACTCCAACATCGGTCTTGCATCTCGAGTTGCTAATTGGACTGTAAACAATGACTGGTGCACGGAAGAGGAAGTCGTGGCCCGGATGTCCGCTGGCTACATCGGAAACTTAGAAATAATATTGGCCCCAGAGGCTAAATCGCCGTCAGACCGATAGCCGATGGGTTCTCAGATTGGTTGTGTTTAAACTGTAAGCATTTTTTGGCCACTTGGACAACAAAAGCAGGCTGTGAACAGAATACTGACATACTGTATTATCACCTTTTAAGTTGATATTGCGAATTTAACAAACAGTTGCTTCTTTACACATCATTTTATGTTCTCCTCATTAATGTAAGTCCAATATTTACCCTCGTTTTAGCTCAGGTTTGGTCTGCATCTACTCCTGGGAAACAAATATCAGGCTCTTTAGCTGTTCAACAGCTAGTCTCTAAGTTTGTGTGATGTGTGTGTTTGTGCGATCACTACATCAAACGATACATCTTTGTATTCAAAGTCTGACGATAAGTAACTCCTTGAAGTCTAAATGAATCAAGTTTCCACAGCTCAGCAATTAATTTCTGTTTTATAGATCCTGTTACAGAACATGTGTTCTCACTATACAGAGCCTATCCTGTCTGCCTATAATGCTTGTTCCAAGATGCGGTTGAGGGTAAGAAAGAAATCTGATTACTGACCTGCTGCCTGTAAACATGGGTTTTACAGTAAAGTGCAGGTAAACACATCCATTGTCTCCCACTCACACGGTTTCTTGTGTGCATGTCTTGCTGTTAGCACGGCACTGATAACCAATAATTTATTCCGCTATTGGTGGAAATTAACATAAGACAGACACATTTTATTGGATAAATGAGTCAATACTGTTTTCAATTAGCTACTCAGAATCACTCAAAGGACCCCTCTGAAATGAGTTAAGGGCCCGATTCGACCCAAGGACCACCATTTGAATAACCCTGCCTTTGAGAGTTTTGCTTCAGTAGCCGCACATCAGCTCTCACCTCCCTGTTGTTGAAATGGCTTTACGGATGCTCCATACATGTTCCACCTTTATTTATGACCGTAGTAGCATCTGGCTGGCAGCCACAGCCCCCACCCCCACCCCCCTGCTTAAGATGCAATGGAGCCTCTATGGGTTAGGAGGGCCAGCTCTATCAATCTGCTCCCTTCCGGCCCCCACGTTCCCCAGCGCGGTTAATCACTGCCACTAATTAGTGCTAATTACTCATCGCTGCCCGGGAGAGCCCCCCTCGCTGGCTCACACTGATCTGAAGGTCCTCCGTGGCACCCTGCTGCTTGGCATTCCTCAGGTACGGGAGGAGGCGCAGGGACGTGGGAGGTGCTGAGGGGACGGAGGAGGCTACAGGGGAGCTTATCTTTCCTAATTTACCTTTTTTTTTGAGGGGGCAACATTTTTGCTAAATCAAACACATCCCCGGTGTTTAGCCTCCGGTGGCTGCAGGTAGAAGGCTATGTCCCTGCGGGCCCGCAGCAGACTGGTTTGTGCTGGTCTGCTTTGGTCTGGCTGCTGGCCTTGTCTGCATGCTCAGGCCAGCCAGGCTTAATGAGCCAGCACCTTTTTGCTCCCTCTGTCATTAATTGTCTGCGGCCATGACTCCGTGGGTTACGTCGCGTTCGGCTGACTTTTTTTTTTTTTTTTTTCTCCCAGTAATTTTGCTTTAATAGATTCAATTTGCTTTCATTTGCTTTGTATTGATTTATTTGTCCTGCTTTGTCTTGTCAACCATAGAAACCTATAATTTCTCACAAAAGTTTGTGATGAAAAGGCAGAGAAAAAAAGCTCATTTAATTTGCTAATATTGAGCGAGTTATTAAAAAAAGAGAAATGACAAATGATGTTGATGCGGTGTGCAAGTGAGGCTTGACTAAAGCCGAACTCATTTCTTGGAGGCAAGAAAACCACATAAAAATACAGATTTCAGATCAGGAGCAAACAGTGAGGCTTAATAACAGGTTGTTAAATGCTATCATTTGATCTGGCGGGGTTTAACCCGGCCAAAAAACAAAATATCTGGTAATGGAAGGTGAGCATGTCATGTCAGCCCTAAATAATTACACAATGACAGCTGATTGGTGGGAAATGAGTAAATTGGTATTTCAGACAACAGTTTGGACGTCTGGGTTGAGGAAGAGTCTGGAATAGATTGCTTTAGCCTCTGTCAGAGGGACACGGAGCACAGCACCGAGTGTCACTGGGAATCAACGAGAGGGTAAAGTCTTTACCTCTCACTGACCTCCAAATGTGAAGTGTCCAGCTGTAGTAACTGTGACAGATGAACCAGACACAATCATAACACACACGCACGCACGCACTCGAGTTTCGAAATGCCAAAAGTTTCAAAAAGCTGTAAGTTCACTCTGACTGACTAATTGAGCCCTCTGGCGCAATTTTGTGATTTAGATGATAATGGCCAAATGACAGCAGCTCATTGACCAAATAATGTTGTACAAGATTAATACAGAAATAAACCTGTCAAAGCAAAAGTATTTGCAGGTATATTCTTTATTTAATTGAAGATATATTTACATTATAATAACAATAACATTATCTCCAAGAAGCCAAACTTATCAGTGACAAATCAAACAAGTCCAGCTTATGATACCCATTTCTTGTCTATGATTGAGTCCTAAAAGACATATTCTCTTAAAGGTGCTAAATACGGGATTGCCTCTCAACGGCTCTCAACATGGCGACGGTGAGCCGGCGGCTCGCAGCTAATGGCGCTAGCAGTGAAAACAACGGCCAAAGTGGTGACAGAGATAACAGCGTTTACCTGGGGAGGGGGGGGACTAGAGGGTTGGTGCTACGTCCCGTCGGCCGGGACGGCGTTATCAGCTGTAACCGCCATATGAGAGCAGTGCAGAGCAGCGGCCGTGAGCTAGCCAGTGGTGCACGCTCACATGCACTCACATGCACTAAAAGCATGTGCGACCGACCCGGCTATGTCAACAAAGCAAGGAGAAGATCTGATTACAACACGTACAGAGGGAGAGCAAAGAGTGTGACACTATTTCAACCTATTTCCAATACAAGCCAACTTGTTTCTAAGTTTCTAAAAATGAGCTAGATTGAGGCGGGAAAGAAAATGGCAGGTTGCTGCTTACAAGAAAAAAAAATTAAACTTCATTTTAGAGACATTTGAAACAAGTTGAGGTTCAAAGTTTGTTTTTGACCTTGGAGAAAGCAGTCTGCAAGATCAATTTAGTAGCCGTTCAGGAGCTTTTAATTATATCATTTTATCTTCATCAGCAGACAGAGTTAGCCAAATTGAGTTGTAGATGTTCAAAATTTCCATTTTTCTGAGTACTTAAAGGACTTGTCGTCAATGTTGGCTTAAAAGCTGAGTTTCAAACTTCCTTCTTGACCTTGGAAACAGCAGTTGAGATGACAATCTTAAAGTAGCAGGATCGATTGACTTTTAAAGCTGGGATCGGCAACATTGGAGAAATCCTAAAAATATGCTAGATTTTGAAAGTGTCTATCACTAGCTCCAAAAGTCCCTAAATCTAGAGAGAAAGTATCCAAGTCGGCAACACTGACAGCCCATCCCTTCAGGCCTCCCTCCAAAGCCACTCCCCCAAAATTATCATTATGAAAGTAAACAACACACATGGCTAGCTAGCTAGCAGCTTCTGGAAGACTCTTGTGATGTTTCAAATAATCTCACTACACCAGAAGAGTGTTTTAATTGTTTTCAAGACTTTAAAGGTGCAGTATGTAGGATTTGGTGGCATCTAGTGGTGTGGTTGCAGATTGTAACCAACTGAATACCCCTCAGATTACTCCTCCCTTTCCAAGACTGCGGTAACGTGAGCCGTCGAGTGCAAAACCGCTGAAACGCCTTTCAACTCGCTCAGAGGCCATCCTTACCATAATAACTCTGCTTTAGGAGCAAGGGAAGTCAGACGGCGGCTGGCGGTACCACGGTTTTGCACTCCGCGGCTAACGTTACCCAAGTTACACAAGCGTGTCGGAGAACTACGGTGGCCTTCAGGTAACGTAAAAGTGTTTGTCCGTTCTGGGTTACTGTAGAAACATGGCGGAGCAACATGGCAGACTCCGTGAAGAGGACCCGCTCCCTATGTAGATATGAAGGGCTCATTCTAAGCTAAAGAAAACACAACGACTCTTAATTTCAGGTGATTATACACTAATGAAACCTAGTTATGAATATTATATTATATTTCTACTAATAGATCCCCCGAAATCATACACACTGGCCCTATAAGGACTGAATCATCACCATAAATGAAGTGCATTAATTAATCACCAATTAATCAAGTAATAATGGTATTCAAGAATATACATTCAAATGTGAATGATACGCAAGGTCATGAATTCACAATTTATAATGAATTTAGGAAACAAAAGTGAGACCAAAGTCACTTTAAATCATCCAGTCATATAAATGTAAGCGAGAGCAGATTGACACAAAGTGAATGTTAGCGTTCACTCAGCAGCTGAACTGAGCTGACCAGACGTTCTCCTGTTGAAGCATTTCTTATCTTTGTGATATTTGCCGCCGAGGCCAAATAAATGCTATACGGGCAGGTTAGACCGTGAATAGAAAACACTCTCTGTTTATGTCTCTCTGTGTCATTACTTTCGGGGTGAATAGCAGTAGTTTTGAAAGCAATCTCAGTCGCAGCCTCTCAAAGAAAAGAAAGTGTCAGAATCAGGAAGGCATCGGGGCACGATGGTAAACTTCACACTATATACAAATGACAGGACGACGTTCTCCCTCCACACTCAACCCCTGATGGGTTTTTATTTCTCCGATGACAGGAAGGTGAAATGAAGTTATGGTTAATAACATTTTTCAGACAATCTCAGACACGTGTGTTGACGTAGATGTCATATAGATATACGTATATATTTATTTTAAATGATATATATATATGGATATACATACAGATTTATTTATTTTATTTTAAATGAGTTATGTGTACTTTTGTATTAGCCGATGTGGTGTATTATGTCAGAGGAGGACATATTAATATAGTCACTGTCGTAGGGCTATAGAAATGTTGTTGTGCTAAAGAGGCACTCAGCAAACTACTGTATGGATTCACAGTACTTCAGCTCTAATCAGGATCACATGGAAACACTGGAGGTCCAGAGCAACAAGTCCTCCAAATTTCTGATTTATAACTACCCGTTAGATGACACATGGAAGCGTTTTCTGATCTGATGCCACTATCAGCTGGATGACATCATTTGTCTGTGCCTATCAAAGCCGTTACACAATAAATACGTTTTATGATGTGACAATGCTCTGATTAAGGTTTGGTTAGCTTTAGGAAAACATTGTGGTTCGGGGTTATTAAATTATTACTTCGGTGACGTTAGAGGACCTTCGTCACCATGGTTACAAGAACCCGCTTTCATTCCCAACTCATCACATACGGACGCTTGGTCAGAACTAGGGATGTCACGGTGAGGAAATTTTCCCATCGGTTAATAAACTTGTGACAACACCGGTGTTCCTGATTACACCGGACATTTTACAATAAAAGATGACGCTCAAAATGTGTAGAGCGCTTACTTTGATCTTTAACGTTGGACGGCTGTGTGTCTGGCCTCGCCGGTCGAGCTTTCGCTCCAGGGCCACAGCTTTCTATGTATATATCTAAGTAATGCTATTGGTGTATAACACCGGTAACACCGACTACCACGGCAAGCCTAGGACCCCTTGGCGTCACTTAGGTTTAGGCAATAAAACTACTTGGTTAGGTTAAGGAAAATATCATGGTTTGGGTTAAAAAGTAACTTAAGTTATGTACGTAGGTTAAGTAGCTGACATAAGTTAACTTATGTACATAACTTAAAATAAGTCAATGTTGAGTCTTAATTTCACACAGGACATGAACAGCCATCTCCTGGGTGTTTGTTTGACCCATCCATCCTCCTGCCGACATGAACGGAGTGAATGGACTTGCAGAACAGTTGCTGTCTAATACCGACGCGGATGGGTTTACATTGGAGTTACTCGAAAGCCCGGTGCATCCCATACGGACGCTGAAGGATGACTTGAGAGTCGGTATCAGGCGCTGAGGGGCGTTACAAAGTGGCGCTATTTGACGACCTCGGAATGAGAACGGGCTGTAATAAACACGCGGTTTGGGTTAGGGAATGATCGTGGTCATGCTTAAAAGCAACCCACGTTTACTGGTAGTAGGAAACAGGAAATTAACAGAGGTTTCTCGTGTGTCCAGAGTTTTGTTGATCCGACCGTCCAACCGAACCTTAGTCAAAACCGGAGTTGGATTATAAACATTTACCATTGTACATTATTTGGGTTCCTTATATTTCTACTCCACTTTACAATTAAGAGTCAAATATTGCAGTTTATTCTCAGATTCATTTATTTGACAGCTTTAGTTGCTTGTTCCTTTGCTGATAATGAGGTTAAATACAAAATATTTTAAACATGTGTTGTTAGTTATTGATTAAACTACCCAGATATAAATTAGTTAGCTCCACCTTGACCAGCTACAACAGTAAAGGGCTACTTGCATGTGAATGCATCAGAAATAATAACCCTGCCACATTCATTATAATATGGAATGTATAATGAGTACTTTTTACACACTGCACCATACTTCTGCATGCTTATTTCACTTCTAGGATTTTGAATGTCGGACTTGCTATTTCCATAATTATAAAAAAAAGACATAGAAAGAAAGCAGAAGTTTATTTCTATCACATTTCAGTGCCAAAGAAATCATATGTGCTTCACATAGATACGCATCCTGCTAGATGAAGCCAGCCTTATTGCACTGGGCTGTTATAACTCTGCAGCCGTTAAATGTGCCCAACAATGCTTCACGCTGGCATTGTTCCTTTTTTTTCCTCATGTGTTTCTTCTGGTGGGACTTTAAACTGAGACACCAAAGCATCATTTTTTCGAATGAATTCCTCTAAATTGAGATATGAAGCCTCTTTACTGTTTGAAAAGACATTTATTTCTTGTCAGTATGCCTCCCCCGAAACTGTATTCATCTCTCCAATAAGATAAATTCCCTCTGCACAAACTTCCCTCATTAAACCTCAGAGATTCATTCAGGTTTATTTTTAGAGAGAGATATTTTTTGTTATAGCGTTGTTGATTTTCCACACAGTCTAGTGGGTTTTATTCTGTTGCTGTGCAGCAGGTACTTAAGCAATATGTTTCCTTGGAAGAAACACGAGTGAGATGAGGTTAGGGGTGATCTCCTCAATATAGGCTTTCAGTGCGTTTAAACATTCAGGTCCAGGGACAGGAATGTCATCTCCACTAGCATTCCTTTGTCAGGCGCCTTTAAAGGAATCTCTGGCATTCATACATCCCTACGTGTTTTTCTCCTGGTCCCTGACAACATCAGGTGTGTGAAGGTCAAGCTTGTCTTTGTGTTCACAAGCACTTAAAAATGCTTGTTGTGTTTTTATTCACCCAATCAAATTCTTATAAATCAATTTTAATTGGTATTTCATTATTTTTCACAGTCAAGCTATGTTTTAAATAATAGAACAAATTGACAATTTTAGCAAAAAGGAAAGAAAATCTAACACAAAAGACCCAGGACAATAGAAGCAAGATAGCCTGTGCCAACTTTTCAATTGCAAAGGATCTTCTTTGCTCATGTGGAATAGCTGTTGGTAAACAAAAGCCCCCCCCCCGCCCTGATAAAACATGCCAAATCTGTGCTTTGTTTATGGGAGTCTTCTGGAGGATTTGTCTGTATGATACTTTGTTTGCTTTCACTCTAAACCCAAAATACTTTCACATTATCGAGAAGCAGCGGGCGTCCAATGAAGACACTCTGTCTGCAAATAATGTTTTTGTCACTACATTGTTAACTTCTCCAGATGCAAAATGCATGCACATGTCCCCAAAAAACCCTAAAAGTCACCTCCGTGTGAGAAAAGGAAATACGCCACAGCCCATCACTTTGCACCCACCCAGCTACCGTTTGCATGTGTAAATTAGAAATAATATTTCAGTAAAAATGGCACAAATGTCACAGACGCGGGAGGATAACATCAAACAAACTGTAATCTGTTGCATTTCACATCTCTTAATTGACCTTCTGTTCTCTGCCCTCTTTTCTTTTCCTCTTAATTCTCAATTCATAAGAAATATTGCCGTGAACCTGAGGCAAGAAGAGCCCGTGAAGCCAAAACTAAAGGCCATTCTTATTCATTAGACCAGCTCGCAGTGTTTTTGGCTGTCACTGCCACCGAGGGGCCTGTCCATGGCTGCAGCTGACATCTGTTGGCATAATGTAGCGTCCAGCCAGGGCTGTGATAGGCAACAGGAACTGATTTATAAGGTTCCCTGTTTAAGTGGGTGTCTTAAGGTAATTATAAACTAGTGGGGGGGTTGCTGCTAATTGCACCTTCCCTGATCTGTAATGAAGGCCAAACAGCGTGAATGAGCTCATCCTGTGCGTCTCAGGCAGTGGAGGAGCGAGGGCAGCTGAGCTTGACCAGTTAGTGTTGGTTTAGCTGTGGGCTGGAGCTCCTCACCTGCTGTTATGCTGCGTCTTCAGCCAATTCCTCTTGAGTAATTAACTGTGATGCCACATATGGCGCAATGGCGGAAAATCCGATCGCTGGCGGATGTAGAGGAGTCGGAAGAGAGAAGCTGAACGCGGGGGAACCCTGCGGTGACCAAAGCGCCAAACACCCAGCGCGAGCATAAATGGGACGACTGGAAAATTCTTTTGACATGCACAATTAAAAACAAATGTTGTTTCCACATGACACAAATGAGCGTAATTAATCACTGCGCAAATGAATTATTAGGAAGATTAGAACATGAGGTAGATTAAGTACACCAATGAGGCTTGAATTATTAACAATATTTGTATCAGTTGATGAAGATGTTATAGAAAGGGGAGCACATTCTGCCAACAAACGACAAAGTCATTAGGAGGTGGAGTTTTACATACGTTATACATTGGAAAGTAAAATAATGAAGAGCTGAACACACCATAATTCATTCTGGGCCTCTCACAGACATCTATTTTTCCTCTCATAACATTATGTTTTCACTCTTACAGACTTACATTTCATATATGTACATTTAATATTATTACTAGGGCTGCGAAAATCAATGCGATAATAACATTAGCCACTAATTTCTTTAACGCATTAAAGCAATCGATCTTTCGGGGGTTGTAGCTGGCTCAGTTTTAAATCTAGAGTGAAGAATCCTATCCCCTATCATATACAACTAGAAAACCTAAAGAATCCATTGGTACCAACCATGTCATACTAGTTTGTCGAGAAGGAGGTTAAATAACGCTCCAAACTTGCGCTAAATTTTGGCGAGGAAAAACTGTCATGGCCATTTTCAAAGGGGTCCGGTGACCTCTGACCTCAAGATATGTGAATGAAAATGAGTTCTATGGGTACCCACGAGTCTCGCCTTTACAGACATGCCCACTTTATGATAATCACATGCAGTTTGAGGCAAGTCATAGTCAAGTCAGCACATGGTTATGATTTGAGCATATTTCTTTATGCTAAATGCAGTACCTGTGAGGGTTTCTGGACTATATTTGTCATTGTTTTGTGTTGATAATTGATTTCCAATAATACATAAATACATACATTTGCATAAAGCAGCATATTTGCCCACTCCGTTGACAAATCTCCCTTTAAGGTACATTTTGCACAGATAAAAAAATTTGCAATTAATTTGCGATTAATAATGATTATTATATTAATTATAGTAATCACGATTAAATATTTTAATTGATTGACAGTCATTATTATTATTATTATTATTATTATTATTATTATTATTATTATTATTATTATTATAAATCTGAGTCAGAAATATTTATCCCCAGGGGGAAATTGGGTCAGTTGCTCTTATATATAAGCATAAAGAAATATAAGAAAAAATAGAAATATCTATAATAGAATTAAATAAGAATATTTCTTGAAATTTACAGCAAGAATGCAGTATTAATGCCAGAATATTAAAGGAGAATGTATGTATGACTACACAATAAGATGAAGTATACAGTATACAATATGTATACAAGAGAAGACTGGATGTATATATATATGTGACAGGATAGTGGAAGTGGAAGGAAGGCAGGTCACTCGTTGCACTGTGATTGGCTGAGAAGGTGGAGCAGGTTGTTTTCAGTTACCAAGCAGCATGGAGAGAGATGAAAAAAGTATATTGAAGCCTGCCTTCAGTTAAGACACTTAGAGGCAACAAAGCGTACAGTAACTGTTCTCAAGCCTGTTTCTTTCTCTGCTCTCATAAGAAATTGGCAAAAAATTAAAGACATACATACACAGTGAGTTTCTCCATTTCTTGCAGCACATGTTGAGATTGACAGAAATCCAAAAAAGCTTTACAGTAGCTATGTTCTCCAATAGCCATACAGCCTCTCACAAACAAACCAATCTGTAGCATCACTTTGCATTTGTTCAATGCATTTGAAGCCATGATTAAAAATGGTCTAACATAGCAAGAAGGATAACCCTGATAGCATCACTGTAGTGGACAGCAGTAATGTTATTTAACAATAAGTGGTTTTACCAGATATGTTTGGGAGGAAACAATTATTCCTGCCTGGATTATGTTAACTGTCTGTTTTGTCACTGTTAACATTTGCAATATTTAACCCAGATTATAATCACTCCCTTATCTTAACCAAGTGCTTTGAATTACTTAAACATACAGTAGAAGCATGAAACCATAAACATGTTAATCATGCTCCATGTTGCCATGAGTGGATGTTGAAGAGAAAATAATTTAAGTACATCGTCAGTGAACATTTTGCAACTTTGTAGGTTAGTTAATAAGAAAATGTTTCTTTGTGATATCGATGAAAAAACAAAATGTGCAAGGCATTGTATTTCTTTTAAAACATGTTGTATTTGCTGTTGCAATATATATACGGTGGCCAACAAGGGCCAACGTGCTACGGTGGCCAACAAGGGCCAACGTGCTACGGTGGCCCAAAATATTTCAATTAGGAGAAACATGCTGCAGCTTCAGAAACGATGCAAAAAATTCAAAAACATATACGGAAATCCAAAACAAATACAACAACGGGAAAAACATGCTGCAGAAAGCCAAAACAAATACATTAACAGCAAACACGTTGCAGATACGGAAACGATGCGATGTCAAAAACATGAAAGTGTGTTTCATTCATTCATTAATTTATGGTCTATTTGACTCTAAATGGGACCATAATTTACTAAATGAACATCATGCTGTATTGAAGAAGACTTGAAACTAGCAATTGAGACCATAAACTCATGTTTACAATGTTTACAGAGGTAATAAATCAAGTGAGAAGTAGGGTCATTTTCTCATTGACTTCTATACAATCAGACTTATTTTTGCAACCAGAGGAGTCGCCCCCTGCTGGCTATTAGAAAGAATGCAAGTTTAAGGCACTTCAACATTGGCTTCACTTCTCAGACCCGGAGGTTCTCCTCTGGTATTGGACAGTAATTATATTTTTGAAGTTGCCCAGAATTAAATTATGACTCGCATAATTCATTTGAAATGACATTTCTGGCAGTTACATTTCACATTTCTGAAATAGGCAATAAGCACTGCTGTATATTTCATTAACATTTTTTTTTGTAGAATACATTATACTGTTCAGGAATTATTTTGGTAATAAACGATCACTGTTGTGTAGAACAGATGGGGTATTAAAACAGGGAGGTGAAGCTGTGTTTAAGCACTGAGTTACAGAGGAAGAGTTTCTGTCGAGTGAGTGACACAAAAGCAAGATTAGGGGATCAAGTGCTGAAAGATGAGAGAGGAATTTAGTGGAATTGACAGCACATTCAAGGGTTTCCGAGAGGAAGAGACGACAAGAGACAGGGCGATAATTTTAGAGATTTGAAGGGTCAAGATTAAGCTGCCTGATAATAAGCAGAGTGAAATGAACCAATTTTGAAAATATATGCTGATGCAGTGTGATCAGGGGGGGGGGGGGGGAGACAAAGAGGGTTGTCAGTGCTTCCACAAATGACTTGGTATCAGACAACAGGCTTTTGGAAATATTGGATTGTACAGGCAGACAGTTTCACTGCCTGCCGCACTATATTTATGCACAGATCATATTCGAGGCTACATTAGGTCTCCTGCACGCTGCGCTGCCATTTCTTCACAGTAAATGTGAAGGACCAATAAAGAATCCAGATTTCTCGTGGATGTAATTAGCCAATCGTTTCTAATAGTGTCCATAGCAATGCATTTTCATGGCAGTGTCATTTTACCCCGGGCAATATGCCTCGAAGTGTAATTTCTGCCTGAGCGTTTAGACACAGAGCTATCGATTGCATTCAGTGAATGATCTGCTCAGAAACCCATCATCTACTTTAATAATGTCACTCACCGCCACATTCTCTCTGCTTGGTTTCCATTAATAGCCGGCCGACGTGACATTGTCAACATTCACTGCTCAAACAACAGGGTCTTTGAAGCATGGCTGCTTCGCAATTGGGTCATTTAATCAATTTATACAATTGAACCTATTTAACATATTGATATGCAGTTACCCTGTAATGTGTGTGGCCTTTTATCCCCTCGAGTGAAGGAAACTCCAAGGGAGCTTTTCAGATCTTCTGCCGTTATTTATCATGTGACATTTAGCTGGGCCCTGATGGCGGCAGCTCTCCACTTTAATTAAAGGTTCAACCTCTTCACTGGATGACAAATTGACTGGTTTGTGCCTTGGAAAAGTGGTGGAACATGTCTAGTCCACCCTGCTCCTCAGTAACGGTGGGCTCACATCGGGGAGAGGGCGGTGGAGCTGGCATTTTAGTCACCACGGTCAGAGAATGAGGTGGTTTATCTACTGATAGAACCAAACAATTTCCATCTTTTAGCAGTTCTCTTATAAGCTTATTTTTCTGGGGAAATGAACACCACAAGATAAATGTTTTTCTCTTTTTGTTTGTCCTTATTATTTCCTCCTAGTGCCGTTCTTTTGTTAAGTTTCTTTTGACCTTCTGTTTGTGCAGATGCGAGATCTGCAACTCGGTCGGTAGCAGCAAATGGCTAATGGTCCATCCCCCGGTTATTTTACGGCAGGCTGGAGAATATGTCCACTTTGCATGGTTCCCTTCTTCCATTTTTCAAACTTCGCCTGAGTTGGGGGTGACACAGCTTGAAACGGGTTTCAGGAGAAGCAGCAACACAAATGGAAGAGTAGGCCCAGATGATACAATCACTTTGTTCAGCATGAACACTTCTGCAAACATGTTGGGGGGGTTCTGCGGGGCAGGCGCCAAGGCTTCTGTGTAAGATGAGATGGTGTAAACAGGCAGATTGGCTCTCTTCTCAACGTTAGCTCCTTGAGATTTCATGCTGGCTGGATTTATAGAGAGTCACAGAGCAGAGGAATCTGCCTTGGGCTCCTCTGGGGCCAGTATCAGAGAGAGCACGGAGCTGTGAACTTCAGATGATAAACCAAATATAAATCTATAAAAAAAAAGAAATGAATACATTTTACCATCTTAAAAATAGAGGCCCACCTTTTTTATTGTGGCTTTCACAGTGAAGTAATCCCACCTCCTCAGCCTTCGTGTTTATTATATCTATACTGTATACATACATGTTTTATTGTTATTGCTTGGAAATTACTTTCCATTTATATATTATTATTCTTTTTTTTGTTTTTTTTGTTTCCTGGAGCAATTGAGGCTGCATCTCTGCATGAGATGTGCAATAAAAGTATAATTATTAACACTATTACTATCTACAGTAGGACATTTCAATTCAACAATTAACAAAAATAAAGATTTAAAACAATATGTATTAGACTTGGAATATGGTGATCTGATCTGAAGATGTTTTCAAAGACTAACTTGACACTAAATCTGTTTTTTTTTTTTTTATAGTTAAAATACAAATTAATAAATTATATGTACAGTCACTTAATTACAGTATCAATAAACTGGGCCAGGTCCCCCGATCAACTTATATAAATACAGAAACTCTTGGTGTTGTGAAGAGTTTTGGTTCATTATTCTTGACTTCCACAGATGGAGTTAATCCAACTATTACATAATGTCATCCAGGATTCATAGAACTGTAGTTACATTTGCAGTTTAAATTTGTGAACCAACAATACTCTCAGTTTGCAGCCAACACAATGTGAACCATTTCCTAATATCCAGGGGTGTAATGTAATTAAGTATATTTACTCCAGTGCACTTGTACTTTACTTTTAGTGTAGTATTTCCATTTTCTGCTACTTTATATTTCTAGTCCACTACATCTCAGAGGGAAATATTGTACTTTTTACTCCACTACATTTATTTTATAACTTCAGTTACTTTTCATATTCAGATTAATGATACAAAATTCTATTTATTTAAAGTGTTTCTATTTTATCTTATTTTTTAT
Source organism: Sebastolobus alascanus (assembly GCA_916701645.2). NCBI lineage: Eukaryota > Metazoa > Chordata > Actinopteri > Perciformes > Sebastidae > Sebastolobus > Sebastolobus alascanus. The sequence goes on along the minus strand of CAKAOJ020000072.1, from coordinate 2,332,526 downwards.
TTGTCTTGTGTATGTTTGTATATTGATATAGCTGTGTATATTTTGTTTAAAAAAAATAACAGAAATAATGATGTATTATTATCGATAAAACTACCCAGCATAAAGTAATTAATATGAGCTCCATCAGTGATGAACACATTAATACATCAATAATTATAATCCAGTAATATGATATTTATTATTCAGAAAATATACATTATTCTGAAATGGGCCATTCTGCATAATGAGTACTTTTACTTTTGGTACTTTTTTTTTTGTACTTTTACTTATGTTTTGAATGCAGGACTTTTACTTGTAACAGAATATTTCTACACTACTTTTACTTCAGTAAAATGTCAGAGTACGTCTTCCACCTCTGCCAATATCAATTGCAACTGACATGCCAAAAAAAAAAATGATAACAAAAATGATACAAATCATAATGAAGCCACCACAAAGACGATTGTTAACTTCAGTTTACAACAGAGATTTTAATAAGCATCATTAAATCTCGGCCATACCTTCATACTGTTTATATTTTTCTCTAGGTAATTCTTCAGGTATTATGTATATTGAAATATGCATGTAAAAAATATATTACTTTTTAAAATTCAGGCCCGAGGGGGGAAACCATCTCACCGACGCAGACTAAAGCTAGGTGTTAAGTTGGTCATTAATGACAGTGAAGGAGGAGTATTTGTTGTTTGTATTATCTAATATACCAAAGCAGTAAATAGACAGCAGCTTGTCCCTCAGCACAGCAGAATGGACGAGGACTGATTGAGGGACCGCGGCTCTCTAATAACGGTCCCGTGCAGAAGGGACAGTTGTCTCGGCTATAAGCCCTACTTCCTTGACAGCCCCTGGGATCCCTTTGTCCTGTTGTAAACTATTCTGAAGGAAGGACATTTAATTGCCCGGCACACACTAATGAGTTTGCAAACTAATTAAAGGGGGTATATTACGCCCTGTGGAGGCCCACATCACTAAGAAAGCCAGGGACATCTTTAATGAGGAGCCTTGATAACCCTTCAAAGGAGGAATGTGTAGTGTCTGTAATGATGCCCAGGGTAGAGCCGAGCTCAGCCAGGGAAAAGAGTGTGTGTGTGTTGGTGTGTGTCCCTCACCTCGGGTGTGCGGAGACTTGCAAGCAGATGCCAAGTGTTTTCAGTCCATCGCCCACAGCTACCTACCTACATGTCCTAATCAAAGAGTTTCACTCTCCTTCCAATAGGTTCAAAGATAGCAGCTCCAGCTCTTCTCTCAGTGGGTGGTGCGCGGAGATTTCTAGGCTGTTTCATTTTCCTGTATTGTATTATTTACTTGAGAATAATTTGATTTATTAAGGAATCAGAGGAGGCATATTAGGAGCATTTTTATGAGCAACTCAAATGACCTATATCACATGTAAGAATGAAAATGCAAGATCGGGAGGAAGAGTCTTGGCTGAGTAAGAAAGGCAGAGGCACGGGTCGGACAGATGGACCGAATATGCCATCAGAATCGATCAAGGTCATGATTAGTCCTCATTTTGGAATTCATTAAATCACCCGGGGCGCTTTATGTTTTCTAACAAGTTAAACTCTGTGACTGTTGTTGAGGTTCAGCCGCCGCTCTCCGTCATATCTGCCCGAGCTCCTGCTGTGGCTCGATGCAGCCGGCAGCCCTTTTCTCTGTAAAGTCAGTCCCCCCTCCAGTAAACAAGTGCATTTTTTTTTGTTTGGTCACAATATTTTCCTCCCAGACAGTGACGGCTGTTATTTTGCCCGTGGCTCCTGTCAAAACTAACATGGCTTAATTGACTGCAAGCGAATGAGCTCCTGGATTGATCCTGTCAGGCTCCTCAGGAAGTGATGCTGCTCCATCTGTGAGGCGCAACTCCAGCGACAGCAGCAATCTGTTGCTTGGGAATGAGCCAAGGCTTTAAAAAAAAAGAAAAAAAAAAAAAAAAGTCAAAATTACAGAAAGTACCTCAGGCGCTGTGTGTATTCTGATCAGCTGTCAGTGATGACACACTCAGATGAACACGCACATGCAAGAGCAACTGAAAAACTAGACAGACATCCACATATACACAATGTAATTTTTGCATCATGGTTAGCAATGTCACATTCAAGGAGGCCTGTGTCTCTCCCTGCAGGAAATCAGAATGGTCTTGTCTGGCTTGTTAGACATTTGATGTCAGGCGAGGTTGTCCTCAGGGTATATCCAAAAAGCAGCCTGTCATCTATTCCTGCACCGCTGTCATTTGTCCAAACAATTGTGGCATATACTGTCATCTTGGGTTTTTACCTGTAACTCAACTCAGCCAGGCCCAGTCGTGACCCCGCCAGCCGTTCACCTCTCCCTCTCTCTTCTCTCTGTCCTCGCCTTTCATTTCTCACAGTCTATCTTTCCAGTTGGTGATACTGGATTTCCCCGGCTAAAGTGTGCGATGCAGCAGCGCCTTCTGGCGCGATTAAATATTTAGACGGCTGTCTATGTAGATGGCGGCTTCGGAGACGCGGAGGAATAATCTGGGAGACAGCTGCTGTAGCACATCTGGGTGTCACTGATAGCAGAGGAAGGTGTGCGGCTGGTGTTGCTATGGAGGGGGGAGACTTAAGAGACACAGCTGTCAATCAGCCGGGTGGCACGGGCGCCGAGGCTTCATAGCGTCCCTGCATGGTGGGTCGGCTCGCACAGACTGACGCCTGACAGACTCAGGCTGCCATTGACGTCTGAGCTGAATGCACTTTTTTGGTGAAGACCATATGCTGATGTTGCCACTAGTATACTTTGAAAATACACATCAGCTCAGCCTGCAATCTAATCCAGTTAATCTCATCATGCTACAGTGATAAAGTCCAAATAAAAGCAGCAGTTAATGACTTTCCTCTGTCAGTGATACTTCCTGCAGGAGACGTTTCGGGCTTTTAAATCGTACTGATCCTTGTTTAGGTTTGCTGGTAACAGGAGGTGGCTGTAGGTGCAGTGTGTCAGAACATTTGAAGAAGATTGAGTGTGAAAAGCCGCCCACTTCTTCCCCCTGCACTCTTCATCCGCCAGCAGCCTGAACTTGGAGGCTGCACAGCGGCGCTACGAGGCCGGCTGGCCTGAAAATCACTTTGTGTTCCTCTCCCAGGCACATGCGATATGGATGCGTCTCGGCTCGGCTCAGGCCCTCCCGACACCGTGATTAATGGCACTCGCTTCTCTCCCCATCTCATTCTGTTACTGTCAGAGTTAAGTGGGCCGAAGACAATAATAAACAGTCAGTCTTCTGTGAACCCCCTAACACGATCATTCCACCCCACCCGATTCCCCCTTTCCAATGAGAAAAAGAGGAAGAGAGATGGAGTGAGAGATAGAGAGGAAGTGTGTGTGTGTAGATGTGCTACACAAGGCAGACAAATGCAGAGTTAAAGACACAGAAACGGGGCTCAGTAATGGAAATGGAGGCTGGGAGATACGTCAATGAATCAGATGGTCTCATAAGCATGTGAAGTTTACAGCATACGAAGGGGCACCACTTGGTCTAAATCTTAAAGAGCAACATGAGTGCAGGTTTTAGCTGTTTAACTATTAATTATTTATATAGTATGTATACTTTTATACATTATTTACATTTTTATTTCCTAATGCATGCTTTCCCCTCCATCTCCATACAGTCAGAGTCAATTAGCAATTAGCAGAGCCATGAAACATTCACATAATTGTATATAATTGCATGGTAATGCTGTTTACGTGCAGATTGATTTAAAAAGTCTGCATTGCAATACCTCGCAACAATAATGCAACACCGACGGCAATAAATAGACGTGATCATTGTAATAATTAAACAACTCATGAAAGTATCTAATAGATTTTAATACGGTATGGACGTAATGGAAACCAGTGGGTGCCCAGAACACTAGAAAAAAGTACATTTGGATGTATGAAACATAGCAAATGGGTTTGCAAAATGGTGATTAGTGATGTAAAGTGTACATCATTAGTAGTAAATGGGCTAAAAACATGCAAAACAACTGCTATGGACTTTTCAGTTTTACTTTGTACCATTTAATATTTGGCAATGTATGCATTTGTCCTCTGATTTCCAGGGAGTCCTGGGTATGCAACTACTAATATCTGATCAGATGCATCGGCAAGAGAAAAAGACGACCGCACACAAAGTAGTTGTTCCCAAAGAAATCCAATGACATTACATAATATTCATCAGGTAATATTCAGCAATAAGATCCATATACATCACCTGATATAACCCAGGTATGAATCCCAGGTCGACCTCTAGCTTCAACCATATTAACATGTACCCATTAAATTATTTACAACTCTACACACCTGACAATCAAGAGGATGCATTCAAAAACTTTGATCACCAGGTGCAACATAGTCTGAATGTAGTGATTATAATAAAAGTTTATTTCATGGGAAAATTGTATCTTTAGAGCGTGCCAAAAATCTCCTTAGGTTCAGGCAATGGTTATGGCTAGAAAGGATCCCGCTTGTGTAAAACTCTCGCGAGAGTTAGTGTTCATGTGTTTATGTTCTGCAGGCATCCTGTATCTTTACACTTGTAGGAAGGTTGCATTTGCAGTTCTGTGTGACATTTTTACATGTTAATTTGAATAAAGTGCGTAATTTGTTTTAGATTAAGGTTCTAGTATTGTAATGAAGTCATGAATCGTGTTCAAGGTTAAGGTTAATTTTTATCATCTTCGTTTTCATTTCATTTCATTATAATTTTATGTTGATTTTGGCGGTTCCTGTGGACAAAAGCGGTAGTGTTTCCGGCCACCAGACTCCCTTTAGAAAACCTCTCATTTTACTGCAGCAGGGTCTGTCAGTCTGCCCCATGCAGTCCTGGTTCTGGTTCTCCCATGCCTTCTTTCCCTCCAGGCGGGCCCAGCAATACAGTTTGGGCCTCCAGCAGCGTGGTGTCGATGTTTGCTCCCACCGTGGACCGGCGGAGCAGCGAGGCAAAGCTCTTCTCCTGGCCGGAGGAGCCGCTGCTGCCGGGCGCCAAGCTCTCCACCTCCCGCCAGGCTCGCTGAAGTGAGCTGAAGGAGTTTCTAGTGAACTTGCATGATTTCGTCTGTTTACAACGTTAATACAACGGTCTTCTCTCCCCGTGAAGAGCATTCGATCCCTTCCGAGTTGTTTCCCCGAGTCGCTCCGATTACAACGAGAAGGTGACGTCATATTTACACAAGACTGATCTTTTTTAGCCCTAACCTCAGGCAATCCACTTGGTTAGGTTTAAGAAAAGATCATGATTTTTTAAATCTTCAGGCAGAAAGCCCTTAAAGTGGCAGCGGGCAGAATATTTTTGGCATCATTGGGCAAAAATTCCATAATAACCTTTCAGCATATTGTCAGTCAAGTGTTCTGAGAGATAACTAGACTTCTGCACCCCATCATGGCTCTGTTTTCAGGCTTTAGAAAATCTAGTCCGTGACGGGAGACTTTGACCAATCACAGGTCATTTCATTGAGAGAGCGTTCCTATTGGCTGTGCTCCCGTCATGTGACCGGAACTTGGCGTTCCTTCACTAGATTTTACAATGGCATTAACGTAACATAATATTGATTCATATTTGATCAGCGCGGCCTAGTTTGACCGTTTGGTCGGAGTTCGCGAGTGATTGACAGCCGGCTCTCATAGACGGCAGCTGGACAGCGGACCTCAGATCAGTTCTTACTGCTTGTTTTCCTCGGTAAGTGAAATCTTTCAGATGCTGTTAGGAGCACCGGAGGACACAGAGGAACATGATTTTTTTCAGGTTACCTGTTTCATTTACTACTGTCACGATATAGCGACCGTTTTCTAAAAATAACTTTTTTTTAATCATATTTGCTCCAATCTTGCCTACTTCAGCTTTAAGGGGAGTATTGGCCAATCACAGCACAGTAGTACTAGCCAATCACAGCATATTAGTACTAGCCAATCACAGCACAGTAGGGCGGGACTAGGCGGAACACTCTGGAACGTTTCCACCATACCTACAGCTGTGTTTGGCTAGCAGAGCTACAGGTGACGGACTGACAGTTTCTGTTCAGAAGAATTGTTAAATAGGCAACGAGAAGAGTTAGTTTGAAGTGACAACACGCTTGGCTGAGTACATCACCGGTTGTTGTTGTTTTTGTGCGATATTTTTGTCATTTTATTTTGCTAATTTAACGGTCTGCCTCCGAAGAACGAGAGCCGCTCAGCCGCTGCCCACCCAGCGGGGCAGAGAGAGAGAGAGAGAGAGACAGCGGGGGGGAAAAGCAGCACATACAGCCAGGAGGATATCTTCACGTCTAACGAATTAAGGGTTTACTGCGACCGAACCAGAGTTGGTGATTTTTTGGAACAGCGGAAAGACTAACCAAGACGTTTTTTGGTGAGTTGTACTTTGTTTCTGTCGAGTTTGAATGAAGTGTGTGTGATGAGCTAACAAGGTAATTAAGCTAACGTAAGTGACATAAGTGACATTAAAGAGAGAAACTTGAACGGTTACGAATATTTCCAGCCCACTCTGCTCTGCTTAGGTTGCAAAATGTATATAAATATATTTATACAGTGCTTCTTATTAGGCGTCAACCTCGCCTTAATGCTCGTTTTGTCGAAAAAAAAAATATTTATAGACTTGAAAGCGTAAATAAACGCTTCAGGTCGCGGTTACGCCCGTGAGACGCGCGCCTGCACGTTTCCGGTATACAGTATATAGTAGAGGTTCAGTATGGTTTGTATTCATTCAATCAAACATTGCAGCAGTATTGCAGACGCACCTTGCAGAGATCTGCACTTTACTGAGTGGTGAGTGCACTTTTCTAGTTGTGTATAAATCTGAGGGGGTCACAAGATGATTAACAGGACAGGAGACGCAGAAAAAAAAATACACATTTCTACATCATGTTTTATTCAGACATTCTCTAATATTTATACTTGCCGACCTTGAGACCTCAAAAATAAGGAGGATTTCAAAATAACAGCGAGGAAAAAAAATCTGACTTTCAGAGACTCTGTTATCTGCATTCTGGTGACTTTAAAATAATCAAAATAGCCAAATAATAACTTCATTGCAACAGCATTTTTAATCTCAAATACTTTTTATTTTACTTTTCTTAGGAAAGAATAGGCTACGGGAATAATTCGCCCCTCTGGTGTGAACTTATATTAATCAGTTTTTATTAATTTATTCATTTTTTTGCCTCTGCTTGAGTATTTCTTTCTTAGTACTCTCCATTTCTCTGTCCTTCTCTCACTCACTGAAGGTCCTTTCAGACACGACGCGACAACGACACCACTGCGCTCTGAAACCTGTTATTTCCAATGGCTTGTGCCTCGCCACGATGGCTTTTCGTTGCACCGAGGGTTCAGCGCGCACTGACAATGTGCGGCGAGCGCAGCTCAAACAGAGCTGCGTTGCGAGAAGCTCTCTTCTGTCAGTGGACTACATAAGGTGTAGCTATATTGTTGTCCGGGTGGAAACAGTCAGGCTACTACATGCTGTACAGAGCAGGAAACAGATCGTGATTACGAAAATGAAAAGAAAAGTGTGAAAAATTGTCATAAATTGGGAGAAATGCAGGAGAATTGTGACCCCCGAAGGAATCTGGGAGAGGGCGATGAAAAGCGTGAGTCTCCCGGGAAAATCGGGATGGTTGTTAAGGATGCTAATATTTGGTGCAATATTTTATTTTTTCTAAAAATGCTTCATAGAAAACAGGGAAAATAGGGAAACTATATACTTCAGTTATATGAAAGCTGTGATGATGGGCCTCAAGGAGACATTTCTTTGTTTCAAAAGGTCACAAGCCAAAACAGTCGAGAACCACTGACTTATAGGAAGAAGCTGATTAAGAAAATACCTCTTTCAGGGCCTTTAGGATAAACTCTAGTATTCTGACTGATTGAGAAAAAAAGGAAGCAATTGAGATCACTGCAGCCAGAAGAAAGCAGAGCGAGCGGAGACACTTTGGATCTCAGACCTGCCGTTTAAGTCACTAGTGAATTGTCTTTCCCTGCAACTCCAGCCTCCCTTTCCCTCCCCGGACCTGTCACTTCACTCTGCCATATCCTCTTCAGTCGAGCACTCCCTGCTTCTCTCTCTGTCTCTGCTGCAAGACACCGGCCAACCCCGCCACACAAACGACACAGTGCTCATACGGCTGCAGCATCGTTCAATCCTCCGAGGGTTTCCGTACACAGGCAGGAATAAAGTCAGGGTTTGAGTTCCAGTCACTGACCTTGGTTTCAGGGCCTCGAAAGACTCCACCGAGGCCGTGAGACCCTTCACCACCATTACATCCCTCCCCCTCCTCCTCCTCCTCCACCTCCTCCTCCTCCTCTTCTTCTTCTTCTCCTCTCTCTTATTACTGGGGATGACCTGCCTCACAGCCCTGGGCTCAGTGACCGAGAAATCCTCCGGCCCTCACCGTCCCCATCCTCCTTGCTGCTGGTGGATTGTCTTTGTGTCTACCGGAGTGGCCTCGGAGAAATGAAGTGCCATGATCTCATCACGCCGAGCCCATTGTTTTCACTCTCATGCACACTGTGTAATAGCCATGGAGATAAGGGGATGATTCAGGCCTTTCACGGAAGGAAATGTGAAAAGCCTGCCTGTGAAAAAGTGAAATTACTGTTTTGATGGCTTTCGATGGCGGGGGGCATAATTGCTGGATGGAAGGAAGGATGGAGGGTGAAATACACATAGGAGATTAGTATTTCTAATACTTGAGACGGTTGGTAGGAGGCCTGCAGAAGGTTATGCACGCAGTGGGTAGTTCTAATGAAGCTGCCATGTATGTAGAATAGCAGATTGACGAAAATAGCTCATTGTTCTTCTTTCCACAGCAACCTTTGCCCCTCTGGATTGAAACTACCCTCTTGATGGCAGCACTGATTATGATATTGTTCGATGCTCATTGCCATAGTAACGGTGATTATTTTCACATTGTTTGTGCATGAAATAGTTGCCGGAGCCTTCAGGAATGGGAAACGGGCTTAAGTATTTTCGGCAAACTGGCAAAAAGGCTCATCAACACATGCAGACAACGCGGGTCGGAGGATTACAGCTTGTTGTAATGACAGGGGCGAAGCGTAAATAGTATAAATACTCCATGGGATTATAATTAGCCTTACTCCGCGCATTTAGACACACTCAAGTGGAACTAAAACCTTATTGACTTCTGGAGACAATTTCATATTAATTGGATGCCTCTCCTTTCTCACCGACTACTTCTTTGGTTTGTTTTTTCGAGCCGCTGACAAACGCGCCGCGGTGTAATAACAGAGAGCGTAGCGGATTAGCATTAGCCACAGCGCCGACTCGAAACGCGAGAAAACTCCACCTTCATCGCCGTCACCTGAGCCGACAGCGCCGGCGCCTGATGAAGGAGAGGATGGGAATCGAAAGGGAGTCAGAGCGGCTTTGAAGTCGACTATGAAGAGCAACTAAAAAGCGCAAAAGGGGGATCGATGTGAGAGGGGAGACTGATAAGATAAGGCACATGCTGGTATAGGGCTGTATCCTCTGGGTGGAGAGATGGTAACGTGGAGGCGAGGAGGACGGGGGTTTCCTGGTGATACTGGGGGCCCGGACATGAGAGGAATTAATGTGGATCCTGTCCGCCACCGCCACCCCCTCAAACACACACAAAAACACACACACGCTATTTCATCTTCCATCTCAGCATTCAGCATATGTCCTCCTCCCTCTTTGTCTCCCGCTCTCCCGCCCTCGTTCTATCTGCGCGCCGGCCACAAATTTCTCCCTTTATTTTTTCCATCCAGAAGTGGGGAAAAGTTGTAAAGCTAATTAAGCAGCGGGGATGCGGCAGCTCGACAGATGTGCACTGAGATGGGTGCTATTGAGTAGCGGGGATAATGGTGTGTGGACCTGGTGGGCAGCGGGGTTGTGTTGGAGGGAGCTCCTACCTGGGCGTGCATGTTAATCAGCGCGCCTGTCTGTTGAGAGCCGGGGAATTAAGGGGGAAGGGAAGCGTGTCGCCAGCCTCCAGTGAAGAGACAAGGCTGGCAAGCTGATTAAGAGCACAAATTTGCCAGTTTGGTCAGACAGGGAGATATGTGTACGAAGGAGGAAAAGGGCAAGAAAGGTGTGTATTGATTAACAGTGCTGGTGGTGGTGGTGGAATTTAGGGGGGAAAAAAAAAATCTACCTACCGTTGTCAAACTAAATATTTCACAGTACTTGAAGGCATCACAGTACTTCAAAGGGGCCAAAAATCACAAAATGGCCATCGCATATCTGCAGGGAGGCTGTGAAAGTTGTTGATAAATGTTAATAACTTAATGATTTCTCGACCCCGGCGCTGAGATTTCTGCCTGTGAAAACTCACTTTGCCTGCACTGTGAGCAAAAAAACTCGCAGCCTGATGAATTTCATGACATTCACAGTCTCCTTCACGTCCAAACACATTTTCGGCTGCTCAATAATGGAGGACAGAGCTCCAGTATGAGCAAGCAACATTCCAGCGATGAAAGCGTTGGGCTTGTTTTCTTGCCTTTTTTGCTGTGTTTTACATCAAAAGGCCAGAAGCTCCAGCTAGTCACTGACCGATAACCCATAGATTACTTTACATTTTACTCCAAAAATTACTTACTTGGGTGGATTAAATAGCCAACGCAAGTCATTAACCTGCTCTAAATTACCATGTTTGGCAATGTGCGACATACAGGATGAGACGAGGACTACTATAAATACCACATTAATGTTAACTATTCATAGACAGGGTTTAATGTCATGGGAAATAAAAGGATGTCAAATTGAAGCTACCATACTCACAGTTACAATACAAAAAGGACATTATTATTACTCTTTGATTCCACAATATATTGCAATGTACAACATCCTGTAATCATCCCTCATTGTGAAAAAGAAAGTAGTTAATGAACAGGTCACTTTATAAAAAACATCACAATTAAATTCAAATCTTTAATTTCTCTGGATTTTTAGGCAAGACTGTCTCTGAACATTTTTCAGGTTTCACGTGAGCAAGTACCAAATACTTTCTCACATCACAATGTCAAGGTTCAAGGTAGAGTTTATTGCAGAACTATTGAGGAACAAAATTGCATTCCTTCAGTGCTACGGTGTACACAATAAAAAACAGATAAAAAGAAGACAAAAAAACTACAGAGACAGGAGAGTGCAGCGTACTACTAAGTTGCAATGGATGAAAAGTGTTGTCACGAATGTAAGGACGTTCCTCGTTTCATTAAAAACAGCACCAAGTTCTATAAAAAGCAGATTATAATGTCCTACGTTATAATTACAACGTCTTCCAGTCCTCCTACATTGCCAATTAACAATGTTAGTGCTGAAACAATTAGTTGATTAATTGACTGAAAATTGTCAACAATTTGTATTAATCAACTAATTGTTACAGTCACATTCACTATATTATTGTAAATGGTTTTGAACTGTTTGTCAGATAAAACAATAGGTGAAGACCGATTACTTGATGAATAAAATAATAATTAGTCTCTGAATAATTTCATCATAACATCACGCAGCCATAGTTATAAAAAAACTACTACTAAAAGGGGAACTAGTTTGACGCCAATTAGCAGCATTTCTCATGTTTAAAAGAGGAGGCTTTGAGGTTTCATAGCAACATAAACAATTCACACAACTTGGAAGAATCCAAACTGCAAAAACATGTCAGAAAACAGTAAATTTCTTTGTGTCTAAATGAACAGAATTAGCAGCACGTCAATCACAGAAAAACGGCAACAACAAAGATGAACAGCGATCAAAAGTTGAAAGTAACCAACAGGCAGATTATGGACGTATAAATCATATACAGAGGGTTTAGAAATTACTAGAGGTTACTTCAAACTTATAAAGCCCTTTTTTTTTTTTTTTATTAAGTATTGATGTCGATTTATCCAACCAATTTACTGTGACGGGAACACTCCCCTCTCCTGAATAGAAGTTTGAAGCGAAACTCCCGGCTGATATTCTAATTAAATAAGATTTGCTTTAGTGACACCTTGTAAACAACACAAAAGTTTTTCACACACGAGTGAATAATAATTCACTCCTTTAGATAGATGCACAGAGTTATGCTTTCTTTCCCCAGATATCTGCAAGTTTTTTAATTAGAATTATCTCCCCTTTCTACCAACACAGCCTGATCCCTAATTGTTGTTATTTACACAGCAAAGGTTTACGGGTATTTATCGACATTTGCTTTCCCAGATCTCAGTGTCTGTCGTCGATAATGAGTGGGGGAAATTATTTTCAACACTCAGTCATTATCTGTGTGTTCAAGTAGTCTTTCCTTTTAATATGCTAATGCAGCTGATATAATCAGCTGGTAATTGTAAAACACTTCAAGTACGACACATTTGGTGGCACTCTCTCCTGAATGAAGAAATCACAGCCAGTCGGCGGCGCAGAGCTGCGGTTTGGATGTACCGACGATCTGTTTATGTTCTCGGGAGACGTTGTGGAGGGGAGCGCCCGCCATTCGATCCTGTGTGGCACAAATCCAAATCACACACAGACTCCTATAGAAATGTGTAGGCTGGCGTGAAAGCTGTATCGCTGTGTTAGTGATGCCACCACCGCCACCACCGCCACCACCACCGCCACCCACTTCTGCGGCTTTTTTTTTCCTCTTTCTCATCTTGCTTTTTATTCTTAAAAATCCACCTTTGATTACCATTGATCCTCCCACACAGTTGGTTTATACCTGCGCGCTATTCATGTCACAACATCTTAAATGAATCTTTTTTTTATTGTGCGTTAACCAGAATGATGAAAGAAGTGTTCTCCCCGTGTCCTCCGGGGATGCTAGTGCTTTTCTGCGGGAGAGGATGGGATCCTGACTTTGTTTTTCTCCTTCGGCTGTTATTTCCCTGAAGAGAAGAGCGGAGTGAAGGGAGCTATGAGTGATCGACTCTGCCTTTATTCTCCGGGTTTTCGGGGGATTTGAAGTTATTGAAAGTCTGGGGATGGGTGACAGCTCGGAGGATGTCTGTGTGATGCCTATCAGGTCGTACGCCGGCCCGCGTCGTCGTGTGTGTTTGCGTGCATGCATGTGTCCAGCCTCGCGGGCTTGCGAGACAGAGGGCACGGGCTCCGTGTTCTCAAATACATGTTATTCTTGCGGCCAATCATTTCTGCTCACACATGACATCTCTCCCAGATTGATTTCATTCAGCTGTAGAGGGCGGCAAGATCAAACAAACGTTGTCTGAAATAGCGGCGGCGGTGCAGGGAAAAGGAGGGGGAGGGGGGGGGGGGTCAGGGGTGGGAGGTTGCTTGCTTGAAAGATGGAGTGAGGGATGGAGATGGAGAGAGAGAGAGAGAGAGAGAGAGAATCAGTCTTCCAGTGAGCACTGTGCCATGTGGTGACATGGTATAGAGCGGTGGAAGGTGTTACTCTATAAACCAACAATCCTTTTTCACAGCGAGGTGGCGTTTTTTGTGGAGGTGGTGGTGGGGCCCCTATTCCTTCACGATGCCTCTGAGTACCCATGCAAGGAATAATGGATGCGTAATATGGAACGACAGCTTGCAGAGCACTATCATTAATGTTGTAATTCACTTTTAGTGTTTCTACTATTGCGCTGCAACAGGAGGCACAGATGTCACCTGAATCTGCTCCTTCTAGCAGCCAGAGCACACCCGGTTTTCACCAGCTGTCTTGGAACGCACCCTGCCAGCCCCCCCCTGTGTGGGCAAATGTGGGCACGAGTGTGTATGTGTGTATGTGTGCGTGTGTGTGTGCGTGTGGTACATTGTGAATACAAGTTGGGTTTTTTGGACAGAGAATTTTTCGTTAGAGCGCATCTTATGATCGCTACATTTTGATCCTGAACTCATTCTCGGGGGTTTAGTTTACAGTTAGGCTTCTAGTTTAAGGATAATTAATCATTCCTGTATGTTCTGTTAGCTCTTTTATCATTTCCTTTTTTAATCTTTTGGTTATAAGATGCATCCAATGAGTTTTCACTTTTCTTTCAGCCTCTTTGTTTCCACCAGTAAAGTTAATCCATCACTTTGAAATAGAGGATGACAACCATGTTTGGCAAAGAATCACAGAACAAACGTCAAGCTATAAACTTTTACATATTGGAAAACAAATGTTCTGTTTAACATTTGATAATGTACATTCCTGTCAATCACAACCAACCAACAAGCCAAGCTGAAAACCAAAGACACTTTACTACAAGCTATAGTTGTTAAATAAAAGTATTTCACACAATGAAAACTTTATGTGAAATATGATTAAAACATTAAAAACTAAATTTTATTCAAATTATTGTTTGTATATTACTCAATAATATTATATTATTCAATAATATTAATATTATTATTCGTTTGATTTTAATGCAAAGCAAACAACAGTGTTGTCTACTTCTACCTATTACAGACCACTTATAAGCCCCTTTTCGACTGCAAGAACTTTCCCCAGGGACCAGGAACCTTTTGTTGTCATTTTGTGTCTCTTTGTTGTCGTTTTGCATCTCTTTTTGGTTGTTTTGCATCTCTTTGCTGACGGTTTGTGTCTTTTTGTTGTTGTATTGCGTATCCTTTTGGTCGTTATGCGTCTCTTTGCTGACAATTTGCGTCTCTTTGTTGTAGTATTACGTCTCCTTTTGGTCGTTATGCATCTCTTTGCTGTCAGTTTGCGTGTCTTTGTTGTCGTCTGGCGTCTCTTTGTTGTCGTATTACGTCTCCTTTTGGTCCTTATGTGTCTCTTTGCCGTCAGTTTGCGTCTCTATGTTGTTTTGCGTCTCTTTGTTGTCGCATTGCGTCTCTTTTCGCCCGTTATGCATCTCTTTGCTGACGGTTTGCGTCTCTTTGTGGTTGTTTTGCGTGTCTTTGTTGTTGTTTTCTGTCTCTTTTGTTTGAATGACTTTTCAACAAGAACTGTGAAGTTCATACAGAGGTTCTGATACTAACAAGCCAGCTACCTATTACCATCTGACTCTGGTTGGGGGGGCACCAGGGGTGGCCAATCAGATTCCAGGGAGGAGGCTGTGCCACCCCTTGGCGACCTCTCTGTCCCCGCCTGTGGGTAGGGTTTGGGTTAAGGTACATAATTTGTGTGAAACTGGCAACATAATTATTAAAATGAAAAATAATAACATAGGTGATGCAGTGGGGTTGGTTTAAGAAGTATTTTATGTGAGCAAAGCAGTAATTTCTAACCGTTCAGTCTTCCAACTTCTTTTTCATTAATGTATTTGTCTTCACCTTTACCAGTCACTGTTTGTGTGTGTGCGTATGTCCACTATTGCTATTTCAATATTCATCACTCCCTCTCAACTGCCATGATGCATTCATAAACATGAAGCCCATCTGTCAAATACTTTGTCACATTCCTTCAAAGTGCAGTGCTTTCTTTTCTGCGGCAAAATGCAAAACAATAAGTAAATAATGATATGGATTTCATGGATACCAGGGCTCTTATTGAAACAGGTGTGATTAGCATACTGTTTGTGTTTCATGCTGCACCGTAGGCCTATTTGTGTTATACAGGGACCTATATGGAAATGAGCGCTTTGAAAGAAAAATCAACAGAAATGTATCCTATTTCTTTTAAAAGGGGCACAAATTTACTGTGAAGATCATCCTGGCAAAACCACAGAGGGAAATGTCAGAAAGGGAAAAAAAAAAGGTTCAAAGAGAAAATAGCTGACTGACTCTGTAAGTGAAGCTAAGCTCAAAATGAAAAATGTTCATTATATGCCCGTCAAGGTGAAAGGAAGCCATCTCCTCGCCGCCGCAGTTAAAATGTCGACCTCTCCTTCTCTGAGGGCGAAAAAGAGGAGAAATGTAAAGAGAAGAGAAAATGCTGCTCTCTGTGTGTGTGTGTGTGTGCATGTGTGTGCGCATACATGTTTTGCATGTGTGTGTGTGAGTGATCTGAGCTGCGGTTCAGACAAGGGCAGCGATGTTAATGTTGCTGCTCAGTAAAATGACCCTTACATCCGTTTCTTCATACATTTTACAGTGCTTCAGAAGTCCTCATATTTTCCCCTTGTCAGCAGTGTTTGTGTATCATTGTTGTGTGTGTGTGTGCGTTTGACCTCTACAACAAGCACTGCGCCCTCTCGGACCTCTGCTTGTCTCTTTGTATGTACCTGCTCATGTTAAGGCTGTTAAATTGCACTCAGGATGCATTTTATTCAGCAGTGAAGCAGAATGTTACGGTCGACCTCTGCGGATCACAGATGCCGTCCCCGGTGCCTCATTACTGACAATTTATATAATCTAATCTTACTTGAATCACTCGCCGTGCTGGCAAATGTGTTTATTTTTAAAACAGCTCTCTTTCAGCGTTAACACTACGGCCGCCATGATGCTACAAATCCCTGAAAAATAAAACAGCAGGTGGGAGCTGAGCGGCTGACCACGTTTTTGACCAAAAAAAATTTCAGAAACAACCTTCATGGCCCCGACTGCAAATGAGCGGAAGCCTCACATTTTTGATTTGTTGGATTCTGTGCTCGTGCCAAAGCCCGTTACAATTTTCATAAGGATTCGATGCCAGCGTGGCCACACTTAACTATCTGTTATGGATTATGAGCTAACCTTCCACCTCGCCATCTTATTTCTTACAGCAGTGTTGGATGTGAAAGTTTTTCACGTTTTTATGAATGCGAGCAGCGGCATTAAAGTATAACTGCTCTGAACTCAGTGCAGATATTATACCCCATCATTAGAAAAACTCTCTATGGCTGCAAAATCGTTATCTTATTTTGTCTTACCTGATGTGTCTTCTTCCTCTGTGCCACAGAGCTCCATTGTTGTCCAAAAACACACCAATGAGCCCTACTGTTGCACCCATTACCATTAACACACACACTGTAGTTTATTTTGACTCCATCCCACATACACCGTCCTGCTGCTGGGAATTCTCACAATAGCAATAAATGTGTATTAATCCACCGCTGAAAATAGTCCCCAACAAATGCACTATTTCCTCCTGTTTGAGTAAAGTTTGTTACAACCTACAGTGGCCAGCTGTTAAAGGAAATTACTGAGCCTTTTTTAGAGATGAAACCATATATTTGTGATATGTTTTTAAAGATGCAAGTCTTCAGTGAGAACCAAGGTGCTTGGAGCTGAGACAGGAAGTCAGAAAGTATCGAGAGACGGACTAACACATTGTTGGTTTTAGTCTTTCTGTGGGTTGTTGACAGTAAGAAAAATATAAAAACACAGCATCATCCTTTAACTGTATATTTTCTAGCATTTCAAAGCAAGATTTGGACTTGCTACATAAAATGTACAACACCCATTAATTACACTTTGGGATACATAGCAGATACAATAGAGAGGTGAAGTCCCTCCCCTTCCGGTAGACCCCATGGGACCTTATTTTGGAAAGAAAATATGTATGGTAGTTAACGGCGAAAGACAAATATTTTTTGATCCCGTTTGAATTGCACCGTGAATCTCACATATGATGTTTGTCAATTTAAAAGGTAATTTTGCAAGTCAAGAAAGTCTCAGTTTGTCCTAGTATCATTTAGTTTTGTGTGAAACCGCTCAGTGAACTACATCTCTCGTCCTGCACAATATAAGTCACCAACACTAGCTAGCTAGCTAACTCAGCTATGTTCCACGCACAGATGAAACGTTATCTGACCTGAGGTGTTTTATCCAGCGACTCCTGGTCTTTTTATCAGCAGGGAAGAGAAAGAACGAGCGAGACCCGTTGCTGGTGTGAGTACATCCCAGTAAGAAACACACAGCCATCGTAGCTTCAGAGAGAGAGACGCCACTACACGACTTTAGGGTGTGTCGTCTTTCTAATTACGTATTTTCACAACAGTTTGACAGCGAACTGAGACTTTCTTGACAAAATTATGTTTTAAATTGACATCATATGTGTGATTCATGTTGTAATTCAGATGGGATCAAAACATATTTGTATCTCTCCATTGACTACCTACAACTCAATTTTAAAGTGCTTAACTGTAAAACTTTTACTGAAACTGAAATACTAATTTATTGACTGAGTAACATACCTCCATCCAACACACTGTCTGCTCTTTTTTCTTTCAGAAACTGATTGGCATAGTGTGGCGTTGACATTGGACTTCACTCTCAACATCAGCAACAAGTGATTTCTCCTCTTCTCAACGCCGCCAGCAGCCCCTGACAGGTAGGATGACTCACTTTCATAACTGACGGATAATAATATACATTTTCATGTTGTAGCAGTGAGTTTAAGGAAAAAAAATGGAGAGTATTCTCACACTGGGTTAAAGCTTCAAAACTTTATCGGACAGAGGGAAGGCAAATGTTCGATCCTACTGGGGTAACCGACATGACAAAGAACAAGGTCATAGGCGAGTTATTAAACAAAGATATGCAACATATATAAAAAGTTTACAATACAACCCTCCAGATTATCACAAATCTAAATTGTTGCAAAGAAAAACAACAATACATACTTAATATACAGTATTTTCAGAGGGTTACTAAACTCCATGACAACACCACAAAATATTCAATAGACCCCACTGACCAGAAACAATAGCAAGGGAAGGAAAAATCAGTAGCACAACTGTTTTTTACTCACAAAATTCAGCGAAAAGAACTTATTTTTTTGTCTCACACGAGAAAAACAAAACTATTATTTTTTGCTCAGAGAACTAAGTATCAAAAGTAAAGAAACTAATTTGCAAGGGCTGAGATGACCTCAAAGTAAAATTAATAGAGATCTTTTTCAGTACACTGCTTCTGTACCGTCTCATTATTTAGCTCATCTTCTAATTAAAAGATGTCTCTGCAGGTCTCTAAATGCCATATTGACTTAAGTCACAAACCACTGGACAACAAAGAAATAGCATTTTTCTTCTTTTGCCACTTTGTGTAATGAGCCACTGTTTCCGCGTCCCTCTGCACAGTGTCGAAAATGCTTTCTTCTCGTCGGCTCGTGCTTTTTGCAGACGGTTAAAAGACATCAGAACAGACTCATTGGAATGATAATCGGGTACGCGTCTGCACTTATGGAGAATATCTCGAAGCATGTCAGACTTGCATCAAAGCCGTAGTTGTAATTTTCTTTTCAAGGGCAACTTGAAAGAGGAGTCAGGAAGAAAGTGGCATTAGTTTCTTGTTTTCTCCGACAAGGCAGCCGGTTCAAAAGTAACCCCAGCGCTTTCTGATGGGAGTGTAGGGTGATTCAGCAGGAGCCCAACAGCCCATCTGACTGATTCACATTTAAACATAAACAGAAATATGGCCGCTCCAGGGAGCTCCGCAGAGGAATGGAAAGTAGACCCAAATTTCACAGCAGCAAATCAAACGTCTTTTTATTTAACTCTTCCTCTCTGTTTTCCCTTCCTCTATGGCTCCCCGTAGCATTGTGCACACATAACAGCGCCTACTGATTGGGCTTATTTGAAGCACGTACCCTGACAAAAAAATGGAGAAGAGGAGATTTTCCCGTGTCACAACGGGATTGAATGTGGTTCTCCAGAAGAGGAGGGCCTGAGAGGATTATATGGCTCAGTGGGCGCTGCATTGTGTGGGGAGTGGATACAGCAGGTACCCACCGAATCCCAGCCAAGAGACAGACACAGTGTTGCTAGGGATAATGTTGCCTCCCAGCAATTAAACTCTGGAGGTTTTGGAGTGGTTTAGGAGGAAGCTTGTTAAATTATCCCGGCGCTTCTTCTTTCCCCCTTTCTCTCTCTCTCTCTCTCTCTCTCTCTCTGTCGCTGTGCCTCTCCGTTAACCACGTCTCTTCCCTTTTTACTGTTTCACTAGATGTAGACCTTTAAGGGGAGCCGTTTGCCTTGAAATACGTTGCTGCTTAATTGAATCCTTCACTGTCGGTTCATAGCATCTTTTTTCAAACGCATATAGAATGCACACGTATTGAGACGTAAAGGAAAACTGCTCCTACACCCTCCGTCTGTTGAGGTAAAACGACACTAAAAATGCCAAAAGCTGCCAGTTGATGGCAGCTTTGAATTAGGAACATATAAGCTTTTTTTTTAAAAAAGACATTGGAACTCTGAAATAGTCATAGTAATCTAAACGTAATGCTTTATATTATTATTATTATAAGATTTCAGTCATAATACTCACTTTGTAACGTCACTTTGCAGTTTGTACTGTTTGTACTGAACATATGAGAAGATAAAACAGTGATGATTCAGGGGCTGTATTAATATTTTAAATCAGCATAGAGTTATATAGGATCCTCATTACTGTGACATACATTAGGTTAGCAGTACAATACGCCTCCTCTATGTTGCTATATTTGTCAGTAGTTAAATTAGCCTTTGTTCAAGTGAATTCAAAGGGTTGTGCTTGTTAGGCCAGTCTATTTGTTTATTGTGTATTTTTGTTTAACTTCCGTACATTTTAAGATAGAAATAAGCAGTTCCTCAAACAAGGTTTTTTTTTTTTTTTCTCTCATTTTCCATCTTTTCTTGTGATAATTATTCCCATTGCTGTAAATTTTACATTTTACACATGCTGTTAGGTTTTAGTCCAACGGTTGTCTTTTTCTATTCATAAGGGGTTCGACATCCTACTCAAACATCAGTAATTCATGTACCATAATCCTATAATATTATACAGTAACACTGAAAGGAGCCCCCTTGCATAATGATTCCTTTTACTGTTGATATCACAGTATGAGCACATTCTGCTCATAATTATTCTATACTTTTACTAAAGTATTTTTTTTGGAGTATCCTTACATGAGGTACTGCTACTTTCAGTAAGTTCCTTAAGATTTTCATTAAATCATAGCCAGTTTTTTTCAGCAATGACCATTTTAAGCAGTGGTTCTCAAACTGTGGGGCGCGCCCCCCTAGTGAGGCGCAGAGGCTTGACAGGTGGGGAACGTGTGACCGGGGAAAAACACATACAAAGCGAGCAACGCGGCGCTCCGTCCGTCTCTGTAATTGCCTCAGTCCTCAGTCCAAAAGTCAAAATTTATCGAAAAAAGAGAAAACAAATAGATTTCCAAAATTCTGTTATGTTTTTATCTAACAAAATATTCTGTTTAGTCCATATTTTTCGTCGTTCATACTTCACATTCATATTTCTTCTCAAAACATTATTAATTATATAATTTAATATCATCTGAAGAAAAACAACAGATTATTATTATTTTAGGAAAGTTACAGTTAATTTCCAAATTGTGTAAAAATAGACCCGAGCACATGAGTAAGTCTGTGTCTGCTGCATCTGTATCTGTCTCCTTCACAATGACTGACAGTGTGTTATAGTGTTATAGTTGACCCATGGTAAACATTTTATCCATTTTGCTTATCACCGGAGTCTTCCACAAGCTTCTAGCTTGACAGCTGTGAGTACTAACAATAGCCATTTTTGTTGTTTTCGTACATTATGATAATTTTGGGCTTTGGAGGGAGGCCTGAATGAACTTTTTCTTTCATTGGAAAATAGTTGGCAACACTGGTCTGGGTTTTTCAGTTGGATAATTTTTTTAATCTAGCTTACTCTTGCTGGTATCTCCAATGGTATCGACCCCAGCTGTAATGTATTCATATTTCTATATTCGTATTTCTATTATATATACACACCTTTCTATATAGTAGTTTTTTATCATTGGGGGTGGAGTCCATCTCTCCTGCCATGGATTTAGACAAACTTACAGTATGCATACCAACAATTTGATTTTGTTGATTGCACTTTAACAGATACATCAGTTGCTATTCTGTTTTATTTCTGACAAAAGCTGCTCAAGTAGTGTGTTGTTGCCTGCAGAATTCTGGGACGTGTAGTATTGAACTGCACTTGCAGTTACCACTAGTAACCAAGGGTGTTGCCAAATCAACCAGGGTTGAAATCTTACAGAGATTTTAAGTGAAGGATCTTAATTCTTCTTCTATCTCTGGGCCAAACAGAGAACTTACTCATGCTGGATTTACTTTGTTTTCATTTTGCCTTTGAGTTCAACCTCCATAAAACTCTTGCGTTGGTTTTGGTTTTATGGGGGAGGTGGTACTCACTAACTTTGACCACTGTCCTCGTCCTCGGGCAAACAAACAGCTCATTTCAAAGGTGAAAGTCCATGGCATTCCTCTTGAAAAACCACTCTCCCATTTATTTCCAAAATGTGACACTGTGCTTCCTAATACCCTTGGGACTCGTGTGTCCGTAGTTCCAGGTCGGTTCCCAACAGCACAGCAGTGCTGCGTTAACCTCTTTTCCATACCCCTACACACACACATAGGATCACACACACCCCAAGGTAACTGTGGGTACTAGAGCCCCAAAGCTTCGTCGTCCAGGACAAATTGGTAGCAAGCGGCTCATTTACTCGGAGCCGTCATGAATGGACTGTGCCGTGACTGTGTAAACAAGTGCAAAGACTCCCAAGGGCATTCCTGCATAAATAATGACTCCAAGAGATGTTTGCCATTTGTACCACTCACTGGTTGCAGACATGGGTCAGATAGTCTCCTCTGTGGGGAGTCTTCAGTAAACAACAGCCGCCGTGTCCATTAACGACTGTGTGGAAAGTTTACCTGGTCACAGGTGCAAGGGCTGGTCTCCCAGGCTAGGGGGAATTGGGAATTTATTTGGCTTCTTCCCCCCGCTTGTTGGGAAGCTTTTGGTTTTCGGAGACTCACTTGCAGGGTTTGGTCTCAACCATAGTAAAAGTAAAAGTTCTCTTCATTATATGTTTGTGTTTGGTTGGTTTACGTTCACACTGTCGAGCTACAATCAAGACAGGACTCTAAAGTAGTTATTTTGGCATGAGGACATTTGGGGGATTGTTTGGTCATCCTGCAAAGTAGGCTACCTCCGGGTCTGAGAAGTGAAGCCAATGTTGAAGTGCCTTAAACTTGCATTCTGTCTAATAGCCAGCAGGGGGCGACTCCTCTGGTTGCAAAAAGAAGTCGGATTTTATAGAAGTCTATGAGAAAATGACCCTACTTCTCACTTGATTTATTACCTCAGTAAACATTGTAAACATGAGTTTATGGTCTCAATCGCTAGTTTCAAGTCTTCTTCAAAACAGCATGATGTTCATTTAGTAAATTATGGTCCCATTTAGAGTCAAATAGACCATAAATCAGGGGATGCTGTAGGGTGTGGCTACCTTGTGATTGACAGGTCGCTACCACGGTGTTGTCCGGTCTGGGAGTTGTCCGTGTTTTCATCTTAAAACTTTAACCCTTTCACAGTGTGTTTTCAGTTCATGAAGTTGATTATAACATTTTGGTTGCCTAAAAATGTCCCCATCCACCCTCTCATGTCACTTCTGGTTGCAAAAAAAGGACATGGCGACGGCCAAACACCAAGATGCGGACGGCCAAGATGGCAAACTCGAGGCTTCAAAACTGTAGTCCACAAACCAATGGGTGATATCACAGTGACTACGTCCACTTCTTATATACAGTCTATGATCCTGCCAAGGTAGAGATTTTGGCGGCAGGCGAGGAGTCAAAACGCGTTACATCTCTTGGCGTTAGCCGAGCATTGGCTTGTCTAAAGACAATAGAGCAATAGTTGAGTACAATTGCCATTTATTCTTTTGGTTTTCCTAGTCTTTGCAAGCATGATGAGCTTCCTGTTGTTGTTGGTTAATTTCTAACAAGTTGTTTTCCAGTTTTCGTAGAATGAGAATAAAACAACACTTATTTGGACTCTTGAACATGAGTTGTGTTGTTCCCACCCCCTCAAATGAACCAGACCGAAGAATTCTGCAATTTGTTTATCAGCTCATCTGGTTGCCTTTTCACTATCCATTAGTGTAATTGTTCTTTTTGTACGCTTTTGTACAGTTGTTGTTACAGACTCTCTATCCACCCTCCCTACACTCGTATTTTGAGTGTAATTCATTTGCCAAAAAGGAGACAAAACGCATGATAAACAAATGATAAAATTGTTTTATAGATATCGCAATGATATTATCATTAATTTTGTTGGCCACTATTATCACGTAGTAAAAATCTAATGGCTCAGCTCTATTTCAAACACTCTGTGTGTGTGAATGCACCTGAGGTTGACATTAGAGGAGGGAGTAATGTAGCTGTAAGCAGTGCTTGTTGTTATGGTCTTATTTTGATGAAGCTATTTCAGGTTTACCCTTGGTGTGTGACTGAAACATTCCTGTTTCTATGACTAAACAGTTTAGAGGACCTGCCTTTACTCATTTTATATAAATTGTAAAAGTACAGCAAAAGGTCAAAAGTGTTTTTTTTTCCCATGAAGAAGTAAGCTGTTTGATATGGTAGTGAGTCAGGTACCTTTGTGTCTCATAATTAGACCGTGAGAAAGTGCTGGTTATTGTTAAGATGTGTTCAAAGAAACTGGTTGCTTTTATCTTCGATTTTTTTTTTTTTTTTTAACTAATTGCATGACTAAATACGTTTTCCGTGCTGGAGCGACTGACCGCCGTCCCTACAACCGCACAACTTTGAACTGCCACTGAACTGTACTCTGCCTCTCCACTTTGTTCCACGAAGCAGTGGTGCACTGACCTGATATTATCTCCAGCTCCACGAGCATTATGTTCTTTTGACTTTGACTGTCGTTACTGTCAGTAGCTGCCGGGAACTCTACAGTCAGCTATGTTTTTAGACGGCCACCCAGGATGCAAGCAGCACTCCAAATTGTGTTTCATAATTGTTTGGCATATAGGTTTCCGCTCCGAGCGTGGGTTTGTAGGGAGAATGGAAAGCACGAGGACGTGTCAGTGGGAGAGAGGGGAAAGAAATAAAGAGGAAGACAAAGCAACACCCACTCCTCATTAGCTTAAACATTGCGTGCATCCGTTATCCTGTAAGATAACATTTGAAGAAGAAGAAGGAAAAAAAGAAAGCGGAAGCCCACATCTACTGCGCCACAACATGGGATGGAGATATAAAACAAATCTCCACACTTAGACTCTGCCATCTGTTCATCTTGGAGAAGAGCATGCCTTTGCGACACTTTTTTCTCTCCTCCCCGAGAAACCATCAAGCTCTCTCAGAAACCAGACAGCTTGACAAAGTGACACGCCTGGATGCCAACCCCGTGGCTGCGTGTTTTCTTTTTCCTCCCTCCTTTTAGAATTTCCAGATAGTTTGCATATCTAAATCCAGTTTTTGATAGCATATGCAAAATACAATGTGACATAATACAATTTGAGCTCCATGTGAGAAATGGAATTATCTTGGTCGTGATTGTCGGCGCCGAGTTACAGTAATCACTTTCTTCCAGGAGCGACGACGTGACTCACTCACAACTTGACCCGCTGTCATTATCTATTCACTCCGACAGTATTTATGCATTTGGCTTGATATTTTGTTTTCCCTTCAGGTAAATTAGAAATGAATTTTTCGAAATGGAATAAATAAAGGAATGATGAAAAAGTGAGTAATCCCCCTGCAAATTGGAACAAGGAGTAAATCCCACCGGCAGTAAATCCCCCTTACTGTTTCTATCTCCGTCTTGCTCTCTCAAAACGCTGTTTGGATGCTTCAGAGGAAGTGGTCGATCTTCACAGTGAAGACACGTCATGGGCTTCTGCTCTGTCATCTCCACAGCCAGACAAACACCCCGGTGGTCTAATTGATACAGGATGTGTTTTCCAGGCCCCCAGAGGAAGGTCACACCACATGAGTCTGACACACCGAGGAGACATACAGAACATAGCAACGAGTGAATGTCAGTACCAATACCACAACATCATTTATTTCACTAACTTATTTTGCGGAATTTAAACATTTTCCAAAACCTTCTTTCATTTAGCTATATATGCTAAATCGTTAATGTTTTCTTCACAATATCAGCTAAACTAGAACTTTGTCTGCATATGTAAAATACAAAAAATGAAGAAAAGTTATGATTTAGAATTGGGAATCACAAAAGAAAAAGTAAACAAGACTAACATTCAACATGCAATGCCAACTTTTAATACTTGACAGTTTTAGGTAGTCAATTTGCATGACACATTTCAGACGTACTCAAGAAGTATGGAGGTGCGACACCCAGCCAACCCAGTAGCCGGAAAAATATGTTGGCATTGTACGTTTCTGCAAACCAAGGGATACGTTGACAATACGTTGAATGTTAACGTTTCTGAACCAATAATACATTTCATAAATACGTTTCATATCAGCCTCGTATCACACTTGCAGAAACGCACACGGACACATGGTTAACGGTGTGAAATGATTGGTTGGGTTTAGGCAACTAAACTGCGTGGTTAGGAAAAAGATCATGGTTCGTGTTCAAATAATAACGTAGCAACCGTAAATGAATGACAACCAACCTTATCGGGACTTTCTTACGTAACATTACATAACAAGCGTTAAGTCAACGTTTACTTCTGTTAGACACGAACAGCGGCCTCCTGGGATGTGATTTGTTTCACCCAACCACAAATACTTTCAGTATCAAAAATAATCCTGTCAGTAGCTAATGCGGCATAACTTTCATGGAGGCGATTAGTGTTAATTTTGTCAGGTATTTTTTTTTATTTAGTCTTACTCCAGCATCAAATGTCCTTGTTAGTGTTTATCACATTAAGTCAACATCATTCTGTTTTTTTAGTTAAGTTTTAGTTGACTTAAAGTCTGGACATTTTAGTCTTATCTTAGTCAAAGAAAACCGTAACTATATTAGTAAAGTTTCAGTCATCAGATTATATTAAACATTTCAGTCAATCTAGTCGAGCCAGAATATCATCTGGTTTCTTTCTCCCAAGTGCTGTTGTTGTGATTTTGAACTTTAATTGAAGGAAGTTTCTCCGAGTCCTCCTGACTCAGTATGTGCTGCCTGTGTAGTCCTGATATGACACAAAATTGCTGCATTAAAAAAAAATACAGTCTATAATATTTCATCTCCTCTTTTTGATCAACGGAAATAAAGAGAGATTTTTTGGTAAAGTAAAGCTGGTGAAGTGACATGCCAGTCTTTTTTCGTCAACAACATTACATGTTGATATAGTCAGTTATTGTTTAATGACGTCTTGTCATCGTATCTTCTTGGAAGTCCTGGGAAAAAAAGGTTGTCGACGAACATATTTAGTCATAGTTTTCGTTAACAAAATGAACACTGGTGCAGATTCACCAACAACGCAAAGAAATACAGGCTAAAAAGACAAAATGGGGCACAAGATAAAACCCACATCTAACTCACTGATATATTGTGACACATTATACATCCTGTATGACGACAACTGTAGTGGCAAAACTCAGAAGTCATCATTAACAGATATCCGTGCTCTGTTGAAAATCCGAGGACATACAAGCAGAAATCTCAAAGCAATTAAAAACTTTCAAGGTAACATTTTATTTTTTAATTTCCTTAGTTTCCTGGTAAGAAATATGCTATTTAGAATCAGAATCACCTTTATTGGCCAAGTATGTGGATATACAAGGACTGTTTTTATAGATATAGAAATAACAGCTAGGGACAAGGACAACAAACCTAGACAAATTTAGGTAAAGAATAGAAAGGACTGTTATGTCCACAAGTAGTGAAAAATAGGTGCATATATATGAATATTATAAAAAGCACCAATGACCAACAATGAAATAAAAATAAAATGTCTATAAACAAGTCACGTGTTCTGTAAGTTGTAAACAATACAAATAGTGCAAAGACATAAATACTGAATGGATATACATGGACTGGATGATTATGTACAGTATGTACATGTAAATATGTCTATATACCGTATATACAGCGTGTAGGATTTATATTGATACTGACAGATGACATGTACATATTAAAAAAATGTGCATTAAAAACTGTGAAATTATAAGCAAAAGAATAGATTTTGTTACGATTTAGTTGGCTTTGTTGTTGAAAGAACTGCTTCATTTAAACCCAGGTACATATTAATTCATCATTCACACATTTCCTCTATGTATGTTAACCTGTAGACACATTTTACAATATTACATTTAAAGAAACTGGAAGTTGCAATTTAACACTTTTTTTCTCCAGTATTGCACTATAATTACTACCACATTACATAGTTTCTCTCCAGGAAACTTGTCAGGAAATTATTAATAAAAAAATGTATAGTGCTAGAACATGTATAGTACCACTGACATACCAGTTGAAGGCATTTCTGAGTAACTTATTCTGAAAAAAAAACAATACACGGCATATCCAGCTAAGACATGTATTGACGAAACCACAGGCCTGTAAATAAAAGGAGTAAAGACTGAACAACGGCTCAGGGGTTAAAACAGTATTGATACATTAATTGTTAAACATGGAGGAAGAAAGACGCTTGAATCACCTTTCCTCATGATTGCGTTGGATTAAGTGGAGCACATGTCTCTCTGTGTTTTGGGCACTGGTATCCGGGCGATACATCCCTCCTGCCCGCCTGTGCCAAGCGGTGACACATGGCCGGCTATGCATTATTTTCTGAGTGTTTGGCTGAAGCCTCGTTCTCTCTCCACGGCCCCTTAGCCTGCTTCCACAGCCCGTAAAGAGGACATCCATCAGGACAGGTGCAGTCACGCTTCTCTGCTAATGCAATTTGTTAACCAGTTGTTAAATGTGTATGTGTGTGTGTGTGTGTGTGAACGTAAAGTACGAACCTCTATGTTTTCAGGGTTTATTTTCTTTGAACTTTGCTCAACTTTTCGCTCTCTTTTAGAATTTATTCTATATCCATTCATGTCCCTTTGAATCTACAGCTGGTTTTCTGAGGACACTGACGATCGTAATTGGCTCGTTGGCTAATTAACTTTTGTTTTATCGAAAATAATTAAGAATTTGTTCAAAGAAAGGCAAACTTCTCTTTTAATCCTGTTGAACATGGTCTAGATGAAAAGAGCCCTTTCAACTCCCAGAGATACGAGGATAATTTGCAGGCTTAACTGGTGTGTTCGCTGGCTGAGAGCGACACGGCGGTCTGTGATGGTCCGCGCTGTGTACTTCTTCTACTCCAAACTATTTGTTTGCTCGGTGACATTGAGCTGACCCAGAAAATTCTATGTCATTAAATGCTCGGGAGAATTTGTCGCCACTGACCGGAGTTTGTTCCCGGGCTCAACAACACGTTGCTTGTTTCTCTCGCCGGAGTGCCATCTTTTTGTCCGTCCTGCTGTAATGAAATACTACAATTACTGGGCTCTTCAGGTCTCTTTGTTTGTGTTTCCCTACTGCTTCTCCAAGTCTTGCATCACAGCCACAGCTTTGCGCTGAACGCTACCAAATGGGATTCCTAGATAGCCTCATACAATGCAGTTTAATTCTGGTTACACAACACTAGGTGTCACTCCAATGTTCTGAGATTAGTTTGATGTGACTGCATTTGCCCACAACCTAGGTGGACATCCCCATTCGCCTTTTAGTTGCATTCCCACACATCAGCTCGCGGGCTTTCACATCACATTACATCACATATCCCCGTAGTTAACCACGGATCAAATGCTTGTGTCATCCGAGTCGGAGATGCTGCCTCAGATAAGCAGATTTAAAGTGTGTGTTATTTGAGCAGAAAAACTGAAGAGGGGTTCGCACTGTGGTGTGATCCTGGGTCTCAAGGGGAGGCTCCCGCTTGTCAGAATGTGCTGTTGCAGGATCTTCCTGATGAAGTCATTAAGAAGTCATTAAGAAACCATTAAGAATCATTAAGTCGGCGAGGTGGCACTCCGATGCGCGCACAGCGAAGCGCCAGGCATCAGGAAAACTTGTTAATCACGCAGTTTATTTGTTTCCCCAGTGTGAGACTGTAAATACTATGACAGTGTGTTGAAGTGTGCATCCTAATGAAAGTCTGTATTAGCTCCTTTGCCAGTGTGTGAACGCCCGTCTCCAGAGGGGCCACTCTCATCATCACACAATGGCTGCCTCCTCGCCAGCTAACTCTCTAAAGCAATAAACAAGACCACGCGTTTCTGATTCTGCTCACTCATTTTCACCCTCAATCGGCCAGGTGGCTGATTTATAAAATAGCGCCGCGCTTCGTTTTTGTTCCTTTTGTCTTTCGATTTGCGATCTTTAGGCCTCGCACGGTCACGTGTGAACTGCGTACGGCTGTGTTTGAACTTGTCATGCATATAGGCGTGCCCTTGGTGTTTTTCTAGCTGATTGTCTGTGACCACTAGAAGCCCCGTACTGTGACAGGTCAGGAGGAGGAGGGCGCTGCTTGAAAACCCCACTGAAGAGCTCTTATCTTACTCATTAGGCCTGAGCGAGATGTTGCCTTCCCCCCATGATTATCTCCCATACAGTGAATCTCTCATTAGGAGGTCCCTCTAAACCGAACCCTCAGAGACATGGGGGGCTATCTCCAGGACGAGGAGGGAGGGACAGAGGCTCCGGTGCCGCCTGACGCTGCTATCAGCGAGAATTAGGCTCCATGGGATGTAAAATAGGTCCGCATAGCAGGAGGTGAGGGTGAAAGGTAACTTTTCAACTTGTATGTCATTTCTTTCTAGATTTTTTTTTATTTTTTTAGAAATAACACTAAAATGCACAAAATACAATATGTTAAAGGACCTAAACCCTGAAGGAACTAACAATTTAAAAAACCTGTCAAGGAGACCAATTTAAAAAAAAAAAAATCGTATGCCAAAGCTAGTCGAATTTGTAGAAAAGAGCTTGATGGCTGACTTCCTACCCTGATGTGGCAAAGAGGAGAAGCCTTAGCTTCCCTTCCCGTCCTTTTGTTTGATTTTTCTGTTTTGTGCTTATCTCATATTCCTCCACTTCTGGTGGCTTCAGCCTCTGTCATGGAAGTAATTAAGTTACTGTGTTAGCTGCCACACTGTGTGATAAAACACTTCCTGCAATTAGCTGTGTCGGCTTTCCTCAGGTTGCTAAAAACAATACAGGTGTGTAGCTGAAGTCTCCATTTTTTCTCTGAAACTGTGAGAGTTTTGCTGCTTATGTCCTGCTAAAAAACAATAGTCTATACTTTTTTTTTTTTCCAGTAGATGCAACCTATGTTTCTTGCTTCTTTTGCCGTCTTTCTACCATCAGTCAGTGGCGGTTTCTTTTATCCATGACTGCAATGTTTCCGGAGGTAATCTGTGTTCGTCTTTCAAAAAGGGAAACCTGAAGACGGAGGACTTCGGATATACAAGCCGTTGTCATGATACGTACATGAAACAAAGCGACGTCTGCCGACCATTTTCACACCGCTCTCACTCACCGCTTAGCTTCATTCCAGATGGCCATGTGGTTGTGAAAATATCTGTGTATTGGAATGATCAGATAAGATGAAGATGAAAAATGAGAAGAGCCTTCTGTGTTTTTCCTCTCGACTTCACTCGTTTTCTTGCTTTCCTCACTTCCGTTTCTCTTCTCGTGCACTGATTCGTTTAAGCGGAACAGCCAATCAGAGTGATTCCTCTCACCGACGAGCTCCGCCGCCGATTCAACGTGCTGAATCGGCCGAAAAAAACTCAGACACGGGCAGACTAGAGCCGACAATGCGGGACACACCTCAAAAACTAGGCCGACAGACGCTCACCGACGGCTCAAAAATGTCCTACGGCCGACCGTCGGCTTGGTGGGGCGTTTTTTTTGTGCGATTAATTCAACGCACGTCAATATATTTTTTTGAGCTGTTGTTTTTGTTTTTCATGAATACTTTCATACAGAACACAAATATTACACGGCGTGAAAGCGACATACTTTTTTCGGAACAAGGTTGGATTTTTCTGAGCTTTTGCACTGCGGATAATCGCCAATCACGTGCGGAACTTGTTGAGTTGCGTCTATATTTATGAAACAATAACACAGAGGCTCCGAAGTCTGAACCAAGACAACAAACTTTATTACTCCTTTCAAACTTGACAAAGGCAGCGCAGACTAGATCCACTCCTTCCTTTCTTACCTTTCACAATAAAAGCCCTAGACATATCATATTCGTAGGTGAGTCATACAGCATGACAGTCGTTTTGGAAGAAAACGAGGAATAAAATGTTTTGTCGCTTAGTTTGGAGGATTTTTTTCATTTGGGCATGTCTTTATATATAGATTTACTCCCTTTTCTTGACTTATTTGGTCTTTTACAAAGTGTAATTTAATTTGATGCTAGTTCATATTCCAGCTTGCAGAGTCGTGTCCAGTGTCTAGTTCAAGAAGTACACGACCTAGATGCTAGACATGTTGGTCCCCCTGAAAACACCTCAGCAGCAGCTCTGACACGATAAATATCTGTCATCCCTGACATGTTCCAGGGCTTCCGTCCAGCTCTGGGGCCCCAAAATCATTTAACGCCCCCCCCCCCCCCCACTGCCTTCTGTGACCAAACATCCAAAATAAACAATAAGAAATGCAGGTGTGTTCAACAAAGCGTCTCATGTGATCACAGCCTAGTGAATCCCCGCTTGAACTTTTACTGCCGCTCAGCTGTTTGCAGCCATCAGAGAATATTGACACGGATGCTGTCAAAACACCAGAAAAGCTACATGACAGATGGTTTTCAGCTGCCATATTATTAGCTTATGGATGTGCCTTTGTCCACATTTTGGCTCGATACCTCTCCCCACTGCTTTCCTACCCCAAAAAACACAAGCCTCCCGCCGACCGTATGACCCAGGTCAAGCAACTTCTCTCAGGGTTTAATCCGTGTTGTGTGTAAACACATTAACTGGCAATTAATATGGTGATTCTGCTCCAGATGTGCTTGTAAAAGTGGAGTTTGGACTTGGCAAGCAGCTTTCCACATCCATATGGGTAAGCTGCCGAAGCAATATTCCACCTGCTCCTGCCGCCATTATTTTTCACACAGGCAAACAAATGAGAGCCACAGCATTTGGTTTGGCGGCGCTGATGAGGGAGGAGGAGGGGGGGGGGGTGGGGGGTTGGGGGGGCGCCTCGGTCTTGCAGCATCCATATACACCTGGTTAGTATGTGTTGAGACGTGGCAGAGAATCTGTTTTTTGCTCTTTCGTTATGTTAATTTCAGTCCTCCCACACTCGGAACATGATGATGTGAGGGTTTCATCAACAGCTGCAACTGTCTGTCAAGTGATACAACATTACTGCAGTATCAGTAGTTTTCTGTCAACTTGTTAAAACTCGACAAACTTTCGCTGTCGGATCGCATAGATAAACGCGGAAGAAAATGATGTAAAACGTGGAAATAGTCGACGCCTGAAGCGGTGGCTCAATCCCGTCTGCGGCATTTCACCTCACCTGCTAACTCAGACACACACACAGACGGCCCAGGATTCCTCAAACAAATTGACCTGAATTGTGCTAAATTACTTTTTTTTTTAACATCGATCCGGCTTATTTTCAAACCATGTAATTTAATCCTCCTATTACTCGCCCTATATATCATCTTTGTTTATAAAGAAAGGGGCGATCAATAAAAAATATTACTGACTCTCTTTGAAAATGAATCAATGTGAAACATGATGCTGCAGTATTATCATTCAAAAGCAGTGTGGCAACCCGATCTGCCTCAGATGTATTGTCACAGCTTCTGTGGCAAAGGTCTTATCTGACTGGCAGCATGGAAGCATTAAAATAAAACAAACAGGGTAAATAACACCCCGAACAGATCAAACTCGTGCTGCTTTTTTCCCTGTGCATTGGATGGCTGTCGTTGCTTTGCAGTCCTCTGGTTCTCTCAAGTCAGGTGCATGCAGGTCACAGCTGACATATTGTGTAATGCCCGCCGAGATGATCGGTCGCATCAACCAGCTGCAGAAAGAGTGATTGCATACAAGCTCTGTTAACTCCAGTTCTCATCAGGATTTCCTCAAAAAACACCCACTAATTCAGGATTCAGAGCAGCAGCAAAACAAGTGTCTAGTTTTCATGTCACACATCGTCTCTGGGTTTTTTTTGTTTTTTTTCTCTCTGCAGCACTCTCATCATCCACAAGATAGACCGCATGATAGAAATATAAATGCACCGTGGCTGTCCTCAGTAGAAAACACCCCACATTTTAATGTATTTGTACCGAACAATCACAGGATTCCCAAGCCGGTTGCATCAGTTCCTCCTCGCCTGAACCTCAGTGTGATTAAAACGCAGGTGTACAGCAACACATTGATCTTCACTTGACACGTTACTCTTGTGTATTAAAACTCATTAAATGTTCATCTTGCATGTAACAATAAACCTCATGCAGATGTTAACCTTGATAGCGGAGTGCATTTATTTTATAGACTCAAGCAGGCATAGAGACAGAGCGCAACGCATCGTACTCTGAAAACCACGCCCACCGGAGGGGAAAGCAATCGGCACCACGATATGCAACCGAGGGCTGAAAGGCCAAGAAGATGTCTGTAGCTAACTCAAAACATCAGATTTCAGCATGTCAAAGGATTATTTTAGCACCCTGTGTCTAGAGGTGCAGTTGATAACTAAATGGATGATGGTGAAGTTAGCTGTTAGCAAGCTAATGTTTAGATTTGTATTAGCAAGGTACTGTAGTCAGCTAACGTTAAGGCACTTGCAAAGATAATACTGCATAGCTTTCTCATTTATCCACATTCCACCATAACACAAGTTGCATACTGTCAAAACATTTTTTTTTAACTTACAGAAATATAGTCAGCCTAAAACTGACATTTGGACAAAATGCTTAATGTTTGTCAGATTCCCACAGTTTTCCGATTCTTCCTGCTGATGCCTCACTTTTGTCTTTTTAAAGGCTCAGTTTTTCAGATCGGCGAAAATCTAATCGAATCTTGACCTCAAAATCGGAGAATCGTGACACCCTATTCTTTACCAAGTTGGTAGTGCATCCAAGCCACGCAGCAGCTTTTAGGCATTTTTTTCTGTTTGCCAGCAGACGGAATTGACAAGGTGAATTGTTTTCCCCTCCGGTATGGACGGGACTTAATTGCGCTGTGTCTCTATTAGTAGAAACCCTGAAAAAAAAGACTGAAAATACAGTTAAAAAAGAGCCCCAATATTACGTAATTACAAATTTAGTATTTTGGAAGTAATATGCGGTGATACGTGTATTAAAAATATCCAGTTAAATAAAAGACAAGTTTATTCATGAAATAAGTAAAGGATACACATTCATAAACAAGAGCTTAACATTTGAGATTTTACATGGCATCCAACTTTTAGAACCATTTCTTGTGCCCCTTTTCCAGATTAGAAAATGTAACTTAGTTTAAAAAAATCCCCATTATTATACATTAGTTTGTTATGCCACCAATACTAGCAAGTACCATACATATGGGCTTTCGCTGTGTAAAGTGGGCTTGAGTGTAGATTTTGGAAAGTTACTGTACAAAAAATGGCGGACAATAATGATCAATGATCAACAAACTGATGTCTTAAATATTCCATTTCTTGCTGGGAATTTGTGGCAGTGGGACAAATAATCGAACATGTATCTTTATCAATAAATGAAAATAAGCACTACCTCCACAATATCCACCATTTGACAGGAAGCAGTGGGATTTGTATGAAATGCGACATTAATTTTGAGAAACGCTACCACCAATATCACCGACCACAAAGGAATCACAATTAATTGCGCTATATTACTGTAGTTTCGTGTTTAAAAAAATGCTTTACTTAGCACTTTTAAAGGCAGTGGGGATGCTTTGGCTTAAATTAGACATCAACAGCAAGAAACTAAAACAAGACACCAGGCTGCTAGCTGTTTTTTGGAGTAACAGCCACAAACCTCCCACTCTCCGTCACATGGGGTCTGTCCTCTAGCTCGGCCCGGATGGACTAGTGGTCCCCTGATGGTTGCATCCTTTCCCCTGAGGTCCGCCGTGTGCCGACGGGTAAAGGGGAGAGATGCACTAGCAGACGCTGGCCACAGTTGCTCTGCCTGGCATGAGCATCGTGTTGGCTCTGACCAAGCCCGAGTCTTCCAAGAGCTCTGTCTTTTCCGGCCGGCCTGAGCGCCCGCATGGGGCCTGGCATGCTGAGCGTGAGCTTGGCATCCCGGACAAACAACAGGAGGTGGAGGCATCCTCGCTCTTTCTCTCTCCTGATGATCTGCTCCAAGGACGATTTCCCTTCTCACAAAACTGGCTGCGGTTACGCACACAACAGCAGCAGCGTTCACAGACCTTCAAAAGGAATAGAATAGAACAAAAAGGAACGGAGGGAATAGGTTTGATTTGTTTGATTCGTATTGTATAAAAATCACATCCAGGCTAATTAAATTTCATTCATGTTTGGATACAGATATATTTACATGCAGAAAATACATGCATTATGGTTGGGTCTTGGCCTCTGTGCTTGAAAGACGGATAATATGTGCCAGTATTTCTCCATATCTGCTAATAGGGGAATATAAACTACCCTGATAATCAGGCTGAATTTGCACCTTTTCACTACATTATTTAGTCTGGTCTTTAGACACTGTGTCCATGTTGTTGTTCTTTAACCAATCAGTAGTGACTGATGTGGTCTCGTCTCTGTCATTATTAGTTGCTACAGAAGTGGTTAACAGTAGCGGTTGCTAGCAAAGGTTAATGTTTTGCATGTCCTTTTTAAGAAATATGCTGATTTTTTTAATTGTTTCTTTAAGTTGACTTACAACAACATACATAGCTGTGTCAATGTCAGCTTGTCACCATTCTCATTGAAATTTTTTTTGCCATTTTTCTAGCTCCGTCACAAGAAGATCTAATCTAATCGAACCCACAAAAATTGGATTCATTGTGTTTTTCCCACCTGGGAAACAGCCATCAAAGAGCCAAACACTAGACCTACAGAGTTTGTATTGAAACCATGGTTATGTTGGATGTCGACTTTTTATTTTTTTTTTTTTTTTTTGTCAGAGCAAGTGACGTAGTCTATCGAGCAGCCGTTATTGAAAGTCACATGTTATAATAACGAGTACAAGAAGTGAGAAAGTCCACTAAGGGCAGGTGGGAGGTTGTGGTGGATGGGTCAAACAAACACAGGACTTTCACCCAGTTGTTTGTGTACCGAGTGAAACCAAAAGTAAACGTTGACTTTACGCTTATTATCTAACATTGTTACATTTATTACGTAATATCAAGTAAGAAAGAATGATAAGGGTGGTTAGGTTGCTATGTTATTATTTAAACACAAACCATGATCTTTTTTTTTTTAAATCCTTAACCAAGTATTTTTGTTGCCCAACGCCGAATTCACACCAGAGCAGTGGCGAAGTGCGGCCTGTGGCAAACTGCCATGCAATGTCTATGAAAAGCTGCGGCGGTCGCTCTCGAGCTCAGTGAATTGCAGTAGTTTGAAAAGTTTAACTTTTAGTGGCGTAGTGCGGCCAGAGAGGACCCGCAGCCAATCAGTAAACAGAGTGTGACTCCCGTGACATGTCGACCTATGTTACAAAGAATTTCTTCCCACCTGAAATGCATGAATACGCCTACCGGCCGCAGAAAGATGTAATTATTGAGGCGAGCTGCACTTGCGAGCTGTCTGGTATGAATTTGGTGTAAACCTAACCAATCGTTTCACATTGTTAACCACGAGGCATTGTGCGTAACGTAATACGAGGCTGATATGAAACATATTTATGAAACGTACTGTATTTTCCATTCAGAAACGTCAACATTCAACCTATCCCGTGGTGGTTTGCAGAAATGTGGCAACATATTTTCTGGCTACTGGGTCAGGCAGTAGTGCAATGGTGCAGTGCTCATCAACAGCTAAAGTGCTTCTAACTGTAATGTCAAAATCAATGTTAACATATTTTCGTAGTTGCACAGACACAGAATGGTCTGAAGGTGCCAGTCAACAGAATAATTTATAGTCTCAACAGTCCAAGAATATAATAGCTTATAATTCCTAAAATCTTTGGTTATGCTTAAAAAAATGAGGCAGTCCAAAAAATAATAATAATTTAAAAAAGAAACTGTGAAGTTCTTATAATAACATCATTAACATATTTACTGTATCTTAATATAACCAGAAACAGCTACTTAACAAATATAAACAATCATGACTACAGAGCATCAACATCGATAATGTCAGTCATGCGTCAAATAATGACATCAGAAAAAGAACTAAATAACTTGATCCCAAAATATTATTACCAACAACTACAGGTTTGACACGAAGTACAGAAAAAACGGCAATATTAAGCATATTTTTCAAATCATCCACCACATCTTCCCATGTTTTAAACACTATCACGTTGCATATTTACTTTTGTGATTAATAGTCGTGGCGTGCGATGCTACAAATAGCAGGGGCAACCACTAAAGCATTAATACTGTCCAATCAACATGCACTTTGTAATGTAGTGCTTTAACAGAATGTCTTGGCATATTAGTAATTTAAAAAATCTGTTATGCATAAATGTGAATAATGTTTCGTATTTACACATAATAAACATAAGTTAACAATAGCACAGGGAAGTTGGCAGGCTGTGTATGCCAAAATCTTGCTGTATGCGAAAAAAAAGGTTCTGTAAATATTCAAATTCAACTTTTTTTTTTTTATGTTTTAACACTAGTGCGTCACAAACCTGTGCAGCAACTTTCAAGTTTATTGTTTCATTTGCAAGTCAACTAAACATCAGTATTCAGAAATAAAGTCAAACTAAAAGAATTGTTTAACAAACTTCCTGTGCAAAAGCTGCCAACTGAAATCTAGACGAGCCCAGAAACCCTGCTGCCAGCTGTATTGTTGTTGCAGCCTAGTGGTATATACAGTATGTTACTGACATCGATTCAGAACACTTTTTACAACCGTCTCGATGTGTTTTGCTTGTCCCATTATGTCATACTGTGAAAGTTAGAAGCTGCAAAATGTCAAAAGGGACCAGTAATATGACAAGAAACCATCCAACCCTTCCTGTTTATCAAAAACACAACTCCGTTATTTGAATTACATCTCTATCGTTGTTTTCTATGTGTCAGCATTATCATATTGATCTCGTACTGTGGCTAATGAGCTGGAAGCTATTCTCTCTTCGCTTCTCCCACCACGCTGACTGACCAACAGGGGATTTGAATCCTGACAACGTCCTTCAGGCGTCACGTGACCGAAAGGGAGCATCTCATTTCCATGCAGAGCTCTGCGGATGGCTAGTTTTCTGACCGCCCCAGCTGATGAAAA
The DNA here is from genome assembly GCA_916701645.2 of Sebastolobus alascanus. Classification (NCBI taxonomy): domain Eukaryota; kingdom Metazoa; phylum Chordata; class Actinopteri; order Perciformes; family Sebastidae; genus Sebastolobus; species Sebastolobus alascanus. The sequence goes on along the minus strand of CAKAOJ020000072.1, from coordinate 2,293,633 downwards.
TAAAGGAAACTGTATTTTAAAGCAGCGCCCTTCCTGCAACCCCCATAATTCATGCTGTTTATGATGTAAATATTTCAGAGAGGTGAGATGACCCCACAGCATGGCAAAGGCCATTAATAATCATAAAAAATATGAACCGCCCTCTCGATGATTAATTGCATGCATTTTGCATAATGCTTTGTTTGCGGTGAGCTTTAAGCAATTTACTATCAGCCGAACCAAACTGTCAAAGTAACCAAGGCTACTTCAAAGAGATTTTTGTCCCTGTATCACAAGTTACTCTACAGTTGTCTCCATAAAGGCTCAAAGATGGGAGTCCTTCAATAAAACCAAGAACTGGGTCTATGAACAAGCATTATTAAATACTTATCACAAAATATGATTCCTAAAAATGTCACCGATGGCTCCTAAAAGAAAGTAAAGTGCTGGCATGCTCAGAGTTAAAGCTTCAGTAGGCAACAATTTTTGGCATCATTGGGCAAAAATTCCACAATAACCTTTCAGCATATTGTAATTCAAGTGCTCTGAGATAAAACTAAACTTCTGCACCTCCCCATGGCTCTGTTTTCAGGCTTTAAATAATCTAGCCCGAGACGGGAGACCTTGACCAATCACAGGTCATTTCAGAGAGATAATCGTTCCTATTGGCTGTGCTCCGGCTGGTGGGCGGTACTTGGTATTTCCTCATCTTGATCTCAACATGGCTGCCGGGTTATTAAATACAAATTAAAGAGGTTGAAAGAAAATAAGTGTAGCAGAAAATGAAAGAAGCACAGTCTGAGATATCAAGCACCAAAAACACTTGGTCTTACACTTCCTATTATTGGATGGATGGTATCTTCTTGTTAGACTCTCCCTGCCCAGTAAACACCCACTCTAAGTGTCATTTTACCACTATTTTTCACTAGTAAACTGATTTGTATTTTATAAATACTGTATAGTGGAATGCCCCTTTAAGATTCCATCAAAATATATTTTGACTGAATCTTGCTTTTATGGATTTTACTGCCAAGAAATACTTGTATTCAATATTGACTTGAGTGAGATAAGGGCAAAAAATCTCTGCCAAATGTTGGCCAAGTAAACCTGGCATCTTGGCAACTTCAACATATCCTGCTGGCTCGGCTGAGAACAGTTTGTCAAGTGGATTTTAATTTATGTAACATTTCTTTTAATGTAGAACACACTCTGCGATACTGTTTGTTCAATTTGTTCATTAATTCTACTACAAAACTCGCTGAGTCATGAAAAATATGAGCTAAGCAAACCTCTAGTTCAGCCAAAAACTGTTGAGTTATATTTTCAGTGATTTCTAATTAGGCATGATTAACAGTTATGTTTATTTTTTCACGAGTAAAGCATTTTCATGTTTGATCGTGCCAACCCTGTCCCTCAATAAACACATTTATATACTATTAAATTGCATCACCATACATACATTTGAAAAAGCTGTAACGCTTCTGGATTTTTTTTTTATCAACATAGCAAGAAAACATTTTTAATATTTAGTATATTTCTAACATTTACTGTTAACATATTTTGTTTCCCCAAAACAAACCATCTAACTTAAAAAAAATATTTCTGGACATTTTTAAATTACAGTGTGTGCAGGAAAATATGCTAAGCTAATTTATTTGATGAGTTTAATGAATGATCAGTTGGATATTTAATTAATAATTAATTAATTATTTAATAACAAAAAACTAGATAATTCAATTTTATTTACTTGAAACTGACAAACATATTGAATTGCATCAGGGTTGGGGTTAGCGTTTTCAAACCATCCTGGTTTTGAATGCACGGGTGAACTTTTTTCTTCCAAAATGCCTGTTTTGAAACTTGCAATCCTTTGGCCTTCGAGACCAACTCAAGACCGAGTCCAGAGCAAATCGAGTCCTGCTCAAAACCATAACAGGCAATAGTGTCTTTCCAATGCTAATATAGTGATTAACGAGTTAGGATGGACAGAAATAATCTATCTATAAACAATATTGATCTATCTTCTAAAATCAAACTAATAAATGTATAGAATTTAGGTTTGAGGACCATTAAAGTCTAATGTTACATTCATAAACCTTGAATTTGATCCGATATTTTCTGCTGACGTTTCTACCACGAGACCACCCCCAATATGCTCATGAGCAGGGACATTTTCACGCAATTTTCATTTTCAAATTATTTATTGAGATTATTATAGACAGAGAGAGAGAGAGAGAGGACAGAAGTGCAGATGTGATACAAAAACTTTCTTTGATAATTAAGCCTAATGTTACGGTCCAATTCTCAGGTGTTTCGGTGAAGTAATTACACTGCAGACTGAAGTCTCTACTAACTGTGACAAACAGAGACACAGCTGACTCGCATAAACTGGTCCAGTGCGGGTTGAATGCACGTCGGCAGGTCAGTGTTATATAGAGTACGTCTGGTTTATGAAATAGCTGTATTGTCACTGCGCTGCATATTTATAAACTATGATAATCTGTCTGGACTTGAGTACTACGGCCCTGCTCTGATGCATAGTTTGGACGGGTTTCAGTTTTGAATTGACTTCCTGCTCGGTAGAACTGGAAACAGGGTTGGGGGGCTTGAGGAGCACCCCTACTTCCCGCGACTATGGCCTGGGCCGAAGTTGCGCTAACCATGGGGCTAACCCCCTTCACTTTTATCAGCAGATGGCTAGCAAGACACAGGAACTTGGTTTGGGTCTTGATGAGTTGTAGCATTTATTCACCTACAAATAGCCTAATCTGTACGCACACTGCATTGCTACGTTTACAGCTATGATGTTACTGTTAACGCCACACACACACACACACACACACACACACGCTCGCTCCCTCTGTCTCTCGGGCCGCCGGGCTTGCAATACACTGGCTGGTGGAAATCCGTCTTGTCTCATCACCCAAAAAACACATGAACTTTCCAGTTAACAAACACTGCCTTCACTTGTTGTGTACAGTGCACGTGTACACACACTGGATTATGTTGTATGTATGCTGTATTTTTTATAGTGGCCTCTGCTGTCATAAAATCCAACTCAGCGGCACACTCCTACATTTGGTGGTAAATCTGCAGGATTGTTTTATGCCACAAAGACGCATTGCTTCACAGCTCAAAGCAGGAAGCAGGTATTGTTCTCTCAGTGGATACAGAGGGGGTGAGCGTCAAATACAAGAAAGCCAAGTTAGTGTTTGTTTGTGTCCTTGTGGCAAACGATCCTTCCAAGTTATCTCGGAGAAAATTGAACAGAGAGAAGCAACCTTACAGTTTTAGATGGGCTGCGTGCTTGATATCGCATGTGTGACCAATTAAAACACACAGCTGTTCTTTCTCCCATCTGTTTGAAGCAGCTCTGTATTATAGACTGTTGCGGTGTTTGGATGTGATGTGTCATTCTCACAATGAATCACCGGGCTCCTCATTTGTTCTCATCAGCCGAGTTGCTGTCGGATTTATCCTCATCCATCTCCTGTCCTCATGTTCTTTTGTTGTGGAATCTTAACTTGGACAATTAGACAACAGAACAAGTTTTTAGAGAGACAGCTTTTTTTAAATGTGAAATGTGATCTTAAAGAAGGACTCTGTAACTTGTGAAAGTAGGAATGAACACTCTTCTTTCAAATGAAAAACTAAGTTAATTAGCAAACTTGGTCAATTCAAAACAGGGGTTTTGCTGCTACAGCCATACTTGGTCTGGTATGACCAGTAGCTAATGGTGGCTAATGTTAAACAAACCAGATAGATACTGATGTGTAATCGATATTAGAATCATCAGTTTACTGACTTTGACTCTTCCGTACTTGTGATAATGTTACACTAGCACAGATACACATCTAGTCGTAAAACAACAAAAGCAAAACAAGAACTAAACACACCATACTCTGTTTGTTTCCTTTTTGTGGTCCCATTTTCTTTATGCCATTATGCTGTAATTGCCTCTTGTTGCCACAGTAGACGCTGTTCAGACAAATAGTTACATAGTCTTGCTTTAAAGGACCAGTGTGTAGTATTTAGGGGGATCTATTTATATATCTATAATATTAATAAGTATGTTTTCTTTAGTGTATAATCACCTAAAAATAAGAATTATTGTGTTTTTGTTACCTTATGAGCCGGCCGCCATGTTTCTACAGTAGCCCAAAACGGACAAACCAGACACTGGCTCTGAAATAGAGCTGCAAAGTATTAAATGAAAAAAAAAGTTTGATGCTTGATGTTTAAGAAAAAAAAAGTCAAAATTATCTGATTTCAGCTTCTTAAATGTGAATATTTTCTGGTTTCTTTACTCCTCTGACAGTAAACTGAATATCTTTGAGTTGTGGATAAAACAAGACATTTGAGGACGTCATCTTTGGCTTTGGGGAAACACTGATTGAAATGTTTCACCATTTTCTGACATCAAGCCCTACACACTGCACCTTTAAATGAGAAAACAATAAAAAATGCAGGCATTATACCAATGATGTAGAGCCTACAGTATCAATTATGACAATCAGTTGTCAAAATTGCCAAACATGATCTGATTCAAGCTTCTCCAACATGAGTATTTGCTGCTTTATATCAATTTTATTTGAACTTCATTTAATCAGGAAAGCATTAAGATTACCAGTCTCCTTTGAAGATGCCCCCTTCAGGCTTTACAAAACTCTGATGGGTATGTTTCACTATTTTCTGACTTCATTGTTCTGACAATTTATGGAACGAGCACTAGTGACTATACCAACGAATCACAGCAATGTATTGATAGGCTGCTCCCCAGGTTGACTGAGTCACCAGCGTCTCGGATCAAACAGAGACAGACAAAACTGACCAAACAAACGGCTCCTCTAGTGGAACATTGCAAGCGCTGGCAGTCGATAGTCTTATTTGATGTAGATCCCTGAGAGGCTGAACTAACCCACAGCCTGAGTGAAGGTTGGCCCTGGATACAAACCACTGCTCCCCCCTCTCTTTGGACAAAGACAATACATCTTGTGGCCCTGTGAAACAGGTGCTGGCAATTTAGCCTGACCAGCAAGACATAATGTTTGATTGGAGTGGAGCCGGATCAGATTGTACCCTTCCAATTGAGCCACAACCAGCTGACATTTTCACAGTATTTAATAAAAGCCACTCTTGATTAGTGAGGCCTTACCACAATCTTTTTATTTATTCTCGGTGGCAGAAAAGCATTAATTCACAGTAATTAATGAACAAGTGGTGGAGGGCCTGGGAACAGCTGCCTCCTCTGGGAGGCTGGAGGAAGGGACTCTTTCCTTTGCCCTGATTAGATGCACTCCATTTCCAAGCTCCCCATGACACTTTTACTGTCTAATGATAGCTGCTGCTGTAGTGGTGTACCTAGGTTTTATGTTGTACAACATGCTGGAAGGAGACAGAGCTGTTTTGGCTTTCTGATTACTGCTGCTGTGCAACATATTCTTGTTTCTGTGGGAACAATACAGTGCTGTGGTGTCCAGACTCCAGTACTTTCTCATTGCATAGATGGTGAATCATGCTAGGAATGTTGTTCCAAAGTAGTACAGTACAGAATACTGACCAATTTATGAATATGTAATACCTCAATCACAGGCCTGCTCAAGGTCAGGTACCCGCGGGTAACCGCCGGGGTGACCCGCAAAAAAGTTGTTTAACGGGTAAAAATACATTTATATAAATTTACGGGTACGGGCACAGATAAAAATGAACTAAATGCGGGCAGGCAGCGGGTGAGAACAAGAATATGTTGTCGATGCCAAAATTCTGAAAACGTTCTGGTACTCGTTTTTCTGCTGTAACGCAGGTACCATCAGGGCACTCACTTAGCGGAGTGTGCTCGCCTACCTGGCATGAAGCGCAGCCAGTGAAAGAGACCTTTCCTCGGCTGGATTTGTGATTCAAGAACAGAGAACCCAGCTTAAACCAAAGACTGTGTGTTTAATCACGGGTCGGGTCGTGGGACTTATATTAGCGGGTCAGTACAAATTTGCAAAACTGGACCCGTGCAGGACTCGTCTCTGACCTAAATACCACTTTGCATGTTTTGCCCTGCAGTTACAGGGTTAAGAAAAGGAAACAACTGATTAACATCAAAACGGAGATGAAAGTGTTAAAAAAAAACCTCGAACAAACCAATTTCAAAATCTGATTTTATGCAGCCGCTACAGCAGACGTGTTATGAGTCCATTTGGAGTCGTTCAAGTTGCCATCCATCTTATAATGTGCCCATTCCAGCATTGAGATTTTTTTATTTATTTCAGTCATTTTGTTGTCTTCCAGCCCTTCCCTTCTCATATCCTCTCTCTTTGGCTGTCACTCGATTTTAGTCAGACGGATAAGCTGATCTCTTTTATCCACACTTGATCTTTTTCTCTTTTATCACCACGTCTTTATTTTTTTTCTCCCCCTGACATCCTTCTTCCTTCCAGTTGGCTGGCCATAGAGCTCTGCTTTATGAAAACAGTTTATACTTGAAAGGCAGGAGCGATGTGGCGTTGGGGGGAAGGGGGGGGGGGGGGGTCGGCCAGCCCACAGGTCAGACTTTCTTTTCGTATCTTGTCCGTCACTGTGAAAGCCAGACATCAGCGCTTGGCATCCCATCAGCTGCTAATTGTCTGCTTGCTTCTTATAGATAATGTCTGAAGACCTGGACTTAAATTTAGACTTGCTTACGAGCCAAAAAGTAAGTTTTTCCTCCCACAAGGAAGTGGTGGTGGTGGTGGTGGTGAGTGAGCAATGTGAGGAAATCGTTATAGCTTCTGTCGCTTCCTGGCTGAGACAGGTGAAAGTCACTGTTTCATTGCTGACATAGACCCCAGCTACACTGCGGAGGATGCAACATGTCCATCTAAAGCTTATTTCTCTGCAACCAGTTATTTTCATTATTGACATTTATAATACATGATGTGTTCTTCTAGAAATCAATTAGGTCTATAACTGCAATCTGTAAAGAAGTAATATACATTCTATAATTAAAATCAGAGGGAAGAAAAATCGTATAAATTTCCTTCTGCCAATACTTTCACCTTTAACCTTTTAATAGAAGTGCATATATCAAAACAAATTCTCAATCAATGCTAGATGACTAATCATAAACATTAGCCACTGGAGTTCATGTTCTCCAATTATTTCCTATACATTTCCATGAGCTGAACTCTGCTTTTGTAAAGCACACGTAAGCCTGATATATGTTTTTCCTCCTATTAAGAGCACATCAGACTGTTGCACTTGGTGACATTTTCCTTCATTACCATGAACACACAGACTGTAGTTTATTTTGAGTCAATCCCACATGCTGCTGCCTGAAAAACTTAGCAGAGAACACCAAATGTGTTCTAATCAGCTGCTTAAAATAGTCCCCAACAAATGTTCTATTTCTTCCTGTTTAGAGTAACATGCCGAGCTGTTAAAGGAAATTACTGAGCCCTTTTTTATGTCTACATCTCCAGTGAATCAGTGGGCTTGGGGCTGAGAGCTACAGACGGCTAGGGAGGTCAAAGTATTGTGAGTTGGTCTAATGCATTGTTGGTTTTGCTTTTTTTTTGAAAAAAATGGGATTTATTGACAGTAATGAAAATATACGATCTTGACAAACAACCTCTTCTAGTTTTCAGGCAACAATCTGTCTTTGGCTACTGACAAGTTATGTTATGTTCCCTGTAGGGCTGTCAAAATTAACGCGATAATGCGTTCAAATTCATTTTAACGCCACTGATTTATTAAACGCATTAACGCAGTCAATCTTTCAGAGGTTGTAGCGGGCTCAGTTTTAAAACGACAGTGATGATACTGGTATCATATGAAATTAGAAAACCTAAGGAATCCTTTGGCACCATTATTCACATTTATGAAGCTGGAATCAGAGACTTTTCACTTTTTTTTTTTTCTTAAAAAATTATTCAAACCAATAAATCGATTATCAAAATAGTTAGCAATTAATTTAATTAAGGCTGTCAAAGTTAACGCTATAATAACGCGTTAATGCAGATTTGTTTTAACGCCACTTATTTCTTTAACGCATTAACGCAACTTGTGATTTTTAGGTTGTAGCGCGCTCAGTTTTAAAGCTAGAGTGAAGATACTGGCATCATATGAAACTATAAACCCTAATGAATCCATTGGTACCAACCATGTCATACTAGCCTGTCTTGAAGGAAGTTAGATAACGCTAAATTTTGGCAAGGAACAACTGTCATGGCCATTTTTCAAAGGGGTCCCATGACCTCTGACCTCAAGATACGTGAATGAAAACGGGTAAAAAAAACCAAAACAAAACAGATTTAGTAAAAAAATGCAACATGGTTTGGCTTGAAATGACTGTTTGTTACGTTATTAAGCTACGAACGTACATTAAAATCTGTGAAGGTTGATTTTTAGTTTCACATGGGACACAAACAGTAAGAACCAGTCCTGTGTCCTTAAACCCATCCATCACCCCAACCTCCTCCCTACGTGGACATCCGCGGACTGCCATTACACAACGTATTTGTGAAATGTCAAAAACAAACGTAATCTGCTACAAAATACGTTCCCTCGAAGCGACATTCTCGATGCAGTTTTGTTGCATGGGAACATAATTTTTAGGAGACCGGGCTGCAAAAAACAATTAGTTGTTTCAGCCACACTCATAAAGCATCTGCTTTTACCAAAGCCAAACCATCTGGCTGCTGCAGATGAACCAGATTTAGCCAGAGCACATGCTATTTTTTTTTTTTGTTTTGTTTTGATTATTATCTCTGAAATCAACAATGACAAACTCAGAGAGAAACATCAAACAATGCAGAAGCAATAATTATCTAAATTAAAAACAGAATGACTGTAAACATATGGAGTTTTTATTTCTTTCTACCCTCTAATGTCCCTGTGCGAGCCATCACTGGAAATCAAAGTCTATCAAACAAAAACGAAAAAAAAAAAACCTCAAACTTTTATTCCTGAAAATTGAGGAGGCAAAATTATGAGCCTGACACCAGTGAACCTGTGTGCTGCATTAACAAAACTTTCCTGACATATCATACCCGGTGATTTAGTACTTATACCACCATAACACTTCATTATAAGGAACGAAGGCAGAGCAGCTGGTCTAATTTTCACCTGAGACAGTCAATAGACACTCAACACTATTTGGGTGACATTACAAATGATTAGTATACACGTGTCGCCGTGCTATGTGCAAGTTTTAGATATTACATTTCATAGTATGCCACCGATTAGATTGTATGCATGATCAAGTTCTGATGGTGTCACGTTGGAAATGGACAGCATATTTTATTCAACCTTCTGTTCTAATTTGTTTGAATGTATGAATAATGAGGAGAGCAGAGCGGCTGTCTATTGAACCTTGTATTTATGGGCCCAATGCATTAGAAAGTGCAATTCCTGAATGATAGAGAAACCCATTAAAGTAGTAATAAAATTGCAAATGTCTCCCTTCTCTGTTTTCCTGCCTTTCAATATGGGCAGCGGAACACGTCGCTCTCACCAACTGTGTGCGAGTCTCCGGCGAACACATACATAGCAATATGATACAGGACACATTTCCCAATCCAATTCCTCCCCGCTGCGTCGGTGAAACACTTGGTGAGATCCATCTTTTTCAATTACGCCGAGAGAGGACACGCATTCCTTTAAGCCTGGAGGGAGAGGGAGGTTTTAAGGACAGGTCTCATCCCCAGATCTCAGCCTGCATTAAAATGTATTGGTGCCATTGGATATTAAAGGAGAATCTGCCGGATTAATCGGCGAGAGGCTCGCTGAGGAATCGCCGTCCGGAGACACACACTTACTTGCAGGAAACACTGCTGTGATAACAGATTAATGAAAATATCGGCAACACGGCCAGGCGGGTTAAACCTGAGGGTTTGTCTGAGACGGTTGAGAAGCATTTGTTGAAGGATAATTTCAGTTTATTACAATTTGAGTCTAATTTTTGAAGCATCGATGCCATGATTTCTATATTGAAAGTACACTTGGGAGCTAACAATTCCTCCAAACTAAATGACAAGATATTACACTTTTTCATTGCCTTCCAAAATGAACCAGGAGACTGTTTCTGATTTGCACTGTTATGGTTAAAATTTGGCGAGGTTTTTGCACAAGGGGAAAGACTTCAACAAGAGAAATTAATGTTGAATGTCAGTAGAAAACTGAACGACAGTCTGAGTCAAAGTCAAACGCTTTGTTCACCCATCCATTTTTTAAGTTTTCAACCTTTGTTCCCCACAGACAAAAGTCGTACAACCACTGGAGATCCTTTTCAAGTAGGCATAAACATACTAGGCCACTTTAAGTATAACAAATGACAAATGATGTCCTTTATCTAGTGAGGACCAGGTGGCATACTCCGGTTCTGAAAAGGTGAAGCTAATGCGGAAGTGCTTTAAACTTACATTCTTTCTAATAGCCAGCAGGGGGCGACTCCACTGGTTGCAAAAAGAAGTCTGATTGTATAGAAGTCTATGAGAAAATGACCCTACTTCTCACTTGATTTATTACCTCAGTAAACATTGTAAACATGAGTTTATGGTCTCAATGGCTAGTTTCAAGTCTTCTTCAATACAGCATGGTGTTCATTTAGTAAATTATGGTCCCATTTAGAGTCGAATAGACCATAAAGCAGGGGATGTTTTAGGGCGTGGCTACGCTGTGATTGACAGGCCGCTACCGCGGCGTTGTCCGGTCTGGGAGTTGTCCGTGTTTTCATCTTTGAACTTTAACCCTTTCACAGTGTGTTTTCATTTCATGGAAGTTAATAGTAACATTTTGGTTGCCTAAAAATATCTTATTGTACTTAGCTCCACCTTCTCGTCTCGCTTCTGGTTGCAAAAAAACAAGATGGCGACGGCCAAAATGCTGAACTCAAGGCTTCAAAACGGCAGTCCACAAACCAATGGGTGACGTCAAGGTGACTACGTCCACTTCTTATATACAGTCTATGGAACATGGCCACATTGCGACAAAGAAGTCCAGTGGGTCGAGAAACTTCAGCAGTCAATCAGACAAGTTGTAAACAAACCAGTCGTTTTTCTAGATTATAAACCACTTTATTTGGAGGTCAAACTGAAAGTGAGAGCACCCCAATTGCTGATTGTAAACTGTAACAGATGTTTAAAGCAGACAATTTGGGCAAAGATTTGACTCTTTTCGCCTCCAAGTTAATTTGTTGAAACTTGATTTTCTGACTGCTTTCTTGACTGCATGTTTCTTGACCGCTGGGACTGTTTAATGAAGTTCCAAGATGTAAGAAAATAACTTGAACAATGTACAATCCACATAGCCATTTTTATATTTTCCTCCGCTTACCTGAGTAAGTTATCTGGGATATGTAGCACCTCCAGAGTTTTATGGGTCTGCCCTGGGTCTCCTCCCAGTTGGATGTGCCCAGGGAGGCGTCCAGGAGGCATCCTAATCAGATGCTCAAACCACCTCAGTTGGCTCCTTTCAATGCGAAGTAGCGCTCCTTCAGAGCTCTTTCCAGATATCTGAACTCCGAAACTTATCTGACTCTAGCCACCCTGTGAAAGATACTGATTTTGGCCACTTGGATCTGCAATCTCATTATTTTAGTCATTATCCAAAACTCATGGCGTAAGTAAAGGGGATGGAACAATGTGCGATATTATTATTAAAAATAGGAATGATGGCAAAACTATGAAAATGAGAGCCAAGATCATTACAGCGTGACTGTAATGATCTTTAATGTAAGAAGAGAGCGGGGAACAATAGAAAGGGACTGTATAAAAGCCAACACTTTCATCTGAAGGTGTAAGCAAAGATTCACAAGTCACCCACTAATGGCGTCGTCGTCCAGCTGCAAGTGTGAAGGACCGGGAGCTGTGCAGCTAAAGGTTACGGGAGCGTAGTGCGCCCCCAGCCAGGCCCCCCTCGCAGCGTACTATAATCAGTTGAGTGTGTTCATGGTGTTTGGTGTGTGATCACTCAAAAATCCTATTGTGAATGGGGATTGGAAACACCAGGGCGCTTATGAGTAATGGACAGAGAGGGGTCCCTGTTCCCTAACCCACCTTCTCCATCATACGCGGCAACTGCCCTGCGGGCAGGCGCAGGGGAGGGCGGGTGAGCCACGCCAGCGGGTGGGAAGGCAGTGGCAGGCCTGCGAGTGTTTGATGCTCGCCCCACCTCACCCGTGATTCACAGCTGGTCATTTGTTTTGCTGTATGTAGCGCGGCGTGACTGCTGCGGCGGCCTTTCTGATCACCTTAAACATGCACAGGGGTGTGTGAAGCCACGCCGGCAACAAGCCAGTCACATCCTCAGCTCCTAATCAGGGAGCCAGGCAGCATCCCTCCTCCTCCTCCTCCTCCTCTTCCTCTTCCTCCTCCTCCTATAGTCCCCCTGACCGACCAGAGGAAGGGAATTACATTTCCCCTGGGTGGCCTAGCGCTGGGAAACAAGCCCCCACTGGCCTCGTGTTGGGGGGAAGATGAAGATAGCCTGTGGGGTAGATTGAAAAAGTGACAAAATCTTCCCCAAATCAGAGAGGTGACCTAGCCCAGATTGTTTGGCAGATTAAAAGTCAAAGTTTGTGATACTTTTCATTTGTCAGACTACAGTGATTGATTTGTGCTCTAAACCCTTTTTAAGTGCAGTGGCATCACGGCAGTCACAGGAGGCTGTGTCTCTCCCAATGACATTAAGAACACTGAGGTGGAGATATAGAGAGGCTCACACCTCTATCTACACACTATTTTTATTTGTTCCATCCTAATATCTAGTGATGAAAGGGTTAGTCGATGAGTCAGTCGACAGAAAATTTATTGACAACTGTTTTGATAATCGTAAATGTCCTTTATCAAACGTTCACAGGTTCTAGGTCCTCAACTGTGAAGATTTGGCTGCTTTTTTTGTTTTATATTTAATATTATTTTCAGATTTTGGACAGATGGTTGGACAAAACAATGAATTTGAAGACGTTACTTTAGGCTCTGCCAAATCATAGTGGACATTTTCATTTTTATGCCATTTTATAGACTAAACAGTTAGTTGTTGGTTAAAGGAATCTCTCCAAACATATTTACTAGGGCTGTCAGTCGATTAAAATATTTAATCGCGATTAATCACATGATCGTCCATAGTTAATCACGATTAATCGCAAAATAATCGCACATTTTTTATCTGTTCAAAATGTACTGTAAAGAGAGATTTATCAAGTATTTAATACTCTTATCATCATGGGAGTGGTCAAATATGCTGCTTCATTCAAATGTATGTAGATATTTATTATTGGAAATCAATTAACAACACAAAACAATGAAAAATATCGACCAGAAACCCTGGAAACCCAGGTACATAGATATACATTTATCTCAATGTTCTTTATTCTTAAAATGATAAATTTTACACCAGCAACTTCAATCTTCAAAATTAACAGAAATTAAAATTCAAGTATAAACCTTTTAAATGAAGCCACACATTGGTCAAAACTCAAACAGCAATTAAAATTCCAGTCTACATGTATATAGTATATAAACATAGAATTTAATTGAATAGATCGGCCCCATTGTCACCGATATCCGATCCAACTATTTGAGTCCCTATCGGCCGATATCCGATCCAGTATCGGTACATCCATAGTTATTACAACATTTTTTCCTTTTAAATTCTGAATAGAAATCCAAAACCTGTAGTCCGTATAAATTAAAATGTGTGCATTAGTAAAGAACTAGTTTTAAGCGCCACATTGAGTTTATTGCAGTAACATTGACATAGTTCCTCTCTATCAACAGTATTATCTAAATCATGTTATTCCACTAAATCTTTTGTGAAGGCTCCATAAAGAGTCTGTCATTTAAATAGGCGCTGGATGCCTCTTGCTCGATTCTCTGACCCCGTGAAGGTCACTGTCAGTCTTTGTAGTAAAACTTTATGAGATGAAAGAATCCCCAACTGAGCGGAGACCTTGGTCTGTAATTGCTTGATACCCTTCTGCTTAATACAAGAGAAAGAGAGAGAGAGAGAGAGAGAGAGAGACACTGAGGCTCAGGCAGCGGGAGAGTCTCATCTGTGATATTCACAGATGAGATTGAGTGACTTGGAGTTGAATATTCCGGATGATTCAGCTGGACGCAGCGATCGGGCTCATCCTCTATTGTTTTTTTTTTTTTGTATTGCCACAGATGGGATAAGAGTGTGAGGGGCTTTTGTTGTCTCCGGGCTCATCGCTGGTCTGTTCTTTATGATCCCGATGTCCCCAGTCTATTCTACACAGAACCAGCGATTGTCTGTGCAAACAAAACCTCCCTCCCAAGTGATCACTTTCATTGAACCATAGACACTGTATGAAAATATGTACCCCGCTATTCAGGCATGGGGAAAGGGCAGCCGTCAACAATACCTTCGCCTTTTTCAATTCGCAGCGCACATCAGAAGACAAGGCGGGAAAAAATGCAGCGGAGTTGCCAAGGACTCCACTTTTTTTTTTCTTTTATTGTGGCTTTTTGTGTCCTCTTCATAAAGAATAACAATGGCTTATTGTCTCTGTCTCTCGCTGGGAGCCAGGCGGGGACTATCAGAGGAAGAGTAATAGGACGTACAGGTTGGGGCATATGCTGGCGCAGACATGGCCCCTAAACTTCCTCTCCATCATTCTCTCCATTTACCCACCGCTGAGGCACATCTGGGTCCAGGTGGCATCCGAACATGTTGTCAGCATGTTGTGGTAACTGCCTTAATGGCTTGAGTCATTCTAACTGACAAGATGGGAAAACAGACATGGCAGAGTCTCACTCAGCCTCTTTATCTTGTGTTTACCCACCACTGTTCCATTGATAACATAGAGCCTCCTACCTCCATGGCCCGCAGAAGCCCCGACTAGGCTGGCCAGGTTAGAGTCCTCTGGGCTTTCATAAAGCAGATCAAATAAAGCAGTTTCCTGCTCCGCAGTGGTCGACTCTTGTAAACACACACGGCTGAAAAATGAATAGCAAGTGAATTGAATTGAGATTTTTGATGTTTTATTGATGTGCTGTGTTTGGTTTAGGGGATGTTAATAATTAACCGCTTAACCGTTAACCGACATTAAGAATGTTAACCGATTGATGCCATCGGTTAAACGGTTAAAAGAAATATAAAAAATTAATTGAGCAAAACTCAGAGGAGCGACTTGTCACTTAAAGCAGACTAGCTGGTCCACCTTAACAGCCCACCTTAAGAGAGTCTGAGCCGGAGTTACAGATACAGGAAGTTGGCTCGTGTCTTGAGCTGAAGAGTCGTAGCATTTATTCACCGACAAAGAAACTGTACACACACACTGCGACAGCTACTTTCACAGCTATAAAGCCACCGACAACCCCGCACTCACCGCCACACACACGGTCTGTCGGACACTCGCTATCGTTACGCCGGGCAGACAGAGTAACATTATGTCAGACAGATACACAGCTAAAAAACCTCCCAGCTAAACTAAATGGTGCGGTGCGGAAAGCGGCTGCATGTGTCCAAGACAATACACGCAGCACCGAGGCTGCTACAGTAACTCTCCCTGACGGGTGAACTGGGGACTCAGTTGTCTGTGGTGCTCTTACACTGCAGCTGGCGCACCGCTGCATGCGACGCACTCATCTTGACGGTTAACGGTTAATAATCAGTTAATAATCGGTTAACAAGGGTCAGTTATCGGTTAAAAAAAAATTATTCAAAATTTGCATCCCTAGTTTGGCTCCTGATTATGAAAGCTTAAAATGATAGAACTAACCAATCAGTAGTGACTGATATTAAACGTTTAACATCAGTTAATTTAACAAGAAACTGCGGTAGAGGTCGTTAAGAGCAGTTAGCTTCATGTTTTTAATAACGATCAGAGAAATAAGCTCAACACATTCTCACTCCCAACTCGTCAAATATCGACGCTTGGTCAGTGCCCCTCTAGCGTCTAATTTTGGACGTTCAGGGACGGCGTTTCAGTTTCTACTCGTTAGATGCATAGTGTCTTCAAAATAAACTTCCATGATCAGAGGAAACGTACAGTTTCCTCTTGTTACATGCACACAGTCTCTTTTCAAAATATACTTCCAACATAGGTTTACTTAGTTTTTAGGATTACTAGGTTAGGTTTAGGCAACAAAGCTACTTTGTTAGGTATAGGAAAAGATCGTGGTTTGGGTTAAATTAAGCAAATAAAATAAGTTTATGTAAAATAAGCCCAGTTGTTACATAACGGGCGTTATTAAAGATGGGGTCTGCGATTTATCCAGTATACACTTTTTGTTATATTGGTTGAAATGGTCTTTACACCCCGACAGCAATCCGTTTCTTATGAGCACTGAAAAAAGACCGGAAAAGATCAGTCATCTGTAGCTGCTGTAATCCTGTAAAAACGTCTACCAGTCAGTAAAAATGGTCCCGGTTGTAAGGAACCAATCAGATGCCTCCCTGCTCGTACTCTAGCCTCAGCGTGCACCAGCGTGAACTCAAAGCGCGTGTCCGCCGCACGTTCACTGGAGAGAGGAAGAGAAAACTCAGCTCTTAAAACACCGGACAACGAGAACGAACTCGTATCACTATTACCATATTATCGAAAAATACAACTATGATTTAGTTGTTTATGTTCTGTTAGTTTACTTTATAAGATACTGCAGATTTAAACTATTTATTCTAACAGCTCAAAGTGAAGTCAGACAAACAGGATTATCAACGAGGGGAGACGGCGGATAGAAAACATTGCCGAACAAAATTTACGTTACTCAAACTGCTTTTTCAGTTACAGAAACAAACGACTGGACTGATCTCCCTCCAGATATTAGAGTAATGTTAAAAAGGGTCGTGTTGTCTCAGCAGGTATCTCTCTCTTTCCCTCCCCTCTCTGCTGCTCTGTGGCCGGCTCTCCAGCGAGCTGCTGCCCCCCCCCCTTCCCCTCCGTCAACAAGGAAATAAAGCCCCTCGTCTACGAGACCGGTCTCTTGAGAGAGCTCCAGCTCATAGCGGGGTGTGTGTGAGTGAATGCCCGGGTGGAGAGGTGGCGATCCCGGCAGGAGCTAGCTGGCTGTGCCGGCAGTTTGTGGAGCTTCTAAACTCCGACAACAGTTGAGAAAATGTTTGATTCGCCATCTAACATCGTAAAACTGTCAATATTCTAAATCTACACCGTTGATTTCTCGCCTCAACATTTTTCAGAAGTGAATTTAGTGATGAAATAGCTACGAAGAATGTGAAGTAGTTACGATGCGGCGGTGCTCGTGCATGTGTGTGGGGGGCGTTGCCTTATAAGGAGTTTCGAGGGGAGGGGGGGGCTTAGACGGAGCTCCTGAGGCGATGCTACTTTCAAATTATGCTAGTTTTCCAAGATCGCAGACCCCAGCTTTAAGGTAAGGAAGTTGCGTAACAAAACTATGGTCAAATAAGTCAACGTTTCACACTGGACACAAACAGCGGGTGAAAGAATTGCCCTTTTTCACTGAAAATAAAAGCACTGATAACATTTATTTCTTCTTCTAACATGTATTTCAATACAGAAGAAGTGATTAACTACATCTAAGATGTTTTAAGCAGCTATCAATTCGGTATGATTAAAGTCAGGCTAGACACAATGCAGATACTCAGATACTCTGCTATCTACAATAATATACTGTACAATCTGCTGTAGTTCTGCTCATGTTTTAATGAAGGAATGTTTTTGTATAAATCAATCCAGTTATATAAAACAGAACAGGATGTAACCTATATTCAAATGGTCTCCTCTATAAAAAAAAAAAAAAAAAGACATGTTTCTTGCCTCTGACACTCTAAATCGTAACCCTGTAATTCTCTAGCCATCATTTTAGAGGTTTGATTGAAAATAATCTTCATGACCTGCAAGTAAGAATGACATAAAAAACGGAGTCATGACTCGTATTTTTTCAGACTGGTCAGAAACATTTATTTTAAGAAATCCCCAAGGCCGCATTTGATTTTGGCATTGGAAGATAGTAGAGCCGTTTGATCTTCTAACAACATAAATAATACCCACAGTGCTTTTCAGGGCATTCAGAAAGGCCAGTGCACTTTTGCTTTGGCAACCTGCTCAATGCCGTTAGCAGCTGTATTTGTTTAAAATGTACCAGCTGTTGGTGGGTGAGCCAAAAAGTTGAGGACACAACTGTAGCACACATTGATTCGATATATTCAGCATTCATAACTTTGTAAGCCTGTATGTGTGCATCAGTTCACCTTTATTTTGTCTTCACACACACAAGTTAATACCTAAAAATCCTAAAATAAAGGATAAACGTTTGGATGAATCCTAATGAGCTGAACTCCCAAGATGGAGGATTTTTAATTGACAGCACACTCAGCTTGTTACACACACACACACACACACACACACACGCACTCACATCAAATAAATTGGCGCTTGCCTCTGTTGAGCTTCGAGTGTTGCGTAGGAACTTCCAGGTGCATCCTTAAAACAGTTTATTGGTTAAAATAAAAAGTTATAGATTAGTCTTTGTTTGTGATGACGTGTGGAGGCGTGATGACCCAGGAGAGTTCAGGATATTATCTGGATAGAGGAGCGACTGTGAACCGCCATAAGTTATAGTGAGACGTGCACTTATCTTTAATTAACGCAGGGTTCAAGAACTGCTGGCTTCATCCGTTACAGAGACGGGCAGACGGAAGCTCCTTTAATTGGGGATGAGGGAAAAAAGAAGAAGAAAAAAAAAACAATTGAGCTGAGTAGATGGGTCATGCATTAAGGTCAACATTTTTCATAGAAATCTCCAATCTTCTCTCCCGTACAGCATGATTAACTTTGTCACAGCTTCATTCTCTATTTGTGTGCGCCGAGATAATGAGTTTAGAGTTGAAGCTATAATTCCTATATTTTTAATTTATGCCTCAGTTACAAATAATGTGTTTTTACAATTTGTTAATGCTGGAAATGACTCAGGCCAGTGATATGGGCGCTGATGTGACCTGAGGATGGACGAGGTGACTCAGATAATCAGAGTAAATAGCATCAGTCTGTGTTCATGTACAGTGAATCTACCTTTGTGTCACTCTAAGAACTGCTCTGAGAATAACGATGACAATATATATTAATCCCTTCTCTTCTGTAGAAGTTAAAAAGCTGCTTGACTTGCTGCACTTACGATTAGCATTTTGCGTTTTAGTAACGTTATATCTCTGCAAGTAATGCTAGCTATTGCTAGCAGCTGTTGAAAGGAAAACCTAACACTTATTGGATAAATTCATCCACAATTACACTGAAAATTAGACAAGAAGCAGCAACAAAAGCAGCTAAGACAACGCCAACATTTCTAAAAGGTAAACTAATGTTAGCGTAACGTTATCAGGGGCTGTGGCTATGGACGTATTGCTAGCATTACTGTCAGTCGGCTTTATTTCGTGTTTTCAAGTTATTGGTAGGAGTAAATGCATGATTAATGTCAGCTGTCAACAATCTAAATCAGGGGAATTCAATTAAAATTCAAAGAGGTTCAGTACTAAAAGTTCCTCCCAGCAAAGGTCTGAACCTCATGATGTCTAAATTGCATCCTTTAGCCTACCCCTTTGTCCATCGAATACAATCAATAACATGCATTTCAATATCATTTCAACAATATTTATTGTCAATTTTCAAAGTAGGATACTTTTAACATACAGACATATTGAACTTGTATTGAAAACAAACAGCTATATTTACCATAAATAAAATGAGTCCTAGAAACTTAAGGCCGGAAGGCATTTTGAAAGAAAACAAGCCAGAATCTATGATAAACAGATGCACAAACGGGTTAAATCCATCACCCGTCCAAGAGAGTTAGCAGCCGCGATGCTGCGTGTATTGTTGTGGACACATGCATCCACTTTCCCAGTAAGTCTCCACTGCATCATTTAGTTTAGCTGTGAGGTTGTCAGCTGTGTGTCTGCCTGGCGTACTCTGTCAGGATGTCCGCCAGTGTATTGCAAGTCCGGCATTACGTTAGCGACGTTGAGTATGAAGGTTTCAGTAACGTTATAGCTGTGAACGTAGCAATGCAGTGAGTTCAGTTTATTTGTCGGTGATACAACTCCTCAAGACCCAAGCCAAGCTCCACCTGCTGATTAAAGTGAAGAGGGTTAACCCAGAAGTTAGCAACAACTCCGGCTCAGCATCTTTTTTTTAGCTGTTTAACTGACGGCATTAATCGGTTAAAATTCTTCTTGTCAGTTAACGGTTAAACGGTTAATTTTTAACCTCCCTACACTGTGTGTGTGAAGCTTTACGGTCTGGTATAAAGATAAATGTTGCCTTTTCCACTAGCCTCGCAGTCCACGAGCACACCACACGTAACCATAGAATGGTTAGAGACTAAAGGTTTTCTTATGAAAATTCATCGCACGCAACAATAATAACTGATCAAAAGACTAATACTAAATCTAAATCAATTCTGTGCCAAAAGTTACACTGTTTATTGTGAATTATCCAAATCAAAAAAATATGCTCAAATGCTGTTTTGAAGCATGCTTTAAAATATATATATATATATCATTTTCAGTCATAAATATGAGTTCCTCTGCAGAAATAGTAGAAGCATATCAGTATTCAGCTGCTTCCTGAGGTCAGTTGGTGAAGAAATGTAAAATGATAGCCTCAAATGAAAAGATAGGTTAGTCCTATTTTATAAGAATTTTGGTAAAAATGTATGTTACTGTAAGAATTGGAGATTAAGTAAAGACGTGAGGCCCCTGCGCAGCCCGTGTTTTAACTTGTCATCTCTGATTTACTCTTGCAGATGGAATATTAAGTATGTTCTTTTAAACACGAGGGGGAGAAAAAAAAACAGTAGAGAGGGAATTTAATCCGCTTGGCTTTATTTTGATAATGTTTTAGAGCTACGCCTGCCCAAATCCATCGGCAGAGCTGTTCTACTTTCTCTTCCATAGACGAGCCAATTCTTAATCCCAATTCATCTAATTGTACCTCAGAGTGCTAATAAATATTGTTATGAATTATTCAGGCTGTGAGTGGGCTGATGACACAGAAACGGATGCAGTGAGCAGAATTCAAAGCACTTCAAATTGGAAATGGGGGAAAGTGCACTAAATTCCCTCAGAATTTGAATTAATGGAAGTTGCATGGAAAATGAATGGTGTGGGGACCTTCTCCTTATGATTATTGTACTAATGGGGATGTTAGTGCAACTGTCCATGGCAAAATACTGCTGGTTCATAGAATGCAAGTTGATATAAAAGGTAAGTGCCATTAAAACATCATGCAGTCAATGATAATAAACACCCCCTGCATTAATATGCCTATTATACATGGAAGTTTGTGCACTCCACTACACTGCACTACAACTAACTGACATTGCCTCAACCCAGCAGTTTGTCTGGGTGCTTATGTCACAGCAAAATGGTTCAATAATCTATTCACGCCGCACCTGGCAGTCATTTTTTATGTGGTTTAAGTGCTGCTTTTAATGCATTCATCTCTTAATTTGCCGCCCAGATACTGTATGTTTTCAAATGTCATCCATGTTCTGCACAGCTGGGGGTTTTTACAACTTGCTTCATGGCTGCAGGTCCACAGGGAGCAACCGGGGATTAGGCTCTGTGGCAGCATTGTGCCGAGCCTGTCTCGTCGCGGTACTGTTCCACTACTGAGCTCCACTAATGGCCACTGCTCAGACCAGGCCTCATTAAGGCAAACTGACACCAGGAAACGGGGGCTCGCAGTAGGCGTGATTAGATTAAAAGTTCAGACAAGCCTTTGGTCTGTGTAATTTGTGGGGCTCCGGTGATACACAAATAAACAAAATGCAAGAGCACTTCAGAAACAGCCCCCTTAATTAGCTCATTGAGACTTGGGTAAGCAATATCAACACTGTGGCCTTGGGCTCTGGAAGTAGCTGCTGGAGTAAGGGAGGAGCAGAGAGGGGGGGAATGAGGGACAGAGGAATTATTCACTGTATAGTCATGTTTGTATGAGCGTTACTTTTCGGCAGCGGAAGCAGGCGGGAGGTCATTGAAAGCAGCAGCTCAGGTCCAAGCTGCTGATTTGGGGCTGGAATTAAAATGTTCCACAGCTGTTTGGCTGGTCTCTGTACCTTGACTAATGAGTTGTGGAACAGGCTGATATCTCGCCAGTCGGTGACATCCTCACTCGGACCAGTCAACTGTTTCAAAGTGTTTTCTGACTAAAATACCACCTGCCCCACTCAGCTGTTGCTACAAAACAGCTGCCTCCAACATGTGGACTGCGGTGCACTGTATGCAAACTTAACTTTTCATCAGACCACCAGCACAATTACACGGCTTTTCATACTTGACATCAGAGGCGGGCGTGCTATTCACACAATGTCTTTGCTATATTCTGTTCACATGCCAATTTTTCAAGCATTGAATTCAGCTACAAGAACAAGAAGAAAGACAATTTATTCGCCGTTGCCAAAGGCTGTGGAGCACCACTATTGCTCCTGGAGCCGATATGGCACCTGAAATATCTAGGCTATATTACTTTGTAGGGACTTTGATAAGCTTGTTACCAGCCGCGACTGAAACGCTGGTATTGCTTTCACCTTGTGAGTCTGTGTGTGTGAGTCATCATGGAAAAATATGGTCCTGGAGACACCCACTGTAGCGTGAACTACCACAGAAGTGGTTCTGAGTACTTTGCCAGGTGTTTATTTTTCAGTCTGTGGAACAGATTTTGTGGCCGCGATAGCGTCGCAACCGAGCAAGATGCAGTCACGGAACTTTACAGGTGTGTAGTTGAGATCTGAAATGAAGGCCGAGTTCGAAGATGGGCGTGGTACGAGCAAGGGCGGCGTAAATAGAGGGGTGGGAAATTTTCCGCCTCTGGCCCAATTATGCGTCGTGGTTGGTGCACGTTGGTGCGCTAAATGTGTTTATTATTCTAAATAAAAACACACCTTTTAATTTGAAGACAACCAATTGAACTCCTCCCATGTGCCAAGCGTATAGGAGAACTACGATGGCCGGTGCAAAACTGTGAAGACCTAAATGTCCCTCTCTAGAGCTAGTGTTTGGTTTGTCCGTTCTGGGCTACTGTAGAAACATGGCAACCGCCTCCGTGAAAAAGACCCGCTCCCTATATAGATATAAACGGCTCATTGTAAGGTAGCAAAAACACATTTCTTAGTTTCAGGTGATTATACACTAAAGAAAACACACTTATTAATGTTATATTCCATTTCTGCCAATAGATCCCCCTAAATGTTACACACTGGTCCTTTAAGAAGTTGAGTTTCTGCCTAACAAGTGACTGTTGTGACCCTCTTTGTTTATCTTTGTTTTTCACACTGCTTACCCCGGTGGGCCAGTGGAAAGGTTTAATTGATAATATGACAGGAAGTCTTACATTGTACTTGACACAAATTTTGAAGCTGCCTGTTGAATCTCAATACCCTCTGAATACTAACCCAAAAAAAACAAAAACTGCAGCTCTAACTGGAGCAGATGAGAAAACAGCTGTCAGCAGTGTTCCTGATTGTCGATGAAGATTAGTGGGTGCTCATCCAAGATATGGTCTTGGGAGGAAATACTGAAGAATCACAAAATATCTTGTCCTTCATGACAACCCTGCTCCTAAAAAAAATACATTTATACACCATTGAGTAGTTTTGTCTAATATGTATGGAGGACACAACATTGTGTCCTGACTTATGTCATGGCAATGTTTTCTTTTTTTACCACACATAAATCTTAGGGAGGTTGTCAGGGTGGCGGGTTGGGGTTAGCATCCTGCGTCTCATGTGTGGTTTGGTTCACTCTACAAAAACTTTGGTTATTGTTTGACAAAATTTGAATATGCCTAATATTGAAAAAATAAACACATTTATTTTTTTCATTATATCCGATTTTTCGATATTTAACCAGATGAAAACAATCTTACCCTAACCTTAACCAAGTGCTTTAGTTGCCTAAACATAACCATAAAACATGAATCATGCTTTAGTTGCCTTGCGTGAATATTGTAGGAAAAACAAACATGTTAGCAGTCAAAGTTTTGAGAATACATTCAGTACAAGCATTTTGCTTGCATTTTGAGGCTTTAGTCATTAAAAAAAGTTGTTTTATTACATGAACAAAAGACATAATTAGGATGTTATTAAGTTTAATAAACTAAGTGTTTTTTTAAAGTTTTAGATAAGTAGTATATAAACATATTTTTTTGGAGATAAAGTTGTCTTATGGCAAGGTAGATGTAGTGGTTTGGTTTCAACATATTTGATTTTTTTTCTTGAATATCATGTGAAGAATCAGATCCAGCAATTGATAAATAAATCAATGATGATTTTATCTGAATAAATTCAGAATAAATTCAGATAATTCACCCTACAAAGTCCATCAAATAGACATTTTGGAACTTGTCTTTTGGATGGCGATGCAGAGGATACAGCTGCCCCCTATATTATTCCATCAATTGTGGCTTGAATATCATTTTGACAATGCCGTGTCATCACTGAATTTTGTAAAATGAAAACAGCCACGTCATTTAATTTATAGTCTTTTAATGAAAATGCCTACGAGGCATGCAGCTGTTCTGTAGCTTGTGGCTACTGAGGAAGGACGAAATGAAAAAACAAATAAAACAAACCAAAAAGAAACAACCTTGACTGTCAGGGGCAGCCGGTAGAAGTCAAACGCCCGTCCAATTAATTGTGTCTCGTGCAAGCGCTGATTGGACCAGTCTGACGGTCTGAGGTGGTTTTTGAGCGCTGTTGCCGGTCCTAGATGTTTTGATGCCAGGTTGTAGGTAATGGATGACAGTGAGCTAAAACGAGCACAAAAATGTCCACGATATAAACTAAGTTGGTCGTCACCATCTAAGCACATCTTCTTCCTGCAGCATCTGTACTTATTTAACACCTTTGATAAAGTATAGTAATATATATTTCTTCTGTTGGGAGCACCATCAGTAAACATTATTATAGACGCAGCGTGATAGCTAATCTGATTGATGGATCATGCATGAGTAATGGTGACACATAAGTGATGGATAGTGTTAATATCTTTGAAAACATTTTTTTTCCTTCTACAAAAGACAGCAGCAGGCAGCGGCACTCCTACACTTCTTTTCCATCCACCAGTTAACTTCCATTTATCATCACATTTGTCAAAATATGTTCGCTAGATATTTTTTTTTTTACTTCTTTTCTCACTCTCCTCGGTCGATAAAGTTTCCCGTGTGCTGATTTGCAGCCGTTGGGTAATCAGATTTAAGTGATTTTCCGAACCTTTAACATTCAGGCTTTAAAATTGTCATTTCAGGCCAGCTGTCAGGAGAAGAGAAGGGAGGGAGGCAGTTCAAGCAGTTCTGCCAGGCTGTTTGTGTGTGTGTGTTGTCATGGCTGCACCACTGCAATAGATTTAATAGGCCCATGTCGAAGTTGGTGCATTTTTAATAGGAGATGTTTCTGTTTTCTGACTGGCTCAAACGGTCAGTGAAATTTTTCAGGTTGGAAGCCCAGAGCCAACTGGTTGTTATTCAAAAATCCTATAATGCCTGGTCACTATAACCAATTATGTGAAGCAGTGTGGTAACATCCTTATGGTAATGATCAGTACTGTACTGTAGGGCTGCCAACAACTCATTTTCTATTGATTAATCTATTGACTATTTTACCGATTCATGGATTAATCTAAACTAAGCGTTAACGCAGATTTGTTTTAACGCCGCTAATTTCTTTAACGCATTAACGCAATTTCAGATTTTTAGGTTGTGGCGGGCTCAGTTTTAAAGCTAGATTGAAGATACTGGTATCATATGAAACTAGAAAAACCTGAGGAATCCAACCATTAGTACCAACCATTACATATTAGCTTGTCGCAAAGGAGGCTAAATAACGCCCCAATCTTGCGCTAAATTTTGGCATGGCCATTTTCAAAGGGGTCCCTTGACCTCTGACCTCAAGATATGTGAATGAAAATGGGTTCTATGGTTACCCACGAGTCTCCCCGTAACAGACATGCCCACTTTATGATAATCACATGCGGTTTGGGGCAAGTCATAGTCAAGTCAGCACACTGATAGCTGTTTGAGTTTACCATGTTATGATTTGAGCATATTTTTTGCTAAATACAGTACCTGTGAGGGTTTCTGGTCAATATTTGTCTTTGTTTTGTGTTGTTAATTGATTTCCAATAATAACTATACACATACATTTGCATAAAGCAAGCATATTTGCCCACTCCCATGTTGATAAGAGTATTAAATACTTGACAAATCCCCCTTTAAGGTACATATTGAACAGATAAAAAATGTGTGATTTTTTTGTGACACAGGAAATTAAGTGTTTGACGAATCCCCAGAAACTCCCCTTAATATGTATCCCCCCCCAACGAAACCTACACCGTTGACTGTACACGTCACATTCTCAATAGGGGCTGAGCCCCCCTAAAGGTCCAATCATACAATCGCCCCTGGCAGGTTGCCGTTGGTAAAATTCTGTGGCAGGTTGCCGTTGGTAAAATTCTGTGGACTTGTGTACCGTTGCCATTGCAACCATTGTAGCGGGCTAACTTCCGTATAAACCGACTTACGTCAAGTCGCGGACTCACTGAGGTGAGGTTTTGCAGTAACGACCACACGAGTAGTACGAAGCATGGATAGAGTCTTGTGTGCACTTGTATGTCTCCGTTGCCTCGCTGCTAGAGAGGAATTGAGAATAGCTACATGATGAGCATCAACGAGAGACAGACCAAAGGAAAACACCGGCTTAATGTGGACAGTTGGCCAAAACAGAGTTGTCAAACTAGTAGTGTGACAGACTTTACTGCCCCACTGACGTGTGTGAGAGCTGAACTGCTAGCCCCAAGTCAACTTATAAAAGCACTTCAAACAAATGCGGGAAAAGCAGATCGTCATGGTAAACGGCCTCCCCGTTCACTATGATCTAACTTTAATGAGCTACCGGGACGTGGGAATGATGTGTGGAAACACCTCGCTCGAGAAATGAACTACTTCCTTGTGCACCGCTGTAACGGCAACGGGAGAAAATAACTGTCCAACCAGAGCTGAGTATGTAAATTGCGTGCTTAACACTAAACACTGCAGAAAGCTTCAGGCTTGTGAGAGGCAAGAAGGAGGCTGCTACTTTGAGTCCTTTGTTGTGATGTAGCATTGTGCAACAGTGCAATGTGAAATTCTGTACTGCACACTTGGATGGAGAGTTCAAGTATACTTACACCAAATTTAGTTCCAGAGGCTTTTCCACTTGAACAAGCACCACAAAGGGAAGAATATAAATCATGAAACTGCGATGATACCCATAAGGAAATTGCATTATTACATCAGGAGATACTGAAAAATGGCTGCAAATCAAGTGTGGTTATGAAAACATAAGCAAATGATGGTACAGTTTATGAATGAAAAGTATGGGAAGCACAAAGCAATAGAAAATACTGAGACTAAAAGTGAATGCAGAAAATATTTGATATGAAAATTGGACCAATACTCTGATTATTTGCACAGAATATCAGCTGTCTGAGGCAACCTTATCAGGCTTCAAAGCCAAGTTGATCCCTGGTGGAAAGAGAGCCGTTTCTGCTGCCAGGAAACACCATCTGACCTTACATGTAAATAAAAACATTATGAGTCATTTTTTAACCAAGACTTTATTTCAAAAATGCATCTTCAAGTCAAAATACGTCGGGACAGCCTCCAAAATTTAGCAATTTCTATCGTGGGTTATATCTAATATGAACCAAACTTAATACAGTCAGGGAAGCAGTTAACTTGACGGATCTCAGAGATCAAAATGACTTCTATTGCTTGCCAGACAACACAATATGAAGACAGTAGTGTAGAAATTGAATCCTTACATTTCTGCTTCTTTCAAAATGACTAGATATAAAGTGTCAGGACACGAACAACCTCAAAAATCTTACCAGAGAGGAAACTTTTCTTAGGTTCTGTCAAAACTCTGAATAATTTGAACACCAACTAAAATGCGCCCATAGCACCAAATCTGTCAAGTACCTGAAGTTGGCATTAAATGCTCCCATTCTCTGATCAGATACTTCCCAACTTTAATCGTCATTGGGCAAATTTTTGATTGTGTTTTGGTTAGTGAAAGTTCTCGTATAGCTGCGTGAGTTAAAGGGTCAATTCTGTATTTTCCCATATTTTAGTGTCGAAGTGACTAATGGGTGCAACATTTTTTGAAACTGGTCCAGTATTGAGGGAGAACGCTGCAGATGGCAGCCACTAAACAAGCCGTAATGTAATCGATTGGAACAACACCTCTCCGTCAATGTACGTCCACTAAAAGTGCTTGTTTTTGCCACTGACAGGCTCAGATTGTTATTATAAGTGTCTGAACACATTATGGAAAGGACCCTACAGAGAAATTAAACTTTTTTCTTACCTTTCGTTTGATCTGATCTGTTTGTTATTGTGTGTCTCACTCGGAGAACTCTCGTTCTGAAATCTCGCGTCACATCCACATTGTCAAAATCAGCTAAATATTCATCCATAACGTTGCAAAACTTTTAGATTACACTAAGCTACGCTTTCTGTACTCCCAACACAACAAACTCTGACAACACCGGCACTCCTCTCTCCAACTCTAACCAGACCGGATCAAGCGAAAGGTAAAGAAAAGCGTTTAATTTCTCTGTAGGGTCCTTTCCATAATGTTGTCAGACACTTAAAATAACAATCTGAGCCTGTCAGCGGCAAAAACAAACACTTTGAGTGGACGTAAAGGATGGTGAAGAGTTTCATTGACCGATTACATTACAGCTCGTTTAGCGGCTGCCGTCTGCAGTGTTCTCCCTCAATACTGGAAAAAATTTCAAAAATTGTATGCCTGGTTCAGACTACACAATATTTTTGTCGGTTAGGATGATCACTATGTCAGATTAGGCGATTGAGAGTCATACATTTTTGTTGTGATTTGGCAGAGAGACATGACATACTACACGGCGGCCTCCGGTCAATCATTGCTGGTTGTCTTTCACGATGTGCGTGATGTCATCAGTAAGGAAGCTTGATGCTAATGGCTGTAGCCTTCTCACCGGGTAGCTGAAGTGCCTCTGCTATTTCAGCTTTTTCCTTTTTCCACTCTGTTGTGGTAGTCCCTCGGGGAAACATAAAAAAGGCTGGGGTGTTGTTGCCATAGCTCCACAGATCTTTCCTCCATTTCACAATTCCACCTCACAGCACCAACATCGTTCCTCTTTCGCTTCGCTGTTGTTTACAGCTGTGCGTGCCTGCGCAGCAGATCGCTCTGTGCTCCTATTGGTCAAAGTCACGGCCATGACGGAACACGTTGTGGAAGGCAAATAGAAATCAAACATGCTAGACTTTCTGTCGGCACGACGTGAGGCGTCCCAGACGCGGCATCGGTTGTCATCTATTATGACACAGAACACAAGATAAAACGACGATTGTCACGCACGACACTCATTGTCGTTCCTGATCCGAGCAGATACCCTACAACGGTCGTGACTGGCTATAAGTGGGCTGATATCGTGTAGGTTTAATTTGGTTGGTGAAATTAAAGCTTTTATATAAAAATGTTAATTTTCATCAAAGTGAAATATTGGAAAAGGGGATTTTGGTATTGTACTGAAACTCGTGTATCACTTTGGCACTCGTGTATCACTTTGGCACTGGCGTTTTATCAAATATCAAATGATATCCAGCATACAAGGAGTCTAAAAATGCGCAGGTTTCAAACCTAGAGTCGCTCAAGGGGTTTGTGAAATCAAAAAATCAAAAAAAAAAAACTGGCAGAAAACGACAGACAAGTCAGGCCATTTTCTATTCCTTTCAGATTCCTGTCTTCTGCCACCCACAGTGCTAAATCAAGGGGCCAAGTCGAGCTCACTTCTACTATATGTGTTTGTGTGTGTGGTGGGGGGGGGGGGTCACAGGGAGCTGTGAAGTGCATCAGTCCCATGCTTGTCAGCAGGCCTACACTGCACGCCTGGTCCAAAGGCCAGCCCTGAGCCGTGGAGAACGCCGTGGTCGCCTCCACACCGCTCTGCTCCCAAAACATCCACACTGCCCACCAAACAAAACCCAGAGAGCGAGCAAACAAACCTCAAAGTAATATTATACAACATACTGTATACACATATTGTATTTGCACAGGGGCGCTCTGTTTACAGTAGACATATACAGTATACATATATATATATTTATATATATATATATATATATATATATATATATATATAAATACACCAGCTCATAGAACGTGTAAGCACACACACCACCACACACTCATCTCAGGAAGCACAGAGTAGGAGGACAGGCCCGGTAGCTCATCTCTTCCCCTCTTCCTGTCACTGTGTGGTGGATTCAGGCCTTGTGTTTGGCACAAAAGGCCTCCTACATGCCTGGAGGCCAACTCCTACAGGCCGGCTTTACCCAGCTGGTTCCCTCCCACCAGGATCCCGGTCTGAATCATTAACTCTTACTGAGGTTTTTTTCCACACTGTCAGTCATTGACAGAGCTAAACCCAGCTAATGGGTAACGCAGAGGTCACTGTCATTTCTTTTTTTGTCAGAATTTTGCATTACTCCTACGTTACTGAGTTTCTTCTGACAGAAAGTAGCCTCACTTTTTTTTTCTGATATTCAACCTTCTGCTGTACTTCCTCAAAAACAATCTGATGGATTCCTTTTTCTACCTGCAAAATAATCCACTTGCAAAAAAAAAAAGAAAAATCATACAGACAGAAATGCTCTATAGGCAGGAATAAACTCACTAGTTGCGGTAAACTTTAATGGGCAGAGCCTAATAACCACCACTTTTGCTGAGAGCATTTCGCTAAAGTGCTAAAGATATAAAACTGCTTCATTATATCTTCTCTCTTCCTTGTTTTCATCTGGCTATAAGAGACTATACGGAGGTTTTTGGCTTCTGCCCTGATGATTTTTTCCTCAACTAATGAGATTATTTCACAGCCTGGTTCCGACCTCTGAACTATCATCCACATGTCTGCTTTTTTTTCAGCAGCTGAACTAGGTTTGGTGCTGTGCTCCTAGACATTTTTCACAGCAGACAGTTTGACTTGTCATAGTAGGAAAAGCACAGGTGTTACTAAAAAGTAGGGTGGGAAAAAAAATCAATCCACTGATGTATCGCGATTTCTTTTTTTTTTTTTTTAACGATTTTGAAATCGATCTTTTAAATGCCAGAATTGATATATTTGCTTCAGTTGAGTCTATGCAGAGGTAAAGGGAAGTTGCCGCTTTTATTGTTGTATTCTGAGTAATGTGACGTCATATCCGTTCCGTATCCTTTAACGAAACCAAACAGCAAGCGGGCGCATCGAGCCGAAGCGAAAAAGAAGAAAACGGTGGAGGGTCGTCGTGGATACGACCTGCACCCTCACATGTTAAATCCAAAGTGGTAAATACTACACATACAGTAAAGTATGGAAACAGTTAGAGCTAGACATCATGGCTAAAGCTGCATGTTAACTCTGTCATGGACAGGAAACGTTTTCGTATCGTAACGTGCGGTCAAGCCAGCCGTTACTCGCATCTCCGTGGTAAAATCGGCTGACGCTACAACTGTAGAGCACCCATATAGTGACATTTATGTTAAATGCATTCAAACGGCCCCGATGGAGCTGACCATGGATGTCTAAAGAGAACGGAGCTTACGGCAGAGCTAGCGACGGACTTGGCGAAGTTAGCGGAAGTATACACGTGTGAGTACATCCTGTTTTCAAAATAAGGTGTTAACAAAGGGAACTGTATATACAAAATACATTTAACATTATAGAAATAAGATTGATTGGATTATATTCACCAGAAGTATAAAACATTACATGTCCCTTATAAATTAAAACGAAAATACCACTTATTTGTGAAGGAAATGTCTAATTTCTTTGATTTTTGGGTTGCTGGAAACAAAACAAAAAATTCCTGACAATTACTGATATATTTGACTTCAGGACATCTCAGACTACATACATGCTGAAAATCAAACATTCTAACACAATAAATCGCAATATCGAATTGCAATACTTAAAAAATCGCAATACATCGGTACCCAAGTAATGTGATAGTATCAAATCTCGAGAGCGAGGTGAATCGTCCCAGCCCTATACTAAAATGATGGCTGTTTCTCCGTCATCCTGGCACAGCTAGAATCCATTCCAAACAAAAATGGCGGTAACCATGTGCAGCTGTATTGGTTGTTTTACGCTGGCATATTTCTTCGATCGACAAGACAAACGTTAAGTTAACTGTTCCTCGCAACTGCTACCACAGCTTCTGTGTTGACACAGAATATATACCGCAGATACGTTAATCACTGATTTGTTTGGGCAAAATAACAACCCCTTCCAAATAGAAAACATGCAATTATGAACACGATGTCAGACCGAATAATGAAGTCAAAATGAAAGTCTGATTATCAGGCTGATCATTTGTTCTTTTTGCCTCCCGTCCCTCTCCGTGAAATGTTGTCGATAAGCAGAACTCCCGTCTGTAGTCTCACCCCGAGAGACATTCATTTCAATGAGATGACCTTCAAGGAAAAGCTGGTGACACGACAAGATTAGTTCGAGGACAGGGGGATGTATGTTTGTGTGTTTGTGTGTGTCAGGGATGGTTCAAGGGTGAGAATTTAACATCAGTCACTGGCCAAATAAAAGGAACTAGGGATGTCACGATGAGGACATTTTCTCACCGGTTAACAAACTTGTGACAACACCGGTGTTACCGATTACACGGGACATTTTACAAGAAAATATGACGGTCACTATGTGTAGCGCGCTTACTTTGATCTTTAACATTGGATGGCTGCGTGTCTGGCCTTTCCGGTCGAGCTTTCGCTGCGGGGCCACAGGTTTCCAACCGGCTCCGTCCTCCGCACGGCGATTGCCTCATTAACGTTATGGTTCCCTTATAGCATTGGGTTTAAATCTGAGGGGGGCTGTGGGCAAGTAATGTAATCGGTGTGTGTCCGAACACTGTGTAACATCGGTAACACCGACTACTGCGGCAAGTCTACAAGGACCCTATAAAAGAAGGGGGGTTATTATGTCTCCGAAGCCGGTAGAATTCTACATGTATTTGATTGTAATGTAGCATCTTTATTGTAATTTAATAATATTCAGGAGGGCTAACATCAGTGTTGGGAATTAACTTTTTTGTCAACCCACCCACTGTAGCTAGTAGATTCAAAAATCTACCAGCCACTCAATAGATTACCATTGTTTTTTGGCTGGTGAGTTAATCAAATCTAGCAGCCAATTGCATATTTTACCAGCATTTGGTTGGTGGCTGGTGCAGATTTCCAACCCTGGCTAACATTAGTCAGCTCTCTTAATAACGTTTCCTATTATTGTCAGGAGGTGGTGCTAATCGCCAAATTCCATATGCCTCTATAAATCTGTACCTTTATACCGGTACTTGCGATATTAAAATTGTGTTGTGATGACGTAATGACCCTTCCTTCTTTTATAGGTTCCTTGGCCAAATACAAAAAACATGTTTCAAGATACAAACTCTTTACTTGCTCTGTTTTTTATTGTACAGATCGATTTAAAAAGTAATGGTAATATGATATTTATGCACTTTTCAGAACATGTTTAGAAAGTGCTGTAAAGAAGGTATAGGAAACTGAACAACCCAATATCACGGCAACATGTGTAATAAGACCCGCCTGTCCACTCGGAGGATAGCATGTCAGTGTCACATTTAGCCTCGCCGAGGTGTGGATATTACACACCTGTATGCAGGTGCAGTACCAGTAGGGGGCAACAAACCAATCTACGTCACTAACTCTGAACGTCGCATATTCACTCAGTACAGACTACATAGCGTACAAATTACACGCCTAAAGCAAGAACAGAGTTCTTATTACACGCTTGCCTTGCGCATTATATCGTCATTCACACGCCTTCTAGTGCGAGCGGGCTGAACTGAAACGCATTGATTAAAATAGTGTGCTGATACAACAGAAAAGTCAGGGTAGAAGCTATAACAAACAAACAATAAAAACTAAAAAAATGGACCCCACGGAATGGATGTTATACGCAAAGCAAGACAGTGCAACAGGTAAAAACAGCTGTTAGTTATAAAATGTGAGCTTGTAAAGAATGCTCCGGTCCACAGTCTTTCAGCTCTGTGGCTTTGTAAAAATAAGAATAAATATGGTAATTAATACAGCAACACATTTTCTGCAATGTATTTGCATTAATTGGCTGAATAAAAAAAAAGAGGTTGTTAGATTTGAGGTAAGCACCGGCCACTGTGACCAAAAACGTCCTGCCGCATGTTTATGTGAGCATCACACATCTCCGGATCCCCGACGACACCGACGTTAAGGGCACGCGGTGGAGGCAAGGCGACTCTCGTATGTCATAATGAGTCTGGACAGAATCAATAGACATCAGCGGTATGATTGATTACGACCCAGAGCTCCGTGCATCTCAGTTGTGATCCACTTATAGTAAGATACACATTAGCATGTCTTCTTTAACGAAGGAACAAAAAAACAAGGCACGGCCCTCGGGGGACTGTTGTCTAATTTTTTTTCACGTCGCGCTTGATTGGGCTCCGTGGCGTCCTAGTAGCCCATTCCAGTCACCATCAACTAACTGCTGTACTCTGGGGCCTCCAGACCTGACTTAATCAGACCAGCTATACATAAATAGCGGGCCAGCCATATGGTGACGGCTAGTTCCTCATTACATCGGTTCTTTAAAATGACTAGCGAGCAGCTACCTCCAGTCCAGCAGGGTTTCAAAATACATAATAAACAGCTGCATCGGCCTACTGTGTAGTATGTTGGCCTGTATACGTGGTGGAGTAGCCTCGGGCAATGCAGCATTTACCATATGCGCCTGCCTCTAGGTCAGCGCGGGGCTGAATCCACAACATGTAATTCAGTCATACGAGCACACGTTTGTCAAGCAGGTCGGTGAGGGAAGAAATGTATCGGCGCTGCTGGCTGTGGAGTTGGTGGGAGGGAAATCTATAAATATTTGCCGTATATTGTGTCAGAAGCAGTGTAATTGTAGCCCATTAAATCAGCAGGGTGTCCGGTGGGCTAGCTCTGATGAAACACCACTCTGCCGCTGCCTCCACCATCCGCAGCAGGGTCAGCAGGCTGGGGATCACCGAGATGATTTAAGGCCCGCGTTGCTGGTTAATAGTTAATGAGAGTGAGTCGTTCAGAGGCTCTGGATGGTTCCCAAGGTCCGGGCAGCTCAGGGGCGGCAGCCTCGTAGCCACTCAGGGCTGGAATTGAGAGGCAACGGAGAGGTCTAATCACTTTGTTAAATAAAGATGGCCTTTTTGCTCATCCTCTTGCAGATACACACAATGAGATAGAAAACAAACACACCTACACGCTCCCGCGCTCTCGTTCCCCGCCTCATCTCCTGGCCTGTCCCAGAGCCAGATTTACAGCTGTCCCCGTCGCCTCGGCAACTTGTCCCCCCCCCCTCCGAATTTTTTTGTCCTGTAGTTCATCATTTTTCCATTTTTCAGGCCCCGCACACGTCGAGCAATAATTCACGATCGCCGGATAACTTGTCACTCGGCCATTTCCCGGGGAAAAATAAAAAAAAAGGGGCTGTGCTGAGGGGGTGGGGATAAAACCCGAGGCTTTCGCACACAGACGCTTACAAGGGTACCTCTGTCGTGACCCTCCATCCATAACTACAGCTGGGACGAGTGATAAGTGAGAGAGAATCAAGGGCGCATTAGTCTACAGAGAGGGGAAAAACCGCACCTACGGTAGGAAGCCATTATTACTACAGGTGTTTTGCTAATGCATAAAGTGGCCATTATCTGAGCACGGCTGCCACACTTCTCCCTTTGGTTCAGAGGTGTTTATTGGTTTATTAGGATCCACACTGACTTCACTGCACCAATTTAATGCAATGGAATTGAAATAGAGCAAGCGTTGTGTCTGCAGGAGCAGAGAGAACACGTCGTGTAGCCTGTTAATGTTGTTTCGTTATGGGGGAGGATTTTAGACGCCCGTGTGTCCCGCGCAGGTGACAATGGATTATATTCAGCCTGCATCTTTTTCCCTATGTTCTGTGTGTATCTGTGCATACGGCATCATGCAACCAGCTTTGTGTGTCTGTACCTCGTTGGCTGTGAGAAAAAAGACAGAGATTGGGTGAGAGCTGCAGAGAGACTCTCCAGGGTTTAGAGAGAATGCTCATTAAGGCCTCCTATAGCACAGCCAGCTCATTCCTCACAGTCCCAGCGGCCGGCTCTACTACGCTCTGCTTCCTCACCACATCCTCTCCCCTCTCTTTATCTGCTGTCCTCTATTTCTGTCTCCTCCTCTTTCTGTCTCCTTCCCTGTCGGTGTCTCACCCGCTCCCTCTCGCTCGGTCTTCCACCTGCCATTTGGAAGCTCAAGCAGCAGATGTTTTGACGTTCGGTTAGACGGCGATGTGACGGCTCCGCACGTTAGCAAATTAGAAATACAGCAAAGACAGTCTGGCTTAAATTTAACTTGAAACCGAGTGTGTTAGTTGTCTTTACCTGATTTGCATTATTTTTGTGTAATTTGGCTCTACGTATTTTTTTTTTCTGGGGTCTGTTCTCCATGCTGACAACAACAAATGACAGCTGGTTATAACTGATTTAGACTTTTTTTTTCCTTTTTTTTTTTAAGGCAAATCCTTCACATCAGTATATGCACACTTATAGGTCTTCAATGTCTTTTTGAGTGGTGAGGGCGGAGGTGTTGAACAGGTGGAGCCATCCCTGGTGAGCCCCGCTCTGAATCTCTAAAAGCTCTCTGCTGTTTAAGAGACAGTTTTATATTTAACTCGCCCGTTTTGAATCTTCACTCCTCAGCTCGTCTCACAATTAGGGGTAGAGCACTCTTCTCTGTTTCTGCCTCATTTCCTGGTTTGAAGTTAATGAGGTTACCGTATTATTGCAGAAATATCTCATCCACCGGCTTTAAAGGATAGCGCTGGTGTTATTTTATCTTTTTTTTAATTTTATAAACAAATCCCCTGAAGAGAGCAAAAACCAACATTGAGTTTATCCTGCAATCTGATACAGCTAATACCTCCACACTGCAGACATTTGTTTGTCCAGAAACCATTAAAAACACATAAAACAGATGAACTATTGCGCTTGAATAACATATTACTTCATTGTGAACATAGAAAGTGCAACTAATGCACTGCAATAGTAATCTTAATCTCTGGAAATTAACTCTGTGTGTTGGGGAGATGTCACTGAGCATGCTCTGGGAGGCTGTTAAAAAGCTCAGAGAAATAAATTACACCGCTCGTCTTCATCGTAATGAATGTCACATGTCACCAAAATGCGACTTGTGTTGTGTTCTTAACACTTGTCGGGTTGAGATGCATAAAGCTGTGGAAACACGGACAATTCTTGTTGGGAGAATAAGGGATGTCACGATACTAGAAATGTATTAGTTGATACCAATACCGGTGAAATTCAACTATTCTCGATACCCAATTTGATACCACGGTTATAAACAAAAGTAAAACAATAAATCCAATGTACTTACACTTACACTGTACTTTATTACCGTTTGCATACTGTTTTGTTAGGAAGTTAAACAGGTCATAATTATCTCTGTTATTTAATTTATATTGCTGTGAAAACGTCTCCTACAAACAACTGGATTTATTCAAGTTTCTCACCAAAAACTACATTTACAAGCTTACATTTGAACACATCATGATAACATTAGATATTTCCCTTCGCCCACTACTCAATTCTTAATATATAACTAACTATAACTACTATACAATACTTTTTACTGAATAGAGCCTGAACGCAACATCATTTAAATCAATGGCACCTCCTGCCGTGTTGAAATCGGCAGGACGACAGCTAGTTAGCGTTACGCTGCTAGCAGACGGTATAAGCAGCACAGTCCTGCACGGAGCTAACAGCTAACGTTAACTAGCTCCTGTCCTGTCAAAATCAACATGGATTCGTTGTTCACAATGTAGCGTTATCAGGGAAAAAGTATGGTGCGTCGATGGTGAGTTTACTGCGTCCCAAACGCATTTTCTATCGTCCCCGTTTTTAGCGTTTTGGCATCGATTTGGTATCGAAGTATCGGTTTCTCGTGACATCCCTAAGGAGAATAAACGCATTGTTTTGGTCTTGTCATGAAAAACACAGCAGGTTGTATCCTTTTATGTCGATTTCTGTGATACCATAATTTAATTTAGTTGGTTAAGCCTACACTTTGCTACCCTTCCCCCCTGCATGTGCTTCGATTTGCAAGCAAACCAGTAGTCTGTGTGAGTGTGTGTGGTTGTGGGTGGGTAGGTTGGGTGTATCTGCGTGCTCGTGTGTACCGATGAGTGTTAGCGACGTTATCTGTCACGCAGACAGGCGACCCGCTGTCGGCTTGATTACTGTTGGCCAGCCAAACGCTTGACCCGCAAGCGGTCGAGGCCCCGGCGGTGGCAGCGATGGGAGCATTATCCACCTCCACCCCTGCCTGTGTATAATGGCCGCACCGTGTGATCGATGGCCTGTGTACCTGTGGAGCCCAGCAGCTACAAAGCCAGACACACACACACACACACACACACACACACACACACACACGTCTACAACCAACCGGCTCTCATAAAGGCCAGGAGACACACAGTGCTCCTCAGGAAACACCTCCAAGTCACACCCTGACACATGGATCCATTATACAGGCTTGACTAGATGTATGCTATATTCATCATCTTGTCCAAATACGCTGCGGTCTCCATGCTGAAATGCCTGAATGCCAAATTGTTCACCGGTGTAACAGCTGCTTTATGCATTTTTTGGGGGCTTTAAATTTATTTTCAAGGTTTTCGGATAACGGCGTGTACGGATTCTAGAAAAAAATCCCTGTGTTATCAAACTTTACTGGCGAATTCAAAGTATTTTTTCTATCTTGTCCAAATCAACACATTCTCACAACGAACTCGTCAAATACTGCCGCTTGGTCAGTGGCTCTACGCTTCAGAATATGACGCTCTAGGTTCCCCTCTAGCGTCAGTTTTGGACTACAATGTAGGTTAGTAGTAGTAGTTACTTTTTAGGTTTACTTGTGTAACAAAACTTCTTGGTTAGGCTTAGGAAAAGATTGTGGTTTGTGTTAAAATAAGTACATTTGTTATGTAGAATAGGTATGTGTTTTTACATAACTGGCATTAGCTAATTACGTAACAAAACTAAGGTGAAATAAGGCGACGCTGATTTGGTTTCACACGGGACACGAACAACCGTGTTTGTTTGACCCGTCCATCCTCCCCTCCCACTCGCCCTGCGCGAACTCTCTAGCTCTTTACACTACGTCAGTTGCTCTGACCATCTAATAATGACGCGGATGGGTTTAAATTGGAGTTAGTTGAAAGCCTGGTGCGTCTCATACAGATGCTGAAGGGTGCGTCGGTATCAAGATGCCGAGGGGCGCTGACCAAGCATCGGTATTTAACGGGTTAGGAGTGAGACTGCGTTGTCCAAATACACTGCACCCTCAGCTACTTTATACATTTTTGGCATTGCTTTTGGAAATATTGAGAGAAACCTTCACAGTCTGTACGGATAGTAAAAAGCATCCCTGTGCTATTGAACTTTCCTGATCCATAATATAGGTCTAGACTAGATGTATGCCCAATTGCCTGAATGCTGAATTGTTCACTTGTTGACAGTTTCTTTGTGCATTCCCGGTTGCTTTTGAAAATAATTTCATATAAATAACATATTCATCATTCTGCACACTTGCGCTGCACCCTCAGTGCTGACTTGCCTGAATGCTTAATTGTCCGAATGAATTTT
This sequence comes from Sebastolobus alascanus, assembly GCA_916701645.2. Lineage (NCBI taxonomy): Eukaryota > Metazoa > Chordata > Actinopteri > Perciformes > Sebastidae > Sebastolobus > Sebastolobus alascanus. The sequence continues at coordinate 2,253,948 of CAKAOJ020000072.1, read as the reverse complement.
TCACCTGTCCAGCAGTTACTTAATGCATTCTTTTCCTTTGCTTTAGAAAAATATTGACTTGAGGCTTTCACATAAACAGTATGTGTACTTATTGTAAAAAACATCCCTGTGTTATCAAGCATCCTAGTTTGACTGTACATGCTGTACACACATTATGCCTGACTTTATGAATGCAGCAGAGGAATACAATCTTGCAAGTTTAACACATTTAGATGTCTTTTGTTGTGCTCCACACATTGAGGAATTTTACTTCCCTTTAACTTGTTTCAGATTCTAGTGACGGTGCTTATCACACATCCATAAGTAGGATAGTAATCCTAGAAAGCTGTGCGTATGGTGTTATATATATATACATTACATCCCCCATGCACACCTGTGTTCCCTGTACCGCCCTGTTCCTGTCCGTCTCCTCCATAAACAAAATCCCTCCTGCTTGATCTTTTCAAAACTCTCCGTTTGTCCTTTGGAGAGCCAAGGTTACCATGTCCATCGCTCCCTCCCGCCACAGCAGAGATCTGTCAACAAACTTCTGAAGACTTTCTCACTTGGCAAACTTAAAGAGGAGCGGGGTTGTCCCAGGAGGTAATCAAGCTCCTTCTCCCGCAACCGGTATCTTTAAACAGAATAGATAAAGGAGGAGCGGGTCATGCAGTAGAGCTCAGGTACTCGGCAGGAAAAGTTCAGTGTATTGATGTGCTGCAAAGGGCTGCTGCTTCACAGGGAGAGGAGCCCGTCAGACCCCAGGCCTGATACCTGCACAGGTAGCCCAAAGGGAGCTAGGTTAGTGCCCGGAGAAATTGACTTGCTGAAAAAAAAAAAAAGATTACTCCCTCTTTCTATCTTTTTCTTATAACCCACACGAACCCTCTCTTTCACTCTAAACTTTTGTGGAAAAAGAGTATAAAAAACACACGGATAAGTGACTGTCTTCTTCACTGGAGACTAATGATCCACTGGTGTCTTTCAGTCTTGGCACTGAAAGTGGAGAAGAGCTTTGATGATGGAGGATTGCGGCTGACAGATAAAAGCTGGATGCCCCCCCCCCTTGAGATGCTCCCCATCTCTCATACTACTTAGTTATGTGCTATTGCTATGGTAACCCATTGTTATGTCGTCTTTGACACGAAAGTTCAAGCTGAAGGCAGAGGAGCCCGGTACGAATCGAGGTTGCCTCTCGCTCTGTGTCTGTTAGTCTGCCTACCTCGTCTCGTCTGTCTTTGTCTCCGTTCCGCTGTTTCTGTCTGGATCCGTTCATCATACAGAATGCACTTTTGTAACGCGACGGCGCGCCATTGAAAGGCATCTCTTTCTATCGGCGCTCTGCGTTTCTATAACATGAGTTTAAGGTCCCTTTTGTCGGTCTTCCTATTCAGGTCTTCATATAATCACCCGCATCTTTTCCTAACATTCTTCTTATCTCAGACATCCAGTGGCACAATTACAAAATGAAAGGTCACAATATTGAGTGCTACATGTATATAAAACTCTGCAAAGCTCTCCCTGATCTTTGTGTTCCCTGCGCTGACTTCCTTACCTTCCTCTCCACTTGACTTTGTCTTCAATAAAACTGCTTTAAAGCTGCCTTTGTGCAAATGCATCTGCATTATTTACTAAATTGCTGTTCTGAGCTATTAAAGGGTAGAAAGAACCTGAACTCCCTGAGAAAATGTGACTGTTTTTCGAGCCCTTTTCCCTCTCATTCCCCACTCCCCACTTTTTTTCATCCGAGCACAATTTGATTTGACTTGATTTGATTTGAGCCCTGCCACTTTCAGTTTGAATAAGGTAACCAAGAGTTATTTGCTCGGAGAGACAAGGGCCTCACCGGCCGGGAGGTTTGATGAATTTTCGCACTGCTTAAAAATTCAAACTTTGCTTTATTCAAATGTAACGCATGACTACAAAGACCCGGTGTTTGATGAGGTGTATGAGATGTAAATGTCGAATGGAGCCTCTCCACTTATCTGCCCCGCAGAGGAAGGTGCCCAGCATCGTAATCATCTGATCTGAATGGATTCAAAGTGTGCTCCTTTATGTGAATGAGTGCTGCTCCATTGCTTTGACGGGGGAGCCGTACAGTAGCATCCCCCCGGGGGCTCGGTGGATCAGATGGAGCCGGCTGGGAGATGTGTGCAGCAGCTTCTCAGGGATCTCAGATGTAGAGTACACTTATTTTTCCAGGCATCTATTTTTCCTAAAGGAGGAACACTTCAAATCCCAGATTCCCACTACATTCCTGCTACATTTATGCCTGATTTTACCAGCGTCTCCCAAAAAAAAATCAACTTGCTCGTGTTCCGTTTACTGCTACAGTAGATCGCTTTTATTTCAGTCACACAGAGATTTTTTTTTCTTTCTTCTATCATCTAGCCACTCTTATTTTAACCTTTGCACTCCTTATTGTCGGTGTTTGCAATTTAGTCACTTGGAATTAATGCACTCTTGTACTGTATGTATAGTAAGCCACTCTGGATGAGAGTGTCGGCTAAATGTCTCCGATGTGAATGTGAGACCTCCTGTGTACAGCTCCATATCTGACTGTGCATAACCATCATCAGCTCTAGTAGGGAACCACATCAACTCCTTTCATTCAGTCTTCAAAGTGCCCCACTGTTCGGTGTATCTGCAACCACTCTACAGTACCATTCATGGCTACACAATTCTCTATTGGCTTAATGAAAAAACAGTAAAAGCTAATAAAATATCAGAGCTCAGATTGGAGCGATTGAACAGCAGATGTTTAGCAGCACAGCAGATGTTCTCACATCACCAGCAGCGAGAGGCTGCATACAGTAGCTATTTGCCTTTACAGTAGCTCACGGATAAGTGCGTGTCTATACCTCTGCATGTGGCCGAGCCTCTGGAAGGCCGCGCATCTGTCTGGGGGCGAGCTAAGCTCAACCTTAAACACTTTGTGTGTGTGTGTGCATGAGCATGCACAGGCTTGTATTTGTCGGTGTGTATTTGTGTGTGAGCCCCTGAATCAAGCTGCTCACTGCCTGCCTGTCTCTTGTCCCCTCCAGAGGGTCATTCAGCGCCTCTCCCAGCTTCTAATCCCGTCTGTCCGGGGGAGATAGAGGGGAGCGGACGGCCGCGGCGCACCCGGGGCGCCGCAAACACAATCACCAGCCTTTCACAGACACTTAACGGGGCTTTGCGCTTGTTCAACAAGGCAAAACGCGGCAGGAGGGATCAATTTAATACAAGGCCTGACTCAAATGGAAAGAGGGTAAATAAATAAGCAATGACAGCGAGGACTGTTGCACAATTTGTGTAGTGGCTGTCCACTTTCTCTCGGTCTCTCCTCTGTGGCTTTTTTTTCGCCGCGGCACCTATATGAATCCATTTCCTGCCTCGGCAGCATATGTGGGGGGGGACGAGCTGAGAAAGAGCAACCCTGGCTCCTCTCTCTCATCAGGGTGTGTTATTTTAATAAATCACTTCTGCCATTGCTTGGTACATTAATTCCCCGGGCCCAGAGGGCTGTGTTGCCACTAGCAGCGATCTGCATGAGGCGCTAAATGATGTGGGGGATCCCCCGGTGAGAGAACAGAGGCTCTGTGAATCTTCCCTCCATCTCAGCCTCGTCGGTTTGGCTCTCACCCTGGGCTGGCCCGGCTCTCAGCAGACATCATAATCAGAAGAGAGCCAAGGCCTCGCCGCGTCGCACATACCAATGAGACGCACATATAGCCAGGAGGGAAGTCACCTGACACCTCGCTCTGCAGACACTGGCCCCTCGCGTGCCTTCATTACGCTCCCTCACTCTGGGGCTTTATCATACGATGCATGTACACGACGGCAATATGTGTGGTTGTGCACGCTGTATTTTCTCTTGGGGGAGTCGCTCCTTTTTTCGGTGTAATCCAAAGACGACAAGTCTCAGAGCAGTTTAACCTACATCTTCCTTCTTCTCTCAGTTTGCAGAAACGTTCCGCTCGTCACAACGAAATTCCGTCACGTTATTGTGTGCCGAGACGATCATACTGTAGCCCCTCTCAATGAGCCACGTGTCTGCAGGTGGCGTGCGTGCATAAACACTACGTAGATGTGGTGGCTGTTTTACATGGCTGCTTGATTGAAACCAGCGCAGTGTGACTGCACAGACGCAGGTGGTAGGAGTAGTGGTAACACTGGCACTCGTAGTGTTGATGGGAGTGATGTGAATGTATTTCTCCACTGGGGGCTCCCAGACACCCCCTTTTTTTCCCCCTCCCAACATCTTGACGCATCACAGACCGGCTTGCAGTTATTTTTCCTTTTCTTTATACATCATAACTCCTTAGACAGAGGTGAGGTTGCCATTGGTATGCACAGACAACACCGACAGATTCACCACCCAGAATACCGCTGGGAGATTATACCCTTCCCGCTCCACGCAGCAGGGATTCGGCCACCGTAAATAGAGCGCTTGGGAGTGTGCGGTGTGCCCGGAATGACAGAGCACCGCGGCAGCTGAGCACGCCAGCCAGACGCCGAGCACAAAACTCAAGGACTGCCGCAAATACAGTAATCTCTCATGCTTTCGGGTTGTGGTTTTTAGCTTTTCCTACGGGGACGCGGGAATCGTTGCGCCGGAGATCCGTCTGGCCGATTGTCAGTGTGCGACTGTTGGGGCGTGCAGGACATAAACTACAAACAAAATCTGTGGACTTCAGAAGAGATATATCACACGAGAAGGCAGAGAGAAAATGACTTTGGTAGAGAGTCGTTCGCACAGAAACCCTGCCGTCTACACGTGCCATCCGTTATGTTAAAGCTACTGCAAGAATTCAGCCCTAATCAGAGTTTACAGAAGAGAAAATTGGCCCCATTTATTTGCTTTTTGCTCAAACATTAAGCCAGTTTATCAATAAATTATTCATTGTCTGTTGATATCAAATCTTCCCGGGGACGGAGCACAAGTTGTAGCAGTGGTTCAGCATGCTGATCAAATCATAAATGAAAAGCAGGAGTTCCTCTGAAGGGCTTCTGTAGTATTGGAGGCAAAACCTGAATGACAGCGAGAGAGGTAATCTGAACGAGTATAATGACTTGCTGTTGCTATGGTGTGCAATGACACTCAGTGGAAACAAGACGCAGCACAGTGAAATTCTAGATGAGAAGCACTTCTGGCGTGTTTTAACAACAAGCCCAGCTACCTATTACATTATGAACGGGTAAATAATGCAAGTCTATACCCAAACATTTTTTTTTCAAGAAGTTATTTCAAGTTTAATTAAAACATTTCACGGTCATTTTCAGTTTTCATCATCGAGCTTTATCAGCTTCTGTCTTTTTGCACATTTCCATTTGTCTTACTTGCACATACTCTGACCCATTAAAACTGCATCTGTGCATTTGACTTAATATGGACACGGAGGGCTGTCTTAATTAATAAGCAGGCATCCACCAAACTAATCTGCCTGTGTTGTGAAGTCTGTCCTTTCCATTAAGTGGGACTCACATTATCTCCTAATCAAATTAGTCACTTAATTGTGGCCCTCCCTTGATGGATCCCATGAAAAAAGGAGCGCCGTGTTTGCTGGAGGGGGATGTGTGAAGATGGAACACGGCTGTTTCATTACGATATGAATTTTTTAATAACCAAAGCGTTCGCTGTCATCTCATTGCTTTGAACCTTTGCGAAGGGTGAAGTTGAATTTGACATTTTATCCCACTCTCACAGTTGAGTGTCTAGCTGGTGTGTTGGGGCTAAGTACCTAGCCCAAGGCCACTACCCAATTGGCCAACAGGGGATTGACCCCTGTCATCCACTGATCACTAGTCTGCTTTCTTAATCACTTCCCCACACCGCCTGCCGCACTACCTGATCTTAGTCAATACATTAGCTCCTTCAGCGCTGAGAGAACTGCTATTCCCAGAGTCATGATTAAGGAGGGGAAACCTTATGTGACCAGAGACGCCGCTCTGTCCGTTCTCGGCAGATTTGGCCCCCGGGAGCTTTACGTTTTGAGGCTACCCCCTGCAGCAATAGGTAGGTTGTGGTGGCCGGCGTCCATTGGGGGGGGGGGGAACCCCCGGGCGTCTGATGAATGGCGGCATGTGCGGTCGTTTGTCCCGCTGATGGAGTTTTATCCCCTGCCCTTTCAGAGCGGCCAGACAATAAAGAGAGCCACAGCCAAGCGTGACAGGTTAACCCAACAGTAATAGAATACCCTTAATAGTCTGGCTTGAGCCAAAGTCGTCGGCGGGGCCGGCCAAATCGCCGGGCCACCTCGGTGGCGAGAGTGCAGGGGGGGGACCCGACACCGGCTCTCGCTGTTGTTGTCAGACAGGAGTAGCAAGGACAAAAGAGGGCAGCTTGATGGCTTAATGGGTGGTTTGATGGCTTCATAGGGTGAAAGTGAAGTTGGTGAGGGCGACCAAACGGATGAAACACGGCACACGGGGGGGGGGGCGTTATACAAAAGGGAAATCAGCCGTAATACATCAACAACTGTATATATATATTTTATAGAAATCCTTGAGCTTTAGCGAGGTGGCATTGTCTCCTTCATATGGAGAATGATTTATAATCATATGACATACATAGATGCTCTGACACCGCGGCGATGCCTATACAGAAGGGGTGAAAATAAACTGAGCAAACAGTCAAAAGAGATTTAGATGATGTTGTCATGACGTCGACGTGAACGTGCCTGTTTTCTGGCAGATAATCCTCACAAAGAGAATCCTCCGGGCGAACACGCACCCGCGCAGGCAACGCTTCTGTCGGTGTTTGTTTCTGTAGCACCTCCGCTCGCAGTTTGTCATGTCTGACTTGGGCTTTAATTAGGCCCCGCGAATGGAAGCGGCGGCAGCAGGGCCGGGAGCCCTCTGTCCACAGCTCAGCCGTCCTCCACGGCGTCTCCTCGGAGGACCTCTCTGCTCTGTGTGGTTAAGATAATAGAGGCTCGCTCAGAAGATGTTAATTGAGGGGAGATAAAGTGCAGTAGTGGCTGGAGGGATGCAGTGTGCGGGGGTGGAGGGGAAGGAGGGAGGGCTACCTGATTAGAGGCTGAGGTGTTTGACTTACAGCTCTTTTTTTGGTGATATATGTACTGCTAGATTTTCAAAAAGGGGAAGGAGGAAAACACAGGAGCAGCATGCATCAAAAACCCAGACCTAAAAGACAGTTATTAAAGCCGCTCCTGAATCATTTGTGTTGTTCGGCGCTGTGCCGTGCCATGCTGCACTAGCCTTGCAAGACCCGATAAGGCCAGGAGGATTAATTTTACCTCTCGGTAGCTCTTGGAGCTGAATGGTGCTGTCAGCCTGTGCAAGGTGGAGTTTTGTGGAGCTTTTTTTCGGGGGGCTGAGAAAGGTGTAGCAGCCAGCCAGGCAGGGCAGGCAGGTAGGGAAGGAAGGAGGCAGACTTTACGTGGGCCCGAGAAGGTGGAGGTATAGAGACAGAAGTGATCTGACCACAACAGCTGAAGTGACAGAAGCTACATTAATAGTGGCATATGTCTGGAGCGCGGAGAAAACCGAAAGAGAGAGAAAACAGATCCTCCAGCAGCCCGAGAGAGGACAGAGGGAACGTGAAAGAGGAGGGGAGGACGGAAAAAAAGCAGAAAACAGTGCCAGCAGCCTCTATAATTGCCTCAATGCCGCTGGGATTGCTTTCATTCAATTGAAGCATTCTCTTTCTCTGTACATTCGAGGTGGAAGGGGGGGGGCGGGGAGGGGGGGAGCGGGCGGGCGGGTGGCGTGGGCGGGTGGGAGATCCGACGGTGCCCTCCCTCTTTCGGTAACATACAGCGATGAGGGCGATAGCTGAATCTCTGCTCTGGCATCGGTGTGAGCAGCAGAGAGAGAGAGAGAGAGAGAGAGAGGGAGAGAGAGAGAGAGAGAGAGAGAGAGAGAGAGAGAGTGGAAGAGTGAGGTAGCGATAAGGAGGTAGGTGGACCGCAGATCAGACCTGTCAGATGTGATTGCGCACCCAAGTGCAACCCCGCATGTTACAGTGTGTGTGTGTTTTATATTTCCCAAAGACAACCTACCTCCTCACCCCCCCTGCCCCCCCCTCATAACAACACACACCATCACTGCCCAAACACACACACACACATTCCTCGAGGAATCCTTTATTTCTTTATTTGGGCTCCTGTTGGTGCGTGCATTGGATGCTCTGCTCCCTCCTCCTCCTCCTCCTTCTTCTTCTTCTCCTCCTCCTCCTCCTTCTTGTCCTGCTCTTCTCTCCTCCTCCTCCTCCTCCTCCTCCTCCTCCTCTCCCCTCATTGCCGCTCTCACAGCCTAGTTTTCTTTTTTTTCCCTCTTCAATCTTGTGTGTGCAGGTTGTATCTGACGGAGGGACCGGTGCCGCGCTCCCATCCCCGCGCTCCTTCAACAACAACACTGTGAGTATTCTCATGCTAATTTGGCTTCTCCAGCCTTCCCAACGTCGGTTTGTCTCTTTCTTTTTTTTTTTCTTTCATTCTTTGCCTCTTTTATGTTTTCATCCGCCGCGCCAAATGCAGCGGCAGCAGCGCGGGAACGGAGAAGAAGAAGAAGAAGTGGAGACAAAAAAAGGAATGAGAGAGGATGTACAGAAATAGAGAGAGGAGAGGAAAAGGGGAACAGGGGAGGGGGGAAAAAGAGACAAGGGGGGGAAAAGAGATTGCTGCTGCTGCTGCTGCTGCCGCCGCCGCTGCGAGCTGCCCGTTCTGCTTTCGGAGGTGTTTCTCTTGGAGGATGGTGGAATTGCCGAAGGGATGAAGGGGGCGGGTCTTGGTTTTGTGAGTAGATAGTTGCGCGAGAATGATAGGGGATGTTGTTGACAAGCATAGAGTGGCTCATCAGACAGCCGGGCAGCTGGAACCAAGGTTTTCTCTGTTGACTAAACTTCTGATTCATCCGTCACTTTCTATATTTACACACACTCTCCTCTCCGGTGTCTTCTCTCCTTTTTCCTCTTATTTTATTATTTTGGACTTTTATGTCATTTCTCGTGACGGCGTGAGATGTGTCGTCTGTGCAGATGGGAGATGGATCCTTGTCGAGATGCACTGAGCATATGTGTGTGCCATAAATAATATGCACTTTAACAGTAGCAGCTGCACAAAGGAGATTTTTTTTAATCAACATTTGCCCCCCCCCACAAACACGAGTGTCTATCAATAATTGTGAAAGAGTTTTGTGTATTTGCAAGCAGGAAACATCAGCAACTGTGTATCATCAGAGTGGACTTCTTATGCATTCACAATAACGAGCACAGAGTGTATGTATGTGTCTGTACTGTATGTGTATAGTGTGTGTACAGTATGTGTGTGGAGGTCAGTAAGTCAGTGTCCATTCCCACACGTTGCCCTTTGATCAAAGGGCCACATTTAATCCGCCCACGGCATGTGTCCGAGCCATATGAGGAGTGGGTGTACTGTGTGTGTATGTGTGTGTGTGGGGGGGGGGGCTGAGATGGATAGGCCCTGTGCCCTCACTGCAATGCCATGGCTAATGGGCACGCAGGTCAGCGGGGATGGACACGCATCCGGCTGTGCGGATATATGTCACCGAGACCAAAAAAAATTCTCTCAGGCCATCGCTCTGACTCACGAAAAACACAAATCTTTGTAAGAGAAAAAAAAGCATATTGGGCCAACAAAACGCTCGCAACACACTTTGGCAGATTCATTTGGCAGAGTAAAAGGGATTGATCTGAGCGTGGCAATTAGGCAAATTTCAGAACTAAGCATCTGGCGAGGCGAGAACGCTTCGCCTGGCAGAGGATTACCATTTTAGTTCCATTTTGAGACGACGCAGCCCAGAATGTGTTATTTCACAGCACTCCAGCAGCTCGGCGGCTCAGGCAAAAAAAACCCGGCACATGAGGGATCTTTGTGCAGCGTTTATGTTGTGTATGTTGATTTCCACAACCTGCAAAGTAAGAGTTGCGCTTTGATTAATGATGATTAGGTTTAATATGTGTGTTCGTAGCCGTGGCGGCCGACCTCCCCTTCCCCGGCCTTTTCTGAAAATGAATCGACGGAGTGAAATGACTGGGATGATAGCAGCCTGCCGATGAGCTTGCTTTCTAAAGTAGGCTGATATAAATGAGAACCATTCCCCCAATTACGGAAGATTAGGTTACCCTCCACCAATCTGAATCCTTAAATCCCTTCTGTTTTTACAGCTCTGTCTGCCGAATGTAATTCAGCCTCGAGACCTGGGCAGAATAGCAATAAAAGAAGGTAGAAACTTTAGCAGTGAAACCAAGGCAGTAAAAATATCCATTGGGAGAGAGCTAAAGCACATGATAATTGACACAGCGCTGTGTTGCACTTGGCTGTAATTAACTGTGTAACAGAGGTTGTCAGTTGGAAAGGGAGAAAGCCCAGACTATCTTAGTGCATTTAACACACTTAAAAGTGCAACATTTATCGTGTCTTTCCAGGCTTCTTCCGAAGGATGCGTTTCAGGTTAGCGTGGGCCTCTCAGCTGTATTTATCCACATCTTTTTACTACAGGCCCAGCCAGACATTATACGCCGCTTCCTTTATCCTTTTCTACCACAGTTTGAACACACGAAAAATCAAAAGGAGCAATTGTTTCTAGGGCGAGCGCAAAAAAAAAAAAAAAAAAAGGAAGAAGCTTATCATCTATTTTTAGTGCGCTTTTCCTCATTGTTGCCTGGGCCACGATTCATGCTTACGTCTAGTGGTTGTGTGCCATAAACTATGTTGTGCTTCGCAGCCAGGCGCTGGCTGGTGACAACTCTCACCCACACATTAGTGATCTATGAGCCATATACCACAGGCCCCCCCGCCGCCTCGCCAGCCGCTTTCAAACGCACAGGACCACAACAGTGTGGTTCTCCCTGTGTGATAGCACCCATATGTGTCGAGAGCACCTGTATTAGCGTAATGCGGCAACCCTTTATTTCTCATCACTTATCGCAACCCGCTACATGCTGTACCGAAAGGGGGGGGGGGGGAGCTCATAAAGATAAAAATCACATTTCACTAGAGGGTGCTTGTGTGACAGTGATATATGCTGTGAGCATCCTGCCACCTCATTGAGATGGGAGTGAGTTCTGGGTGGCTAAATCAATTTGTGCAAAGGCTGTTGGCGCTGGTACTGGTGTCGTGATATGATCTTTGTTGTCCATTTTTAGAGGTCAGCGCGAGCGCAACGACAAGGGCGAAAGAGTCTGACCGCTTTCTCTCTTGTTCCTAGCCTGGTAAATGATCCCGCCCAAGAGGATTGTGGGTAAAGTCAGCCTTGTTTGTTTTGTTTTTTTTTCCTCCTAGGTTTAGACACTATGGATTCTCTATTAAGAATGTACTTTCATCCATTACCGCACGCGTCCTGATAGAGTGTCCAGAGCCAGAGGCGAGCTCCGTCCATGCATTAATCGCTGTAATTACTCAGCGAGGGTGACAGTGATTCTGGAGGTGCGTCTGAGTACATATACCAGTATAGAGGACTGGGGGGCGGGCGGTAGTAGACCAGTCGATAGGTGAACCTGACTCCCTCTGATCTTAGAGATCTCCGGTCAGGAAGAAAAGCCTGCAAGTCAAGCAATTTCCTCATGTCCACCTCATGAGGTATGACATTGTGTGTTATACCATAAAAGCCATAATCTGGGGAATGTTTCTCAGTTCTGTTGTGTGCATATTAGGGCTGTCAGTCGATTAAAATATTCAATCGCGATTAATCGCACGATTGTCCATAGTTAATCACGATTAATCGCAATTTAATCGCACATTTTCTATCTTTTCAAAATGTATCTTATCTTATCAACATGGGAGTGGGCAAATATACTTGCTTTATGCAAACATCATAATCATAGCATAAAAAATATGCTCAAATCATAACATGGCAAAGTCAAGCCCAACAGGCAACAACAGCTGTCAGTGTGTCAGTGTGCTGACTTGACTATGACGTGCCCCAAACTGCATGTGATTATCATAAAGTGGGCATGTCTGTAAAGGGGAGACTCGTGGGTACCCATAGAACATATTGCCATTCACATATCTTGAGGTCAGAGGTCAAGGGACCCCTTTGAAAATAGCAATGACAGTTTATCCTCGCCAAAATTTTGCATACGTTTGGAGCATGATTTAACCTCCTTCACGACAAGCTAGTATAACACGGTTGGTACCAATGGATTCTTTAGGTTTTCTAGTTTCATATGATACCAGTATCCGCAGTCTAGCTGTAAAACTGAGCCCACTACAACCTCCGAAAGATCGATTGCGTTAATAATGCGTTAACGCAAATTTGTTTTAACTAATTTCTTTAACGCATTATTATCGCGTTTATTTTGACAGCCCTAGTTTATATAGCTGAAAACTACACAGCTTTAAATGATAACTTTGGTATTTTTCAACCTGGAGCCTATTTTCCCATGTTTTTGTGTCTAACTCACTAATAGCGACAACATTTTCTGAAATTGTTCCAGTATTGAGGGAGAGCGCTGTAGACACCAAGTGTCTGTCATCATGGAAAGAGTGTCGCTCAAGGAGACGTCTCGTTCTGAAATCTGGCGAGGCGACGTGTTGCTGGAAGACAACGGTGGAATAGTGGAATACATCCATGGTAGAAACACGAGTGCCAGCCGGGCAGAGTTTGTTGTGTTGGAGTACAGAAAGCGTAGCTTAGTGTTATCTAAAAGATTTTCAATGTCACGGCTGAATATTTAGATCATTTCAATAATGTGGACGAGGTCTTTGAAATCGATGGCGGCCCATATTTATTCTCATTGAGCGAGACTTGGACACAATAACAAATAGACCGGATCAAGCGAAAGGTAAGAACAATGTTTTATTTCTCTGTAGGGTCCTTTCTATAATATTATCAGACACTTATAATAACAATCTGAGCCTGTCAGCGGCAAAAATACTTTTAGTGGACGTAACATTACATTGATGCTGCTCACTTGACCTCGCAGCTCGTTTTGCGGTTGCCGGTTACAGCGCGCTCCCTCAATACTGGATTAATTTCAAAAACGTGTTGGCTATTAGTCACACAAACGTGGGAAAATAGGGTCCAGCTTGAAAAATACCAAAGTTACCCTTTAACAAATGCTGTTTGGTCCTTTTGTTGCACATAAAGCGGTGTGTTCCACGCTTTCAGTGCATGCGAATAAACCCCGAAAATAACCGAAGCATTCAAGTTACACAAAAAAAGAGAAGTTCCCTTTCATCAAATTCACCAAGGAAGTCGTCACACCGACCACACTCTTTGACTGACTTGTGATCTCAGGGAAGTGCAGTGCAAAATCACCACAGCAACGACTGCTTAGCAACAAAGATGTTGCCAACATAAAAAAAAAACAAAAAAACAAAGCAAACAAAGAAAAAAAACAACAACAAAAAAGGCAGAGATCTCAGAATTATCACTTGATTTAGTGGGCTGGGATATTATTCTGCCGCATTTGTTTTATAGCGAAGGTCTGCCGCGACGTTGGCAGTGCAGATGTTCAGTGTGAGAGATGCTCGTAAAGAAAAGGAGGCGAGTGGTCAAATCAAGGCTGTCAAGTCAGGGAAATAAAAGCGGAGGAGGGAGAGAGCTAAACATGCTGCAGCTCTGAGGGCTCCGTATTGTCTGTACAAGGGCAGCAGAGTTCCTCTTTGTGTTGTGCTGCTCGAAATGTGTGTTATAACGACGTGAATGTGCCAGTTAATCAGAGCGGCATTGTTGGTCATAATAAGTGAATGGAGTTTAATAGGTGAATGTCTTCCACTTCCCTTCTTATCTCACAGTGACTTTCACTTTCTTGTACCGCCTGCAGCAAGTAATCACGGGAAATATACGACTCAGAGACATCGTTTTTAATTAAAGACAGTTTTTAGAAGGGAGAAAAAAGGGACATTTGGACGTTGTGGAAAGAGAGTTCTTGTGCACACACATATATGCATGTAGAGCCATTTTCTTTGGGTTTGGTTTTCTCATTAATCACAGCAGAACCATGTCTGATACTAGCGTGCAGGAGATGAAACCGGGCTGGAACGGCGAATATTTGAACATCTCAGTGCTGATGTGTGCAAAGCAGAGTGTGTGTCTGCAGGGGAGGCTTTGAAATTTCATCCACTCCATCCCTTTTAACTCTGCGGAGGGGATGTGTGTGTCTCACTCCAGTTGGCCAATGGCTGTTAGGAAGCTCCTGAACACCCCCACCACCACTACCACCACCACCGCCACCCCTCCAACCATTCACACGCACACACCTCGCTATCTTCCTCCCCTCCTCTTCCCAACCCCCCCCCCCCTCCCTCTCTCTCTTCTACTCCACCGACCTGCATTGTGTCAGATAGTTTAATGTGAAATTGCTTTTCTTTCAAATTTCCCCCTGGAAACGCAGGTCGTCGCAAAATGTTACATCTCATAATGGCGTGTTATTGTTGTTCTTTCATACGAGTCCTCGGCTCCTTAGTGCAGGATTTTCTCCGGCACGGAGCTGAGGTCACACTCGGCTATTTTTCCTCTCTGCTGCTGCTGCCGCTTCACCTCTCCTCGCCATCTCGGATTCTACACCGAGCTCTTCCTCTGCTGCCGCTGCGCCCATGGTAACCCCGCTGAAAAATTTATCGCCACCTCACTCTATGATTACGCTGTGCATTAGCGGGGCTTAAATTTAATTTGTCGGCGGGCCCTCGCGGCAGTGCTACGGGCCTGGCCTATCAGAGACACTTTGTAAAGGCCCTGGAAGAGCCTCCCGGGGTGATCCTATCAGTCAGACACACTGTCAGCAGACACACTCAGTTAGTCAGCATTGAGTCAGAAATGTGGCCCAGCCAAGCCACGCGCCACCGTTGGCTGCTCCGCTGGGCCGCTGCTCTGGGCATCAAGCTCCCCCGCCTGCCAATCAAAGCTCCAGCAAGGATGCTGACCTTTGTTCCCCTGTTGAAATGAATGCTCTTCAACAGGTGATCCGACCGACATCCCTGCCTCGGCACCCTCCGGTTTAAATATAGCATTCTCGTCTTTTTTGTTCCACCCTCCCTTCACATTAGCCTGTTACAGCGCTGCTGTGTGTTTATGTCAGCGGCTCCGTAGGATGCGCTCACATTATTTCACATATTTTTAGACTTTATTCAGCACACAATGTCAAACCTCCGACGATCACCTCAATAATAATCACCTGTCCTAGAGTGGCTATTAGCGTCTTCCACTCCTGTGATTTACATTAATACCCGGTGGTTAATGTCATGTTTCTTTACTGAGAGTATGTGGAACATTTAAGTGCGAGGCGGCGCTACCTCCGCAGTTATACGCCATGTGATTACGCTTTGCCTTATTTTTACTTTCACATTTTTCCATCCTCGCAGACGACGATCAAAATAGCTTGATCTGAGGCCACTCAAGGCTGCTTTTATCGCCGCTCGCGGAATGAGAAGGTCAATTTTTAAGGCATTTCGTAGGAGGGGGGACATGTTTAAACCAGCTAGTTACTAAGAGAACCAAGAGGGCCGTATGCTTCCCGCGGCTCTAATTGGGATCCATTTTCATTTTCATATGGTTTTAAATGTCAAGAACAGAGCGCACGCAAAGTGTTTTGAATTTGCTCGCGAAAGGCCTCAGTCCCTGGGTCAGAAAGGTTTAAAGCATATTGGTTTATTACGAAAAGAAGACATACTGTAACGAGGCACTCGGTAGCAGAGTTTTACCATTTGAAAAAGCAGGGAAAAAAGATGATATACTGCTTCTGACCTCATCCGTGGTCCGCTGAGAACATAATGTCAAAAGTTGCCAGCGCCTTTCTTCATTTGACAGAAACAAATCCTCAGGAAGGACTCAGTGGCCCCCCCCCCCCCTCCCCGTGTGGAGGCTGTGCACTCTCTTCATGCCTTTGTGGGTTTCCCCTGGGTGCTCCAGTCTCCCCTCATGGTCCAAAGATATACAAGTTAGGTGGACTGGAGACTCCCAGCTCACCAAATGTATGAATGAGAATGTGTATTTTATAGTGCTTGGTCAAAGCAGAAAGAGACAGTGAAAGTGTCCTCGTGTAGTGGTGGAAGCGCAGTGATGTAGAGACTACATACAGCTTGTGTAGTGGTGGAAGTTCAGTGATGTATAGACTACATACAGCTTCTGTAGTGGTGGAAGCTCAGTGATGTAGAGACTACATACAGCTTGTGTAGTGGCAACCTGGTCTCACCCCCAACTCGTCAAATACCGACACTTGGTCAGTGGCCTTTGGCGTCCTAGGCCCCAAAGCACACTGTAGCGCCGCTAAAGTTGTTATTATTGTTGACCTGTTTTACATTAGTTTTGTTGCGTAAC
The DNA here is from genome assembly GCA_916701645.2 of Sebastolobus alascanus. NCBI lineage: Eukaryota > Metazoa > Chordata > Actinopteri > Perciformes > Sebastidae > Sebastolobus > Sebastolobus alascanus. Next base: position 2,237,742 of record CAKAOJ020000072.1, on the reverse strand, counting down.
TTTCTTATTTTGCTAACGGCAGTTACGTTACAAGCGTAGTTATCTTACGTAGCAAACATACTTATTTTAACCTCAACCACATTCTCTTCCTGAACCTAACCATGTAGTTTTGTTGCGCAAGTAAACCTAAAAACTCAGTAAACCTATGTTGGAAGTTTATTTTGAAAAGAGACTGCATGCTAGGGCTGGGCGATATGGCCAAAATTTTCTACCACCATATAGGTCATTTCTTATCTTGATAACGATATATATATCACGATATAGCATGTTTTCTGGTAATTCAATAAATAAATAGTCTGTATGAAATAACAACATGGTAAGACCTATTTTTGTAGACTCCTGCGTGAATTAAATACTTTTCTCATTTTAAGAAGTTGAGTGCAAAATGAACACAACAGTTTTAAGTGAATTTATAGAGAAAAAATAAATAAATAAAGGCCTAGCCTATATCGCAATAGACACATTATAGGGAAATACATATGATAGACATTTTTATAGTTTTGATGATATACTGTATATCGTCATATTGCCCAGCCCTACTGCGTGCATGTAACGAGCAGAAACTCTACGTTTCCTTTGAACACGAAAGTCTATTTTGAAAAGACACTATGCATGTAACGAGTGGAAAGTGACAACGCTGACACGTCCAAAACTGATGCTAGAGTGGAGCAAAGGAGATAGTAGTGTGACATTGCTATGGAGCAACACAGTCAGACAAGTTTATGGGGGGTTAGATGAGTAAACTAAATGTTGGACCTTGACAAAGGAGTTGGCTTCCCATTTCCCACCAACAGTCAACGCTGGTTTCTTTTTACAATAAACACAACTTTAACCAAACAGTTATTTTAAACCAAACTACAATCTTTCCCTAACCCTAATAGGTCGTTTTTGTGCATAAAACTTAACAAATCTTAACGGTGTCAAATCAGAAAAACGTGAAAAATGTATTTGTGTTGTTCTGGAGAGTATTTACACATATTTTCTCGTTTATTTTGGAGGACTTGTTATAAAATGAGCTAAACTGGTAGATTTCTCTTTGGACCCTCTGGTTCTCTGATCCACCAGATGGTTTGTTTACACAGAACCATCTGAGAAGCCGACGTTGGAAACTGTTTGGAAAAGGGCAGGCACTTTCAAAAAAATACTTGGCAGGCGATTGGATGAACCATCTGTCAATCAAACTCTGTCGGGAGAAGAGCGAATACATCTTTTCCATCGAGAAAAGCCTTCAGTGCCGTTCTTTGCTCTTCTTTCAATAGAGAAATACTCTCCAATTCTGATATAACTGATGCTATTGCAGCTACGCTAACCTCTTCAGGAGCCGTCGGTCTTGTTTAGAATGATCAGTCGCCTCTCCGTGTTGCGTCAAACACACCTAAACCACGCCCGTATCTGCCTGTAGCTCCTCACGGGACGCTGATTGGTCTGGACACAAACGCATTACTTGAAGCCCGATGATGGATTTTCGTGGGATCCTTTATCCCACGATTCTTGCGTGATCTCGTGATAAGGCAAGAATACAGCTGCCGTGCAAGGTAACTGCTTTAACTGCTGTGGATTTGTTTGCTTTGCTTTCACACAACGCTTTAAAATATGAATATATCACAAATATCTACAGTTGACTAATTGCAAACCATTTGACATTTTTGAGCTTTGAAGGAAGGGAGAAAAGCAGTTACCATGCACAGCAGCTGGATTCTTGCGCTACCACTGTCCGGGTTATTTATTTTATTTTATTTTTTTTTGTAAAGATTTATTTTATTGAAAAACAGATGGTGCTTAATTTACAGTGCACCTGCAATATGTTAGATATACAAAGTTTTCATTTGTGCATGAAAAAAATAATTTAAAAGAAAGGAAGAGGAAAAAATTACACATGTACAGATTAGGGCTGTCAAGCAATTAAAATTGTTAATCGCGATTAATCACATATTAATAACACATCTTTTATCTGTCAAAATGTACCTTCAAGGGAGATTTGTCAAGTATTTAATACTCTTATCAACATGGGAGTGGGCAAATATGCTTGCTTTATGCAAATGTATGTATATATTTATTATTGGAAATCAATTAACAACACAAAACAATGACAAATATTGTCCAGAAACCCTCACAGGTACTGCATTTAGCATAAAAATATGCTCAAATCACAACATGGCAAACTGCAGCCCAACAGGCAACAACAGCTGTCAGTGTGTCAGTGTGCTGACTTGACTATGACTTGCCCCAAACTGCATGTGATTATCATAAAGTGGGCATGTCTGTAAAGGGGAGACTCGTGGGTACCCATAGAACCCATTTTCATTCACATATCTTGAGGTCAGAGGTCAAGGGACCCTTTTGAAAATGGCCATGCCAGTTTTTCCTCGCCAAAATTTAGCGCCAGTTTGGAGCGTTATTTAACCTCCTTCGCAAGCTAGTATGACATCATTGGTACCAATGGATTCCTTAGGTTTTTCTAGTTTCATATGATACCAGTATCTTCACTCTAGCCTTAAAACTGAGCCCGCTACAACCTAAAAATCGTAAATTACATTAATGCGTTAAATAAATTAGTGTGTTTGCGTTAACTTTGCCAGCCCTAGTACAGATACATGTAAATGCACTTCAACAATCAAGTAAAATAGTGATAATGACATATTAAACCATCAAACAAAAAAACAACAGCAAAAACAACCCGTAAACAAACAAAACACACGCGTGTAAATATGCACACACAGAGTGAACGCACCAGACCAGAGTTAAATGCAGCAAACCTGTCCAGGTTTAATCAGAAACTTCCACCTAATGCTGCGTACATGTGACCACGAATAGCTGTTAGGAAAATAAATTAATGAAATACCCCGGAGACTGGATTTTGTATCCGAGGTTCAAATGCAATTTTGCTTCCTGTAACAACGTATAATCCCTTGTCCGAGCAGGCCTGTGTTTCTACCTTAAACATCGCTTTCATCCCTTCATTTAATAAATGACACCCAGAGGACGAAACGGGGACAAGTCCCCGCTGACACCTGTGAAATATAGACTGATAATGCTCCTGCCACTCGCTTATTGCCGCTCCCTTCCACCTCCCTTCCGTCTGACAGGCCCGGCCCGACGCATGTATCATAATGAGCGGATCTCTACGCCGTCAATTAGGAGCACCTTAAGCGTGTGAGTGAACTTCTGTGATTCCTGAAAATAAAGGGGAAGAGATGAAGGATCTCTCTCCCGGCTCGCGGGAGCGAGCGCCGGTTCTCCTTCGAGTGCACGTATAGCATCCCCCTCAGTGTTGGCTTGTTTCAGCCCCGACGATTAAACGCAGAGCATCTATTGCTTCTTCGCTTTGTGTATGTGTGCGCAAGTGAATATGCGGTGGCGGTCCCAGGGGTGGTGTGACGGAGAGGAGAAAGGCGTACCAGCTCTTCCGTGCCCCCCCCTCTCTTGCAGATGGGAAAAAAAAACAAAAAAAAAACTCATTCAGTCATTGTCTGCGTGGCTCACGTTGAATGATTTAATTACTTGCTTTAGACTTGAGCAATTATAGCTGAGCAGCACATATGTTAATTATATCTGACCTCACATTTTTGCTGCTCTGTTAATTGTTCGCTTAGATGACATTCGGAGATGACTGTCATTGGTGCCTGCGTATCGGGCAATTTAAGAAAAAACTGACAGGGAAATGGCTGTGTGACAGATTTCGGTCGACGGGAAAAAGTTTAAGCCGCAGCGTTCAGTTCCAGATGGAGGGGTTCACGGCATGTAGGCCTCATGACTTGTCCTTTTAACCCCTGCCTCTGTTGCCAACGGTTACGTACACCCCCTCTCCATCTCTACGGACTGTTTGTGTTTTTATGAACTCTTTTAACAGCGCATATTACAGCTGAGGACTGAGACTACAAACACTGCGCATGTCGGTTAGGGAGGGAAAACTTTTTTTTTTCCTGGACGCAGATCTCACTTCCTGTTGATTATGGAGATGATGTATTTTGTTTTTCTCTCTCGCCATTATTGCCCAGGAAACATCTAAACCCACTAATGTCCCAGTTCAAAGCTCATCCTGTCTGTTCTAATGCATGTTTGCTTTCCCTTCCGGAAGTCCTCGGCTCCAAAAAATCCATTAAAAACAGCTTGCGGATACAAATTGCTACCTGAACTAATACATCTTGTTTAACGACACATGTATTACAATTTTTTTTTTTTTCCCCCCGAACATGGTTTTTATCACACAGCTTATTATCACATTTAATGGAGACTGTTTTCACTTTTGCCATTACTGCACACTGTGGTTTAATTCTCCTGGCAGTGAGGAGGCAGAACAGAAGTTAAGGCAGCGTGGAAGGCAGATACACACAGCGAGCTCTTCAAATTCATTTTGTCTTGTGATATGATTGCAGCTGCGTGACTGCGGCCTTACGAAGCAGTGGCAGGAGAAATGAAAAATACATGTGCCGCTCAACACGATTACATTTGTTAATGCCGCAGTATGTCTCTGCACGCTGTTTCTAATGGACTGTGCTTTTTTGTTTGTCACCTTAAGTGAGCGGAGACGTCTCTTGTTTCACTTCACTACACCGGAGTTGAATTTGGGGAAAATAGGATGAATCTGTGGTGTTTTATTCAGGGGAGGAACGTCTCCTGTGTCAGAGTTTGTGACTTCAGATATGTTTAGCGCAACAGAAGTTGTGTGTGCAAACAGTTGCCACAATTGTACAATTGTTTTCACTGTCCAACCTGAAGTTGAAGTTTAGCTAAAATGAGAAAGAAATAATTAATGCCAAATTATCTCGAGATGCATCGATTGCAATTTTCTTGGCCAGTTCTGATTTTCTTTCTTTCTAAGAACTATAAATGACAGCATACAGAAACATTTTTATAACTTGTCTTATATAGAAAAAAGGTTAATTCAATTGTATGGATTCATAATAAAATATTAACTATTATATAACTTACATTTTCTCCAAAACTGCAGCAGGTTCTTCTCTCACTCTCGGGCTGCCGCAATTAGTCGGCGTAATCGATGACGTTTGCACTGAAAATGCGTCAACATCAATATGTAAAAGCGGCGCATGTTTTTTTTTAAAATATTTTGTCCTTGTAGCTGCTAAATACACTCATAAAACCATAAATTACTCTCCCTGCTACCTTAAAAATTATGCATGAGTCTATCGATTTTCATTACAAACGGGTGAGTGAACTGTAGAAGCATTTGGGGAGCATATTTTGATACTCTATTAGAATGTCTTTATTTAAAATTTCAGGGGTAGCGTATTTCAGTAGACCAATACCGCCTATCAAATGCTTACACCACTTCTCACTAGCACATCTCGATGGCACATATCAAACTATCATCTTGCACTTTAATATGTAAACCTTTGTTTACATTTTGTCTTGTGCTGAATTATACAATGGCATACAGTTTGTCAAAATAAAGTAAACTTAAATGAAATGGTCAATTCGATTTTTTTGAAGGAAAATCACCGTTTAGACTTATCGATTAATCGGTAAAATAGTGGATAGACTAATCGATAGGGAGTTATTTGTTAGTGGCAGCCCTATCTCACTCACACTCAAACAAACCTCATTATATAAGTGCTCCAGGTTACTGAACAAATAGAATCCAACTGAAAAATGAATTGTACTATATCCCACTTTATCTAACAACAACAGGTGCAGCATATCTATACAACAACACACCTAATGTTCAGCCGATAGGTACGCAGTTTGTTTACATGACGTAACAGAAGTGCATATCTAACGGATTCAGTGTGGACAGAGAGCGTCCGATGTAATGCAATGCTAGACTGATCGGCCGGTTTCCGGTCATGGCCGATCAGCTGACGACCGACCGGTTTCTTAAAACGATCGCTGAATTACTTCTCCCTCCACAAATGTCAATAAAATCTGAGGTAGATGAAACATTTCCATGTCTTTGCATGCGAGGCGTAGACTTCCCCGTATGTGAGTTGATTTACCGACATTTCCTTAATGCATCAGTATCAGCTGCAGTATATTAAGCCTGATCCGTTTCTGATTTTGGGTCTTTTTGCCCAAATTGAAATCCAAAAAAGTGTTGTGACTCAGTGAACAGAAAGTGAGTCACACAAAATAAACAACAGGCAGCAGTTTCAGTTAATGAGTGATGCAACCGGAGCCCGATTTGACTTTTAAAGACAGTCGTGTTGTTCATGCAGAGGTTGTCAAAACCTACCCAAAGCCTCCTGCAGGCTGTTTGCTTTCCAGCTGTGAAGCATATTTAAATTGCTTTCCCTTACTTTAATATGCAGCTGTATTATTTAGGAATAAAACATCAGCATGTCACGGAAAATTACTGAGACCATTGCAAACATTTTTATGCAGGACTTAATAACCGGCTGATGTACAATATATACTGTAAGTTTGTCGCATCCCTGTTGGTACGTTTCAGCTTGTATTTGGCAGATTTCCAGACTTGTTCCCCTTGAGATATTAAATCATTTTGTGTTTCTTTTTTTTTTTTAGACTGATGCCTTGTAATGTGGGCACAGATGTTTTGTCCTCTTTGGAACTGTTATGTTACTTTGAAAAGTCACATAAGTGCTGGTTGCCAGACGCCTTTTATAGCTGACAACGCTGCTCATTCAGCCTAATATGACTCACCACAGTGTTTGTAATTGTGATTAAAGTTACTACGAGGAACTTTTAACCGGTTCTGTAACAGTCTCAGTGTAATACTGATGCCTCCATATGACCTACATAAGTAAACGACACCATCAGCGGGAAGATTGGCTATTTTTAGATATTCTTAACTGCCTGTCATCGGGACAGATTCCCCGCGGAATCAGACGAAACGATTTACGGCACGCAGGTTCAACCAGAAACTCCTTCAGCTCAGACTCCAGCGGGGGCTCCAGCAGCGCCGCGGACAGACCCAGATCCAGCTTCGCTTCCGCCATCGACCTGCAGTCGGAGCTCAGGCGGGAGGTGGAGAGCTCTATTACAATAGAATAAAAATAATTTTGCTTTACTTTTGCACTTTGTAGGCGGACGTTTTACTGGCATCCGGTAGTCGCTTTCAGTCCAAAATGGTGTAAGTGTAGCTTCGCAATGGAACAAAAATTGACTCTCACTTCTTGGCAATATACGTTCTTTGGCATCGGTTCCTCCTCCGGCCAGGAGCAGAGCTTCGCCTCGCTGCTCCAACGGTCCCCGCTGGGAGCCGACACCGACATCGCGCTGCTGGAGGTCCGGGCCGTATTACTTGGCCCGCAGAAGGGAAGGGAGGCACGGGAGAACCAGAACCAGGACTGCACGGGGCAGACTGTCAGACCCTGCTGCAGTATAATGAGAGGTTTTCTAAAGGGAGTCTGGTGCTCATTGGAAACAAATCCGCTGCCAAAATCACAAAATGAAAGTTCCTGGTAGTAACTTTAAGTTACTCCAAAGAACTCTTTTTCTATTAGGGGTTATTTTAGATTTTTTGCTAATGTTGCAGTACACTTCATGCTGGTGTGTGTGTGTGTGTGTGTGTGTGTGTGCGCTCGTCTGTTTGGGTTGAGATTCTGAGCTGATGGCAGCACACATTCATTAAGCGCAGTGGCTCAGGCTTCTCCCCACCAGGATCCACAGACAGCTGTCAGTTTAGTGAGGGGCTCCTGCACTGATTGTACGTCAACATTCACTCCGACTTGCACATTCCACTGCACATCTACTTACTTCGACATTTACATACCCATCAACACAGGGCCGCTGCAGTGTGAGCGCCGGCCCGAGTGGCTGTCAGGACCGATTACACAGCTACGACCTTTGCTCCTCCGTGTTTCTGAATGTTAAGATTTATGTCAAAGTGAATGCTTATGCCCGTAGGAATGTGGAAATTAAAGTGGTATTAATTGATTTTTTACCACACCAAGCTGACGTTATATCACCTCGTTATGGTGAACATGTTAGCAAAGGGTTGCCTACTTACAAATCCAGCAGACACACAACAGCATCATCATCATCATCCCATTGCAGTCGTTCTTGTGTCCAACTGATGAATACTAAGTTTGATATTCACTCTTCTTTTAGCTCTGGTTTGGACTTTGGACTAAGTGTTTCATTCTCTTCAGTGGCTTAGCTTTTCTTGTGTCTCCTGTTTGGTGCTTGTTTTGGAGTACAGTGGGTTTATCAGAGCTTGTTTGCTGAAAACAGCTGCCTGCTGCTGCTGGAAATGCTGGTTGAGAGCGCTGCGACTGAACCATAAAATGTGCCATCAAAGTAAAACTCTGAGCTAAAAGAGGCAAGTTTGTGAGAATAATCTGCAAGTTTATCACTGTAAGCGACTCCTTTCACGACACACAGTCATTAGATTCAAGAGCAAATATGAAGATTTCCTGCTTTTCTGTGTTTAATACAATTTTAAACTGAATATCTTTGGTTTTGGACCGTTGATCAGACGGTAGAGAGACTGAGCAATTAATTAATCAAAAAAGAATCATGGACATAATAATCTATAACGCAGATGATCCATTGTTACAGCTTTTCTTTAATTCATTTTCAGTATACAAGTAAAAATATGAGCTTTCACATTAGGGCTGGGAGATATGTCTTATAAATGATATCTCAATACTTTTAGGCTATATTGTGATGGAGGACGGAACCTGCCAATACAAAGAATAAATGAACAAATTAATAAATGACTTGATAAATAAATAAATATGTCATTAAATGTAGAGAAACTAATATTAAAAATAAATGTAGCCATTAATTAATTGATAAAATGTGACATAAATTATTTACTCTTCTGTTTAAATTTACCTTTTGTTTATTTATGCATTTATTTTTATAAATTCTTACATTTATTCATTTATTTTGCATTTATTTTTTATTTACTCATTTATTTTTTATTTTTTTTATTCATTTTTGCATTGATTTTTCATATATTTTATATATATTTTAAAAAAAGATATGTATTAATTTATGTATTCATGCATTTATTTATTTATGCACGGTTTTCCCTTCGCATTTCACCCCTTATTTATTTGCCCAAACTTATTTACTTTATTCTATTTCTATTAAATTGTTGAGGATTATTAAATTCAAAGGAGTGTTTCTATTTTAAATAGCGCAGCTTTTCTAGCCTTTACAGCACTAGTTTTAGACCAATTGCATGATTGTGAATCTTCTCATGTGATGCTACTCAGCCAATCAGATCTGTTCATTCTGATAAGCATTGTGCCTTGCATCAGTGAGTGAGATACACGCACGGGAGAGACGAGACGAGAGACAACAGTCAGAGAAATAAGTGGCATGCTCTAAAAAGAGAAAAGTAGACAGCGAAAACAGAGCTTTTTTATCCAGAATGGATGTTGCATGTTCATTCTTTCCACGGGCAGTTCAAAACCAGTACGTCTCATGTGTTCAGAGACCGTGGCGATCGTTAAAAGCGGTAACGCCGTTTTTGAAGTGGAGGCTGGCATCTTCCGTCGCCTTTTCCAACCTCAACACGTATAAACTCGCTCTGGCGCTTCACTTCTTCCGCTCTCTCCAGGCTCTTTCCCTGCTTCCCTTTAGATACAAAAACACACGCCCCATATGCACATCCATGCTCATACGCCACACACACTCCCCAAGGATGGTGTGTCTGTAGGAGGGAGAGAGCCACGGGAGAAGCGAAACGCCAATGCGAGTCCCATGCTGGCGGCTTAAAAAAAAAAAGACAATATTTATACTCGGTGTTGGCGATATAGTCATTTACAACATCCCACGTAGAACAACCCGCAATACATTGAGCATATTCGATATATCGCCCACCCCTATTTCACACACACACACAGAGAAAGTACTTTACACCCTAACCTCGTGCCATGAGAAAGTTTTACTTGTTTGTTATAATGTATGTCTGTTTTATTTTACCTCAGTGTTCCTGTCTGTTGCTGCAGTAAGGAGTTTTTCTTTTTTTTTTTCATTCATTGGTATTCAGATATGCTGGCCCGAGGTGGCAATCTGTTAAAGAACGTGGAGGGGGGTGTCACCTCTCAGTTAAGGCGGCGCTGCCATGCTCGAGGCCTGGTGTGCTTGGACAGCTGGCCTCAGAGTTAGCGAGTGTGACTGTGGAGGAATGGACGCTAAATAACAGAGCCTACAGCTCTGCCCTCCCGCCTGGCCGGCTGGCCGGCTGGCTGGCTGGCTAGCAGGCGTGACGCGACAGGACGGAGGCCAGAGCCAGCTACAATCCATTACTTTTACCTGAGGAAGAGGGGAGGTAGAGAGAGAGAGAGAGAGAGAGGGGGAGAGATTGAGTTAAGGGCCAGAGCACCTTTCAGCGCTCCCCTCTGCATGCTAATTCCACCCAGCGCTTCGAAAGGGATCAAAATCTGCTGGCTGAGAAACGTGGCCTCTCGACTCACTAAAGGGAGGGAAAAAAAATCCTCCTTCCTGCTTGATGCTTCACTGGCAACCAGTTTGCACACATATGCATATTAACACACAGCTGCACACAGTGTTTAAATCAAGTGTTTTACAGTACGAGTCTGGGGTTCCTGGCTCGTAAGGACACTCAATAGATATGAAGATTGGAACGTGGAAATTCGAGATTTGTGTTCCTATAACTATACATACTCGGTGCATTATTATCACACAAAAAACCCTCTTCTGTTGGCAAAGCAAATCTTCTAAAGAAAGGTAATCTATTTAAAGGGGACATATGCTCATTTTCAGATTCTTACTTGTATTTTGGGTTTCTACTAGGGCTGTCAAAGTTAACGCGATAATAACGCGTCAACGCAAATTTGTTTTAACGCCACTCATTTCTTTAATGCATTAACGCAACTTGCGGTTTTTAGGTTGTAGCTGGCTCAGTTTTAAAGCTAAAGTGAAGATACTGATGTCATACTAGCTTGTCAAGAAGGAGGTTAAATAATACTCCAAACTTGCTTAAATTTTGGTGAGGAAAAACTGGCATGGCCATTTCCAAAGGGGTCCCTTGACGTCTGACCTCAAGATATGTGAATGAAAATGGGTTCTATGGGTACCCACGAGTCTCCCCTTTACAGACATGCCCACTTTATGATAATCACATGCAGTTTTGGGGCAAGTCATAGTCAAGTCAGCACACTGACACACTGACAGCTGTTGTTGTCTGTTGGGCTTGAGTTTGCCTTGTTATGATTTGAGCATATATTTTATGCTAAATGCAGTACCTGTGAGGGTTTCTGGACAATATTTGTCATTGTTTTGTGTTGTTAATTGATTTCCAATAATACATATAAACATACATTCGCATAAAGCAAGCATATTTGCCCACTTCCATGTTGATAAGAGTATTAAATACTTGACAAATCTCCCTTTAAGGTACATTTTGAACAGATAAAAAATGTGATTAATTTGCGATTATTCGCGATTCACTATGGACAATCATGCGATCAATCGCGATTAAATATTTTGATCGATTGACAGCCCTACTTTCTACTAGAACATGTTAACATGCTTTAATGTTCAAAAAACATTATTTTTCTCATCCTGTCTGTCTGAATATACCTGTATTCACCATCTGTCTGAAACGCTCCATTGTAGCGCCTGTCTCTTTAAGACCCCCTCCTGAAAAAGCCCAGTCTGCTCTGATTGGCTTGCAAGAAAATGATGGTGCACCTTTGCAAAGGTAGTTCTCAAGCTCCATGTGACATAGGAAGGAGAGCCAAATCTGAATGGCTTGTTGAATCACAAAACTGACTGGGTTGTCTTATTTCACAGTTTGTGGGTTGGTTGGTTGGCACTCCAGATACCCAAATGTATGAGCACAAGCACTGAAACAGAAAGTTTTCTTGATATGTCCCCTTTAAATTGATGGATTTTTCAGGCAAGTCTGCATTTTGTTGTTTAATCCTTCTGGTTTTGGATGAATGATATAGAAATTACTTGATAAGAAGGGGGGAAAGGGTACTATATGTCTACCGGTCACATACCACGTTTTTTTTTTTTTTTTTTTTTTCCCTTTCCAGATTTATCACTTGCTCAACGATGTCACGACACACACATCCACACTAACACAAATCACCTCCTCCACCCCCTAAAAGTTCCCATGCACGGCAGACAGAGAAACGCGATGAGCATTTGTGCAGAGACCATGAAGCAGAGGGTGATTTTTTGAGGCGCTGCTTAAAGCTATCACTATCGGAGTGGAAAGTACACATGACAACTGGTTTGCAGGTTCCAAATGAGAAACCACCACAAACAGTGTAGGTGGGGGCGGTGGGAGAGAGAAAAAAAAAAAAAAAAGCCGCCTGGATTGGCACCCAGTGACAGTGATAAATTTCACCAATCGTCCAGTGTGAAGATCTGTCTAATCTTTGCGGTGGCTCGCAGCAGGGTAGGACCCCATCACTCTCCCATTATTTGACAACAAAACATCCGCGGAGAGCAGTGAGCCAGGTTCAGTTAGCTACAATACACTCCCCGCATACACAAATACCCAGCGAGGGGGATTATCAAGTAGCCGGCCATTAAAGGGGCAGGCCATTAAAATGCAGCCGCAACCACCTATCCCCACTCTAACGGTGGAGTGGTTGAAAGAGAACAAAACAAAGCCGTCTGTCAATAGCCTTTAATTTTGAATGGAGAGCAAATAAAATTCAATGCCTATAATGGCCTTCATTTTCCTCCAGACTCTTGAAATTGATTCGATGGCTTAATTTGGCGCTGGCAGGTGGGATGGGATTGGCACACATATACGGCCTCATGCAGTTCACCCCAGATGACTCAATAAACAGCTTCTGCAGCAGTTTAGCAACAAAACATTTTTTTTTTTTTTTTTCCTTTCCTTCTTGCGAGGCCATGCATCACCGTCCATATGCATCTATCACGGCCATGTGGCGTTCTGTTGGCAGACACAAGCTCGGCGTTTACACCCAAAATGTTATTTTGATTTCACTGACACAGAGATAATGTTTCATAACACACAGTCAGTCACGAATTAGCCCATCTGTCTGTTTGAGCTCCCCGGTGCTGATGGAGTCTCTCTGTGTTTGTGTACACTGCGAGTGTGTGAGAGCGTGTGTGTGTGTGTGTGTGTTTGACCACAGTGGCTCGGCCCTCTCCCCACCAGGATTCACTGACGGCTGTCAGCTCATTGAGTGACTCCTCCGCAGATTGTATTTGAGCCAAAATCCCGATCCCTCGTCTCGCTGCTCCTCTCCTGCTTCGCTTTCTCGCTCCTCCCCGGCTTGTCGGCGTGCATACTGTATGCTGACACACTCGCACATGTATATACGAGCACCAGCACGCGGGGCGGTGTGCTGTGTTGCAGCTATTCAACAGGAGACACTGGTGGCTATGGGAATCAACCGTTTTTGCGATGGTACAGTTACTATACCATGGCTCTCCTTCTATTATGCCATTATTTTGCAAATCAATGAGTAAAGCTGCTTTATGGGAATATCTGATTTTTACTGGACTAACAAATACACGCATCCCTGTCTGGTAATTTAACCCATACTGCATCAGTTGATTTCCAGAAATGTACTGTATCATAATATATAGCAGCACTGTGACTATCAAATTATTAGGGCTGTCAATCGATTAAAATATTTAATCAGAATTAATCGCATGATCGTCCATAGTTAATCGCGATCAATTGTTAATTAATTACGCATTCTTATCTGTTCCAAATGTACCTCAAAGGGAGATTTGTCAAGTATTTGATACTCTTATCAACATGGTAGTCGACATATATGCTGCTTTATGCAAATGTATGTATATATTTATTATTTGAAATCAATTAACAACAAAAAATGATGAGAAATATTGTCCAGAAACTCTCACAGGTACTGCATTTAGCATAAAAAATATGCTCATATCATAACATGACAATCTCAAGCCCAACAGGCAACAACAGCTGTCAGTGTGTCAGTGTGCTGATTTGACTATGACTTGCCCCAAACTGCATGTGATTATCATAAAGTGGGCATGTCTGTAAAGGGGAGACTCGTGGGTACCCAGAGAACCCATTTTCATTCACATATCTTGAGGTCAGAGGTCAAGGGACCCCTTTGAAAATGGCCATGACAGTTTTTCCTCGCCAAAATTTAGCGTAAGTTTGGAGCGTTATTTAACCTCCTTCCAGACAAGCTAGTATGACATGGTTGGTACCAATGGATTCCTTAGGCTTCATATGATGCCAGTATCTTCACTCTAGCTTTAAAACTGAGCCTGCTACAACCTAAAAATCGCAAGTTGCGTTAATGCGTTAAAGAAATTAGTGGTGTTAACACGCTTTTTTTACCACAGTGTGAACAGTCCCTCTCGGCGTCTTGATACCGACATACTGAGACAGCCTTTAGCATCATGAATGAGACGCACCGGGCTTTCAACTAACTCCAATGTAAACCCATCCGCGTCATTATTAGACTCTCAGAGTAACTGACACAGTATAAAGAGAAAGGAAGTCAGGGTAAGGTGAGAGAGAGGTGTGGATGGTCAAACAAACACAAACTTTCACCCCAGGAGACCGTCGTTCGTGTCCCGTGTGAAACCAACTCAACTTTGAATTATTTTACCGTGGTTGTGTGACATCATTTCCGTACTGTCTAACAGCAGTTACGTAACAAACATACTTATTCGAACCTAAATCACGATCGTTTTTAACTCTAACCAAGTAGTTTTGTTGCCTAAACCTAACCAAGTAAACCTAAATACTAAATAAACCTATGTTGGAAGTTTATTTTGAAAAGAGATCGTATGCATGTAAGGAGCGTAAACACACACCGTCCCTGACTCGTCCAAAACTGACGCTAGAGGGGATCCTAGAGCGTCATAGTTTGAAGCGTAGGGCCACTGACCAATTTGACGAGTTGAGAGTGAGAATGTGTTGACATATCAACACCCCAGAAAGGTATTTGTTTTATCAAATTTACTCCCGGACTACGCTTCCTTTACAGTTTCTGTCTGTACGGCGTGTCTGGTGTGTGCTACATGTGTCGAATGATGTGACGCTACGCAGCCACTTAACACCTCCATGAGTTTGAAGGATTAATAAATGTCAAAACGCTGCTCAGCTGTGAGACATCTCTGCAAATATATCACAGTGTCGATTAATTTATCCTCCATCTTGATGGTCACAAAGAAAGCTGAATGTTAGCCGTTCACGTTGTAGGCCTTGCATCCATGTAATTGGCCAGTGCAGTGCGTTGGTGGATGACTCTACTTTGCTATTTTTTTTTTGAGGTGCCTATTTTTTTAGACGCATCACTGACGTCAGTCTGGTGCTCCGAAAGTGGAATAAATTCATTTTGGTCTCTTCTTTGGGAGAAAAATAAGATGACGTTGCACCATTGTTATCCTTTGACACCTTTTTGTACAGTCCTGTCAGCTTTAAAATGTCTTTCTTGGATGGAACTGGATGTTCCTTTTGGTATTTTCAGGACTGAGTGTGAGTGAATGAATGTACAGTACCTGATGTTGATATTTGTATTCTTTAAAGCAATAGTAAAGTTGAGAGGATACACTATATGATTTTGGTGCGATTCATCTTTTCTTTGTTAATTGAATATTATTATTACAACAACTATTTAAGCTTTTTATTATGGTCACAACGTTTTCCTATGTTGCTGTTTTTGTGCAACACTTTAAAGGAAACATCTTCAGTGATTTTTCTCCTGTACATTACTGCGAACAAAGCTCATGTAAACCTACTTGTTCGTCCCTCTGTCTCATCAGACTCCTTCTCTCCATCTTCTCCTTATTCATTGTCAGAGAAGAGGTTGAAAGCCTTCACGCTGGAAGTCTCGCATTGCTGAACAATTTTGATCAGTGTATGAATTTTTAAATCTGAATCCAACAGGAAAAAATTGAGTTCAGCTCTGAATAAGGAATCAAAGCTCTTTTGAGTATTTTTTCACATCCTCTTCCTTGTCAAGCTCTTCTTTTATTGTCTTTTTCCCCCTTGTGCTCCCTCTCTCTCTCTCCTTAAACCTCACCCATCGCCTCCGCACACCATTTTCTAAACAAGTGCAAAAAATATGATGATGCCCAGATTGAGAGCCGGTGCGATTTACATGACTGATTACAGTGTAATTTCACACTTATTTGCATGGATCTCCTCAACATCGTCGCAGAGCTAATGGATTGTTAGAGCTCTGCAGCCCGGGCCATGTAAATGAGGATGAGCAAGATGGAGTGAAAGACGAGAGAAAAAAAGAAGACAGGAAGGAGACAGAGAGGCAGATAAAGTTCAAGTTAAAGTTCAAGGTCATTTATCTCCATAGCCCTTCATCACGCCAAGTCTCGAAGGACTTTAAAGGGACAGACAAAAAAGAAAAGAAAAGAAAGACGGGAGCAACAAAAAAAAAAATCCAAAACAATTACATCCAACTAATCAGCAACCAATCACAAAAGAAAATGAAACAGTGTTTGGAAAAGGACGTGGCTGCATACCAAACCTTCTAATCAGCATGAGAAAAAAAACAGATTGATGCTTTATTACACTCAATAAAATAACTCTCCTCTTCTCAGCAAGACCAGTTTCATTAATGTGTAGTAAATGATTGTTCAGGGAGTTCAAACTTCGTTATAACTTCAGTATTTCCCAGGTGGAGATTATTAAATTTAAACAGGTTGCACCAAACAAACTAGTTTTTATATAAAGATTAGCTGCTAGTAAACATTTACACCCAGTTG
The DNA here is from genome assembly GCA_916701645.2 of Sebastolobus alascanus. Lineage (NCBI taxonomy): Eukaryota > Metazoa > Chordata > Actinopteri > Perciformes > Sebastidae > Sebastolobus > Sebastolobus alascanus. The sequence continues at coordinate 2,221,131 of CAKAOJ020000072.1, read as the reverse complement.
TAACCTTAATGTAGCTATCTGACAACAATAGCTTGCTTATGTATCGCCTGTATAGAGTATATGAGGTAATTTAGTTGACATATCTGACACTTGATCAAAATGCTGTTTAATCCTGATTAAAAGACTCCACTCTCAACCGTAACCTTAATTAACATCATAGCAATTTTCTAACTAGATCTCCCTTGAATGTTAAAGAAACTGGGAACAAGAAAATTGAACTCAATTTACAAAATGCTATGCCAATAATGCTAGACTATAAACCAAATAAATAAACCAAATAAAATCAGTTGGTGAAGTTGCATATTCAGATGTTCCTTTCACCATAAATTGCATAAATACTATTGATTCTGAAACCCCATATTTCTCCATTTATGTATACATTCAACACATTCTCACTCCCAACTCGACAAATACCGCCGCTTGGTCGGTGTCCCTCGACATCAGAGACCACGGGGGGTACCCTTCTTGCGTTACTTTTGGACGGACCAGGGAGGGCGGGTGAATATGTGCTTGTTACATGCATAGTGTCCTTTCAAAGTTATCCTTTCGACTAACGCTGCGGCTGGGTTTGTTTTGGAGTTAGCTGAAAACCCGGTTCGTCACATGCTGTTGCTAAAGGGCCAATGGGCACTTAAGCCAACGGCGGTATTTGACAAGTTGGGAGTGAGAACGGGTTGATATATTAATCAGAATTGGACAATAATGCAGCTTACGATTTACATCCAATGTCAACGTCCCAAGTATCGTGCTGGAGGTTGGATCCTTTAAAAGAACATTGAGTAGGATTTGAACACAACATTCAAAATTGGACCCTCCTCCCCCGGCTCAACAAGGGTTACAGTGCTCGCAAGGCGGAGAAGGCCAACCTCAGATTCACTCTCGTTTTGAAACGAACTTTGTCCGCTTGTCATTTCTCATCACTGTATGTGGGGCGGTTGTATCCGCACGCTTCCTCTTGGATGCGTGCTTACAATCTGGCACCTGGTTGCTAAGTTTTTATAGATGTTGACGCCCAGAAACATCCCGAAAACAGCAAAATAGAGGAAAATAGAAAAATAGAAGCCGAGGGCTGCAGGGTCTCTGCAGATACAGACACCACCACACACTTCTAGTAGGTCAGATGTGATGATTGAGAGGGAATGATTTAGTATAATTTTGTATTGAGAGATATTTTTGTATGAGTCTATCTGTGTCCCTCTCAATCATCACTTCTAATGGTCCTACTCATTCTGCCTTCAACAGACCTAAATTAATGTGTTAACCATAACCACAATTTTCCCCAAATCAGAACTGATTAGATGTAGATGCCCGACCGTAACTATACCTTAAACGGCAAATTTGCAGATTTTTAACCAGCTTTGTATCGTTGCAATGTGGGTGGCATGTTCACATGAACGATGTCCGGCTTCCCTTCATGTTAGCGGCGCGAGAGTTCCCCGCTCCCTCGCTGGCAAAAGGCTGCCGGATGATGCAAAATGACCCGTTTCATCATTCACATTTTTCTATCATGTATTGTCCTGTTTGTAAGTTCCTTTTTACTATGTCTGCCTCAGGAATTGCGCCTTGGGGATAAATAAAGTTTATCAAATTGAATTGAAACTTACCCATATCATATTTGCTATGTGCAGATATTGTAGGAAAAAAGAAAAGTAGAAAGACTTTAAAAGCTTTGGCATTGGATATCACAAAACATTGTCTGTAAACGTTACCCAACGTTTTACAGAATTGTCCGGTATGTTGTGTTGAGTTGATTTAACTTTATTGCCATTACAACAAAAGTTGTGAGAAACTTGCTTTGGTGAGCTCGTAGTGCTGTAGGACGGGCAGGATAGCATTCAACTAATCACATTAATTAAACCATCAATAAATGCAATACATATAAAAACACATGACCAAGACTGTTCTAGCTATATTTAAAAATAATTGGTTGCTCAGTTTAATGTATTGCATACTCCTATTAAATCTAGATGTTATGTTACAGCTCAAGATGTTCCTGTGACTTCCTGTTTACATTGTTGATTGCCTTTAATAGAAACCACTGTATACATTATTAATTCATGCACATTCCTTAAGTTTTAACAATGGTTTAGTCAATCACTATTGAAACTATCTAAGAGTTACTAAGACTTCAGGAAGGACTTTAAACTTTACAAAGGTTTACGCAATAATAACGCGTTAACCCAAATTCGTTTTAATGCCACTAATTTCTTTAACGCATTAACACATATTGCAATTTTTTAGGTTGTAGCGGGCTTAGCGGAACCTAAGGAATTCATCCAACCATGTCATACTATCTTGTCGCGAAGGAGGTTGAATAACGCTCCAAACTTGCGCTAAATTTTGGCGAGGAAAAACCGGCATGGCCATTGCATATGTTAAAACCAAAAGTTATCTTACAGCTTGAGATGTTCCCGTGACTTCCTGTTTACATTGTTGATTGCCTTTAATTAGAAACCACTGTATACATTACTAACAACTTTACTGGGTAGACACTCCTTATGTTTTAATGGTGGTTTAGTCACTATTGAAACTAGCTAAGAGTTACTAAGAGTTCAGGAAGGACTTTAAACACAAACTTAGTGATGTGCTTATGAATAGCTAGTGCAACCCTGTTCAGGTGTTAATCAGCTGCAGTCTTCAAAACATATAAAAAAATGTCAAGGTATTAAAGCGTATAAAGATACATACCGGATGCATGGATTGGATTTTGTGCATTATGGTGATGTTGAAGGCTGCAGAGGTTTTGTGTTGCTGCTGTCAGCGGTCAGATGTGTGTCACAGGGTCTACATATCTGACTGTAAAAATGCACTAAAGCAGTGCAGCTCTGCTCAATAAAGCGCAGTATTTTATTTTTCTCTACAGATGCCATTTATAGTTTTGTCTGAGAATTTCATCAGTGCTTTTATGAGAGGTTGGTCGTATTTGACACGCTTTTATGAGGCCAGTTACTTTTTATGTGAAGCCTTCAGTAGAAATGTTGATGCGGTATGATTGCTGGATTGGGAAGTTTATAGGGATCAGTGGTTCTGTCCAATACACACAGCCTCTGTTTGACAAAAAGAGAGCTCATCATTTTAACTTTAAATACATGAATATCTAATTTAATTTATTAAGGATTAAACTCACACTGTGTTGAACATTTTCATTATTTTGTGATTTTAGCACGCTTATGTTGCTATCTTCTTAGAGTCTCCTGAAAAGTTTTTTTTTTTTTTTTTCTCTCCAACGGCCCCCTTTCTCTTTCTTTTCTTGCAATAAGTAATTAATTTCCACTTGTTGTCATTAGTTAACCAGTTAAAAAAAAGAAGTATGGCCGACTCCATGCAAATAGTGATTAATTGTAGTTGGCTTTAGTCCATTTGTTCTCATGGAAGCTGTACAGGGCAGCTCCTCGGGTGATTCATTCCTCCTGCTTCCAGAGATATGTAGCTCGTCTGCCTTTTCATCACCCTTTTTGTTTCTCATTGTTTCCCTTCACTTTCATCATAAGCCGCATGCTAATGTACAGTGCGGCCGGGGTAGAGGCTGGAATATATCACAGTCTGATTACATTCTATAAATGGGATTTGTGGCTATTTGCACAGAGGAAGTGTCACAGCGACATTAGATATCAAAAGCGGACTTTTCTGCGCAGGTAGAGCCGCAGCAGGTTGTCAGGACGTCCGTCTGCTCTGCAGCAGCTCGCCGTCCTGACGGGCGGACGCTGCTGAGGGAATTACCGGCCGTCAAGGGGAAGCTCTATTAGAATATCTGTGATGGATCCCAGAGTGAGAGTTGACGTTGAGGCTTTTTTTTTTTTTTCGAGTGATTTTTTTTTTTAGGTACCTTATGCATAAATGGTGCAATTCAGACTGCTACTTAAGCCCTTCGCAGAGGTGCTTAAGTCTTTCCTCGCACACAATTTCCTCCCCGCTCATTCTGACATTGAACTGAAGTGCAAAGCCGTGCTGCTCCCAGCAAGTTGCACACTCACAATGGTCCTTTGCATTATTTAAAGGTTCCTATGAAGTCCAATACTGTTGTTTCTGACCTATATTTATATAATCTGAGATCCTTTAGTTTCCTAAAAGGAATCGATTGATTATTATAATTTTATACACATGCACATTTATACCTGACACTTTACCTCTAGGAACTATAGATTACTTAGTTAGTTAAGCGTTATTTATTCAGTAAGTTACTGAACTCTTTACATCTATACAAAAAGACAATTCAGTCACCAAAGCATCACCACACACAGATAAGTTACTTAAAACAGTCAGCAAGTTAGACTTTAAAATAAAAAAAGGGGTCTGTAACTTGAGGTTGTTGTGCAACTCCATGTTTGTAGGAGCTGTTAATGCTAACCTATCACAGAAAGATTTCACCTCAGGAAGGGAGTTTATCTTGGAAATTTCAATCACAATCTCAAAGACTGATGTTGAAAGCCATGACCTATCTTTTATGTATTTAAGGATCTAAGTATTGAGAGTGGGAAATTGAAGAGATCATAAAAAAACTGAAAACTGAGTAGAAGTTTCAACTGTGTAATCATCAACTTGGAGTTAATTGTAATCATGTCAGCCTAATTTGTTTGTCTCCTTTTTATCACATAAGATTATAAATATAAAAGAAAAGATCTACATTTTTTTTCTTGATCATTTTTAAGCCACGTCAAATAAAAGAAGTGGTATGATTTGCTGTTGTAACATCTACATTTTAATCTCACGTGTTACATTAAGGTGGAAGTATGCACATTTGTAAAGTATCATGGCCCTTAAGGACAAAGCACAAACACTAAGAGAATGCATATGTGTGTAGGTGTCGGGGAACACAACACTAATCCAGTTTCCATGCTACAGGAGAGAGATATAAGAATTGTAAATCGATCAGAACCAACCAACGCACTATTTCTTAACTTACATGCATTAAAATGTTGCGATGTAGTTGATCTCAAAACTGCAGATATAATGTACAAAGCACTAAATCATTTGCTTTGTAACTGTATTCAGAGAGGTTGTTTGTAATTAGAGAGAGCCTTTATGAATTTAGGGAGATGGGTATGTTTAAAACAACAATGACAAAGAATAGATGTATATATGTCAAAGGAGTTAAGTTGTGGAACGGTTGTGCAAAGGAATTAAGAGAGTGTAGTTTACCTTGCAAATAAAAATTAATAGTACAACTTATGTATAAAACTGAGGTTAATCATACCTCGGTTTTATCCGTGCTTAAGAACCTTTTTTTTAATTTAAAAACAATATTATTGTGTATGAAATGTTTGGGACTTTGTTTTTGGTTTGTTTTTGTTTGTTCTTGATTCTGTTTTGTTTTTGTATAGCCTAAACCTAGTAGTGAAAGAGATCCTTATTAGAATATGCTAGTAAAAATAAAAAGGGTAGGTATAATAAGCTTAAGTTTCAGCCTACACCGTTTGGTTAAAAAAATGTGTTGGTTTTTTTTCTATTTAATTTAATGCCTTTTTGTTATGTATTTTGTATTGTGTGCATTCCTTTTGGAAAATGAATAAGGACCAAAATAAATGATTAATACTACACTCCAAATTCAGAAATGCAGGAATTACCTCGACACATACAGGAGTGAAAGTACACAACATTAAAAAAAAATAACCTCCACATCAATAAATGCTAGAGATATTGCATAAAAAAAGTAAGAACACAAACAGTGATAGAAATCCAGAAATGTCCTTACAGGCCTGCATAATGGAGGTATTATCTTCCTGTGTTTACTTTACAAAATATCAGAAAGTTAGTCAGTTAAAAAGGAACTCAATACCAAGATATAAAAAACAAACGGTGACCAGAGGGATTTCAACAAACCCCCTTCGACACTTTTAAAAATCTTGTTATGCTGCTGAATCACTAGCAGGTCTAACCTGCTGTACTGCAGCTCCAACGCCTCTCCACCACTTACTGTACCGTACCTCGGTCCAGTCTGCACCTAAACCTCCACACTGCCACCCCCTCCTCGCTCTGTACTGTACTCTTTATCTCTCCCTCTTTGTCTTCCTCTCTCTGCGTGTCTTCCTCCCTCCTCCTCACCGCGGTGGGGCTCTGCCAGGGGCTTGTGATCGGATTTAGCGCCGCGTTCTCACTCCGTCTCCCAGAGATGAGTGACAGATGGTGGCCATTAGTGTATATTCCATGCATCTGTTGCAAGGCGCTAATTTATCTCATTAGGGGAACGTGTGGAGGGGGAGGAGGAGTGTGTAGGAGCGGGATGGAGCATTTTATTATGAGTGTAAAACACGGGGAAAGATGCGCCGAGCTGGCTGATACACGGAGAGAGGAATTGGGCGGAGCGCGAGAGTCTCGGAGGTCACGGCGTACAACCATTAGGCTTCAAGACTTCCTCTCTCTCCGTGTGTGTGTAAAGGCATGAGTGTGTGTTTGTATTTTATGGGTCATTCTGAGGGGCGAACCAGACAAACCCACTCCCATATGTGCAACCCATCCACAGATTGGCACTCACATAAGCAGCCACACCCCCACACACCTCTGTCATACTGCATATTTACATTAAGAAAGGCATGGCGTGCATATGCTCAGGCTTAATTAATGTTCCACTGTGCTGATATGAGGCTGAGTGCTTGTTTGTTGGGGGATGGGCCGACAAAGTCTGATGGGTAAACCATTAGTGAGTTGACTGTGTGGCAGGTTTTTGTAGCTTTTTCCTCAGATCTTTCTCATATTAATATATTTGTTATGCCATAGCCATGGGAAATACTTGTTTCTGATTGGCTGGCAGGTATCTGTTAAATCGTAGCACAGGACTAACCCGTGTAGTTTAAATTAGGGATGTCACAATAACAGAAATTTAGTAGTTGATACCAATACCGATGAAATTCCACAACGATACCAATTCGATACCGCAGTAAAAAACAAAAGTAAAACAATAAATCCCATGTACTTCAACATACACTCCTTTATTACCGTTTTCATACAGGTTTTTGTTGAAGTTAATCAGGTCATAATTCCCTCTCTATTATCTATTATATATTGATGCGAAAACATCTCCTTTACTACTTTATTTATTCAAGTTTCTTGACAAAAACTAAATTTTCCAAGATTACATTTGAACACATCATGATAACGTTAGAATTTACCTTCACCCAATATTCATTTTTACTGAATAGAGTCTGAACGCATCATAATGTAAATCAAATGCACCTCCCGCTACCGTTAGCTGTATGCAGGACTGTGCTGCTTACCGGCTGCTAACTGCTAACGTTAACTAGCGCTCGTCCTGCTGACTTCAACACATATTTGTTGTTCACAATGTAGCATTATCGGAGAAAAAATTGGATGCGTCGATAGTGAGTTTACTGCGTCCCAAACACATTTTCTGTCATCCCTGGGACGACGGGACGCCGTTAGTCTCGAGCCCTGATGGTACCTACTGTACCTTCGCTACTGTAGATAAACGAATACCGTCGCGTGTCCGAATTTTGGCATTGACTTGGTGCCAAAGTATCGGTTCTCGTGACATCTCTAGTTTAAATTGCTGCAAACCATAGCACTACTACCAAAAAATAACCCCTTGGTGAAACATATCGACTACAAACTATGGCTGCATTCACAAAAAGTTGACCTCGCATCCTTTTGCGTGTTTTTTTAAAATCAGTCAATGCGGACAAACAATCACTCATAGGACCTGGCATACTTGTAGCATGGCGTTACACAAATGGGCCATTTAAGTGACACTCCCACACCGCTGCACAACCCTGCGCTCTTCACAATGCCTGATTTGGTGTGAATACAGCCTAACTTAAAAAAAAAAAAAATAAGGTTTATGAGTGTGACTTTGTGTCGTGGCATTCTTCAGCCCAGTCCATTATTTTTGCATATCCGGACATCTTGTTGTGCGTTATTGCTTCCTTTGTTTTAAAGCTGCTTTAATCGACCACCGGGGGGCAGCAGAACTCGCCGAAAAAAGCTGACATATTTATAACCCTCCGCAGTGAATGTTGTAGCCAATAATACATCCAGCAGGCACAGAACAACATAAGCATTGAAGTTGTGTTTCTGTCACTCTCATTTTAACTCTTGTTTGATCTCCACCACCTCCTGAGAAATACATATGTGGCTGTTTAACTGCTAGATGTTGAACCTTCTTCACAAGCTAGCCGCTTACCTTTACCGCCTGCTGTTTGGAGCCGGGCATATCGTGTACTGTGGGTTTAAACAGCTGCCTGCTGGAAACAGCGTTGATGAGAGCATAATTTGCGGACTCTAAAAATGAGCTAAAATACAAATTAAATGTGATTCCTGTTGTTGTGGCTGCGGTCTTGATGACGTCAATCAATCAGCGCATCCAGTGCTGTGACAGATTTCTCCTCGTATGTTCTCTTAATGAAGGCTGATTGATTCTTCAGCGCTGGTTGTTAGTGTTCCTGCTAAATAACCAGTTGAACGACAAGTTAAATGTGACATTTCCTGTTGGGCAAAGTACAGAGCTGCCTTCAAGCCTTCATGGTCTGTCTATACAGTTCATCAGGATCACTGTTATGGTACAGCGATCAGTGTGATAGACAGAGGCACTCGTATAATTTAACCGCTATTACTTCACGCCTGCGTGTGTAACTTCCCGTACTACTCCTTCCTCTCTCTTTACGTTTCGCGCAGGTACCGGTGACAGCTCCGTGTTTGATTTAAGGGCAATAATGGTGCATTAATGAAAACCTGTGTCCAAGCCTGTCATGTTGCTCTAATTAGCCCTGAAAAAAATTATACTAAAATGGTGATACATGCATTATTTTGACATTCATACTCATTACTACATGAATTTTGACACGCTCGTGAAATTAAACAAAGGAAAAAAAGCAGGGGAATTGCAGAGGAGATTGGCAGCCTCCTCCACATTGTACATTGTGGTAGTTACAGGAGGGAGCTGAAATCCTTCTAGCTATGTTTTCCATCCAAGACTTTAGTTCAGAAAACACCAGCTGAGAATCAATTTTAGCCCAACAGCTGGAAACTGGACCAGACTGTGAACTGAGGAGGGTTTTTTTTAGACAATTGCGAAAATGAGCAAATAGACTTGGAATGAAAGAGCTCAGATTCACTAGTGTGGACAGAGTGGGGGCAGTAAAAGGCTAACAGACGAATTAAATATATTTATCTTTTGCATCAAAAAGGGGCTGAAATAGCAGTATCTTCTTTATTATATAAAGCTAGACGGTTTATAGGAAATGTGGTCTGGAAAAAAAAAAACACCAATATGAGTTGGAGGCTTCCAATCATTTGCCGCCACGGTCTCATTTGTTTGCAGTAATTATACCAACATTAGGTAGCCTAATTACTTCAACAATAACACACTGACGATTAAAAAAGTAAAAAATGTTGCACCACAGCCAGAGCGGCCAAAGGTGGCACATCATTTATCCTCCTTACGGGCTTAAAGTGCAGTAGTGAGCATGTTTAAATTTCTGTCCAAAGTGTTAACTAAAGTGGATTAGAGAGGCCTGTACTCTGTTCACAAACTCCCTAATACCTCCAAAAAGATTGTTTCAGCACATATTCATGAATAAAGAGCGAGTTTAAGGAGATTTGGCATCAGGGCTCTTATTGACCCGTCTTCAGTGTACGGTTTTGCAGGGCTATCTGGGAGCCCAAGGGAAGGATTTAGCCTGCCCAGGAAAAATCTAATATTTCTCCACATTAAAGTCAAATAAAAGCCACCTGGCAGCCCCTGTGTATGTGTGTGTGTTTGTGTGTGTGTGCGTGCGGTGGGGAGATGATACAGTGGTGACCTACAGCCATTCACCGGAGCCCGAGTTAAACACTCTGGTTCGGCCTCCTGCTATCTGCTCCGGGTGCCACAAGAGGTGACACATTCTCATAAGCAGGCGGGAGGCCTCAGTGGGTGTTGATATGCTGTCGATTGATGTGTGTGTCTGAGTGGGGGTGTGTGTGTGTGTGTGTGTGTGTGCCTCAGAAATGCATCTTGCTGTACGTGCAAGGGGTGATGCTGGGTGAGCTGTTCTTGCAGTTGCATGTTATATTTAGGATACAGGCTCCGAATCTAGTGAAAGAAGACACATTGAGGCGCACTTTCCTGTTTATTATTGCATGGAAAGCATGAGTGAGGAGGCCATGGCTGCATTTTAGGTTTTTGGTTTGATTTGTAATTCAAGTAAAATGCTTTCTAGGTATTTTATGAGTTACTGTATGGATAGGAATCATTAAAACATGGGTGAAAGTTGAATTTAAAATAAATGTATAAATAAGTTCAGGTGAAAGTTTGAAGCACAAACACTGCAGAATAAAACAATTTTGTTTTTTGGACCAAAGAAATTCTTAGTCGACTAATACTCATACGATTTTGTTGATTTAATCGACAGATCTGTAAAGAATCACACAAAAGCACCACTTTAAATATTGTGTTTACCAGAGATGTGCTCTCACAGTAAGTAAGAGATAAGTCATTCAGAATGAAAAAAGCATTAAAAATGACTAATCGACTTAAGAAATCTTAGTCGACGAAGACCAAAACGACCGATAAGTCGACTAAGAGGGCCCAGTCCTAGTAATTTTACAGTTTATTGTTGTTTATATCTTATAATGCACTTGCTATTCATTTTTCTCTTCACTTCTCTGAGCATGTTCTGAGCCGAGGACCGCGTTTACTGTTAACTGTGGTGGTTTAAAAGTAACCTCTTTTATAACTGTTCTGCCTTTTCAAGTTTCGAGTTTCAAATTCTTTATTTACTAATACAAATGGAGATAAGACAGAACAGAAATAGTTTGTATCTTATACAGAAAAACACCCCGTCAGGCAATCCCGTCAGGCAAGAGCCAGCAAAACGAACTAGCAAGCAAAGCTACAGCAACATAAAGTGACAACAAACGAAAAAAAGAAACCAAACAATACAAAACGACACAGCTATCAACAAGGCAAGAAAAAAAAAGACAGATACAATAATTATCTAATTAATTTAGGAAAAGAAAGTATAAGGGGGGTTACAGTAGTCTCTACAGGTCATAAACTTACTGTTTGTAAGTACATTAGTCTAACTTCATGCTTTATTAAAGTACAAAACTTTCATTTGGTCACTACTCCATCTATTGTCTTCAGGACTTGGTTGCTAAGATGGGTGACCATACTGAGTTATACTTATCTAGTATGGGTGGGGGGGGGGGGGGGGGGGGAAATCAATACAGCATCGTATCGCAATATTGTATCGATACAGGGACGTCAAGTATCAATCTTTCAATATATAAACTATTAACCTCTTAACAATCCGACAGCACGCCCAGCCGCTATTCTGTCTTTCATTTTAAAGCTAGAGTGAAGATACTGGTATCATATGAAACTAGAAAACCTAAGGAATACATTGGTACCAACCGTGTTATACTAGCATGTCGGGAAGAATGCTAAATAATGTTCAAAATTTTTCGCTAAATTTTGCTGAGGAAAAACTGCCTTGGCCATTTTCAAAGGGGTCCCTCGACCTCTGACCTCAAGATATGTGAATAAAAACTGTGAGATGAACAGAAAACTGTATCTTATGAAATAAAACAGATGTTGACAAACCAATAATTTGCAGTCGAAAAAAAGGTGATATATTGCAATATATCTTATCGCGAATCACGTAATATTCTTGTTTTGCCACATTTTTTTAAAATCAGCAATTTATTAATCACTGGCAGCAATACAAACTGATCTTTACATTTTATACACACTGTATAAAAGTATACCTGAAGTACTGCAATAATGCTGGTAGGCTTACAAAGAAAATCAGTACCAGGATACAAGTGAATCAGACGCATCAAAAAGAACCACAATGAAACCAACAAAGTAAATACATTATAAATGAATGAACTCTAAGGTGGTCCCTTTTACACAAAGAGTGACGTTGATATCTTCTCTTTGACTATCGATCTCCAGCTGATCACAGGTGGACTTGGATGGACTTGAAAACTTGTTGTTTGAGTTCAACAGGCACAATGGATAGCTAAGGATTTACGTGGAGATGGATCACCCGACACACAGAGGCTGCTTTAGTATGGACACTGCACTTATAATCCTCTGGACACAATTACTGAACACTCCCACAAGCAGCACCTCCAGCATTTGGAGTTTGGCCTGCCTCATTTAAAAAATGCTTATGTTTTTCTGACAATTGGCGGAAAAGTTTAAAAAAAAACATGAGCCTCAAGTTGTCTTTCATTGTGAAGCTCTGTTGCTATTCTGGAAGAGTTTACATAAACTGTACTGAGTATACAGCGTTGAGGGTTTCAAGGACCAATTGCTACATGACAAATAACAAAACGGAACGAGGCGCAGAAAGGTTTGATCGAAATCTCAAATAAAATCACAAAAAGAGTCTGAACAGAGTATATAATCTGGATTTGAAATGTTCCGGTATGATTTAGCTCCGTCAATCTCCTCTAGTGGGTTGCCTCGAGTTGCTCCTTTTTTGCTCCTTCTCTGTGAGTCATGAAATAACATTGTCAAGAGATTTCATCATTTCCTGTGTAGTAGCTCATTTGGGAAAATAAGTGAAAGGTTGTCACAAAGCAGAGAGGAAATAATGCACCACACCGGCCTCGTTAAATCAACCTTAACACCTTTTGGGATAAAAAACTGACGATTTTTGTTGCGGGTTTGGGGGGGAGATTTATTGCAGAATGGCAGGATCTTTATCTCGTTTTTTTGTGCCGCCTTGGAAAGCGTTTTGTTCGTATCTCTGTGTACTTGTCTCGGTCTGCCGTCACATGTCTCTGTGAAGCCGCTGTATCGTGTGTTCCCTGCTGCCTGCAGCCATGCTGGATGAAAGCGGCGTTGGTAGCAGATGAGGCTCAGATGCGGGCGGCCTACAGTGAATCAGTGAGCAGCGACTTGTCTTTATGGGGGCCAGGTCACGAGGAGGTCTCCTTTCATGACGGTGACAGATGTACAAGGAGATGCACATCACTGTGTGTGAGTGTGTGAGTGTGTGAGTGTGTGTGTGTGTGTGTGTGTGTGTGTGTGTGGAGGAGTGACTTCTTTTTTGGATTTTTTTCATTGATCAAATTAGACCTTCCCATAGATGAGAATGTTCATTTAAATGTCAACACTCATATTAGCAGGCATCCAGTGAAATATGGGGGATTGGGCGGAATCATTTAGATGTCAGCCTTCGTTTCCTATCTTCACTTTAGTGATGGATGGCACCAGTTTGTGTCTACTGAGCAGATTCAAGGGGAAGGTCTCATCATGTCAAGTCAATATTCAAATTCGGAGATGCTGGAGATGGAAATCTGTTGAGGGGAGGAAGGACGAAGAGTTCCACTGATGAGAGTTTTTGAAGACTTTTAAACAGCAGTAGTCGATATCCTCCTGTCCATTATCTATTCATCACAGAGTCAAAGAGTGAGGGACAAAGGTATGACGGGTTGGTGTTGAGGCCTTTGCACACCGAGTGTGTATTTTTCATCCGAAATGGTCGTATTTATTTTTAAACGTGCGTTGTAGGGGTGGGAATCACCAGCGACGATACGATACGTTTGCGATATGCTGGGTATCGCGATAAGATAATTGTGATATATTGTGATTTATTATTTTTTTCAACTGCAAATTATGCAGTTTTTTCAACATGTTTCATCTAATAAGATACAGTTTTCACTCAGTTTTTAGCTCATACTGCGAATTTCCGCAACAAATATAATAATAAAACGTATCAGACTCAGTGTGCAAGATCTCTGTGCGTAACGATTATTATCTGATGACAGATTAAAAAAACAGCCACGGAAAATACAGAGCTGATGCTCAGAGGCCTTAAGGATGGTCGGATCGGATTCATTGCATCAGTTCAATTGGTAATTTGATCATTTGGGAGTTTGTAAGAGAAGTTCGGGTTTTAAGTGCAATATGATTTAAGACGGGACCTAATCTTAATCTCTGTCTAAAGTCTATTTTTCTTCTTAATTTAGTTTAAATTGCACTAAAATGTGCATATTCTTAAAAAAAGTTGTGTTTAATCAAATTACCATAAACTAACTGAAACAGAAAACCTGGGACCAGGTGCCATGTGTGGTCTGCTGTGTGATCTATACTTAATGTGACTTCAGACGCAACAGAATATACACAATGCACAGACAGCGGTGAGTCAGGGATGGGATTGGGGGGGTCAATAGGGGCAAACTAGGCAGCGCTGATCAAATATGAATCAATATTCTGTTACTGTAATGCCTATTTCTCACCTCAAATGTTTTCAGAATCATCTTGTAGTGTACTGTTTAGCTGTAAAATGAGAAAGTTTGTGACGCAGTCGCCATTGTAAAATCTGTTGAAGAAAGCCAAGTTCTGGTCACATGACCGGAGCACAGCCAATAGGAACGCTCTCTCTCTGAAATGACCTGTGATTAGTCAAAATCTGCCGTCACGAGCTAGATTTTTCTAAAGCCTGAACACAGAGCCATGATGAGGAGCAGAAGTCTAGTTTTCTCTCAGACCCCTTGAATTACAATATGCTGAGAGGTTATTATGGAATTTTTGCCAAATTATGCCCAAAAATTGTTGCCTACTGCCACTTTAATGAAGAACTCAGGTGTGAATAAACATTAGTCAACTATTAATGAAAATAACTTGTTTGGAAAACAAAATAAACATCTGATGTTTTCCAGATGATATAGGATATTAAATCACGAATATGATATTAAATAAAAGTCTATAAACTGATGAGTCTATAGGAAGAAGATGTTGTTTATAAGACAAAAGTACAGTGGAGTTTTTCAGCTGAGTTACTTCTGCACTTCTTGTCCGAATCACCACAAACTTTTACTGAGCCCTGAAGCAAATGCACAGCATATTATAGCTGAATCCCAGCGAGAGTCTGGCTGACACCCTGAATAATTCAATCTGCTCTATCAACATGTTTTGGAGAAGAAAAAAACAGAAAGTAAGAAAAAGTCCTTGCTGCCTCTCTTCCCCCCCCCCCCTCCCTCCTCTCTTTTTGTTTCATTATAAATCACAACCACTTCTTTTTTTATTTCTTTCTCAGTGCTCCGGTTTGATGTGCGGCGACGCACCGAGAGCCGTGTGACGCTAACAAAGCTAAAGTGGCTAGGGTATACCCCTCTGAGAGACAGTCAGCCAGACAGGCACCTGTGTGCTTGTCAGCCTCCCTTTGTGTCAGCCACCTAATTGGGAACAATTAGCCCAAAGGTTGTTTAACATGGCAGAACATGATAGACTTCAGTTATTCCATTGTTCCTGTTTTCTGAATGGCGCTATCTGAATGAAGCTCTGATTGGAATTGTCTTTCACGATGAGGCACGGCGCCGTGTCAGCCTGTCAAAAAGACACTTCCCGAAAGCTCCCTGAAAATAGGCGGCGGAGTCGGGGAGGTCATTGTCATCGAACGAGCAGGCGTGCAGTTTTTACTGCATGTATCTCATGATCGGGCCGGGTTGGGGGCTGCGGGGGCGGTGGCAGCGGCGGCGGCGGCGGCAACAAGCCTCTCATTTCTATCAGCGTTTGTACCGAGAAAATAAGAGGCTGTCATCCAAGAACAGTACAACCATGCGTGTGCACGATATGATCAGTTATGGTGATGATAAGTTCATGATGGATTCTCATAATGACTCCGCTGGCTTCGCCGCCGTGCACACATCATCACCTTTCCCTTCCACGCTCATTTGTGAACACGCCGAGGCCAGCTCGGCCTGCTGGTTGCCAAATGGAGCTAACCCGAAGCCAGCCAGCGCTGAGTCTCCTGTCTCCTGTGGCTCTGGAGGGGAAGCCATCTTCTGGGGCCAAGGCGACGTCTCCTCGACAGATCCCTCTCCTCTGTCACTCCGCAGGCGCGAGTGTGTTTGTGTCAGAGTGTGTTCGTCTCTGTTGGCTCATCGCCGGCCTTTTTATGATCCAGTCAGGGTGGTCCGCACCGAGAAATATGCAGTTTTTTTTATTGTCAGAATTAGTGAAATAATTCTAAACATTCTCCGGTTCCAACCTCTTAAACACTATTTTTCAACATTTATAGATTAATATTGATAAATTGACTGCCCAATACGGAATTCAGAGTGTATCTATTGCCTCCACACGGCTGGGACGGTGGCTAGCAGCTGACAACGCTAACAGTGAAAACAATGGCAAAAGTGCTGACAGAGCTCACAGTGTTAACCTGAGGGGGAACCGGAGGGTGGGTGCTACGCTTCTGCGTCAACGCAGTCGGTCGGGACGGGCGTTATCAGCTGTAATCGCCACATGAGAGCGGTGCAGAGCCATGGCGGTAAGCTAGCCAGTGGGGCATGCTCACATGCACGAACATGAACTAAAAGCACGCACAACCGGCCTGGCGATGTCAACTAAACACAGAGAAGCTGTGATTACAACAAACACGGAGGGAGAGATACTTCATTATCTGCTCAGGTAGACATTACTCCTCTATATCTTTATATAGACAATAATTGTTTGCAATAGTTGTTTGCCGCTATATAATGCTCTGGATGTAGCATAGAGTACCTTTAATAGTTAACCAGGCTTAAAGTTAGCTGCAGGCCTGATTGATTGATTAACAGTGCAACAGGTTGTATGTTGGAAGCTCTTAGTTTAAGATAAACTGATCCCATGTGAGACAACAGAAGTACAGGGTGATTCCATTTGCTCTTGAGTAGTGGTTATTATGTAGTAGCAGTAGCAGTGAGAGTGCCAAATCCTAAAAACAAGATCACCGTGGAATCAACGTCAGTGGGGATTTTATGTTTTATCTAGCAGTAGGGGAACTCAACAACAAGCGAGCACAGCTTTTAAATTGGTCACGGCTAACATGGTAGCTAACAGTTATTTATATATATATACACATCCAGCAGACACAAAGCAACATAATCATCCCATTGGAGTTAGGGCTGCACAATGAATCAAATATTAATCGCGATCACAATTTTGACTTCCCACAATTAAATGAGCATGATCGCCTGCCACCAGGGGGCGATCCAGTTGTTTTGGCTTCACTTTTGGGGAGCTGTCATGCAGCTGGGCGTGCACCCTACAGTTGTAGCCTGTGAAAAACTTTCCTGAATGTTGCGGGCTGCAGTCCAGAGTAGAAGAGTAATATACTCGTATATATACAGTATATATATACTGAATATATACTACTCATTTTGCCAAATTACAGAGACGGGCGGAATGAAAATGGACTGAATTCAGGTGAAGAAGAACCTTATTTTAAGTCTAATTTTGATGCAAAGATTTTTACATTAGCAGGAATGTAGCACAACATGGAAGTGAAAGGAGTGCTCTGTTTATTTAAATGTAAAAAGTGCAATACAAATATTTTGTCCCTAAAATCAATGAATAATCATGATCTCAATATTGCTAAAAAATAATTGTGATTATCATTTTGGAGATAATCCTGCAGCCCTAATTGGAGTCATGCTTGTGTCCATTCACTCTCATTTTAGCTCTGTTTTGGTCTTCACCAACTAATGAGAAAAAATGTCTCTTTAGCTGCTAGATGTTAACTTTGTCTGTCTGCTGTTTGCTGCTGAGCATCTGAGTTTATTTGTTGAAAACTGCTGGTGCTGGATATGGGCGACATGAGAGCGGTGACACTGAACCAGACAGCAGCTGTGCTGTAAAACTAAAACTACGAGTGAGAAGAGGTTAAATAACTGAGTAGAGCTCCAGAGTTGGTGATGATTCTCTGTGGGTTTATCCTTGCGAGGGTCCACAAGTAGTGCTTTGGTTCATTGTTAATATAAAACTATTGATTAGGGGAGCTTCAGTGTTAGTTGCATTATCACTGAGTAAGGATTTTTCTTGCCCAGAGATTCCAACTTGTGTTTCAGAGGCTTCTCCACCCTGACAAAAATACAAATCTGGAGGAAGTATTGAACACTATTCTTCTTGGGATTTTTTTTTTAGGCAAGTATTGGATGTCGATGTGCACCTACATTTTCTTCTTTTTCTCTCCCTCGTGTTTGTATCAGCAGAATATTTTGTCGTGCATGTGTGTCCACTCCGCTTTGGGACACTCGCCACAGTCTTCCCACATCCTTTTGTGCTTTGCTGCTGGAGCTGAGTGGGTTTATGTGAGGGGCAGTATGGTCCTGTAGGGAGGGGGGTGGGGGGGGGTGGTGGTTTGTGTTGGCAGGCACGCAGGCCTGATCCATGGCTTCGCTCTTTCTTTAGAGCTTGGGCCTTGGCCGTCGTTACCGGAAGTAGCAGCAGGAGGATGGCAGTGTGCTGTAATACCCAACAGTGTGTTGGTGTTGTGTTTGTGATATAAATACAGGAAATACATACACGTGTAGTCAAACCAAGGTTGTGTATTTTCATGCCAGAAGTGAGCACGTTTCTCATTTTGTTTATTTCCACTCGGCCTTGTTATGAATACGATTTGCATGTGTAAATCCAAGCAGGTCTTTGTGCATATGCATGCCCGTGCATGTTTTTCCCTGAGTCTGTGTATGTGTGTGTCGGTGCCAGCGGGTGCAGCTTGCAGCTCAGTGTGTTTATATATTCCTGCTCTCAGTGTGCGTCCGGCACTGCGGCACTGTGCCCGGCTTCACCTGAGGCCAAGGAATGTCCTCTCTTCCTCCTCCTCCTCCCAGCGTCCCTCACACTCCTCGCCCACACCCTCAGCGGGGCAGCGGGCGCCTTCGCACAGCCCGGGCCAAGCAGACCTGCCGGGCATCTGGGTCGACTGCACCCGTCTACGCTCACCTGGACCTGGACAAGGTCAGGAAGTTGGGAAAGAATACATAACCGCAGAACGCTCAGGCCCGGGGCAAGGAAGAGCAGAGGCAGCGTGAACCGAGCAGACCTTCTGTTGCTTTTCACAATGAACTGAGGAGGAAATTCCGCTATACAGTTCGACCAGGCTGAGAAAACTCGAGACTTTTTTTCCCAATAATTCAATGATCAGGAGGTTAAAGTGAAAACAAAACGAAAGTAAAAAAAAAAATGTAACTCAGCCAAGGTCGGTAACAGTAGATGAGCTACGTGTTCCAATACCTGTTTCCTTCGCCCGAAACATGGAGAGTCTTCTTTGTGTTCGGGCTGCTGTGGGAATGAGTGAACCGGGGGGTTATTCTGGGGGATTTTCATGCTGTGCTGCACACCAAATAGGCAGAACCACAGTCAGTCAGAGCGGGCAGAGAAATTCAGAACTAACCCCGGGATCACTCAGTGTCTATAGCAAAAAAAGCCAGATCTCTCCTTCAACGTCCTGTGTTCTCACACAGCAGACAGCGTAGCTTTGTCTCGTCAATCCCACACTCCCAGAATTCAAACTAATACAAGCCCGGCCCACGAGTGTCTGCCTCCGTCAGGATGCGAGCTACTGGAGATTTGCTTCACTTCAGCGCCTTTGAAACAGGTTTTCCCTCATCGCCATTGTCTGTTTGACTTTTATAGACGATACTCCCGAGGAATACGGGCATGGCATATCGCAGGCTTTGCTGGTTGACAGAAAAGAGGAGGATTGTGGGTAACGCGGTACACGCCGGCCACTGACTGGGAGCCACTCAGCTGGTCTTATGCAAATAGAGCCCAACGCTCAGCGTTGAAATAGGCCTGGACTACTTTTCATGCAGTGTAATTCCCTGGATGTTTTCAGAGGCCTAGCTCATTCTCTTACTGTCACCGCTCCCCCCCCCCCCCCCTCTGTCCCCTCTTCCTTACCCTCATTTTTATCACCGTCGTTAAACTGGACCTCCTCGCCCCCCGACAGCGGTTTTTATAGTCCTTGAAGTTATTAAACATGTATAATTACTTTTAGTCAGTTCTGCCGTGGGGAGATGAAGAGAGAGTGTAGAGGGAAAGGATGGAGATGGAGGGAGGGGGGGGGGGGGGGTAGTAGAGACAAATAGAGTTGGATTTTGTGTGCTCGTATATCCTCGTTCTTCATAGAGAGAGTGGGAGAGTGTGTCGCGGATGTGTGTGTGTTTGCCCTCCCGCTACATCCTGCTCATATTTCTTTTATTGGCTGTGTGGCGTTGCTGTCGGAGGGCCCGGGGCAGCCGCGGGGACAGCAGGTGCGGCCTCTGTGTGCTGCTGCATTAGAGGGTATAAAGGCACGGACTGCCCAGGAGTGAAGTGCATGCTGGGAGCCATCGGAACAGCTGCGGAACGGGCACCGGGGCCTCCATTGTTTAGACCGGCGTTCATCATGCTTTTCATTATTCACAGGCCGACTGTGTTTGCGAGGCAGTCTAATTTAATCTTTTTCTTTTTTTTTTTTCTGTCTCCTGTTTTCTTTTGAACAGGAGTGTTAAGGTCAAGCTCCAGTAGGGGGCACTCACCCCGTCGCGTGGGCTGACAATTGATTTAGGTCATCCGGTGAAGGACGTACAGTTGGAAGTAGTGTGGGTTCTGCGTGACATTTCGGACATGGCGTCTCACAGAGTCCGCCTCCTAGGAGCACGCGCGCGCGCACTAAATATATAAACCTGCTTCTCAGGAGGATTTAACTCCCGTTTAACCGTCTGAATCTGTTTCCTGCGCAGGGTTCAGAGAGGTGACGTGATGACTTTCCCTCCTCTGAGGATGCAGGGGGCTGATGGGTATCGGCAGGCAGGTGGTGGGTTCGGATTGGTGGGGGCCGTGGAAGGGGGCATGTTGGGTGGTTGCTGCAGTTTTGGAAGGGGTCGGCTGAGGACAGAGGAGTGTCGCTCGCCTGTGGCATTTCTGTCTGCACAGGGACATCTGGTGGACACAGACGGGACTGCAGTCTGATGCTGCAACAGATACTTGGAACACTTCTTTTTCTTTCTCTGCGAATGCTCGGGCAGCTGCAGGTTTTCACAGCAGCCGTTTTGAGTCTGAAGAGTTGTGAACTTCAAGAGATGGATGACATTGTTTGGTTAAATGCTCCTGTGACTAATACATTGAAATCTAAACTTGTGAAGCATTTACCAGTTATTATGTCTTCTCAGCATGTTCAGATGTTTTGTATTAGCACAGTTCTGGACATGGATGTCATTTATTTGCAGTTGTATATATGTGCAGTTGTTGCTCTGGCAGACTGCCTCCCACCACTGTGCTGTTGTGTTGTCAGTGGCCAGTAGATGGCAGCAGTGCTCTGCTTTACTGTGAAACAATGAACACCCTCTGTTACTGTGTGAAGGAATGAAGTATTTATTCATCTATTATATTTCTTTACTTACATGCTTGTGCGTGATTTTTTTTTTTGTTGAATTAATTGAACCTAAAAACACTTTGTGTGATTTTCATATTGCAAAGGAAATAATGCCCTTAATGAGATTATCTCATATCCTTCCGTGTTTATCTCCGTCTCTTATACAGTCAGTGCTGAGAATAAACAGCAGGAAATTACTCAGAGCTGTTTACATATACAGTTGGGTCATAAACTTATTTTTAATCACACTGTTTTGACACAAACGATACAAAGATGTTGTCTATTTGTCAGTGACATGACTGAATCCTTACAAAGAAAATAAAAATCACATTTCTCCCGATATTTTTCACCTTCATCTAAAGAAAAAAATATTATCAAGTGCACAAGGGCTGCAATTAACAGTCATTATCCTTTTTTTTCTCTTTTAGATGAAATGTCAGAAAACTATGACTAATGCCGTCACAATTTCTTCAAAATTGCTCGTTTCGTCTGATCACCAGTCCAGAACCCAAATATATTCAATGTACTACAATAGAAGTTTAGGAAAACCAGCAAATATTAACATTTGAGAATCTGGAACCAGAGGAGTTTTGTCATTTTTACTTTAAAAAAAAAAAAAAAAAAAATGGCTTAAATGATTAATCGGTTATCAAATTGGTGCAGATGAATTTTCTGTCGGTTGACTAATCACGTCGGCTCTACGGTGCGTTTATAAAAACACATTGGTCTTTAAAGCCAAAACAACTGCCAGTGTTGAATGCGTCGCCGTACTGTAAATACAATGCTGCAGGAGAAAAGGAGTAAATCCATTCATGTGTAATTATCAGTAGCGCTCTGATGTCATGTGCACATGCAGGGTTCCAGGCCTCCACCAGCAGCAGCAGACTGAGAATAAACTGGGAAAGCCTTCCTGTGAACGTATCAGCGGCAGCTCTCTGCCAGCTGCCTGTCTGGAATAAACAAACACAGGCTTATTTGTTGCAGGCGGAAATAGGCAGAATCAAACTCTATGGCGCTTATTAAAAAGCTCTCCTAATCTTTTCGCAGAGCACACATTGCTCTGAGATAAAGACCACCAAATTAATTACCGGTTAATTATCATTTCTCACACTGCTCGTTCGAAAGAGGACAATGGAGTCTTTTTCCCTCCTTTTTTCGGTGCCGCTCCTCCCCCGTACATAGGTTTCCCTCTCTTCCGTGGCCCGATAAAGTGTTTATTTATTCCTGCAGTATGTTTGGCACACACAACCTTTTCCCAGTTACCTCTGGAGCATCTGCACTTGAGCATGCTGGGAGAGAAAGAGGAAAATATGATTTGAATGCAAATCAGTGATGTAAACACAGACAAGCAGCAACATGTTGTGTTGATTATGGAATAGTATTCAAATGGAGAATATTCAACAGGAAAAAAACAAATCCTCAACAGGGGTGAATAATCACTTCAGTAACACTGTCAATGAGTAAAAAGAGAGGAGGAACATTTACAGTAAATAGTGGGATGACTGCACTTATCCGTTTGTCCTTTCACAAGGCAACATGATTAAAATGTAATGTTTAAATTATGGAGATGTTTGATCGCGCTTTGTTCAGTTTTTTTGTGACTGGAAGCAGCTGCTTTGAATCTACCAGACAGGCAGGTACTGGAAGAGAATGAATTATGGTACTTTTGACATGCCTTTAGGCAAGGCACTTTACATTACAAAGACGCCATTCAGGCTCCTTGAAAAAGGGCCATGAGATACTGTAGTTTAAAGGATCAGTCTGAAGATATTCTATACTTTTTTTTACTATCATCAAATCCTGTGAAAAGATCAAAACCAACAACGATTTATCCTACTAACTGTGTTTAATATATCTTCTTCCTCTGTGCTATAGAGCTCCAAAAACTAGGGCTGTCAATCGATTAAAATATTCAATCGCGATTAATCGCATGATTGTCCATAGTTAATTGTGATTAATCGCAAATTAATCACACTTTTTTATCTGTTCAAAATGTACCTTAAATGGAGATTTGTCAAGTATTTAATACTCTTATCAACATGGGAGTGGGCAAAAATGCTGTTTTATGCAAACGTATGTATATATTTATCATTGGAAATCAATTAACAACACAAAACAATGACAAATGTTGTTCAGAAACCCTCACAGGTACTGCATTTAGCAGAAAACATATGCTCAAACATATCAAAATCATAACATTGCAAACTCAAGCATAACAGGCAACAACAGCTGTCAGTGTGTCAGTTTGCTGACTTGACTCTGACTTTCCCCAAACTGCATGTGATTATCATAAGGTGGGCATGTCTGTAAAGGGGAGACTCGTGGATACCCAGAGAGCCCAGTTTTTCTAGTTTTTCTTTTTTTTTTAGTGTAGGTTAGGAGTGTTATTTAGCCTCCATTACAACACACTAGTATGACATGGTACTAGCTTGGTACCAATGGATTCCTTAACTTTTCTAGTTTCATATGATGCCAGTATCTTCACTCTAGCTTTAAAACTGAGCCCGTTGCAACTAAAAAATCACAAGTTGCGTTAATGCGTTAAAGAAATTAGTGGCGTGAACACGTTATTATCGCTTCAACTCTGACAGCCATAGAATTAACACGAGTGAACCACACTGTTGCACTGGGTATAGTTTATTTGGGCTCAATCCCACATACACCATCTTGCTGTCATAAATACTCACTGGTGCACCAAATGTGGGCTAATCTGCTGCTGAAAATAGTCCTTAGCAAATCGAAAACAGTCAACATTTGCTGAAAGTTGGCCTTTAAAAGTCAGACTGCACTGTCTGTTGTGGTTCTGGTTTTGCTCAGTTTTATGATCTGGTCTGAATACTGTTGATGGCGAGCCTATTGCTGTTATGTGTTGCTTCCAGGAAGTTTAAAAATGTAGATGTATTGCTTTTTAAATCTGCCATATATGTGACGGGTGTCAGCCCCAACAGTATGAGGAGAATCCTTTGTATTCTGCTTTCTCATAGAAATATTTTCACTCACATTTCATGAAGTTCAGCGCAGACATCACCTTTCCTGAGGACACTACAGACAAGCGGTGTTTCAGTTGATTTCATAGTCCACATAAACTATAAAAATAACTGTCTCGCTGTAAATTTGGCTGAATAATATTTGACAGTTTTTCACCGAAAAGAAACTCCCTGATTCACCTGACTGCAGTTGTTGTTTTTATCTGCAAAAAGGGAAACTTGGATGAACTTGTATATCACGCCAAAGGCTCCGGGACAACTTTATCTGCATCAATTTGTTATTTTCAAGGGCTTCTCTATCAGTTCATCATTCATATTGAGCATGCAGGAGCTTGGGCACAGAATGTTTGACACAAGAACGTTTCAGTGTCACAGCCTGTATTCATTTTAATGCAACAGGAAGTGCAGTGGTGGCAGCAGCAATGAGAGGCACATACAGACTTTAGTTTACCACTTTAGTCCTACAGTTAATGACAAATCATTGAAGGGGTCAAAGGTCACATCAAACATGACATCATAGGCACAGGAGCTAATTAATAGAGTGCTCCAGGGATGATGTATTTTTGTAGACCAACCAGGAAGTTAGCATCGGCCCTGGTTCCCTCGACAAAAAGCCAATGGGATTTTTCCATTGGGTTTTGGATTATTGCAGAAAATAAACTCTGTGGCAAACAAACGTTTATGATACCTACACGTTCTGTTCAGCAAGATAATCTCCACAAATGAACACCACCTTTATGATTTTTGAAGGGTAAATGCAATCGCCAGAGGTAAAAAGTTAAAGGCTATAAACAAACTACACCACGGTCGCATGAACACGAGTATACACGACGAGGCTGTAAAGGCGGACGAGTCGGCGCCATTTTTAAGACGTATACGGGCTTCAAAATTCACGAGTGAGATATTCACTGACATGTTTTATTTCATAGAACAAAACGTTAAAATCTCTTCAGCTTGTGTTAACCACAGACCTTATTTCAGGCATCTAACTAAAAATCCATTGACTTCGAGACGAGGGAACTGGAAGCGCTAAAATGATAACTCATTTCTGGATTTTAGGACTCGTTCCTGTAGCACTCTTTTGGGGTGCGGGAAAAATCAATAGAGCGTAGTATCACAATAGTTTCCGTGGCAATGTAGTATCGATACATGGACGTCAAGTATTGATCTTATGTTATATATAAACTATTAACCTCTTACCAATCCGACAGATAGCCGGCAGGCCTGACCGCTGTTCTATCTTTCAGATGTTGTAGTGGGCTCAGTCTTAAAGTTAAACTGAAGATAATGGTATCCATAGAACCCATTTTCATTCACAAATCTTAAGGTCAGAGGTCAAGGGACCCCTTTGAATTTGAATATGACAGTTTTTCCTCGCCAAAATTTAGTGTAGGTTTGGAGCGTTATTTAACTTCCTTTACGACAAGGTAGCATAGCATGGTTACCAATGGATTCCTTAGGTTTTCTAGTTTAATATGATGCCAGTATCTTCACTCTAAATTACTGGCGTTAAAACAAATTTGCGTTAGGGAGTTATTATTGCGTTAACTTTGATAGCCCTAAATAAAAAAACATGCATGTTGCAGCCTTCCCTCCTAGAAATTACATATATAAGCTACCAGTGTTGCATGTTAGCAAGTTCTGATTAACACCTTTTGGTAGATGTGATGTGTTATTGATAGATGTTAGACTATAAAAGCAGTGTTACAGCAGCCAAATCTTATCGGTTCGATGTCTGGCCAAAACACTTTTAACTACTTTTGTTTTTTTTATTGTCACTACCCCCAAATACCTCATTACATGAAAAATGCATTTCTGCCAGACTACTGTAAAAGCTGTTTCGTTCAACACGGTCATCATGAGATTTAATCCTGGGCGGAGCAGCCATTATGACACTATTACATCTGCTGTGTTTGATGCTTGCTGGTTTAGGTGAAGCTCCTCTAAAGGCAAAACTACGCTTTTAACCCAAACAGATTTCATTTCATCCTCTTTTTCTCCTCCCAACCAAACAGTTGAGCTGAACCCAGCTGCCATATTGCTGCTAGCAGCACATGCTAAGTTGGTACTGTTTGCCCCACTGATGGCTGCCAGTGTCAAAGACTTGACTTTGCTTCAAAGCTAGTGGCAAACAGTTAGAAGGCTGTAGTACTGAGCAAGCCTCCAAGTGTGCATTTGTAAAGGTGTATGAATAAGAGGACGCTGCAAACCTGTTCAACCAAACCTTTTCTTTGCAAACTGTAAAGGAGTAAATGTTTGGACCCGCCGCTTTAATGCCGGTTGCCCTCCGTCGAAGGAGTCAGTAAACAGGAGAAGCGGTGTGTTTGTGGGCTGAGCAGTGCAGAGCAGGTACATGGACATGGCGATAAGACCGCGGGACGCCGAGGAGACCCAGCGCAAATGAAAGGCTAAGTAAGGCAGGCAGGCGATCTTGTCATCACATTAGCCCGGCCTCATTGTAATTGTGAGGCTGCCGCTGTCGGCCACGGTGCAGCACAGAGCTCCGAGTCAGAGCCAGCCGCCCCGGATAAAGTGCTCCGCCGACTGGAGATAATTGAAAATCCAAAAAGACTCGGGCTAATTTGATTACGCCAGGCAATCGCTGAATTGTTCCCATTATTAAAGGGATTTGATTATGACATGAAGTCAAGTCATTATTGGTGCCGAAACTGCAGGAGCTGTCCCTTCTGATGAGGGCCACTGCTAGAGGGAAACAATGGCACAGTGTGTGCGACAAGAGTGAGCATGAAGGTAATTTGTGTTCAAAAGAAATTAAAGAAAAGAAAAAAATCACTAAATGTGAGTTGTAATAGTCCTTTAATCTTACGGCATTTTACCAAAGTGATCCTTCAGATTTAATTAAGTAAATGTGTTGATCCAGTTACTGTTGGAATTATGTGAAAACTTCACACTTTCAGCTCCAGTAGATAGCAAGAAGGAAACTATTTGAAAAATCTGAACTTCAATACCCAGACATCCTGTAATGCGATGCCAGAATTCAACACGACGACAGCTTTAACCGACTGCCACCAGACACAACAGTGAGAAGTGATGTAAAAAGTGGAGAATGGCCCCCATTAGACCGATCATCAGCTGCGAGATAAAGTTGTTTGTAAAAAAAAAAAATGCAATACAAATAGATAAAACAATAAAGCTACAGTGCTGCTCAGCCCGATGTATATTACATTTGTAAAGGCAGCAGTATGGCTCTGCAAGCTGTTTTTTAATGGATTTCTGAGAGCAATGGGCACAGAAGCAAACCTGCAGCCGAGCAGACTGTCGTGCAGTTTCTGAAATACATCGTCAGGTTTCGACTTTTTCCAGGTTTTAACGGCAGTAAGGGGAGGAAAAAAAAGTCAAATTGCAGCAGTTTTAGCCTTTCACTTTTGATTCATCACTTCCTGAGGACGAGGCGACCCTACCGACAGCAGAGTATAATTTGGGCAAATAGAGTGAAACTACAGCATCTCACTTCGGGGACGAGGGAGAAGCTCTTCTCTGTTTCTGACCCACTTAAAGTCTGGGTAAAGTAAAATCAGAGATTTGTTTCTAAACACATGATACATGTTGGAAAATAATTGCTGAAAACATGTGAAAAGACCTATAGTATATAGTATTGAATTGTGGAGTTAGACCGTTTGAAAAACCGTTAGACTGGTTTTCTCCATTTTTGTGATCAGGATTCTTTTGGGAGGGCCTGGAATCACGGCTCGATGATGCACCGGAGCCATCCTTAGCATAACCCCTCCCTTAACACTATATAAAAACTAGAGTGCATAGCATCAGTGGTTCTCCCACTCAATCCCGAGTTAATACACTTACTTACCACAGCCAGTGGTGTACTGGCCATCTAGCATACCGGGCGAAATCCCAGTGGACGCCACTTCGTTGAAGTTTTTACCGGCCATACGGCCCTCTCTGTGAGCCTGTCATTCGGGGTGCGCATGCGAACGAATTTAGTTAAACTTACATACGTCATAGACGTCGCCGTAGCCTACTCTGTCGCTACTGCTGCTGCTGTAATACGGTGGATAAATTGTTTTGAACGTCACAACCCCCATGAAATGACTCGTTTCACTATCACAATTTGATCATTTCGGTCCGATAACATTTGGAAGGTCTAGAAGAGCCACGCGATTGAATTATTTTATCCCCATTCGAGTTAGCACAGGGCTAACAGGAAGTTAGCCGACTTGGCCGGTGGAAGTCTCTGGTGCCTATGCTCTGCCTGCGTCAAGTAGCACGCAGCAGTGAGATGGCCAACAAGAAGTGTCATACATACTGTCACTGTACATATCATCAACTCAGTCGCCTGAAAAAATGTTGGCACTGGACGTTTCTGCAAACCAAAACAAAAATATGTTTCATATCAGCCTCGTATCACATTTGCAGAAACGCAATGCCACGAGGTGAAACGATTGGTTAGCCTTAGGCAACAAAACTACTTGTTAAGGTTAGAAAAAAGATCATGTTTGTGTTCAAATGATAACGCGACGGCGTAACGCAACAGCGTAACGCAACAGCGTAACGCAACAGCGTAACGGAACAACGTAACGGAACAACTGTAACCCAACAAATGTAACCCAACAACTGTAACAAAGTAACAAAACCACGATAGTTAGGATCAGGAAAGAACTACTTGGTTGGACTTAAACCTACCACGTTTATACAGTGACACTAAAAGTTGTGAACACATGATATGAACGAACAGCTAATTGTAACGCGACGCACACGACACGAACAGCGGTCCCCTGGATGAAAGCCTTGTGTTTGTTGGACCCATCCACCCCCCCCTCCCGCCCGCTTGGCTCGACTCTTTTCGTTCTTTAAACTACGTCACTTGCTCTCGCCGAATGCAAAAACATTCAAATTTGGCTGGATGGTTAATAACAAATTTTTTTTGTGGTGTGACAAACTCAGAACACATTTACTTCCGCTTTATCCGGACTTCAGGCCGATGGGACGGGTGTGTTTGCGCGGCGCAGCTTTCGGCTCAACGGCGACTCATCTGCGTTTACTTGCGGGAGGATGTTTCCCAGCAGGGACAGGTGAATAAAGGAAAGTTCAATAGTTGGACATGCTCATCATTCTCACTGTTGCCTCCCCTCTTCCTGCCCGCTGATTTAAATATCAGCAGAATTCACTGAACTCCCCCATTAAGGCCAAAGACAAGTCGTGTGTAATGTATGCCCCCTCATGCAGCTCCCTCATATTTGCCACACACACCACCTCTCCTCTGCCTTCGGGCGCTACATTCATATGAGGGATTAAGAATCCTTTGTCACCGGACCCCATTGACATTTGAGTGAGCATTAGCGAAATTATAACTGCATCTGGACAATATCCAGCCACGTTTTGCTCCCGATGTGACGATAGGCTGGGGGGGGGGCGAGGGGGGGGGGGGGGGCGATGCAGCCACACGGTGCGACCAGAAGGGAGCAGTCTTGTGCCTGGGAGTGTGTGTGTGTGTGTGTGTGTGTGTGTGTGTGTGTGTGTGTGTTTTTCGGTGTGTGTGTTTGTGAGTCCCTGTCTGTGCTGTACAGTACAGTACACCCGTGCACACGCGGGGGTATGCAGAGATGGGAGTGTGGAAGTGTGAAAGAGTGATTTTGTCCCTTTTGTATCTCGGCGAGCAGCGCCCTTAGTTCTGCTTGGGTGGAGGTATGAAGAGTCACAGTGGGGGAAAAAGGCGCAGCTCTCTTTAAGGCAGGCTTTACCCACTCGAGTGTCCCCATTTGAGACACAGTGCCCAGCTTATCCTCCCTAAAGCACCTTTGACTAGGCCAGCTTCATTCTGAAGAAAAAAAAAAAAAAAAAAAAAAAGTGCTCACCCCACCCCGTCGGACCTTGCACGAGGAGTGTGGGCAACCAAGACCGGCAGAGATGACTCATCCTCAGCCTCCTTCCCCTCGTCCCCTCCTCCTCTTCCACTACCTCTCTCTCTCCTTTAACCAAATTTGAAAGCGACTGTGTTTGTAATTCACCTCTGCGCTTGAATAAAGCTGCGCTCCTATCCGAAATGAGCTTTATATACTGTAGATGTGTGATGGCTGTTTGTGCTCCCCCCGTCCCCCCCCCCCCGTCCTTAGTGGCAGCAATAGAACATGAGTGGTTTGAGGTTTATTTATTTATGCCTTTCAGGCTCTCTTTTCCTCTTCATTTTGGGGCTAAGAAATGGCAAGCAAGTGCCGCTGAGGCTGCAGAGATTAGGTTAGCATTGATTGCTTTATTGGTGTGGTTGGATTGTTTCGTATCTGGGAACATTTGATGTAAGCACAGACATTTGTCTTGTCTCGCGCTGTCTCTGCTTCGTCGAAAGATCATTCATTTCTCTCAGTGCGTGGGATTTATTGGTAATACAGAAACAGGGGGAGCAAATGCTTTTTGTTATGTAGACTGTGTTTTTTTTTTTAAATGATGAATGGAGATATAGGTCCAATCCTTGGCCTCGCTATTATCACTCTCGTCGGAGCTGTTGCAAGTAATGTTCCAATTTTAATCAACACCTAATTACATCCAATAATGCACATGTAGCTAATCGGCAATAGTAATTACTACGTAGTCCAGCCTGAGAAGTATAGATCTGACTTATCGGGAGCTCTGCTGCCGCTGCGGACTTTTGGATGTACGGCAGCATTGATCATAAAAGTCAATCATGACACACATTATAGTAACTTTTTTATGAGGGCTCTGCAACGTTATGCAATCCCTCCTCCTCAGTTTGATGCCCCTTCCTTTATTTATTGTGCTGAGCTGGTGCTATCCCCTCCAGACCTCATTGTGGATGTGTTTGAGCGCGTCAATACCATACTCTTTTGGCGTCAACCATCAATAGTCCACCCATTAAAATGTGGAATTGCTTAACGCAACACAGTAAGATGCATTTCTCCGTATGGAGACGGGTATTTGCAAATAGCCCTCAGATCAATGGTCTTTTACTGCCTTCTGAAACCATTGTCTGCGAAACAATTGGAAATCTTTGGGAGAGTATAGTGGGTGCAGCGTGAGAGGAGCTGGAAGAGGCGAAGCATCCCAGCACAGCGGCGAATTAATTACCCTTGTGAAGAATGAAGGTCTGTGAGATTTGCTTTTTGGGCCATTATCAAGTGACACTGCGAACGATTGTTTGTCCCTCTCTGGGTAATGTAGCCCAAACAATGGCTGGCCCAGGCCATCATATGGATCATTAGCGGCTCGCCGTGGGACCCCCGTCCTATGAAGTTGCCCTTCCGGGGGAACCGAGGGGTTGCTGGGTCCTCTCCCTCCTCCCTTCCACCAGGGGACAGACAGCTGACAGCCCACAGGAGAAGATGGCCACTGGCTGCCGCTCATTAGGAATGGATGCACTCGAGTTGGGTCGTCAGAGCAAAATCCCAGCGGGCGAGAACGCAGCTATTACTGTAACTGTTAGACTGCTGAGGGACGCCAAAGCTCATGAAGACACCAGAGAGACAAGACGGTGCCCTCCGGTCCAAATAATAAATGCCAACAGTGTGTTTTGTGGATGGATTTTGCTGTCGGGTTTATACCGAAGAGTTTAAAATAATGAATCGCTCATAAAAGGAGATTCTTCACTCTTAAACAGATGCCGTTAGACGCCATCAGTCTGGGGCGTTCAGTGCATCGCAAGCCTTTCCTTAATCATTTCATATACATCCCAGAGGAGATGCATCAACGTTTTCCTTTCAATCAAAAATGTGGGGCATGTCCAAGAGTGTGTACTGTACAGTATTGCTCCCAATCAAAACAATGGTTTGAATTCTAATCCATATGTTCTGTGTATGTTCTACACGTATTACTGTTATACATCACAGCAAAAATTGGTCAGTCTAGAAACAAGCCTAGTATTGTATCAAGAATATTTCGGTTGCTGTGTGTGTTAGCATTAGTTGGTTGCCTGTGTTGTGTTTATTGTTGTAACACTGGTTTCGATGCGGCCATTGCTCCCTTGAAGAAGAGATTTTGATATAATTGAGATTTTTGCCTACTTAAATAACAACCCAGTCGCCACAATAAAATGTTGGCATTGTACGTTCCTGCAAACCGTATGAATCTCGACGTTTCTGAACCAATAATACAATTAACATCAACATTTTTTCATACGTGTATATCAACGTTTTACAGTATATCAACCCTCCACCCCAACCACCTCCCTACGCAGACTTTGATTGGGAACGTATTTGTGGGGCTGTCAAAGTTAACGCGATAATAACGCGTTCAGGCGAATTTGTTTTAACGCCACTACTTTCTTTAACACATTAACGCACTTTGCGATTTGCATATTTTTTATGCTAAATGCAGTACCTGTGAGGGTTTCTGGACAATATTTGTTATTGTTTTGTGTTGTTAATTGATTTCCAATAATAATGCATACATTTGCATAAAGCAAGCATATTTGCCCACTCCCATGTTGATAAGAGTATTAAATACTTGAAAAAATCTCCCTTTAAGGTTCATTTTAAAGAGATAAAAAATGTGTGATTAATTTGCGATTAATCATGATTAACTATGGTGAATCATGCGATTAATTGCAATTAAATATTTTAATCGTTTGACAGCCCGACCATAATAAAATATGTTCCATCGAAATGTAATTGACAATGCAGTTTCACGATATGGCAACGTCATTTTTAGGAGACCAGGCTGTAAATAAAGGCCTACTGATTTAAAAAACAAAAAATAAAATAAAAAAGCTATCTTCCCAACTAGATCATGTGTGTTCTGGCATTCAGTGTATAAAAACAATTGCCTATCAACCCCTTTGTACAGTAGAAACACATGACATATTTGCACGACATAAAAACAAGAGGCATAATGTTATCATCAGCATCTGGATGGATTATGAAATGAGCAGTTTAACATTAAACCAAACATTAGTACGTCAAATACAAATAAGACCATTTTAGGGTGGATTTTTTTTTGTCCCAGCTGCAGCATAAAATATAATCTTAAACATTCTCATTCATTATTTCGCAACAAGCAAAGATAACAAATGTCCCAATTTAAGGCTTTTCCACCCACGAGGTTATATCAGCGCTAAAACAAACAAGCTAACGAAATAAATGAATAAACGAGTGAAACAGTTTACCTTGAACCTGTGGTCCAATTTGTTTGTCCAAACAGACATATAATTTAATTCCAGTGCATGTTTTGAGTGTAGTGTGCATTGCAAGAGAAACACATTTCCCCAGCGAAATGGGAAAAGCACAAACAGAATTGGCAAGGTGCTGATGGATTTTATGTACAGAGGATGCATAATGCCCCGTGTCAAAAAAGCAAAGTGAAATTTCCTGTTAAATATGCAAAATCCCGGCTGTCTATTGAATGATAATGGCTCGGCACCTTGTCGCTGGGTTGCTGACTCCGTTGGCTGCGCTTCAAAGGCCTGTTGACTAACTTTGAAAAGACCTTGTGTTTCCTGACTCTGGGCTTTCTAAGATTGGACAAATGCAGCAGAAAGAGGGCTGTACGAGTGCCAGTCACGGCTTCCCCGAGACGCCGGAGGGATGTCAGCCTTTGAAGTGATAAAGACCCACTGTTTCTCAAGACAGCCGTCTCATATGGCCGAGCTCTGTGATGCGCTCATGTTTTTTAAAAATGACCGTGTTGCTTTTGCGACACCGCGCCTTTCTTTAGGGGGGGGTCACATGCTGCATGAGTTAAACTCTTTACAATTTCTGTGAAGTCGGGGAGGGGGGGGGGGGGGGGATCTGGGTTCTGGCATGCTTGTGGTGTACACTTTATGGCCATATGGGTGTGGACGCCCTGGTGTCTGGGGGATGTTTATGGCTTGGGCTAGCCCCCTTAGTTCAAATGAAGGGAAATCTTGATGCAACAGCACACAATGATATATTAGACTAGAATAGGTATGTGGCAATACCAGAAATTTAGTACCAATACAAGAGAAATTCCACGATTCTCAATACCCAATTCGATACCACGGTAAAAACAAAAACCAAACAACAAATCCCATGTACTTCAATATACACTCCTTTATTACAGTTTGCATACTGTTTTTTGTGAATGTATTATTTATCCCTGGTGATCTTACCAAAAATTACATTTTACAAGATTACATTTGAACAATGCAACCTCCGTACGTTAGCTGTTAGCTCCGTCATTTAGCCAAACAGGACTGTACTGCCCACCGGCTGCTAACAGCTAACGTTACCAGCTCTCCTCCTGTCGATTTTCCAACACAGATTTGTTTCTATTGTTCCCGGGACGCCGTTAGTCTCGAGCTCTGATCCCCAGTAGAAAAACGAGTACCATCACGTTATCAGAATTCTGGCATCGACTACTACGTATCTGTTCTCATGACATCACTAGATGCCAACTTTGTGGCACCAGTTTGGAGAAGGTCCTTTCCTGATTCAACATGACAACACCCCCATGTACCAAGTCAGGTCCATAACGAAATGGTTTTCTCAGTTTTGTGAGGAAGACCTTGACTGGCCTGCAAAGAGCCCTGACATCAACCCCATCCAACCATAGCCAGATTAACCTGTTCGAGGGCTCCGGGGCAAAAAGCTGCTGTTGAGCCTCTACTGAAGCCCCCACCCACCCACCCACCCATCTCCCATCTCCCATCCCTTCACCCTACCAGCCTGTCACCTCTGAATTCCCTGTTAACCGAATAGACAGATTTCTGTGTGTGAATTAATTTACCATACATAACTTTATTTAGAATAATGCACCACATATGAACATTTCATGTCACGATTATCCTGGCCAAAATAATTCACGATGTTATCCCGATAATCATCTAAATATGCTTAAAACGCTGCACTAAGATGGCACTAAAACAAACTGGAATCACTTTACCAGACATTTTATTCGAAACAAATAGTTTTATTGCATCACAGATAGAAACGCATTTTACATGCAGCGAGTCTGTTGCTTTTGGGGCAATGGGGCCCAGTTGGTAATCCAGCCTTGCATCCAACACCTTTCGGGATGAACTGGAACGCCGTCTGTGAGTCAGACCTTATCGCCCAACATCAGTGGCCAACATCACTAATACGCTTGTGGCTGAATGGGAGCAAATCCCCGTGGTCAGGCTCTAAAACCGCCTGAAACCAGAAGTTATAGTCCCACAGCGCTAAACGAGACAATCCCATATAGTGAAATGCTTACACGTCCACATACTTTTGGCCATGTTGTCGGCGCCACTCGGTGTAATTCATCATCACCATCAACAGGCCTCACCACTGCGTCCTGATTCCACCAAATCCAGTCTGCATTATGCGCCCGCCAGTTGTTATGTCACATGTGTACAGGCTTAATAAATGGTGTGCGCAGCTCCACTTCATGAAAAATGGGCTGCTCCTTGTAATCAATGCAGGAGCAACGTGAATCCGGCCAGCCATTATTCTGTTGGCCTAATCATTTGAAGAACCCGAGACAAACTACCACCTGTGCTCTGAGCATTGATCATGTGTAGGTATTCTATTAAATCTAATAATACACTTTCTTTTGGCTAAATCACCCTGCACATTTCAATACCAAATGACTTCTGTTCATTCTATTAAACTGGAACTACTCTCAATTATGTTTCATAGTCCTATTGTCTGATACTAATGAAGATGAAACACTTTCATTTTTCCAGTTAATTAGTTCATATTTAACAAAGGTGCTGTGCCATCAGACTCCAAGGAAGGAGCTTTTTTTCTTCCTCTCCTTCCTCCCTCTTCTGTTTCGCCTCCTATGGCATTGAAAATAATCCTTTTTGCCTTTCATCCAGAAATTGTGTCTGTGTGTTTTAAATTCCGACACTGTTTTAATTGAATTCTTCAAAAGAATCCACCTGATCCTCTGCACATTTTTTTTTTTTTTTTTTTTTGTTGAATGAGCTTATGCTTTGTGAATGTACTGATACTCCAGGTCCCGTTGGCAGGCGGTGCCAAGGACAGCTAATTGAAGGTGAATTGATAATGCCCCAGCTGTCTGTGTGTTGCAGCCTCATAGCTGGTCTGCTGTGCGCGTCTTTGATAAGTAATTCATCTGTTTGGCCTCGCAGCACTGCCTTGTTTCTTTCATGTCACTCTCTCTCTCTCTCTCCCCCTCTCCCTGTATATGTGTGTGTGTGTGTGTGTGTGAAGCCTTGGATGCTACCTCCCCCAGGCTATGTGTCTGTAGTCATGGTCAACGGGGGGTGAATCCTCTGCTCTCTCTGCTCTCACACTCCGGGTCTCTGGGTGGCATTATATTACTTCATCTTTCTCTCCCAGGCTTCATTCTAATTGGATCCACTCCCAACTTGCAGGAAAAAAAAAAAAAAAAAAAAAAATTCTCTACCAGTCAGCCACCTATCCTATCCTCCTCCAAACTTCATCTTCAGAAAACAACACCAGAAACGACGGTCAGACACCCAGAGGTGGTGCAGCTCACCAGGTCGCCACCCAAACCTCCCCCCCCTTGTTGCTTTAAAGCCAACTTCTCTCCCCTCATGTGACCCCCCCCCCCACCCCCGTCTGCCCGCCCCACCTCTTGTTTTTGCGGCGCGATTCATTAACATGTTTGAGGTGGACATGGCGGGCCACAGAGCGGCATCTGAATCAATGCCCTCGCCTCCCAATCTGCCCTTTATCATGTTAATATGATTTCCATTGATGGAACGCTTTTTCAAAATGGCATCCCTCTATGGTTTTACATATTGACTTTTTAATTCATGGCCCTCAGTGCCGCATCACTCTTGTTGTGCCGCCGCTGCAAGAACGCTCCCAGATCAGAGACGGATGTTGCTTGAGTGTGGAATTGACTTCAGGGCAGTGTTTTTTATTTTCTTTTTTTTTTCTTACTTCGTGCAGCTGTGTGAGTGTGTGCTTGCGTGTGTGTGTGTGTGTGTGTCCGGCCCCACCCTTTTCTATCTGTCTCCCTGATGGTATGTGTGTGTGTGTGTGTGTGTTCTCTCGTTAGGCCCGAGCCCAAAAAAACAAAACTTCACATCAGCTTCATGGCGCTGGGGCGATGAGTAAGTTGCCTCTTTGCTAATGTTCTCACCAAAATACAACCCGGCCTCGATAGTAATAATGTTTATAGCTCATCCCAATAGCCAGTAGAGAATTGCCTGAACCTGTAACATAGCTATAACAGGAAATCGAGAATTTAATGCCCCGTAGAGTTACATCGTACAAGCAGTAAAACATATATTTCATTATATATTATGAAGACTGAATGATGTCTTTCTTGTTGTGGCTGTTTTCTGCAGAGTGAGAGGATTAATAAGCGATTTTGTTTTGCACATTTAATTAAAACAAGTTTCTCACTAGTCCTGGAATTTCTGGAATATCATGTAGTAATGTCCTCATCAGTCAAGATCTTAATTTTAAATAGGTCACTAGATCTTACAGCTTGTTTCAAACATTCATTGCATTAGATGTTTTTTTTCAGCTCTATCTGTACATAGAACTTAAAGCTAGGGTAGGTAATGTATTTTAGAAGCAGGTTTTGTTATATTTGTTGAAATAATGTAATAAACCCGTTCAATCATTTCATTGGACGGGTTACCTACCTGCCTACCGGCGCGTACTCTGTCCGTGCACTCATTGCGCGTCACCAAAGTCTTCCACAAGCTGCTAGCTTGACAGCTGTGAGTGCTAACCATAGCCATGTTCGTTGTTTATTTTCATAATGATAATTTTGGGGGAGTGGCTTTGGAGGGAGGCCTTGAGGGACGAGCTGTCAGTGTAGATGACTTGGCGACTTTCTCTCTAGATTTAGGGCTTTTTGGAGCTTTTAGTGCTGCTTGCTACTTTCATTGGAAAGGAGTTGGCAACACTGGGCTCGGTTTTTAGAAAGTACCATTTTCCAAATCAGAAATACTTTATTGATCCCGGGAGGGAAATTACAGTTGTTCTTATATAAACATAAATAAATGTAAGAAAAAGAAATAAAGGAGAAAATAACGTGTGAATTATGTACATAATGCTACAATATTAACAAAATATAAGTAAATAAATATAAGTAAGTACTAAAATTAAAATAAGAAAGTGAGAATATAAGAAATATGTACACATATTTGCATTAAGACGTGCAATATATGACATATAACCGCAGTGCAAATAAGTAAATGCAAAATGCTGAGAAGATGCTCTTGCTGGTTTCTCCAATGTTGCAGAGAGTCCCCAGCTTTAACATTTTGTAATTGGTTCATAAAAAAAACGTTAACAGCTATTAACAAGGGAAAAATACTTTGAGTCATTTGGAAAACTGAGATCTGGAATAATTTTGAATTTGAATTGAATGAATTCATGGAGTATAATTATAATATGCATATGAAGTCAGTTTTGTTTTGCAGATTGTAAAGGTCTGAATTCACTCTACCAGTACCTAGACTTTATTAAATAATTTGACAGAATTGTGCATCAGTGACTTGATGTTTGATGTCATGTGGGGCCCACCGTAGCTCAAGAGTGTGTTGGCCATTAATGCTAATATAAGGCTAGAGGTTTGATTCCCAGCTCCTTTACTCCACATGTTGAAGTGTCCCTGAGCAGGACATTATTTTCTCGATTAGTTGTTTGGTCCGTAAAATGTCAGAAAATGGTGAAAAATGTCGATCAGTGTTTCCAAAAGCCCAAGATGACGTCCTCAAATGTCTTGTTTCGTCCAAAACTCAAAGACATTCCGTTCACTGTCATAGAGGAGTAAAGAAACCAGAAAATATTCACATTTAAGAAGCCGGAATCGGAGAATTTAGACTTTTTTTTTTTTTCTTAAAATTGCTCAAACCGATTAATCAACTATCAAAATAGTCGGCAATCATTTTAATAGTTGACGACTAATCGATTAATCTTTGCAGCTCTAGCAGGACACTGAATCTATATGATTGCTCCTGATGTGGGTGTGAGAAAAAAAAGGTACTTAATACTAAAGTGTCAAGTGCCAAATGATATAAAAAAGATAGAATTACAGTTGAAATTGCATGATGGCCAGACAGTTGTCTGATGCCTTTAAGAGACATAAAGGAGCTGCTGTGAACTTCATCACCACCAACTGTGAGCAACGATTGCCTGCTCATGAACAATTAAATGGAAATGAAATCATTGTCAGCGCCCCAACATTTGATGCGCGGCGACTCGATCGCCCAATCACGTTCGCGCGTCGGATCATAAAACGGTTCATTTACAGCGGCGGCGGCAGCAGCCAGCCAATCACTTTGTCTTTGCTTTGGCTGTTGACACCGAGCTTCAACCGCCGCGTATACGTCTGGGGTTCCTCAGTGGAGAGCCTCGCAGATCTATGTTGAGCTCACTGATTAAGCAATGGCTCTTCTCTCCATTTCAAATGACAAGCTGCCAGGGACTTTGGTTTTAAATTGTGCAATTAGTGATCTGGCATGCTTTGCTTGGCTTCAGTCAGACTCAAATCCCAGTCCAGGGCCTCGCCGAAGCACAGTCGACAACACATACTCCAGGAGCATTTGTCAGACAAATTCATCTGAGCCTCCACTTCCACTTTGCTCTCTGAGCACACTAACCTCCCTCAAATGTCAGCCAGAGTATTTACCGTCTCACCGGTGGGTAAACAGTGGTGATCCGGGTTAGGCGGCACCAGATTCTTCTCAGTCGGAGCGGATAATAATTCACTGTTTGTTTATTGTTGTTGTTTTTGTACAGATGCACAAAATTATGTCGAGTATGCACTGGCCTCTGCCAAAAAGTTGTACTGCGCCTGATATTCACTATATTAAAAATGATCTATTTCCCTGCAGTCATAAATTATAAATATATTTACATTTACAATATCCACCTAGGACTGCTATAATAAATCTACATAATCTTGTTGGGTTTACTGCAGCAAATATATAAATTAGGTTACTCATTTTAGGTTGCAAAACTACAAACCAGCCACCTCTTGATCATTATGTTGGCTCAAAAATGAAAACTGGCTTATATAACATAATTATTACTGTACTATATAAATAACCTAAGCTTGGATAATATTGGGAACAGCTTAGATAATAGCCTTAATATTTAATTTCCCCCTTTGAAGTCGCGGCTGAGTACATTAAAAGTTAGAAGAAGAATATGGTAAAACTTGTCATCACCACCAAGATTCATTTGAACATGTATTTTTAATAGACTCTTGTAGGAGTCGAATTTCCACAGCTCTGAGAACTGCTTTCATTTCAGCAGTAGTTTGTTTCATGTCTAAAGCCGAGCATCAGGAGTCTAGCATCTGACCAGCTGGGATTTAATGTGCCTTGCTGATAGATGAAAAACTTGCTAAGTTGCAGAAACAATATTCTGAATTACAAGTACCTTTCCCCTCCTCCTCCTCCTCCCGCATCCAGAAGTACAGCTGGATACTAAATATCATTTTTCTGGTTGGCGGAAACGACAGTCATCTGCAGAAATGGCATTATCTGCCATTTATCACTGCTGTATTTGCTGCGGTAATTAACTTTTTAATGCTGGGAGTTTTGATATCTATTACAAATTAGCACTATTTTTTTTTGTGCTTCTCATCGGGGACACAACAAACGCGAGACGTTCGACACATTAGAATGCAAATTTTTCCTCTGCAGCTTTTGTTCTGTCGCAGTGACAACTGTTGGATCGCTGTAGCAAGCAGA
This sequence comes from Sebastolobus alascanus, assembly GCA_916701645.2. Classification (NCBI taxonomy): domain Eukaryota; kingdom Metazoa; phylum Chordata; class Actinopteri; order Perciformes; family Sebastidae; genus Sebastolobus; species Sebastolobus alascanus. Next base: position 2,180,494 of record CAKAOJ020000072.1, on the reverse strand, counting down.
AGCAGCCAAACAGGAGTTTTCTAACATCCATCTACGGTAGATCCAAGCGCCAGTGGTGAGAAGAAATAAAATTGTAGAAATCGTGGCCTACAGTATATGTCCCAATTTCCCGTTGAGGCTTTCAAATCTATGAGAGTGATTTTACTGATGATCACTTCTCTCCCTCAGGAACAGGAGCTGTAAATGTTAACAACACAGTTTTTAGAATCTGGCACAGGCTGAAATCCCATCTCTCTGCCAATATATCTTTCTGCTGTTTAATATGCTTTAACCCATCGTCACGGGGCGGTGATGGAAAGTAACCCAGTGCATTTATTTTTGTACTCTACTTAAAGGTGCAATGTGTAATTCCGGGCCGCGTGCTCCAAACAAATAGGGGGCAGCGTTGCATCTCTACTACTGGGTCCATACTATCTAAATTTACAGCCATCATTTATTAAAAAAAAAAGCCAATTACTAACTAACAGTAGGGCTTTGTATTGGCAAGAATCTGGTGATACGATATGTATCATGATACAGGGGTAACAATTCAATATATTGTGATATATTGCGATACTGTAAACAAGGCAATATTGCAATTTTTTTAATCTAATTTGAAGAAAACTGTCATAGTATAAAGAACACACCATAAAAACACCATTTTTAGAATAGGCAAAAATAAAACACTGTGGACCTGTACCTTCAACGTGACTGACAAGCCCTCGGGGCAGCTCTACTTCTTGGTCCTATCATGTTGGACTGAGGGCAGACTTGACGCTACAGTGACTCACTATCGCCTCTTGAGGTACAAATGGTATTACAAGACAGGACGGGCCGGACTAGCTGGTTAGCATGCTCATTTCATTAGATATCTTTGACATCAACACTGTAACCTCTTTACTTTCTGTTGATAATATTATATCATCTTTTGAATGTTTTAAACTAAAATTTTGGCCAGATCTTCCACATTGCACCTTTAAGTACTTGTACTTTACCGTATGCGAGTAGTTCTGGTTTAATTTATATTTCGACTACACTACATTTCAGAGGGAAATTTTGTACTTTTTTTACTCCACTACATTCATCTGACAGCGACTTCAGAAATTTGACATCCTAAACATATCAATTTATGAAATATTATAAATTGTTCTGGATAAAACTGTCCAACAAAATGGGAAATAGTTAGAATTAGCTTCCCCTACGTGCTACAAAAAAAGTCCTTATACATGTTAATGCATCTGTAATCATACATCATAATGCATTTGATGCACTTTGTCTCTCTTAGATCTGAATTAACCAAATTTCTGTCTTGTTTTCTCTTTCTCTCGTTTTATTGAACTTGATTGTTGAGTGATGAAAACAATGTTTGATTGAACAGTGAATATGAGTTGACTACAACTGGGCATCACAGCAAGTGTTTTTCTTTTTAATGACACCATCATGCCACAAATGGCACTGATCACATCCATTAATCAAGTAGCTCACAACACTCAGGCAGACCGTGACCGTTGTGTACTGTGATGCGATGCAATATCCAGAGCTGGACCTGCAGGTGATTGAGAAAGGCCTCCATGTTTCATCCGCATGGTCCCGCCATGGTAGTTTGCTCTCCTCCCAAAGCAAACATAGCAATTACAGGCGCTGTCAGTCACTGTCAGATGTGGCATCGGTGATCAATCCAGCCCATTGGACTCAGGACATTAGACATGAACATACATGCAGGGGAGTTAAATCCTTCCCCCAGCTCCCCGGCCTGCTGTTCAATCAGCTTCCTCTGCTGGGATCGAATGGGAATCCATTTTGTGTCGTCGCAGGCTGCTGTTTCTCCTGCTACTTCTCAAGCAACATCTGTCTATTAGAAACACAAAAGAATCCAACTATTCCCCTTTATACATAAAAATCCAATATTTAAAACAGTATTTTGACAGCGTGCCTTGTGTTGCTGGTCATCCTTGTTTGTTGTTTTTTTGCCTGTATCATCCTTATTCCGTTAGATAACTGGCCAAATGCAGTCACATTTCTGCACAAAACAATGGGTTTGATGAAAAAAACATTTTCCACTCCAACTGTCCAAAACATCAAAGTGAAACGTCAGGTTTTGGTATCAGTCCCTCAGAATGAATCAGTAATGCCTTCTTTCTACAACTGCCATGTTACACTGGCGTTGAACAGCAATACAGGACGGCAAAAAATGTATTGACCAGAATACATTTGAGCAGTAAAACATAGTGTCCAAATTCAATACCACACACTGGTAGCATACCAACACCGTCTCCTACAAAATTACATTTCCATACAACTGAACTCTGCATTCACCATTACTTTTAAGGGAAACATATTTGCTCCTGGATTACGGTCGCAGTTTTAAACAAGTGGGTAAAAACGCAATAAAACTACTTGGTTAGGTTTAATAAAAACAGCAGAGTTTGCCTTAAAATAAGTATGTTTATTATGTTATTGAGCTAAAAGATGTAAATTGAAATCAGTTAACATTGACTTTTGTTTTCACACTGGACATGAGCAGCCCAACAGTGTGCTGGGTGAAAGTCCTGTGTTTGTTTGATCCATCCTCCTCCTTACGCGGACTTCAGACCATGATTAGAAACGGATTTGTGATACGTCAAAAAACAAACTTAATCTCGGAGAAAATACTTGAAATGTAATTGACAATGCAGTTTTGTTGTATGGGAGTGTGATTTTTAGAAGATCAGGCTGTGCATACAGTATGTAGAATATAATTAGTGTTCTCTTTTGTATTTAGTACACAATAAATCAATGTACTAATGTACTTCCCTGTTTTTTTATATACATTTTTTACATGTGCACAGATAGGTGTCAATCAAACTTTGACTATGGAATGAAACTGCCTAGTAAACTTCACAAAGATGAGGCAATTTGTTTGTTTATATATATATATATATATATGGGACATCATCATACACCAGCCTAGTCAGAGGTCCAGCATTTTTAGTCCGCACACTGGCATCTTTCAATGGAGGAAATACAGTCACTTTTAAGGCCTTTACACACCGGGGGGACGTGACGAATAAACAACACGAAAACACGAAATACTCCCCTGCTAATATTATACGTCTAGGGCTTTTATTATGAAAGGAAAGGTAAGAACAGAAGGAGTGGATCTGGTCTGCGCTGTCTTTGTCAACGTTGAACGGAGTAATAAAGTTTGCCCTCATGGTTCGAACTACGGAGCCTCTGTGTTGTCGTTTCATAAATATAGTCGACTCGTTCCGCACGATGGGATTGGTTGATGTCTTTATTCGAGGAGCGAAAGCTCAGAATAATCAACCTCGTTACAAAAAAAAAAGTGTCACTTTTTCGACGCGTAATATTCATGTTCAGTGTGAAAGTACTCATGACAAAAACAACAGTTCAAAAAATGATATTGACGTGCAAATTAATCACACAAAAAAAAAGCGCTGCCGTTGTGTAAAGGCCTTTAGTGTGAATGCACTGCATACTCAAATCCTTGTTGTGTAGTATTGAGTTGACACATAGCTGTTGCATTTTTTACAAATCTTTGGTGCATTTTTTTTACAAATATTTGTATTGAATAAAAGTAGTACATGTATACACATTTGTACGAGTCATCACGGAGCCTTTCATCTTTTTAATATTTGGAGATCCGACTGTGTTCAAAATGTTTATTTAATGAAGTGTGGTTTAGAGCACGTTACATGCGTTACCTCTTTTAAGCAACAGGTTTCTGCCCATTATTTGGATACCTAAAAAGTAGAGGTGGGTCTTCGGGGGCCAGCCTGCGAAGGTGCCGCCCCTCTACCTCAGATGTGCTCGACACACCACTGCTTGTTAGCATCAGTGGGAAATCAATAACTGAAATAGAAGTAGACGAGACAAGTGGGTACACCAGAGGGATAAATGGCAATACATGAGCACAAAATAACTCCATAGTGAACACCGCAGATGGATGGATATAAGAGCGTCTGAGGGTAGAGTTTTTCCTTTAAGTGCACAGTTATCACGGTGTCAAACCTCTGAGGGAAAAAAAGGCATAATAGCCCCCATTCTTAACTTTATTTCATTGTAGCTGCTGTGCATGTACATTATTCTCATCCTGCCCCTGTCGCCCTCGCACAGCACAACAGATAGAGATCTATAACTGCGATCTCCAGTTTGGAGGGAACCGGGGGGGGAAAAGGGCTTTGTTAGGCTATGGGTCCCCGCCTGCACGGCTGCGCCGCTCGCTCCGGCATGGGTAAAGAAACAGCTATACACACTGACCTCAGAGCTGTTGTTTAATCATCAGGGCATTTTAATGGCTTGTCAGAGTAATGAAATATGGTTGGAGGCTACCTGGTGCAAACATTACGATAAATCCCTCTCACACGAGCCTACGCAGGGCTTAATGGTTATAAATCATCACTTTGGGGAGAGAAAAATGACAGCTATTAAAATAATGAATGGGATGATTAATTTTTCACATTAAAGATTAAAAGCTATGAAAGGTATCATCAGATATTTGAGCCGCCGTAAACGTTTGAAAGTGAGAGCTTATTTTCCGCACTTTATGACGCCCTCCGTTTCTTCACTGTCATCCAAGTTTCTGCCCCCTTTTTTTATTTTTTTTTTTATTTTTTTTTTCCCCTCCTCTCTCTGTGTGCTGGCTGGGTGCGCCCGCCGACACAGGCATTCCTTACACCTAATTTGTGCTCTTGTAAAAGTGCTCTGAGGAAAAGCCTTGAAGAACACTCATTGCTTGAGGCAGTACAGGACCCTCTCAGCCTCTCTGCAGGGGCTCCTCAAGGCTCTCACCGACATTATTTCATACCTCTAAAGCTGTCATACCTATAGCCTTTCACAAGAAGAATAAGAAGAGCCGGCCAGAGGTAGTTTGCCTTGTTTTTTGGCCGTTTTTTTTTTTTTTTTTTCTATCCCTCGGTTGTTCTTGTCAGCTTCCCCAGCTACATCTGTTCCGCTGCTAGTGAGAGCTGATTAGTCAACTTTCTCGCTTCGAAATGCATGTCGAACAAAGACAGTATATAATAACACATGCTCGCTGAGCTGGAATAAATCCCCATGTATAGACAAACTATGACAAGCTTTCTCTCTTCGTCAGATGGCTCCCAGGAGAAGGTGTGTTATTGCACATAGATTCCTAATTCGGCTCTCACTTCCAGGGGACTCGGCGTGTTGTTCAGACATATATCACCCAAATTGCGAGGCGAAAGATTAGAGGGGAGAAGCGTAATTAGAACATTAATAACCATACATGTTAGGGAACATAAGTAATTGAGTTTTTTTTATGATGAATGGGAATGTAAACAAAAGGCAGGAGAGTGAGAGGTTCAATTAGATATTCCAAGCAGGGCTCTGTCTCAGCAGAGACGTGAATGTAGGCTTCTCCCACTGTTGCCCAATTATTTCTGTGTTCCCAGGCAATGATAGTATTGCTTGTCCATCTGCAGCCTTCAAAGGGATATTCAAATCGTCTCATTGAAGCAACGGCTCCATTTGTTGGCAGAGAATAAATTGTTGGCGAGAAACATTTTTTTTTTTTTTTTTATGCGCTCAGAGCAAAGCCAGGTATTTGTGCAGCTAAAGTTATTTACAAAGTGGTGGGAAATTTAAACGACTCCTCTGGCGTTTCCGCGTGCCTCCTTTTTTTTTTTTCTTTGATTTCTGCCTCTTTTTGTGTGTGTGTGTGTGTGTGTGTGTGTGTGTGTGTGTGTGTGTGTGTGTGTGTGTGTGTGTGTGTGTGTGTGTGTGTGTGTGTGTGTGTGTGTGTGTGTGTGTGTGGGGTTTCTTTTTCTGTTTTCATTTCACATGCTGTCACCGGAGACACGCGTGACGGCCGCCCACTCCTCCTTCATGTTCTTCTAGCTCTTTTTTTTTTTTTTTTTTTCGCTGTCTGCTAATGATCCAGGGACACCAAATAAAGGGCCACTGAAACAAAATGGCCACCGTAGCTGCCCACTTATATCTCAACCCTCCCCTCTCGAATCAATTCTGACATTTCATTCTGCCCTTATAGAAGGTAATGGTGCATTCAGAGGTTGTTACCGATAATGTTGAAACGGTATTGCTTGGTTTCATTGGATAGACGTACTGTAACCTCTGCAGCAGGATGGCTTCAGCTCCTCTGCCTCTCGTGTCTGTACCTTTGTTCTCTCAGACTGAAACGTTGGTATTTACCGGCTCAAATATCTCCTTTGGCACGATTGGGAGCAGCGTTTTTTTTCTTCATTTTCTCTTAACAAGTAACCAACCAGTGTTTGTATTTTTCCTCCCACTCTTGTGTTCACACAACATGAAGTGAAAACAGCCTTTTAAGTCGGCTAGTCAATATGCTGTTTCTAATATATTATTTACTGCCTATGGGTTGTATATCAGAATGTGCTAAACAACTGTTTCGGTTTTGCAGCCGTAATCATGTAGAGAGAAATCACAGAGCCAGATGTCTGGCCCTCATTTTACAGCATTTATGTTTTCCTCTGAGTTTATGTAAAATTCATCCTTCCCCTGTTTTATTTATTCCCCCGTTTTCACAGACTCAACAATTAGTCAATTCCCAATCAACAAGAGAAAAGAAATTGCTTTTAATTACTTTTGATAAATGACAAATTGTGTTGGCATGGCTCCCTGCAAATGCTTAATCAGGTGCAGGGCGGGGTAGGAAGGCGGGCACCGGGAGAAGGGGATTTCTGCTGGGACGAAATCAATGCGCTTTCTCTGCGGTTCACCGGCTGGGCTTCTGGGCAACAGCCAACCTGAGGCCTGCGAAAGATACACAAGTCAGCAGAAAAGAGCACCCGCTGCATGGGAGCAGTCGCACCACCGAGGCAGGAACACGCTGCTGTTTGTGCATATGGGCCGTGTAACAGACGCATACGTGGGCTGTAATGTTCGCTCGCGGCGTTAAATGTTTGTGGACATTGATGCAAATCCACGTTCAGACACAATCACGCACTCAATTAGTCACTCTGACCAAAATAATAAAATCACTGCCAGATAACGTTGTTACTTCGGTGCAATAGCACCTGTCTAAATGTGTTGACAGTGAAATCAAACCTGATGTACCATACGGAATTACGACGAGCACTTCCATCATTACTTTTAACATCGGTGTAACAGTAGAAGAAGAAGTGTTTAGATCCATGACTTCAAGGAATATCTCACCGTACATGTTTCTTAGTGAACAGCAGCCGAGGGTCTTGTCATCATAGTGAGGTTGCCAGGTTTTGCACCATCGAGACCAAAACAAAAACTTGCACTCATTAACTGTATATCTGGCAGCCCATGCTAGCTGGAGGCAGTGGATGGATAAACATGTCGGGTGAATGGATAAACTGTTGTTTTTACATGTCCGTTGTGTGTACGGATGAAACAAAAGACATGCGGTAGTTGGCAGGTGTATTTGTTAACATTTGACAGAGCCACGCTGGCTGTTTTCCCCCCTTGCTTCCAGTTTTTATGCTAAGCTAGGTTAACCACATCTTGACTTCAGCTACAGACTTAACCACCAGATACAGTGCGAGACTGATATTGATCATATATCTCTAGGAAAGTAGGCAAATAAAAGTTCCAAAGCGTTAAACTATATTTAATAAAAGTTGAAATTACACAATATAGAAATACTTAATTGCTAGCATATTCCGACATTCACAGTGTAATCAGCAGGATGTACTTGTTTTCCAAAAGTAAAAGTGCATCATGTGTAATTGTCACTTCACATTATGTTACATTATTATATACATTAAATGATATTTGATGATGTTAATGGTAGGGTTTTGTATTGGCAAGAATCTGGCGATACGATGCGTATCACGATACAGGGATAACAATTCAGTTGATTGTGATATATTGCGATACTGTAAGCGAGGCTATATATTGTGTGTTGTTTTTTTTTTTTCAAATCTAATTTTAGGAAAACTGTCATAGTATGATGAACACACAATGTGTATAAAATCTGAGTATCAGTCGTTATTGTATCAGCCGTATAACCAACTCATTCACAAACACACACTTGACCTCTTTCTACTGCAGTCTGTATTTTAACAGGAGCTTTATCCTTTTCTCTTTCCGCAGGGTTCAGCAGCACCTGTGGCAGCAGCAGCAGCAGCGAGTCGAGTGACCCAGCTTCAGCCAGACCGGCTTCACCTGTACATGGAGACCCCCAGCTGGGCAGGTCAGTCTCTCAACAAACCCCTTTAGCCCCTTCATGTCCTTGTGTTGTCCACTGTTGGTCCTTCCTGTCCGTGTGTTAAGTTACAACCACACTCCTTCTTCAGGTTTTTTTTTTCTTTGGACTGAGCCACGGTGGTAAAAGTTTATTTGGGTTGTTCCCGAAGGCGAGCTTGGAATCCAAATATTAAATTTGAAAATATCTAGTTGAGAATCCATTCGATGTTTTTGCGACTCCCTGCTTCTCGAAACTCCCAAAGCTCATTAACAGCTATTAAAACCAGGTTTAGATATACAATAAAGCATGATCTGCAACACTGCATGCACAGGCGCAGTTTGCGTTGGTTCAGGGGGCTCACTGAACCCCCTAGAAACGCATATATATGTTTTTATAATAACGCAGAACTAATAATTTATTGTAATGATGAATAATATCGACCTTGTCCTGTCTTCTTATTGACAGAATAAGAAACGAACAAGATAAGAAGATAGATTTGTGGTATTTTTATTTACTTATAGACATTGGACTCTCTGTCCACACACCGTTAAATATGCACCTTCTGTTACGCCATGTAAACAAACCACATATCTATCAGCTGTGCGGTCAAGATCAGACTAGAGACGTAGCCACTTAAAAGATGAGTGAGTAGTACTTGCTATCTTCTAACATTTGTGTTTTTTAAACAGAAAATACAGGTTTTATACTGTGATATTTCCTGAAAATGACAATAAAAAATGACAAAAATACAATACAGCCAACAGTAGCTTAAGTAAACTTCCAGGCTCCTGGTGATCTCCCTCCAGCCTGCTGCCACCTTATTTAGGTGTTTGTAGTGAGTCAGCTGTTCCTCATCCGTTGGAATAAGGAATAAATAGAAACAGGGCATCAGACAAAAGTTCAGCTCATAACGTCGCAGCGTGTCGTCGCTCGCGGCCAGTTAGGACGTTCCAACAGAAAACAATATAATCAAACTAATTTTGTCACTGACGCTTGCTTGCGTTGCATTCTGTTTTGGAGGGTGTAATATGTAGGCTACACGTATCCAAATACATTAGACCTCTCTGCGTTGTACACATTACATTCCCTCTAGATTTTTTTCTTTTGAACCCCCAACATTAAAATTCAAACGGCGCCTATGAGTGCATGGCCTATTTTCTCCTTCATTCTACTCAAAAAACTATTTTGGTGCATTGTCTATGAGAAGTTTAATGGTTCCAAAGCAGCCAACGTGATTTTCCAGTTTGAAAATCAAAAAAACACAAAAGACATTTGTCCAGTCAGGTGTTGGCATAGTCCATGTTGGTATTTGAGAACTGTCAATGCCTGCATTTAATTACATCTATCTTGAGATAATTTATCTACGGCCTTTCCAGGAAAGAGAAATACAGATTTTTTGGATTCTGAACGTTTGAAGTTGTCTATGCTTTTTGTATTTTCTGTGATGTTCATATCCATTTCCTTCTACTCATTAATCCATATGTTTTTGACATCAAGTCCATCAAATATGTCTTCCAAAAATGACTCGTTACCTATATCTGTTCTGATCTGATACTTTACCCCTATCGGCGGGATAAGATCATTTGTCATTGCCTTCCAAAACTATCATAAAATTATTTACATTAGTTTATTCTGATTTCCAACCGCTATAGTTAAGGTTTGATTAGGTTTAAGCATAAAACAACTTGATCAAAGTTGGGGAAAGGTCATAGTTTGGGTTAAATAAACTACTTTTTTAAGGTTGAGGAAAGATGATAAAAAGAAACTCATGTTTGCTGTTAGTAGTAAACAGGAAGTGAGTTGTGTCTTGTTTTTGCTAACCTCCATTGGTTTAACTTCTCACCAACTTTTGTCCACCTGCCACTGTGGCTGGTATCTAATCTAATCTAGATTACCATTGTATTTTTGGGCTGGTGAGTGAAGCAAAACTAGCAGCCACTTGCATATTTTACCAACATTTGGCTGGTGACTGGTGCTAATTTCCAACCCTGGTGTTCAGAGAAATTTATATTTTCTTTAGCCATTGTTAAAAAAAACAAGCAAAAAAATCTTGCTAGCCAGCGTTAGCTAACATGCTCAGAGAATTATTCTGCCTCCACCTCCGCAGCCTTCTTCATCCTGAAGGCCTTAATTCACACAGCTGCTGGAGGTTTTTGACAGTTGAACGTAGTTGCCAGTTGATTTTCGGGCATATGAACAACTGATGCTGTTCTCGGAGGGATATTCTGGTTTTGCGATTGTTTCCTATAGATGATTTCACCTCTACTTCCCACACATTTGTTAGCGAGACTCTCACTTTCGGTATGGCTATTTGAGCGTTTTCCGTTCTCACCTGGCCTCGCACGAGAAGCCAAGCGCCCCGGAGTTTGAGGAAAACGGCTTCACGCCCTCTCGCCGTGGATGCACCCTTACTGTAATAAAGCCTGTATGTATGCACGCCTTACTCTCCCCTATTCGGCCATATTGTGCTAATGTGTGCTGGTTAAGTAGCGGAAGACTAGAGAAAGACTCTTATCCATATGCCTGAGAGCCCAGGAGCCGGCGTGATCTCTCCCCAGATGGAGCCCTCTGCCTCCCCGCCCATCCTCCGCGGAGCCATATAGCAGGTGGCAGTGAGGATCAATGGGCCTCCGCCATTACCTCCTCTCCACTTCACATCTCCAGCCTCATCTCCAGGGGGGGCCCGCGGGGCACGCGGCGCATCTAGCTGCAGCACACCGGGAGAAATAGGGACGTTTTCCATTAGTCTAATTGCTCGGTTATAGTTCTATATTATTGCCGTGATCACCACTGTGGCTTGGTAATGATGGACCTCCCGTGCCCCCACGTATAGCTGGTGGGTGTTATGTCTCCCCCGTCACCGCCCATTGAAACTGCACTTGCAGTGGGTGTAGGAGGAGAGAGCGAAGTTAACGCCGAGAAGAAAAACAGGAGGATAAACAACCCAAAAAAAGAGAGCACTTCAAATGTTTTGATGTAAGAATTTAATCAAATAGCCTCAGCTATTTACATTCTCAACAGGTGCAGCATTCGGCTGATTTATGGAATAAACACTGGAGTTCTAGTGCTTGTTCATTTGCCTCTGCTAAAAACTGGCAATATGGGGCTAATTTGCAATAATTTGCTGCCGCTGTGGCCACTGGTTAAGAATGTTTATATAATCATGATATAATAAGAAAAACGAAAATGAGTTTTTCACGCAGTTCAGGCCCTGTCAAACACAGCTCACGGACTCGCTAAATGATAATTACATTCCTCAAGCACAGTATTACATTTTACCCTCTCACATGGACTTTGTTCATGGTAAATGGGGGAGTATTATTTTCATTTTAAGGCGATATGACCCAAGTATTATTCCCCACATCTGAGCTCCCTCAGTACAGTAGAAGGTTTTCCCCCCATCAGCGATTACACGAGAAGTCTTCCATCAGTCAGCAGATGAGGTGAGGATTATAATGAATTCATTTACCCTCCAAGACTTTCTTCTTTCTGTTTATAATATCCCATTTGCATAACGTAGTCTCTCATGATCGAGACATTGGAAAAGCTTTAGTTTAAGCTGCGGCGGACTAATCGGTGCTGAATATTTCACAGCTGACCTGTAGCTCTCCCTACAGGTCAGCACATAAAAGCTGCTTCCTGTTTTGGATTTCCTCTCATACAGTGGGATTGTTACTGATTAGCTCGTTTCTTATTCCTTAGAAGGAGAAAATCCTTGGCCGTGATTCCTCCTTTTTTTTTTATTTATCATTTATTTATTTTTTTTACAGGTATGGGTATTGATCTTTGCCTTTGCTGCAGGGGAGTGTGTTCACTTAAAAGGCCCACTGATGTAGCAGAGCTTATTAAACAAATAGGCCAGAGAACAAGGCCACAATCGCTTTGAATCATGAAGGAGGTTGCCCGTCTTAAAGCACCACTGTATCAAATATGAAACGCTCTGCTAACAAGGTGTGTAATCTATTTTAATCAGATCATATTTTATGAAACAGGGAGAAGGTTGAACTTAAGTAAGAGAGAAAGATGGAGATACTGGGGGGGTTGGGGGTTGTATTTTGAAATTGGATGTGACGGCCGGGGACCATGACTTGATTTTACATGCATGGCTTTATAATGAAGCCACGCCAAATGGTCAGTTATGGTTAACTTTAGGGGGGAGCTGGAGCCTTGCTGTAATGGGAGGCTAATTCAGGGCCCGTAACGCCTTGACAAGCTGCAGAGCAGAGCCGGAATATGGATAAGGATGTGCGTTAGAGGCTCTGGGGCTGAAGTAAAGGTCCGCACTTGTCTGCAAATTGCCGGGTTGCCTGAGGGTATAACAGGGTCAACAGCAGCGTAGCGTATTTTCCTGAGTGTACACAGACGCCGTCGCAGACACAAATACAATCCAGAAACACACTCGCTGAGACGGGAGAGGCCCGCTAACTCGCTCAAAGTGTCGCACCGCAGTGACTCCTTGTTGACATCGCGACTCGGGCCATGATCCTTTTTATATGTCTTTACACTGGCCGGGTTCATAGGCGAGTGTTTTCAATCACGTTCGCGTGCCATAAATTGTTTCAGATCCTGTGACACTAGACTCAGTTATGAATATATGAATATATATACACTCCCAAGACCTTAGGAAGCTCCAGTAGTCAGACAAGGTAATGGATAGAGATATTATATACTGCTCTGGGAAGCACCACTTGTTCGCCTGGACTTTAATAATCATAAGAAAACATTAAGCACCAAATGTCTGCCCACAACACTAAAAAAATACATTCAATTTGAGTTTGAACTTGGAAGTAGACAGAGACGGTTCCTCTATACCTCCTGGAAAAAACAAAATCATCTGCTGAGAAGCACCACTGTAAGAACATTTTCCCAGATTTCAGTGATAACAACACGAGAAAATATTTAACATTAGTTTCAAGCTGAATTTGACAGTGTCATGTAGTTGATTTTCTTACTAAAAAAAATGCTGTTATGGTAAATAGCACAAATATTAATACCCAAAAAATTAAATTTGATTTGAACTTGACAGTTCTTCTATACCTCCTGGAAAAAACAAAATCCTCTACTGAGATATTATAAACTGCTCTGGGAAGCACCGCTGTAAGAAAATCTTTGCCCAGATTTCTGAGATGAAACACGAGAAAATATTTAACACTTGAATCTGACAGTGTCATATAGTTTCTGTTCTTCCTAAAGAAAATGCTACGCTGTTATGAAATAGCGCAGATATTAATAGATATCTATTAGAATAGATGGAGAGGTATTAGTCACCGCTCTGGGAAGCACCACTTGTTAAAAAAAAAGCTTCCTGTGGACGAGGCCAGAGAAATTCCCCAGATATCAGTCACTGTTGCAGCACTAAGAGAAAGCATTTAACACCAACCATGTTAACAATTGAAGATGACGTGTGTCGTGTAGTGCCTTTTTGTCGTGTTGTGTGAGTAAATCCTCCACGTTTTTTGGGGCCTCGAGTGTTTCCCCTGTGTGCCACCGGCTCGGGGGGTGATGAGGAAAAGAGGGAGGAGGAGGAGGAGGAGCAGAGGGAGGAAGAGGAGGGGGTGCCTGCGTCTTTAAAAGCTAGATGGAGTGAGGGAGTGGGGCGGACGGGTGGCTGGCAGGATTGTGCTGACGGCAGGGCTTTGGTTCAGAGCATGCCCATTAGAGGGAGCCATAAATCCTGGGCTCTCTGGGCCGGGCTGTGTCAGCAGTCCACTGAATGAATTGATTTTAAACGCCACTGAAAAAAAAAAAGAGAAAGTGCAAGAGAGAGAGAGAGAGAGAGAGAGGGAGAGAGAGAGAGAGAGAGAGTGACTATTTAATTCACCCTCCGCCAGAGGCCCACACCTCGTTCCACCCCGCTTCTCAATTCAGGACTGTCGTTGGAAAAGGGGGAGGAGAGAAGTCTAGAAGCACTGAAACTGTCACCAGCAACGAGCCCAGGGCTACACGGCCCCCACGCGTTTGATTTAAACAGGAGGTAAACACACAAACCAAATACATAATCTCAAATTCCATACAGCATTTGTTCTCTCCCACCCCTCTAATTTTTCCTCTCAGCCCTCTCCTTTTATATCTCCACAAGAGAAATGAGACATATCGTAAAAAAAAAAAAAAAAGAGAGAGAGGAGAAAAAGGCGCAGCTGCATTTGAAATTCAAATGTGTTGGATTTTGAAATTGATGTATGTGTTTATTCATTTACGAGCAGCATCCATGTGTGCATGCATTTATATATTATCAGCAGCAATGAAACGCTGCATAGAAAGCTTGTAGCCCATCTTTCTCCCCCCGTGTGCCCCCTCGTCTTTGTTTCTTCCTCGAGCCGCGGCTGCCGTGTTATGTTCGCCATCGCAAAAAATATGTCTGCAAACAGACACACAGTAAATTGTGCATGAGGACCGGTTTCAGGCGGTCGCAGTTTTTTTTTTTTTTTTTTTTTTACACATGTAAACACATTTAGTATCTGTACTAACTTTGTGTTTGTCACACTTTACACCCACACTTTGACATCCCTCTGTGTGCGTACCTGTTGGAGTGTCTTCAGACAGTGTGGTGGTGGAGGAGTGTGAGCGCTCTGAGAGCAGTGTTACAAGAGGCTGCAAGGCCAGATGAGGACACCGAAACCGTATTAAACCTGCAATGCTACTGGAATGTAGGGAGAAGGCAGGGCATATTAATAAGTGTAAGTAATAATAACATTCAAGTTGAAACCTTTTAACACGTAGGTCCACCCGAATTAAGACAAAGGTGCTATTTTTCATAGATCCTTGTGATGAATTTGGGCTGTAAGTTGTGAACGATTTATTACACTGTTGGACGCACTGTATTTAACAAGGTGCCAGTTGTATACGCTGACGTAATGTCTGGGACGTGCGGAAGATGTTAGAGGAGCAGGGGCCCAAATTCATAAAAGGAGATTTTTGGAAATAATGAAATAAACGTATGCCTGGAATGACTACTTTTGCAACAAGGGGGGTATTAAAAAGAATGCATCTAAAACAAACGCATGAACAAGGGCGTAGAATTTCAACATTTAGGGGACACATATTAAGAGGGGGATCTGTAATTCTGAGCATCATTTCCTGCATTCTGATGAGTTTTTATTCACAAATTTGTGCATTTTTTTTGCATCAATTCATAGTGGAAATGTCTTGATGTAAAGGAAAACACAAAATTCAGGCGCCCGGTGACAATTCAAAATATAATGGAATATAATGCCGTAAAGCTCAAAGTCATTCTGTGTTGTTTTCAAATATTTATTCTACTGTAGATCAACTTTTCTCATTTAATGTTATCCCTGTTGAGTCAACGCACATGTAGGCATGATTTACTCTCTCCACCTTTCTGACTTTTGTTTGGGGAAGTAACCTCATTAAAGTCGAGATGATTTTTTTAGAAACAATTTTAGATATATTATTTTACAATATATGCATTTTTTTTTTTTTTTTTTACAAAGAATCAATCAATTCTTCATATTTTTAGATGAAAATCCAATAATTTTTCTTCCTGTAAAATAAAACGTGACGTGTGCTTGCGTAAGCTAGTACCTACCAATAATATTATCATATTTGATAAGCTTGTGTGTGTTTCAGCAAGATTCATGACTTATGTTCAAAACTCTCTGCACATTCAAAACATATTCCACATCAAGAATAAAGTTGCAATATTTCAAGAAAAAAGTCGTAATATTACCAGAATAAAGTCGTAATTTAATGAGAATAAAGTCATAATATTTCAAGAAAAATCTACGTGCCCTATAGTCTGCTGTGCGTTATGTTATTGCTCAGCTGATATGGTAGTATCCCCTTCAGACCGTCTGACAGACACAGAACACTGTTTGGGTCTCTGGATGAGATAAAGTTTAGCGAAGCTGTGCGCTCCTCTTCATCGGAGGTGGAAAACCAAAACTAACTGAAAACACTTCTGATCAGGCACAAATCTCATCTCATCGTGCGACTTATTGTCCACACAAATGTTAACGTCACCACCTCTGATAAAGTGTGTGCCTATGCATGCGTACATTATGCGTGCTATTTCGCGTGCGTGCGTTCCTCACCATAGAAAGGCTCGGTGGCCACACAGTGCTCGCCGCTACTGCTGGAAACCGGAGGGAGGGAGCGCCAATCTCTTGACCTGATATTTTAATTCAATCAATACACCAGTTGGGCAGGGCAGGCTGTGCGCAAACAGGAATTTATCTATTTATTTAGATAGAAAAAGGGGCACAAACGGCAGGTGCTCAAGCCCACTTTGAGCTCTATTAATACCCGTGCCAGCATAATGTCCACCAACTCCTGAGAAAAATATCTGCCACTTTAACTTTTGGCTTCATGTTCCCACTTTCTTCACCAGCCAGTTTCTTTTTTTCTATCTCTCATTTGGTGCCGGGCAGGTAGTGGACCCAAACAATTAGCTAAAAACCTGCAGACATGGTGATCACTTTCTGTGGGTTCATCACTGTGATCGACCACTTTCTGCTTCACACCGACTCATTTCAATCATTAGTAATACAACAATATTGATTAGCGGAGCTTTAAGTGCTGTAACTCGTTCTGTTAGTTTGTAATGATAGTCAGCCTGGACTCATTCATTTGGAAAACAAAAAATCTGTAACAATCTGTTTTTTAACATGAGATGATATGAAGGGGAGGGCGTTGGGGGTGAATGGGGGGGGGGGGGGGTGGTTGGGGGGATTGGAGTGGGGCAGCGTCCTCTCTGGCTCATTACGCTGTTTAAAGAGCCGGTGCCTCCGAATCACCTGCCCAGCTCCACGCTTCAAACAAGCTCAGCCACCAGGGATCATACATCAACTTCCCCATCAGTCCCCCGGCTTCACTTTTTCACTATTCGCCTCCCAACACACGACTCAACCCACACAACCCACGTGGAAAATGGGAGAGCATCGCTTGTTGAATACTGATGTCACGCCTGCAACAAAAAGAATAATAAATTAGTTACGAAACCGGCCGTACGTTGTTATGTATGCAATCATGGATTTAATTGAACGCTTCCAGAGGACTTGCAGCATCCGAGGCCCAGTTCGTGGCCTCCTACATTCTTCCTGCATGGCTCTTCTTGCATGTAAAACGTACACTTTCTCATGCCTAATTAGCCACGGGCTAAGGCACGGAGAAGACTGGCTGCGTATTACTATAAAGATTGCGAGGATATTTCACTTTGAAAAATGGCAAAGCACACAGGACTAAGGGCTTGATTACAAGGAGTGGGGCACACAGCCCCCTACATCTTCCTCCCTCATTTCAATTATGGCTGACTGGAGGCACGGCGCTGCCATCGTCCTCAAATAAAACTAAAATATGATAAAGCTGGAATATCAGGCCCGGGACCCGCTCCACGCCTCGAGCCATGTAAGGGCGCAGATACTCTGCACGTAATTACAACATTTGCCAATATTTTTTTGACGGGAGGTTCAACGTGGATATGAGCGAAAGGGGGGGGGGGGGGGGAGGGGAGGCATGAAGAGGCTTCATGACACATGATAAAAAGCACATTTCACTTTGACTTCCCTATGGAAAACGGAAGACATGCCTGCATGCAGCTGCCACGGCTCTCCCCTTACGTGAAAGTGTAGGATGGCGTTGTTATTTTTAAGTTGCGCGATCATTACTCATGTGTGAGATGCATGAGCTAAGAGAGAGGATCCGCTGTCACAACAGAGGACGGCGACCAACGGGGAGCGCCGAAAAGAGCACGTCGTTTCCAGTTATATGTTCCAATGAAAAATAAGCCCAGTGGAACGGCATCTCAACAACCCAGGCAGCTGTAAGCAAATATTTTATTTTGTAACAGAGAAAATGTGCTTCAAAGCATATTCTTTATTCAACCCATGTTTGCCCTTTTAAACACTGCCCCCTTCGCGACCCCCCACAGATGGAGGCGATGTGTGATGTGGCCGATTTCTCACCGTGACGCCCCAACAAGGTGGATCTCCTCTGGTGCCCGGATCCCTCTGTGGCCTCAGCACCCCGGGCGGCCGCGCTCCGGCCTCCTTCACGTCAGTGTTAATAACAGTCCGGCATGCTCGCCACACCGCCGGTACCACGCAGGTCAACGCTCCGCACATCTGGGGCTTTCTGAGGAAACACTCTCCTGCTACACTGGGAGCATGGGAACGAATGCGAATTGACAAAGGATTTGCAATAAATGTAATCTATCTTAGCACATTTTAAATTTAACCGTTAATTGCTTTGAGACTAGTCTCGGTTCGAGCACTTCGTTTGTCAAGATACAGCCTATGAGATAAACAATTTAGCAATTAAATTGAGCAAAAACACATATGTTTATGGAACGTGTGTTTAGGGAGCTGACATGTCAACTCTCAACAGAGTCGTGTCGGTATTATCTCTTTATAAATCCTCACTCATGACTGTGAGGGGCTCCGAATGAATGGCACCAGTGTGGCCGTTAAAAAAAGAAGAATTGGTTTCTTCTTTCCTTTCTCTTTGGAGATATTGATTAAAACTAGTGAAAGAAAAAAACTTTGGAGTCTAACGTGTCTGATTTTAAGTTATGCACCCTTCATAAGAGGAGAACTGAGGCATTTTTTCTGAAGTATACTACATTTTTGAAGTATATTACTCATTATTTTGTAGGTTGAACTACATGATACATAATTTTGTAGATCTAATCTTGCTCATTAAATCTCAAAAACAACCGATGCCTTCTCCTCTTCCTCTGGCACGATTTACCGGACTCAGTCAGAGCTCTTCAGATAAAGAATCTCAGGCTCCTTGTTTAGTTTTTTTTCATGTTGTTATTTTTTATTTTTTTTTCTTGGACAGTTGAAGTAGCTCCAGCACCTGCTTTTCAAAGTGAAGAAGGAAATGTTTTGCAGAGGGAAGAGCCTCTGCAGCAAAATCAAGAGCGATTCCGCCCCCTTCACTCGTCACAGTGTGGGGGATTCAATCAGAAGTCTGCCCTGTGACCTGTTCTCCGAGAAACAAACAGCCAGCACAGTCTCCAAAGACCGAAGCCATCAGAGGAGGGCGGCTTGTGTGCGAGCTAAATCGTGGCACCTTTCTGAAAGCTTCCATCACAGAAAAATTGTTAGTTGTCGCAGTGGAGAGTGACTAGCATGGCGGCACATTGATACATTGATGCAGTGAATGCCTCGGACAGTGCAGTAAAAGTGCTGAGGTTGAAATTAAGCTGTTATCTCTGGCATGTATCACTAGGGAGGCAAGAAGCAGTGGTGCAAAGGCAGCAGCCTGTTTGCTTTACTGTTATTGCCTCTGCACGTCCTTCCTCGTCTGACTCTCCTCCTGTCGGGACATTTTAAATGCAACTCTTAACTTTGTTCATCTCCGATGTTTTTCGGAAACTATCTCTCCTGTTTTAAAGAGCATCAATCATCTCTTTAGTTTCCTAAACTTCATTAACAAAGCTGCGTGTGGCATTTTAACATCAATGAAACATCACCGCCTTGACTCTAAGAAATCAGTGTAATTACCAGAAACACAAAAGACCATCACTGAGAAAATTGGTGGCCTGATCCAGTCTGAGTGCTGCAATTTACGCTGTGTGAGGTCCTCATTATTTTTTGTATTTTTATTTTCCAAAAAAGGGAATTTATTGGTGTTTATCTCAAATATCCAAAAATCAGCCCAGTCACCAGGAAAAATGTTTGCGTTGGACGTTTCAACAAACCAGGGATACAATGAATGTTGACGTTTTTACATTCGGTTAGAGCAAGTGACATAGTTTCAAGAGTGAAAAGAGACACACACTATTACTTTTAAGCTCAATCATGTCGTTTTTTCCTAAACCTAACTATAGTGGTTTTGTTGCGTTTTTACGTTGCGTTTTTCTGTTGTTACACACAAACCATGATCTTTTTTACAACCTTAACCGAGTAGTTTTGTTGCCTAAACCTTACCAATCATTTCACATCGTTAACCACGTGGCATTGTTCGTTTCTGCAAGCGTGATACAAGGATGTATTCATGAAACATGCTTTTGGTTCAGAAACGTTACCATTCAATGTATCCGGGGTTTGCAGAAACGTCAAATGCCAACATTCTTTTCACTGTGTACCTGAAAATGGGTCAACATTATATTTAAACTAGCACAAATTTGCAATAGCTGTGACCACGTACGCATATGCATCCACACAAAGAGGGCGTGGATTACGGGTAGGGGGCGGGGCTAACCCACACCAATCAGTCAACAAACGGGTCATGAGTTTGGCCATGGTACGTGAATCCGTTTAGAAGTTTTTGTTATAGGCTAATCCCACACCCCCTTTTTGCCAATTGGCTTGAAGACAAACACACATCTTCACACATACACACACACACACACACACACACACACACACACACTCTTGACCTCCATGCCAAATTTCAGCGTCCTAGGGCGAAAACTGTGGCCGCCAAAGGATGGGGAAATTTCTATGGATCAACCAACCGACAGAGTGAGCTATAGAGATGCTGGTCACAGATAAAAATGACAAAAAAAAAAAGTTACAGTTTTGGTGAAAATTGTAGTTTAACCATGTATTGTTTTCTACTTAGAGATGCTGTATAATCAGCAGCCCATTAGTGCTTTGTCCCCATTTTTGTCCTGGTATTACAAGGGCTTAATTTACCGTAGAGCGAACAGTGTCTTCTAGCAGCAAGAAACAAAGCAAATTTGCATCGGGGTCATTAAATCATGTTAACATCAGCTTAAACCAATGTTCTCCTTTCATAACATTTGTGTAGATTTTGGTGAAACTCTGTAGAAACCTGTGTGCCACTGGGTTTACCATCAAATCTCATAGTAGTTGCCTTTATTTACCTCAAGCATAGAGAACCGAGCCTTTTGAAATGGGCTAATATAATAGACAGGCATTTATTACTAATGCCCTGTTTTACACTTCTTGCAAACTCAAAACGCTTCTCCATGTTTATCCATTTTCTTTATAATTTCAGCATTATGTACATTTCCGCAGCACTTATTCCATCAGTGCAAGAAAATTACGCCATACTTACCACTCAGAAATATTGTGTTCATTCAATATTTCTTTCGAATCACATCCACTTTGCTTTTTTTTTTGTTGGATTGTGATTCAACTTCTCTGTGATATTCAACACTTACTGCACAGACATCTTCTCATCGGGCTTTCCATCCCTGTTAGGTTTTTAAAATTAAAATTCCGTAAATATAAAATAAAAATACCGTTGAGTTTCACTGACGGTAACTTAACAGTGATCAACACAAAAGCAAAGTGGAACTGATATATAATTGGTGAGTAACACTAGTTGAGTGTTGAGAATGACTCTTCTCTGTTGTTATACAATTTGAGTTATTGTTGTGGACTTTAAGTGAGCTGTGACCCAACCTAAATGGTTTTTATCTTGCTTTTATTAGCGATTGGCCGTAATTTGTTTTGCAAATTTGATCATTTACAGCACTTGGTTTACAGCATTAAACAGGAAGAGGGCGCTGTTCTGTCAGTGCAAGGAGAGAGTCAAAAGTCCTTCCCACAGTGCTTGTTCACTCTTGTGAAGGGCTCATTGCATTGGGTGGAATATGGTCTTAAATATGGTCTCCTTCAAAAATAATCCAAGGCACACTGGAGGGTTTGTGCAAAAATGAAAATGCCTTTATTTTACATGGCAATATGTATCACTGCTGACAATGATCTTGATGAAAACCCATGTTGTTTGAGACCATATTCCACCCATACAATGAGCCCTTCACAAGATAGAATAAGCACAGTACATCAGAAGGATCCAAAGAGCACCTGTATGTGAACACCATAAAGGCCGAGCGGCGCTTCTAGTCCATTACCTTCACGTCCTTCCCACAGTGTCTGATCAACCAATTACTTTTTACTAATTTCTCCTCTCCTACAGACCCTTTTTCTCTTAGTAAACATGATGATGTATTTCTGTGGGCGGAGTGTACAGTATGTGGAGGAAGAATAATTCTCATTACCACACGTTAGCTAACACTGGCTAGCAAGTTTTGTTGGCTTGTTTTTTTATTTTTTAAATGGCAAGAAAACACGAGTTTTTCTGAATATGTGCAGTATCTCACTCTCAGGGAACGCGAGTGTTAGTGTTAAGACGGACTTACAATCTTGACGAAGCGTTTCAGAGATGGAGAGAAAATGTTGCTAAGAGTTTAGCTTATGCTAACCGTAGCCAAAGGCTCACAGCTGCGGCTACGGTTAGCAGAAGGCTAAACTATTAGCACCATTTTCTCTCTAATAGCATTCTGCGTGATTGGTGAGCTCACCGCCATTACAGGAGCTGTGACAGCTAATTATGGTTAGCAGAAGCCTAAGCTAAACTATTAGCAACGTTTTCTCTCCCATCTCTGAAACGTTTCGCTGATATTGTAGCTTGCTAGAGCCTTGTATCACAATTTGTCATCTCAAATGTTTGCGATATCGATTCTGGCACCCAACAACACAGCAAGATGACATTTTCGTTGTGTAACTTTAGCCAACTACTCTGGGGTGATTCGTGTTTGCTTCCAGTCTTTTAGCCTCCAGCTAACACTGTGACGTAATCATGGCATCGGCTGTAAAAGGGTCTATAAGAACAAAACAACTTTCTCTAAAGAAGCAAACAACACCAGGAAGTATCGTGGCGCTAACTTTTAAAAACCACTACCGCAAACACTTTCAGTGGCATGAGCTAGTGGCTATAATGGTCTCATTTGTATACAAGTGAGGTAAACAAATGTATCACAATTAATTTGACAATGATGTATTAATGTTCAAAATGCTGCACATAGCACCTTTAAAAAACCTCTTTCAATGCATATTATCATAAAGCAGACAGTGAGTAATACCCCGCAGGCACAACAATTGGTTGATGTGACAGTGCGAGATAATGACAAAAATCAACAGATTGGTCTTTAAAGATGGAGCAGAGATACCATCCTTCAAAATCTGGACCTCTGTGTTTTCAGATTTCCTCATAACATGAAGGGCATTATGTTTTCTGGATCCGGAGATAAGTTTGCTCGTTAAAAGTTCAGGACGCTCGTACGTCATATTTGTCTTCCTCCGGTGCAGTGAGTGAGGGGAACATAGGTGGAGGTGCTGGTTCTGTCACGCCGCGCTGACACCCCCATGAGTAATCTGGTGCATGATAAACAGAGGGTCGAGGTGTCACGGGAACACCTCAGCGACTGGCACAAGGGTAATTACTCTTCCTGCGTGGGTGCAACTCAAAATTTTTGAACCTTTTCTTTCTCCAATCATACTTGATGGATTGAGTGGAAGAGGGCGATCATCTGGTTCTTAGCAGGCTCACTGAGCGTGGTAGGCCTCTGTTGATTAATGATATCTGCTGCAAGTCACCAAAAGCGGAAATTAAGTATTTCTGTTTAAATGTAACATTTGTCTCCTTTGCTGGTGTTGAGAAAGGCATTTGTCAAAATCCCCGGGCTTCGGAGAAAGGTGGATTTCCTCTGGGAGCATGCTGGGAATTACTCCCTACTTTCACATTAATGGCATTCAGTGTTCCTATTTTATACCTCGAATCTACTTTTCACCCTTTCACCTTTAAGACGTATTTTGAATATGGGATCGTTCCTTAGCTACGTGACAGTTTGGGATTAAGCATGTTGCAGATTTTTCCAGGCAAGACGAGAGCATGACCTTGGCCGTACGAGAGGAAGCGATTCCTGATGGCATCTCTGTCTGTGGCGGGCACACGGGAGGGGTTCTGGTGGTTTCACTGGTTGAGTTGGGTTACCGTTTGTCCTGATGGCAAAGCCCTGGCGCGCTGGAACAGAACAGACTCTGGCTCCTGAGGAGACTAATGGTTACAGGGCCTGGCCAACGTCCAGTGCTGCCCCAGCCACTGCCTCTCCCGTCGCTGGGATATCATTACCTCCAATGTGTTACATCAGACTCGCTTGGTCAGGCTCCGAAACAGTCAATACTCCACAATTTAGAAAATCAGCCAAGTTTGCAGAAACAAAGAGGCAATATCGGAAATAAAGACGGATATATAATCTGACGCCAGGCATTTTTTCATGCCGGGTGAATTATTCGTTGTCCGGAAGGAGGGGACGCGGAGGGGGTAGAGGGGAAGGAGGGAGGCAGCCAGGGATCTGTCAGGGGTTAGAGGAGGTGGTCAAACGGCCTGAATAAACGTGCAAATCACAGCGCCCAACCGCTGACCCTCCCCATCTCATACAAGCAGCCTCTACTTTTTCCATCAATGGAAATCTAATTGCTTGAAAAGCGATCAATGGAAACTAAATTGGTTTTGTGTGGAAGCGCGCATGGAATAAGCTCTGAGCTGTTTTAATGTGTGTTGGTTTTGCATCTTAAATCACGGTAATATTTGGAGTGGGCCCCCGCTCTCTGGAGGGGGTAAAGTTTGGTAGTGTCGAGGCACCGGGGAGGAGGCACTCAATCAAGCTCCTAATAAAAATCACAGGCTTAATTGTTTTTCCGAACTCATAAATCGTCCGACTTAATGGGTTAATATTAAGACTTATACGAGGACGGCGGGGTGCTTGTTTTCGGAGCGGCCGGGAGCTCCTCGTTGCGGAGCTGCGACCACTGATAACCCTCTAGTGATCTGATATGACTAATCCCCTCTAATCCTTAATACACTCCTTAACATGCTCCTAAGTGACAGCAGTCGATATGGGTGCACTTCTCTGTCTTATCGCTGATCTCTTTGTCTTTGTACACTCTCTGCAGCGAAATTCGCTCTTCCACTCATCCTTTTGACCGCCCATCGCTGGCACATGTAACACATTTTAGCTCTGAGTGCTTCTTTTTTTTTTTTTTTTTTTTTACTTTTTTTTTTTATTCTCAACGGAATCATATTTTCCATTACAGTTTTGCATAATTACATAATAACATAGGAATAAGTGAAACTAAAAATAGATAATAAATTAAATAGAAATAGTAAGATTGAAAGATAATTTAAAAAAGACAGAAAAATACTAACCAATTGGATTCATAGCAAATAAAGTCATTATACATCCAAGGGCTGAAACTAGGGCTGTCAATCGATTAAAATATTTAATCACACATTTTGAATCTTTTCAAATTTACCTTAAAGGGAGATTTGTCAAGTATTTAATACTCTTATCAACACGGGAGTGGGCAAATATGCTTGCTTTACGCAAATGTATGTATATATGTATTATTGGAAATCAATTAACAACACAAAACAATGATGAGTATTGTCCAGAAACCCTCACAGGTATTGCATTTAGCATAACAAATATGCTCAAATCATAACATGGCGAACTCAAGCCCAACAGACAACAACAGCTGTCAGTGTGTCAGTGTGCTGACTTGACTATGACTTGCCCAAAGCTGCATGTGATTATCATAAAGTGGGCATGTCTGTAAAGGGGAGACTCGTGGGTACCCATAGAACCAATTTTCATTCACATATCTTGAGGTCAGAGGTCAAGGGACCCCTTTTCAAAATTGCCACACCAGGTTTTCCTCGCCAAAATTTAGCTTAAGTTTGGAGCGTTATTTAACCTCATTCGCAACAAGCTAGTATAACATGGTTGGTACCGATGGATTCTTTAGGTTTTCTAGTTTCATATAAAAAAAAAAATGTAAGTTGCCTTAGTGGCCTTAAAACGAATTTGCGTTAAAGGGTTATTATAGCGTTAACTTTGACAGCCCCAGCTGCAACCAACAACTATTTTCATTTAATCTATTGATTATTTACTTGATAAAACGATTAGTTGTTTAATCTTTAAAATGTCAGGGAATGGTGAATGATCAGTGTTTACGTCCTCAAATGTCTTGTTTTGTCCACAACTCAAAGATATAACTTTTACTGTCACAGAGGAGTAAAGAAATATATTATACTCACATATATTCACATTTAAGAAGCTGGAATCACATAATTTTGACTTTTTTATCCTTGAAAAAGGACTGATTAATTGTTTATCAAAGTAGTTGGCGATTAATTTAATACTTGACAGCTAATCGATTCATGTTTGTAGCTCTAATACATCCACATATCTATCTATCTTTTAGGGGTTACTCTGAGTGCTTCTCGATAAGCAAGCGGGTTGATCAAAGTTTTGAAATCGCACCTACTTGCGGGGTAACCGGAGGGCTCGCAGGAAGTGAAGAGCGCGGTGGGGGACTGGTAGAAAGCCAGGCCTTTTTTCTACCGCAGTATCCGAAACTGCTGCTTTTTTCCCCCCTACTTGTCATTCCCGGCGGACAGCTAGATGGACTGCACAGGAGGTTGGGATGTGGCTGGTGCCCGCCGATCGTGTAGCCTTACCCAGGAAAGAACAGTCCCAGCAGAGTAATTTATTGACAGCATTGAGATGTGTTTCTGGCCAGGTGCTTCTCTCAGCCATCCCTCAGGTGCTTATCTATCAGTTATCAGTGCAGACAGAGCACAGACCCAGGTTGTATTTCTGTCTGCTATTGTAATTACATTGTAATTGATCCGAGGGTGTGCTGGGCAGTGCCCATGCAGTAACTTTGCAAGGGCTTTCTTTCCTCTTGTTATCTGGAGAAGTGCTACAGTATCCTTGTAAGCCCGTGATGTTTTTTACAACCTGCTGTTGTCGGACCAAAATCTTCCCGTAAAAGTAAAAAGCAAAAGATAAAAAAAAAAGTGATTACATGGCAGACGAAATGACACTAAAAAGACAAGATTACATTTTTATTGAAAGTCATAACGTGGACATGGGAAAAAAAAAAAAGCACATATGTTGATTTGTTGCCGTATGCACATTTGTAATCATTTTAAAAAAAAACCTCAGACAGACAGAAATGCCTACATGTCAATATCTGCTTTATTGGAATGAATGTTGATCCTGTAAATCGGAGAGCGCCGTCGTTTCAGTATGTGTGCCGTCGCTCTCGCAACAACAAACAGAACGGGGTTTGTGTATCATTCCAATCACGCATATTAACCAGCCCTCGCCACCCATCAATCTTCCCGCCGCCATTTTGTAACTGATGCTGAAATGATGTTATAAATGATGTTTGAAAATATCCCCACGCCGCCCTGCATCAGCAGTCTGAAGGCCTATCAGATGTTTCTCCACACACATCTGTGAGCTGTAGTCACCTCCGGGAAATTAGCAATCAACCTTTTTACCAGCCAACACCTGTATAAGGAACACAACATTTCCCCCATCCAGCCCGCTCGTAATGTCAGGTCACACACTCTGCACGCCCGTTGTGTTGGAAATGTTATTGTTATGTTGATAGTAATTTCACATTCCTAATCAGTGTCGTGGCATGTAATTTGCATATCGGCTCCTTCTGTGTAATAACAGCAGCCTTGAAGCGGTGCTGAAACCATCTGAAAGCAGCGTTCGGTCCATGCTGTTGCAGCTCTTGAAGCTCTTGTGCAGTCTAATGTAAGTATGCACGCTCTCCCTCATGATCCCTCATTTATCATTTTGACACTGGCTACTTTTTTGAAGTGGAGAAAAATGTTGCAGTCAGCTCTTCCTTTGGTCTCGGAAAAATATGTGCGAATGAGTGCGCGTGTGTTGCGCGCGCGCGTCTTCGACTGCTTGCGGAAGATAGAGAAGAAGAAGAATGTGTGTGTGTGTGTGTGCGCGCGTGCCTGCCTGTACATACATTATTGTGTGTTTGTGTACATGCATCAGTATGATTAAGGAGCACAGGAACAAGGCACTGGCTATTTACTGCTGATAAACCAGAGTGTGCATATGTTGTTGTGTTCGCCATTTCTTGGTTGGCTTGTTATTCTTATTCTGATGCTCCATCTATCCTGCTTTATGTAAGACAAATTGTATCCTATTTTAAGAAGCGCGTTGACCTGATACAGAAACAAAACTGTTTTGTTTTTTTTCGATCTATCATCGAGCACCATTTTTAGCTCACTTAAGTTAACTTTATGTAACCGCCCAATGTCATTTAGGCACCTTTCAGTCCACTTATGTCATAGCAACACTGTTTAGAAGAACTCCTGACATTTACCTGAGCTCGGACTAATATCCCCCGTTAAATTGCATCAATGGATATCTGAACAGGTATCTGTATTGATTGCCATGGAGTCGATTGCTGACATTATGATCCTTCTTACAGTGTGCTGGTGGAGAGCCTCTGATAAACAGTCTGATCCATCTAGCTGCACAGAGGGATACTGTTACTTGGCTTTTCTGTTGTGTGTGTGTGTGCGTGCGTGCGTGCCTGCCTGCGTGCGTGTGCGTATGCGTGCGAGTGTATGTGTGTTGGGAGTGTGTCATGGCAGGTTACAAATGAGTTTGTTTGTGTTCTGGCCGCAGAAACCTTTTATGCCCCGGGCTGTGTGTGTTGTGTGGGTGGGTCTTGGTGAATGTGATAGAGACTAAGGATATGTGTGTGTGTGTGTGTGTGTGTGTGAGTGTGTCTGTGTGTGTGTGTGTGTGTGTGTGTGTGTGTGTGTGTGTGTGTGTGTGTGTGTGTGTGTGTGTGTGTGTGCGCGCGCCCAAATAGCTTTATATGAGTGGGATGGTTATGAGTTTGAGCTGCCTTTTTAGTATTTTGCCTGTTGTTACCACCCTAAGCCATATAGTTTCCTGTCCACTCGATTTCGATCCCCGTGCTCGCGCTGAGGTCAAGCAGGTGACCTATTGGTAAAAGTGCCTTGCGTGCCAATAAATGCCTAGCAGTATTAATCACATAGGAGCCCTCACTCTGTGAAGAGGTCAATGCTTTAAAGGGCACCCAGAGCGCTGCCTAAGACTGAAATACAGCCAGGGCATCTTTCCGGTTGAATGTACCAAAAGTTTTATTAGTTCCCCCAATGAGGTCAGTCTGCCCTGCATAAATGAAATCTGTCGATATCCCATTATAGGCTTTTGGAACTTGATTGTGAGGCATCTGTCAGATGCATATTTCATTCTAAATTTAGTTAGCTGGCTGTAAGTAATGCATACATTACCACTAGCTTATTTCCCAGTGTACACGGCTGCAGAACATCTGTTTTTCTATTAAGTGAAAGATGAAATATTAATCTGAAAGCAGATCTGGTGCGAGTCAATCACTGACAGACCGCAGTGACAGCTGCTGTGAAAGTAACACCAGCATGTCAGGTGTCTGCCTCGATACATCTGATCACGACACCAACACACACTGTAGCTCAGAGCCAAAACATGAATGGGTTCACCGGATCAAATGGACTGTTTTATGAACTGGGTCGATCTGAGCTGGTAATTGGAGAGCGGTTACAGTTAGAGAAATGTGGTGTTGGTTTGGTCAAAAGGATGATGCTCACATCCTCAAATTCACCTCAGTGCTACGGTTTAGCTACTAGCTTGCAAGTACACACAGGAAAGCAGGGGAACCATGATATTGTATTTTTATACTGATGTTCGTTAACGTGCTCTGTCTCTATCAAATAAATGAATGAAATACTGGTAGTAGCCGGTGTCTCGCTGAATTGTAAAACGCTGGTTTCAGAAAGCACAGCAAGGTTCCCACGCATCCTGGAAAACAGTTACTGAAAACACATGGGATGAGAAGAAATGTCAAATGTCCTGGAAAATCTTGTGTTGTCCTGGAAAATTATTTCAACATTCTCCTATTTTCCTGTAGCTGAGAATGAACTAGTTGTGAAGTAAAAAGTATAAAGTAGCATAAAATGGTACAGATGACGTTGCCATGACGTTGCCATCTGAAAGGGCTAAGTTATGTTCAGGATCAAGTTAATGTTCAAATGGTAGTTTATGGACGAGAGTATTTTGAGCGGGCTGCTCTCGGTTATGTCGCGGAAATCCTGTGAACACACCACCAAGTCTCGTCACATGGTAGCACGTGCACGTTGGATGCATAGACTGTATATAAGAAGTGCACGTTGTCACGGCGACGTCACCCATTGGTTTGTTGATTACAGTTTTGAAGCCTCAAGTTCGGCATTTCGGCCGTCACCATCTGTTTTTTTTGCAACCAGAAGTGACACGAGAGGGTGGAGCTAAGTACAACTGAACGCTGAATAAGATATATTTTAGGCGACCAGAAAGGTTATAATTAACTTTCATGAACTGAAAACAGACTGTGAAAGGGTTAAAGTTCTAAGACAAAAGCACGGACAACTCCCAGACAGGACAACGCCGTGTTAGCGACCTGTCAATCACAAGGTAGCCACGCTCTAAAGCATCCCCTGCTTTATGGTCTATTTGACTCTAAATTGGACCATAATTTACGAAATGAACATCATGCTGTATTGAAGAAGACTTGAAACTAGCGACTGAGACCATAAACTCATGTTTACAATGTTTACTGAGGTAATAAATCAAGTGAGAAGTAGGCTCATTTTCTCATAGACTTCTATACAATCAGACTTCTTTTTGCAACGAGAGGAGTCGCCCCCTGCTGTCTCTTAGAAATAATGCAAGTTTAAGGCTTTTCAGCATTGGCTTCACTTTTCAGACCTGCAGGTTTCCGCCTGGTTGTATGACATTAATGTTGCTTTCTCCCGAACTTGTTTTAAACAGTTGAATAATGTTAAATGGTTAGCATGTTTGGTTCTGTTGCTGAAGTTGACGTGCTTGCTGAGTTGTTTTACCTACATCTGCAGCTGTGTTTGCATTGTTCTATTATCAAATTTGTCATAATTTCTAAGCATGTAAGAGATCATTTAGATTAGTTATAGTCATAGTCTGCACGCCTTTAAATCAGACTTTCACAGAGAGGAAAATATCAGTGTACGGCGTGATCCCTGTCTGTCACACCAGCTAGATCATCACTGAAAATGTCCTGGAAGATGATCTACAGAAAAGTAAAAGACCAAAATCAACATGGATTACATGGTTGGGTAATGGGAATAAGAAAAACACTGATGGCCATAATTTTCAGCAAAATTAGTAATCTGCAGAGGCTCAAAGTCATTCCCATGTACGACTGCCTTAACAGATGTGCACAATCAATATAATGCATGCTCCACATTTTCTTTTTCTCCGTCTGCCTGTTGAGCATGATGGATGGTTAGAAATCTGCATGTGATGTAATGTTGGAATAGACAAATAGTGAACACATGAAAGCAAAGTCTATTTTTGCTCAGTGCAGAGAAAGGTGCACTGACCCTTGGATAGCATATGGGATGGATTTTGCATTAATTACTAAATACACCGTCCACCTATCGAATGTATCAATCCACTCGATGAATTCATTGAACAAACAGAGATCCATACTATGCAATTATTGCTCTCTAAATAGCCCCTGTGAATACTTGAAAAGCTAATTGTATGTCAATACCGCTCAAAGGCGAATTGTATTGACGCGCAGCATTTGAAGAATTTAGTATTTGGCGCGGTTGCCAGGTGACGGGCACTAGACCTTGGCTGCAGGCGGCTGTATTGAATGTTTCTCATCATCGAGAGTAACGAGCATTGCCATGTTTATTTTAAGATGATATGAAATGTCGGGATCTCAAACAATAACAGCATGAGCATTTTGCATTTTAGCATAAATAAATCATCACATCTAACATTAATTTGGAGACTAATCTAAATGACACCACTTCTACAGTCGTTGCAGCCTCCACATTGCTCGTTAATGTTGTGTAACACCAGGATGTATACAGCGGGAAAATTGCTTTATTGCGTTATGATACAAAAGCTATATTAGTTCAAGGCACAAAACAGTGAATTAGTAAGGAATCCACAATTTGACTGGAGGGCAGGAATTGTGATTGCATACAGTAGTTTCAGCCTAATGTTAGCTGTGCTGGTATGAATGTGGATCAACAGCTGCTATATGTCCTTTTTACCTGTTTTGTTTTGTTTTCTATCTGATGAACAGAGTGCAGTGGCAACGTTCAGAGCAATGCTACAGAGCAATGCTACAGAGCAATGTTTACCACATATGCAGTAGGGCTTGACAATTAATCAAAATGTTATAATGTTGTAATAACTATATGGCATACTGCAATTAAAATTGCAGGAGATGCAATATTTGTTAAAGACGGAATGTGCGTTGAAATACTAATTTTAATTTGATATATATTCTCTACATATATATATATATATATATATATATATTGTGTCATAGGGCTGTCAAAGTCAATGCACTAATAACGCATCAACACAACTTATTTCTTTAACGCATTAATACAACTTGTGATTTTTAATTAACCTCTTCAAAATCTGACGAGGGCTGCAATTTTTCAGAGGTTGTAGCGGGCTCAGTTTTAAAGGGGCTATATGTAAGAATCAGAAATTGCTTGTTCACAGCGACACCTGTGGCCGCAATGTCAACGAAAGTCAGCGTCCTGTTGCTCGCGCTCGCCCGTGTGAACGCGCTACCTGAATGTGAGCGAGCGTCCGTCAAAACAGTGAGACGACACACGTCAGCTAAAACCACAATATCACTCTATATTTCACCTGCTTGGCAGTAATGTTAGCTGACGAGGGTCTCTCCATGAATCAATGCTGATTCTAGTGCTGGCTTTTCCTGTCTCGGCCCACCGACACGGAGGAAACGGGGGGGGGGGAGACGGTCGGGGGGGGGGGGGGGGGGGGGGGGGGACACCGACACCCGGTCGAGACGATAACGTAACTCTCTGCGGAGCCCCATCACTTCACAAGACACGGGAAACCTCTGTTGGTCTGGAGGATCTGCAGCAGTTATTTCTGCAAAAACGTCCACTGCACATTCACCAGATATTCTCAGAGCTAAACTAACTCTTCTGCAGTGTGTAGTGTGCACGTGTTCACGTGGAGGTGGAGCGAGCCGGACGGGTGAGAACGAGCGCGGTGTGCAAACAGGCAGGAGCAGAGCTGCTGCGCGCTCGCGTACCCACACGCGAGCGCGCATGGGATACCGAACCGTTAAGATTTATGCGCGTGATAAGTTACAAATAGTCCCTTTAAAGCTAGAGTGAAGATAGTGGCATCATATGCAACTAAAAAAAAACAAGAAATCCATTGGTACAACCATATCATACTAGCTTATGTCATACAAGCTTGTGCTAAATTTTGGCAAGGAACGGCACGGCCTTTTTCCAAGGGGTCCCTTGACCTCTGACCTCAAGATATGTGAATGAAAATGGGTTCTATGGGTACCCACGACACAGACATGCCCACTTTATGATAATCACATGCAGTTTGGGGCAAGTCATAGTCAAGTCAGCACACTGACACACTGACAGCTGTTGTTGCCTGTTGGGCTTCAGTTTGCCATGTTATGATTTGAGCATATTTCTTATGCTAAATGCAGTACCTGTGAGGGTTTCTGGACAATATTTGTCATTGTTTTGTGTTGTTAATGGATTTCCAACAATAAATATATACATACATTTGCATAAAGCAAGCATATTTACTCACTCCCATGTTGATAAGAGTATTAAAATAGTCAATCGTAAATAATAATGACAAATCTCCATTCATGGTACATTTTGAACAGATAACAACTGTGCGATTAATCACAATTATATATTTTAATCGATTGATGGCCCTAGTTATGTATTGTAGCATCATATACTTAATTTACATGTTACATACTCCTTTATTTCTATTTTCTTACATTTCTTTATGCTTTTATATAAGAGCAACTGTAAAGTCCTAATTTCCCCCTGGGGATCATTACAGTATTTCTGATTCCGATGCCATTTTAAAGAAGTATTTTCGAGCTGCAGAGATGTCCTGGCCTACACATTGTATTCTACAGATTTCAGAAAACATCTTTCTTTGGTACAGATCCATGCAAAAATCACACCATGACCATTTTATTGTTTTTCAGTGAAAATGAGAATAATGATGTAAAAATGATCATATCGCAATTGAAATATCAGTCAAAATAATCGCAATTAGATATTTTTTTCAAAATCGTTCAGCCCTTAGTATGCAGTGGTGAGTCCACATCAGAAGGCAGTTTAGTAATACAGCATGCGTTGGGTTATGACCCACATGCTGTGTCAGTGGCTTCCATTGTTAGGAAGGCACACGGCGGAGCTGCACTGTACGTCCCCGCAGACTTCCCTTCAGGCCCGACCGTGTGCCGACACGGGCACAACTGTCCTCTCTCTTGAGCTAAAGATGCTTGGACATTAGCATACACAGGTTGTCACGGGTAAATGAATGACAAGACTTTCATCTCCCTATGTGTCAGCCTCGCTTAGCGGTGACACGGTTCAATGTGCCCGCAAAGTGCCACTTTGGTTGCCTGTGGAACCGGCGCACGATTGAAACCCTGCCCCGCAAAGATTACTTAATAAATAGAATAATTTCACCATCAATATTATCCCAGCTTTGTGACAATGTCAAAAGAGAGCAAGAAAACAACCAATCTATATTTGTTATGAAAAGTTTGCCATCCTCCCAGTGTTGTGTGCAGACATTTAAACCATAATGAAAAATGGAGGTATGTTTTTTTTTTCTGTACACAGAGGAAGAGTTTGTCACTTATTTCATGTGTTTTCATTGCTCGGCTTTTGTATTTTGCAGTAAATTTCCCGTCCTCCGCTGTGTTTTCCTCACATTTGAGTTACGATACTGTTGGTCACGGTGAAGTTTTATTATTTGTCACATGCCGATGCACATATTTTTACTGGTTTATACAGATATGGTTGCTGAACTCAATTACTGTACATAATCTTAACCCTGATAGTTAAAGGGCTGTCAATTAGTTTTTGTTGGGGATATTTAATGCTCATTAAAGAATTAAATGTGCGAAGGCTCACTTTGCAGAGAGAACATTTAAAACATGAATATTTAATGCGACCTGTCTTGTCTGTCTTGATGACTGTGACTCGTTCCGCCAGCAGCTGCTCTAAATTCCGCAAAGCCACCCGTGATCCAGTCCCAAAACTTCTGACATCCTGTCCTCAAAATGGATGACATCTTGATTCCCCGGTAATGAAATCATCACTGGGATATTGCAGACGGTTTTTAATTCTGATTAAAAGTCATTTTTTAAAGAGATGACCTCAAACATCTCACTTCTCCCCGTCTCCGCTCTAATTCTTCATTTCCCATTGCACTGAGCCGAAGTCCTGAGTTGGCAAAATTCCGCCCCGCGAATAGGAGACGTTTATCAAATTTCTCCATTAATCTGATGTGCAGGCCTTGATTAAAATGCTACCCCACACAGACAACGCAGATGCTCAAAGTGCAGACTTATAGGAATATACAGATTGATACAGATGTGCTGCGCTCCTCTGCCTTGTTTGGACGCAGAGGGTGGCTGCGGTGGGAATCGATAAAGGGAATGCTCTGTGATCGGGGGGGTCGGCTTTTGTCTTTAGTGTTTGTCCTGACTCAGCACAAAGTCAAAAAGGCAGCATGGGACCGAAGGGAAGACTGATGTGCCGAATGCCCCCCCCCCTACTCCTTTCCCTCCTCCCTCCTCTTGGTATCTGACCGTCAGGGATTCCACAGAGCGAGCAGAGATTGATTCTCTCCCCACCCAGAGATAGGGCTTGTTTTTCACATAGGGTGATATGAGACTTTCAGAGAGGGTCGGTTGGGGGGTGGGGGTGGGGGGTGGGGGGGGGTATTGTGCAGGGGCAGTGGGATTGGTATTGGTGGAGATGACAGGATGGTGATGTGGGGATAGGCAGGACTGATTGGAGTTGAGAAAGAAGTGAAAAACTGAGACAGAGATGGAAAAGCAGACTCGCTCCCTGAGGCCGAAGGGATTGGCCCGCTGCCTCATTCCAACCACCCCGAGCCCAGAGACTCGTCTCAGGCCGGCCGGTGTTGCCGCCGGACAAGTCGTCCTCCGGCCGTATAGATCCGCCGTCTTCTAATGCTGATTGATATTAATCAAATTGTCTTTGACTGACACGGCGGCCAAGAGGCAAGATTTTTTAACCCAAAAGGCAATTTTCTAAAACGGGCCCCGGATTGAAGTCTTGAGCCGTTCTTGCCGACTGCTCCTGCCAGGGCCACTGACCCCCGGATAGCACATGTAATGGATGAGTACATATGCCTTGTGCCTGTCTCCCTCTCTCTGAGCGGAGGAGACATGAACTAATTAATTACGGGGGATGTTGGCCAGGCTGGACGCTGACACGATCGTTGTGGCTGTGTGGTTATTGACTACTCCGCAGAGGAAAGTTGCTCATTTAGCACTGTGTTGCGAGCCTGGGAGGTCACTGATCATTGTGGAAGGAGCATATGCTCTGTGTTTGTCTGTCTCTCGGCTTGTGTTTGCTCCTGTCACACGCAATGTGTGCGGGGGAGCTTGTGTGTTTTTTCTTCTCAGATGTGTGTGTGTGTGTGTGTGTGTGTGTGTGTGTGGTATTAATTGCATGATGTAACTAGTGAACATATTTGCACCTGTCACATTTTTGCTGTTGCCACCACGGAGGCATATGTTTTTGGGTTGTCCGTCCTTCCAACCATCCGTCCGTCCGACTAATTCTCATACAAGCGTTAATGCCTCGAGGAATTTCTTCAAATTTGGCACAAACGTCCACTTGGACTCAAGGATGAACTGATTAGATTTTGGTGGTCAAAGGTCAAGGTCACTGTGACCTCACAAAACACATTTTTGGCCATAACTCAAGAATTCATATGCTATAAAATGATGAAGTCAGGCATAGAACCACCCAACCCTGTCTACCACCAATTTACGTTCCCATAAAACTGAACTACATAACCAAAATACGTTTTGAGGGAAACTTATTTTTTTCCGGATTATGGTCGCAATTTTAATGTAAATTGAAACAAAACAAAACAAACATGTAACAAAACTACTTAGGTTTTGGGCAGTAAAACTACTACTGGGTTAGATTTAGTAAAAAAAGTAGGGCTGTCAATCGATTAAAATATTTAATCACGATTAATCGCATAATTGTCCATAATTACTCACGATTCATCGCAAATTAATCACACATTTTTGTTCAAAATGTACCTTAAAGGGAGATTTGTGTTTAATACTCTTATCAACATGGGAGTGGGCAAATATGCTGCTTTATGCAAATGTCTGTATATATTTATTATTGGAAATCAATTACCAACACAAAACAATGACAAATATTGTCCAGAAACCTCACAGGTACTGCATTTAGCATAAAAAATATGCTCAAATCATAACATGGCAAACTGAAGCCCAACAGGCAAAAACTGCTGGTTATTAACATGAATTAGACATGTCTGTAAAGGGGAGACTCGTGGGTACCCATAGAAAACATTTTCAGGTCAAGGGACCCCTTTGAAAATGGCCATGCCAGCTAACTTTTTTTGCAGATAACCTATTTGATTTGATACATGAAGTGTTGAAGTAAATTGAAGCCCGTTATAATAAGCAGCTTTTATTTCTCCAAGCTCACGAGTGGTTGTGGACATTCCAAGTACATGGCAAGTAGAGTAGATTAGAGGGTTATGCCCTTGAACATCTCTGGTTCTCTATATTATTCTGAAAATATAGATTACAGACTCGGGGTCAGGGAGAGCGCCACAGGAGACTATAGAAAACCACTGCAATCATCTCAGCCAGTCTCCAGCCCTGATCCACAGATGCTTTTGAAATTCTAATGCGCGCCAAGATGGATGTGGAAAAGTACTCAACTGCAGCTTAAAAACAGATAAATTATGATGGCCATCCTTTTACAAAATAGATTGCCTTAATGGCAGGGCCTAACTGTGTCACAGCTCATGGTGTTTCAGCTTCAAACGGTGCACCTCAGGGACCTGTCGTGGTGCTGCAGATCAACCTTGTTCTCTAGAGGTGGAGATGCTTTTCTAATTGCTTTGGCGTTTGCTTTTTTGCCTTTTGGACCTTAGACATGCATACCAGGGGGCCAATGAGAGGCTGAGGAGGGAGGGTCTTCTGGGAGATGGGCTGGGCAAAGTGTTCTTGTCAATGGGAGAGGTTAAGGTGGAGTCTGTGATTGTGCTGTTGTTTTATTTATGAGGGTTAACACAAGGCTGAGATTCATGGTGGGAATAGAGAATACCAGCTTTACTTGTCTCTGACAGGTAGGATTGGCTATTGATGCCCAGTTCTGGTTCCAAATTTAAAAAGAATTGGTCATTTGTTAAGAAACAAGTTTTTAATTCCACTTATTGATCACTAAAAGAGAACTTTGGACCCGCTGCTCTGTCATCCACATCGCCAGTTACGTACGCATCAAAGCACATAGATAGTGTTGGCAGTATTGCCGCTGGAGCTCAAAAGTGTTTGTGCAAAGTTATACATTGAAATCTGATCATGGCACTGAAATAATTTCATTCAAGAGAAGAGGTCTGTCTAACATGATAAATGTCTCCAGTCATTGTCAGAATGATCTAGCACCTCCAGCTCAAGTAAAAACAAACGC
Organism: Sebastolobus alascanus; assembly: GCA_916701645.2. NCBI lineage: Eukaryota > Metazoa > Chordata > Actinopteri > Perciformes > Sebastidae > Sebastolobus > Sebastolobus alascanus. The sequence continues at coordinate 2,142,165 of CAKAOJ020000072.1, read as the reverse complement.
AAGACATTAAACTTGCACAAGAGTTTTTATATTATTATTTTTTTTTTTCTGACAAAGGAATCCATAGCTCTTGACATCACTTTTAACTTTTTATGACAGCCTTCATGTAAATCTGAACAATATAGGTGGCGTTTGCTCTCAGCATATGTTGTTTACTTTTACTCAAGTGATATGCCACGAATCAGAACCAGGATTCAATGAGAACCCGGGGCCTCATTATAGAACCTTCCTATGTCTGAAATCCCATCTTAATGAATTTAATTTATATGGCACACTTTAAAATACAGCAAAAACAAAAGGTGCTTCACATAATGGTAAAAACAATCATAATACAACGTTAAAACACTTTACACAATAGAACCATGCGATTAAAAGTTTTAAAATATGATAAATAATATATCTTAAATTAGTTTAGAATGACATTTAGGATTTTTGGTATTACAAAAACATGTTTTCTGAGATAGGATAGGACACAGCCATAACTTTAGGAATTGCTTCTGTAATAGGAAGATTTGATTTTTTCTATCTTTGAAATTTAAGTTAAGATAGGACAAGCAGTTAGGATATTTTTTTTTATATAATGAGGCCCCAGATCAATAGAGATCAATAGAATCCAAATCCCTAGACTCTACAAGATACTCCAAAAATATATAATATACAAGAAGGGCCTCTGATTGATTAATAGAATTAGCTCTCTACATTATTTTAAATATGTTTAGCTGCTGTTTCTGTTAGTTGAGACCCACACCAGAAAGGCCTTACTTCGCCTCTCAACAGAAATAAGGAACCTCAAGGAAGAAGCGGCTCCAACACACGGCTCAATTAAAACCAAAAAACTGTTAATAAATTATACCTTTAGCATCTTTTCTCTCTCTCTGCTGTCATAAATCCAATAAAACTAAGGTCCTGTGGGTCTCCTCATAATAGATGAAGACAAAACTCCCCCCGGGACCAATTAGACCATCAGGAAATTACTATCTATTGGATTGTGTACCATTAGAAAAAAAATCATATTGAGGATCTTTTCAACAAACACTTGTCAGGAAAACATGATCTAGGTTATTCACATGAGACCGAGAGATTTTACGCTTGCGGATATCATCTTTATGTCTCTACATCGCCCCAGTTACAGTTGCACCGGGTGTTTGCTGTGAACATCAGTGTCCGTGTAACAACCCGGCGAGCATCAGAATCTAACAGCTGATGGTGAAGGAGTGACAGTCGCCTTTTTTCCATCTCCAGCTGATGGAGGTGACAGTGATGTGGCACACAGGCAGGTGACAGGAGCGAATTGGCAGGTGCGCCTTGTTGCAGTTGTTTGCGGGGGGGGTGAGCTGAAGTTGTGGGTGGCGTGATGATCCCCATGCCTGGCCAGAGGGAGATGGCGATTCATACATTTTTAATGGTTGTCTGAGGGTGCTTACGCAGCTCCTCGTTACTGCCCATCCAACCTGTCATGGCACCGGGCCCACCAGCCCCGGCAACAGGCCCTCCTTTAGACACCTCAATAATTTAGTGCATGTGTTTACAGAACGTTGACAAAGTCAAGTGCACTGGCCCCTGTATACATCCCCGTATGAATAATACATGTGGCCGATTCAGGAATGTGCCTAGCGGTATGGAAGTTCAGATCTACCACACATAAGCAAAGTAAATGTCCTGACATTTCAAATATCCACTGTGCCGAAATGTGCTGAACGCACAGAACTGCTCAGACTCCCCGTGAAGAGGGAGAGTTGGTTAGGTGGTGGTGGTGGTGGTGGTGGTTGATGGTGGGAGGAGAGAGGACCGCACTCCAGAAATAAAGAGTTCCTCTCTCAGAACAATGGCCTGGAACAAACCCTGCATGGCCACAGGCTCTTTGACGGGATGCTACTTGTTTGATGCCTCCGTGCTTTTATCTGTTGTTTGAGATGCTTAGGGAGAATTACAGACAGTGAGCACATGTGGGTGTTTTTAAGCCAGAATTACATTTTTTTTTTTTTCCCTATTTAAGACTTTGACTCCAATCTATGATTCCAGGAAGATGAAAAAAAAAAAAGATGAGGAGCTCTGGGGAAGGAAGGCGGGAATCTACATCGCTTGTTTTTACTCCACTCTCCCATCAAATGAAGTGTTGGAATCTCATCAGGAGTGAAACGATGACTAATCAATTTTTTACAGTCCCCCCGGTGCAACAGCCTAGGACAAGAAAAGGCCTCTAATTTTACTTGTACTTAACAAATGCATGAGTCTGTTGGAGATGGCACAAACAAAACAGTTATGAATGATGCTTGTGTAAGTAATCCAGGGGCGTGAATCAGTAAACAGTGTCCTCCTGTTGCTTTTTTTTATCCTTTCGCTCCTTAAAAATAACTATCAACACGGACGGAATTACAACTCCGTGAGCCGCTGCACCGTTTTACAGTGGACAGAGATGTAAAACACCTCCCTTCAGTCACTCCCAATCAGTGGGATGTTTTTATGCGCGCCACGACATGTGTGCAATGCGGTGGATCACATTTCAAATAGAGTTATTTGCGAGGAAGACATTATGCAATATTGTGTTAGACCTGTGTACACTACATACGCAAACACAAACAGACATTGCTTGCATTTTGTTTTCCCCAGGCGACGGCGGTGTTTCTGAAATGAAGCAGACAGCAAACATTTCCTGTTTGTTACATTTTAGGTATTATGCCGTCTCTACCGGAGCAGACGCCTGAACCGCTGTTGGAGGCTTAAGAAATACACACTGCCGCAATCCTAATAAGCACTCCAAGCCTAATGAATGTCTCACATAATTCAGATGGAAGTAATCAGTGTGGGAAGAAATGCTCCAAAATGTCACACTTTTTCAATCTAGATCAGTACTGTTGGAAAAAGCTACTGTTGCGTGAGTCTGACTTGTATTTAAATACCACCTCAGATTGAGCGGAGCAGGTAAGACAAGGAGTGCTGCCCTTTGCTGTTTTCTGTCTTCCTGGCTTGCAAGGCTGAGTTACCATCCAATCAAGCACTGCAGGCAACTACTGCCTGGGGCCCCAGACCCTCAAGTGCCTCGAAGGGCCCCAGATTCATCGCATTTCAGTTGGTTTATGGCAATTTGATTAATTGGAAATCTGCGCATGTCCACAAGAGAGTATCAACATTCAAGGCGTATCGCTTTCTTTTAAGTGGGGAAAAAAGCCTTTATTAACACGGCTGCATTATTGAAAACAAGACCACCACTGGACTGCAAACCGGTCTTCCTTGGAGTCAAACAATTGCGGAAAGCGCAGCTGAGAACTAGGAAAGTGAAAATGTGAGGAATTGCTTAACTATTTGCATGCAAATAGCTATGCAACATAGCAAGTCTGGAGAAATTTGTATTGTACCGGATGTACTGTTCATCACATTTTTGTCCATGTACATGAAGCCAAATACTGTCATGAAATTACCCACAGTCCATTCTCACTCCCGAGTCGTCAAATACGGCAGCTTGGTCAGCGGCCTCTACATGGCCGTAGTTATTGCGGGAGTAAAGGAGGAAGTCAGGTGATATAGTGTAAAGAGTGAGAAGTCGGAGTGGATGGACGGGTCAAACAAACACAGGACTTTCACCCAGAAGACCGCTGTTCGTGTCCCGTGTGTAACCAAAAGTCAACGTTGACTTATTTTAAGTTACATAGTCTGCATAAGTGAAGTTACGTAGCATACCTAACTGAAGGTACATAGCGTACTTAACTTATGTTGCGTATGTAACAATGTCAACTATGGAACAAACTTAACAAAGTAGTTTTGTTAACCTAAACTTAACCAAGTTGTTTCCTGCATTCCATTTGTGGGAGGTCCTGGTATTGTGCAGGCTGGCTCACTGGAATAGCTCACTGGGACACTTAATGGAACTGAGCCATCGTTAATGTTATCAATTCCTCCCGTCCTTTTCCCGCTCTGACAAAACGTCCGCTGTGAAAAAGGTCTACATGGTTATAAAATTGCTCAACACTCGCTCAAACAGCATCCACAAGAGTTTCCTCCGCGTTAATCGAGGGACTAAACCTGCGCAGCACTAAACAGAAGAGCAGGTTTAATGCCTGCATTCGGTATGGGGCCCATCATCTTTTGGGACTCTGGGAGTTCCGTAATTTAGAAAGAGCGACATGTCATGTCAATAAAGTGTCAGCATTCATATCCTTCAGCAAAACAGATCACAGTGGATTGACCTGCAGGGACACTGGCTGTAGGGTAATACAGGGTGGTTGCTGGGAGTATTTGCAGAGGCGGAAATATACATACACACACACGTGTAAGCGCTGCCTTCACCTGGGGGGACGTGTTGACGGGCGCTGACTCTTGATTGAGAGGCTGTCCCTCTCTCCCTTTGCAGATTTATGACTGAGAGGATTTGTGTCCAGTCCAACTTATCTTGCTGATAGACAGCCTTGTAGATTTCCTCAGAGTGGATTTATGTTCTGTGGGCACCGGCGTTGTTGGGAGAGTGCTCTGCACCTCGCACATCCCCCGTTTTACACTTTATTTGAACTTTACATTTCCACACGGCCGCGTTCGTCGTCCCGCTCTGAGTGGCTCTCAACCTCCAGCCATTTACTAGAAATGTAATTATTTATGCTCCGGCGTAGAGAAAAGATTTTTATAAGGAGTCTCGCATTTTATCTAATTTCCCCTCGTCTCCGAAGATGGCCGATAATGGTGTTGGATTTCTAGCGACGCCATATATGGAATATTATTTTACTACATTATTTTAAAGTCAGTGTGATTTATGGGGCCCAGACTCAAGACGTGATGATCGTAATTAATCTGAACCGTCGTGAGAGGAAAAGGCCAACCACTGATCTGTACACGGCATATGGCTGTGGGATCTTATTCTCCCTGCACCAAATCGCACTTCTTTCACCTGAATCAGCACGTTCGGCTCGCCTGAATCCAGTCATGCGGCCATCTCTTTTTAACACGTATGTCTACGGTTGAAAAGGCGTGATCCCCAAAAAACACTCCACTCTTTCTATCCACAGAAGGAAAATAATGCTTTTTGGATTAAATTTGAAAGAAACCATCTTGTATCACTCCTTATTGTAGGGATTGTTTGGAGGGAAACAGGCAGGATCATAGTTGTAGCTCGCACGCCCCAGACGGAGGGACGAGCTCACGTGTTGACCTCCTCATACCGAGCACATTTGCAGAAATAAAACTCCTGTGAGCCTCAGACTGGCAGACAAAGGAGACTCTAGTAGCTGGAGAGCTGGAAAGACAGAGAAAATTCTGAGTAATATTGATCTTAGTTAATTAGATTCCTATCTAGTCTCTGGGGACTGGTGTTCCGGCAACACATTTTAGAGTGAAGAAAGTGGCTGAGAGATATACCAGTATATGAACTCAGTTAATTTAATTTCAAAGCCTCGAGTACAAAATGTGATTTGATTATTGGGAATATTTTTCATGTCTAATTACAATTTCTCTTTTCTCCCCCTAAAGTTTATCTAAACTTTTTTTTTTTCTCGGTGAATCCTAATGAATCTCGGTCCTTGTTTAGAAATAAATGACCAAGTGTTTATCTCCAACACCCCCAGTCCTCCGCCGCCTCCCCCTGCAGTTCAGTAATTCAATATGCAGTGCAGAAAAATTAGATTTGAAATTGAACGCTGATATTGTTACTTTCTCCACTCATTGAAACTAAATGAATTTGCACATTGAATCGCTAATTAGAAGGTATTTTATTTCACTTTACCTCAGGTTGACGCCTGTGCAATAACATATGATATCATAAAGGTAAGTCCAATTACCGTTCCTTGCCAACGCATTAGTAAAACGTGAGCGGCTTCCGTTCAAATGAATCAAAAATAGCACGATTCAGCCTCCCTCGTCTTCGGTTTTGTCAGTAGATTGCAGTGTTATCGTTTCACTGTGTCTCTGCCTTTCTGCTCTGACACTTCCTGCATGTGTGTGTGTGTGTGTGTGTGTGTGTGTGTGTGTGTGTGTGTGTGTGTGTGTGCGTGTGATGGCAGGGGGGGGGAGGGGTCACGTTGGGAAGCAGCGTCCTGACGTCCCGGGGCCACACACCAGGTCACCGGCTTTCATGGCTGATCTGTTTGTCATAATGGCTTTTAAAAGGTCACGTGTTGATTAAAATGACTGATGGTTAAAAGCATCCGTTGGCAACGCGCACACACACGTGCACACACACATAACCGCGGGTCATGTCCAACGGTGTATAGTGCCATTTGTTATGGATGGATGCAGAGGAGGGCCGCGGATAGATGAATTAGTGGAGTAGGTCAGGCAAATATATGAAAAGCTCCACACTCCGTTGAAATATCGTCACATTCTTCTCGCGGTGTCGGGCGAGCGTGCACGTGAGGGATTTCTCAGTAATATGGTCAAAAGCGGAGATACAGCACGAGCGGAGGAAGGGAGACGTGTAGCATTAGCACTCGCTGAAAAAGGATTATCCATGTATTCTCCTCACACTTGTCACCATTTATCTCTTACACATTATTTTTTTGCGGGCCCCTCTCTCCTACCAGATTCTGGCTTTGCTGCGAGGCAATTGCTCTCTTGCATCGCTGGGGAATTCATTGCGCTGCTCTGCTAGAGATCCAAATGTATTACTATGAGGCTGCTGTGAGTGGCTGGCTGCGTGGGGACGTATACCTGCGTCTCACTTTAAACCCCCCCAACCCCTTTTCCCGAGCAGCTCCCCGCCCCCAGGCATCTCGTTGTATGGGGGCTATAATTGTTGCTGTAAATTCTGCCGCTCCCCTACGCCCCTGTCTTAACCGCCCATTACACATGGTTCACTACGGCCCTTGTTGATTGCAGCTGTCAAGAAGGGCAGATTTATGCACTCTGGCTCGGAGATGGAGGGATAGAAGGGAGGAGTGAGAGAAGGGTGATTAGGGGGAGGCGGGGTTTATTGGGTGAGCCCACGCTTGACCCTTCCTTTCCTTTACCCTCGCTGGGCGTAGGTGGAGATGAGTGAGGGCTGATCAGCCAAAGCGGCCCCAGCGCAGGAGGACTCGGTCCAAGCCTGCGAGATGGAGGGGACAAACAAGTGCTCTAAAGTGGGCCGCTGATGAGATCTGGGCCTGATCCGTTGAGCTTTGTTGTGTATGTGTATGTGTGTGTGTGTGTGTTTTCTCACTCCCTCCTCTCAGCCCCTCAGCCAGCCTCTCAGACACCCTGTCCTTTCTCAGAAAACACCACTTGTGTAACAAAGGCTGCTAATCTGTTGAGTACAGCAGCGAGCCCCAGTGTGGGGGGAAAAGCACTTCCTCAGCCCATCACAGAGTCCGCTGTGGTCACACTCTAATCCACTGAGCCATCACAGCACTAAAATAAACCATTATACGCTGATAGGTCCTCCGCTCCGCTCCGTTCAGCTCAGCTCTGCTCGGTGCCACTACGTTGTTAGGAATCAACAGGAAACTAATCAGTTACAACTGGCGATTAATTGTAAAATTAAATTCAAAGGGAAAAATAGCAAAAAAAAGTTGTTGGTTGAAAGTTCTCAAATGTGAGGATTTGATGCATTTTTTTTGCTTTGTTTCATTGACTAATTGATTTAGACTCGAGTAAACATGTTGGTATGCCACATTTCTTTGTTATATGTCGTTAGGTCATGTTATGTGTCTTTATGTGTTGTAACGGATGTTAAATGTTTTTATGTTCATATAAATGTTATGTTATGTAGCTTTATTTGTTGTTTTGTTTCCAGTCATTAGAATAACATAACACATTTGTCCTTACTATGACGCCCATGTCTATAAGGCATTATAAACATACTTATAATGCGTTATAATCTGCTTATAGCGCTGTATAGTTATAATTATAAGCGCTCATTCATAATGCTTTATAACAATAATCACAAGCATTATTAAGCATTTTATAATGACTTGTGAGGTCATGAATTATAATACTTAATAATTGATGGTCACTCGCTGACATTTTCTTTTTTAGCAAGGATCATAGTGACTTGTAATAATCTTTTTTTATAATGCATTATAATGTGTTTGTAAGTTACTCTATGTGGTCTTTGTTTGCTTTAAGTAAAGTGAAGAAATATTACATCTATGCAAGGACAGCACAAAATTTTGTAAAATAAATTTGTACTTTACTTAAAGCAAACAATGACCACTTAGAGTAACTTAGAATCACATTATAATGCATTATAAAATATTATAATGTATTACAACTATGGGAATTGTAATACAATATGATCACTTCAGTGAGTGACTAACAAGTATGACGTATTATGATTCTTGACCTTATAAGTCATTATAAAAAGCTTTATAATGTGTCATGATTATTGTTATGAAGCATTATGAATATTTAAGAGTGCTTATAACTGTAATTATACAGTGCTATAAGCACATTAAAACACATTATAAGACTATGTCTAATGCATTATAGACATTGGCATCATAGAAAGCGTTACCAGTCGTTATGTCATGTTATGTGGTTGTGTTGTTTGAAAGTTATTTTGTTTTGTCATATTATGTTAGTTATGTCATGTGTTATAATATATGTTGGCATGTATCATTTCCATGTGTGTTGTCGTGTGTCATCATGTCTTGTATGTTTCGCTTCATTTGTCAGGGTAATGCAAGGTTAATCTTAACTTTTATTCTCTGTTGTCCTGTTGCGTTTTCTTCTGTTCTGTCTTGATGTGTTTTCCATTCTATTTTTGTCCCACTAGTGTCTTTTAAACTGATCCATCCACAGCTGCTGTTTGTTAGAAAGTGATAGATAGTGCTTGTTGCCCAGTTGGCAGCATTACTGTAACGCAGCTAAACGTGCACAAGTCTCTAAGTGGTCCCTAAGTTGTCCTGCGGGATGATGGGATGCCATAGTAGCAGCGGTAATGGAATTACAGGAAAGACCCTGCCCTGGTCGCACTGGTGAAAGGTACAAATGGAGGATGAGATGGAGTGAGCAGGAGAGGCAGAGGCAGAGCTAACAGACCAATCTACACTATGGCACTTATGGAATTACCCAGTTCACCTTCTTCAGACCAAGGAATCAATGGCGCTCATTAATAATTCAGCCAGTCTTAGGAGGGAACCATAACTGTCATAAATGGTAATTTTGTTTGATCATTACAATCCTTTTCATTGGGATAAACAGACAACATTATTCATCAGCAGAACGTATAAATATTCATAACACGCACACGTTCTGTACACAGAATAGCAAGCGACCGGCAGAAATAAACATATACATATCCAGGCTATATTGATGTGATTTCCCCCTGCATGATGAAATAATTTACAGAATTGATTAAGATGAAGGCTAATCTTTACGAGGCATATACGGCTGAATGCGAATGCGGCCCGAGCCCCGCTCCTTCACGCCGTAGACGGATGGCGAGCCGACGTTTGTCGCGGAAAGTCGGGAATTCTGAATTCCGTGAACACCGTTCCCTCTCATGCATCCCACGATATGTCACCATCATTTCATTAGCTGCCGAGAGTATCAAGTCTGAACCACTTTGAATTTTTATTGATAGGTTTTATTGCTTCCTTTAGAATCATCGAGAACACAATCACAGTTACCGCTGCAATCCATATCTATCTGTTGTGTCTGAAATAAGTGCTATGGTATTAGATTGCGACGACGGCGCTTTGCTTATGAGTCGGAAGAAACAGATGGGCTATTACAGATACAGAGACGGAAGCAAATTGAGGTCATCGAGCAGGTCTTGTGAATCGTGCGTTGGAGACGCCGGTGTAAAGCAGGGAGGAAAGGAGTTTTGTTTAAAGAGGTGTCTTTGGCGCAAATGTATTCAGCGCATATGGGAGAGGACGGGCCTCTGGGCACAGACAGCCGTCAATGGGCAGGGATAATTTGATGAATGCGTTCCCTGCACCCCCCCCCCCACCCCCCTCCTTCCCCTTCATAACCACATTTCTTGTTCTCTGGCTTCATTTTTGTCTCTCAGATGAAGTGAGAGTGGTGGAATTCGCTACATTTTGTATTCATGCCGGCTCGTCTGTGTGACCGCAGGGCCGGGTGACTTCGGAAAAAAAAAAACTGAATCTCTGTGTTCAGCCTCCCTCCAGCGCCGTTTCTCCTCTTTGAGCTTGTGTTGCTCAACATGGGTGTTTAGGAAGGAAGGAAGGAGGGGGAGTGTGTGTGTGTGTAACGTATGTGCACGCGTGTGTGTGTACGGCTGTGTCTAAAAATGTAAATGATGGGCTGTCATTACAGTCACACAGACACACACAGCAGGTTTTTTTTGTCTTTCAGCTGTTTCCATCTTCAGCCAAAGGATCGGATCTGAGCTTTGTTTTCCTTTTTCCTCACAAGTGTGTCGGTGCGTGTACAGGATGTGTGGGAGCAGCCGCTGAATGCATGCTAGTCACCACCGGGGAGCGATTTAAGAGCCTTTTATAGAGATAGATCCGTCCGGTTTACTGGGCTGAAGCTGGCTACCAAGAATTGTGACAGACATGTGCCTGCTAGACCTCATACATAAACCACTGGGGTGTTTGTATGCGCTTGTGTGTGTGTTGTTGGAGATAGCGATAGCTGTTGTATCTCCGCTCACGTGCCTTGCCTTCAATTGCCCAATCAGTCAGTGGAACCCTTCAGACAGTCTCCTCTTAATAAGGAAGCTTCCAGCCCAATTCCCACAGATAGCCTAAGTAAATCAAACCGGTGAGGAGGAGAGGAGAGCCTCTTCAATCAGGCTCTAGAGAATGGAGCCTGGGCAACTCTGGCACTCCAGACAATAAGAGAGAGAGGGAGGGGAGGGAGGGAGGAGATACAGTGATATTCCCGTATGGTGATGACTACGCTCAGAGTGAGGTATACTATTCATCTGGCCTCAGCCATCTTCTCGGAGCTGCGTCTCTGCACCCCTCAGGTCCTCTACACTCTGCATCCAGCCGTAAAACATCCCCCATTGTAATTCATGTTATGCCGCGAGAGCCTGGGCTTCTGGTACAGGCTCGCAAGTGCACGCACCCTCCTCCTCCTCCTCCTCCATCCACCCCGCTTGCAGCCTTATGATACGGTCCTCATGGCGAGCTGAGCGAGCCATAATACCATGTTTTGTATTCAACCCCGATAGCAGCCATTTCAGCAAAGCCACAAACCAGGGGCCCCAGCTTGCGCGTTGGTCAGGGTTCAGGTTGGACCATTCGGAGCAGTCCCACGTCGGCAATTTGGGGCGAGAGCGCTCCAGGCCACATGCGCCTTGTCCGTCCATCACAGGTGAAGGGGAGCAGGGGAGGAAAAGGGGAGGGGGGGCCGGGCGAAGGGGAGGGAGGGATGGGGGGCTGAAGTTGAAAGGCGAGGCCCTGGCATCTGCATCAGGCCAGGCCAGCAGATGTGGCGATCCTGGTCTATTTGAGCTAAAGTGATGATTAAGGGATCATGGCCCTTAAATAGACAATCCTGTTTACCCAGTTTAGGGCTGCAATCAATCCGCCACTCGCCAGATTAATTGAGACGCTTCCGATTGATTTTTTTTTTTTTTTTTTTCTTCACTTCCCTCCTCCTCCTCCTCCTCCTCTTCTCCTGCTCGGCCTTCCTATCAATGACTTCTCAAACTGCAAGGCCATAATTCATGAGAGGGCTGCAGGGGTGGAGTGAGGTCTGGGCTGAGTGCATAGGTAAGTGCATGTAAAAATGTACGACAGCACGCCACCGACGGTGCCGTACACGTGTGGCTTAACTTTGTCAGACCGAGAGAGACGATAACCCACTCCTGGAGAGACATTAAGCTATTCTTTGACATTAGTGGCCATTTCACGGTGACCTGCCTATTTATTTCTTTACTCCTCCTCATACACACTTCCCATCGCCTCCGTCTTCATTACTTAAATATATGTCGGTATAGGAAATGTCATACGATATGTCAGGGTGAGCACTTCTCTGTATTGTCCCACCTGTAACGATCCTCATTAGTGACAGAGGAGGCATCAGTTAATTAGGCCAAAAGGATGAACTTTACACACACACTCCTGGCACCAGCTGATAACCACATCAAGATGTGAGAGTCCCCTTCTCCTCCTCCTCCTCCTCCTCCTCCTCCTCCTCCTCCTCCTCTGGGGAAGAGGTGAGAGGAGAAAGGCCACTTAAAGCTTGTTTCCTTTCTCGGCACTCACAGCGATTCTTTTTTTTTTACCGTATGGAAAGACGCGTGCGCTTGTATTTTCGACGTATGTTTGTGCACATTTAATTGGCGGTTCATTTATTTATTTATTTATTTATTTATCTTGATCGGAGAATGATAGGAAGGAAGGTGATCACGATTGAACCCGTCTCCAGCAGATCTCCTTCATGTGAGACAGTGTCTGTCAGCCATCACTACCATCTGTCAGCACAGGGAATCTTTAAAGACTCTTCTCTGCACTTTGCCTTCGGGGCAAACACATTTCTCATGTTGCTACCCCATCCGCCCCCTCCCACCACCACTCCAACGCCCCCCCCAACCCCAGCTTCCAATAAGCAAAAGAAAAACAAAAGCTGGAAAACAAGGCAATGAGGGTATCAGTTTTGGCAGCGCCTTCTGAGCGCTCACTCTCACGGAGGCAGATTTGTCAGGCTTTGCGAGGCGGCTCCTTGACAGCTTAAGCACAGCAGCTACCTCGCTGTGAATTTTTCTGAAACGTTGTGTGCAAAGTAGCCATAGATCATCTCCGAATCCCTTCTCTCCGGTCAGCGTGATGAAGCAACGCGGATGATTGCACGAGCATGTTATGTTAATCACGGCGGTAATGCAGTTTGCCCGTCGGTGATGCTTTATTGAATGTGACAGCGAACATCAACAGGGACAAGATGACATGTAGTTAGCCATACACATAGTGTTAAAAAACTAAAGGAGCATCCCTCAATCGATTCCTCTTTGCTTGTCACCGGGATAATAAAAGAATCGGTCATAAATAAACAACCACAGTTTGGTTTGCGGTATGTAAGCTAATATAGAAAACCTATTTTACAGTCACAGTTTGCACTCGCATTGCGTTAAGTGAAGCGGTAAAATGTCAAAGCACGGGCGTGCATGGCGCGCACACCACATATGTATGAAAAGCATTTTAAATATAGATTTCTCAGATGAGACCTGCAGGTGCGCAGGCAAGGTGCTTTGTGGAAGCGCGGCACTTCCTCCTTCTGTCTTGTGCTCTAATTTGATTACAGACTGATTAAACCCTCCCTAATGCAGTCAGAGCTACGGCATGCTAATGTAATAAAATCACTTACAGCTAAAACAGGTTAGCTTAATTGGCAGGAGGCACGATGCTGGGATTTGCATTAAATTATTTATTTGCTTAGCAGACGCCCTTATGCAGGGCAACTCTCAATTCCATTATACACATTAGCCATTTGCGCAACCAATTTAGCTTGAGCACCTCGTTCAAGGATAGAACAACAAGTGTCGAATCGCCCCCCCCCCTCCACCGCCACTACCCCGTCCGCAAACCACACCACCTTCCCTCCATTTTGTGCGGTTGAGGAACATCAAGAGAACAGGAAGTGGTTCCCGGATTGGAGGCCACCATTGACACATTGTTGGCACCCTTGCAGGAGCCTCTGACATTTTTTTTTTTTTGGCTTCCAGCAATCCAGCATGTCCACTCAGTGTCTGGAGTTAAACATAAACAGCGCACATCGACATTAGTGCACCGTCCCGGTCGGTCCACTGAAAGTCAAAGCGTAATTGAGCTGCTCCATTAGCACCGGGATCAACCAGATGGTGCCCCCGTTCTTTTATTCACCCATTTATGTGGGCATGTCATTCTTCCAAGTGTTCAAAAAAAAAAACAGTAGATGGAATGAGTGTTTGCATGCATTTATGTGTGTGTGTGTATGTGGTGTAAGGGGGGGTGGGGGTGCTCATGGATAACTGTAGGTGCCTCCACACTCCCACCTGTTAACTAATCATTCGGCTTGGTCCGTCAGCACGATCATCTCTTCCCCCCAACAGCCTAATGGCTAACCTAGTTATCAGACAACCTGTGCACACCACTGATTGGTGTGTACACTTAAATGAATGAATTTCATGGGTGTCAGTTGGAGTACATTGCACCTACCATACCCTAGACCAGGGGTGCCCAATACGTCGATCGCGATCTACCGGTCGATCGCGAAGGTAGTGTGGGTAGATCGCATGGCATTAAAAAAAAAAAAAAAAATTAAAAAAATAAATAGACGTCAGCCTATCATCCATCCTCACTATGAAATTTGTCACTTGATTGACATACAGGGCAGCCAGTCTGACATCTGATCTTTTCTGACACATGGGTCACCACGCATGCGCAAACAAGCGCATTTTGTTTGTTTGTTTTACTGGAGCCAGTCGCTACATTCATGTGCTACCCTTTTCGGGAAGATGCTGAGGTTGATTCACTCGCATCAAAAATTGCAACACTGTTTCACCTGAACTCATCTGGAGTGGAGGATGAGATTTTGACACTACAAACTGACATTCAGCTTAAGTCCAGGGCTCATGGACAGTTCTGGAACTTACTCACAGAGGAAAAGTACCCCAACATGAGGAAATGTGCTACCTCCATGACTGCATTATTCGGCTCCACTTATTTATGCGAGTCAGCCTTTTCCCACGTGAAGATTATTAAGTCCAAATACCGTTCCACCTTGACTGATGATCATTTGGAAGTGTGCTTGAGGCTGGCTATCAGCAGCTACTGTCCGGACTATGCATCCCTAGCTGATTCCATTCAGTGCAAGTCATCAGAGTAAGGTAATGACAAAAAATGTACAGAGTTATATTGTACAATATGGGTTCATGCAGTTATGCAAGGTACACCAACATATATTGTACATATAAAGAATACTCAATATATTTATAAATAAATATATGTTTTGCATTTTTATAGTAGGTAGATCATTTTGACTTGGTCATTTTATAAGTAGCTCGCATGCTGAAAAAGTGTGGGCACCCCTGCCCTAGACCATACCTTTACACCAAATTTGAAACTCAAATTGTTTATACGGCAGTAAGAAAGATGCTAGATTTATTGGGAAACCCATATAAGAAATGATAAGTTCCTACATACCAAGAACCATCTGTGAAATGTTTTGCCAAAAGGAGAAACAAGCAGAGAGTATAAAAGATCCAAACTAGGGCTGTCAATCGATTCAAATAGTTAATTGCGACTAATTGCATAATTGTCCATAGTTAATCGCGATTAAACGCAAATTAATCACGCATTTTTTTTCTGTTCAAAATATACCTTAAAGGGAGATTTGTCAAGTATTTAATATTCTTATCATCATGGGAGTGGGCAAATATGCTTGCTTTATGCAAATGTATGTATATATTTATTATTGGAAATCAATTAACAAAAAAAAAAAAAGACAAATATTGTCCAGAAACCCTCACAGGTACTGCATTTAGCAAAAAAAAAATATGTTCAAATCATAACATGGAAAACTCAGCTGTCAGTGTGTCGGTGTGCTGACTTGACTATGACTTGCCTCAAACTGCATGTGATTATCATAAAGTGGGCATGTCTGTAAAGGGGAGACTCATGGGTACCCATAGAACCCATTTTCTTCCTTTCTTCCAAAAAGGGTTCTTTGGAAAAAAATGGTTCTTAAAGGAACCCCTAGTCTTACAAAGAACCCTTGAAAAACCCTTTCTTCAAATGCTTCTGGGTAGAACCTCAGCCCCTCAGGAAGAACTCTTGTGGAACCCTTATTTTTAACTTTTATGACTACGGTGACCACATAATAATATCTTCCCCGTTGTCTGACATTCTTCCCATTTGTCCGAAAAAAAACATGGTATTTTTATATCTCAGTGAAGTATTTGGTGGAACTGTCATATGTGCTATTGATAGTAAAAACAAAACACATAATCTCTTTCTGCCTTTTTATCATAAGACAAAACACCCAGTGATGTATCCCATTTAGTAACTGTGTTGATGAGAATCCATTTCTGATTAAGCAACACTTGCCAAGGTTTATATTTGGCTTTGCGCATTCAATTTGCTTTACATTTAATACAGTGTCTTTCACCCAGTAACAGAACTGGCTGCCTGCCACAGAGGCTTTTGATTGGAATTGAATGCACAGTCATTTTCTCTAATATAAATCAATACTCTCCAAACCCGCCACAACACATTCTTGATGCTCACTATTGCTCAATTGCAGTTTGGAGCACTAGTGAAACGGTCAAACGGTTGACACGTTTTGTGGAGCGAGATTAGTCTGTTTGTGAAATCTCGCAAAACAAATCACTTAAGAACCACTCAGACTTAATCATATTACCTTCCTAAGTAAGAAGTTTCGGATCCCTTCTTCCTCCCAAACTTCTGAAATGTCGAATATGTGTCGGCTGCCGTTGGCACCGTCTGCCCCGGTGGTTCGTGTCAACTATAGTTCAGTGTCATTACACGACTCCTTTGATTCTCAGCATTTACGGTCCTGTTTGAAATGTGTTGAGGGTCAAATGGCTGCATTGGTTTTTAAAAGGGAGTGCATTTCAAAGTGAAACAGTTGACCAAATGATCAGACACTAGCTGCACCGTATGTGTTTCTCTCCATTTTTTTTTCCTTCGTTTTTTTTCTTTGTTTTTTTCGCTGCAACAACAGTATTGTTTGCATTAAGGGCCTGGCTGGAGTAAATGGAGCTGTTTTCAATTAGTTTTCAAAGTGCTTATCCCATTAAAGGTAATGACTTATTGATTTAACGACAGTGGCGCTTTTGGTGTGAAACGTGGTGCTATTATGACTCTCTCCTCTGTTGTTTGAAAGGGGCCAGCGATACCGAGCGTCGGGTGAACGCCTTCAGTCTCAGCCTTCCCATGACCATCGCGCTTGTTGTTTTTTGCCGCGGTCCCCAGGTCATTATTGAGTGGCATAAGTAACTCTGTGCTCGCGGGGCGGAGCAGGTGATTTTTCTCCTCCTGGCCCTTTGCCAGCGGTGTCAGCTGGGATCCAGGAGCCATCACAGAGGTGGGAGAGCCTGATGTCATTGTCAATGTTCCTGTGCGTCCCGCAAACCGCAGTGCAGAGGAAGCGATGGAGGGCCCCGTGCAAGCTAATGTGCCCGCTGCCTCCCCGTGGGTTCCACTTTGCCATGCAGCCATATGGCCGCGCTCCTCCCCTCAGTAATCCCTCACTGGTGTCAGCATCCAACCCAGGAGGGCCACACTTTTGTGTTCTCTCCTTCTCCCTCTGTCTGTCTTTCTCTCCCTCATCCTTCTCTTTCCCTCAGATTTTTTTTTTTGTTCCACACACTTTTTTTTTTTTTCTTCCTTCCTCCTTTGGCATTCTGTGTATCTCCCTGTTGAACTCCTTTTGTTTTCTGTCTCATTCTTCCAGCATGCTAAAGGTTGAAACATTGTTTTTTAACCTTGACAGAAGTTTCAGAGGCCGGGCAGCTCATCAGTACAGTAATATGCACCCCACTGAGATAATTGGCTTCCACTTATAACTCATCATTGATGGTTGCTACTTGCTAATGTACTGTGTGTCCTCGGCCTCGTCAAAAAACACCGCGTCAGTTACATTATATCTTTATCGCTATTATGAATCCCTTAAATATTCTCTGCTATCCTTCCATACTTACATAGACTCGGTCATCCACATTCTGATTTCTTATCGCTAATTGAGCTCAACAGAAGTGCTGTAAGGAATAACCAGGAGCAGTCTGAGTTAGCTTCCTTGTTCCACTGATTTCTTTTCTGCTGGAGTATGGATATGTACTGGACCAGGAGGAAGATGCGCAGTTGCTGACAGTCGCTGTTTCAAGTAATGAGACAAGTGATAAGTCAGCCAGCGACCTTGTCTTATTCCCTTTTGCTTTCTCTCTCCCGTTTCAATCCGAGATATACACCTGCTGGGCCGAGCACAGTTATGTCTTTATGCTCCGCTGTAATAAGTTATACTTTAACAACCAAAATAAACAATAACAGCTGGACTGAAGTGCTGAGACAATTAGACGATTCATTAATTAGTGGATCGAGAGGACATTAATTAAAACCATTTGCTAATTAATTAATGAATGAATCGCAAATCATCCCAGGTTTACTCTGCTACATGGCCAAAAGAATGCGGTCGGCCCATGATTTGGGATTGGATATAACTGAGGACCAGTGGGAAAATGCCTTGAAGAATGTACATACAGCATCAATATGTATTAGGCATGAGCTGATACAGTTCAAATTACTACATCGTCTTCATTATTCGAAAGCAAAACTTGCCAAAATATAACCTAAAGTAGACTCTATTTGTGACCGTTGTAGGCAGCTCCCTTCACATGTTCTGGCTCTGTCCTAAATTATCTAACTACTGGAAAACTATTTTCCAAACTCTGTTTGAGGTTATTGGGCGGGTGATAGAACCTGATCCTTTGATTGCAATATTCGGTGTCCCAGGAGAGGATAGTCCTCTTAGAGGAGCTAATTATAAGATTATGACCTTTGTATTGTTGTTAGGCTTGTACTCCGAAACTGGAAAAACCCATAACCTCCCAGTTGCATTTTATGATTGAGAGATATGTCTTACAGCACTTAAAACTAGAAAAAACTCAGGTTTCGGCTCTGCAGACAAATTTCAGAAAGTGTGGCTTTGGACTACGTTGAATCTAAGCTTTAAATCTCCTCATTTGTAATTCGCAGACCTACAGTCATTGTCATTATTTTTTGATACACCGCATCAATGAAATTACATGTTGAATTTGCGAGCAACTTGAACCCCCCCCCCTTTTTTAAAAATTGAATTGCATTATTTATTCTATTTATTTATTTCTCATTGTGTGTGTTTTTGTTTGTGAATGCGGCGAGCCAAACATCCCAGCCATATATTTGATTTCTCAACGTGTCATCCCCAAAACCACGGGCATTAATCTGCTTCTATAACAGCCACCACTCTTCTGGTTTCAGGCTTTCCACCAGATGTTTGAACCTGGCTGTAGGGATTCATTAGTGAGCATTAGTGAGGTCCAACACTGATGTTGGGTGATAAGGCCTGGCTCGCAGTTTGCATTGCAGTTCATCCCAGAGGTGTTGGATGGAGATGGGGCTGATGTCAGGGCTCTGTGCAGGCCAGTGAAGCTCTTCCACACCAAATTGGGAAAAAAAATATTTGTTTACGGAGCTGAATTTGTGCATGGGGGCATTATTATGTTGAAATAGGAAAGAGCCTTCCCCCAAACTGTTGCCACAAAGTTAAAGCAACACTAGAATATCAATGTATGCTGTAGCATTAAGATTCCCCTTCATTGAAACCACTGCTTTAGACTACAAGTAGAAAACAGTATGTGGTCAGGGATGCCCTTATACGTTTGGCCATGTAGTGTGTAGTGTATATATAATAAACTAAAAATAAAAGACATTGCTTGAGCTGTAAAATGGAAAATAGGGCAGCAGGCCTGAAGTCTGAAATTCCATATCATATGCGTTTGTGTCCGGCAAGCCAGAGCACGGACCAATCAGCGTCCTGTGAGGAGCTACTGGCAGCTATGGGTGTGGATTAGGTGTGTGTAACCACACAGAGAGGCGAATGTTTGTCCTAAACAACAATGGTGGCTCCTGAAGAGGTTATAGAGTATTTCTTCGTTGAAAGAAGAGCAAAGAACGTCACTGAAGGCTTTTTTCAATGGAAAAGATCTTTTCGCTCTTCTCCCGACTGGCTTCGGCAAGAGTTTGATTGACAGATGGTTCATCCAATCACCTGCTGTCACCTGTTGAAAGTGCCTGACCTTTTCCAAACAGTTTCCAACAACAACAAACCATCCGGTGGGTCAGGTTAGGTGACATCTAGCAATCGAAACAACTTTGAACAACTTTAAGACTTCTTTGAGACATCGGTCTGGTACATTGTTGAATAGAAAAAAAAAAAGCTTGTTTGGTAGAATTCTTTGGGGGAACTGCAGCGGCTATAGGATATAGCTCCAACTTCCCGCCCCTGTAAATAGAAGCAAAACCAATAGATACTCAAACGATCTAAGTAAAAAGATGCCACAGCAAACACAGAATTTGATTGCAAGTCTCGGTGCTCCTCAGAGTAAAAAAACACCACAGCAATGACTTCTTATCACCAAAGATGGGGACAAAATCAATAAAAGAATGAACCTGCAGAGTGCCACTTTAACAAAGATACCCCTGATGAGGCCGTCTACATGTAATGGGAACTTTTTCACCAAAAGAAAAGAACCTTGGCTTCTCCCTTTATCTGATTGTCATTTTTAACTGCCTCTAGTGGCTTTTTGAGTCGGCAGGACTCGCTGTGAAAACCTTGCAGCTTGTCGAGCCCATACACAGTTATTGAACAGCTTGAGTCACTGCTCACTGTCAGCGAGCAACTTGATTTCTGTTTCCCCGAGGAATGAAAATGAAATTATTTTTGCGCTCAGTAGGATGTGTGATTGACACAGCCTACGGTATGCACACTTTTCCTTTCCTTTTTAATACTTTATAATGTCCACAAGAGCTTATTGTTTCATATGTTATTATTTAGTTATCATTACTATTGCTTATTTATTGTTTTCATTCTTTTTTATTTAGTATTGATTATTTTATCTCTTTTTTATATTTTTGTTGGAAAATGAAAGCGTATTATATTATATTTAGTTTACCCTTTGCCCTCTCTCCGCTATCCATGAGTAACACGGCGGTGATGATTTATCATATCACAACCTACTTTCTATATAGTTAGCATCTGTTATGATACAAATAATTGTCACAGTTTGTTAGATAACAGCTCCAATTTCGTCATATTGTTCAAGGTAGCTCCCTTTACCAGCAGTCGGTAATACACAGGGGGAAACGATTGAAGAGATTCTGACAACAGCCCCAGCTGACAGTGCTCGGCATGTGTGAGATTATATGAATGTTGTGAGTGTTCGCATACACAGCAGACCCGAGCTGTTTTTGCGAAAGGAGACATCTCATTTGTTCCAGCGCATCACATTCGTTTGTAGAGAACCTGGTCGGAGCAGCAGTCAGGAGTCAGTCAGGCCAGAGGCCAACAGAGGAGTGAAAATAGTCTCACACTGTATGTGCATGAAAGTTCGGGCCTGCGTTTGGCGGACTGCATTCACATCGCCCCGAGCAGTGAGAGGTTGGTGCAACTGTACACCACCTAGTACTAGAAACAACAGGGAAAAAGTAGTAGTGCAATATAGTAGAAGATCATAAGGTCATCTGAGAGTAGAGCCACAAGGTTATAGTCCTCCTCCGGATATTTCCTATAAATAGACCAGAGCTCGGTTTCAATCCAACAGTTTTTATGCAAATTATAACAGATTCAACTAGAAAAGCTCCCTCAAAGTGGCACATTCACTTGATTTGTTTTTCTAATATCGCAAAAGAAAGTTTTCGGTAACAAATAAATCACATGTTAATTAGCCGTGGAAATACATTTATTCAACAAATATTGATGCAGTTGATGCAGTAAATCTGATGGTTATAGACAATGATGGGCTACATTTGCCAAATAGTTTCACTCATGTAGGTGCAGTAGTTCATGAGAAAATAGAACAATGTCCTGTGAGTCATTGAGAAAAATGTCAATGTTAAGAAATCTTTCCACAAAAATTCCTGGATCTGCATCAAAAACTCTTGTTGACGTGTTCCTTGGCCTGTGGCTTAAAGCTGCAGTGGGTAGTGTCCTCCGGTGCTCCTAATGGCATCTGCAAGATTTCACAGACCCGAGGAAAACAACCAATCAGAGCCGAGCTGGAGTCTGCCGTCCAGCTGCCGTCTATGAGAGCCGGCTGTCAATCACTCGTGAACTCCGATCAAACGGTCAAACTAGGGCTAGATTTTTTTAAACCCTGACAACAGAGCCATCAGGAGGTGCAGAAGTCCAGTTATCTCTCAGAACACTGGAATTGCAATTTGCTGAAAGGTTATTATGGAATTTTTGCCCAATGATGCCAAAAACTTTCTGCATACTGCAGCTTTAACTGGCTTTACTATTAAAAAAAAAGTTAAAATCAGTTTTATTGTAATTAACCGGCTAACTATGAACGGGTCCGAAAATATAACAAAAATATAAAGAAATCTGCCTAAGTCTAACCCTAACTCTAATGTAGCCTATACAGTCCACGTTGCCTACGCCTCTCCATCCAGAATCTCAACTCAGTTTTTGGCCTTTTCAGCACTATAGTTGCCCTGCATATAAACAATGCAAGCTGCCTGTTGCCGCCCATCTTTGTTTTGGTACAAGAACACGCGAGAATTGGCGTTCTCGCATGATTTGCGTGGTCATCTACCGCCAGTCATTACTGACCAGTCATTCAGTGTGTTGTCTGATGTATTTACTCGTTTGTAAGGTGTAAGCTCTACTAAAAGATCAGTTCATGCCGGTGTAAACAATCTTTACGTGAAGTTTGTCCAGTATTTGTAGGTTTCAGCTAATCCCCAGGTTTGTCCACAGCTTAAATTATCATGGAGATGGATCCTCTCTGACAGTAGTTGTAATGATTTCATCCATAGTGTTTAGGGCTTCTACAGAAAAAGCTCCAGAAAAAGCTCCAGAAAGTAAAGGATTGTTAGGAGGAACCTTGAGGTTTAATTCCTTCTGTATTTTCCTCGTTAAAATTGTGTTGAGTGCTTGAAAGAAAAACTACTGATGATGACTGATGATGATGAGCAGCTACATAGGTTTGTCTCTGCTACCAGCTTGTTTGGCTGGTACTAAAGCATGGTTCTATTTAATTACTTGGCCAATAAATGGCCTGGTGTTTTTTGCATACCAGCCACTGGTTTCAAAAATCCTGTTTCCCATTATGAAGATGTCGCCCTATGCTGCAGAACAACAGGGAAGTAACTAACTCAATCACCAAACTAATACACTACACATGACCTTTATTTTTAATTCTATTAGAGGACAATCTTGGAAAAAAAAAAAGTTTGAATGGATAGATCAAGTTGCCTTCGAGAGTCTAAATTAGTCTTACCTTTGCTGAATTTAATGAAGGTGGTCAAATGCAAATGTGGGACTGTGGGCTGCGTGAGTGAGGGTGTGCTCTGTTGTCTGTCTGGCGTGGTGCGATGATGGATAGGGCTGCCAGCCGACTGGGGTTTCACTAATACTGGAGCCTCTGTACAAAGAAGGGGAGGGTTGCATTAATGGATGTGTGTGTTTTTGTGTGTGTGTATGTACCTGCATGTTCAAGTTGAATGTGTGCGTTTTTCACCTCAGGTATTTCAGTAGGACTGTGTATTGTACACCTGGCTGTATTCACAAGTGTAAAACAGAGCACCATCTCCTCTCCAGCTTCCTGTATTCAGTTGAATCTTCACTGTTTAATATCATCCTAGTTGTATTAAAAAAGGAGTCAATGGGGTTGATGAAAGTGCTTCATCAGTTTTGAATTTCAACTCGGTGCTAAATGAGTTAGAGCAACAATATATCTGTCTACGGTTGATACAGTTCAGTTTGTGGTCTTTCCCAACACATTCTCACTTCCAACTCGTCAAATACTGACGCTTGGTCAGTGGCCCTACGCTTCAAACTATGCTGCTCTAGGTTCCCCTCTTGCATCAGTTTTGGACGTGTCAGGGACGTCGTGTCAGTTTCCACTCATTACATGCGTAGTGTCTTTTCAAAATAAACCTCCGTGTTCACTAAGAAGGGGCAGCACTACTTCCAACGCAAGTTTACGCAGTTTTTAGGTTTACTTGCGCAACAAAACTACTTGGTTATGTTTAGGGAACAAAAGTACTTAGTTAGGCTTAGGTAAAGATCGTAGTTTGGGTTCAAATAAGTATGTTTGCTACATAAAATAAGTAGCCTACATTGGCCATGCAACTGGCGTTAGCAAAGTACGCAAGTTACGTAACAAAACTACAGTAAAATAAGTCAATGTTGACTTGGTTTCACACGGGACACGAACAGCCGTCTCCTGAGTGAAAGTCCTGTGTTTGTTTGACCCATCCAACCTCCCTTCCTTCCGCCCTACGCAGACTTTCTCTCTCTTTATACTACGTCATTTGTTCTGACCGTCTAATCATGACGCGGATGGGTTTACATTGTTAGTTAGTTGAAAGCCCGGTGCGCCTCATACAGACGCTGAAGGATGCCTCGGTGCATCGTATCAGACGCCGAGGGGCACTGACTAAGTGTCGGTATTTGACGAGTTGGGAGTGAGAATGGGTTGTCTTTTCTGATGCTGTTATCCGGGGCTTGGAGGAGCTTGTTGACCAATACTTTAAATACATTTATGGAAAAGGAGTGACACTTGGAAGTTGGTAGGTAAAAAGTAAGAGCATTAAATTTGCCCCTAGAACATGTTCTAGCATTTCTATGTTTCAAAATGAAGCCAATATTAATTGATGTACATGTAGGTTAAAACCTTTATTGACAACAGGGCTACAGTGTTCACCACACTCCATGGTACAAAGTCCAAAAGTGGCACCAACCTAACAGCTCTGCTTTTGGTAGAGCCTCACCAGTCATGGGACTAACAGTAAAGTCTGTCCTGATGGTGGCACTAAAGCAAAGTCCATGGGGTCATTTATTTTAATTTTGAAGGATTATCCTTGTAGGAGCATGAATCTGTTCAATGAATTTCATGGGAACATTTCTGCACATTTAGAAAAGAGACATTGAGTTTGACCTGAGGATGGTGCAAGAGGAAAGCTTATGATGGTGTGACCATAATGGAAAACAGTCTGGGGACCATGAATATCTACAGCAAATGTAATAGCAATCTGACTGCCAGTTATAAAGACAAAAGTTGCTCGGGACCAAAGTGTTGGACCAAATGACCGACCTACATTACTATCATCAGGCCCCCGCAGTTATCGGGTGGACTATATTGCTTACCACCGCAGCTGAAATCAGCAGTACTGACAGCCGCCTTATATTTCTCCGGTGCTGTTGTCTCATACACTCATAGTCGTAAAACTTTCATTTTACTGACTGAAAATTGCTTAACAGTGTAAGTATGCAGCCTCCCAGCTCGAGATGGCCAATCTGGGCAGCTGCTACATTGAGAGTTGTTGCGTTATGACTCTGCAGAGTGTAAACAGCAGTATATATGTGTGTGTGTGTGTGTGTGTGCGTGTGTGTGTGTGTGATTGAAAGCCTCGGCAGCACACCTGCTCTGCTTGGACCAGCAGTGTCTCTGGACCTCATATCCCATTCAGGCGGGCTCCTGTGCGGAACAGGAGCATATGGTCTAAAAAAAAAAAAAGAGTTCTTCCTTCCTTTGTGCCACTGTTTTACAGAAGGGCCATATACCCCCAGCGCTCCCAGGAAAGCTGTTCCTTCGTCTTCTTACCCACAGCACTTTGCCCCTGTCTGTCTCAGCCGCCTCAGCCGTGATGGCTTTGGTGGTGTTCATCATCCGACATATGAATATAGACACCATGGGAGGCAAACTGAGCGGGATGAACCATCTTCACTCAGCAAAAATAACTGTATGACTTGAATTTATAATTCATTTCAAACGCGGGTGTCTTTTGGCGTTGATCCTGTTTCCGTGAGATAATTCTCAAAATGTTGAAAGAAATATATTTTGACTGAATAAGAAAACATATTCCCATTCAGATTGGGGGGGAAAAAAAGCATTTCTCTCCATAATACTTCAGTGGGAGTGCGCGTTTAAGACGAGGCAGCGGATGGATTATTTCCGCGTGTGAGATTTTAGGATTGTTGCACTCCTATGTGCTATCCACTATTGATGTGTTTTCTCATCGATGCAGAGATTTGGGTTGAGGGAGCGCCTCCACTTTGGAGGAACACCTGTTTCAGCCTGCCTCCAGATGGTTAGCAAATCTAAATGCATTTTATATGATGTCACACTAATCTGAATATAGCATGGCGTGCACATCAAAACCTATGCCTTAGGTGGTGACGGTGGCATCCATATGCCATCATACATGGAACATGTTTACAGTAATGTTGTTTTATGGCAATGTTCTGCCTGCAGAGTCCATGTTACTGAGAAGGAAGAGAGTAAAGAATACAAGAGGATTACATTTGTCACAATGTTCATCATTTCAGACACGGTTGGATTACGCTTTTTTATTCATTGTTATTTAGTCCTCATAGTGGTAGTTATAATGTGTATACATGCGTAAGCAATAGTATGTATATGTGAAAAGACACTGTGGCAGACAACAAAGCATGCCGCTCAGGCCGTTCTTAAACACCATTCGTAGCTATACCTACGTATAGTAATGCACAGTAATTTGTATATATCCCACAAAATCATTTGTGTTTAATCCATTTAAGCGTGAACCAGGAAGTATAAAGAGCGTCAAACACCCCGTAGGGAGGAGGTCGGGGTGGATGGGTGGGTCCTAAAACAACTGACTTTCACCCATAGACTGTGTATAAGAAGTGGACGTAGTCACCTTGACGTCAGCCATTGGTTTTTGGACTGCCGTTTTGAAGCCTCGAGTTTGGCATTTTGGCCGTCGCTATCTTGTTTTTATGCAACCAGAAGTGACACGAGAGGGTGGAGCTTACTATAACCGAACGCTGTATAAGACATTTTTAGGAGACCAAAATGTAACAATTAACTTTCATGAAGTGAAAACACATTGTGAAAGGGTTAAAGTTCTAAGACGAAAACACGGACAACTCCCAGACCGGACAAGGCCGTGGTAGCGACCTGTCAATCACAAGGTAGCCACGCCCTAAAGCATCCTCTGCTTTATGGTCTAGTTGACTCTAAATGGGACCATAATTTACTAAATGAACATCATGCTGTATTGAAGAAGACTTGAAACTAGCGATTGAGACCATAAACTCATGTTTACAATGTTTACTGAGGTAATAAATCAAGTGAGAACTAGGGTCACTTTCTCATCGACTTCTATACAAGATGGAAGATGGAAGTTTATTTTGACAAGACTGTTTGCTTGTAATGAGCGGAAATTGACACGTGTTGCTGGACATTTGTAGGAGAACGCTCAAAAAATGAGGAGTAACTTTTCATAAGATACCATACAAACCGTTGCATGAGGATATGTTATATGCCGCTAACACCTCCCGCTGGATCTGATCCGCAGACGTGCAACTACCCTTTAGCAGATTGTCCACAAATAACATACAATTTTCATGGAAATACTGAATACTAAAACATTGAAATCAATGTGGAGACTTCAGTCTCAGAAGTTTCAGAAATACTGACAACCAGCAGCTTCAGTCGAGAAATATTGATCCTCAAAGATGACCTTCTTTTACATTCTAATCTACTTCAAACCACATCCAGTGTCATGCTCTGAACTAGCTGGAACATGTTATCCAAGCAGTCATCCAGGGGACCTTAATGGGAGCACATAAACATGCATACTTACATATAGGCCGAAGCTTTGATCACTGCACCTCCTTCATCTACAGCCTCGCGTGACATCCCCTGTGTGATATGTTACTGAGAACCCGTTGCCCTGGCTTCATAGGTTCACATGTATATTTAACGTCCTCTCTGGTGCATTAGAGAGCGCTACAGCTGAGCTACCAGCATCTTGTCAGTTCACGGATGTCCACATGTGTAAGCAAAGATTTTTGTGCATTAGCCTGGGAATAATCGCATATAGTAGCATATACGTATATTCCCGTGGGGATAGTTTTTTTCCGCATTTGCTTATCAATATTTAAAGAAGTGTAACATATTCCATATAGCATATTTTTAGATCAGTCGCCTTCTGCCTCTGCGTGTGTGTTTAGTTGAGTTTAGTTATACGTCTCTCTCTTTTTGGCCTCTGCATATGTGGGTTTCAGTGTGTGTGTGTAGCCCCGGCCCCTGTGATCCATCCTCCTCTGCACCGGGGTTAAAGCCGCACACTCAGGGCACAGGGGCTGCAGGAGGGAAAGCGCGGGTGGGCGGCTCATTAGATAGCGCTCCCCGCGGAGTGTGAAGGAGAAAAACACCCATTAGCAAAACAAACGACGTGCCCATCGCTCACACAAACACGCAGATTGTTTACCGAGAGCCAGGCGGCCCAGCCCGTCGGCAACCTGTGCAGCCTGCTGGGGGCTTCCTGTCAAAGTGCTTCCGGGGTCACGCATGAGGCTAAGGGAGGAAAAGGGTTATCTGGGATATATACAGTACCTGATGGATGCCTGCGGTGGCAGGAGAGAAGAGACAAATAAATACTTCTGTGGAGGTGCGATTACTAGTGTTTAAAAAAAAAAGTACAGCTCCGTACAGCTTTTGAGATACTATCTTATACAAGTTTTTCACACTGACCCTCACACGTGACAGTCTGAGGAAAGTTCTTGGATTGTGTGGCCCTCGATAACATTTAGGTTGTTCATCCAAAGTAAATGACAAAATAAGTCATTTGTCATCGCTTTCCAAAATGACACATTTGAGCATTTTCTGATCCAACGCCCCTATAAGCAGGACACCATCATTTATAACTGCCATCCAAAACTGTTGCAAATGACTATTACAAAAATGATTCATATCATTGTTTCCTTGGTCTGCCATCTCCATGTTTAGGTTTAAACAACTCGGTTAGGATAAGATTGTGGTCGTGGTTAAAAGAAACCAACTTTGGGAGACAGAATCTGAACATCATTATTTTTACATTCTGCGTGTCAATATGGAGAGTCAGGTTGAATCTCATCATTGATGTTGAAAACTCCTCGGCCTTCCATCCTCACATTATGATTCTGGTTGAAAAGGCATGTGGGTTTTTTTTTTCTTATTGCCCCCGCCAAGGCCGAAGGCCGAGGAAGGAGGTTATGTTTTCACTGGCGTTGGTTTGTTGGTTTGTTGGTTTGTCCGTTTGCAGGATAACTCCAAAAGTCCTCGATAGATTTGAATGAAATATGTTGGAGGGGTGGGATGTGGCACAATGAACAACAGAGGGGGGCGGAGGTCTGCGCTCTCCGAGTGCCATTCTAGTTTCATCTGTAATTTTTCATCTTGTTGTATTAATGTTTCTTCATGTGGCCAGGCATGAGAGCTTACATAATATCTACTCTCTGTAGTTCATGCAGCAACCCTGTCTCCTAAAAATGACGTTGCCATACAACTAAACTGCATTTTCAATTAGGTTTTGAGGGAAACGTGAAGAGAACCCGCTCCTTATTTAGATATAAACGGCTCATTCTAAGGTAACGAAAACTCAACGATTCTTATTTTCGGGTAATTAGAAAATGTACTTATTAATATTACATTCCAATTTCTGCCAATCCATCCCACAAAATGCTACCAGCTGTTCGTTTGAAATATGTAACTTAAGTGACGTACGTAATGTTAAACGTTTAACATGCCGTTAAAGTAACTCAACGTTGACACCTTGGTGAAAGTCATCCGTCCACCCCGACTTCCTCCCTACGCGTACCTCCGCGGACTTTGATTAGAAACATTTTATATTTGTGATACATCAAAAACAAACGTAATCTGGGAGAAAATACGTTTCCCTCGAAACGTAACTGAAGATAGAGTTTCGTTGTATGGGAACATAATTTTTAGGAGACCAGGTTGAAATGACTTAAGCATAATTATTCAATTCAGGAAATGCTAAAAGAAATTAGGGTAATCATTTAGTGAACAAAAAAGGCTATTTGATATCCTCAGAGCTCAAAGCGACAACTTTAAACTCAAAGATATTGAAGTCACAATGATATAAAACAGAAAAAACAGAAAATATTTTCACATTTGAAGCTGGAATCAGAAAATGTTTGGTATTGTTAGTCGATAAATGACTCAACAACTTGTTTCAGTGCTCAACATCTGTAGACCAAAGAGATACTCCATCACAGTTAGGACAGTAATATGAAATGTGTTGGTTGTGTCCTGGTGAATGCGTGTGTCAGTTGTGCAGTGAAGCTCATCGCTGTGTGTGAGCAGCAGGCTGGGCGTAGCCTCCTGGGTAATTAGCGTATCTGAGGCAGGTTCGTCTTTCTGACCTCTGACCTCCGGAGTTGTCTTCTAACAGCACCCCCCCCCCCCCCTTTCTCCTCATGCCCCGACGTCAACGCTGACATCTCCTCATGAATCTCTGCCAAACAAAAAAACTAAACCGCATTTGATCCACGGGTAGTAGCACCAGAGCTAATTTGCTATTATGCGTGATCTTCCAGTCATTTGTTTGGCTGACTGACTACACAGTGTGTGTTACGGTCTGCTGGCTCTGTCGGCGGAGTCCTCCTGCCGTCAGGTGAATGATGGAAATCATTTTCATCAGATGAAAATCAGGCCGAGCATCGCGCCTCATGTTTTTCTTCTTTTTTTTTTTTTTCTCCTGGCTTATTGTGAAGCCGGAGTTTTCTGGAGTCTGGCTGGGGTTTTACATCCAGCTTCATTTCGCTCCGTTTCTGTCGAGGAACCTGCTTCAGATCTTAAGTGGAATCACCCAACCTCATCCTCACCCTCGCTGTGGTCTCTATCACGCAGATGACTAGTTTGCGAGAGGTCGTGGGAGGTTTCTCTCTCCCTCTCTTGTCTCTCTGTCTCGCTGCAGCCGGATAATTAGCTGCCGACCGTCAGATAATTAGCCAGGCTGCATCTAATTTTGGTCACAACCTCGGACAATAATGGTCAAATGAAATCAATGGCGTACAGAAATGTGTGGGATTAGCTAAGCAGCATGTGCTCAATTGGCTCATTCCAAATGGTCTGTCCCGATTAATGAGTTAGTTGCTTTGTGTTAATGGCTACAGTCACATCATCAGAGCGGTCACGTGTTTAGATCTCATTTATGAATATCTGAAATATAACTTCGTAGGAATACGAGCTGCATTTTAGTGTGTTTTTTCCCCTCCTGTTTAAACAAGGTTCCCTCACGATTTAAAACAGCCTTGTTATTGTTACATATTTCAAACCGTGTCACCTACTGATACCAGCTGAGGTGTTGAGTGGAGGAAATGGATAATAATGAGAGCCATTGTGTAGATTTCTTTTGCTCGCGTCAGTTTTTCAACCAAACACACTTATGTACAGGTGTTCGGAAAATATTGCAGAATAGCTTCCAGAGTTGAGCATTTTGTCAAGAAAATGATCTTCTCCAAGACGTCCGGGGTGCCTGGGAGTGCCATTAAGTTGAGTAGCAAGCGTAATAGGCAGGTGTGACTGAGGAAATACCCCACCTTCAAACCCCCACTGACGCCTCCCAGTGCCAGCCGGGGATTTGGGTTAATGCAGAGTTATAAAGACATTCAGTAGAAATGGAGGATGGGAGGCGTATATCATCATGATGCACCTCGGTGTGATGACAGCCGTACTGTACGTGACAGTAAATCCTTGATACTTATGCATCATTTCCTATTTCTTGCTCACTGACGAGTGAGGGGAAGTATCGGCACTCATACAACAATTTCTGCTGGGGCATCAGTCTCTCTGAGAGCTAAAACACTGGCACTCTAGTGTTTAGTGGCAGATATGGCTGCCTGCAACGCTACGAAAAGCCCACTGCCAGTACCACTGATTCATGCACCCTGTTTTCCTGTGCAGTGACAGATTATTACCGACATTTCAGGGACACTCACTTCTGGTTTAAAGGGTAACTTCGGTATTTTTCCAATACGTATTTCTCTTAGGGCTGTCAGAGTTAACCCGATAATAACGCATGAACGCAAATTTGTTTTAACACCGTTAATTTCTTTAATGCGTTAACGCAACTTGGGATTTTTAGGTCCTAGCAGGCTCAGTTTTAAAGCTAGAGTGAAGATACTGGTATCATATGAAACTAGAAAACCTAAGGAATTCATTGGTCCCAACCATGTCATACTAGCACACTGACACACTGACAGCTGTTGTTGCCCGTTGGGCTTGAGTTTGCCATGTTATGATTTGAGCATATTTTTTTTATGCTAAATGCAGTACCTGTGAGGGTTTCTGGACAATATTTGTCATTGTTTTGTGTTGTTAATTGATTAACAATAATAAATATATACATATGTTTGCATAAAGAAAGCATATTTGCCCACTCCCATGTTGATGATAAGTTTATTAAACGGATAACAGATACAAAATGTGCAATTAATTTGCTAATTTAATTAATCTTGATTAAATATTTTAATTGATTGACAGCACTGATTATTCTATTTTCCCATTTTTTTGTGTCTAAGTGACTAATAGCGACAACAATTTCTGAAATTGGTCCAGTATTGAGGGAGAGCGCTGCAGACAGCAGCTGCTCACAGCCTGGTGCTATTGGGGCAAGCTGGCACCGTCATTTACGTCCACTAAAACAGGCTCTGATTGTTATTATAAGCGTCTGACATTATGGAAAGAGTCTCGCTCTAGGAGAAGTCTCGTTCTGAAATCTGGCGAGGTGACGTGTTGCCGGAAGACAACGATGGAATAGTGGAATACATCCATGGTGGAAACACAAGTGTTTGTTATGTTGGAGTACAGAAGGTGTAGCTTAGTGTTGTCTAAAAGATTTTCAATGTCATGGCTGAATATTTAGATGATTTCAACAATGTGGATGAGGTCTTTGAAATCGATGGCCGCACGTATTTATTTGAGCCAGAGTTTACGGATATTCAGATTTCACAACGAGGCTTCTCATTGAGCGAGACTAGGAGACAATAACAAACAGACCAGATCAAGAGAAAGGTAAGAAAAAGGTTTTATTTCTCTGTAGGGCCCTTTCCATAATGTTGTCAGGCCCTATTAATAACAATCTGAGCCTGTCAGCGGCAAAAACAAGCACTTTTAGTGGATGTAACGTTACATTGATGCTGCTCATTTGCCCTCACAGCTCGTTTCGCTGCTGCCAGCTACAGCGTATTCCCTCAGTACTGGACCCATTTCAAAAATTGTTGTCATCATTAGTCACTTAGACACAAAAACATCGGAAAATAGGGTTCCAGGTTGAAAAATACAGAAGTTACCCTTTAACCTCCATAAGATAATTTGGCTAAACTTTTGCCTCGTTTAAAACCTGTCCGACTGTTTATGTTTCTCGTCCCGTATGACTTTGTTGCAGCGATAACTGTGTGGTGAGTACAGTGTTATTATTACTGACAGAAATGATGGCCAAAACTACGAGAAAAAAAATAAGATCCAAGTTTTAATAAATCAGCATCATCTTGTAAGGCCCATGAGGGAGTGATGTTTGCATCATGTCATGTGCGATGTGTCCTTGGGCTCAGTGATAATCAGTGTGTTTGGCTAAACTGGATGCTGCTGGACCAGGCGTCTCATCCAAATTCCTGTCATCTTGACGGCACCCCAAAGGGTCTCATTTGGCGGACATTTTTTCCCTTCGGGCTTCCCGAGATTTCATTTCCTCGAGCATGTGAGTTTGGGGAACCGGTGGATGCCGTGCGCGTGTGTGTGCATGTACCTGAGTGTGTCGTGTATGTGTTTTCCCCACCACACTCCCCTATGCACTTTGTTCCTTCAAATCTTTTTGCTGGGGAACTTTGTGTGACATTAGTATTCCAACAACATCGCAGGGGTCATGCGATCTACGCCCCGCTCCCTCCCAGCAGTGCATCTCGTTGCACCCTCCTCCTCCCTTTCTTCCTCTCCTCTCCCCTTCCCTTCCCCTTTCTCCATTTTGTAGGCTGCAGCACTGCATTAACTAGAGGCACGGGGAACAAATAAAAATAGATGGGCAAAGTTGTGAGATGTGAGCCCTGAGGGACGCACTGTACGGATATACATTTTCTGTGCGCATTTGGAGCGGCCCCTCTCGTCAAAGAATATTATCCCCACCCCTCAGCCCAACCTCACCCCTCCCATCTTTGGATCATGGCAGTAATTCAATTGGGGATAGACAAGAGCAGGATTTCCTTGATACTTTTTTTTTTTTCCTTTCCCTATAAACGGGTTGTCTGCCTGTCAGCATTGATAATGCTAGCTGGTGCACACTGCGGCTAACTCTTCCAACCCGCGCTGCCATTCTCCATACTACTCCGGCATTGAGGAGCTTCTCCATGATTTACTCTATGCTTGTCTGCCCATCTGGCTTTTTTTCTCATTGGCTCTCCCTCCAGAGGACTCGTCTCTCACTCTCTCCCGCTGATGTGTTTTTCTGTTTGACGATCTAAGCATTGTCCATCTGATACGTCTGTGTGTCTACGGCTATCTTTCCATCTGTGGAGATGGTAATGAAATGTGATCTGACGGGAGGTCGGATTTACTGTATGCTACTTTACAGTCACAGTCACCCCTGATCTCAGCTCTCTGTGTGAGCGTCTGAGCCGATCCACTCTCCGACACACGTGACCAGCGAGGCTGGCTTAAGTTGTGGTCAGAAATAAGCCGATGCACAGCAGCAGGTAGTCCGAAGCTATTCACATCATCAGTCAGCTAACAAGGGCCCACATAGGTAGCTGATGTACAGGCTGACAGGTGTGATCGACCAAAAAACCTCAACACCGAGTGTGGTCGGTTCCCTCTGAGAGCTTCATCTTTGAGATTTTATTCTGACAGTTTCTTGACAGTACTGACTTCAGAACTGTATCTTCCACTCAGACACGCTGTTATCATTTTACAAAATGTTCAACATCATGTTAATGGGTGTCAGGAGAATGTGACAAGGTGTGGCAAACATCACAGCTGCACTTAAACAAGCTCCACTTTAAGCTTTTTGTCACTAGAAGTCTGAGCAGAGATCAAGCAGCATTCGCTGACATCTGAGAGGTGAAAGTTCACACAAAGTTCGAGGACAATTTGGTCTATTTCCATGAGCACTTGTGGATGTTTTAATCAGAATGAATATTAGAAGATAAAGCATATTGAGTCCAGGCTGTAGTGATGTTAAAGAAGCAGTTTGAATCTGTGCTTTCGGCTTTGCAAAGATTTTCCCACCTTTTCTGTTATTCATATTTAGACAATAAGGACTTAGAAACAGAAGAAGTAGCTGTCGTGATGATTGTGTTTCTGTACGTATGTCCCCATAATAACAGACTTGTTGCTGTTATTATTATTATTATATACATATCTTGGTAATAGTGACAATAATTTGAAACTGTGGGGAAATGCTAAAGCCCAACAGATCACTTCTTTTTTACAATTTATATTGTGTGATTCTCATTTCATAAAATCAAATGAGGTATCTTACACAGACTTTGAGTGGGGAAAAAATTGATTCACGTAAGAATCTCGATTCTTATCTTCTACGATTCTGAATTGATTCCCAACTACCAAAAATCGATTTTTCCTACTTTATTTATTTTTATTTTGATCTGTACATACTTGAACATCTGTACATAATTGTACAAAATTCATACTATGTATGAAATCGTACAAAATCCATACTATGTAATGTTTTTATCTAATTAAAGTACAACATATGTACAGGATGACGGAAAGCAGCGATCAGGTTTCAGTGTCAGAGATCGCCGTGATGTTTCCTGTTCTTTAACTAAATGTTTCACCTTTGTGTCGATATCGTGCCGCCGCCGGACAAAATATCTGGCCCTGATCCCCGGTACCTGTGGTACTGTAGAAAAAGGGGTACCGATACATTTTTCGAAGTATCGGTGCTTGTGACGTCTCTAAAAAATTAACATTTTGGCGGATATGACAATATTTTTATAAACTTTTCTATCATCTTTAAAGCAATGGTTCCCAACTACGCCTGCCCGTCGAAAAGTATGTTGCGGTCGATATATAAACGGTCGTTCGTACACTAAAGGCTTGTTCCATACCCATTGTTCAAACAAATGTCCCAAATCAAACCTCATGTGCCAATCAGTGGATAACTATTCATCACAGTGTGGTTGGCCAATAATAAATCAGAGGACTGAGAAAATTTAAATCTAATCTTAATCGTCTGGATCTGGACGTTTTATCCGATAGAGTCGCAGAGTGGATCAGGGAACCAAAACAAAACCGTTAAAACGAAGAACAAGATGGAGAGAGCGAGAGTAATAGGCTGCATCAGAGTGGTGAGGAAGCTAATGCCTCTTGAGACTGTTTGTAAGTGAGGGAGGCCTTTGGATGGCGAGCTGACTTCGGTATGTGCATTACTCAGCCACATAAATCTGGGAGCCCCCGCCTCGTCTGCCTGCTTTGGTTTGGCTTTAATTACCTGAGCTATCCTGCACTCACCACCAGCACTTCCCTAATGGGGCTGCCTCGCTCGGGCATCACTCACACTCAGTCCGGCCAGCTGGCAGGATGGCCTGGGGGGGGGAGCCTGGCCCTCCTATTATAACTCCAAGTCTGTGCCCTAACACACCTGTAGTCTGAGTGTGTGTGTGTTCGCATGCGTGGCTGTCCATCTTCCCGGCTGTCACACAAACTAACTTGTGCAAGAGGGAAACAGAACATTAAGATGTCTCATATAAACATTATTAATATTATATCAACCGGTGTTTCTATTTGAGCTCGTGCTGACCAACACGATCCACTAATTTGGCCCTTCCATTACACCATTAAGCATCGCGTTAGTTGCGTGTCCTTGGGGGCCGTGCTGTCAGTCAGTGACATGTCCACCACTTGTCAAGTATGTGTGCTTTCATTCTGCTTGTGTACAGCTGCCTAACAATGTGCCAAGAGCTTTCAGCGCCGACTTAAAATGCATCAGACCTTTTTGTTCCCCCTGTGTGAAAAGACAGAGAAGACTCGGTATGAGCCGCTCTCGTCCCGGCCCGCCGTTGAGTGACTCACAGTGACCTTGGAGATTATTGCTATACTAGACAGAAAAAAATGCTATATGTTTGTCAAGAGCTGTCTGTCATCAATGAGCTTTTGTGTTGGCTATCGATCGGCTCCTGGGCAGGACACCGGGGGTTGATGGATGCACAACAAACAGACTCTGCATTGCCAGCAAGCCGCCCAGCCAGCGGCCCCCCCCTCATGATGGGATGTCAAGTCTGGGAGGCTGCCGCTCGCCCCTCACGCTTGCGCTTCCTCCCTCGGATGCGAATCCACCCAAGTGTTGGCCCCGCCCTCAGCCCTGATGCAGAATTGAGCTGAGTCCCTAAATGGCGATTCATTAGTAAACATGAAGTGGATTACTGTAGTTTAGCCCTGCTACCCATGCGTCGATAACAGGCCCTGATTGCTTTGTAAAATGTTGCGAGCTGCTAGCGAGAGCTGTGCCACTGTATCTGCAGCATGCACATATAAAGATAACAACACAATTCCCCTATCAGTTGACCTGGTTTCTCTTCAGTTAGCAAGCTCCAGCCTCCAGGGTGCAATTGAGAGTGCCTTGGTCCGATACTGGATACAACACAAATGCCAGGCGCGATGCAACAATCATCATCCCCTGTGATTTTGGCGAGTTTTTTTTTTTTTTTTTTTTTTTTTTTTCAGGAAGTGAGCTCCCGCTGCTACATTATTCAGCCTCTGCCTCTCAGACAAGAGAGAATGGCATTAAAGTTAATTTCAGCACGGCTCCAGCTGGTGCTGTTGCATGCACAAAGTAGCCGCATTATTATGTATTTTTATTGTAAGAGGAGAAGCAGCGAAAGGCGTCCTGTTGGAAGAATCCGCCAAACGCTGTTGTGAAGTATTTGTGTTCCGCTCTTGACTGGGTTTAACCCCGCCTGGCTGCTAAGCGTGTATATGCTATGAGGTCAGACTGATCGATCTGCTTTGATATTTTATAGACCCCACTCAGCTTCCACCAGTATTCTCCCAATGCAGGATTACTAATGCCATCCACCTGTGGCCACCAGAGATCTTAAACAAATAGACGTCATCAGCCGCCAGCCAAGGACACCAACACCCGAAAACATACACACACCTCCGCCCAAACAAATCAGGAAGCAGCAATTGACCTCCACTGTTAAACACTTTACAAAAACAGAAAACATCGCAAAATATAAACTGTGAAATTTTTACCGCCCATAACCATCTTTCTTTGTAGTTTTACTGTCACATTATCCCAAACATCTGGGCTAAGAGTGTGTGGCACTAAAGCCATGTAATTCAACAACACCGGCAAAAAGAATCAGCCATACTGTGTGTTTCACAGGTGCTGGACTGGATCCAAATTGATAACAATTTTTCAGAGTTTGCAGACTCAATAACACTTAGAAGGATACAGGAAAACAACAGCGCCGGACATGGAGGGGAGGTCTGGCAGATTACAGGAGATTTGTCGGCCCCTGGGAGTTCTCACTCAGCTGATGTTGACAAAGCAGGGCTGATGTAGGCTAGTGGGGAAAAAAAAGGAGGAGAAACCATGTATACAGGCTTGTGTATGATGAACTTTCTTTGTCCTTTTCAACACCCTTTCCCCCCTTCTGTTGCACCAAGGATAGAACATCAATGAATAATTCATCAGTCAAATCCGAAAATCTATGAAATAAAATCATTTGTTGCCCTATAGTGTGCTTGACAGAGAGATTGTTTATAAGGGTAGTAAAGCAGGACTCGAGCGTTGGTAACAATCAATAGTCTGATGGAATCCCGAGGCCCTCGCTTGGTGCCAACGCACATCCAGACTGAGACATCAAAACAGCTTTTGGTTTCTATCCTCTCGCTCGCTCCTCCAGAACATTTCGAGCCAGATGGGCAGTTCAGACGTCTTTTCATTGGTCGTTTTGTGTTTGCATTATTTATCCCTGCATTAAAAAGCCCCTTCTCTCCACATCTTGAGGTTGTCATTAGCTGCAGTATGTTGATGCGATGATGCCGAGAACAATTAGGATAATAATGCCGTGACCGATCGTAATGGTGATAATGATAATGAAGAGATAATGATAAGAAGGGATGGAAATGACTGTAGCAAATAGGGTTGCTGTTTTTAGTACGATTCCATAACAGCAACAACAACGCTTCTCTTACACCAATAATAATAATAATTATTATAATGATGATGATGAGTCCAAAATCACCCCTCTCCCCTGTCATCCTCTTTCCTCTTCATCCCCATTGCATCTCATTAGAAACGGGAGGGGGCAGTTTACCAGTTGCGCCATCACCCCCGCCACCCTACCCAGTACATGTAGCACGGGCCAGGAATGGTGAATAGTGCCCAGTGCCAATGACTTATTAATCTCTCCAATGTGAGTGAACGGGCCTGTGTACTAATGAGGAGTGATTAAAGAGAGCGAGGAGCCACTTCTTGTAGAGACAGAGTGTCAAATGAAGGGAAGCAAGGACGAGAGACGGATACAGAACTGGGAATACCATTTCTTTATAGACCTAGCTTTTGACCCGTTCAACCAAAGATCTGTGTTTTTTCCTTGATCATGTATGGATTTGTTTAAAGGGTTCCTATTATCCTTTGTGCTTCTTCTGTTTCCTTTAGTGTGTTATATAGTTTTTTTTGCATGTAAAAGGTCTGCAAATTTACAAAGTCCACGTCAAAAGGAGTTACTCTCCCCCACTGCTCCTGAACTGCCTGAAATGCCTCGATTGAAGTCCCGCCTTTTCTTCTGTAATGTGGTGATGTCACCAAGTAACACATTTGCATAATACCTGCCTAGCGGCTAGTTTTGCACGCCCTGAAACAAAGCTAGTTAGAACGGAGCTGAAGCAGAGTCCAAAGAGTTTGTTTCGGTTGACCAATCACAACAGTGGGCCAGCTGACCAATCAGAGCAAACTGGGCTTTTCGAGAGGGCGGGGCAGGAGCTCAAACGGAGTGTTTTAGAGAGAGGGTGAAAAGAAGTGCTGCAGCACAGCCCGTATGAGAAAGGTAAAGCGTTTTTTGAACATTAAAGCATGTAAACATGTTCTAGAAGAAACACAAAATAATAGGTCCCCTTTAATTTTTGGCCTGAAAGATATCTAGTATTTCACACAAACACAGATTAGAGAAGAGTCTGAAAATGATCATAACTATGTGTTGTAGAAATGTTTTTTTTTTTTGCTTTTGCTTTGCTATCCTCATAATCTCACAACACCTTAGATAACTTGTGATCCAGCCTCACTCCCAGGGCGTCAAATACTGACACTTGGGCAGAAGGCCACGGCGTCTTGATACTGCCATACTAGGCACCCTTTAGTGTCTGTATGAGACGCACCAGGCTTTCAACTAACTCCAATGTAAACCCATCCACATCATCATTAGATGATCATAGCAACTGGCGTAGTGTAAAGAGCAAGAAAGTGCTGAGGGTGGGGAGGAGGGGTGGTGGATAACACAGGAGTTTAATTCAGAGGCGTTGGTGTCCCATGGGAAACCAAAAGTTGAGGTTTTTTTACTGATGATGTTTTGCTACATCACTGAGACACATGTGGTTACATCTGTAGCTTAAGTTATGTAACAGACGTACTTATCTTAACCCAAACCATGATCTTTTATCCAACCGTAACCAAGTAGTATTTTGCCTAAACCTAACCGCGACTATTTTACAACGTTAACCATGCGCGGACCATCTGCTCAACATATACGCAAAAGGCTTCATTATAGTGACGACCAAGCGGCAAAATATGACAAGTAGGAATAAGATTGCCTTGTGCGATCCTTTGTAGAGGTCCCATAAAATAATGTATGCTGTAGTATTAAACTTTCTCTTCATTGGAGACCTGTAGCAAATCATAAAAAAACAGCCTTACACCAAAAGGGGGTGTCCACATACTTTTGGCCATATAGTGTACATTATGCAATCAAAGAACAACCGTGTTTGTCAAGGTCAAAGATCCCCGCCGCTGTGTGTCTGTGCTGTGTTTTGATCTTTATTAGCTCCCTCCTGCCTCCGTTTTTTTTTTTTCATTTCGTTACAGCAGAGAAATGTACATTATTTTCACTTTAAATTCAACAACTGATCTGTTAAAAGCAGGGTTGTGTTATGAGAAAGGGAAGACCACTGAGAAACCCCCATGGGGAGTTACGCTTTCTACTGTATGTAGGTGTGTATACATTCTGTAGATAGAAATGAGCTCTTATCGGCCCTGCGGCTCCACAAAAAAGAAAAAAAAAGAGGAATCCACTTAGCAACGTGGCTAATTTACATAGCTTTGAGGAAAACGGGGTCTGTGTTTAGTCAGCCTAGATGGCAGAAGCAGGAAGAGCGTCAGAGTCTGACACTCAGCGGGAGACGAAGCAGCTGGCTGACTGGTTTGTCTGACGTTTAGGCAGGGTGGATGACTGGCTGGCTGCACTGGTACTGCTTTGATGTACAAGGCCTCTCATCAAACTCTCATCAAAAGCTGTTTGTCTTTTGTGTTATCTTTTTAAAAGGCACCGAAACCAACCAGCCGTGCAAAAACACTGTCAGGCCTGTGTCGGCATTACATTTTATCCTCTATGTCAGCTCTTTCCACCTACTGAATACAGCACATGTATAAACACATAGATATAAGCTTTATTGTAGGGCTGTACAGAATGTTTTTTTTTTTTACATTTGAAGCTTCTATTGAGTTTTTTCGAATGAAGCTTCAAATGTCTGTCGTCATTTTATGACGTCATCGCCCTAAAAAAAAAAAAAAAAAAAAAAATCCTCAAACAAAATCCTCAATTTAAATAAAGTGATTAATTGGATAAAGTGAGTTAGAGTTATATGGATTAAACAAACAAAATGCAATTTGTTCGATAGTGATTCAGAGTAGAGAATCCGATACCTGAACTTGCGGTATACCAGCGTGATAAAAAAAATATGTATAGTTATTATCATTATTATTATTATTATCATTATTATTATTATTTAACAGCTGTGTCAAACAACCTGCAAGTTCTTCTTCGCTCCTCTAAAAGAGTTGCCAGTGGCAGCCATGATACATCGAGGGTGTCAGTATATTGAAGGCTACTGTTTTGGAGTGGTAAAGAAGAATTGATTTCCAGGTAAACAAGTTGATTTTTTTCAGGGTTAATAAATTATGGTATCGGATTGGTGCGTAGACTGGTGTACTCGCCAATACCCGATCCCGAACTTTGGACGCATTTCCAATACTGGTATCGGTATCGGAACAACTCTAATTCAGAGGTGCAGGCCTGCAGGTGTTATTACCTTCGGACAGAGCAAGGCTAGCTGTTTCCCCTTGTTTCCGGTCAATATGCTATAAGCAAAACGTCTCCTGTCTTTATCTTCATACTGTAGATATTGCACAGACAATAGTGAGAGTGACATAAATTTTCTCATCTAGCTCTGCCTGAAAGCAAATTAGTTTATTTCACAAAACGTTGGATTTTTCCTGTAACTACAGTGAATATTATCATTTGTCTGATCGACATGTCGCAGTTAGTGTCATACAATGAATATGTAATCGGACTGTTTCATATCCATCATGTCAGAGGTGAATAGCACTGACTCGACCGCACTGATTTCTCATAAAAAGCCAATATATCAGCCAATCATAACACATGTGACATCCAGTGTCTTCCTCATCTCTCCTGACCTCCTGTCTTCTGTCTCTGCATCTCTAACAGCTCACTGGACTTTGATTTAAGATCTCTGCAGCAGTTTATGATGTATATATCCTAAATGGACGTTTTAATAGGCTTTTACTTTCTTTTTTTTTCATTGTATTGTGCAATGTAAGCAGTAATCATAAATTATGATAATTATAATTTGTTGCTGCCGGCTGAAAACCTTGTGCGGTATCTCTGAAATGTCAAGTTTTCACAAAGAAAAACAGCCTTGTTCGAAGGTTGACCACCACTGCATGATAGAGGAGTTGAAAGGATTTAATGAATGGTGGTTTGCAGCTTTGCTCTGCTCATACAGACGCATGCATACCTTAAAGTACAAACATCAAATTCGATGGCAGTTTTTTTTTTTTTTATTTGTTTACCTCTTATTCACTAGGTATTTTTTCCACCTGTATTTAAGGTCCCAAAGTTTCCAAATATACCAAATATGTCAGGATGAATTTTAAGGAAACTTGTGTAAAATGATGCAGAAAACATCTGGAATATTTCCATTTGATTGACCAATGCAGCCATAAAAACTGTATATACAGTATGATGCTGTCAGACAGTCACAGTGGGGATTAAGATTATGTTTCCAACCTTAAAGCAGCATTTGTGGAAGAAAAAAAAGGGGGATATTGGATGTTAAGGAGTTAATACCATCTGCTGGTTGTTTTAACGGTAACGATAGGTTGGATTGACCCGTTGTGTGCATTGATGCACTGGTGTTTTTCCCAGGATAACAAAGTATAATAAGCACATCTGCATTTGAGCTTGTTCCCATTTTTCCTCTGCATCTGTATTCTTTGTTCATATTCACTCTCTTTGCTCTGGAAACTGCCATCAGGCTCAGAGGCAATTTACGGTACCTTTGAACACGTCCTTAACAGTACCATCATGCGTCCATCAGTGCCACAGCGAACACGGTTTTATTACTCAATTTGATTCCATACAAGGTTCATTCCCCACATTTTTTATGCATCGTGGGCTTAGCTCAGGCAGAAAATAATCTGGACAGCGAGGGCCCTGTATTACGGTTCAAACAGGATAAAGCGCTGACAAATTTCGGACCGGAGGACTAGTGAGCGGGGAGGACAGGGAGAAAGAGAGATTAAGAGCTACACCATTGTTTACCTCCTCCTCTAAGGTGCAGGATACTCTGTCGTTTATAAATGTTAGTAGCTGTTATTGGTTACCTCGCAGGCTTTGGGGGAAAGAGGAAAGGAAAATGAAAAAAAAAAAAAAAAAAACTTTGGGAAAGACCCAGGAGGGGGTTCGATACAACTTTAATAATGCGTAGCAGGAGCTAAATGAGCCATTCTGCGGTACTTTAAGACGTCTTCCCTCCACCCATCCCCCCACTCCCCACCCTCCACCTCACCCCCCTCACGGTCTCAGGGCCTGAATTATTAAAAGTGTTGTTTTCCC
The DNA here is from genome assembly GCA_916701645.2 of Sebastolobus alascanus. Classification (NCBI taxonomy): domain Eukaryota; kingdom Metazoa; phylum Chordata; class Actinopteri; order Perciformes; family Sebastidae; genus Sebastolobus; species Sebastolobus alascanus. The sequence continues at coordinate 2,098,656 of CAKAOJ020000072.1, read as the reverse complement.
TTATTGCATTGCAGCAATGTGCCTCGTTGCTAGAAATGAGCTGCACACATTCTGGAGTTTGAATGCTTAAAGCGACCCACCTCCAACGGCAGAGCCAGGGGAGGGGGCCGGAGAGCAGGCGGCCGGGGGCGCCACGCGCACACACACACACACACACACGCACACGCACATCGCACATATATGTATCTAAATAACCACAGTCACCTATAATGTTAACACCACTCTCAGATGGTTTTCTTCCATTTCTTTTCTCAGATATCCAGCAGGTTGTGAACATTATGTAACTATACTGTATTTATTATACCTCCTTTGGCTACAACTAACGATTATTTCCATTATTAAGTAATCGTTAAGTCTGTAAAATATCAGGGAAATAGTGAAAAGTGCCCCTCACAATTTTTTATTTGCTTTCTCTCAGATCAACGGTCCAAAAAAGACAAAAAATATTTTCTTTCACTATCAAAAATTACACAGAAATGCAGCGAAAACTCAAAATTAAGTAGCTGGAACTAAGGAATATTTGGCATTTTGCATGAAAAATAACGTATAGAACTACCCAGTTATTAAGGTAGTTAACTATTTTTCTGTCGATCAACCAGTCAATTTATTGAATAATAATTTTGGCCTTATTACTAAGTATTTTAATACGAATCAGCATTTTTTCACATAATTGCATCTCTAACACATTGTAACTGTGGTATAGGTTACACTTTGACTCATATTCCGTTAATTTTGGATTGCTATCAGGTGAAACCTCTCTCTTATCTTATCAAGTTGTTTGTGTCGATAGTTTACTCCTTACATTTACATTTTCTTTCAACAATTTGATGGACCACGAGGGCAGATTTGTTTCACTTGTTTTAACTATTTTCTAAAATTAAAGCTACATTTTTCTGGATAATTCTCCTGCATAATGTAATACTTGGCGCAGGTCTGCGTTCCCTTTTAGTTCTTTCTAGATGCCAACACTCATATATAGAAAACCACTGAAACACCATGATTTCTATAGGAAACAGGTTAAACTATTCTTACTGCACCGGCAGATTTGTTTTATCACTTGTTTAAAGAAAACTAGGTTTTTAGGACTCAAATATAGACTGAAATGATGTCATAAGATCAAACGTTTTGCAGTGCATCATCTGATGTAATGGATATGCAGAAATGATAAATACTACACCGTCTGTACAGAGCGCTTGAACTCATCATACTAACTTCTTTTCATCCAAGTATGCCTTTCTGTTGCCTTTTTTAGGAAAGTTTTAAAGATGGTGAAGTTTAACGTTTAATATTGGCATTTAGAAGAATTAATAAGCAGATTCAATACTGAAATATCGGTAGCAGCAAACACCTTGAAATCTACATTTGCCAAACTCTTCATGCATGTCTGCACTGAGATAAAAAAAAAAGAAGAATCTCTGACTTGCAGCCAAAAGAAAATTGAGCCAGACTCAACCAGGCATCACTCACTTAATAAAACAACACCCTCTCATTCCCTTCTTCTGCTCTTGCAGGTATTGTACATGCCCGATGATTTGGGTATTAAATAATTTGATGCCTGTAGGTAAATGCCTTGTTCTGAAATACAAGTTTTAAAGAAAAAAAAGAAAACGTAAGAATAAAAAGTAACAGTTGTAGATAATGCAAAGTAGACTGCAAGTTGCATTCCTCTACCCCTCCCTTGCAAGCCACACACACACCCACACACCCACACTTTAATCACACAATTAATAATTAATCAGAGGTTGGGCTCAATGCTGTTGAGTCTGCAGATGAGAGAACACCCAACTGCTGAGAAGGGCCCTAAAAAAGCAGGATTAACAGCCCAAAAAAAAAAATGATTATCAACAGTTCATCGTGAACCAATAAGCGGCATGTCATCAGTTTAGGGTTAGATTTTATTAAACTGAAGAAACTACAGATGCTCCACTGGTGCAAACATGCACAGTTGAATCCATTTTTAATAAACAAAACTAAAAAATAATAAATAAATAAAAACCAGCTGGCTTTACAGCTCTGCAGACTTTATGAGGGGGAAAATTAAGCTGTCTCTTCTATGTGACATTTTCTACATGCATATATGGAGAATTTGATTATATGCTCTGTTCGCTGCATGTAAACACCATCAATAATACCATAACAAACTGGTGGTGGAGGAATAGGTCAGGGATGTGTGTTTATTGTTTGTGTACTATGCTATCTAACAGTAACAAAAAACCCGCTGCATTGATCTCAATGTGCTCTGGAATTGATCACAACAAACACCGATGATCATTTCGTTCCATTTATTTATCCCCGCTGATGTATTAAATATTTTCCAATACTGTTAGCGGAGAGATCAAAAGTCATTGCTTCATGTCCTCTTTCTTCTTTATTAGTCCTGCATGCTCTTGCAGCAGAGAGTAGAGTGTTTACCCAGCTGTAATTACAACATGCACAATGACCTCATTCTGCTGTGTCAGTAGCGGTAATGTATAGCCCTTGATCTTAAACTGCAAAGAAAAATGGTATGCACTTATTTTCAATATGCTGACTACATTCCCGGCATTTTTTAGACATGGCCGTGACGGGCGGATCAGAATTTGATATAAGCACTGGTGCTCCTATTCGTCTGACGAGGTCTCTCTGCCTTAATATGCATTCAATAATGTGAAATGATATTAGCTGTAGGAGCTCATTGACTGTGCACTCGGGGTCTCGCGGTGTCTCTCCGTCTCTGTCTGTATCATGCTCTTCATCTGTTCCTCTTCCACACACACACACATGCACAGAAGAAATGGGGAAAAAAAAAGGGGGAGGCTTGAACCGCGGATAGCAACAGCAGCAGAGCAATCACACCGAAGAAATGCCCCCCACGCCTGGCCCATTAATAACAGTAATACGCACACCGCGCCCAAGCCAGCACTGCCGAAAGCACCACTGACACTTTAATGGGCATTTTTTACTTTTGTTTTTAAATAATGCATGTGCTGCTTGTCAGCACTGCTTCACTCCACCCCTGGTGTGCCTTTGCAGCGTTCCTTTGTGCAGAAATTACAATGGGGACCTGTGTTTTCTGTGCTGGCTGCTCCATAAGCTGCATTCATCACATACATGGGGACGCCGGTGTGCAGTACATCACACTCTTGGGGACACGTGTGTGTGTGGGCACGCATGCATGTGTGTTTCTGTTTGTGAAGGCCCCTCATTGGCACCGAGCTAATTAAGAGTGTCTTTGAGAGGGTGAACCGCGTGCCGAGGCTCAGCGGCAGTGGACACGACTTATATACTGTAGGAAGGTTGCCGCTATGCATTTTTACAGCAGGCTTGACAGTATGCCAGAGTTGTTATAGGCTATCTGTCAAGCACATACTGTTTTTACCTTTGATTTTTAACTAGGAAAACCTCATAGAGAGCCAAAGTTAAACCGGAACGTCCGAGTTCTGTTCCAGTAAAAGTTATAATCACAAAAAATCGGCCTTGAAATATAAACTTACTCAACGGTAGGTCATGTGGTTCACTCCATTTGTCTAGTCAAGAAGAGTTTCAAATATAAAAATATATATATACATACATTGGTTTATCTAATATTTATGTTTTAGAAACCTTTAACAAACACCGATTCCCACAAGCCCAAGACCTTTGCGGTATAAACGTAAGCAGCTTGACATACTGAGGATACATATCCATATATTCATATACAAATATATTAGAACAACAGGACTTTCACCCAGGAGACTGTTTGTGACCCGTGTGAAGTAGAGCTGTGTATTGGCAAGAATACGATACGTATCATGATACAGGGGTTATGATTCAATATATTGCGATACTATAAGCAAGGCGATATATTGCGATTTTCTAAAATCTAATTTTAGGAAAACTGTCATGGTATAAAGTTTTATGCAAACAGAACGGTGGGATCTGCGTTTGCATTTATCACTGTCTTTGTAACATCCAACATCATAGCACAACTTTGAGAGGGCACATACACTGAGAGGGTGCATATGTTTGCAAATGAAATAAAGTATTGATCTTTGCATGTAAATTATTCATTAAAAATCGATACAGTATCACAAAACATAATATCGCGATACTCAATATCTTCGATATTTTCTTACACCCCTAGTGTGAAACCAAGTCGACGTTGACTTATTTTACCTTACTTTTGTTACGTAACTTACGTACTTAACTAACGGCAGTTACCTAACAACCGTACTTATTTTAACACGAGGACCGCCATTTAATGCTGTGGTTAAAAAATTTGAATTACTCCGTCATTGTGTATGATATGTTTCCCTCCTGCCCTGACTTTTCCTAAATACGTATTCTGCTCATGCCAGTATTTTCATATTGATCGAATAACATTTAGAAAACCAAATATATGTTTTTTTATGGGTTTTTTTCATGACAAAAGTCCCCTTTAGTCGCCAGGAGTCATGCCGATTAATGTTGGTCCTCCCCTCTGACTCTCCTCTGGCAGCCATTTTGCATAATGGCCATATAAGCGCATTGAGACAATGAATGGGACAAGGAAACTAATTTGCACGCCAATATTCACTCACATGCACTTATAATAAGAAGGATACAGGCGCTCTTTGGCGTGGGATTTGGAGAAAACAGTACCCCTAAAAGAGCCTGGCAATCCTAGTGTTAACCCAAACCTCAATCTTTTCCTGAGCCTAACCAAGTACTTTTGTTCCCCAAACCTAACTAAGTAGTTTTGTAAACCTAAACACTAAGTAAACCTACATTGGAAGTTTATTTTGAAAAGAAACTATGCATGTAACAAGCGGAAACTGACATGCCGTCCCTGAGGGGAACCTAGAGCGTCATAGTTTGAAGCGTAGGGCCAGTGAGCAAGCGTCTGTATTTGAGGAGTTGGGAGTGAGAATTTGTTGCATTTACAAATTTAGCCGTTTTTTTTTCACAGGTTTTTATAGTTTTTTCTCTCCATTGACATCTTCATATTGCACCTCATTTGCTTATTTAGATATTAGACTATACCGTGTTGTTAGATCAGCCTGGCTCAGTCGTGCAACTTTATTGATCGTAGACCAGCTACATATCTGTATTCGACGTAACCTGTAAGGTCAATAAAGCTCTGGAATCAATATTTATAACAATCAATGATGCTTTCTCTATTATTTCTCTTCCTGTTCAATGATTTCCTTTGATTGAATTTGCCTTTTTTTTTGCTTCTCAGACCTGAGTGTCTTGCTGCTGGAGTGCATGCAGTCGCCCCTGGCTGCTTCCTGTCCGTTTCAATGACGCCTGCCTGTGTTTCTTTGTGTCCCCGTAGGAAACACGTTGTGTAAGTCAGGAAGCATTGCTGTCTTCGGGAACGTGGTATACAGCGGACTGCTGAACGATCACCTCTGGCATTTGGGAGTGCCCCTCTTTACGAGACTGGTAAGAGCAGCAGGCCCCTGTGTGCACACTTACCTCCATTTTGTCAGAAGAGCTTCACGCGGTTCTGTTGAACCCAAACAGGCTTCAGGTGCAGAATTCCCCAACGTCTCTAATGGGCTGCTTTTGATGCCTGCTCTGTTGACACGTGTTAGTTGAAGTTCTACTCAGCGTACAGGATGTGACAGTCCTCTGCTGTGGATGTAAGACTAGGGAACCCCACCACATCTTAGCATCTTGTTTCACATCACACCTTTTCCGGCTCGAGTTTATAGGAAAGTCCCATGTGAGGCAAAACAAAGATGCCGCTTCTCTGCCCCTAAAAAACACAGGTGAAGCCATATATGGATTCATTTCTTCCCCCGTTGAGGCTCGCCTGGTGTCTAATTTGCACTGAAAAAAAAGGCTGACTAAATAATTCATGAAATTTAGCTCTATGGCAAAAATGATATGGTTGTAATTAAGAGCTGGAGCAGTTGAAGCTTGTGTTAAGGATTAATGATAAATGCCTATCCCTAATTGTCAAAGGGAAATTGAATGTTTGTTTTACACTTACTCTCGCTGGTGCTGGAGTGTGAGCTGCGATACAGAGGGGATTCTTGTGAACGGCGCAAACCACGAGGATCACAGAGCAATTTTCCTAAAGAAAAAAATGAAATTCAGCACAGCACTTTTTCTTCCTGTTAATTACCTAATTTCTAAGCGGGTCGCAAGTTTTCATCAATGTTTATTATTGATTAAATCTGTCGTTGTAGCTGTCATTTATGAGTCGGGAATTACTGTTGATTGGTGCACAAGGGTTGCATATAATTGGGTTACATTAAATAGATAATTCAGCTGATCTCATAAATGTCTAATGTGAAGGCTTGTTTGATTATCAATTAATGTCAAACGGAGATGCAAGAGGCTGTTAGGATTCCAGTTGGGTTTGCTTGTGTTGCAAGAGGCAAAGCTACTGAATCTCTCGCTTCATAGCTGTAAGAGTCTGCAGCTTGCGTAGTGAGATATAGTATCTATATCTAATATATGCACTAATGAATTCAAAGTAAAATTCAAGCATGAATGCACTGACAAACACACACAGTACACACTGTAGCCAGTAAACAAGTCTTTGAAAGATACAACAAATGATAGAGGCATCAAACACGACAGCTGACAGAGATTTGGCTTTCAATTAAACAGAGATTGTTGCTATTTTTCTGTTGTTATTAGTCATAAAGAGTATGAAGGAGGGAAATAATTAAACTGATATTTTCATAGTTCCAAAGTTTCTTCATGGCTCCTTTTTAAAAGCATAGAATTCCATATAATAGGATGGTCTAAAGAATGACTACCATATAAATAGTTTCTCAAACAAACTCTTCTTAAAGAGGCAGTCTGCTAATTTTACACACCAGTGTTCTTGCAGGATGAAGACTGCGGGTATAAGTCTGTCATCTGTCACCTATTTCAGCCAGCGTTCTCCTCCCCGTCCGCTATCTACGCTATCTATTTTGCAAGGGCTCCGTCGCTGCATCCTCTGCTTAGCGCCACCCGAGTGGATTGTGATTGGTTTAAAGAAACAAACAAGCCAGAGCGTTTTTTCCCCCTATACCCGATGTGTAGAGCCAGACCTTTCATTAGCGCTGACACAGCGCAGTGGAGATAGGTCTGGCTATGTTTACTTGCCATGGCTCTTTAAGAGGAGTTACCCTAATGATGTCATAGTGATGTCATCAGGATTATTGTTGCAACAGAAAGCCTGCACTACAAACAGAAGGTGTTTAGAATATGTTGGCATTTACCATGCAGGAAAGATCTGATGAAAATATTCTACAAGGTTGCATTATGGGAAATGTAGGATGCAGCGCTAGGGACTAAAAGTTACGACATCTCGGGCTCTGCTGCTTTGATTTCAACCGCCGTCTTTTTATCTGTTTCGTGCAAGTCCCCCAATTCAATTGTGTGTGCGCCTTTGACCCGTTTGTACGCGACTGGTACAATTTGCGTCAAAATCGCACCATTTCATCTCAGAGTCATAAATTCAGTCAAACCAGAACATACAGAAGTTGTACGTTAACTGCTGGAAACAGTGTGACTTTTTTCATACATCAGTATCCTCGACATTTACCACGAATAGACGTCCATAAATGTTTAAAAAAAAAAAAATGTCATGTATAAAATCATATATAAAAAGACACTCATTACTTCAGGTCTTGCCTCATAATAAAAGAGATTATAATCCAGGGCTGTGTCCGAAATCACTCACTACTCACTATACAGTCTCCATTTTGTAGTGCTGTCTGAATGTATAATAAGAATTATTATACCCTATATAGTGGACTCGAAGTATCCCACAATGCATCATGAAAAGTAGTGTACAATGATGGTCACTAACAGAGCACTATATACCATCATGCATTGCGCTGAAGGAAAAAAATGGCAGACGGACAAGAGGAAAGAGAGCAGCGCGATCGAGACAAATCCATGAGTTGTGGTGCGAAAATCATATATATAATGTGAGCAGCGCATCACAACACAAACTGCCACAAAGTACTTTGTATTTATTAATTTTGGAAATTACGCTTATCACCCCCACATTCACAACGGCCATTAATTCTTACCTTTCACAATAAAATCCCTAGACATATACGCTGCATCGCTGCTTACCAGGGGACGTTAAATTCACTCAGAGCATTAAGAGACAACTCGACAAAATAGCTTACATATGTATTTATCACACACAAGAATACATGCCAGTATTTGTTATGGATGGTCTACCAGCAGACGTTGACCCGGCGCGTTTTAATTGTGCGACAGCAAGGACGTAATTCACGGCGCCGAGAAAATGACCTGAGTAGTGTCCGAAAGTGTTGTCTAATTTTGCCGAACAGCTCACTATATAGTCCTCTACATAGAACTCCCTGGATGGTAGGTAGTGAGTAGTGAATGAGTGAATGATTTCGGAAACAGACACAAGTGATTGTTTCTAAATCCATGGTTAGAGTGCAACAGGGATGATTTGATTAGACAAAAATAAATGAATCCAGCATAGACATGGATGCGCAAGGACGGAAGTAAATGAAACAAACAATAATAACTATGTAACACAAACAAGGCGTTATGCCTAAAATGTAAGCATAACACAGGATTAAAAAGGTTAATAGACTAATATTTCCACTGCACCAGGATGCCAAAATGTAAAGGGTTAATACGAATGTGCGCATGAACACGCGGACCACACACGTTGCTCATGTTGTGCAGACTGCTGTCACCACGTTAACATCCTCTGCGTCCCTTCTTGGACCGCTGAGTAACAACCGAGCTCACCGGCTGCAGGAGCGCTTGTTCCGAGTTGAAAGGTGCGGCTTCCCGCTGTGGCGGAAAGGCGTGGCCTCGTGTAGCACTCGGCGTGCCTGCCGCCGACACACCAGGTCTGCCCGGCAGTGGTATCAGCATGACACGCAGCAAGCCTTCACATCCCCAACACACAGCCCCTAATTACTGCACAGCCCTGCCAGTTTGCAGCCCTGGGCCAGTACAGCCTGCTCAGTGCCAAGGTGTAAACACTGCATTATTAACACTACATACAGTCTGTGCACACGGCTATGTTTAATATACTCGACGTATGTCTACACGGAGGCGTTACTTTAGTGGGATTCTTTACGTGGAGCCATACAATAGATTTATTGTCTCCCAGACAGTGAGCTCCAAAATCACCAGATGGGCGATTTGCTGCGTATAGTGTAATGTATGCTTACAAATGATGTTTAATGATGTCTTCCAGGGATAGGAAACAAAACATTACTGTTTCCGAGGCTAAATACGCCGGCTCTATGTCTCTATGAATGCCGGAGTTAAAGACATATCTAAAACCGTGTTCTTGTTATTTTATTTATCGGCTGTCAGGATGTCTTGATGACATAACACGACTTTTCCTGTCATTATGGCCCACGCAGGAGCTAAATTCAGTTTTTATGTCACGAAATAAAAACAAAAATAAAGGGCGATTAAAGCTTAAAACACATCCACCTATAATCTACGTATACCTGCTTATTCTGTGCTTGGTTGCTGAGTGGCTATCCCAGCATGCATTGGGTGAGAAGCAGATTACTACCCAGACAAGTTCCCAGTCTAACATACAGTAGGCCTGACATATTTATAGCCGGACAACAATTCACACTTGTATTCCCATAATGCCAGGAAGTTCAAATTGTATGTTGCTTTGGTAAATACCAGGTCAAGACCTCTAAATATATCAACCTTTTTTTTTTTTTTTACAGTCGTAGGCGGTGTGCAACCTTTAGGCAAGGAGAGTGCACGGCACACTAACAGGATGTGCTGGTATTAAGTGGAAGTAAACCCATTTCTGCTGCATTGTCCTTTGAAATAGTAAATTCTATATTACATTTAGCGGATGACTTGAAATCGTAGAGTATTTACTACTAAACTAAATGACAAAAATCCCTAATATGTATGTTGCATCGTGAGAGTAGCAGAAAAAAAGAGAATTAAAAAACAATACATATAACGATATTAACACGTGCAAAATAAGAAGTTTAACAATCAACCAAACTGCAGCTGAGTCTCGCCAAAGTCCACAGGAAGCCAGGAACAGTACCCACAGGCTAAGGAGCACTGAGTGTGCTGCCTGAAACTGGTACATGAACCAGTGTGTAATGGAGCTGATATCACAAGCAGCCGAGCTGAGTCGAGTATACAGATTTGCAGTAATCTCAGCAGCAAGCAAATCAGGACTTGTACAGCTACAGTATGGCGAGCCCCAAAGGGGAAGGGTGTCAGTCAGCAGCCACACTGCTTAATGTGAGCTCCACTTTGACACAGTGCTCCAATGATGTTGTACCACTGTTTAATGTTGCAACGCTTCCATCGTGATCGCTGGCAGTTAGCTTGGTCACATGTAAAAGCTGAGTAAGTAGGAGAAGGTAAGAGTTTTTTGAAAACGTGGTGACCGCTAGCTTGCCTATAGCCTGATAGTTACTCTGAGACAGTTTTTCAAAATAAATGTGCTGTGCCAAAAACGTTCTACACTTCAAACCTTTTATTTAAAGATAAATATATTATTATTATATTTGATTTTTTTTTTTTTTTTTTGTGGATTTTGATGTAGTTTTTTTTGTCAATTTAACCAAACTGTAATAGATTAATCAATTATAATAGATTTGTTGTACAATCATCACACATTCTCATTCCCAACTCGTAAAATACTGACACTTGGTCAGTGGCCCTACGCTTCACACTATGACACACTAGGTTCCCCTCAGGGACGTCAGGGATGGCGCGTCTGTTCGTTACATGCACAGTGTCTTTTCAAATTAAACTGCTGATAGTCTTCTAGTTAGCCAGAAACAGTTCTTCAAAATAAAAGTATTACTTTCTACACTTTAGACTTTTTATTATAATTGTTTTAATGATTTGGATGGTTTTTTTTTGTCAATTCAATCAAACCATGAAACTGTCATAGATTAAATTATTAAATTATATATATATATATATATATATATATTTTTTTTTTTTTTTTTTTTTTAATGTGAAAATCCTTCACGTACAATCCCAACATGTTCTCACTCAAAATATGATGCTCTAGATGCCCCTCTAGAGTCAGTTTTGGATGTGTCAGGGACGGCGTGTCACTTTCCGCTCATTACATGCATGGTGTATTTTCAAAATAAACTTCCGTGTTCACAGGAGATTCTTATTATAATTCTTACAGTACCTCTTCCTTATGAGGACTTTCTCGCTGTTTATACTCCGTCAGTTGCTGTGATCGTCTAATAATGACGCGGATGGTTTTACATTGTTGAAAGCCCGGTGCATATAGACGCTAAAGAGTGCCAAGCGCCGGTATTTGAGGAGTTGGGAGTGGGAAAGGTTTGGCAAACCAGAATCTAGCTCATGTGACCATTATTAGCTGAATGCAAGTATTTAGCAGCAGCAAATAGTACGACTTCCTGTCGCTACAAGAATAAAAGTAAATAGAAAAATACAATATGTAAAAATTCATCACCACAAAAATTATTCATATGCTGCAATCTTGATGCTTAAGAAGGGCCAGAGAGGGAACACTTACAAAGCCTCATCCTGTTGTTTCAATGCAGTATTGCATAACTGTGCGCAGCTTCACTTTCATGGCGTGCTGTATTTAGTATAGAAATGTCAATACCTACCTGTGGAGCTGATGAAGGCAGATAAAACGAGCGTAGCTGAGGATCCTTGTCAGCGAGTAGTAAAACAGGTCACTCCATAAAGTTGAAGTGTGTGATTAGAGGAAAGTAACCTGTGAGACTCAGGACGGAGCGGCACCTCTTCCCGTCTCCAGCCGACCAACGGGGTCTCGCACCAGCTGAGACCAGACAGCGTTCCGTAGGGCCCGGTTGTTTGATGAATGGGGACGGTAGGTCGAGCTCGCTATAACTATAGCCCAGAACTCCACTGGGATTGTGTGGGGTTGAGAGTGAGAACTCGGGGAGGAAGTGCGGCTCATTGTCTCCTGCGGAGTCTCTCTAATGACAGAGATCTGAGCGTAGTCTGTAAGTAGCAGCACGCTACAGACGAGAGGTGAGATCATCATCAAATATTAAGACAACAGATCTCGTAGCCGGTGAGGGCGGGAGTCAGACGGACATTTTAGGCAGAACACGCTCTGTGTGAGGCCTTCACTTCCTCTTCTCTTTGAAAGCTCTATCTTTTATAATGGATGGCGGAGTCTCCGGGGAGTGTCTAGACTATGGTGGGAAATCTAAATGGTTAGGAAAGCCACTCGCATCCTTGGTAAGCGGCGTGGAGCATGGGAGAGATGCAGCTCGGGAGGGAGACAGGAAGCAGGGAAGACCAGGTCTGCACCCCGAGCAACGCCATCTTAACCCGAATTCCATTTTTCATCTGTAATTGAAGGAGATTTCTAGAAAGGGGAAGTGGGGATTATATGATGCTAAAATGCCCATCGATTCTTATTTCCTACCTTTTCCCTAATCCCTCCAACCCCAAGTGCCCTTAGCTGCAGACCATGATGCTCTCTGTCTACATCCACTCCGCCCCTGCCTGTCTGCCCCTTCCCCTCCGGTCTCTCCCCTCTTTTTTTTTTTTTTTCTTTTTTGCCTCCACCCTTTTTCTTTTCCTCCCTCTCTCCCCTCAGTTATTTATGAGCACGACTTGAAATAGACTTCAGTATTTGATAAAAGCGTGATCCTTAATCCGAGTTGCCTGAGAAGTGCATTTCATTTTTATTTCCCATCAGAGATTGATGCAGGAGTGGGGCGGTTACCCACTCTGTGATTGCTAATGTAAATCCATTGGGTTCTGGTGGACATGCACAAAGATATGGAGGACTTGTATGTGCATGGTAATGCCACCAATAAGAGATTGTGTGTGTGCGGAGTAATGGAAAGGCTGGATGTGACAGAGAGGGAAGGAAAGAGCGGCGGTCTAAGAATTATATGAAGCATCATTTTGATTTATCGAAGGCGCTGCTCACTTCTGAAATAAACCACACAATATTTGCAAAAATCACTAATTGTGATTCTTTGACTGCCGCTTCATATTCCAGCATTCACTTGTGCTTTCCTGAAGGAGGTGGGAAAATAAAATGGGTGATAAATTCAAGATGACAGTTACGCCATATGAATGAGGCCCCTTGTGTATAAATTCGCTCAAAGCCAGCTGCAAATTTAACTCAGCCTCCTTATGTGGCAATTACTGATGGGTAACATAACCTGAATATATCTGCTCTGTTCATTACGGCAATGTTCTCTATAGCAGGCAAATGTTCTTTAGGATCCTACAGCAAATTAGCTCATCCCCCAGGACGTCTTTTATTGGATGATCCAGCACTAGAGGATGCCGCAAAACCACTCGAGCTCTCCGCAGCCTGCCCCGGTTGCCACAGGGTTAATATTTAAAAGCGCGAGCTCCCGGTCGTGTATTGATGATATGTTTTGAAAATTGCTGAGGCAGGCTCATTGTTACAGTGCTGTCTAGAAGATAGCCAAGCCTCCCTCCTCCCCCCTCCTGTTTTCCCCTCCCCCTTTACAGCCGCCAGATGGAAAACACACTAAAGCATGTAATGTAATATAGCTTGGCACACAAAGGTGTTTCACACCAACTTCATCTGGCCTCTGATCTGCTACAAAACGATTTTTTACCAAACACGCTACTGGTCACCAACCCACGAGTTCGGTTGCTTGCACTGGTAAAGAAAAAAAAGAAGAAAACGCACCGACACACACACACATATAAAGAGAGTGAAGCTCAGCAGCTAAAAGCAGAAAACAAGTGGAAAATAGGCTGTGCCTCCCAATTGCCTGTGGCATACTTTAAGGTTTTCTGAGAGTTTTTTTTTTCCGTCAGTATTGTCTTCGTCTCTTCAATGAACTAAAACTGCCACAACTTCAGTGCAACATCTCAGTCACAGACAGTGAAAAGAAGAAAGAGGAGCAATCTGTTAGTCCTCCACTATCACCAGCATCATCATCAACACACTCCCCCCCCCCCACCCCCTCCTCCCCGCAGAGCTCCCCACCACGACTCCCGGCTTCCTGGCTCCCCCCTTCCTCCCCCCCACCCCCTCCTCCCCGGGACGCTGAATTTTACAGTACCGTCTGCAGGATCCCAGTTTGTTCGGCGCACTCCTCTATGCAGAGCAACACGGCTCCGGTGGAGGAACGCTGGAGGCAGCTGTCAAGTGCAGGCTGCTGCTGCTCTAGTTGAGCCTCGGCGCCGTACCGACTGATTTCACATTCACCAATAAGAGACGGCACAGGGGGGAGAGAGAGAGAGAGAGAGAGAGAGAGAGAGAGCAGAGAGACAGAGTCTCGAAGTGAGTGGTGTGGAGAGGCAAGTGGAGTGGAAGAGTGTCAAAAGAAAAAAGAGGTTACAACACCTCCCCAGCTCTCTTTTCTTTCCCGTCTGCTTTCCCCCCTCTTTCTTGTGTTGGCTCAGAAGAAGAAGAAGAGAAAGAAGGGGGCTTTTAAAAATTAACTGAAGAACAAGCTGCTCGCAGAGAAAGACGCGAGAGAAGAAGAAGAAGAAGGGGGGGAAACCTCAAGTGAAGCCCTATTGAACAGTTGAGAGGGAGGGCTGCCTCAGTGGAACAGGGACCTCTGTCCAAAACGCTCGGACTCCTCTCGACACCCACACTGGTTGGACTGGTCCCAGTGCTCGGCCCCACTCTCCTCCACCCGCCCGCCTGCCCACACCTGTCCTGCTCCTACCATGATGATGTACTTTTGGGTGAGTAACCGGACCGCGAAGTGAGGATGCCTTTTGCGCTCACACTGCTCCGGCATGGGCAGGGAGCTGGTGTGTGTATGTGTGTGTGTTTCAGCCCTTACAGTATATACAGTGTGGGTGTGTGTGTGTGTGTGTGTGTGTGTGTGTGGCGTTGCGCCTCCCACATGCATGAACAGAGCTGATGGTTTTCCACTTCCATGTGTTTTATTGATGCTGCAGCCAGATGCTATAGAGGCCTGCGTGTACGTGTCGGATCTATTCAGCCTTTAAACGACAGAGGATGTTGGAGTGAGATTATTACCCACACTTATACCTTTTTACAAGTATTCTTATTCAACTTCCGCTCACAGTCAAACTACCCAGCATGTATTAGAAACTATATCTCTCCCATTTAACGCCGGCGTCTGAGGAGGAACCACTCAGGGTCTTCTGGGGACACATTTTGATTTCCTCGTCTGCGCTGCGTTTCAAACACATTTTGGTGCTGCTGTTGTCTCCGTCGCTCATGTATCTAAGTCGGCCAGAATTTCTCCTATTTTTGTCTTTTCATAAATTAAGCAGCATTAAGCAGCAGAATGAGGATGATTACAGATTGTTAACCAGAGCTGCTGATTAATTCTGTTTGAGATCATGTGTGATTAGTCAGATTGGTTTTGTCTCCTCGGCGGTTTGTATTCTCACCACAACAATACCCGCCCAGTGCTCGCTGCTTTACACTCCACACTACATTTATTTCTCACTAATGCACATCGCAGATCACTTTAATCCTCCACTGTTTTGCTAACTTGTATTTTGTACCTTCGCAGAAACACAAAGTAAATGAAATTATTCTCCAATGCACCACATAGTCCCAGCTTTGCCACTGTAAACAGTGCGAGCTGTAATGCAGTTACAGATGTGTCTCCTGCAGACTGTGTGTGTGTGTAGCTATTGATCGTGAGTTCAGATTTCTGGGGAAAGAGCATCTTTTTTGGGGGGGGGAGGGGAAGTTATTTTACGTGGATGACTTCATTATAAATGTTGACTCACATTTTTTTTTTTTTAAACTTGGAAGTGAGAGCAAAATATGACTAACAAAAGCATGTTAAGCATGCTATGAATGAAGCAGCTCTGGGGTATCGATTCAGAGCTCCGGTTTCTGGAGAGAGAGGATGTTTTGGGGCCAAAGTTACTCTAAGTGGATAAATGAGCTCACATTTGGAAAGTTTTCTTTTTGTTTCCAAGTAGAGTGGAAGTGACGGGAAAGGGTTTGATTTCCAAATGATGTCAAAACTAAAAGAAAATAATACAGCGTTGCACTGTCGAGTGTTTTTGAGGCCTCACTCCAACACAGGCCTCCCTGTGATGCCTCCTGGGTGTCGATGCTTACTGAGAGAGTTGTCTGGCCTGTTTGGAGGTGTGCTGTGAGGATGCAGCTCACCTCTTTTACACCTCTTGTTCCATCACTAATTCTCCCTGCAGCCGGTCGGAGCTATGACCACACTCTCAGATGTAGGCCGAATAGAGTGAAACAGTGATGCTGACAGTTTACAGCCCTGCAGGCTCATCAGTGTGAAACTGGGCCTCGTCTGCTCTAGTGGGCTGCTTCTCTCATCAGCTATAGTGTCTGCGGTTTTCTGTGTATGTTTATGATCCATTAATGCTGGGCTAAATAAAAGTTAGTCCAACATTTCACTACTTTTGCTCATTTAAGAAGTAACATTATTAATTCAGCTCCAAGCATTAATTCAATACACGACTGCCTTATTTTATCGTTTCCATCTATAACTCGGAAATCTATAATTATGTCTTTTTTACTTTTAAGTATCGGGATACCTCATTTCCGAACGATCACAGAAGCCAAATGTCCAAGTCAACCAAATGATAAGAAAAGGTAGTAAATGTTTCTACATTTTGCGTCCAGGTTGTAGCTTCAACTAAGAGGTAAAAAGGAACAAAAGGAATTAGTGTATCTGTTTTTAAATAACCTCAACCTGAAAGACAAAATGGTGACATAGTGGTGATTTTATAAGTCACTTACTAGATGCGCTGATCATTGGAGTGTTACCTGGCATTACTTTATGTAATAGATTCCTTGTTGAAGTCATTTATAATATTTACTGGCTTCTTAAATGTGAGTTTTCTCAGTTTTTAATATTTTAGTGTTTTTGACTTCTTCTTTTTTTTAGACAAAACAAGCGATTTGAAGATGCTACCTTGGACAGATTGTGAAGACAATAGTCAGACACTTTGTTGACAAAATGATTGATGGAATAATCCGAAAATTAATCGTCAGTGAAGGTGTTTGTAAGTCTGAGCCCTAAAATATGATGTGACACTTTTCAGGTTTAAATTCAGAGGATGGGAATACACTTTTGGAAAACTTTAATATGAAAGGAAAATTAATCAATTTCTCTTCATTTATTGAACAATATTCTCTCGTTCCAATTTGACAAATATGAGGATTCACTTTTTTATATCGCTGTAGATTTAGCGTATTGTGGGACTGTAGGTGCGACCGAAGCTGTTCGTCCTAATTAATTGTCTTGTGTCTTGCTGCGTGATGAAGCCGAAGACTATTTTACACAATGTGGACAAGAAAGTTATTAACTAACTAACAAAACAAGCAATTTGAAAGCAAAGCAGTGACTTCTGGGAAATAGTGATGAACCTTTTTTTTCTTTCTTTTTTTTCTTTTTTTACAATTTTCTCACATTTAGACAAAACAATTTATTGATTAAACTGAACATTAATCAGAAAACAGATGAAAATGAATGTCTGTTTGTGCCCTGATGTAATAACAGAAGCAGTGACACATGTTTTTGACTGCTAAGCCAGTAAATGGCAGGTGAGAATGGAAAATAGTTCACGCGACACTACAGGAAGTAGAATTAAGAGCGTCTTTTTCGCTCTCAGATCAACATCTATTCAGCAGCAGAACATTCGCTGGATGACTTGAAAAGTGAAACTGCAGAGGTCTTGCTTTGCACGTGTCATTCCTGAGAAGAAGTAACATCACAACCGGTGCATGATCAATGATTTACCAGCCACCCCTGGTATCTCCAGTGTGTCTGTGGCTGTGTGTATGTGTGTGCGTCAGTCGGCCAGCGTTTAGCTGCGAGAGGAGGGTGGGACCGCCTCCTGTTTGAACTGCAGGTGGTGAGCATTACCTGCGGTCCCTCCGGAGGCCTGTCAGCCGTGCATCAGTCTGGGGAACCTGCGAGCTCCCCTCATTAGAATATTTATTCACCAAGCAGATGTTCTTATCCAGGGCAATTACCTTTGGCTTACATTTCCCCGTTGCCCACTGATATAGATGAATGTGTATACAAAGACGTCCCAGGTTATGCATGGGGCCCCTGGGTGCCACCCACCTTTTTTCGCCCCATATGCATGGCGGGCCAGCCAGCGACCGTCTGGCCTGCCACAAGCGCGCAACCCAAGCCCAACCTCAACTCCACTATTGTAATTGGAGGAAGTGGAGGCGACATCTCCTGCGATGGCCACACAGTGATGGAGAGACGGCCTGTATATCATTCTCTCCACCCGGCTGTTCCTTTGCATTAGAGACAGAGAGAAAAAGGGAAGAGGCATGGAGTGGAGAAACCATGCATGCTTCTGTCCTCCCCTCAGTGTGATGAATAATTTAGCAGTGCAGGGCCCTCGCTGTCGAGTAGAGATGGTGGTAATGGGGAGACTGGATATATATGGCATGGCAAGGAGCAATGGTTTACGTTAGACTTCCCCAACCAACGCAGTGGAGTGTGCCGCAGGCTGCTCACATGGTGTGTTTGGCCTGCATTAATGCTTTGTTTTTATCTGCGAAAAAACTCGACGGAGACGTCCACAAGCAGCCGTTTAAAAATCAGGAAGGAGCCGGTTTGAGGCTTTCTAGCTGCGGTCATTAGTAAGGATTCCCTTTAGGCAGACGTTCAATCAAAGCTGTTGTGATTTAGTCATATATGGTGCATTGTATAGCAGATTCTATCAGGTTAGATTTTCTTAGAAGATGAAGAATAGATTGAAGCGCTCCTCCTCCAGTGCATATACGTGCAGCATATGTACAATGCATGCATATAGGTGTCAGCCTCTGGTGAGACGTTACAAACCCACACAGAGGGGGTTTGCAGCCTCACCGGCAGACGATGTTGAAATTCATGGCGGACTGTGTGTAGAGGCAGAGCTGATCAGCCATTCTGGGCGGGAGGGCAGCGAGTCCAGGCCGCCGGTTTCATATTGCAAGATGAAGTGCTTGCGATCGTTTGTTAATGTATTAATTGATCTGTGTCCTCAGACGGGCGAATCAGGAGTAGTGTCACGTAGACTCTTTAGTACTCCCCGAGACGCCTTCATTAGCTGCTGCTGCTGGCCGGCTCTCCACCCCCATTACAGGGCCGCGTCGCCACACACTTTACCTGACTGCTGTAATAACTTTAGACATTTCTATCTCCCGGCAAGTCCTCCGACAGCCAGAGCAGTTTGGGGGCTTAACATCAAATGTGAGGCGCTTCTTTGAAAGGCTTATACTGCAGGTGATTCACTCCGGGGCGTCACGTGCCCTTGTTTTGTTGCTCTCTTTTTCTTACAAGTTTCAGTAACGGCTGTTGCAATCAGTCATTAATTTCCAGCTTAATGTTTTATAATCTAGAAGGCACGCATGCCTTTGTAGCAGAGCTGATGTAACAGCTCTGCTACAAAGCCGAGATAAGGGAGCAGTGGAGGCAGTACATCCAGGAAATATCTGTTGAACCGCTAATACCAATGAGATTCGAGCAACTTCATTGTAGGTTGTAAATTGTATATATTTCCAGTGGAATTCAGAAAACCTAGAAAATCAATTCCCAAAGAGGAAATAGTTTAGTAGGATTTTATTTTTCCTTTTTTTTTTTGTTAACCCGGGCCTGCACCCTTTATGCTCTGTGGGATCATTAGCAATCAGTAGCTTTAACAATAATTCTGTCAGCTTTTGGTCTCTTCCCCTTGGGGCTAATGGGTCTAGAGCCCAGCTAATTGTGATTAGACTCTGACAGCAGGTTTTACTTGCAGGATTTTCACACCACAGTCCTCTTTGATATTAGCTGCACAGCTGATAAAGAGATTAGATACAGGAGGAGAGAGAGAGAGAGAGAATGGAGAGGAGGGGGGTGGGGGTGTTCTTAAACTACAGAAAGACACCTACACGGGGGAAATCACTGGCGAGTTTAGCAGAGGAAAATAGATCCGGACGCAGTAAAAGCCTTGCGCTCGCTTATTGCACCTGCTATCATTAGCGCTTTTGTACACATGGTCAGCCTCCCAGGGAAAAGTCATTATCCAGCTGTGCCGTTATTTTTCTGCTGTTTTCTCCTAGTGGAGTGTGACTTCAGGGCTATAGCCAGCGCACCATTTAATGCCTCCAACACAATAAAGGACTCGAGCCTTAATGATGTGGGATTGGATGGCCATGCCTCAGGTTGTCCAGGGGCTTGTGAGCTGTTACTACGAGCGGCCATTTTGCCTCGCCGCTGTCGAGGCTCCGTGTCAATTCAACTCCAGCCATTCCAGAGGAGGCGAAAATAAAAATCCGATTTAATGATTAACAGCGGCGGCGGCGGCGTTGTTTAAAGGGTCCTCTCTCTCTCACTGAGAGAGTAAAGGAGTGCAGCTTGAACAGCAAAACAATGAGGAGCTGGTGGAGTAGTAGGATGGAAAGTTGCCAACACACGCCAACTTGCCAAAACACGAGATGATATTGTCTGTTTTTCACTCGTGACTGAGTGAACAAAACCCGGATGAGTGAGTCACACGCAGAGGGATGTGTGATTATGCAGAATAATGTTTTAAATTCAAGCGAAGCAGACATTTTACATCTTACTGACTTGCATAATTAAATATTAAAATTATGGCTTCTCCAACAAATGATGATCCAAAGAAACTGGAGCAAAGGGTCAAAGATTTTGCTCCAAATTCCATGACGTCTTAAACCTAAAAATAGACAAAGACACAATTTGAGCATTGACAGTAGGACAACAAGTACATTTCAGGATCACAGCATGCGCCATTAAGCCTTGGAGGAGCAGAATTTAGACGCTATGGCCTAAAAATGTCCCCCTTCAGCGGATCTAAAGAAAGAAATGGCTTCTCTCAGCACCAAAGTTCCCCTTTCCTCTCCTCTCTCTGTTCAAAATGTACTTAAACAGAAGTATCTGTTTAAGTGGGCTTCTCCATTGCCAAATGCCATTTCGCAGTAATAGTTTTTTTGCGGTCTTATTTATTTATTTAACTTTTTGCGGTCGGCCTGTTGCGTTGCCAGTAACTCCGGAAGTCTCTCATGGCAGTCCTTCATCCTCCTCAGCAGTGTTGCAGCAGAAGGCGTGTGCATCGCTAACACGCCTGTGCCATAGATATGCCCTGAAGTGTCAGCTCTCACATACGGAAAAGATTGGAGGAGAAGCCCCTGTGAGAACAGCAGCAACATATCCACTGGCAACCTGCCACGCATGATAAGAAAAACCACTTCTGCCCTCTCTCTCACAGCAACAAATGTAATTTGTGCGCTTTCCACTATTTTATTCTCAGTTATTCAAATAGAATCATCAAGTCGCACTCCGTAAAATTCAGAAACAAAAATTGCAGGCGGTAGGTTTTGTGGTTGTTTTGATATCTCTCTAACAAAGTGTTTTCAAGATTTAAAGGTTATATATACAGTACGATATCCAGAGCATCAATATAGCAGCAAAGAAATATTTGCTATGTAAAGATATAGAGGAGTAATGTCTACCTGAGCAGAGAATGAAGTCACATGAAGTAGAATCAGCTTT
Source organism: Sebastolobus alascanus (assembly GCA_916701645.2). Lineage (NCBI taxonomy): Eukaryota > Metazoa > Chordata > Actinopteri > Perciformes > Sebastidae > Sebastolobus > Sebastolobus alascanus. The sequence continues at coordinate 2,077,267 of CAKAOJ020000072.1, read as the reverse complement.
GTTTACATAGCCAGGCCGGCCCGTGCATGTCTTGCCTGGCTAGCTTACGGCCGCCGCTCTGCACTGCTCTCAAATGGCGGTCACAGCTGATAACGCTGTCCCGACAGACAGCGTCGTCATGGAAGCGTAGCGCCCACCCTCCGATTACCCCCCAGGTTAACACTGTTAGCTCTGTCAGCACTGTTGCCGTTGTTTGCACTGTGAGCACCGTTAGCATTGTTAGCTGCCGGCTCAGCCGTCCCCATGTTGAGAGCTGCTTGGAGGCAATACAAATGCTCTGAATTCTGTATTGACTACCTTTAAAGCTTTATGTAGAAGAAATTACATTTTTGCAATTAAATCATAGAAAGGTAGAAGACAAAAACAAAAAGAGAGCCTTGGTGATGGTAATGTCAATGTCAAGTCTTAAGTAGGTACAAAGCAGTTTACATACGCAAATCTTTTGGAATATACTTTTAATTCTACTTTTTCCGTTTTCAGCTATGCCTTCTTAAAGGGGACCTATTATGTTTTGGTGCTTTAACCCTTTCCTTTAGGGTGTTCTCAATCTCATTTGGAAACTATATTCTATGTACAAATGATGTATGTCCCTATACAACTCATATCTACATGCAAACATTACATTTACACATATTAACATACATTAGTGTGAGTTGTATGCAGAGAAGTTACTGTCAATATTAGCGACATGCATGTTTTATGATACACAAATAAAAAAAACAAGGTTTATATGATATATATGAGGCTCAGAACTACTTTTCACAGATCCGTATAGCTACCATTTAGAACACAGAGGTCATGTCGTCTGCTTTTATTTATCTTTTGGTAATTTTTGTGTTTTAGTAACCTGGGAGCAGAACACAGTAGATTCTGCTGTACAGTTAAAAAGTTACACATGGTGCATATTTGATTTGCCGATTCCAGTATTTTAAAGTTAAACTCTTCATTTAAATGAACTAGACGTTGAGTTTAATCCGAAAAATCCTCCAGGTGTAGTTGGGTGTGTTGCAGGTGGTAATCTCAAAAGATTCCAGTCATATCTGCTTTTCCACTGGTGTTTTCCATACATTCGTTTATCTTTACGGTTGCAAAGGCTCCATTCAGAGCTTGTTATATACTCTTCTCAATCAATCCGTGGGAGTATAAACCCCCCTGTCACGTAAAAAGGGGTTAAGAAACAGTGTGGCACACAGGCTGTAAAATTAATGGCAGGAGAGTGACATTAGTGTTATAGGTTATTGACCGATTTCATGGAATTTATGACCCTAATCGAGAGGCAGTGTCAAAGGGAATGAAGCAAATAAGAGTGGCGCTGACAGCAGGGCCGCACTGTGGCCACTGGACTCAACAATTTGAGCCTTCCCAGTAAATTGTGGCTGGGACTTTATAAGTCTCGGCGGAGGCCCCTTTCGCTCCGGCAGCCCGGGTCCTGAGGCCGTGCCCCGGGCCTACCTCTATCCTCCAGGTCAGACACAGCCAGGCTCAGCGGATGATGAGAAACGCTACTTCATCTCACCTCATGTCAGGCTTGGCCTCTCCCGGTGTCAGCCGGCATCTATGTGTGTGTGTATGTGCGTGCGCTTATGTGCATCCACATTATGTGCACACTCCTGTCAGTGTGATTTTGAGTGTGTTTGTTGGGGGGTGGGGGGTGGGCGAGGTGTTCGTTCTCATGTAGTTTTTATGAACATTATATAACCTGCAGTATGTTTGTAGCTACTGGTGTCTGTTTCCATGCCCGGTGTGAGCTGGTCAAAGCTCCTGTTTAAGCTTCAACTAGAAACGGAAATATTCAGCAGCGTGCAAAGGGCTAGCCCGTAAAGATGACTGAACTCCTGCTGATAAATAATTCTCAGTTAAAGCACTGTATAACTCCCAAAATATATATCCCCAAAATATATAAATGAATAGAAGATAACATGATTGTGTCCAAATAATCCAAACAGCAGCTGCTTGTGTTTTCTTTGTTTTTTTTTTTGTTTCTGTTTTAACCTTTAACACCCGATAGAAAGTCATTTTTTTCAGTTTTTCACTATCAGTATATATTGTCCAGTGTCCAATCACCATGGTGCATATGCTGCGCACACATCCTATTACATGCAGCCAAGAAAAAGCTTTCACCTTAGCCTAGTTGTAATTTTGAGTCGGATATTAAAGGAGACATTTCATGCTCATTTTCAGGTTCATACTTGTATTTTGGGTTTCTACTAGAACATGTTTGCATGCTTTAATGTTCAAAAAACACATTATTTTTCTCATCCTGTCTGTCTGAATATACCTGTATTCACCCTCTGTCTGAAACGCTCTGTTTTAGCGCCTGTCTCCTTAAGCCCTCCTCCCCAAAAAAAGCTCAGTCTGCTCTGATTGGTCAACGTTTTCCTTTCGCATCTGCGCTGTCGCCGTCTTCACAGTGTCACTGCAGCTGGAGACTCACTGTTTTGTTGTCAACTACACAGAGTTTAACGGCACTTCTACCGGTGACTGTATAGTTGTGACATCACAACATTACGGAAGTCCTAATGGCTCGTTTAAAGGCAGTTTCTGAATACGGGCTGTGTGCGTTTCTCCGTGGATTGAGTGTTTTGATATTTTCACAGTATTTATATAGCACCCTGACCTGCTTATAATCAAATATAACAATATGGGACCTTTAAGATTTCCTGACAGCTACGATATCTCCCACTTGGTGAAAGGAACTACATAAGTGTCAATGCACCGCTCGCATATCGGCTGCAAAGCCACCATCACTAGCAATTATATCTAATTAAAATCCAATATTAACACTAACACAATCAGTTCACCTTAATGTGAAGAGAGCCATACACCGCATCTGGCTTCATACATTAACAATATATCAATGCACGGATTAGGGCTGCTTAGTCGATTAGTCGACTAATCGGTGGTTTTGGTCTCTAAGATTTTAAGTCATTTTTTTATGTTTTTTTCATGCTGAATGACTTATTTCCAAGAAACTTCTGAGCTCATCTCTGGTAAACACAAGATTTAAAGTGGTGCTTTTGTGCAGAAACTCAGTTTTACACATCTGTCGATTAAATCAACTAATTTGAGTGTTTGTCGACTAAGAATTTCTTTGGTTGAGGACAGCTCGAGTACAGATCTGTGTTTTTCGGACAAACAGGCAAAAAAGAAAAACACTAATATCTTCATAAAAACGAAACTAAAACATGTATAAAACCACTCACAGGCCAAATCACAGCACTTCTAAATAGTCCAACTTGCCCTGATGATAATATTCAACATGCCTGGCTAAAACATGTATAGCGACTGTAAATAAACAGAGTGCAAACCAAGCAAAAGTGTTAATGTTCTTCTACTTCCTTCTTTAGCTCAGGTGCATGGAGGTAGTGCTAAATAGAGGCAAGGAATGAATATTTAAACTAGGCTCACTTCACCCAAAGACGCTTTCATTTATCTAAAAATAGAGACTGACATTATCTTGTTGTCAACAACTTGGCTTACACCTCCCAACGAGCGGCGACTCGGCGCTGTTTATTTACTCGGGGTCCTTCAGGCTGTGTGAGGAGGACGGTCAGCTGTGGCGGCAGTGCCTCCGCCGTTCTGCCCCAGCGCTCTGTGGCTTTGTGCGGTGGCTTTTGTGCTGCGCTCTAACCTGCTTTAAAATCCCTTTAGTGCGGTTCTGACATGCTGTGCTATCACATCGTGGCCTCTGCAGAACGTATAGAGCCATTCAGACACTGTGCAGAGTGAAATGAGTTTTATCCAGCGGTTGACGATTGAATGTAATGGCACTCTCTCCGGGGAGCGGCGTTTTCTATCCACTGATGTTCGCGCTGATACGATGCAGCGCTCGCTCTGCACCGCTGAGGAACAGCTTGGTCTCAGCTCTTTTAAATTATGCATTTTCATGACTAGAATATGGGAAGAGAGTGTGCCACTTCTGGACGTTTACATTAAACAAAACGGATGCAATGTCTCACATGTTACATAATCCGCGGGCATACGGATGCATTAGTGTTGCCTCTGTTGTCGTTGGCTGAGGAAAATATAAATAAAAGGATGAACGTTGTTTTGCTTTGGTGAAGACGTTAATTAGAAAATGATGTTGCAAGAGCGTAAAATAAATAATGCTGATAGCTTTATGACATGTAATGAGAATTAATATCTATATGAATGTCACCGTTTGAGGTTTGAGAGCTTCCATGACAGCTTAATCCCAAGACACAACAGAGACAAACAGAAAATAAATGTCTCCGCCGCGCTGATTGATGACGTGCCGACACCCCGGCTGGCGTTTTTCATATAGCGATGAACATGTAAACAAGGACAAGGCTCTCCGCTTCTCATCATCAGCGATGCCGTGGTATTTGACAAGGGAGCGCAGTAGTATGCTTTTTTAATTAAAAAGAAAATTCAATAACCTTATCAAGACTTGCCATTTTAGTTTGAGACGTATCGATCGGCCGCTCAGTTATGCAGATCCGTCGCTTTCATCTTCTGGGCAATTTTGTGTGGCGGCCTCTGGTTACTGAAACGATCTCATTTCAGAAAATCTATTTCATATATTATTCAGGTTATGTTTAGTTCGGCTTACAATACAATATTCAAATATGTTGTCATGTCGTGTACAGTGTGTCTTAATATCAAAGGGCGACAGATTAGAGGTTAAAACTGAGGCAGTTTATACAAGAAATACTTCATATTTGAGTCGAAAACATTTGTGTGAAGGTGAGTGCTGTCACCAGAGATCCAGGACAAGATGGACAAACTCCCGCTGGTGAGAGAAGTGAAACTGTGCCACTGATGATCTGTCGCAGCAGTAGGCTAATTGCCCACACACCTCTGTGTATCTCTGTTCTTTTTTTTCTTTTTTTTTTGTTCAATATGTCTGCTAATGGAATTAAAAACATGTTGCCAGGGGTCTTTGCAATTTAGAAAATAAGTCCATTAAGTTCATTAATTTAATAATGGGCAATATAAATGAATAAAAAGTATTGCTCAATTAGAGGGGAGCGTACGGTTGGCTGTTTCACATTCATTCGAAATCACCTCAGTGTGCAATAGCTTAATGAGATTATAATGGAATTGATATCGCATAGGTAGTGAATTAAACCGTTACCAGAGAACCCATTAGGAATGAAATTCTAATCCTGAAACACTTGTCACAGCTCAAATAGGCTTCTACTTTTGTTATTAGCCCGTCAGTAGAAGTGGCGAGGAATCCACAGTCTGAAGGTGAATCTCTTGCGATGATGATGAAATGAAGTGATTGTCCTGGATGTGCGTTAATAGCTGTGAATGTCAGGCAGTCCCTCAGTATTTGTTTGGTATTGTATCATTGCTGTATTGGTGGCATCAGCCCACTGATCCCATCAGCGGCCGCCTCCTCAGGTTTCATAGCCAGCGTTTCCAGACCAGCAAAGCTGCTGAGGACTTCAGTTAAAATTACACAGACAGCACATTCATAGTAATCTAAAAAGGTCAGGATAAATTACACTGCTTATTTCAGTGAAAAAGGCAGGTAATGTGATCTGCTGTGAGTAGTTTTTCATGCTGGCCCCAGTACATTCTCTCTGGCGCAGATTTGACTCTTTGACTTTTACACGCTTGACACTTGATGTCAATTTACTGTCTCTTTTTAAGACCAGGAGGGATTGGACGAGATGAACTTTTCCTTTTCATCAAGATATTACAATAATTTGCGGTGTTTTATATTCATAATGGCTTTTTTACAGGAACATTTAAAATAATGTGTCGTTGGAGGATGTTGTTAAAATCAGAAATAGATTGCTTCATAATTTAACTTTTCATTTAATGCCGCCGCAGTGATACACCTTGTAAATCCACGTTATCAGCAGTTTGTGCAGCTTCAGCAAGGCAAGCATGTCAGAATGTATTATTAGTGTCAGCCTTAATGTACTATATATAATGTATAATGTGCTATGTAGAACAGATTCAATCAAAAAATGAGATCTCTGCTGCTTGAAAAATGTGGAAACAAGAAATTAATCAGAAAAAAAAAGGAGAAACTCAAACAATTTACAGTACTTTTGAAAGGAGCCGGCATGCCCTTGGCTGACAAAATGAGCACATTTTTTAGCCTGAGTCCTTTTTTATGTTCGAGATAAAGTACAATAAAAATGATTCAGATTGTTATTTCTTTCCAAAATGGAAATATTGTGTTTTCAGATGGAAAGAAAATACAAATCTTGTGGCTACACTTTAGATTCTCCACGTAGCGCGCTTTCTTTCATGAATTCACAATGAGCTGTAATCTGAATGGAACATTTTTTTGAACAAGCAGAAAATACAACCGGAACAAGCCGCAAAGTAAATCACACAGTGCCCAGAACATACAGGTGTGTTCTTACTCTGAGTTTAAGCCTGTGAAATCTCCTCACACAGAACGCTGTACTCTACAACCTGAGTTTATTTCCTCATCCTGAGCCAAAAAAAAAAGAAGTCAAATGAGGATTTTGGGTCATGTGAGAGGAGAGGAGCCGTGGGATGACAGCACTGAGCATCCTAATAAAAAAAAGAATGAAAGGAACTAATCAGCAAGATATGGTTGTCTGCGATATGAAAATAGGCTTGTGTGTGTCAAGCTCTTCTTGGTTTGTGACTGAGAGAAATGAAGGCAAATGCTTTACAAAATGAGAGAAAGAAACGAGGAAAGTCCCGGATATGCATACTGTACTTAGTCCTGAGTGAAGCGAGTGTACTCTATATTCTCTGCTGTATGTGTGTGCATATGGGCGAACATGTAAGTGTGTGTGCTTAATTAATATTTAAGCCACCTTCAGCATACCCTGGAAAGGAAGTAAAGGGGATTGTGTTCTCATGGATCCTTTAATCCTCTGAATTAGCAGTTTAATAACAAGAAGCCATTTGTAGATTAGTAAGATCAAGCTTCCAAGACGTGCTTGTGTACAATCTACTTAAATGCTTTGATTTTTGATGTTGGAAAATTCCCCTCACACACCATGCATATACAGTGAGAGTGCAGCTGTGCATGTGTGTGTGTGTGTTAGTGTTTATGGCTGTTATAGGGCAGGCTGTTCTCATACACTGTTCATAGCTATACCTATGAAGAGTAATGCACTATAATTTGTATCTATAACCCATGTAATCAATACCCATGTAATCCATGTAATTGTGAGCCAGGACAGGTGACGTAGTATAAAGAGTGACAAAGTGTGCGTGGTGAAGAGGTCGGGGTGGATGGTGGGTCTGAAAACACCGGACTTTCACCCAGGAGACCGCTGTTTGTGTGAAACCAAAAGTCAAGGTTGACTTATCTGTAACGAAACTGTCGTACTTAAGTAACTCCACTTCTGTAGTTATTTTAACATAAACATTGACTTATTGTTTACGCAACTGTTGTACTTAAGTAACGCCACTTCCGTAGTTATTTTAACATAAACGTTGACTTAATTGCTATGTAACTGTTTTACTTCAGTAACGCCACTTCCGTAGTTATTTTAACATAAACGTTGACTTATTTGTTACGTAACTGTTGTACTTAAATAACTCCACTTCTGTAGTTATTTTAACCTAAACGTTGACTTATTTGTTACGTAACTTAAGTACTTAAGTAACGCCACTTTCCTAGCTATTTTAACATAAACGTTGACTTATTTGTTACGTAACTTACGTACCTAAGTAATGCCACTTCTGTAGTTATTTTAAACCAAGCGTTGACTTATACGTCATGTAAATTACGTACCTAAGTAACGCCACTTCTGTAGTAATTTTAACCTAAACGTTGACTTATTTGTCACGTAAATTACGTACCTAAGTAACACCACTTCTGTAGTTATTTTAAACCAAACGTTGACTTATATGTCACGCAACTTACGTACTTAAGTAACGCCACTTGCGTAATTATATTCCGAACTTTGACTTATTTGTCACAAAAATTCCGTACTTAAGTAACACCACTTCCGTACTTATTTTAACCCAAATCACAATCTTTTCCTAAACCTAACCAAGTAGTTTTGTTGCCTAAACACTACAGGGGCTAGCACATGCGCACTGATCACTGTTGTTGCTTGACACTCATAGGAAAACACATGAAAAATAACAAAATAAATTTATAAAATAAAGATATATGGACCGTTGTATGAGGATACGTTGCATAACGTAAAACGGGTACTATTCTATTATGTCTTTTATCAAATTATGGATTAGTGCTGAAATGATCTGAAAATCAAAGCACAGGAGGATATTAATCAACAGAAAATCTGATGATTGATTAATCGTTTAAGTCATTTATTTAGCAAAAACACCAAATATTCTCTGGTTCCTCCTGCATAAATTTGAGGATTTTCTGATTTATTTATTTATTCATCTGTATAGTCTAAAACATTTCATTATAGAGTTTGATCAAAGTGTTAGCTCGTATTGTTCCCTACCATTTGTGTTTGTAGAGTTTGTATTGTTTCATGCCGAGGTGCATATGTATGAAAACTCCCAGCATGCACCAGGACAACAAACGCATGGACATTAGTCTTGTTTTATTTCTTTCCCTGCATTGTTTCTAGTGTATTGTGTTTTACCTTTTGTTCTATATGTTTTCCCTTTTTTTACTGTTATGCAGCCAGTTGTTACAAGTGAATGCAGTGAGAATGTGAGTTGTGCACAATTGGTGGTGGTCCGTTAAACAAAAGGCTTCCAAATTTGGATCCTGGCTCTTGTTGTCCATGTGTGGATGTGTTCTATAGACTGCAGAAGCGAGTTATTCATAATACTTTTTTTTATGAATAAAAGCCTGAATTGTATCTGTTTTTCTCAAAACTTGAACTTTAAATGATATTGGTCACCGTCACCCACTCTCACTGACTGCTGCGATGCAATTTGGCATTTACCTTTCACGTCATCAACGACGGGGTGCGTGTGTAGGTGCGGCGCTGTCCATAGTACTGAAACAGAGCGAAGGAGATTGATAGACAGACACACAGACAGAACACGTCATTTAGTTCGGTTTCTTAGCCTGCTTCTTTTCGTGGTTATAAAGAAAGAGAGCTGCAAGACACCTATTTTTACATGCCTCCCCATACTGATTTTGACAGAATCGCTAATAAGTTCAAAAATGATTTAGTGCTCTAATAGTGCTACATTCTTATGTGAGTAATCTGATTAATACATGTATTTTTTGATTTATTTTGTTGATTGTATTTTTGTTTGTTAGTTGTTAAGCCTTTCTGAGGCTATTGCATGTTTAAATCAATTAATTTTATTTAAAAAAATAAATTGCCCCCCCCCCTCCCTTAATTTTTTACAGCCCCCTCAGTCACTTCATACTGGCGCCTGGCCTGGGTGTCGGACTAAAAAAGTGTTCTCTAACGTTACTCAATACTAATACTTCAGTAAAATGTATGAGTATCCTCCCCGTGTTCAGATTAGGACAATGAACCCCAAAGTGTTCTCAATGAGCAGATCATGTGAAAACGCAATTCTTCTGCCTTTTATGTTAATTTGTCTTGATATTATTCCATTAGTTAAATGGAGGCTAAATGTTTCTAATATAATACTTTGGGTTATGGAGTGATTTTTTTTACACACACACACACACACAAAAAAAAACAGGTTAATTGACAATCATTAGCTGCAACCTTCCTGCGATAAGAGAAGGAGTGACTTATCTTTTTAATTGGTAAGCAAGGTACAGACGCCGTCGACTACTTCCTGACATTTCATTGACTAAACAATTAATTGATTAATCAAAGAATAATAGATAATATAAATAATAATTAGTTGCAGCCCTGTTTTGGATATCAAACCGGTGTGAGTATCCCGTGTTGGTATGATGGAGGTTAGCTGTCTGACCAACAGCCTTCAATCAATTTCATGTCTTTGGATTTTTCATTTAATTGTAAATTAAGTCATTGTTTAAAAGTCCAACGTTTCCAGAGTTTTTCCTACCACTGAATACACAGTAAAAAAATGATAATGTTAAAGCTTTTTTAGACTTACTTATGTTTTATTCTTGTTTATCCAGACTACAGTACAACACTGAGTATGTTTGATTTGGCTCGAAGATGAAATGTATCCACAAAAATATCAGTTTTATACAATCAAAAGCCTGACTGCTGTAGGTTAATATGTGCACTGTGGTGTGCACGTATACGGTATATATATGTTTGTGTTTTCATTGACTGGTCTGGATGTTTCCATGTGTGTGGCCCTGCATCACTGTGTGTGTGCGAACGTTGCTGTGTTTTGCATCAACACAGCCCCTCTGATCCTCACACACACACACACACACACACACACACACACACACACTCCTAGATCCCATCTCTTCTATCGGCGCTCGGCGTCATCATTTGCCAGCGATGACAGCCGCCCCTGTTTAACCGCCGCAGATCAGCGTGTCACAGCAGCCGCCGTGTTTCTAATCATCCTCACGCAGAAAATCTCCGTCTTTGTTGGCGTTCGCTGATAGCGTCTGTGTTATCCCCGACTCTCCCACCCGGCCAATATCAGAGATTGATTGCTTTTGTCTCGTTATCGGGGTCGTTCAGGTGAGATTGACATGTGCTCGCAGGATAAGGAGGCTCTGAGGGGGGCTCTCAGACTGCGAGGGAGGGGGTCCTTGGTACAGTACCATACAGTACAGTACGGCGGCGTGCCTTAAAACATGCATGATGACCTGCATGAAATGTTGATGATGAATAATCAGCTGCATCATGGGGGGCTGTAAATAGGTCAAAGCGACTTCTCTGTGCCTCACTTTATGTTTTGGCAAATATACATGTGAGCTAATTCATTTTTTTTTGTGCCAAAGAAGAAAATAAATTCTTTCCATTTTTTTTGCTCAGCTCTCTAAAATCCCCTCCCCTGTCTGTTAGCTGAAAGCTCAGCCTCAGTCTCTCACTCCACCAAACCTATGGCGAAGGGGAGAAATAAAGACCTCAGACGGGCGAATGTTTGTTGCACACTGAATTCTCTTGGCCACTCTGCCTGGCGGTTGCCGGGCGGGGTGGCTTCATGCTCTGCACACTAGCCACACATCCTAAATAATTCACACTACTTGAGAATTCTCCAACAGACTCACTGCCGCCATTAGACAGTCTCTGGCTGCCAGTGTTTCTTTTTCTTTTCTTTTTCGGGGGGCTTGTTTTTCACATTCTGACTTCAGCATTACAACCTCAACCACCAAAAAATGGAGGAGAAGAAGAAGACGGCGGGGTGTGAGGAGGGGGGGGGGGAGAAATGAAAAACGAGTAATATCTCGGGTCGATGAGAGTTCATGGACAATCCAATATATAAAAGCGAGTTTACATGCATAACACTTCAACATTAAGATTTTTCACAGAGTTCAGCATATTTTCTAGAACTCTCCCTCTACTAGTTTTTTTTTTTTTTTAATCTGAGAGGCCTCTTTGACAATGTCTTCCTCATGCAAAATGCATGAGCGCTTGTGGATCGATACAGGCCCTTTAATCTCTCTACATAGACAGCTCCCGCGCTCAGGCGTTGAACCCACACCCATGGCTGCCACCGCTGCAGCCCAGATCAGAGGCCAGAGAGAGGGAGAGAGATCAGCCCGAGCCACGAGAGTCCCTGACACGGGGTTCGTGGCCCCCGAGGTGGGCCTGTTGACAGTGGAAAAACTCTCCAATATCCTCTATTTTATGGAGAGTGCGTCCCCTCTTTATGCTTCTACCAAACATTAAATTCTGCTCGCAAAACTGGCGCTCACTAGAGTCGAGACTTGAGGAATACTCGAAGACAAAAAAAAGGAAGTCATCTCTTTTTTTTCGGTCTGTTTAGCCATAGAGGCCATTATTACTCACTCTTTTTTCCCCTCCAAATAATAAAAATTCCAAACACGCCGCTGTTGCTGCAACCAGATACATAAAACACACAGTGGAGGAAGACATATTCACCTCTTTTACTTAAAGAAAAGTAGAACTACCACAATGTAGAAGTACTCCAAGTAAAAGTTCTGCATTCAAGATTTAACTTTAGCAAAAGTACAAAAGCAGTTGGATAAGGCTGGTGGAATTCTGTATTTTGTTTCTTATTGCCAACAAATCCCATGAAATGTGCGCTGTTCCCTTTAAATACATTAATGAACATACAGATAGATGAGGTGGTGGGGAAGTAGATTATTTCTAGGGCCGCCCCCTCTTAGTCGATTAGTCGACTAATCTGTCGTTATGGTTTTAGTCAAAGATTTCTTAAGTCGATTAGTCTTTTTTTTATGCTTTTTCTTGCTGAATGACTCATTTCCAAGAAGCCTATGAGAACATCTCTGGTAAACACAAGATTTAAAGTGGTGCTTTTGTGTGATTCTTTGTAGAGAAACTCAGTTTCACAGAACTGTTGATTAAATCAATCGACAGAATTGTAGTCGACTAAGAATTTCTTAGGTCGAGGACAGCCCTAAATATTTCCCTCAGAAATGTAGTGGAGTATAAGTATAAAATAATGTAAAATGTAAAGTATTATTACCTCAAAATTGTACTTACTGTATGGACAGCACTCTACAGTGTAGATGAACTTAGTTACTGTGTTCAGAATAGGAAACGTGGAGCTGTATTTAGGTTAATTCAATCTTTGTGATACAGATTATCACGATGGACATTTGAGATGTCACAGCTTATTAGTTGAAAGCAGTTGTGTGTGATTACAGAGAACTGTGTGTGTCTTCCAGTTGAGACTCTCCTGGGGAGGTGCCTGAGCTGAAACGTGGGGCTGCCACACAAAAAGAAAGGCTTTTTTGTTGTAATTTTTACGCACAAAAGAAGATTGCTTTAGCTTCCTTTTATCAACACTTTTGTTTACTTAGGATGTGCCAAATGCAGGATTTAGTGTCACATTTGTCTGAGTGTCTGGCACTTTCACTGAGCTCATACTTCAGCGGCTCTTATTATCAGCCATTTTGAAGCTGTTACTCATTTTGCCAGTCATTTAGTTATTTTTGAGACGTCGTCATTTTCATGTTCAGGTACACTCTGCCTGCGTGGAGCTTTGATCATATTTTGTACAAACAGATTTAGGAAACAAAGAAGAAGCACTGAAGGTTTCCTCAGAACCTCGCTGTTTGTAAATATTAAATGAGGGAAGAAGCATTATTACATTTAACAAAAGTAGACGTTCTCGAAGGGAAACGAGGCCAAACGGAATAAAACATTATCGCCGTTCCTGAGCTTTTTGAAATTGTGCCTGTGTAAACTGTTGACAAACTCTTTTGATTAGGCCGCAGTTGATCAGCCTGCTGCCTTTTAAAGCTCGCACACCTCAGAAACAAAAAGTTAACTAATGAACAACACGATTTTTTAAAGAGAGCCCTTTGAGTCGAGGCAGAGAGCGATTAGTTAAGTGGAGTATATTGGGGCCCACCTCCGGATAATGTGTTGCGTTTTAGAAATGATCCAATATGGCTGATGCATCAGCTCTGCCTCCCCATTGTCTTCCACCCTCAACAACTCCCTCCCCCCCTGCTCCACCCCCCATAATGCAATGCAGCTTTTGTTCACTCATTCTTTTAACCGTTTCTTTGGCTGCGAGTTGTCACGGCGGGACAAATTAAGGAAGCGGTAATAGGGTTATGTCAAGTAGACGGAGGTGCTGGCTCTGTGTGGATGCCTCCCTCCCTCTGTCTCCATGAAAGGTTACTGCGCTTGCCGGGTTTTGTCTCCCCCGCTGTAATGAGAAAGGCAACAGACGAGCCTCTATCAGTCCTGCAACACCTACTGACAGATAGCATTTAGAGACTAGAGAAAAAGAAGCATTAGGGAAAGAGCGAGTGAGCATCACAGGAAGTAATACAGCAACATGAGCATGACTGATCGCAACGGACACGCATGACCAGAAAAAACAATCCCTCTCGCCAAGGGTGCTGTGCTTTAACATTTACCTACGTGACACCTTCACGTGTATATATGTATGTTTGTAATTTTCTTTCTCACAGATATGCGCCTCGCAGAGTTTGACACTTTAACATTTTCCATTGGAACCATCGATATTATGCCCTCAACAGGGCGGCATTAAAACCAGACATCTTTTAAAATATTGAGCAGGGATCGCAGCATTTGGGTTCAGTATAATATTACATTCATGACTCCCACTCAGAGATATTACGCTCACATTTCTTCCACCTCCTTTGGGCAGAATTTCTTAAACCCTTTCTCTTCGAGCCGCCGTCGTTTCGGGGCAGACGTCCGTGGAAAAAATGTGTATCAGTGCGAGAGTCCCCGTAGCTACGTTTTGATGGCGGCGGTGGAATGGAAAGAATGCAGGAGGTGGCGGGGTGGCTGTTGCTCTGTGCTGCCGGTGATGTGGTCAGAGGGCAGGGTTGGATCTTAGGTAAGAACAGCAGACGCTCCGGGCACTGCATGCTATACAGGAAGGTTTTATAGCCCAGCAGGTGTCTACACAAAAAACGCTTCTACAGCCAGGGACACACCAAACAGTGAGGGAAACACATTAGGACTGGGACAGAGGCACACACCCACACAAACTTTATATTTAGAGCCTCTATTTAAGTAACACTTCTCAACACACAGGCGCTTACCAACAGAAAAAAAAAGACACCGGTAGAAAAGAATATGCTCCATAAAACGATGAAAAGCCCTTTTGGAAAAAAGCGATTTAAGGGAAGGCACTGATTTAGACGACTACAGCCTCCAGGCCCCGATGGAGAAGCTGGGTCACTTTTAGCCACTTTACACCTTGCATTAAATTGCGTTTTGGGCGATCTCCTCATCCCTCTGCGTGTGCGAGTGTAAACGTACCTTAAAGTCATGTTTACGGGCCCTCTCCCCCTTAACAGTGGCGTTTTGAGGCTGATGCACGCCGCCTCTCCGACAGTGCCCATCTGCAAGCCCGTGCCTAATGCGGCCTCCAGAGGCTTCCTTCCTCTCAGCCCTTTCAGACAGAGCGATCAGATCTCAGTCAGATCTCAGTGTGGACACTGGAGACACACATTATTGCCAGGTGTATATGTAATCAGTTTAAATCAAATCTAGATCAAATTTGGATACCAGATGCATTTTAAAGCCAGGTGTAAAGGGGGTCTTTAGCCTGGTCTCAGAGGGGGTCCTTGATGAGCTTCTAACCTATCTATAAATTATTGAAATCATTCAACAAATGTGTGGATGCCACGATTGGGGGAATTTGGATCTTTTCCAGTGTTAATTTTGGCAGCTATTTCAGAGTTAGGTTTAGTCTTAAGACGAAAATGCTTGTTAGTTTCACATTTTAGTCATTTTTATCCGTCATAGTTTTAGTCGCCAAAAAATCCTTACATTTTAGTTAACTGTTATCATTATCTGATGAAAAACACGTGTTCGATGTTTAAGAATGCAGTTTTGCAGTTACTCCGAGTCCTCCTGACTGTGATCCTTAGTGATGCGCGGTTCAGTCGCACCCACCGCTCTGTTGTGAGAGCCAATCCACCCGCCCAACATGCAAAAATATACATTAGTCCACCACCCGAACTGGACCCGCAAACCACCAACTTTATGCATTATAGTAGCACAGATGTCAGGACTGAGGTCTGAGACAAGAAGGACAGAGTGAACTGAGCGCCGCCGCCACAGTGAGATGTGTGTGTGTGTGTGTGTGTGTGTGTGTGTGTGTGTGTGTGTGTGTGTGTGTGTGTGTGTGTGTGTGTGTGTGTGTGTGTGTGTGTGTGTGTGTGTGTGTGTGTGTGTGTGTGTGTGTGTGTGTGTGTGTGTGTGTGTGTGAGACAGAGAGAGTGTGACTAGGAGAGGGGGAAAAGAGGGTGGAAAGTGACAAAAATAACGAGATTTTGGTCAAGTTTTTATTTTTTAAACTACATTTTAGTCTCGTCTTTTTTCGTCGAAGATATTGCATGTGTGATATCGTCACCATTAGTGTTTAATGACATCGGTGCCGTCTCGTCATCGTCTTGTCTTAGTCATGCAAAAAAGGTTGACGAAATTAATTAAATTCCTTAACGAAATTAATACTGGTCTTTTCTTAAATCCTGATCAAAGTTCTTATACGTTTTGTATGTACCAGTGCGTGTATGCAGTGTATTTCATTTTATTTTATTACATTCTCACTTTATTGCATCTTACACTGTGAGCCTACAGTGCAGATATGCTGGATTGATTAGATATGATTGATTGATTGATTGATGTTAGAGCTACTTTTAGAGTTTCTGGCAATTGCAGATGTTTGAATGAGTCAAAGAGTAGGGCTGGAACAGTGAATCATTTTCATTATCAATTCAGCTTAATTATTATTCTGAAGTAAGTAATCAATCCCTTAAATGAGAAAAAATGCCAGTTCTAAGTTACCAGAGCCTTCAAATTACTCGTGTCCGACCAACAGTCCAAACCTCCAAAACATCTAATTCATGATGTTGCAAACAAAGAATGTTTGACATTTTTGCTTGATAAAAGTCAAAGATAAAACAAATGTACCGACAAACCAACAAGTAGGAGCAAAGGCAAAATGGTATTATCATTCTGGTGACAGGAGGTAGTGTGGTTTATGGGAAATGTGGTCTTAAATTGGAAAAACATGCACGCTAACAACTTCAATTTGAGGCTACCAATCCACAACGATAACCCAAGGTATGACTGTAAATACACCAGCAATGTTTTAAAATCGAACACATGCATATTTAACATAAGTAGTTGTAGGTGTTTCAGATGCCGGTAGTCGTACAAACACACGTATATTCACACATTCCCTGACACCGCCCGGCCTGGCTGTGGTTTCTGATGCTCCATTCTGATATGATATGTGTGTGCTGGAGGCCGCTGTGGCCCTGTGCGTCTGGCAGTATTGATGTACCATTTCTCACTCGCCGCTGCTAAATATGAGAGCATGGTAGCTGCAGTGTGAACCCCTGACCCCTCTGGGAGACACACCGGCATTCACAGTTGTGGGGAATAGGTCTCTGGTTCCCCAACTGCCTGTTTAGAGTAATGGTCAAAGGTATGCCTGCTGGAAGGGAACATTACTGGGCATGACCAATCTGCTCCCAAATGGAATACACTTTATGTCACCGCACCAATCTATGTAATTGACTTCGCTTTGGGCTGCTGCCATTATGGTTAAGGGTAGCTTTTTTTTTTTTTTTTTTTACAAAACGTCAATGAAATCTGAAATGCACAAGGATGGTAGATTTTGAGAATGATTGCTTTGGATGGATTTGAATTGTGGGACATTTTGGCTCTAAAGAACACCTGATATGTGTAATATGCTTGTCAAGCAGCACGTCCTGTCAGGTATCTTCACACTCAGTCCTCATGGGTCCAGAGCAATGCTGGTTTTCACCGCTGCCAGGTAGTATCCACTCTAGCTGTTGAATCAGGGGCTGATTTAGGCCCGGGACAACAGGTGAATGCAATCAGCAAGGTGGCAGAAGAGAAAAGCAGCAGTACTCTGGACCCTGACGATTGGATTTGAGAACATTGGCCTGACTTATTGATTGGTAACTTAGCATGATTACAGCACTGCTTGGTGTTGCGTGTGTGCGTTCTAGCACTCAACAAGTTATATGGCAGGATTCAGAGCTTTATCTTGAGTGTATATTTAAGGCTAGGCCATGTTTAAATTAGAGTAGCCCGTAGAGCCACTAGTGCATCACCATCACGTCTGAAGAAATGTACAACCAACTTGGGAATGGGTAACATCAATAAAATCCTCTATGGTACTGTATATGAAATATCAACATATATCATGATATATATAGTACATTTCAAGAATCAGTCAATATCACCAAATATTCAGAGAAGCCGAATGTACGTTTTTTGGCTAATTCAGTAAATTAGATACCAGGGATATATCGGTATAAACGCCAAAGAAAAATCTTCCCTAATTTCATCGTATACTGTATATAATAACTACTCTACCTGATACTAAAATCCACACAGGACATGATATAGGTTAATATAGCTGTTAGCAGCCTATGAGCAGCACAGTCTTGCGGAGCTAACAGCTAATGTTGACGGAGGTTGCATTGAGTTTTATTATGATGCTTTCAAGCTCTACACAGTAAAAATGAATATTGGGTGAAGGTAAATTCTAACGTTATCATGATGTGTTCAAATGTAATCTTGTAAAATGTTATTTTTGGCAAGAAACTTTATTAAATCCAGTTGTTTGAAGAACATGTTTTCCTAACAATATAAAATAGATAATAGAGAGGAAATTATGACCTGTTTAACTTCCTAACACTAGCTCTAAAGTGTTTATTGTTTTGTTTTTACCGTGGTATTGAATTGGTATAGAGAATCGTAGAATTCCACTGCTATTGGTATTGACTACTAAATTTCTGGTATTGTGACATCCCTATGTGGAAATACAGAAAATAATATCCTAGTAGTGGTTTACAACAACAATGTGTTTTCACGTTATATTTTGTGTACCTGTATTGGTAGACTACTGTTAGTGGTGTTAGTTTGAAGCACCAGAGTTCACATGGATGATTGTGATATATAGTTGGTAAGTGGATCCCTCTGTTGCTTTCTACCATTTCTTTGTTAAATGATTGTTGGGCGTAACTGAGGGTTTAGAGATAGAGGGTGATCTATGCACTACAGATTGTAAAGCCCCAGAGACAGACTTGTAATTTTAAATACCAACTGAAGTATACATGTGTAAGTATAGCTCTACAGACATGCCTTTTTGTCTCTTATATTCATTTGCTGCCTGCTATTAAGCTCATTTGTAACCGACCGCCCCAACCCCGGAAGACAAAATGGGCGAATGCATATTTGCTGGCTGACACATTAGCCTCTCCGTGTACATTCAGTAGTCACACGCTTACATGCACCATGTGACATCGTCCCCGAGAGCGACTCTTGCCGCCACTGAATTTTTCATCATTGATCTGATGTGATTTCCATGCTTGGCCGTCCCTCTGCCCTGTCAGCTCTCTCTCTATCACAGCCTCTCTTGGCCTAGAGGGCTAGCGGGGCGTGAGCCATCGCCCCCGTTGGTTGTCTCCCAACATGCCTAGACAAAACCCGTCGCTGTCTTCCACCCACCACCTAGGACTATCACACAACCCCTGGCCTTGGCGCTTTGTAGCCACGAACAAAACAGACCTTTGGATAAGAGGGTGGAAAACACTCGATGTATTGACGTTGACTGTCCGCAACAATAAAGCTCCATCACCCCCCCACCCCCCCTCCCTTCCGTTCTTTCCTCGTCAAAGCAGCAGGAGGAGCCGTGGCTCGGTGTGTGTATGTGTGTCTTTGGTGTAGACGGCGTGGCGTGGAGGGATGATGTATGACGGTGTGGGAGGCAGAGTCAGTACCTCTCGGTTTCTGCTCTGCCTCCTCTTGTGGAAGCTTTCGAAACGTCCTAATATCTGGCCGGAGCTCTGTGAGCGATGGCTGGAGCCAACCTGCTGATCTTAGCACCCGGTGCATTAGTTTGCCATAAAGAAGCAGTGATTGTGAGACGTGGCAGGCGAAAACATATGAGGATGAATGACACCATATAAAAGCCAAGCTCTGTTTCAAAATCCATTAGAGAAGCGAGTGCCTCAGCTCCAAACGCAGCAAAAGCCAGCGTCCAATTGAGGCATGGATCACAGATCACTCTTGCAGTTCGTCCCTTAACTGTCCATTTAATCAAAATTTTTAATCAATGCATTAGTACATGACAGCTTTGAGGGAAGAAAAAGCATACTTCACTCGGAGCTAGATATTGGCATCCAAAGATAGGTGGGAGATGAATGCGGCTCATTTGGTGCTGAGATGGAACAAGTGCTTTTCTCCCTAGTGTGTGTGTGTGTGTGTGTGTGTGTGTGTGTGTGTGTGTGTGTGTTTGTGTGTGTGTGTGTGTGTGTGTGTGTGTGTGTGTGTACAGGGGTATTTTCTTCTAGTTTGTATGAGTGCAGGCATGTGTGGTTTTGTGTGTTCCATGAAACCCCCACACCCCTGTGGCACTGCCTCCTAATTACTCAGATCTGCGCTCAAAGTGAAGAAATAATGAACGAGAGCTTTAATTATGCCTCCAGACAAAGGATCCCTGATGCCTCCACAACACCGCTGGCACGCTGAGATGGGTGAGGGCAGGTTAAACAGGAACCCTTTCCTCTGGGTGCACAAAGCTGGTCAGCCTTGAATACAGACCAAGCCTGCAACCTGACATGATGCTGGAGAACGCAGATATCGGCGGGGAGGAGGGGAGTCTGTAAAATGGACTCCCTGATTAAAAAAAAAAAAAAAAAGAAAGAGAGATGAGCTACATAGGTTTGTTATCTCTAACAGATATGACACAACCTTTAATTAGTGGGGATCCCTGAAGCTCTGGGCCTGAGATATAATCAGCGGACCTTTAGCGAGAGCACAACCCTCCCCTCTCTGAGTACCCCCGGGGCTGGCTGATCGAGGCGTCCTCGTGCCCCCTCTTCTACAGCAGGGTTGGCTGGCACTCTGGAGATGCCAGATAATGAGGAAGCCTGTCAGAGGGGCACTTCAAGGGTGCCCCTCCAAAGGCCTCGCTGCTTCTCAACAAAACCCACCAGCACCAACACTGCTGCTTTGTTTTCTTCAGAGTGCGTCTCCAGAGGTCTTGGTTGTGTGTCCAGTGAGGGTAGGGGGGGGGGGGGGGGGGGGGGCGGCGTAGCTCCCTCTCGGACTCTCCAATCTCTTTTACAGCTCGACTGATCACATCAGTGGCTCCGATGGACTAATTATACTCCACACTGACTAATAGAGGATATGACAGAGTTCCGTATTTACTTCCATACAAACTTTGGGTCTGTGCATAATATTACATTACATAATATTATATTACCCCATTCTGATATGTGTTGTTCAGACTCTGGTGGTCCTCAAGATGGAGGAGCTGTGTCATGTGTCTAAGCAGGGTATGCTTTAGGGCGTGGCTACCTTGTGATTGGCAGGTCGCTACCACGGCGTTGTCCGGTCTGGGAGTTGTCCGTTTTTTCGTCTTGTAACTGTAACCCTTTCACAGTGTGTTTTCACTTCATGAAAGTTAATTGTAACATTTCGGTCTCCTAAAAACGTCTTATTCAGCGTTCAGTCGTACTTAGCTCCACCCTCTCGTATCACTTCTGGTTGTAAAAAACCAAGATGGCGACGGCCAATGGGTGACTTCGCGATGACTAAGTCCACTTCTTATTTACAGTCTATGGTCCAACTGCAGAGTGCAGTGGTGGAAAATAACAAAGTACATTTACTCTACCATCTTGAGTGACTTGGCTTTACTTGAGTATTTCTAATAGTGGGTTCTTCTACTCCACTCCATTTCAGATGGAAGGACTGTACTTTTTACTCCGCAACATTTATCTGACCGCTATAGTTACTAACTAATTGAAGCCAGGGCTGTGACTACAGGCGAGGACACCGAGGTTCTCAGGAGTTTAGCATCCTGGGGGTACTTTACATTCTAATGTTAAAAAATGAACACACATTTGGGTATTTCATACTGATTTCAGTCATTTAGGCTCAATATATTTCAATCTCTATACTTTTGGGAAATAAGTACATTTTTAAACAATGATAGATTGCGTATTTTCCCACCAGAACTTTATTCCTGGCAGGGTGGAGAGGGCTTCTGAAACAGGCTTTGGGAAGTAAAATTCACAGAACATTTGACAGTTGAATAAAACCTTTTAAAGCCTTTATATTTTAAAAAAGGCTGATAAATATAATAAATGATACGTTGAATGTCGACGTTTCTCAACCAAAAATACATTTCATAAATATTATCAGCGTCGTATCACGTTGCAGAAATCCACAATGCCACTTGGTTAACGTTGTGAAACGATTGGTGTAATCAAGAAAACTACTTCTACTTCTAAACTAGTTACTCCACTCTGAAATCCATTTAAATTATACAGTTATTTCCACTTTCCATATGTCTCCATTTATTGTATCATAATCAATGTTTAGAGTGGTGGAATAAATGTTTGGGACCATTTAGTAGTTAGTCTTTGGTTAGTCTTAGGTGTTTTGTAGATTGTAAATCATACTGTATACGAACAGCGGTCTCCTGGGTCAAAGTCGGTTTGACCAATACACCACTGCTCCTACCCCTTAGTGGACTTTCTCGCTTGTTATACTCGTTATTATACCACGTAACTCTCAATAACGGCCGCTGGATAGACTACATCACTTGCTGTGACTGAATGCAAAAACGTCCACATTCAACGTATCCGTGCTTTGCAGAATTGTACAATGTAACATTTTTACCTCGCGTCTGGGCTGCATTTTACATACAAAACATCATTTCATAAATGTGGTATTTATAGATAAAATACCCAACAGTATATAAATCAGTTAAAATTCACTCCACCTCAACCAACTACAACATTAAAATCCTGATACATAATTAGTTTTTTTACTTTTGATACTTAAAGGAACAGTGTGTAGGACCTGGCGGTATCTATCTGTGAGGTTGCAGATTACAACTTCTCCCCCATGCCAAACGTGTAGGACTGCTACGATGTCCGACGTGAAAACGCGAATGGCCCTCTCTAGAGCCATTGTTGTAGGGAAGAGTGTGTGTGTGTATGTGGGAAGTGAGTGGTGAAGCAAGAGAGAGAGAGCGGCGGCAACGGGAGCGAGTAACATTATCAACTCCGGTCCAAGCAGGAAAAGTTAACAGAGTTTGGTTTGTCCCTTCTGGGCTACTGTAGAAACATGGCGGTGCAACATGGCGGACTCCGTGGAGAGGACCCGCTCCGTATGTAGATATGAACGACTCATTCAAAGGTAACAAAAACACAACGATTCTTATTATCAGGTGATTGTACACTAAAGAAAACATACTTATTAATATTCAATTCCATTTCTGCCAATAGATCCCCCTAAATGTTACACACTGGGCCTTTAACTACATTTTGCTGATGATACTTCCACACATTCACATAGAAGAAGAAACGTCTTGAATGCATCACTTTTGCTTTAATGGATTATTTTACAGTGTGTTATTGCTACTCTTACTTAAGTAAAGGATCTGGGTACTTCTTCCTCCACTGTCAGAGTGATGGGAGTTAAGGGAAATAAACAGTCATCTCTTATGAAGATTAGTGCGAGTGGGCCGTATTGATCAGCGGTCATACGATAAACAGTGGAGAACAGGAATGCACCGCCAATCGTTTGGGCCCCATTAGTCTCCGCTTGTATTGCCTTTGATTATTGCTGACTGAGCTCCCAGTGCATGTGATGGCTTTTTACTGCTAGAACTGCTGCTTTCAACCCTTTTATTTGAGGAGCACATTAAAATAACACCGGCTCCAAAGACAAACCACTCCATATCTTCTGTCACACCAAAGCTGTGTCTCGTATACAAAGACGGATGTTGGTGGATGTCTCTGAGAGGAGATTAAAACCGGATTTAAAATCTTGTGATGCTTCAAATCAGCTGAATCTCAGAGTCGAGACTCAACACAAAACGCGTGCACACCTGCACAAATCCACACACACGCAGACTCTGTAAATCCTCGGAGGGTAAATCCTGTTCTATAACGGGCCAGCGACGCAGGCTCAGAAGACAGACATGACAGAGTTGACAGTGATGATGATGGTGATTGTGGTAATAATGATTATGCTGATTATTACGGGGCTGCCACAGCGATGTGGTGATTGCGCCGCAAGGAAGAAATAGAGGAAGACAAAGGGCGACAGTGACAAAAATGATGAGGATGATAATGATTAAGATCACTTCTCTTTTTCTTTTGGTGATCAACTTTGAGCCGTTCGCAGCGGTTGTTGATCTTTCTTTAATTGGCAGAACAGCCGTGTGGGGAGTTAACTGAGGATATCTCTACTGCGTTTGAGGGCTTTGATTTCACATGACAAAAAGAAAAAGCACCGTTGAGAACATTCCAGCAACTCGCTTTGAAGGGAGTGATCTGGCAGTGCTCATTTGAATTATTAACTGGGTGAGACAGACAGACAGACAGAGCAAAAAAAAATAGGCAAAAGAGAGAGAGACAGAAAAACACAGGGAGATGGATTCCCGTCTTTAGCGGGCAACGCCAAACCGTTCAGCATAAACCACGTCACATAGCTGCGATGACTGATCTTTGCATCAAACAATCAGAACAATTATCCAGGAGTGAGACTGCACACTGGCAATAAAGCTGCCTGATAATGGAGGTGAGCATTTATTTGAGTTACTGGTGTCATTTTCTTTCAGTTGAGTTCATGAAATACAAGTATGAATGTGTAATTACGGGTCAGCCGTCCCCCTGCTGGCTGCTCGGAATTGTTTAATCTGCAGCGGGAGCGTCCCAGAGCGAGTTAATTCTCCTCTGTGGTCGTGTTGTGTCTCCCACAGCAGGACCCTATTATTGCTGTCGGTGTGGCCAAAGCACCAAACTTAGAAGGTGACACTTCAGGTAATGTACTTGCAAGAAAGAGAGGGAAACTGTTCAGTAACCCCTACAATATGCGCATCTGTCCCATCATTTTCAGTGGACGCGGGAGCCGTGGTAGCGCTTGTTGGGAGCAGTTTCTATTGTGTACGTCAGTGAAAGAAAAGAAGATGATTTAAGAACTGTTACTTCTGTACGGCCGGAATGACGGTTCACCGCAGATGCCAGCCCAGTTGCCAGGAAAAAATGTTGTTATTGTAGTTTTCTGCAAACCACGGATACGTTGGATGTCGACATTTTTTGCATTTGGTCAGAGCAATTGACTTAGTACAATGAGCAACCATTGTACCGAAAGTTATGTGGTATGATATCAAGTATAACAAGCGAAAAAAGGCAGATGGGACAAACAAACACAAGACTTTCACCCAGGAGACAGCTGTTCGTGTCCCGTGTAAAACCAAAAATAAATGTTGACTTTACGCTTGTTACGTAACGCTGTTACTCTTGTTATGTATTGTCACATAAGAAAGTCTGCTCAGGGGCTTGTTGTTTATTTACGCTAGTTATGTTGTTACGGTTGTGTTCAGGCTGTTCTCATACACCGCTCATAGCTATACCTACGAAAAGTAATGCACTAATTCGTATATATCCCACAAAATCAATTCGTACGTAATCCACGTAATTGTGAATCAGGGAGTATAAAAAGCGACAAAGGCCGCTTAGGGAGGAGGTCGGGGTGGATGGATGGGTCAAAAAACACTGAACTTTCACCTACGTGACCGGCATCAATGTTGATTTATTTGTCAAGTAACGGCACTTCTGGAGTCATTTTAACCCAATCCAGGATCTTTTCCTGAACCTAACTAAGTTGTTTCCTGTGAAGACAGAAGTTTATTTTGAAAAGACTGTAAAGACAGAAATTGACACGTGTTGCTGGACATTCGTAGGAGAACGTACGGAAAATGTATGAGGATACGTTGCTAATTTGAACACAAACCATGATCTTTTTTCTAATCTTAACCAAGTAGTTTTGTTGCCTAAACCTAACCAATCGTTTCACAGCGTTAACCATGTGGCATAGCGTTCCTGCAAGTGTGATACGAGGCCGATATGAAACATATTTATGAAAAATATTTTCAGTTTTCTCAGAAACGTACACTGCCAACATTTTTTCTGGGTTGAAGATGCAAGTAAAAGTTGCATCTCTTCTCAGAGAAGGGTGTTTGGCCACAGAAGAGAAGACCTCAACAACACATAGTGCAGACCTGAGCATCAAGCAAGCTGATTGGTTAACCCAACTCCTGTCAGCAGGCAGGTTTGAAAAGAAAACACATGTAAACATTATAATCAAAATACATACAGCTAAAAGAAATGTTTCTGAACAACCCCCATTTGTTTACATCCAGCCTGCAGAAGCACATTCAAGCCTGAAGTCGATTACCAACAACCGATACATCTGCGTCAATCTCATCCATGCTTGTCGCCTTTTTTGAGGCAATTTTTCTGTTGCCATTATTCTGGCTCTGGCACAGGAAGATAACATCCCTCTTCTTAATCCTGCCTAAAGAGCTCTGATTGTCTTAGTTGTTTTTCCAGCTGGGGGAAACAGCCATCGACGAGCACAACACTATAGACCTTTTTGAATTGCTGAAAAAAAACACATAAGCCACCCAAAAGATAGAAATAATCTTGTAAGGACCAAGTTGGATCTTTTGACTGGCACGCTCACTCTCCATCCATCCCTTTAAGTCCTCCGGGCGCTCCTTGGTGGCATGTGATAGCATCATGCTCGAGGATCTAAAGATAGAGCGTGTTGTATACTGTGGAGATTATAAAGCTCCGTGAGGCAAATTTGTGACTTTGGGCTTTATAAATATACATTTCCTTGACTTGACTTGATTGTATTAAGTTGTAGTTAAATTGTATTAAGCAGAAGTATAAGATCAAGAGTAACCACACCTTGTCGTTCCCTGGCCATGGCCCATGTTCCGCCAGTCTCTGCTGAGACATCAAGGTTTTGAAGCTAGGGGTTGTGTTGGATAAGATTCAAGATAGATTTCTTGCGTTTCCTACATCTTTAAGGTAATGGGCGACTGGCGCCTATGATGTAACGAATCCATCTTGTGCATTCTCTTTGTCCTCCTCTTTTAAAGCGGTATCAAACAGAATTGATAAAAAAGATACATTAAAAGGAAGTTGTTTTGTGTGTGCTGTTTAGCGTGCTCGACAGTACATGCTTGGCTGGATGCATATTAACAGCTCGGTAGATAAAGAAGGATGTCACTAATAACGGGCTGTTTCTGTTTTAATGCGTTTCCCCCGGCTTCACAGATATGTCTGCTATACATGCTGTACAGTATGTGTCCTTGAGCGCGCACACAGGCGGAGGGGAGGGAGGTGGTGCCGGCCACCAAGGGGGTGTGTGTTTATGTGTGTGTTTGCGGTGTGGGGGGGCCGCAATTAAAAGGCAGCATGCAGTGTCCCACGAGGTGCTAATGCCCAGGATCAGCTGTTCTAATGTCATTCACATCCCCTCTGTTATTCAGCCAGCCCTGTTTGATGTATGAATCCATCGGGGACTTCATCAGTAACCCCCCCTCCCTCAATGCTACCACCACCACCACTTTTATAACCCCACCCTAACCTACCCAACCCCCTGTCGGCTCTACAACCCCTCCTCCTCCTCCTCCTCCTCCTCCTCCTCCTCCTCCTCGGCTTGCACAGAACCTCCCCTTCTGTGTCTGAATGCTTATGTTGGCTTTTATCGCGCTCAAAGTAAACAGAGTCGCGCCAGGGATAGTGAGAGAGAGAGAGAGAGAGAGAGAGAAAGAGAGAGAGAGAGAGGGGAGAGAGACCTATAGAGAGAGAGAGAGAGAGAGAGAGTGCAATAGTGATAAAGGTGGAACATGCACATTGTCTGCGTACCGCTCGCCTCCCTGCTACATCTTCAATAGAGACACAAAAGCCAGCAAAAGGGAAATTTAAAAGGCAAGAGGAGGCAGAAGAAAGGAAGTGATCCGAAGAGAGAGAGAGAGAGAGAGAGAGAGAGAGTGAGTGAGTGAGGAAGCGAGCCAGAGAGAGAGAGAGGAAGAAAGAGAGTAGAGCGAAAGGATCTCCCCGCTAAATGCGCAAAGCGTCCCGTCACCCCACGCTGAGCTCCATGGCCAACTCCGGCTGCCTGCTGCTCTCCGGCTCCGGGATGCTACCACACTCGCTCCAGTGTCCCCCTGCCTTCCTCTACCTGCCCGAGGTAAGACTGAATGAAGCTCGCTTTTGTCGCCCTCGCTCTCTCTTCGCCTCTCTCTCTCTCTCTCTCTCCCTCCGCTCTCACTCGCTCTCCATCCATGCCTTTTCATTCCTCCGTGCGCTCCTCGGCGGCACGTGATAGCATCGCGCTCGCTTTGTGTTGTTACCCTCAGTACTTTCACCCCCCTAACCCTTGACCCTCACCCTGCCTTTGTGGGGGGAAATAAAGGGGGGGCAGGAGGTGAAAGGGGCGAGGGGAGGGGGGGGGGGGACGGGGGTCGCCTCTTTAATTTTACCCTCTCGACTATCCCGTTCTTCTTGTCTTCCCTCTCCTCCTCTCCCTCCTCCCCTTCTTTGAGTGAAATAAAGCAGTGAATTAGCGGTTAGTGTGACACAGTGTTTGTGTACATCAGTCGCTTCGTAACTCGTCGCGTTTGGAAATGTTTTGGTCAGTTTGTTGTGCTCCGGCTTCCCATCACTTCTCTGCTACAGAGATGAGGCTATTTTGAGTTTTTAAAGTGAAGCATTCCTAAGAAATTGCTTCTCCTTCTTGACTTTTTTCAATGCATAAGGATGTCAACTTTTCCTTTAGCTGCCTGTTATGCAGAAACCACCAAATTTATCCACATTGTGTACCTGTGCAGTGCGTAAATTCTGAATGCGTCACCTAATCTGACCCCAACCTGGATCTGCTCAGAAAAAAACAAAAAAACATATTTCAGCTGATTTGAAAATAAAACATATTACCCCTAAAATCTGGAAGTTAGAGCTGTGTGGCCTCCGGTATTAATACTAGTTATTTTATGAGGTAACACTGCTGGTATTCAAATGTTAAGAAATATATCTGTTCTGTGCTTTTTAGTTTTATGATGTGAAAACAAATTTGAAACTGTCCTGAAATATTTTTTTCTCGTTCATCTCATCTCTACTTATCACAATTTGTTGGGCTTCTCATTTTTAAAACATCCACTTTTATTTTAAGGATGTTTTACATGGTAAGATCAGGCTGTTACGGATAAAAGAAAATCCCTAGATTTGCTTAAATTGCACACTACATTCAGACTTGTAAAATCACACTAAAACTTCCTTCAAATTATCTTCAATTCATCAAAAGGCCACAGCAAGCTCTTCAGTCTCTCCCACACCCCTTCATTTTTCTAATGGTGATCAGCACCGAGTGACAACACTTTGAATAATTATATATCTCTGCAAATTAACATTGATTTTCCTTTTTTTTTGTTTTTGTCCTCCTCCTTTGGAAATTGATTCTGTCACTGATCCCCTTGTTTTGTGAAACCTGAAGACTGCAATTTTCTGAAGGGAGGTGAAAAAAAATCAACAACAAGGTGACTCTTAAGAGCCCGTGTTGCCTGTCTATCTGCTGAATTATTCACGTGCTTTAATTCAGCGAGTTGGGGACGGGAGTGCTGTTAGTGATGGGATGATGGTGAGGGTGGGGGGGGGGGTGTCGAGCGTCCAATTCAGTTTTTACTACCAGCTGCATGTGTTGCAGTAAACAGTGTGTGTGTTACTGCAGTGATTGAGGGGAAATAACGGTGA
The DNA here is from genome assembly GCA_916701645.2 of Sebastolobus alascanus. NCBI lineage: Eukaryota > Metazoa > Chordata > Actinopteri > Perciformes > Sebastidae > Sebastolobus > Sebastolobus alascanus. The sequence goes on along the minus strand of CAKAOJ020000072.1, from coordinate 2,048,187 downwards.
GGCTGCTCGCGATGGAAACATTTTCATTTTGAATCTTCCTCCTCCCCCGTTCTCCCCCGCCATCATGGTAATGGCCCTCACCCCCTCCCACCCATCTGTCCAAAGCGGGCACACCCCGCCGGCCAGCCGGGGATGAGGGGGGGGAGGCATGTGGACAACCAGGTGCCACCAAAACACACACTGTAGAGGAGCCAAGGCCACAAACTCTTATTCTCATACTTAAAAGAAAGTACACAGATTATTTTTATATATATATTAAAATAGAATTTTGTCTGTGTGTGTTATGGTGACAAAAAGGAGGATAGAAGCACAATTTTTAGATTATAATTTCCTTATAAAATGAAATTGAAGATTTTTTTTGTCCTTTAAGTACCCTCAACTTCATATTTCTAACATTGTAATAGTTTGTATTTTGATGACAACTATATTTCATATCTTACATTTTTATGTCAAGCCATGAAAAGCTCCCTGAGCTCATATCCTCAAGTAAAAATGTTAGCAAACTGAGTTTAGGTGGGTTTACCTTCCACTACATCCCTGTTACATCCAAATCCTCAGAATGGCCAGTAAGCCTCTTGAGTGTGTGTGTATGTGTGTGTACCTGCCCACGTGTTTACGTCCACACTCGTTTCCTTTAAAAGTCCAAGCTGAAATTGAAACTTCCTGTGTGCTATTTTCCTGAAACATCCCTTTTTGTTTCAAACCGCTTTAATGTATCAGCAGCTTTTGTTCTTTTCTTTTTTCCCCCTTTGCGGTAAATCCTCGCCCTGCAGCGCTGTGAGGGGAAACAACCCTCTGAATCACACTGTGGCCAACATCCCCCCCCCGCCCCCACCACCACCACCACCATCCTTTTCCTCCCACATCACCCATCCTTCGTAGGATGCTGCCCCCCCCTCCCCCCGCTCCCCTCCCACATCACCACCACTCTCCTGCTTCCTCCCCTCGCCACAGTGCAGGGCTGCAGCGTCGGCTCGTGTGAGATGACAGCCAGAGAACAGAAGGGGAATAGATTGAGGTGATAGCCTCTGCCTCACAGTTTGTTTGCATTTCAAATAAGACACTGTATTAAGTTGGGCTCCGAACAGCTTTGCTTATTATGTGTGAACATGGCGCCGCATGATATCACAGGAAGACAGGAGTTTATTACATAAAAGATTAGTGAAGCATACCTTGCCTTTATTTGTGTGCAGCAGTGTTTGGGTGTGTGTTCCCAGGCAGTTTGCTTTGATGCTCTTTGTAGTCGGCTGCGGCGCATATAAATCCTGGCTAAATGTTTGTTTTCATTAACACAAGGCGAGACTCCCTGCGGTGTGGTGGGAGAACTGTGGGCTTCTGATTACCCAAAAAAAAGTGGCGGTATCACCACTGCTGAAGGGCCGTCCCTCTTCTTCGACAGGGGGAGAGTTTCTCTACCACATGGGGTGCCGGCTTCATCCTTCCGCAGGATGATGTCACTTTTCTCCCACCGTCAATTTGTATTGTAGTGGCTCATTTCATGAGTTATGGCGCTGGATATTGAGGGAGTTATGAATTACAGTGTGGGGAGGCTTTTACGGGATGCAATGCTCGCCGCTGCAGGCCCGTATTTAAGTATAAATATATTTATGGCACAAGCCGAAGCTGACGGGGTAGCTCAGGTTTGCTCATGGTAGTTAGTAGCTGTCTTCCGAGCCATAAAAACATGGCATCTCATGGATTTTCTATTTACCAGGCACTGGGTGGGCATATGGCAACGCTCGTAAATGTAACTCTATTATCTAAGACGATGCTGTTGGGTGGGAAGCAGGGTGTTACTTATGTCTAAAGAGGAAAAAGCAGCACTTGTTATTGTCTTCGTGTCACATCTCTCTCTCGGTCTTTGCCTCGGACTTATCTCGAGATCTCCCGTTTTCTAAAATTGCCTTCCTTTGATTTGTAATTGGATTTTCTATCATGGCATTCCGCTGCGCTGATGTCTATTGTTATTGTTGCTTCTATTGATTTCTTTTTTGTGGCTTCTTTGGTCGGGCTGTTTTGAATTTCCCCCCTTAACTGTACACGGCTTCGGTATCGTTCTAAATGGTTGGGTCACATCGGAGAGGCGATCCTTTTATGTCGGTGGATCCTGAAAGGAATTGCCCGGGCTCTCTGGTTTCAGCGGCCTCCTCCTCCTTCTCCTCCTCCTCCTCCTCTTCTTCCTACTCACGCTGATCTCTTTTCTACGACTGTACTGGAAGCGACTCCCTCCCTCCTCACACACACACACACACACACACACACACACACACACACACACTGATATATCTGGTTAAAGGCGAGGGATGCAGAGAGGAGAGGACTGGGAATACTCGTGACACACTTCCCCCTCGGTTCAGGCCTTGATCCTGCCTCCCAAAGCGCCGCTATTCACGGGGACTTTAGATATCGAAGGATTCAGGTTGGCGGTCTCGGGGGGACGGACTAATGCGAGCCGTGCAGAGACGGCTCCTTCCTGGGGGATAATTATTGTAGGCCAAGCTGTACTATTGACAGCTGTAAATGGAGATGCTGTCTGTGACTGGGGAGGCCTAATAGGTTTTTGTCCCTACATGGGCTCTCGTTAGGCCAGCGTGGGTGCATTGGAGATGAGTTTGAGAAATGAGCCACGGCCTCGTTGGGCTTCAAATGGAACTCAGAGAGACCGCCACCCCCACCACGACACCCCCCTCCTGACCTCTCGGGAAAAGGGTTAACACACAGTAGTTCGATCTACTGTTAGACTCTTACTGTTCACATACTTCCATCGTCTTTACAGAACAAAGCTGATGATATTCTATATTTTTCTTCAACAAATCCCATGAAAAGACCAAGACAATGAATGTATCTCCTAACAAGTATTGTGTGTATATCAAAGCCTGATATCTCTTCTTCCTCTGTGCCATAGAGCTCCATTAAAAACACATCAATGAGCCACAGTGTTGCACTGACATTTTCCTTCATTACTATGAACACACACACTGTAGTTTATTTAGACCCAGTCCCACATACAAATTCTCACTAGAGTAGGCATGGGATGATATGAAACTATCATGTCACGATTATCCTGGCCAAAATAATTGCGATTTTATCCCGATAATCATCAAAATATGCTTAAAACTCTGCAATACTGCAATCACTTTACCTTACATTTTGTTAAGAAACGGGGACGCATCTTTTTTATTGACCATCATTTTTTTTTATTAAATAAGGTAATTATAAATCACAAGGTCCCCCCTGCATAAATAATGGATAAATAAAAAAAATAGTGAGTCAGTTCTTTCTACATGATAATTCCTGTATTTTTATACTATGCAGCATTTCCCTAAAAACAAAAATAAAACAATGTATAAACTAATACAAATTCATTCAAAATCCAGCCATGTGGCACCTTCCTGCAGGGTTGTGTTGCGATGTGGGCGTGTTTATTTGTGCTTTTGAACGTAACCGCCATGAAACAATCAGAAAATAACGCTTTTATTTGCTTTGTTCTTGCTAACGCCGCCCCCTCTCTTCATTCACTCTGTAGTTTGCTCAACCATCGCTGAGGAGGGGTCGACTTTGAATGGTTTGTTTACAAATACAACCGATAATGCTGCATATAACATTATACCTTTAAGTCAAGCTCTGTTTTTCACTTCTCTACCGTGATAGCGAGCTAGACAGCTTGTTCACAATTATCCCGATTATCCCGTTATTGGAAATCCATCACGGAGTGTTTTTTATCCCGATCCACGATATAATCCCATACCATCTCATCCCTTACACTAGAGCACCAAACGTGGATTAATCCGCTGCTGAAAATAGTCCCCAACAAATGCACAATTTCATCCTGTTTGTTTGATAAAAACTACAGAGGCCAGCTGTTTGAGGAAATGACTGAGCCTTTTTTAAAAAATGCAACTTTATATTTGTGTTTTTAAAGATTAACATCTTCAGTAGGAACCAATGGGCTTGGGGCTGAGTGCCACAGACAAGTCAGAAAGCATATAGAGACGGACGAACACATTGTTGGTTTAGATCTTTTTGTCGTTAACAAGAAGGAAAATAAAGAAAAACACCAGCCTTGTAATTTAACCACTTCAAGTCGAACCCAGATCTTATGATTTAGCCATTTGTTATATCCGCTTTCACAAGCTATCTGATTCCCCTCTGTTGTGCTGTTATAGGTAAACGCTGTATTTGAAATATTTCCATTATATCACAAAGCAAAGCCAGTTCTGTTGTTTTTCAGTCAATTTAGCTGAGCACAATTCACTCAGATTCAATCAGGCACAAATAAAAAAAGAAAACTTAAAACCCAATTTCATGGGCTCTGGAATATACCTCTCAATATGTTCTATGTTTTGGTGTGAAATCATTCAGAGTCTTTCTCTCGCCGCCGTTCAGCTGTTTTGTCCCTTAAACAGCTGATTCATAGCAGCATAACAAAGGCGGAGGGACTGATTGAAATGTTTTCTCACTTTTCTCTGCCCCCCGGAGGAGAATTGTAAATCACAGCTCAGTCGTTTATTTTGAAATTTCATTTGGTGTGTGAGCGAGTGCTGCCTTGTTCTTTACAGAGACTTCACAGTCAGGCTGACTTGTGTGTGTGTGTGTGTTTTTTTCTTAAGGCTACCCACCGTCTTACTCCACTAGACCTTTGTAAATGGAACAAAATTAAATTTGTTCCCTGTATAGAAGAATGGCACAAACAGCGCAATAGATTTCCTCACCAGCAAAGCATTTCCACTGGGGGTCTGGCTGTATTTTAATGTGAGCGTACATATGTATATTTATTAGTCTACCTGTGAGGAAGTCTTGTCATCTGTAGGTGGATGCTTGCAGGGCTATGTTGCACACACACGGTGCTGTGCAGTGCATCGATAAAAGTGGATTTACATTTAGCCAATAATGCTAAATATCCTCCAGTCATTAATGTGGAGCGTTAGCCTGCTGGTGCTCCTGTCTATATTTTGGACCTATGGTGTCGGTGAATTAGCATTCACAGTGCTCCTGATGCTAATATACTCCACTTCTGGAAAACAAAGCTGCAGTTGCAGATGTCTTCGCCTCACAATAATTACCAACCTTTTTTTTTTTTAGAAGGTGGCACATTTCTAATGAAGCTTTTAATTAACATCAGGGTCATCAAACATTTACTGCTGCTCATCACACAGAGAGGAGAAACACCACAGGAGATGTTTTCTGGGTTACCTGCTCACCTGCAGGGCTTGGAATCATGGCATTTTGCTTGCCATTTCACTACTACTACTTGTTTTTTTTGTTTTTTTAATAGTCAACTCTTTTTTTAATTCAACAAAAGAAGCCGAAGTTCTCAAACTATAAATGTCGTCTAAACACAAGCAGCCAGATAAGAACTTACAAGTAAAATAACCTAAAATGTTGATTTAAATCAGGAACCTGCTGAAATGCTGACACGTGTTTGGTCAGTGCTACGGTATTGAGATCCCTCGGAATCTGTCATACGATGCATTGCTTCACAAAGGTTCAGATAAAGGCTGCTGGTTGCAGAGGGCTGCTGACACTCACTGCTGTCAAATCTGCATTGCAGTGGCCTTATTTCCCACCCAGGCCGTTTAATACAGCTACAGGAATGTCCGCTTGGTTTTGAAATCCCTGCTACTCGGTTCGCTTGAGCGCTCCTTTAGGCCAAACGGAGACCGCGAGCGAGGAGAGGGACTGGCGAGAGGGGGGAAGACAAGACACACGACACAACACCTCCCTGTCTTTACACTGCGGGAGCTCTCACTACATCAGACACACTTATACACACTCGCACACACACGCATACAGTTACAGGAGGATAAAGACAGGAGGATAACCTCGCAGTAGAAACCGTTTGTAGCCCTTTTTTTTTCCCCCCCTGAGAATATAATCTGTCCTGAGGTTTTCTATTTCTGCAAATGGCACGCTAAAATGCTTAAGCAGCCAGACCAGCTTGAGTCCAATTATTTCTTTACTGCAGTATCTTAGCCAGCTGTGATTAGTATGTTTATAATGTAGTGTCACTCTCATACTGTCCTTCAAGCATTCTCCTCTCGGCGGGATCCTCTCAAATGAGACGTATTACCCTGTGTGCTGAGTTAACAGAGTGGCCGTACAAGTGAAAGCAAAAAAAAAAAAAAAAGGAGCTATCACAAGCCATTAAAAGCACTGCACCTTTTTATCACCAGCGGCTTAATGGCAGTGGTGAACAGCAAAGCATTATTACCGCTTCTCCTTGTGCTCCTGCAAGCCTGTCTCCACTGCCAGAAGTCACGCTGCTGCTGCTGCTGCTGCTGACAAATAGATCTCCAGGCAAACACTGAAATTTTGTTTTTCAAAAGGTCATTATCTGTCTTCATCGGAGCAGCAGGCGTGTTGCATGGGAACCAAGTTTGAGGGAATTATTCTTCCTATCAAACGGGCCTAAGAAGTTCCTTTCCCCCTCGTTTTTCCATCTCATTATTCCATTTTTAAAGGATGCAACCATAGAGTGTGTTTGACTACCGAGAGGCACCCCGGGTCACCCGCTGAAGAAGATCAATATTTGAACTATGCTGTTGTGGGTCAGCATGTACGGGCGTATAAAATTAAATGGGGCTTGAAATTGATTTCAAGTTCTCCTTGAAAAAGTCTACAGGTATTCTGAAAATGAAACCCAAGAGGGGAAGTGCCGCAGAGAGGGGATGACCTCCGCCCAGCCACATTCATAATTGTTTTTGTTTCTCCAAATTAAATGAGCCTTTTTATTATTATTATTATTATTATTTCTATATTGCAGAGCTGGGGGTACGACATTGCCAGTTATGGCACGTTTGTTTTTAGAGACCTAAAGTAATATAAAGTAATGGCCGTGATTCCAAGCACATCTCCACTGGCTACTCCCTTTAACATTATATGACACTCATGATTATGGGATGGACTTCAAAATAAAAAATAAAAAAAACGGGGCCTTTGTTTTTAGTTAATCTCAGCTCTGTGTTGCATGAACAGCAGGAGGGGAAAAAACAATAGCAAAAGCTGAGACTTTGTCTCTCCCACTGATTGCTCTGCTTCTCTCTGGCTAATCTGTAAGAAAGGAGAGAAGAAGCTCATGTAATTTAACCCAAATCAGAGCCCTCCTCCTCCTCCTCCTCTTCCTCCTCCTCCTCCTCCTCACTTTTCCTCTCCTCAGATGGAGAGTCTGCTTTTTCTCGCAGCACTTTGTTAGTGGAGCACGCCTCTGTGTTTTTTCAAAATCATCTATCAAGGTGAGATCTGTGGGAAAGAGCAGCGCCTCGGGCTTCCTCTCCGTGTGCTTATGAGGTTTTATTAGGTCCCACAGGACCACTGCTTTGGTGTGTGTTAAAAACAAATGGAACTTACAAATTACAGATTACAGCCTCCGCAGGCTCGCACATCCCAGTGTGTGTTTGTGTGTGTGTGTTTGTGTAGAGACAGATGCAAGTGTGGCCAGTTGATGAAGGAAATGGGTTTGTGTGTGAAGCCCTACATGAGTGTGTTTATGTCCGCCGCTGCTGCAGCTGCTGGGTGGGTGCTGCATTGATGGGGGGGGGGGGTCCTGGTTCATGATATTCTGTATTAAAGGGGACATATCATGCTCGTGTTCAGGTTGATTACTTGTATTTTGGGCTTTTACTAGAACATGTTTACATGCTTTAATGTTAAAAAAAACACATTATTTTTCTCGTACTGTCTGAACTAGGGCTGGCTATTAATTAAAATATTTAATCGCGATTAATCACATTTTTTTTATCTATTCAAAATGTACCTTAAGGGGAGATTTGTCAATTATTTAATACTCATATCAACATGGGAGTGGACAAATATGCTGCTTTATGCAAATGTATGTATATATTTATGATTAGAAATCAATTAACAACACAACAGGACAAATATTGTCTAGAAACCCTCACAGGTACTGCATTTAGCATAAAAAATATGCTCAAATCATAACATGGCAAACTGAAGCCCAACAGGCAACAACAGCTGTCAGTGTGCTGACTTGACTATGACTTGCCCCAAACTGCATGTGATTATCATAAAGTGGGCATGTCTGTAAAGGGGAGACTCGTGGGTACCCATAGAACCCATTTTCATTCACATATATTGAGGTCAGAGGTCAAGGGACCCCTTTGAAAATGGCCATGACAATTTTTCCTCGCCAAAATGTAGTGTAAGTTTGGAGTGTTATTTAGCCTCCTTCGCGACAAGCTAGTATGACACGGTTGGTACCAATGGATTTCTGTCTCTTTAAGACCCCCTCCAGGAAAAGCCAAGTCTGCTCTGATTGGTTCGCGGGAAAAATATGGTGCACCTTTGCAAACGTAGATCTTAAACTGTGAGCGATATATTCTAATGAGCCTGCATGTGACATAGGAAGGGGAGCCAAATCGGAATGGCTTGTTGAATCACTTGTTTTCTGATCTAGACAGCCCACAAAAAAAGTGACTGGGTTGTCTTATTTCACAGTTTGTGGGTTGGTAGGCACTCTAGATACCCAAATGTATGAGCACAAGCACTGAAACAGTGAGTTTTTCATGATATATCTCCTTTAAAGGGTCTTTTGACCCAAATTAGAAAAATCAATTAATTAATAAATTCACACTTACATGTAGTGGCCATCAGCCCTGTCTCCTAAAATTTTTTTTATATATTCAGGCTGTTCTCATACACCGTTTGTAGCTATACCTACAAGAAGTAAATGCACTGTAATTCATATATATCTCACAAAATCAATTCATATGTAACCCACATAATCATGAACCGGGAAGTATAAAGAGGGACAAACGGCGTGTGGGGGGGGGTCGGGCGGGATGGGTGGGTGGGTAAAAAAAAACTGGACTTTCGCCCAGGGGGCCGCTGTTTGTGTCCCGTGTGAAACCAGAAGTCAGTGTTGATTTATTTGTCACGTAAATTCCGTATTTAAGTTACGCCACTTCCGCGATCTTTTCCTAAAACTAACTAAGTCATTTTGTTACATAAACCTAACCAAGTTGTTTCCTGTGAATACGGAAGTTTATTTTGAAAAGACTGGAGCGAAAATTGATGCTGGACACACCTACTGGAAAGCGCACGAAAAATGAGGAATAACTCTCCGTAAGATATCATACGAATAGTTGTATGAGGACACGTCGATATATACGTAATTGCAACAGCGAATACGTGTTGAAATAAATGTTACGTTTCTGGTATTTCAATTCTTTATCAACATACTGAGGAAACATGTTTAATGAACACATCATAAACTGTTCATACATCTGCAGGACGTTCACTGACGGCACATTTAATATGATTTCCTACGATATTCGCTCACGGCAACTAAAGCATAGTTAACGTAGGACACAAGATCTGCAGTTTTTAAGACCATCCACAGAGACCACCACCTCCATATGACATTAACTCAACACTGAAGTGGAAAATATAACTTTGCCGGTGAACATAATCCATGCAGCAATTGTATTTCATTGTATAGCATTCAGCACTATATAAACCCACATTTTACGGGACAGGGTTCCTATCCATGCAGATATTTTTGAGACATCAGTACAATGAAGGTGAATAGTGTTGTTACCCTGAGGAAACTGTTGACAGTGTGTTCTGTGAATTATCCAGAGTACGAAACACATTGTTCCTGGAAAGACATTTTGCTGGGGGAGTCTTTTTTTTCAATAAGTTGAGCACCACAAATGAAATTCCATTCACAGTCATCGGGGTTGAGGCATAAATCTCACAACCAGAACTATCTGCATGGTTAGATACTACCAGAGGAACTGTAAGTAGGAGAATGAGGGTTTTTTTGCCTCATTTGGGTGAAGCGACCCGTTAAACGGTAACACACTGTCGAGGCTCAACAGGGATGAGGATTTTCCATTGCCCACTCCTCCCATTCATCCCCTTCCTTCTAATTTAATGACTCAGAATTGTAACTCCAACATTGTTATCATTCAGCAATAGGGAGTAATGAATAGCAATTAACGTTTTCAAAGGAGGGAGTAAAGCTTGAGAGACGCCGCTTTTCACCCAGAAATGTTGAAACAGCGCAGTAGTGGGAGATACTGTCATGTAGAGAAAGGGCCTAATTTATCCGTCCAGCTGTTTTTGGTAAATAACTTTTTTTTCTTTTCTTCTTCTTCCTGTCACACAGACTGCTATCAGCACAAACACAAGTAATCATTCTAATATCCAACGCATCCTGGCTTCCTCAATGAACTGTAATAAACAGTAATAAATTACTCTGCACATTTTGTCCAATGATTGCTCTTTCTGGCGCCGGGAGAGGAAGTGCTAATTAACTGGATATGAATGGAATTCTAGGGCAGCGTGGTATCAACGGCAGGGAGACAAATGCGATTTAGTTCTGTCGCAACGAGTGGAAAATTGCTGTGTAAATAGGAGGTTGTTGCGGCGGAGCGTTTTTCCGTGTGCTTACATTTCATGGGTGAGAATCCAATCTCACAGGGCAGCATGTGTGGACTGCCCTCTCTGATACACTCCACCGTCCTCCACCTACTCTATGATAGCGCTCTAAAAGCTCCCCCAAATCTCTTCACACACACTCACACACACTCCCACTGACACAGAGAAACACAAACACATATTTCAAAAGGGAAAAGCTATTGTCGAGCCGAGGAGCCGCGCCAGCTGAGGTAAAAATGTAAGCAGCGTATGCCTGGCAATTTGACTCATCTTCCATTTCGCCAAATTCCCCCCGACACTTGATTTCACGCAACGTAAACAGAGCAAATTCTAATTGTCACACTTGTCCTCTCCTTTACTCTACGTTTTGCATATTCTCTGGTCCGCTTTTATTCGGATGTAGTGGCCACTTGAGTCAGAAACAGACCACAGCCTCCTCATCCAGACTCACTTATTTCACTTACTGTCCCTTTTTGCCTCTTCTCGCTTTTTCATCTGCAGTGGCCGGTTTTTATCTATTGGTTTGGGCAGTTTTGGAGAGAATTATGGTGACAGAGCCATGGAAATGATAGGCCGGCAGTGAGATATCTCTGCCTCATAAATTCTACATTGCTCAAGATAATTTACGAGGGAGGTTTGTGTGCGTAAGACAGACAGTGCTCCATGGTATCCATCCACTCCACACTAGCCTCCATTCACTTCAGCCCCGCAAGTGCAGTCGATTTATCGAAACTGAATTTATTTTCACATTCGTTCCTTTCATTCCCAAAGCATCACTTTGAGTGATTATGATAATTTTTTTCCACCCTTTTATTTTTTGCTCAGAATATGCCGGGATATTATTTCTACTGTCAGGATTATTACAGATAAAAGAGCAAACTAATAGATCTTGCGCGGCGTGTCTACTAATTTACGACTGAGAGGCCTTCACGATGAGGTATTCTGCCATCAGCAAAGGTCATCAGCTCCCCAGATTGTGCTGTATGAGCATGAGGCCAGGCCAAAAGACAAGACGGCTCTGACATCGGTAATCATTCTTCATGCATATTTCTGTTTGAGGGAGTGTGTACCAAACTAGGAAACTTTTATCCCACCAAGAAATAAAAAAAAAGCATCTTTGGATCAGTTGCTGAGGTCAGTGTTTTCCATGTTTTCTCTGAAAGTTTCAAAGGCATTGATATTGCTCCTGAGAGGAGAATTGGATTTTCTTGACTTATTTTCTTACTTATTTAGTTTGCATTGTTCGTGTTCTCTCTCTGTATACACTGTCTCTCTCTCTGCTTCTATTTTTTTGTTTTCTTGACAAGGTCTGAATTTACTCTCCTACGTTACGGGCTGATTCGATGACTGCAGCCCTGGGGCAATAGAAGTTTACAACTCAGTTAGCGCCGGGCTCTGTGTCTCTATCCAGTTAGCTTTCAGGCCTTTATTTTGGGTGCAGCAGTGCCTCCAGTCTCTACTCCCTGCAAGGCCTTTTTCAATAACACCTTCGCGCTGACTTCCACCATGTCGATTTACAAAATGGATGTCTTTGCAGGGAGGAACACCCCTTCAGGGACCGAACGCAGAGTCCGGTGGGTGCAGTGCGGTACAGTTTGTGCCCCGGTGGCTCTGAAGAATCACTCACTTGATCTTCATGTGAGACGCTCGCTCAGGGTGGGTTAGGAGCTGCACGTCAGCGGTGTGTTTGTGTTTGAAGAATACTCTATAGGGTTTCCAATCAGTGCCAGTATTCCCAACACAACTCTGATGTCAGCGCACCTGCTTATTGCCGTGGCATACCTGTGTCGTTTTAACTAGACAAGATGCACAATGGAAGCAGACAAGGCTCTTTCACAGGGGAGTTAATCTAATCTACTCCCACTCAACTTGGACATTCGCTGTCACTGACACGCCGGCGTCGTCTCCAATAAAGCGGGTGAAGGCAGAGCACGTCGACCGCGGCTCTGCAGGTAACTGGGGCTGGCACTCTGCTGGGCTTTCATGTTAACCCTCTCCGGGATCCTTCCGATCATTATACATGAGCATTCGTTCTCAATACTCCTCCTATCAGTTAGTTATGCCGTCTTCTCAACCAACCACGATGCCACCGGCGGGATGGCTTTCCAAAAAATATGTATAAACTCGTTGTTGCGTTGTAGTTTTGTCAGGTGCTTTGGGATTTAAAAAATCCACCATGAGGCAGATGTTAACACACCTTCTCTTTCTTCTCTCCTCTCTCGCTGTCTCTGGGTAGGTGTGTGTGTGTGTGTGTGTGTGTGTGTGTGTGTGTGTGTGTGAGAGTAAATGCATCATGTGCACACAGGTGACGAGTCAGTAATTCAAGTGCTCAGCAGCAGGTTATTTCCTCTGAACCGGGGCCCTTATTTAATGGTAATTGTAGCAATTAGCATGTGAATGAGGTAAGAATTGGATAATAGAACTAAGATAAATATTGATGTTAATTCACATTGGAGGAGTAGTGTGTGTGTGTGTGTGTGTGTGTGTGTGTGTGTGTGTGTGTGTGCGGGGGGGGGGGGTGTACAAGTTCCTGTAAATTTATCCTGAACTCTCATTTGCATGCATTAACGCGGGGGCAATTACGAGCTCAAAAAACATCAATGCTGCTGACGTTAAAAATAAATCAATTCGCAGGCGACTATATCGCATGAGGGGGAAAATGGACCGGGGGCCTTATGGAGGTGTTTTCAACTTTCCTCCCTCTGCCTTATTTACTTTGGTGTCTAAACCAGTAACCAGCTGCTGAGAAGGTTAAATGACATCCATCAACTGTCAGACAGCTGACCTGGGGATGAGGCTTTTCATTTTGACTTTGTAATAACTGCAGCTTCGCTCACAAAATGAGACGGATGACCTTGCGTGGTCCCCAAAGCTCTCTCACTGCAGGTATATAACAGGTGATGGGGCTGTGTGTCATTTTCTCCACGGAGACATGGTGGTAGTTCTCTTGTTGGAGGGGTAAGGAAGGAAGAGGTGCGTAGAGAGAGAGACAGAGAGAGAGAGAGAGAGACGGCGGCCTGTTTTTTGACGGCTGGTGGCTCGAAACGGAGAACTGACCCAGGATAGCTGATGCTAGGAGGTAGCCGGGGTCTTGGTGGGCTGCTGTGACTGAGCAGTTGCTCGGGTGGAAGTAAAAAACGCTCTCCCGGAAGGCGCCTGCCATCTGGACATCGGCCCATGTCTGCAAATCAGCAATGTGCAGCCGATGGGCCGTCTCTACCCCCCCTCGCACACGCTCGTACGACACATTACAATCGTACGCCCACTCGAACATATATACGCCAACATTCACATCAGCCACCCCCGTCCTCTTACTCCCCCCCCCCCCCTCTTCTTACCCCTGTCTGCTGTTTTTGAAAGAAAAATGCGAGAGAAGAAAAAAGCGAGGGAAAGAGTGCAGTGCCAGGGGCGGGCGGTGGAGAAAACCTCATTTCTTCCGGCGTGCTGCAGCGAGTGGGTTATTGAGGTGGCTGTAATTTGATAAGGAGAGGAAACTCAATGGACTGTGAGCAAGTCAGCAGTTTGAGGCCAGTCACATTTCTGATGTGATGTGGAGGTGGCGGTGGTGATAGTGGAAGGAGGGATGGAGGGGGGGGGAGTTAGAGAGGAAGTGAGGGAGACGGGGAGGGCAAGAAAAAAGGGATTGAGGAAGAGAGGAGAGTGGGGTTCCCTGACATCGGCGGCCTCTCCTCTCCTCCATGGGAACGGCGAAGAGAGGAGGAGCGCTTATCCCACTCAGGTCCGATTGTCTCTCGGACGGAGCCAGAGGCACATTCCCAGGCAGATGGCCCATATACATCGGTCTGATCACTTCTAATCTGGAGATCTCCCCACAGAGCCCCACCAAACCCCTTCCCCCTTCTATTTCAAACGCTCACGCCTTTATCCCCACCTTTCCCTCCGTGCTCTGAATTTCCACTCTGCTCGCAAAGTCACTTTTTGTTGTTGTGGCTGTTTCTCGCTCGCTAGATAAGAGACACAAGTGTGATCAGCGGAACCTTTGAAGTTCCCATAAATAATCGGGCAGCGTGGCCCACTCCGGAGCCCTCAGCTTCCAGTTCAGATCAAAGATTAGCCTCACGTCGGCCCCAGCCCTGGAATAAAGCACTTTATTGGATTCCAAAAGCTGGGCAAGCAGGCCCCTTTCTCTCTCACCGCGGGTCCCTCGTCAGACACAAGGCCCGAAGACTTTCACACGCAGCCTATCGAGCTGTTTGTACTCCCAGGATCCACAAGAAAGAGAAAACAAGAAAGCCTGAACAATGCTGACTTTTTAATCAACACCACGTTCAGAGGCAATCAGCAAGCACGGCCTGATGTCTGAGAAATCTCTTTGTGAAAAAAAAAAAAAATGGGACGGGGGGGGTGGGGTGGGGGGGGATTTTTGAAGTTACTGTTAAACAGGCTGTAAAATGCTCCCTCAGACCTGCGGGGCATTTGGATCTGGCGAGCCCATGCAGGCAGTCAGGGCTGTTCACACATGAGCAGGCTCTCTCATCTGGCTGAGGGCGAAGTCAATCTGGGGCCCGGTGTTTGAGAATGGCAGCCCACCATTCAAAAAGGTCGGCACTGGGCTTCTCTGGCTCGTGGTCACACATCCATCTGGGTGTGTTGTTGGACTACACTCCAGGTTAGAAAACTGGCCCGAGCTGATTCTCCAATGCCCGACTAAAATGAACGCCGCCAGCATTTAGATGTCTGAAGAACTAAAGGGTAGGCTGGTCTGTTGTTAGCTGGTTATAGGCAGGGCTCACTGAGCCCTTTGTGAGGGATGAAAAACGATGTCCCTCTGCATGCTAGACTGCTCTGAGGAAGAAATGGCTGATGAGGGTGGGGGGTTGAGCTCCTCCAAACCCCTCAGGAGAGCGGAATTATCTTCCTTTATGCACCTCCCACTCGCCACCTTCCAATAAGTCCTCCTGTACCACTCAACACCAAGAGTTAGTGTTAAGACTTTACAGGTCTGCAGGAGCATCAACAACACTGTGTAAAACATTAACAGGCCTGTTTAATATCCCCATCCTCTGTCGCTACAGCTCTCCCAACATTGCACATTTTTGACAATAGGTAATACTCAAATCTCTCTTCCAGAGCCTAAATCCCCATAAAAACACATCTCATCGTGGCAGCTGTATTCTCCGGGGATTTG
The DNA here is from genome assembly GCA_916701645.2 of Sebastolobus alascanus. Lineage (NCBI taxonomy): Eukaryota > Metazoa > Chordata > Actinopteri > Perciformes > Sebastidae > Sebastolobus > Sebastolobus alascanus. The sequence continues at coordinate 2,032,637 of CAKAOJ020000072.1, read as the reverse complement.
ATGTTCATGTCATGAAAAGCCATACTGCGCGAGCACACTGAAGCGCCCACGCACAGATTAGGCCGGTCATACCAGCTCTCTCTCAATTTTTACATTTTTGTCTTTATTTTTTTTTTTTCCCTTTGAATTATACTTGGTAAACAGCTGAGGATTGTACCAAGGGGAGGGATTTTACGAGCAGGAGAGAATGTAATGATCATAATAATAAAAAAAACAAACACCATCACTGTGCAAGAGGAAAATTGTTTCAACCTTTTTAGGTGGGTAGGTGCACAGTACAGAGGGAGGCTGACCGAGCCAAAGACGAGATGAAAAATAATTCTGTCAGCAGACACTTTCTCCCTCCATCACCCCATTGCACTCCTAATTGATAAATGATGTCCATTCATTTCATCAAGGTCAGCGTACAATTAAAACCTTCATGATTTATCAACCAATGAACAGAAACCAAAATCAGCAGGGATTGCAGGCAACAAACCTTGATGTTTGATGACTTGAACACACACACACACACACACACACACACACACACACACACACACAAACACACACACACACACACACTGTGGAGGAGTGTGACCTGAGCGGCTCACTGGGGATATCAAATAACTCTCAGTCCAGAGTGACACTCCGGCTCCTGCTGCTCCCAAGTGTGTGTGGACTCTAGAGGTGATGAGTTTTCAGACACACAGGATACATCTCTATCTGTATTTCAATATATGCTTATGTTTGTGTTTGCTCCTCACATCAGCAAGATGAGAAGAGATATTAGTTCCTTGATATATTACAAATCAAATCTTTGTTCTCTTTAGCAAATATATTTGCTAAGTTTCTGATAGCAAAATGTCTCTACAATGAATTCCATAAGCATTGCAAATTATTACTTTTTTTTCTCATTGTAAGGCTACTAAGATAAGGGTACTTTCACACAGAATTGCAAATATTACGCAGCGAAAAAGCAACAGAATTTTTTTGGTTGATTTTTCGGAGCTTTCGCACCGCAAATACAGGCATCAACCAGTCAAGTTGTGCGGAGCGGACACAGTCTATACATACACTATGGTGTACAACAATATGTAGGCTATGTATAACCAGTACGGCAAACTTTATTACTCCTTTCAACCTTGACAAAGCCAGCGCAGACCAGATCCTCCCCTTCCGGTCTTACCTTTCACAATAAAAGCCCTAGACATTTGCACTACGTAACTGTTTACCAGAGGCAAATTCACTCGGAGCATTTTGCTAAAAGGAAACTAAATTATTCTTACAGTAGTTTAGGCTGTACAACAGTTTAGCTCAGACAGACGCTGCTCTGGGTTAAAGGGTCGTGGTAGTTTGTTCCAACTTGGGGTCCGGGTCCGCCTTAGGGGGGTGCCAAAGACCACAGGGGGTGCACCAGGATTTGTCTGCTCTGAGGTTGTCAAAATTAGATTTGAACATGTACTGTACTAAAATCATAACAACACACTTTGGATAATTTAGACAAAAGTCTGTAGATAAAACTATTTTTTTTTTTTACTTAGTAGGCCACACACAGTGGCAGATAAAGATCAGGCTCCACTAATATTATTAGTATTAAACTATTTGTAGACTTAGATTCCAGTGGTGGCTGCATAGGATTGTTTCCGACTCGTGTGATCCAACATTTCAAATAACTCCAGAGCGTTGTGAAGTCCAAAAGACAAAAAAAATTTGCTCGGTGTATCCCTCGAGATGACGAGTTATATTCATTAAAGAAATTTGATTTAATAAAAAAAAGACTAACTCATTTAATACACTTTATTCAAATTGAGGATTTTGATCGAGGATTTGTAATATTTTTTTTGGAGTGATGACGTCAGAAAATACTGGGGAGGCTCAGCTTTTCTGGAGGGGGCTTCAAGGACAATTGGTTGGGAACCACTGCTCTACCTGCGCAAATCTATTTGAACCTTTTATTGAAAAAGTGTCGCAAATTTGCATCGCTGCCAGTATGAATAGTTTCGATGCGAAATATTCAAAGCCAGGCGAGTATTTCGCATTTTCGTGTCGTTTATTCGTCACGCCCTCGGTGTGTAAAGGCCTTTAGTCAGGCATTGTCTTCAGCACGTTTTCCCCTTTTTTCCACACAAGCGAGATAACCACCACGTCTTAATCTCAGAAATTAAAAGAAGCATATGTGCCTCATGATATGAGATAAAGCAGTACCATATCCGGTATGACACTAAATTAAACACACAGGCAGCTGTGAAATGGAGAACCATGCCAGGCCGGTACACTCATGTAATTGTGCTTTTCGGTGGATTCCCAGCTTCTGAATCTGCATTACCTTTGCATATGAATTAAAAAGGTCATTACAAAGTCTCCTTTTTGATGTCTGAGTGATAAATAATATATATAAGCTTTTGCAAGATATGCTCTTTCAAGTCCTATCAGCGGATCTTTTCTTAATATATGCGCTACATTACTGTGCATGCACACCCTTTGGTGCACATCCCCCCATGCATACTCTAGATGTATGTTAATGACTTTAATGGGCTGTTCTGTTTCCATTTAATCAGAATCTAAGTTCTGGGATACAGCTGCGTGCTCAGTGGTGTTGAGGCTTCGTGTTAAGGCCCAGCTGAACGCCGCCGCTGCCTGCTTGAAACCCCGCGCTGCCAGCTTCCCCGAGACCGTCCGAGCTTGATTGCACTCTGCGAGGGTGTGTGTGTGTAGGGGAGGAGGTGTCAGGTGTAGTTTAATGTTCTTAAGAGAGAAATCTCAGTGTGAGAGAATGAAATACGAGAGCCGCGCTTGATGTGTGGCGACTGCAGTCTTTCACCTCAGATGCTTCGGTGAAGACTTGATAACGGGGGCTCGCAGAGACTTCCTTCCTTCCTTCCATGAATACTGTGGGGCTGAAAAAAGAACAAAAGAGATTGCATTTGGCTGATTTCCTTATCAACTGTAATGAGTTGCCTCACATTTCAGCGTTTACTTCTGCTCTCCTCTCTTTCCCTTCCCCTGCCTCCTCTCTATCCTCCCTGTGGTGTTTCTTTGGCTTTCCCTCCCCACTCCCGAGCAGCCCATCTAACTGAACCCGATACTGAGATTTGTGCGGCTAATTCCCTGCACTCACACGGCCCAGTGTGGTGTCATAATTGGCACGCCATTGATTTATGTCTCCTCTTACAGCGCCCTGAATGGCTGATGAGTCGAGCTTCCTGTCATAATAGGCCTTGTCCAGGCCTCTTGCCGCTCGGCTGCTCACCACACTCCTTCCTGTCCTCCGCTATTTGTTGTGGCTGAAACTATGTTAATTTCCCTTTTACACGGGGACAACATGGGACAAGTGCTCATATTTTACCTTGTAGCTAATAACATTCTGTACATTCCCAATCATTAATGGGCTTTGAAACCGCATTGTTCAAACTCTGTCAGCCAGTAATCACATTGCAGTCGTTTCGTAATGCGATGCGAGACTATACTAGAGGTTAATGGCTTGAGCGTGTTGTTCATTTAAAAGTGAGACATAATCTCTATGAGGCCGACCCATGTTAGGGCCAGAGAGGGATTTTCAAGTGCGCTCCCTTTCTCGTTCGGGCTAACCAGCAGGGGACTGTGGCGCCTGCCGGGAGCTGGTCTCTCCCCGGGGACCGCTGTAATCTCGTTGTCTCACAGTAGGGGATGGAGAGAGGGGGTGGAGAAGAGGGCTGCAGCCCTGGGGAGTCCCAGACTCCACCGAGAGCACTTGCTCCATCTTCCCACCTTTTCTCTGCGCCGCCAAAATGCTAAAAGTAAGCAGTAAAGATGCTCTAGTCATCACAAGCGCTCCTATGCAAGCTCTGCCCTCATTGATTTGTCTGTTAGATGTGATGAGGAAGGTAAAGTAGTGTGCTTGATGAAGAAGTTGCTCTTGCTTTCTGGTAGTTGATAAACATATTTGTGACACGTTGTTATGGGTCTGTTTGACATTTCCCAACATAATACTAATAAACGGAATTTGTAAAGCACTTCTCTTAAAAGTGTTACAAAGGGTTTCACAACAAGAAAATAAAACAATAATAATACAATATAGATAAATAAATTGCAATGCAAAATAGAAAAATAATGGATGAATTCATGTAGACACGTTAAATAAACACTCGGGTTTAGCATTAGCTCATGCGTTAGCCGCGGCCGCCATGACTGCGGTTGTTGTACTTCTTTCTTCAGTCAGCTTGGTTCCCAATTGGCTATCATTCTTTCCCATGTGACTGCGTGCAGCCACGATGGACTTCCGAGCAGATCGGGGGATGTAAAAAACGCTCTTAACATATCTCACACCACAGGAATATCTAGGAAGATAATCTTTAGAATCATCAAAAAATCTGGGCTTTGCTGACGATTGTCGGGAGGGGGGAATCGGGCCCAAAATCGGCTCGACTCTCACGTAGCGTGTGCCCGGCATTAGTCGTTCCAGTGTTTGGGAGCCCGATCTGCTAGCTCTTAGTCACCGGTTGGGCTCTGAGAACGCTCAGAAGGCCATCAGCTGATGTAAAAGGACGGAGGGAAGTAGATCTTTCATATAACTAGGGACCAGGTTATTTAAAACCTTGAAGTTCAACAATACAATTTTAAAACCAATGCGAAAGTGAATTGGGAGCCAATGCAGGAAGGCTAGAATTGGAGTTAAATTATCTTGTTTTCTTGAACCAGTAATAATCCTAGTTGCAGCATTTCGGACCAATTGAAGGCGATGGAGGGAAGCCTGGTTGATACTTGTGTACAGAGCATTACAGTAATCAACAGGAGAAAAAAATGAAAACATGGAAAACCCTGTGTAAATCTTCCAATAATAAGAAGGATCTGATTTATGGAAATTAACTTGAGTTGAAAGGATCATGACTTCTTTATTTGGTCATCAAAACAGAGGCTAGAATCAAATCAAACATGACCTCCTTGTAACAGACTCTACACACACTTGCACATCAACAAACAAAAGAACCCACATTAAGGCTCTGTGCATTGACAGATTTATGAAAAATGTATTTAAAGCTGTAAGCTATGTGGATGGGGATGGTAAGAATGGCACAATATTATATTCTGCCTTGATGTTATTTTTTTTCCTCCATGCTTGCATTTCATTAAAGTTTCAGTTGGCTGGCTTTGAGAAATCAGATACCATCACAAAGGCGGTAGATGCATTGAAATCCGACTGAGGAGGACGGGGCGGTGCAAGCGATGGAGCCGAGTCGAGGCCCGGCCCGGGTTAGGAGTGCTGGGCTGGAGAGCGAGCAGAGCTGAGATCAGTGGAGGGCTTCAGCCCCGGGCGTGGCCCTGCCACGTCAAACTCCCCACGTTCGCGGAGCTGCCGATCGGACAGGCGGGGCTCAGCCCAGATGAGCTGTCAGGCAGGAGTCAGGGCATCCATGGGAGGCTGTGTGAGAACGGCAGCACGTGGCCAGGAAGGGGAGAAAACAGCGAGGAAGGAGAGGGGGAAGGAAGGAGTGGCAGGGAGGCAGGCAGAAAAACCCCAGACCTTGTGTTTCTAAAGCCCAGCTCATACATTGCTAATGCCTGGAGTAATATGGCTTCATTCATAATGGATAAACCCTTGGCCTCTGCTTGCAAAGTATATCATGTGCACTATAAAGAGGTTAAAGATTGGGTTGTGTTTGCCAGGAATGTGGCGACCACTTCTGGCCCGTGCATTAGCGCGTGCTATTGTTGTGAACGTGGGATGCAGGGAGGGGCCCCTGCATTACAGGCCTGGAGGGGGTCCTGGTATTCAGACAGTCAGAGGTAACATAGTTGTTGATTTCTCACTGCGTTTTGAGAATCGAGTCAGTTCTCGCCTGTCATGGTCTGTTTCTAGCTTGGCTTTTAGTTTTTTATGTTACTTATGGCTGCCATAACATTAGTGTAAATGAGCCAGAGGGGTATACGACGCTGGGTCGGCCTTTTTATTTCATCACACCCCGATGACAGTATCGCAGGGTTTGCATTGTGTTGTGCAGCAAGACAGGGAGGCCGCGTGGCTGTCAGCAGCACATGCCGGCGATCAGTCAGCGCTGCTGGGTGGTACTCTGCAGCCCGCCATCTGCCGCTTCCAAAAGGGGTAGCTTTTAACCTCCGCTTAATTGACGTCTGAGAACACACGCAATTAAAAATACAGTAGATGCAATTTAGGGAAAGTTTAACCTCTCGGCATCACGAGCGCTGCGCCGCCAGGCGATAGCTGGGCCGAGCGCGGTGCGGCGCAGAGAGGAGGTGGACTGCTTTTTGAAGATAGAGCGTCTTCTTTCTGTCCCCGCGTTTCTCTTTTACCTAGGTGACTGTGCACATAAATCAGCCCTCCTGTTTGGCCCCATTACCGAGCACTTCCTCCGCCACCATCCGGCCTCCTCCTCCTCTGCTCCGCTGCCTAAACAATGCATGAACCTCTCAAAGGGCAAAATGCTGTACCACTTAGCAAATGCATATTTTATAGTGTGTAAAACTATGTGCAGCCTGGCCCCCTTTTCGCTCCTCCTCCTCCTCCGCCGCCGCCCCCTCGTGCTGCTGGAGGATGCGTTGTTGGCTCTCCTACAGGGTCAGGGATCACCACAAGTCCTCCGCCACATAACGTCTGGCGCTTCTTTTAAGTAGCATTCCAATTGGTTCTTTTGATAAGGCGTAGTGCTTTGGCGCATTGAATGTGTGTGTAATTTAATTTCATCTAATCCCATCAAGCCCTTGATGCCCCTAGTCAGATTACATGCAGTACAGTGGAGTCCAGACTGTAAAGAGTCCAATAAAAAGCTGAGAGAACTTATGAGAATCATGTATCACAGATATGTGGTCGTGGCTTCATTTACGCCCACGAGCTCATGTTCTGTGGTCCCATAATTCTGGAGCAATCATCCAGAAGGCTCCTTAATGCTCCGCGTTTCAGTCGGGGATCACTGAGCATCCTCCCTAGGTCAGTGGTCTTTGGCTTAATGATCTTATTACGGCGCCGCGGCTTTAGATGTCTGTTTGCGAGCGATTGAGACGCAACATGATCTCTCGTCCTTTTCACACCTCGGTTTTGTTGCTCCCCTCTACAGTCTCCACCCTCCCCGCCCGCCTCGCAACCACTCTTTTACTCATGTCACATGGTCGCGAGTGTGTGCGCGGAATTCACTAAGAAACTTTCTGCCTTTCTGCAACTTACCCACATACCTCACCTTTTTGGCCTCTATTTCCGCCTTCCCTCCCTCACCCCATCCCATCTCTCCAATTCCCCCCTCCCCCCCCTCCCCCCTTTTCTCTGTTTTTTTCTACCCATCTCTTTCTTTCAATTTCTCTCTCTCTCTCTCTCTCTCTCTCCGCTGATCGATATTTGGGGCTGAATTGGCTGAAAGGGGAAAAGAGGCCTGTAAAATTGAGGAGACAGGCTGTTGGAGGGGAGCCAGCCTATCTCCCTGGCTTGTTTATGCTTCAGGAATGATTCCCAATACCAGATAACCTGCAGAAAAGTCAGCATGTGTCTGTCTTGAGGGATGGCCATGGATCCGCCAATTTCTAATTATCGGCCAGCCGACCACTTATCTGAAGAGTATTTATTGTTATTAAAAATGTTAATTGCATTCCAAATGAGACTGCTTTTCATGTTCGGTTTATGTAATACTAATGAGCAAATAGGTTTTTATAGCAAGTTGAACATTAAAAGTAAGATAGAGGAGGCCGTTTGGGTCGGGTGCTGGAATGTTCTGTCCGTTTTTTGCACTGTGTGTGTGTGTGTGTGTGTGCTCAAAGGGGCCCCTTGGGGAGTTTGTCTTTCTCTATTTGTGTTTGTCAGGGGATTTTTTTGAGGCAAACACACACTTCATCACTTTGACATTGATTAAAAATACATGGCCCTATTCTCGGGGACAGTCAGTGCACAAATCAGCACAGTGTTCAGTTCAGCACTCGTCGTCCAGAGCTCTCCGGCCCCTGCTCCTCCGCTCTTAGCATCCAGGCCTTTGCTCGTTTTAATTGCGGTGCTGCTCTGGGCAGCGTAACGGCAGCTCATAGGGGCTGCGGGCGCACATCCATCCGTCACCGCGCTCCGCCACGCTCCAGCGCTCGCGCTCACACACACACACACACACACCGTGCAATCAAGTTTAAGGCTCAGTGTGATCATTGTTTTAAGAGCAGTCGGAGAAACCTGCCCGCCGTGATCATCCTTTCCGTTGCGTCTTCTCACCTAAGACACCTGTGTGTTGCTTTGCCTCTTTGTTGCTCTGGCTCGTCTCTCTCTGTCCCTACCTCCACTTTGTCCCCTCCTCTATCCACATTCCTCTCTCCGATCAGTCCCCGAGTGCCTCTCTTGTTTCCTTTGGCTCATCTGTTAAGTGGGAGATAAACCTCAGTTAGCTTGTGTGGAAGTCTCTTCAGTGGGGACAATGTTATCTGAGATGCGGCAGTACTCCGAGAAGCACCGAAAGGTATATGCTTCGGTGTGTGTGCGCGTACGCTCTCAGGTGTGTGGTGCCCTCGCGGTTTGTTCACTGTTGTGGTTATGGGACCGAGTGTGCCCACTTCCTCCCTCAGCTAATGCAGCCCCTTTCCCACTCGTCCCACCGCCCTCCACTCTCGGAGCGTCTGGTGTGGTCATCCGTGCCTAATGGGCTTACGTCGGGGCCCCGTTTTCCAGCTTTGCCAGCAGAATTGTTGCTCCATCAGTTGGTGCGGGGGGCCATTCTGCTGTGAAAGCTTGGTGGTGGTAACCCAGGCAGGGCAATTAGAGGGTATACGGAGGGGGTAACACATCCACTTCTCCCCCCTGCTCCTCATCACGGCGCTGGGTGGTAGCGCTGCCGATCGATGGCTGGACCTGGAGGTGGAGTGGGGTTGCTGATTAGGGAGGGATCGGTTAGAGAGCCCCGGAGAAGCCACAGCCACTTCTCCCTGTTCCTTTTCCTTCTGTCGTCCTCACTTCGCTATCTCCACCTCAAACGTTCTTGCCCCCATTTGAAAGCACAGTGTGTGTGTTCCTGTGTGTGTGTGTGTGTGTGTGTGTGTGTGTGTGTGTGTGTGTGTGTGTGTGTGTGTGTGTGTGTGCACGTGTGCACGTGTGCACGTGCGCTACCTTTACCCTGACATCAGTGTGACATGGCACTTAATGGACTCTGCCATGTGAAACAAGCACCCTCGGTTAATTACCTTGCCAAGGCCCTGGCCTTTCTGGAGCAGTTCATTCCCACTTGGGCAGGGACTGCTCCTGCGTGTGTGTGTGTGTGTGTGTGTGTGTGTGAGAGACAGTGTGTGTGTGAATGCACGTGTGAGCGCACGAGCTCCCCATTGTTACTCTAATCCTCTGAAGTTGAATCAGATTCGGGCTCTTCCCTCTAAAAACAAGTGTTTTGTTGTCGCTTTTTGCACAAATGCAGCAGGCTGAGGCTAGAGGCGAAGAAGCGCTAACAAAGAGCCGAAGATACAGTAAAGCTGGAGGCTATTCTGGGAGTGGAGGGCTGCAGCGGTACACTTCCTGAATAAGCTCGCCTCCCCGGCTTCATTCATGTGTCGATTAGCATTGAGTCCTCTCTGTAAAACCTCACATTTGAATGGAACTGACAAGCACTTTGTCAACAGTTGCGCAAATGTCCCCTTTCCAAATCTATCTACGTACTTGAATGAGTTTTTGGCGAAGAGCTCCTTGAAATGTTGAGTCCACGTTTGTCTTAATATGCTCAGTATTTTACACAAATACGTTGTTCTTTTTCTTTAATCTATGTGCATATGTTGTAGCGCTCCGGGGCGGAGCGACTTGTGCTTTTTGTTACTTTCTCTCCCTCTCTTCAGTCGGTCCTGCTGACAATGCAAACAAATGTGTGTGAGATGCTGGGCAACACTCTCAGGTTGATTGCCCAATCGCTCTGCTCTAAAACAGGTGGTGTGGAATAAAATATTTAATAGCATTCTCTGAATCGACTCAACTCCAGTCCATATGTCGCTGAAGTAAACACATCCCACAATTTCATGTAGCTGTACACCTACTGCACACCACCTCTTCATGTATAGTAATATGTGAATTCATGAAAACTAAGTCAACAGTGGCCAACTCATTTTTTGATGTGTTCAGCTGTTTGCAGCTTGTCAACACAAACACAAAGGCTTTGAAGGCTTACTAGCAGAGCTAGGTCGACTACTTTTATTACTAATTATCTGCTACGTGTGAAAAAAAAACAACTGGTGCATCCGCAGGTGTGTAATAAGCTTAATGTTTAAGACCACAAATGGAAATGGAATTATCTGCAGTTAGAATTAACTCCTGCCTCTCATTTGTCTCCCTCCTCCTCTTCGGCCGTCTCGCTCTGCCTCCTTCTCTATTGTTAGAGTTAAAGTGAAAATTAGTAATGAAGGCCAAGTGAACAATGGCTGTCTCTTTCTGACATTGAAACGCAGTCTACGCAGTCAGTCCAATGTTTTTTCAAACAGTTGTAGACTCATCATCCCACTAATGCTACAGATAACAGAATAGACAATATACTATACTCGAATAAATACATAATAGTATCCAATGATAATAAACTATATTCTTATATGGGACCTTTCACAGAAGAAATACAGTTAAAAATGCTTTACATGCTGGGTATGCTTTAGGGCGTGGCTTTCTTGTGATTGACAGGTCACTACCACGGCGTTGTCCGGTCTGGGAGTTGTCCGTGTCCGTCTTACAACTTTAACCCTTTCACAGTGTGTTTTCAGTTCATGAATTGTAACATTTTAACTGAAATGTCTTATTCAGCGTTCAGTTGTACTTAGCTCCACCCTCCCGTGTCACTTGTGGTTGCAAACAAAAAAAAAGACGGCGAACTCGAGGCTTCAAAACAGCAGTCCACAAACCAGTGGCTGACGTCATCCGTCAACTTCTTATATGCAGTCGATGCTCCACACACACCTCCCTTGTCGCTAAACATTGCAGATTGATTGATGGATGGATGTCATGATATTATTGGTTGAAATTGATTGGTTAGCTTACGTAGGCACAAGTCATATTTTGTTTTACAGGAAGAAAAGATGATTGGATTTTGATATAACAAATACAAAGAAATTGATTTTTTTCAAATTTTATTTACATATATTGTTAAATAGATGCACAATATGACCAGGGATGTGATCTAATAGGGTTAAAAATGTATATATATTTTTGCATTTCATCTCAACTTGAAGAGAAGATTATTTAGTTAAGAGAGAGCCAAATTCAAAAATCACATATATCTAAGAGGAAGAAGAGGATAGTTTATTATTAATAATAATAATTATAATAATAATAATACACATGGTAAATTCTTACTACTCATTTCCAAAGTATAGTGTTAAAAACTCCTCCACCTACTGCGACATCAGATTGTAAATTATACAAAGACTATTATTGATATTTTTGCATGCCCGCATTTGCATGTGCACTTTTGAACGATGGGCATTGAGTTAGTTCTGACTTCCAGTGTTCTGTCGACTTCCCGCTTTGTGTGCAACAAAACAAATTTAGTAAGTGCTGACAAACTGTACCATCAGACCTTGTAGTCCCACTTCTTGTCACCGGGATGTTTGATATTGGGCCTCAGAGTGATAGCGCCCCGTCCCTGGTCTCCGATGTTTTAGTGAGGCTGCCCTGTGTTTATCTCTGAATTACAGGTTGGGCCTCTAAATACAGTTTATATGCTGCTGTCATCCGCTTGCTGAGATTTCTGAGAAGTGGCAATTTTCAGCTGAAATCAAAAAGAAGTATCGATTGCGCGGATGGAAAGTTCAACTCCCAGAATGAAGTCTGGGTGTGATTTGAAGGCTTGGAACTGAACTAAGGCACTTTGATCAGGAAATCTGAGGAGGCAACAATTGTGACATGGTTGTCTTCACTGTAGATGAAAGGAGAGTAGAGGTAGTTTTTTTTCATCCTCTCTGTCTGTCTCCATCGTGCATTTTACAGTAAACAGCCTCTGACAGAGCCTCCATCTCTCTTTGAAAAGCAAGTTATCCAGGATTCAATCAAACTTGAATTTTGAAAAAAAAGACGCATCTTTTAATTAGTTCATTGTTCTTCACTGTTCAGTCGAGATTAAATTTCATAGACACAGACAGCAGCTTTCATGTTTCATGTGATGGAGTCTCTTTGAATGTGCCTTCTTTATTACGCATAAACCTCACTATGGAGTCCAATGTGTTGCCAGCCCAAAGTTAGCAGACCTCTGCCTCTCCCGGGTTGTTCTGTTCATCTGTTCGGCTGATTATACAGCATGGACTGCCAAAGCAGAGTGAGGCCTGGCTTTACCTCTGTCATTACCATAGTGTGGATATACACTACATCAGCTCTCTTTCAAACTTCCAGGCTGGTGGCAGGCAGGAGACTTTGGCTGCTGGGCACCGCTGCACGGGGCGTCAACCGCCCTCATTAATGATGCAGGAGACACTACCTCTTCTCTTGCCAAGACAGACAGAGGGAGAGGAGAAGGGTCCCTGAACTGAACAGCCCCATGGGTTAGCCTCTAACAATGCCCCCCCTTTGCACGCCCAACCTGGCTGCAGACTCAGTCCAACTCCCCGTCTACCTCCTCCTGTCCGTCTCCGACCGCAGCCAGGTTGAAACTGAGCCGGTCCCACAGCAGCAAAGGGGGGGAGGCAGGAGAGGGGGGGGGGAAAGGGAAGGAGGTAGAGTGACAGATAGCGGTTAAGGATGCTGACCGGAGCCTCAACCGCACTTTACCGACCAGAGAGATAAGCGACATCCTGCTGGATTGGCGCTCGAGAGGGAAGTTGGGTTTTTTAGCTCTTCCTTTCTGCACCGCCATTCTTCTCTCTTTTTTTTTTACGCATCATATAGTCTGCAGGATAACTTGTGCATGTATTTTAATGCAGTTTGTCCACCTGGTGCAGACACATTTACAAGAGCTTAATCCGGGGGAAAAGGTGCCATTTTTGATTAACGCACAAAAAAGTTTCTCGTATTTTTCTGCCACAACCGCCCTCTGGCCTTCTTTTATCAAAGCGGCTGAATGTACCAATTTGTTGCTCTGCGTTGATTAGATAGACGCTGTTATTCCGAGGATGTCATATTTTTATATCTTATGCAACCATATGTAACACAGCCCCAGACACTAAATACCTGTAAGGCTCTCTGGCTGCTGAGAGGACTTGAACTCGCAGCATTCGTGTTCCTTCGACAACAGATAATGCAGACACTTTTTTTTGCTGCTTTCAGGAAACTGATCTGCAGTCCCAACTGAACTCGCAAGTCTTTTAAATTGCTCTAATATTGTGCAATTAAAGGGCTGCGGTTTGTGAAAATGTAAGCAGAGACCAATTTAAAATCTCACCCACCATGAGGCTGCTTTGTGGTGGATGTAAGGGAAGAGGTGCGGTGCGTCCCACCCACATCGCCGTAATTATTGGGCTGAAAACGATAACCCACTTTGGTCGAGTTTTGTTGCACTCAGCACAAACTCCGCAGTGGTTTGTAAGACACATACAGACATGATTGAAAGGTGTTCTAACCGTAGGTGATGGTGTCTTGCCATGCAAACTATCCCTCTTTCTCTTCATCTCTTCCCCACCCACTCCAAGCAAAGTGGCATTTCCATTTTAAGATTGCCTCCCAAGCCCCTTTGTGAATAGAATCGAATTACGCTGAAAAGCACCAATTGATTCTTTCTGAGCACAATAGTTTTCATCATTTAAGCCAATCCCAGCAGGTTTCCCTCTTCTTGAAGTACCTATTGAATCCGGTCCAAGAAGTCATTGTGGCCATTTCTTTGTTTCAAAATGGGTAAATGGGTGAATGGGTTCTGGGATCAAGAAACACAGCTCTGGGGAACCGTGTCAGAGGGGCCCGATGTGAGATGTAGATGGGATGGAGGGGGTCAAGAGTTCAGCCGGTACATGCTCGAGGTCTAGGGTATGCATTTCACCGCTTTAACACACCGATGGTCTTGTCACAGAGTCTACCTGGGACCCAAGGGCCCTTTTTAATGGAGGCATTGAGGACTGGATTCCTGCTCATTATGAGTGCTAATTTGCCACGAGGACGGTGCATCAGAAAGCACAGGTTCAGGCTCAAAGCGAAGGCGGCAGAGGCTTTTTTTCATGCACGGCACATTTTCAGTTGGAGGAGAAAGAAAGAGAAGCGAGGTTATCCTGGAGGTGTTTGATAGATGAGCACCCACCATCCAGCTCTTTGCAGCCACCCACACCCAGGCCACCCTATCCCCACCCACCCCGAGCTTCTGATTACCCTTTGAGGGCACTGTAATGCAGCCTTCATGGTCATAATCTCGCTGCATACACAGCACAGCGAAGCGGGGCACGAGGCCCCGCCCCAATCTCCCCATCCCAAGAGTGATGAAAGGCAGAGCAGGTGAGGAGTTCACATCTGCGCCCAGGCTTTTAATCAACTTTCCTGCAGACATGCAGTAATGTAAAACAGAGGATGAGAGGCCAATCCCGTCTCTGACACTATAACAACACCCCCCCAGCTGCCTTATCACCGACTAAGTGAGGACGGGGAGCAAAAGGGGGAACATCGCTTTCCGAATCCCACTCCGCGGCTACTGACATCAGTTGCCAAGTTTACAGGCGCTGGGAGGGGAGGGGGGGCAGAAAGCCTCTGGACCAGACTCCGGCTTTGTCACTCTGCGCTTTGACGAGCTACCTGCGCTGACGGACAAAGAGAACAGGGGCACTCTGGGTAGTCCACAAAGGGTTTGAGCTGGATGTGACCGCAGGAGCTATCGCAAGTGATGTTCAGCCAGCAACACATGGACGAGATCCATGTGCACTGTCACACACCGGCACTGGTGTTGTATATCAGTGAGACACTCCTGGAGGGATGCCAGTCTAATGAGCTGGAAGCAAGGGTTTTTTATTTTTTTATTTAACTTTCCTCCCCTCGTCAGCAGTGCACTTAGAGACAGAAGAAGGAATCCTACATGCTCTTTAAGGCTTCGCTTTTAAACCATTTATGAGACGGGGAGTGAGGAGGCCTTTTTGTTGCATTAAAATGTGTGAAATGTGGATCATTGCGAAATGTCACTGACAGTCATGGTCACGTCCCCCCACTTGCTTATGAGCACAGACCTGAATTTTATCCCTTTTTCTAAAGGCAACTTCCTCTGGCTGCAACCGAGGAAACCGTTAAGCGTGAGAAACAGAACAGTGAGAGTTTTCTGTGTGTGTGAAGAGCGGCAGCTCTGCTATGTGTGCTTATGTGGGATGTTTTATTAAAGGTGTCTGTCTATTGTGTTTTAAAATGGAGCTTGGTTGACCTCCACCGCACGACCAAGCACTGTTGAAATATTTACCATCCGCAAAAATTGTCACTTTGCCCGACGTCCCCCGATCAGTCATCTGGCCTGTGTGACCCTCGATTACTTCCACCCCCTGCCTCCCTGTCAGGCCGACATGATCAGGCCCTGGTGGCTGCTTTTGTCCTTTTCCCCCCGTAATGTAGTATTTCATGCTTTCTTGCCCAATCTGCTCGATCAGCAGTATTCCCTCTGTCCCTCTGCACTTCCCCCTAGTTCACCCTGTCCATTTCCTCCCTCCATTGGTTTGACATACACGGTGTAAAGCAGAGAACTTGCTTTTTCGCCGAGGTGGATTCAGTGCAAGTTTAGATCATGATGCGCTTATTGACTTTCTTTCTCCTCCCGTCTTTGAAGCTTGTCTCAGAATAATGGGGAATAAAGAGAAATGTCAGAATGACCAGAAAACGATATTATACTCCATCCTCCTGTTCTTATCTAATTAAATTCATTCCTGATGTTATCTCAGCGCCGATGGATCGTAACTCCTTCAATGTTGACGGATACTTAACTGTCACAAAGTAATTATAAAATAGTTATTCCCCGCAAAAAAATGATGAATTAAAGTTTTACTAAAACAGTCAAGAGTAAAAGTTAATATGTAACACGAGGTTCCTGAATGAGATCAGATATAATCCTTCTGCTCTTTCCCTCCATCGTTGGATAAACAGAGACAATCTCCAAGCTCTCTTTATTTATATCCTTAAGACCAAACCCAAACCTTGACTGTATATTTTTCTTTTGAAGATCCCTTCCACGGATTAAGGTGCTCCTAATTGACTCAGTTTTCCCGTCCAGTCCGAGTTTGAAAAGTAAAGTGTGGGTTGCGAGGATTTTTCTGGCATTAAGTCGTCATGGAAGGGGCACGCGGGCCCGGTGTATTTACTGCCGGAGCCCGCGTTTATCCGACCTGATGCCTCTAATGCAGGTATTAATCTCCACAATGCGTTCTCCCTCCAATATGGGTCGTGTCATCTCTGGTTAGTGGAGTCTCCTGATGAAATTGTCCAAAACTCCACCGATCAATCAGCCTTGCCGAGGGATTGATTTTCTTTCATCTTTCTCGTCTTCTCTTTCTCTTCCTGCCCCTCTTGATGCCGAGGCCTCTGATGTTTCTCAATGTAAGACGAATGTCGCGCAGAGGGTAAAAGAATGCCGTTCTTTGACCCACACCTACAAAACATCTGTTTTTTTTTTTCATTCTCTCCCCGTTCAAATCCTCTCTTCTTTTCAGACTTTAGTAAACTAAGCACCTCTCTCATCTAGATGCTCCCACTCGATCTACATTAGTAGCTCTAACTGGTGAAAAACATTCCTCCAAACGGTAGCAAAGTCCTTTCATTTCTTCTCTTTCTCCGGCTTAAATATGCATTGTAGGAGTAGTGAAAAGGCTACAAGGCAGGCAGGTCTGTCCCCAGTTTTCCTCTTCAGCTTGGGACGGCACAGCACGGCAGATCAACACCACCCCCCACCACCACCACCACCAACCCCCACCCCCATTTATATGGGCCTCACGACTTTCCCCATAATGAAATATTCACAGGTCACTGGTTCCCTGAGAAATGATGGGGGTCAGTCAATTGCTTTTCAGCGAGTAATTTTCTCCCCCTTCAGACGGCCCTGCTTGTCGTGTTGACAGTCATTAGCGCAGGAGGAAGGCTGGATCGAAGCGCAAGTGTGACACTTGTCAGACAGTAGCAGTCTTTAGCTCCTCTGCCTCTCTTTTATTTCCCGCCACCTTTTCTTCTTCATTTTTTATCTCGCTTTTACGCTCCTTTTTTGTGCACCCTGCTGCTTGTCGGCTGGATAAATCATGCAACTGCAAATTTTTTTTTCATTTTCCTTCCAGCCTCTATTTTTTCCCTTTCTTTTTTTGTCATGCCGGTTAATTCCATACAGAAAATTTCCTTCATGTTACTATGTAGAAATTAGCAGCCTACCGCTCTTCTAAGTGCCCCTTTTTTGTGTAATGATTCACTTTGAAACAAGGCCATCAAAAGCCAATCAAAAGAGACACTTCAGATTTGGTGATTGGTGATTAGACCTCTGGAAATCCCAGGGAAAGTTTAGCCAAGGCTCTTTTTTCTTTATGACTCGGCCTGACCTTTAAAGATATTACCGTTTGACATGATGAATGGTGCACAGAGGAGACAGAGACTTTTCCTATTAACCAGCAGCAGTGGAGGGAGATCACTTTCTTTCCTTAATCCCCCCCCCCCCCCCACCACCACCACCACCACCACCTCCCTGTCCTTAAAGGGGGAAACGGAGAAAGAGAGTCACGTCAAGCGGTGACATAGTGTTAAAAATGATGCGGGGGGGCTTTTGAGTGGGGGTCTTCGCTGGTAAAGGCACCACAGATGGCTAGGCTGACCCCGAGGAAAACTCCAATTAGCTTACAGTAATGGCTGAGCCCGGCGCCGTGTGTCCACAGGCAGCCACAGCGCCGACCCTTAGGCCTCACGTTCCCTCTATCTGCCACGGTGTGATGGAAAGCTGCAGAGCAACCATGGCAATCTGTTTCCATTGTGTCAGCTGCCACATAGCAGCACTGTATTCACACACACACACAGACACGCAGACACACATGCATGTCTGTGTACTCAGGTTACACCGATACATGCAGCTGATTTTGGCCTTTAAATAACCACTGGGTGTCACTAGGCAGACTCGTCTGATATGATGCAGGCTTGTTGTATTTGGAACAAAACTTATTAATAAGGGCCCAGATTATTAACTCTGCCGAGGAGCGTTTTTGGTCCAATTTGGTGGTTGTTCTGGTTGTTAGCCAGCTGGATAAAGTATCCCAAAAACCAGTGAAATTTGGTGAAAGTTAGGACATGGGTGACAAACTTAAGTGATTAGTTGTTGGTGTGGATCCAGGATTTTTAAATGATTTCTCAACTTTGCAAAAAAAAAAAAAAATCACTATTTGCTCATGAACTACACTTATTTGGATTGCAAGCAAGTGGCAAATGTATCATATAATTGTCTGTCACTGTGTGTATTTTGAACTAGATGCGGATTGACAAACACATTTAGAGGATTGTGCAGCCCTGGCGAGGTATGAATGCTTTTTCGAGGTGCTTGTGATTGGACAAAAGCTTGTGTTTCATATTGAATTAAATAAGTGCCCTCGTCGTTAATGGATACTTGACAAGAGTGGCCCTTCTACGGCTGCAGGTTGTAACTAGCAGTATACAAACAGCACTGCAACATTACTGTTTTAGTATTGCCATCTGGTAATGTGGCCTACGTATCATTTTCTTTTTATTTCTACATTTGACTCTGAACATCCATGATAAAACCCTGAAACACAGTTGCATTTATTAATAATTTTTTCTTGTGCTCTCCACCAGTTCAACCGTTCATTTTGGGTCCATTCATAATATATATGATTATAAAACTAAGCATTTAGATTAAATTAGTGGTTTGCTGTAAAAAGCTCCAATCCTTCCTTAACAGTTTCTATTATTCTTCTCTGGTTTCATCTCTTTCACTGTCTTAAAAACATTTGATAATCCTGTCACACCAAGTGTTATAAACTGACACGTGCACATAGGTGCAAACACGCAGACCAACTCATGCACAGCCATTTATTAGGGGTGTAAGAAAATATTGATACACATGAGTATTGTGACATTATGTTTTGTGATACTGTATGGATTCTCTAAAACACGGTATCGATTTTTAATGAACCTCTAAAGAATCCAACGGCTATTATTCTGGCTTTCAGAGGTTGTAGCGGGCTCAATTTTACAGCTAGAGTGAAGGTACTGACATCATATGAAACTAGAAAACATAAGGCATCAACTATGTCATACTAGCTTGTTGCAAAGGAGGCTAAATAACGCTCCAAAGTTACGCTAAATTTAGGCGAGGAAAATTGTCATTGTCATTGTCATTTTTCAAAGGGGTCCCTTGACCTCTGACCCCAAGATATGAGAATGAAAATGGGTTCTATGGGTACCCACGAGTCTCCCCTTTACAGGCATGTCCACTTTATGATAATCACATGCAGTTTTGGGCAAAAAACATGCAGTTTTTTGCATACAGTAGAAATGTGCTATTTTTGCTTATTCTAAAATGGTGTATTTCTGGTGTGTTTTCAGATAGTTTTCCTAAAATTAGATTTTAAAAAATTGCAATATATCGCCTTGCTTATCGCAATATATTGCAATATATTGAATTGTTACCCCAGTATCATGATACATATCGTATTTCCAGATTCCTGCCAATGCACAACCCTACCATTTATTACTAGTCCATCATCAGGACCAGACATCATTAGTGGTTCGCAGAAAGACAGCAGAAATAAAATATCTTAGTCACTTTCACTTCATTTCCTTCTCTTGAGTTGCACGTCATGTAATTTCACTATTTTGCATTATCTTTCATGCTGCTACAGAATTCACAGAAGCCCTTTTTGTGTCTTTGACAGCATTATTTCCTTTTGCAAACGGCTCATTTTCTGATTTTCTTAAAAGTCTCAAATCCTTCATTAGGTGCCTGAATAAGAAAGAATGCAGCAGCCTCTTTTTTCGATAATGTAAATCAATGTTTGTAATCCCCGTAGTCTTTGGAACAAATTCCTCACTCGGTCCTCAACTGTAGTAATTTCCCTCAGAATAAAAAAACATGACAACTTTATTTATATATTTGTTTGGTTGCTTGTTTATTCATTCATTACTTTTTCCCTTTAATTCAACGAGTGTTTGCTGAGTATGCAACCTCCTTTCTCAGGCATCGCCCTGCAGAGCTCTCACACAGCATGTTAACTCTCAGTCTCAGTTTTCTGCTGATGGCAACCGAGCAGCTCAGTTAGGGGATAAGTGCTTTGCTGAAGGGCACGTAGGTTGGAGATGGTAACTTAGAGGAACGTTAATTTACCTGCCAACACTTCACGCTTGCAGCCAGTGTGAGGAATTATGTTCGGCAGAAGAAATTCCAGGTTTCTGCTACCGCTGATAACAAATGTATCCCTCTCAGTGAAAACTAGATTTTACACAGTTAATGAAATGTATTGGAATGAGTTGTAATATGAAGCATATATCAATTCAAATTGTGTATTCATCATAATAATATAGGTCTAAATTAAAGGATTAGGCTGGTGTTATTCTATATTTCCTTTATCGTCTACAAAATCCATGAAAAGACCAAAGCCATAAATGTGTTAGCTCATCTAGTACGTCCCTACCCTGTCTGTGGCACTAAGCCCAGAAGACATTCATCTTTAAAGACGGCGCACAAATATATAGTTTAATTTTTTAAAAAGGTTCAGTAATTTCCTAAAACAGCTGGCTACTGTTTAGGAGACGCTACTCAAACAGGAGAAAATAGTGTATTTCCTGGGGACTATTTTCAGCGGTGGATTAATCTACATGTGATTATTTGTAGTAGCAGGATGGTGTATGTGGGATTGAGTCAAAATAAACAACAGTGTGTGTGTTTATGGGGATGAAAGAACATGTCTTACTTGTTAGTACGATCAATTCATTTTTGGTTTTGGTCTTTTCATCGGATTTGCTGACTATAAGAGAGATATAGAATATCAACAGCTTTATCCTTTAAAGGTACAGTGTGTAGGATTTGGCAGCATCTAGTGGTGTGGTTGCATATTGCAACCAACTGAGTACCCGTCCGCTCACTCCTCCCTTTCCAATACTGCGGTAACGTGAGCCGCTAAGTGCAAAACTGTGGTAACACAGTTCGCCTCGCTCAGAGGCCATCCATACCATAATAACACGACTTTAGGAGCAACACATTCTAACTCCCAGCTCGTCAAATACCGCCGCTTCGTCAGTGCCCCTCTGCATCGGAAACTGAAGCACGGGGTACCCCTCTTGCATTACTTTTGGACGGACCAGGGACGGCGTGTCAATATACGCTCGTTATAGTGTCCTTTCAAAATAAACTTCTGTTTTCACAGGAAGTTAGGTTTAGGCAACGAAACTACTTAGTTAGGGTTAGGAAACGGTCGTGGTTGACGTTAACTTCACTTACTACCAACTCACATGACTCACAGGATTGATGATACCAACAAGTCACATGACTTACGACTGACGTGACAAAATAAGTCAACGTTACTTTAGTTTCACACGGGACACGAACAGCGATCTCCTGGTTGAAAGTCTTGTGTTTATCTGACCCATCCACATAACCCTCCCACCCGCCCTTAGTGGACTCTCACGCTTTTAATACTACGTCACTTGCTCCGACCGTTGAGTAACTCCGTGGGGTGGGTTTACATCGGAGTTAGTGGAAAGCCCGGTTTGTCACATACTGTCGCTAAAGGGTGCCTTTGTGCTTCGGTTTCTGATGCTGAGGGGCGCTGCCCAATCAGTGGTATTTGACGATTTAGGAGTCAGCTTGCGGTACCACGGTTTTGCACTATGTGGCTCACGTTACCGCAGTTTCACAAGTGTGTCGGGGAACTACGGTGTCATTCACGTAAAAATGTGAAAGGCCAGGAGCCAGAGTTTGGTTTCTCCATTCTGGGCTACTGTGGAAACAACATGGCGGATGGTGGACTCCGTGAGGAGGACCCGCTCCCTATGTAGATATGAAGGACTCATTCTAAGCTAACGAAAACACAACAATTCTTATTTTCAGGTGATTATACACTAAAGTGGACATAGTTATCAATATTATATTCCATTTCTGCTAATAGAGCCCCCGAAATGTTACACACTGGACTTTTAACAGTAGCAGTGCTACATGTTAGTACAGGCTCCTCCTTACTCTGCGTTTAGTCTTGAGCATATTGAATACAGAGAGAAGCTGCCCTACGGTTCACATTAAAATGCCACTCTCCTCATAATGTGCCTCCGTGTCTGTTCGGTGGGAAAAAGAGCAGCTGGAAGCTCCGTTATTGAGAACTTTTTACTTAAAAACAAGTGGTGATTAATTAGGAAAGATGGCTCTCTGCTTCTGCCTCTCTACTTCTGTATCCCTCCTCTTTTTCTTTTTTTTTCTTCTCTCCGCCGAGGGGGCAGATGTTTATAAAGAGCAGATATTGCCGTGCAGCAAAGCCAAATATACAGCCTCGATCAGAGAGCAGAGCTGTTTCAAAGATGGTTTGATCTTGTTTAGATTTTGATAAACATGACCAGAATGTGAGCAGTCGTTCACATTACAGTATATCCGTGTGTGTGTGTGTGCATATGCGTGTGTGTGTGTGTGCTGATTATTTTACATGTAAACATGGGACCTGCTGTGTATCACTATTACAGCTTGTGTCAACATGTTAACATTGCACAGCATCAATCTTGCACTCGGCACAAGTGGACAGAGCTATTACGTTAAAAGCCTATTTGCCCCGACATATTCTTACCAAAGATGGCCTCCCGCGGTGGGAGGAGTCTCATCCAGCGAGTATTGATAGGCTCATTGATTGATCGGTGGTCCCTGGTGATTTATCGATTCATCTCGGTTCCAAATGAGCTACGAGTGCTTTCCTGCCCAGAGGAAAAACAACCACGCTCTCACACAAGCCCTGTAATGAGAATTCACAGACTTATTTCGAGCCTGCCGTGCGTTCCCCCTTCGAATCTGATCTTTTTTTGGGGTCGAGAGATGCGCTATTTGAAAATGAAAATTGTTGCATGGTGTTGTGCTGTGAGATTTAGAGAAAGATTCACTCAGGCAAAGCACTTTACCCCATCACTGTACAAAGTCAATCTCCTCCTCCCGAGGTTTTAAGAAGAGTTTCGGGGCGTCCTTAGGTAGTTAAAAGTGCATCGACTGTGGATGGGCTAGTGGGATGTGTAGATTAATGCAGTGGAAAGCCATCCCTCAAAGTGCTTAGAATAATTAGAGTCAGGCTTCCAACAGAATGGGCATGTCACTGGAGGAAATTGTATTTTTATTTACTGTGTCGGGTCTCCCTTGGCCTCCCTCTCGCTCTGTCTCTGCCTCTCTCCATTTGTATGGCGGCGCAGCTCGCTATTCAGCAGCCGGGTGTTTCTCAAAGTGTCTTAAAGGTGCTGTCAGCGCGCCGTGATGCATCTCCTGGATTTGTATCTCTGCGCGTTTCCACGTGTGGGCGCACACCATTTGTATTCAGGAGTGGATACAAGTTCTGTGTGCATATTCACCTATGTATCAGAGCTCGCAACTATGTATGTAAATCTGCAGCATTAGCATGTGTTTGAACTCTTAAATGTGCATATATGCGAGGGCGTGTGCTTTTCTTTATGGTGCAGTGGTGGAAAGTAACAGTACATTTACACAAGTACTGGGCTTATGTACAATTCTAACTGGTACTATACTTGAGTAGTTTCATGTTATGCTACTTTATACTTCTAATATACTACATTTCAATCTACTTTTACTCCAATACAATTTATTTGGCAGCTGCAGTTACTGAAATAATTGTGTCAGAAATAATTCACTTAATTTATCTTAATTCAAATGTACTATTTACTACACGCTATACTGGGGATTCTATGTACAGGAGAAGTATTTTGAATACCACAATATTTAATTTAAAATCATATTTTGACACACATTTCACCTTTAATAAATATTGCGCCTCCTGTGATTTGAAAATTGCAATAGGCCATATTGCAATTTTGATAAACTGTCGATTAATTGTGCAGCCTTAACACTATACAGTAAACAGTCATTTCAGACTCAACCTAAGATATTAGATACGAATATATCATCATCGGCATATAAAATGCGATGCGTTGTTATGGATTTAACCACCCAGTAAGACCTCAGTAATAGAAATCAAATAATAGAAAACTCAAAGGGGGCACTTTTTCCTCAAAATAAGTACTTTTGTAGTGTCGCCAAATAATTTTGCAGAATTTCTTCCATTCTTTTTTATATCTGCAGTACACCTTTGAGCCACACGAGGGAGCCTGAATGTTCGTATTGTTCTGATAATTGTAGCCTATTTATAACATTGAATCTAATATGAAAGGCTAACGCACATTCTGTTTGTTTTCTGTTTGTTTTACTGATGAGAGGAAACAATAACGAGAGCCTGTTAACTCCGCCTGAATGCGTTTATTTGGTCTCATTTATAAAGTATTTAACGTGTATATGTTTTCAATAACACATGCATAAAGCAAAGTTGTGATATATCGAACGTACATCTCTTCGAAATGGCTGGTTTACCTATTCAAGATAATATAAGGTGATGCTGAAATGGCGGTAAAAGTGGTCAGGAACGTTTTTACGATTAATCGATGAGGCCTATTATAAATTGTGTCGTGATGGTTCGTCATTTTCAAAAAGTGGGTTCCCAGAAAAAAAGTTTGGGAAATACTGATCTAGATGATACTTGTGTTTTTTTTTTACTTTGTTTTATTGCCTCCATAAAGGATCTGAATGCTTCCTCCACCACAGTGCGTGTGTGTGTGGCTGCATGTTGGCGTGCACAACAAAGTGTGAAGGCATTTCCCATCTCAGTGCAGTGGACGCTGGTGGACAGCGAGGCGGGCCATTGATAAATTGATCACAGTGAAATTGTGGAGTAGTGAGACATGCTCTAAATCCCTCCCCCATCGCTACACATCCCACACACACACACACACACGCGGCTCTGGCATCAATTATTGTGGATTGCGTGGTTGACAGAGTGTAAACCAGGTGCCAGCCCTCAATCCAATTAAAGAGATTTAATTGGAGAAAATAAATGGAGTGTGTCCACAAAGTGCTGGCCTACCCACATTTTTTTTTTTTTTACCTTTTTGAAAAGTAAGGTTTTTGTTTATGAAAGAACGATTGAATCTAATAAAGCCTCAAGGCTGTTGCTTTGCTCCACAGGTCAGTAATGCAAACAATCCAATTTCTCCCGTCTGAGAGCTGTACTGGCATGTAGAAATGGGATTATTATCTAAAATGGGCCCAGCAGGTGTTTCCGTGATACAGTGTAATTTTGCGTGGTCCGGGCTTAAATTCCCAGAGACGCTTTTAAAAGCAACATCTAACAAATAAGTTGGAAAATGTGCCACTCCGGCCCATTAGCGTTATCGCCGCGCATCAGGCCTCATAACGGGGCTGTTTCCTGAACTGACTTCCTGTGCGTCTGCAGTTGTCAGCCATCACAGTTTGAGGAGTTCGTGGAGCTAAAGAGAGGCGTCTGAAGCGGTCAGGTAGCGCTCACGGTGGTCCCGACTTTTCCACACCTAGCTCTTTTCTATCCAAATTTGTCCCCGGGGATAAGAGAGTGTGGCTCATCCCCGTCGCCATCCCCCCCCCCCCCTCCTCCACTCCTCACAAGGGACAGACATGCATAATTCAGGATTGTTATCCGTCTGCTGCTAACCTCCTTCTTCCCCATACACACACACACACACATGCACACAGATCTGCAATGAAACAGTCTGACTGCACATCAATGATTCACCAGACAGCACCCCCTCCCCACCCTCACCCCCTCCCCACCCCTCCTCTCCTCTCCCCTCCGTTGAGGGAATCATATGGAGCCGACAGGGACTCCACAAGCATGCAACTTCCTATAATTGGAATGAAAAAAAGGGTGAGTGGGGGAAATGCTGTATCAGGGATCTGGCGAGAGCAGCATAGGTGTTCAAACAGCCATTCAGCAGTGTCAACCAGCAGATGGGCGACTGGGTGTGCACGCTGGCCCACTCGTTAGCCACCGGGAGAGGAAATCGGGGAGAGGAAGTGAGAGGCGACGCGGCGCCAAGGGGTTTTTAAGAGGGAGAAACACTTCAGAGTTTGGATTCATCTCTGTGAAGAAGACAGATTTTAACTGTCTGAAATGCAGCAGCACTAGGACTGGAGACGGTTGCCTTAAAAAAATCCCTCCCAGCTTCCCGCTGCGAGCATCTCTGTTTCCCCCAGGTTGCTCCTGCCTCTTTATGCTCTAAGTTCCCACCACACTCACCTTTTTCTTTCTTAAACATCACAGGAACAAATCAGCAGACAAGCGATTGTACAAGTTTTCTCAAGCTTTCAAGAATTACCACCATTTCATCATGGATAATCACAGTTAATAACCCTTCTCATTAAGGAGACGAGAATCACGGGTCATTAATATTGTTAATATCTTCTCCCTCTCCTTCTCTTCTATCTCTCTTATTCCCCCTCTCTGCGTGCCGGAGGGAGCGGAAACAAAAGGATGACTGAAAAAGAGCTTAGCGCGACAGTGATTAACCGATAGGGGTAGATGGACTGTGATGAATCAAAGTTATCTCTCAAATCTTAATAACTGGAATTAGCCCCTGATTAGATGAGCTTTGGCTACAGCAGGGGGTAGTCGGCATTTTCACTTCAAAGAATCCCGCACATGTAAACCTGTTCCTCCTTCCACAGACAAAAAAAGAGGCAAATAGGCCGATGGAATAAATTACAAAGGGGGTCATGAGAGAGCAGAGAGACTGAAGAAAGGCAGAGATAACACAAACAACAATGTTACACCTGTTCTCCTCACAGAATCTGGTCATTGTGGGGCCTCCTTCTCCGTTTATCTCCCGTTTTCCTCTTTCTCCAACATGTTCGGGGTCCAGTGGGAGGTGTCAGCGTCTCTGTGACAGGGTCATAATGAGAGTGGCACTCTCCTTCATTTGCATATGTTTGCCATTGTCACAGTGGTCAAGGAATGTCATGTCGAGATTCCTGCATGCTTAAGTAATGGCATTTTGTCCCCACGAGGAACTCTGGCCCCCGTATCATAATCCCAGCATGCAAAAAGAAGAAAAAAAGACTGAATTAACATGACAATCAGCTGATTCTAAAACAAATGTTGCCATTTTTATCCCCAGCAGCATTTCTGAAGACTCATCTGTAGTCAGGAGAAGCAGTTCGCTGGCATGACGGCACTCTGGAATTGATTTACGGGTTTATATGACCAGAATGACAGAACACCCCACTATTCGGTTATCAGTTTTCATTTTATCCAGGTCTTTATCTTAGTGATCAATAGCAATCTCAAAGAAGTCGTTCAGTTTGGAGGATTTTTAATAGAATATATGTCAATATCACTTTGTTCAGACAACTTTGGAAGAACAAAAAACAAGAGAAGAAAAGTAGATGAAAAAGTTCTTTGGCGTGTTTCTGATGGGGTCAAAGCAGCACCGCGTCTGTTCTCTCGCTAATAAATGAGTCTAAACACCAAACTGGATGCATCCCACAAGTTAATCCAAATTTTGACACCCAGTCTGGAGTAATTAGTCCCAGATGTAAATATCTGTTATGCAACAAAAGAGGCAACAGCACTGAAACAGACAATTATCTCCTCTTATGGCGTTGGCAAAATGCTATGAGTCTAACCATGTGTAACTGATGGCTTTTTCACAGGGCCTCTAGGCTTATTTGGATGTGTTGCTGCTTGCTTATTTATTTATTTATTTATTTATTTATCTGCGTTTTTACCATGCAGAGCCTGAGCCCTGCAGACGGAGCCGTGGCTGAGACAGACAGGTTCATTACATGTCACCGGAGTTCAAAGTGATCCTCTGTCTACTCTGTTTATTAAGTGGCGCTCCATGCGTCTCTGAGGTATGGTAACACTCGCAGTCGCGGCGCTAAGAGCAGTCCCATCTCAGCGGCGGGGCTCCGTGTGCGGCGCCTCCGCTGCAACGTAATGAAGAAATCAGCAAGGGATTGAGGAAAATGAACTCCCTTTCTAATACCTCCATGCGAGGCCGTGGAGCAAATAAGTGCTCCCAATAACGAGGAAAAATCACGTTAGAGGGGATGAAACATATGTGACATGTGAAAACGATTAAGCCTCTCGGAAAAGGAGCGGCGGAAACATGCTCAAAATCTAAATTGACTCGGACGCGGGGCGAAGACACCCGAGTGTTTATTTCTCCGTGAATTGATTTTTCCACAAATGAGGTGGAAAAATGGAAAGACGGGAGTTTGCAAAGGGAGGAAATGTGAGACAAAACAATAACCCTCTCCCCAGCCTATTTGAAATCATAAACCTACTGTGGTGGTGAGGAAGACCGGGGGTTTTTGTGGAGGTGGGGGTGTGTTGTGAATCTGCATCAAATTGGGCTGCTTCTCCAACATCTCCCCGCTCTCTCTCTCTCTCTCTCTCTCTCTCTCTCTCTCTCTCTCTCTCTCTCTCTCTCTCTCTCTCTCTCTCTCTCTCTCTCTCTCTCTCTCTCTCTCTCTCTCTCTCTCCCGACATGCTGCTGTAATTGGTTGACTGGGGGGAGGGGAATAGCCGCTGCACCAAATATGTGCCTCATCATGAGAAACTCAGCTGAAGGTGTTTTGTTTTTGTTGTTGTTGTTTACCTCTTCTGAGTTGCTCTCTTTTTCTGGCTCACCTTGGATTCACTGTGTGGCATGTGGTTGTAATTAACACATGCTGCAGCCTCTGGTGAGTGTTAACAGAGAGACTTGGAGTATGATCATGTGGCTCGCCTAATTAAAATGGACCCGACTAGACAGCCTTTATTTATGCGCCTTCAAGACAAAATGAATGCCAGTTGCCTGTGGAAATCATCTCAGGCCTGTCTGTGTGCGGGGCACAATTAACCGAGCATCAGCAGCAGAGCCGGGGACAACAAGAGGCTTTCATGCAGCTGGCTGAAAACCACTCAGTGTTTCGTTTGTGTTGCATCAACTGATTGCCGTACGCTGGCCTCCGCTCAGCTGCAACACTCTTCTCACTATAAACTCCGCTCGGCTTGTGCTGTGACGGCCCAGCGGGATTTGTCACAAGTTCGCCACCGTCACTGTCAGGAGGTCATTAAAACCGAATGAGCATTGTTCTAGAGAGGGGAACGCTCGGCGCGCGATGCCGCGGATGAGACGAGAACAATCTCCGTGCACCGAAAAGCTTAAGATCCACTTAGAAAATGTTATGTCATCTGTAATCTGACAAAGCAAGAAGCTTGTGTACATTCGCCATGAAGGAATGAGACAGCGAAGCCTTATGTTAAGTCAACATTTAACTATTCATGCTGTTTGGATTATGCAAAGACACTGCAGAGCTGTTCATAAATCTGTTTGAATTGCTTAGTGTATAGAATCCAGACTATTAGTGTGGTACAGTAGGGACCATGCAAAGCAGGGAAGGCCTTCGCTGAATAATGATCCGAGCTGCCGTGTGACGGAGCTGAAGCCATAAAGCTGCCCACTCCATCACGCCGCAGACCGCTGAGATTGATCAGCCCGCTCCCATTTGAGTGATTTCCCTCCGGATTCAATGCAACGCAATTAGTCGCCTGCTGTATTTTGCGTTTGCGTTGCTCTTTGACCCCTCCGCCGCACCTATGAGTCAGTGCAGCACTCTGCCGATATGAGTTCCTCCTAACAGCTCCCGTATTTGCACAGCCCCGTCTCCTCTTGGCCTCTCAACGCCGTCCCTCCCAGCGCCGCTAAAGAGGATCACGGATCGCTGGCGAGCGGCCAAGACGTACCTGCTGAGATGGAATACAGCCTTGACCGTGTACACTGGGGCTAGCACCGGTGGAAGTCTCCGTCTCTCTCTCTGAATACTGTACGCTGGGAGTTTCTCTCAGACTGCCAGCCTCAGCAGTGGGCATCGCCACAAGGCCTTCCTGACCTCTTTGGCTCCCGATGCTGACTGTAAAAACAAAAGAACTCCAAAAGTGATCTCCTTAAGTAAGGGTGTCCAATCCAATTTTACACGAGGAGAGTGCTTAAGATTAGAGATAGTGTTTTTTATTGTGCTCTTCAGTAATAGGAGTAGAAAGGGTGAAAGGAGAGATGGAGGGAAGGAGGGAAAAGAGGAATGGAAAGGATGGCAGATCGATAAAGGCCGCTCTCTCCGGTCGCCTTTATTCTCCGTCGGCATGTCCGTGGAGACGAGGTTTAGGCGGCTCTCGGCGGCAGGCCGTGTAAGGGGGGGGCATTAAAGCGCCGCAAAGGGACCTGCTCTTTCCCCATAAACAGGCCTGCAGGTAGAGAAACACTCACCAGGATCCCAATATAACACTCGCAGCCATAATGAACAGCAATCTCTTGCAGTGGAATGAGATGTGCCGTGTACCTGACTGGTTTGTCATGGAGGGCTTTTCATTAGCCGCCATGGATTATCTTGACGACGGCGAGTCAGCCCCAGCGAAAAGGGCACGTGGTCGCACTGGGACGAGCGCAACTCCCCTGATTTGCACGTGCCTTTTTTCTTCTCCCAGTTCATATCCAGTCGAATAACTCGTTTGTCACATACATCAGAGGAAGGCGAAGATCACACGAGAGCCAGCGTTACTTTGTGTTTCACTAATGAGGCCTGTACTCTCCGCCTCCTTGCTTTTGCCTTGCTGCTTTTTGAAACAGCGACGACGTGTTGCTACAACGCTTAATAGTTTGTTTTTTTCTTTCTCCGATACTGCGCTCCGGGGCTGTTATCCTGTTTGTGTGTCACTTGGCTCCGTCTCAGTCCTTTGCACTTGACACAGATACACTGGCCCGTGTGCCCTGTGAGCGTAACCATTCAGATTCTGACTGACCCGAGCGCAGAGGGAACACTCGGAGGCAGATGATGATTTAACAAGTTTAGTAGAACATGTCATGACAAAATGCAGAACTGAGAAGAAGAAACAGGGTCCAGTACTGCTAGCGAGGAAAGTAAACTACATCACAGATTCCCCCTAAACCAAGGAGCTGTCAAATAAATAGCTTGCAGATCGGGCAAACACAAGGCTGAAAGCAGGAGCTCTCTTACAACTTGCTCATCAGAAATAGCAGACAGAAGAAAAGAACCCAACAAAATGTGATTTCCAATTCATGGCCAAACAAGAATCCACAGAAAACGAGCTAAACTGATCATTGCCACAGTCCAAGTCTACATTTTCACACATTGAGATTGATTACATGCACACTAGTGTCCTGAGTTTTAGTCTAGTCCGGTTTAATCATATCTGGGATGTGATATTAACCAGCGTATCCTCATACAACGGTTCGTATGACATCTTACGAGAAGTTGTTCCTCATTTGTTCTGGTTTCACACGGTCTCCTGGGTGAACGTCCGGTGTTCACGGACGGTGTTTGTGTTCAGCCTGCATTAACACAGAACACAAAACTATTCTGGTTTTCCACCTCTGTGTATACATGATTCCAACATTTTCCAGAATTTTGACGCCTACACATCTTAGCCACTCTGTCATTTTTGTTCTAACCTAAGTCAACAGAGGGTAAATTTGGTCTCTGGCTACTTGGACACTGTTTGGCTTCAATATCTAATCACTAGTTATAGAAGACTAGAGCAACAATACTATTTATCTTCAGCTTTTCATCTTCATTTTAGAATCTTATATCATCCAATTCTGATTTATTGATCAACTAG
Source organism: Sebastolobus alascanus (assembly GCA_916701645.2). Classification (NCBI taxonomy): domain Eukaryota; kingdom Metazoa; phylum Chordata; class Actinopteri; order Perciformes; family Sebastidae; genus Sebastolobus; species Sebastolobus alascanus. The sequence continues at coordinate 2,001,140 of CAKAOJ020000072.1, read as the reverse complement.
TATTGTATGTTGAATAGATAACACACCTGTGCACACAGCAGACAGTGATACAAACCCAAAATAGCACCGTGTTGGTGGGGACATGTTGCTTCAGATACCAGTGAGGAGATGACATATGGTCCTTTCAAATTGAATTGATACATCCATGAGTATGAACACTGCACAGCTGTTTATAATACCATGAAAGAGACTTTTACAACGTACTGCGACAATCACAGTTGATCACAATTGTGAGCTTTACATTAGAAAAACACAGTTTACATCCCAAACTAATCTACCAGCAATGTATGCTTTCATTCGGGGCTGCCCCCTCTTCGTCAGTTAGCTGACTAATCTTTTGTCTTAGTCGATTAATATTTCTTTAGTCGATCAGTTGTTTTAATGCTTTTGTCAAGCTGAATAACTTATGTCCAAAAAACGTATGAGCACATCTCTGGTAAACGCAAGATTTAAAGTGGTGCTTTTGTGTGACTCTTCTTTCTTCAACAAGATCGAATGAGTTAGTCGACTAAGAATTTCTTTGGACAGCCCTAGTTGGATGCAAAAGCAGTGCGTTGCAGGACAACTGTGCAAAGCCTTGAGGCAGAAGTTGAGACAGGTTAAACCTTGTTGCAGCATTACCCTGTGTGTGTTGCCGGAGACCTCTGCGTCGTGTCCTCTACTCCTAATGAGGAGTCTGTGGTGCCACAGTATCCCGGATTAAATCAGAAGAACCCAGCTGGTATAATGAGATTCCTCAAAACTGGGATAAATCCCGAATTCCGAAACCAGGATTTGATGTTTATACGATGATGTTTTCCCGATCATAACCTGGGTATTAGTGTAAACACACTCCTCAGCAAATCCTTACAAACACCAATCAGGCCCGTGGGCAGCGGTCTTGACAGTGACTAACTAAAAGACATAACTGAAGCTTTGATCTCCTTAATGACATGAGCCGTGTTTGATGTGTACAGTCGAGGCAGCAGCACCTCCGTGTTTTTCCAGCCTGCTGAGCTTTCTGTCTCTGCTGGACTGCTGAGCACCGATGTGTTGATGGGTTGCTCCGGCTGGTTAAAAGGAGAACACGGGATCTGGTGGTACAGTACTTCCAGCCGTCATACCAGGAGGTGCATCTTTTTTTAGGTAACCAACCCCATTCTCCTTTTTTTTTCTTTTTTTTTTTAAAAATGGGCGCTTAGAAGTTGAAAATTGCCAACATCAAGAGCTTCCTTGAATTAGGATGCCCCGCAATGCAAGTGTGTTATATAATGCCATGACTGGAGGGAGAGGGAAAGTAGAGCACAGGGGTAGAGATTAAAAAAAGTTTCTGTATAAAAAGAGAGGGGGGAGGAAGAGATGAGCATGAAAGGGAAAAGGGGGAGGAGGGATTGAGGGAGAGACAGAGGGGATAGAAATACAGTATAATGAAAAAGAGAAGGGGGGGATTAGGTCAGGCAGGAGCGAGGGTCCACTCCTGCAGCGGGAGCAGCCTTGAGGCCCCGCAGGCTGCAGGAAGCTGGTCAATCCCTCCCCTCTCTCAAGGCTTTCTCTCTTTTTTCATTTAGATAATGGAGCATTTCCTTAATTGGCAGAGCACAGTTTAGGCCGAGGTTTGTTTGCCAACGCGTCAGAGTAGAATTATTTCCACTACATTTACAGCATAGTGTTGCTCAGCTCTCTCATTAAAACCAGCCTCCTCCTGCCCAGATAGAGCTTTCTGTGGAAGTCTGCAGAAAGAGGCCAAACACCACGGCAGCAAAAAAAAAAAAAAAGGAGGGAATATAACACATTTATCTCCTATCTCACCATCCCCAGCCAGCTTGTAAAGGAAGAGACAGAAACTTCTCTATCTGTTTACTGTTATTGTTTTTCTCCAATCATAAACCCTTACTTCTGGCTGCTATTTTGTGCCTTTTCCTCCTTCTCTCTTATCGAAAGAGTTATGCATTGAGCTCGCATGATCTGTATCTTTAAATTTGATTGAGGGAATTTGCAGGGGGTGTTATTGGATTCCAGTGTTATTGTCTCACCTTTTCCCTCTGTGTTTTTAATGTCGGGATGGATACCCGCTCCGGCAGCACTGATCTCACTGTTCTGCTCATTAGTCTGGATTCGCAGAGCCTAGTGCTTCGCAACAATAAGACATGCACTTCTGTAGTCCAGCTATTACTGAGTTTAACAATGTGCACCAGCCAGAAAAGTCCATTATTTCTGCAGCTCATCATCTCAAGCATCCACACGAGACAAAGGGTCTGTGGAACTGCTTCATTGCAAAGGGCCATCTATCACTTAAGTCAGAAGCAGAGACTAAAAAACATATGTGGTGCAGATACCACATACTGCTGGAAGCATATGGAAGAATGAGAGTTGTACTTGTAAGACTAGGGCTTGGTTTGAAACTCTTTTTAGGGCGCTTTCACAAGACATAGTCCGTTTCAGGGTCAAATTCATATTTTGGTTTGTTTTCTATTTAATCTGGTTCGGTTTCACAATTAAAGCGGACCAAATAAAACATTTTAAAAATTGCTGAAGGGCGTGTATGAAGGAGCAAATTTATTTTTCGATAGTGTGGTTGTCTTTGTATTCACAACGCTAAATTTCACTTTCAAACAGTTATTTTAAGCAAAAACACGATATTTTCCCTAACTGGTTTTGTTCCCTAAACCTAAAGAAAACTGTTTTGTTTGTGTTTAAAACGTTTCATTCCGTTTTACAACATGTAAGAGCGTGTTGCGTTTAAGTTTCGCTTTCACTTTTAATGTAGTAGGTGTAGTAGGCCCCTACTGACCCACATCTATGAGGCCTATAGTGACTGATAACGTACATTTAATGAGCTGATAACAGTCGAATCAGGTGTCCAGTTTGTCTCGAATTACTTTATAAACGTCACTATATTTGTGGACTTTATTTAGCATATTCTGTATGTCCTCTTCGGCCCAGATGTCAAGGAAACATCGAACTTCTGTAGAAGTCCGAGTCAGTCCTCTCTCACTCATGTCGTTTACCTGTGTCCATCTCAACAAATGCCCGAGCAGGCAGCCTGCGTTTTGGTTCACGTCCTGAAATTGGGTCGTATTCATTTCTCACTGCAATCGGACCGCACCAGGGTTCGCTTGGAAGCGGTCCGAGACCACCTCTTGTTATCGGTCTCAGATTTTGGTCCACACCAGAGTGAGATTACTGCGTTCACAACCGCCCAAACGAACCACACCAGAGTTCGATGAAAACGGACTAGATGTTGGCTTGTGAAAGCACCGATAGGGTACCAACAGAAATGTGTCTGCAATGAATATTTTAAACTGTCAAGTATCAAAAGGCACTTGCATCTAATCTTGAAACAGATTCTTGGTTTAGCATTCTTGTTCATTTATTATTTTACAGTATTGGAAACTTCCTGATTTTGCTAGTTTTAGACATAATGTTATGTTGCCAGGGTTCTTTTACGGCAAACTCAAAATCAAACCCGGATGCATTTGAGATTTCAAAGAGGTATTAGTAAAAAAAACATCAGACAAGTATCCTCATTTTGAGACCCGATCCGAAATATTCCAAGTAATACCCAGAGAAACAAAGGCAGGGATGGTGAGCGGTAGGGAAGCTCATAAAGTGAGACACAGGTTAATGTTTAAAGTAGGAGAGTGGAGCTTGGAGAGGGAGCAGCTGCTACTTTAACAGACCTGTCATTGAAATCAAAGGCCCTAATCAAAATTTTATCAATTAATTGATCTTTCCTCTTGTGCTTTGCCACGAGTGCAATTGAGATTCCCCCTGACTCTTGCCCCTCCAACAGCGAGCCATGCTCTACAACATAAACTGTGTTCATTAGCAATGATCAAGGAATCCTCTAATGTGAGCTGAGATGTGATATGATGGCTGTTTCCCCCCCGACTTACTTGGTTTGCAGGACAACTCTCCCCAGTTGCCTTCCGAATCGCGCTGGTGAACTTGCACGTCTTTCATGCTGCGTGTACGAGTCAAACAATGTACTTTGACTTTAATCGCAACTGTAGTTCTAACGCTTGCCTCCTGTTGTGCGTTTCCTTGCAGGGTAACCAAGAGGCCACTAACCCCCCAGAAGCGATGGCTCAGCCGTACACCCCAGCCCAGTACCCACCTCCCCCACAGAATGGCATCCCCGCAGAGTTTGCGGCACCGCACCCGCTTCCGACACAGGACTACACCGGGCAGAGCCGGGTTCCTGAGCACGCCATGACCCTCTATACGCCCACACAGACGCACAGCGAGCCGGCCGGCACTGACAACAGCACGCCCGCCATCACCGCCACCACGACCGCACCGGTCAGTGTCCTTCATCATCTGCAAACACTGTTCTCAACACGCTGTCAGCAAGTAAAATATATTATTATCACTATTTTTACCTTTTCTTTTTTTTCTACATAATGTTGATGATGTCTAGAGAAAAATATACTGTGTATATACAGCATATATATATATATATATATATATATATATATATATATATATATGTATATGTATATATGAAAGTATATATGAAAGTAATATATATATATATATATATATATATATATATATATGTATTACTTTCAATTTCAATTTAAAATTGCTAAATTGTGATTCTTGACATTTTCCCCATTAAAGCTGCAGTTGGTAACTTTATTAAAAATTACTTTTTATCATATTTGCTCAAACTGTCACTATATCCTGAAAGTAGTACGTGAAACAGATAATCTGTGAAAAAAACTGATTTCTCTGTGTCCTTTTAGTGCTCCTAATGGCATTTGCAAGATTCCACAGCGCCTGAAGAAAAACAACCAATCAGAGCTGAGAAGTCAATACAGCAGCTGTAAATCACTGTTCGCAGACTCCGACCAAACAGTCAAACTAGGCAGCGCTGATCAAATATGAATCAATATTCTGTTACTGTAATGCCTATTTCTCGCCTCAAATGTTTTCAGAAACATCTTACTGTTTAGCTGTAAAATGAGAAAGTTTGCTCCGACCAGTTGGCGTAGTTTGGTTTTGGCTCGACTGTTTTCAACATGGCTGCCGGGTCACAAACTTTCTCATTTTACAGCTAAACAGTACACTACAAGATGTTTCTGAAAACATTTGAGGCGAGAAATAGGCATTGCAGTAACAGAATATTGATTCATATTTGATCAGAGTTCACGAACTTCACGAGCAGTGATTGACAGCTGCATAAGAGACTCTTCGGCTCTGATTGGTTGTTTTTCTTTGGGCGGGGTGGAATCTTGCAATGCAATTAAGGCCCAGACACACCAAGCCGACATTAAAAAATTACGCTCACTGACGGCCCCAAACTATCTGACGCCCGACCGTTGGCTTGGTGTGTCAGGACCTTTAAGAGCTCTAGGAGGACACAGAGGAACATGATTTTTTCACAGATTATCTGTCTCATGCACTACTGTCAGGATATAGTGGTATAGTTTGAGCAAATTTGACAAAAAGTAATTAGTATTATATACCATCATACCATCTGTAGCTTTAACAAAAGAGGCTAAATGTTATAATTTCTCGCTTCTTGTTTCCCCTCTCTGACTGTTGTTTCACTGTTGGCTTTTTTACCTTTTTACCTCCTTCACTCTTTCCATCGTCTGCCATTGCCAAAAGCATGAAATCTTCAGCACCATCTGTGCTGGAAGAAGTCTGCCCTCTTCCTGTTTCGTGCCATAAAGCAACGTCGCTCTGTGTTGTACAGAAATACGAAAGATTTACCGGAGATTTGCTACAAATCCAACTCAGTTGCACACAACATTAAAAGCAGTTTAGAGGATAAATACCTTGCCATCAGTTTGATACTGAAAGAACACAGCCTTAAAAATTAAAACGGTAATGAATTAATATTAATTACACCTTTAATTATGCATTGCATAAATCAGGATATTATACAATTATACATGGTTTTAATCAAGGTGTGTCAAGAGAGACTTCAAGAGACATAATTTGTCTTCATTTGCAAATATGGTCCTTCTGTATTATTGTAATATCTATTTAAATTTCATTAGGTTTACCCAGAGTTGCATTTGGAAACTTTGCATTCGGAAACTTTGCATTTATCCCGGTGGTGTTGTGATAGAGTACATCTAAGCCTCCACCCTTTTTTATGTTTTATTTCAGTTGACAATTTGGATGTTATCTCTCTCATCACCATCACAAAAACGTAATAAAAAGTGAGGGTCGAGAGTAAAAGTAACACTGAGAGTGTAACAGTACTAATCATTAGTAAGCAGGAGAAGACTTTGATGTCATGGCAGTGCTTTGTGCTCGACGTAGGAGGTGAATTTGGTAGAAAATATGCTCATGAAATGAAAGTGCATTTCTGAAGAGCCATTTGGGGCTCCCTAAAAAACATGTAAGGCTGCGCTGTTTTATTTATTTGCGTGAAGGAGATGTGACACGCTGTAGACATGAATGATTCAGAATCTGTGAAAGGAGGACACGCCCCCTCTCTCCTCATCTTTTTCGGTCCGTTAAAGGAGCAAATGGGAGACGCGCTTTTCTCGACCAGCCAGAACCGGTCGGCTAATTACTCGCATCCAAAATGTTTGAGACATCCCTTTAAAACACAAGACAGTATCTTCTGCATAGCTGTGCCAGGACCTGATTATACTCCACTCATTTCTCCCTCCCCATAAGATTGCATATGTTTAAATTACTGGCACTCCAAGTGGAAAACAAACCCCTGGCAATGCTGCACGTTGAGATACACGACTTGGGACTGAGTGAAATTTGAAATGATATATTTCATTCTTGCGTACTGATAGTCTGATATGAAACACCTTGACCTGGGATTTACCTTCACAAGAGGCAGATGTAGATAAAAGGGAGGACGACTTAGCTCCAAACTTTGGAGACGTGTCTAGAAAGACGGATAACGTTGGCAGAGATGAAAAAAAAAAAATAAGACCTGCAGACCTTCTTTTCTCCGTTAGCATGAAAACACCTGCTGGGAGAGGTCACGGCGAGGCCACGGCCCTCCTGAGAGGGATCTGGGTCACTGATAAAGAGCATTAATAACTCCATTCTCCGAGCCTCACAATTACCATGCGGCTAGAGACATTTGGTGGCAGGAAAGTGCTTATACGGCAGAAGCAGAGCCATGGCATTGCGTAGCGTCATTATCACCGGCCCGTAATGTAGCAATGTTTGATTTGAAGATTTGTGTGACGCTCTCCAACTGCTCCATGGTTATGCGCTGCACTTACAGTAATGGCTGACACACAAGAAAGTTTAAAGTGAGGAGAGACTTGGCAGGAGGTTCAGCCTCCTCCTCCTTCCTCTTCCCCCTCCGACACCGAACACCACTCCTCCACTCGCTATCTCTCACTGTCTCCTCTCTCTCTCTCTCTCCATTCCGCATTTGATTTCATTTCATCTGCTCACCCGCTGTGAAGAAAGCCCAGAGATGGTGGCCATGGAGAGATGAGAGCTCGCCTTGCTTTTCCTTCATGCTTTTCCTCTCTTTCGCCGTCCCCGCTTTCCACCGTCTTCATTCTCTGCATCCACGCTCTCCCCACTTCCACCCTTCTTTTTCTCAGGGAGGACAGAGGGATGAGATTAGTGGGGTGTAAACAGAGAGTCTAATCCTCGGGGGCCGCTGGTGTAGTGTCGCCCACCGCTGAGTTCCCCAGCTTTAATGACAGACCCAGCCTGTTTGCTCTGGGTGCCACAGACGGGCCCGGGTGCCTTTGATTAGGGCACCCTGCAGAAACACAGATTGAGGGAGCAGATCAGCTACTCACTGCGACTCTCCCCCCCTCACCCTCCTCCCTAGGCTCGACTCTGCTGCGCTCAGCTTCTCTACCCCACGAAGACGCTTTACTCTGCACATCTTCTCGACTTAAAGACTTAAAAAAGAGTCAAGAGAGAGTGAAAATTCAGTGAAACGTATGGATTCTGTGTGAATTCCCTGCAGAGAACGGAGAGTGTGTATGTTTTAATGAGGCGCGGGGACTCTCTTTGCTTCCCCTCTCTGTTACTGTCTGTGTCTACCAGTCCCCCGTCTATACTGGGAAGGTGGCGTTGTCCAGAGCCAGACCTCTGGGACCTCGCTCTGTGCCATGTTCAAACAAGCTGACTTGAAAGCAGGCGACTTGAGGAAGAGAGGCAGCCCCCAACTTTTCTCCAAATCCTAAGAGATGAGGGTAGCAGAGGGCTGCCAGGGAGCTCTGCTGGAGAAAAAAAAAAAAAAAAAACTGAGCTCGTTATCTGGCTCAGTTCAAATAGTCTGAGGTTTGGTTGAATTTCATGAGTAATCATTCTCTTTTCAGATAACAAATTAAGGCAGTGGCGTTAGGGCAGCACTCAATTCCAGATTTTTCACAGCCCGTGTCAGCGGCATGAAGACTTTCCAAAGGGTATTCTGGGGGACTGTGATAACATAGACACACACACACACCAACACACAAGGGCATGCAGAAAACACGGGCGAGCACATGCAAACATTCATACATACACGCACGCTCACACTCATCTCTGGTGAGCGGTGTTTAAGGGATTGAGACTCCACCAGGGTGTAGCTTTCAGAGGCGGTGCTGATGGCAGCATGTAGGCCACCATTAAAAAGGGGATGACTGTGTTATCTTGAAGTGGGAGGAACCACTGATTTTACACCACTGTAAATTCCCTTTTTAAAGATATTGTAGATATCCACAATGCTCCTCAACATAAAAAAAAATCCCCTGGTTAATTTAAAAGATAAGACTGGTGTTATTCTGTATTTTTCTTATTGTCAACAAATCCCATGAAAAGACCAAACTAACAAGTTTAGTCACTTCTCTTCACTGTCTGTGGTTCTAAATCTTTAAAAACACAAATATATCGTTTCATTTGTTATTTTTTTTATTTCCTAAAACAGCTGGTCACTGTAGTTTTTATCAAACAAAAAGGAAGAAATAGTTCATTTGTTGGGGACTATTTTCAGCAGCGGATTAATCCACATTTGGTACTCTAGTGCCTCAATTGTTTTTCCCTTACAAGATAGAGAATATACCAGAGACCCCCTCATGTATTCCCCTTCCAGAGTCGTAGTTATGTGATAGAACAACACAAGAGAAATGTGTTAGAAAGATATTAGACACGTATTAAACATATTTGCACCATCTCAACACAGAATAGCCATAAAACAATGCAACTGACATCAATCCAATTAGCTGCAAGGAACACTGAATCCTAAACAATTATCAAAGGCAAATCAAGAGAAAGGGGTTTATGTGAAGTGCATTTCAGAACACACACACACACACACACACACACACACACACACACACACATAGGGCTGGGCAATATGACGATATATATCATCAAAATGATATAAAAATGTCTATTGTATATATTTTTCTATATTGTTTCTATCACGATATAGGCTACTGTAGGCCTACATTTATTTCTATTTTCTCTATAACTCACTTAAAACTGTTGTGTTGTTTTACACTCAGGTTCTTAAAATTAATTTTCATTTGTTGAGTATTTACCATGTGGTTATTTCATATAGACTATTTGTTTATTGAATTACAAGAAAGCAGGCTACATCATGATATATATCGTTATCAGGATATGAAATGGCCTATATTGTGATAGAAGATTTTTGCCATCTCGCCCAGCCCCACACACACATATCAAGTGTGAGGTGGAGTGTTTCACTCTAAGTGCATACCTAGGCTAAATAAAACACTGATTCTGATTATTGTATTTTATCATTATATACAATTTGTTAGATTAGAACGTGATTTATGAACTATTTTAGATTTAAAACTTTAAATAATATTCGTTGAACTATGAAACCTTTTGTTAAAAAAAAAAAAAAAAAAAAAACATTTTCATTTTATATCATGATAATTTGAATTAATGAATTTGAAAACTTTTCACGGACCCCACTTTGAGAATCACTGCTCTAGTGAGTATTTGTGTCAGCAGGACGGTGTATGTGGGAATGAGTCTAAATAATCTACAGTGTGTGTGTTCATGGTAATGAAGGAACATGTCACGCTGTGCAACAGTTTGGCCCATTAATGTGGTTTTAATAGATTTTGGACAACAATGGAGCTCTATGGCACAGAGGAAGAAGATTTATCAGGCTTCGAAACACACACTATACTTGTTAGGAAATACATTCAATGTTTGTTTGGTCTTGTGTTGGGACATGTTGACTATAAAAACAATATATATCACCTGTATTATCATTTAAATATACTATAGGTAAATGTTCATCAGTTTTTTCAGTGACATTTTTTTCTGTTAGTTTATCATGGAGGATAGCTCTACATACTACGATACGCATAAGCCTCAGCCACCGTTACTAGAGGAGCCCGTCATTCATCGTTGCAGTTGGGACCAAAACACGCCATCATAGATTTGCTAATCAGGCGAATTTGTTTGCAGTTCACTTCCTGTCTCTTGCCAACAGTCAGCGTTACTATCGTTTAACCATGACTGGCTCAAATGTAAAGCTCACTAATTAATAGGGCATCTTGTTTGTTTTATCTGTACCTAAAGAGAAATATAAATATGCCAATTTGTGGTTTTTAGGTGCTGATATTTCTGCTCAGCTTTGCAGTGTCTCCAGCTTTAGAGTGTGTTGCCAAATACGGTCGGTAATTACAGCCGTCAGTTTAGGTCTCAGGCGCAACTGTACCAAAACAATGCACAGCAGAATTCATCCAAAAATGAGCCAGAATCTGAAATTTAAGCTCAGTGAATCTTCTTACAGTACCGAAATGCACCTTGAGAGTTGTAGTTCTCTTCTTTAGTTTTTATATATCCATGCTTTTAATCAAAGGATCGGATATTTTCTAACATAGTTGCTCATCTTTTCTATTGATGATTCAAGTCGGAGAGTTTAATGTCTATCCAAGCCAACTGTCAATCACCTAAATTGTCTACGCAGACAATGTTACAGCTCACTACTGTCACCTGAACGCCCAAAATAACTCCTCTACCTTTCACTATTTTATACGAATCAGGGGGGAGGAGGTGGGGGCGGCCCCTCTCCTCCACACTCCCTGCTCTCTCAGGTGATGGAGAGGATATATTTGCAGCTGCTTTAGAAAAAGAAAACAAACCTTGGAGGACCGGGAGAGGAAAATAATGAATTAAAGCTCATGCATTATAATTCTTGTGAGCGAAGACTCAGTATCCCCCCCTATTTAATCGGATGTAATCTACCTGCTTGGCAGCATTCCAATCAGATAGTTTCAATTATGCTCTTGTAATGCCACTCTGCGAGGAGGGGGAAAGTGCTGAGCAGAGCACTTTGCAGGCGATTTGCAAATAACAGCAAGGGAGTCTTTTAGAGAAATGACTGAACAGGAAGCCGGAGAGTTGCTGGAGTTGACAGCTCTCTCACTCTCTGGTTTGCTGGCTTTGGCGGTGACGGCGTGTTTTGCATCCCACCTCCCCCCCCACCCCCCCCACCCTCCTCCTCCCCGTGACAGCAGCTGTCGGGACAGTAAAGTGCCACTGAAGGTGGCCTCCTATGGTAATACGGAGGTAATTATTTTCCACTGAAAAACCACCATCTCACAACCAGGCAGGCAGGTTGGAGCCACGGGAGCGGTGCGCAGAGGCAGCCATCCCGGATCTCAGTGACACCCCAAGTTATTGAGTTAGTAGGATGCGGTCTGGTGTGCTTGGGAGTCAGCAATTCAGCATTTTGTGTTCCCCCGTATGTGTATTTGCCCCCGATGTCAGCGTGCTGCCGGCCTGTCTGAGCGCCGAGTGAAAGTTAATCTGGATGTTTGCAAACACGCGACTGCGCTCGCCGTGATAAAAGGCCAGACAGACAGAGCTGGAGGACAGCGGTGCTCAGTAGTCTGGCAACATACGCTAAAGGTCGATAGTGTCATGTGTGACCGATGAAACAGATTGACCCGCGGGGCTCTGGTACCTTGTCACCCTCCACGGTCCCAGCATCTGTCTGCAATGTGTCACCCCCGGGGCCCAACATGGCTACTCAGGCTATTAACCTCCAGCACGCGAGGACACGGCAGAGTTAAGACCCCTCCGCCCGTCTCTCTGTCACAAATCCACTCCTCGCCAGCCGGCCGGCCCGCTCGCTGCATTTTTTCGGCCCGTGTGTCCTTCGCCACTTGTTACCTTTTCTGGTCCGGAAGCCGACAAGCCCGGGCGGGACTTAGGAAGCTGCCACCAACGTGCCTTACCTGGATGGCTGCAGGGGAGACAAAGTGGGACCTTGAATCAAACAACTGTCACTGTTAACAATGTATGTCACCATCTCGGAATGGGCCATAAAAACCAAATAAATGACGGCCATTACAGTGGAGATTGTGATTATGATAATGAGAATAATAAAGGCGATCATCATTACGATCATGATGATAATGATAATACTGTGATGATGAATTATAATGAATAAATCCCTACCCCATTTCCTAAATGGTGGGAAATGTATCACTAAGAGTGGCCTGCAGCCGTGTGACAGCCTCAGAGCAGGGTGAGGGTTATCACTGTGTGTGTGTGTCCGTGTGTGTGTGCGTGTGTGTGTGTGTCATTTGAACCGTTTGTACTCTGGCAACAACCTACTCCCTTTTCACGTCTGTATCTCAGTACAAGATTGTGTCTGTGTCTGTGACTCCCCAGCCAGTGTATACTGTGTTTGCCATGCTCAGAGAGCACTTCCCAGGAGACCTTGCAGTTTACATATCACATTCAAACAGCTTTTGTGCTCAATATCTGCCACTTCCACTCTCTCGTTTCTCATCCTCCCCTCCTCTCTGTGTTTCTTTATCTCGGCACTAAATCACGGTTCGTTTTTTTTCGTTTTAATCATTTGCAGAAAGGAGACTGTTCCCACCAGAAACAACACAGCACTGGCTGTTTGTTCAAAACATGCTTAAAACAAACTTAATGTTTTCCTGATGAGTGACCTCTTGTGGTAATGCCAGTAATTACTGTCCTCTCTCAAAGGCAAAGGTGGAAGTAGTACGACGCTGTCATAGAATTGGTTTGAATGGTTTTCTTTCTTTGCAGTTCACTTCCTGTCTCTTACCAACAGTTTATGGTTTAACCACGACTCTCCAAAGTTCAAATATAAAGCTCTCTAATTAACAGGGCGCATCTTGTTTGTTGTATCTCTACATAAAGAGATATATAAATATGCCAATTTGTGTTTTTTAGGTGTTGATATTTCTGCTCAGGGCTTCTGTGCAGTAGAACTGCAACAATTAATTGATAAATTGATTACTTGTCAACTATTAAATTAATCGAAACTATTTTGATAATCGATTAATCACTTTTGGTAATTTTTTAAGAAAAAAGTTTCTAGTTTCTTTAATGTAAATATTTTCTTGAATCCTCTATGACAGTAAACTGAATATTTTTGAGTTGTGGACAAAACAAGACATTTGAGGACGTCATCTTGGGCTTTGGGAAACACTGATCAACATTTTCTGACCTTCTAAAGACCAAACAACTAATCGATTAATCGAGAAAATAATCAGCGGATTAATCGACAGATACATCGACAATTAAAATAATCATTAGTTGCAGCCCTCTAGAGTGGGTTGCCAGATACGGTCGGTAATTACAGCCTTTAGTATAGGTCTCAGGCACGACCTTTACCAGACCTGGCAACTTCACTGTGACAGCAAGACTCCAGGAAGTCAGTGCAACTGGCTGTTGTTTGGCAAAAAATAGCAAATTGCTGCTTTTACATCTGTGTTTGTTTACGGATGAAAGAGATATGTGTTAATAAGGCTACGTTCACACTGTAGGCATAAGTGGCCCAAATCTGATTTTTTTTGTGCATATATGACTCAGATCTGTTTTCTTTTCATAAGAGTGTGAAGAGCACAGATCACATGGAATCTCATCTTTTGGATTCTGATTTTGGCCACTTTCATATGTGGTCCTAAATCAGATGCAGGTCTGATTATTTGCAATGTGACCTAAGTCTGAACAGTAGTATTGGAATTCATGCCACTTTTACGTCACTCTTGATCGTCATTCGTCATAATTCTGCGCTGTAAAGCCATTCACGTCACAATCCCACCATTCCTGACTCAGATCCACTAACACATCCGTACAGAAGTAGCAGCCATTGATCCACAAACAGTCGTAATTAAAAATGTGTCTCTCTTTCTCCTCGTCATCATTATCATCTACTCACAAATTTACTGGCTTCCAACTGGCTTATCAACTTCTAAATGAAACCGTAAACGCTGACTTCAGCTGCCTCCATGTTTACTCCCGTACGATGCTGCGTGTCACATCTTTGTTATTGTTTTTTGCGCATTGCACACTGAGAGCGTAGCCTTAGTGAACATTAACGGTGCCAGACTGAGCCAGGTTAGCTGATTTCAGTCTCTATGCTAAGCTAGGCTAATTACCTCTCGCTCCACACTTAATGTTCATACATGAGATTGATACTGATCTTGTGATTAAACTCTCTGAAAAAAAAGCTTCCAAAATGTTGAACTCTTAATTTCATTAAATAGTTTTTATTGCTTAAACGTAACCAAACCGTAATCACAGAGATGGCAGGTTAGAAAACATTTACATGAACAATTTGTGTAGCCATTAAATGCGTTTTGAAAGACACTGACCGATGACCTATTTTGCCAAATATGAGGACTTGTGCATATAGACTTACCCCACAGTGGTGCATAGAAGAGAGGATGAACTATGCTGTTGACCAGTGAGGTTTTGTTCACTGAAAACACATCAGAAAAAGAACCTGCCTCAAAAACAAGGTTCATCTAAACAGACAAGCCGCCAGCACCCTCAGTGAAATCCATCACCGGTGTCACAGCGACAAACAAGTGGAATTTGTCATTGACATCAGACACGTCATTTATATAGAAATGTCAGCATAGCATTCGCATAATGATGGAAACAACAACGCTGAGGGCTTTGGGCCTCGCACTCTGATGGCTGTGTGCAAACGTCACCAATAATGTGTCTTTAGTCTAGACATGTCAGGGCTCTGTGGGATCTATATCCACGCCTTTTTGTCAGCGCCTTCAATCTTCCCTGTTGCTCAAGAGCTAAGTGCAAGAGATTAATAAGTGGATTTGTAATGCACAACCTCAGGTTTGACACTATAAGTCATCGGCTGTTTATCGCTTTGGCTTTCTCGCCGGATTGAAAAATGGCAGACGCTGAGTAAGTTAGTTAGCCGCCCTGCACCCCCGCCTCCCTCCTGTTTCTAACCCCCCCTCCTCCTTGTGCTTCAGGACCGGGAGGTACAGTATACTGTAGCAGCTAATGAGCAGCTTGTGTCTTTTCTGTTTGTTTCCCTCTGGCAGACAGATGATGTGACGCAAACAGAGGGCTCTCAGCAGCTCCAGCTCCAGCACTCAGACTCTTCAGAGAAGCAGCAGCCCAAAAGGTTACATGTCTCCAACATTCCCTTCCGCTTCCGGGACCCTGACCTAAGGCAAATGTTTGGGGTGAGTACCAAGGAGCAAAATCCAATTTAATACAACTTATTTTTGTAGGTTCAGCCTTTTTCTATTGGTTAATATAACACTGTACTGGCTAGGTTAATTCCTGGGATCTGGGAGCACGGTAACAATGGAACAACAAAGTCAGTTCGCCTCGCCTGAAACAAAGAGTGCCTCCGCTTACGCCAGAAGAAATTATTACAGTGAAGAAGTAAAATATTCAAGCTTCAGGGAAAACGAGCAGTGGGGCTAAACCACAAAGCAAAGGCCACAAATTTAATGAGTGAGGCGACTGCTTAAACCAGCATCTACTTTGGTAACTACATTTTCATGAAAAAAAGAGTGAATTTTTACAAGTTGGGAAAAGTCAAGAAAAACAGCCAAATCAGGTGCTGATGGATGAGAAGAAAAACTCAGTGCTACACTGACACTAGGCTGAAGTACGATGATCATTTGACCGTTCATCTTTGTCTTCTCTCCTTTGGCGGACCGGTTGATTTAAAACCCATTTGATCAACTTGATGTGCTCAAGTTTCTTGCCCTGTCAGACTTCTTTTTCGCAATGTTGCCGTGTCCCCAGATGCCAGCAATTAACTTGGTGAGAACAATGTTATTAACTAGGGATGCACCAATCCGACTTTTTCAGTCCCGATAGTGATACCTGGGCTTTGGGTATCGAACAATACCGAGTACTGATCCGATACCAGTGTTTAATTAATAAGCTGTATGCCTCACTGTGTAGAAGTGACTGGAATCATTCTTGTATGTCTAAGGCAACATCGGGCTTGACTTAAACACTGCTTTCCTAACTTTATATAACAAAATGCAACAATTAAATACAGAGATGGAAATTTACTGAATTGTTCTTCATTATTCAAATAATAAATTATACACCAGCAACTTGGTAAAAAATCTTCAAAATTAACAGGAATGACAATTCAAGTGTAAACTTTTTTTTGCAGCAACAAACTGGTCAACACTTAAACAGGAAGTAAAATTCCAGTATATAATATATATAGTATATAAACATAGAATTGAATTGAATAGATCGGCCCCATTGTCACCAATATCCAATCACGCTATTTTAGTCGGTACCTACCCAATATCCGATACGGTATCGGTATCGGTGCATCCCTTTTATTAGCAATTGAAATGATGGCTAAAACGATGGGAAATAAACAGAATTAACTTTAATTCTGTCTATCTTGGTCACTTACAGGACACACACATATCCCCCAAAAGCTTCTTAAATAGCTTTTAGAGCAGCTAAAATCAGGACTGAGGAAATGATTTGTCCTGATTACCTGTTTAGAGGTTACACATACAGAGCTGTCAGCTGCACGCAATCAGATTACATATCAGCATACCAGAAGCCCTCAACAGAAATGATCTCTTTCTCTCTCCGTCTCTCGCCCAATTAATGAGGCAATGAATAGTTCAACAGCTCACCCTTGTGTCTCACAAAAGCCTCAATAAGAATTGAACCATACATCCCCCAATTCAATAACCATAATGGATCTGAATGGAGACGATTGCCAAAAAAAATGTACTTTAAATGTTATGCGCTAATTGGACCATTAGAACCCAGAGGCGTTAATTCCTGTCGTTATGAAGACAACATCCAGCTGATGATATTAATTACACGAGAGCCCTGGCTTTATAAATTGCAGACAACATGGCTGCTCTCTCTCTCTCTCTCTCTCTCTCTCTCTCTCTCTCTCTCTCTCTCTCTCTCTCTCTCTCTCTCTCTCTCTCTCTCTCTCGCTCTCGCTCTCTGATTGTTGGCTTTATTGTTCCCAGCTCTGGTGCAGGTCGCGTGGAATCCAAATCGCCTCAGTAATTAGCTCGGAGGCTTTGTGTGCCTGGCCGACGCATGCAGATATACGATACAAAATTGATCGCAGCCCACCCAGTCCCCCTCAATCACCCTACTCACCCACGTGTGGCCCGTTCCTTCCTGTTACATGCCCCCCCTCCCCTCCCTTTCCCTTCTTGGTGGTTGGCATAGCAGAGGATTGTGGGATTGATTGTTTTGGGTAGAACTTGGCAAGGAGATAGCTGGTGTGCTCCACCCTCTGACATGGCCTCCACAATGGGCCTTTGTGTGATCAGCGTGTGCAAAGCCTCATCCCTCTAGCTCTAATGGCTTCTGGAGCGCCACCGGCTCAATACGCCATTACTGCTGCGCATGAGTGAAACCCACAGACATGCAGTGGAGCAACGACAGAGGAGAAGGAGAGTGGAGGTGCTGCACGGCCCGCTAAAGAAGGCCCTTAAAGCGGAGCAAAGCCCCGCCGGGAGCTCCATCTGCTCCCACGCGGCACGGAGAAACCCTCTCTGGTGACGGCACCCTAAAACAAGAAGGGAGGGCACCCTGCACGCCACGGGGTTAAGGGTGTGGAGAAACCTGTGAGCCTTTAACGAGGCGCTGAATGAAGGGCTCATTAGGACGACCACAGCGGACCTTAATCAGTAATTAGAAACTGTGATCTCTGAGAGCTAGCAAGTGCGGGGGGGAAATGAAAACACTCGAAGCGCGATGCGAGCGAGCGAGCTCTGTGCGGCGCCCATGCTGCGCTGCTTGAGGGTGCCCTCGTTTGTGCGACTGGGTTCTTCAGCAGTGCTTCTCTCGGCGCATGTAAGGGCTCTCACAGCATTCCCCGGAGCAATCAGGACCTCTGCACCCCCCCCCCCCCACCCCATCCTGCTGTCACGCTGACTGCTGTGCCTGAGCGTGCTCTACACTGGCACTCTACTGTTTGAATACACAGGGCTGCTGCAGCGTAATTATAGGTTTCTTAAGAGCTTAAAGATATTCAAGCAAATCAAAGGTGGAGGCGCAGTGGCCTCAATATTATGTGTTGCTTCCACGCTAGGAGGCTTACGGCATAGAGGATACAGTATATAGTAATTTCATTTAGGAAAAAAGGCACACACTGTATCAAAGCACTGCACCAGTGTGTTTTAGCTCCATAAATGTAAATCATGTATACTTTCACATTTTTGCTGACCATTTTTGTATGTGTGCATTCCAGGCATCCATTGCTTTCTGCTCATTTCTGCATAAATATCAATCCAATTTCTATTTCTCCATAATGTATTTGAAGTGCACAGCCTTATTTAATAAAGATAATGTAATGGAAGCTATATGAAAATATTGATATTGAAATGAATGGATGCCTGGAATGGTAGAAAATGTCTAAAATGTAGCAGCATGATTTGCAAAATGGTCAGCTGTAATATAAAAAAAATATATATATATGTGATAAATGATATAAAAACATGCAAAAGTTGTGAATCTGCTATGTTTGTATTTGCATATTGAATAGTTTTAGTCGTCTATGGATGGATCGAGCTGCAGCCTCTTAGATGACGTCAGTCTGCCTTGTCCTCCCTCTGGAGACTCCTCCCATTGAAGCTATTGTTTATCGGTGCTGCTGATGCAGCTGTTTCTCTGTGTGTGTGTGTATGTGTGTGAGTGGGTGGGCGGGGATAGAAGTGCATGAGATCACTGGTGAGCAGCGAGCAGTCCCCAGCGCCATGTGGAAATCCACAAAGACGACTTCCTCTGAAACTAATTAATCGACGCCACAAGCCCATTACGCTCGGTTAAAACAATTAGCATCTGCACATTGCGTGGGGGAAGCATTGTCATCTCAGGCGAGAAAAGGGGCATCACGCTGGGATATAAATGCCTGTGTGTGTGATCGAGCCAACGCGTCCCATTCGAATCAATGGAGCTGAGCGCTATATGAGGCAGATGTGTGGATAGGATCTATGGAATCCTTTCCAGAGCACATATATATAGGGGGAAGGAGGAGGTGGAGGAGGAGATACACCCTGCTGGAGCAGAGGAGCTTTTAAATAACCAAGCCTTGTTTTTCCTTTAACTCGGTGTGGTTAGGCCACCGCAGAACCCTTTCAAGTGGGAGGGGACATGTGTTTTTCGCTAACCCATAAACCCTCACCTCCTCAAGCCCACTCCACTCACTTCAGCCAGATAATAGCTAGCTCCTCCTAACCCCTATTAGTGGCTCAGTCAAACGATCCATCCATTCCCATTGAGCGTCGACCACATGGAAGGCCCATTTCTTCCCTGTTGTGCCGAAATGAAGGCGACGCGGACCGCTTGACAGGGTAATTACTTTTAATGAAATAATACGGCCATTGTAGACAGCAATTAAAAGTCGCTCTCACTCCGCTCATTAGAGGAACTTACAGTTTACTTTCATTCCTCTGTTTTCTAATGATCCGAAGGCAGGCCCTTTTAAATCGAAAGGCTGGAGCGTGTTAACCCCTGGGGACTGGCCCTTAGGTCCTGTTGACTGTGAGAGAGCACACAAACAAAGAGAGGAAGAGAGAATAAAGAAGAGGCATATAAAAGGATAGGAAAGTATATTCACAACTGATCCACCAAACTCTCCACAAGTCAGAGCTCAGTTATCTGCTCAAGAAGTGAGTTTTCCCCAGGTGATCGCGGAGGTGGAGGGAGGTTCCACATCTCAACACAACTTCAAAATACAATCTTCTTTTTTTTCTCTTTGTGTAAAAACAAGCAAACAAACATCAGAAATGCTGATATGTAATCAAAGATCCGGTATTTCTACAGATCGTGTGATCTCATTTCATATAGTATTAATAGGACTACAAAAAGCAGCAGCTATGACTTCTCTTTTTAAAGCATGCCAGCCAGCTTCAAGAACTGTTTGCCGAGCTAACAAATGCAAATTGACCACCATTTCCTCACAAAAGTAACATTTCCATATTGCCTTAATGGTTTTTCTTTCTCCAGTCGTCCTTCTCATGAATTCGCAGTCAGTGAGGCTTTCTAACTCCATCTCTCTTCTCTTTTTCTTTTCTCTCTGCAGCAATTTGGAAAGATTTTAGATGTGGAGATTATCTTTAATGAGCGAGGATCCAAGGTAAGTGAACTAGAACACCAGCTGCTTCATTACCATGTACTTCTTCTGTTTCCTAATGATGGCATTAGTGTAGTGTGTACATTGGCTGAGAGTAGTGGTCCCTAAGCCTGGTCCTGGAGAGCTGCATCCACCGTGCCTCTCTTTCTCTTTCTCCCTCCCTCCCTGTTGTTTTTGTTGTTGCAGCTCTAACCCAAGTTGTGAATCATTAGCCCTGTCAATCAATTCATTATTGAGCTGTTTCACAATTCACTTAATCCACCAGCAGGCTGCAGGTCCTGAAGCTTATGGAATTGAAACTGCTTGTTTAGGGAGCGGCTGTTTGAAGCCTGGGTGTTGGTCCTACATTATTCAGGTTTTCTCATTTTGTTTTTTACATATACTGTAATTCAGGATAAGAATAACGTTCTCGGGGGTGTTTTGCAAATAAATGTAGTTTAGCTAAATTTGAAGGCTAATCCTACTTTCACCTCACATTTCAAGCTTTGGACAAACAGGATTGTGTGTTTTCTGTATGGAGGCTTTTACACACCCAAGCTAATTTAATTTGTGATTTTAAAGGAGCCAGTTCAAGCCCATGAAAAGACCAAAACCAACAATGTGTTAGTCCGTCTCTCAGCGCTTTCTGACTTCCCCGCTCTCCACCAAGTCCATTTGGTTCCAATTGAAGATGCAAGTCTTTAAAATTGGGTCACAGATATACAGATTTATTTTTTTTGAAAGGCTCGATATTTTACCAAAACAGCTGGGAACTGTAGTTTTTAGTAAACTTTATTTGAACCAGACTAAATAGTGCCGTTGTTGGGGACTATTTTCAGCGGCGGATTCATCCACATTCGGTGGTCCAGTGAGTATTTCCAGCAGCAGGACGGCATATTGATGTGTTATTTATAGTTTTTGGACAACAACGGAGTAGAGCTGCAACGATTAAACAATCAGTTGTCCACTATTAAATTAATTGGCCAACTGTTTTGATTATCGATTAATAAGTTTGAGTATTTTATTAAAGTTTTTTTTATGAAAAAAAAACGTCAAAATTCTCTGATTCCAGCTTCTTAAATGTGAATATATTCAATATATTTTAAACTGAATATCTTTAAGTTTTGGACAAAACAAGACATTAGAGGACGTCTTGAGCTTTTGGAAACACACAATTTTCTGACATTTTATTGACCAAACAACTAATCGATTAATCGAGAAAAATAATCAACAGATTAATGGACAATGAAAATAATTGTTAGTTGCAGCCCCACAATGGAGCTTTATGGCACAGAGGAAGAAGATATAACAGGCTATGACTGCACAGAAAATACGTTGGTTTTGGTCTTTTCATGGGATTTGTTGCCATTAAGAGCACAGAAAATCAGAAATGTTCAATATAAATGTTACCTCTTAAAACCTTAATTTAACAGTGTCTAACAGCGTTGATCATGTATGCATGTATTTCAAAGACAATCTGAACTCCTAAAGCATAAATACCAACAAGCCAGCAGAAAAATAGCCGCCGTGCTGCAGCGTTGCTGCAGTATCAGTCTCCTAACCACCTACCATGGACAGGTGAAGCCCGCGGTGGTGTGAACAGCCGAGTGCTACTCATCCAGCTGTTCATTTAATAGAGTGTACTAAGCTCCACAGCTTTCCATTCATAAAGGAGACAGGGTCCCTGGCTGGGTGTTGAGGCATGAATACTATTGATTCCCATTCATACCTGGGAGTAGTTTGGGCTCGTATACAGGCATGCAGGGAGCCCTGGAAGCAGGCGACGCCGCCGCACTCAGCCCCCTCTGCCAGACAAGATTGAGCACCGGATAAACCTGCCTCCTCCGCCGTAACAAGCATTTATTGTTTGTGCCCTACAAAGCCATTACCCATGATGCCTCTCTCTCTCTCTCTCTCCCGCACCCTGTGTGCTATATAATGAACCTAGCAGGCCATTAATAAACAATCTATTTTCTATGAAGCTTTGGCAATTTGCATTCAATATGTTTGTCTCCTTTGAAAAATGGTGGCTCCACTCTCCCCTCTTGTAAGCTAATTATTTGTGCATGATAAAAAAAAAAAAGATAGAGGGGGTAACCACAGTCGGGTGAATGTCCAAAGGATTAATTTTGCCCTCAATTCCCTTTTTGAATTTATTTCTTTATCTCTCTTTCCCCAAGGACAGGTCCCGTGTTATTTATGCTAGGAATAGCAGCCCGGAGATCCTGTGTATGCATACGAGATCACACCGCTCGCCATCTCTCACATGTATTACATCCTCAAGCAATTATCAGGCAGCGCCGGCCATGCTCCCTCTCCCCCTGCCCATACCTCTATAAGTATATATAGAAACCAAAGGAATGGGACTTGTTTGGCCAGCATATCTTAATGCTTCCGCTATAGAGCTCAGGTCCAGTATCCCAGTCCACATAACTCAAGGAAGTGACAAACCCCCCAGGGGAGCGAGGGAGTCAGAGAGTTGGGGGGTGGGGGGAGGTGGGATGGAAATGAGGGGTTGGGTATATTTTGGTCAGGGTTTAAAGTCAATATCCTCGCTCTTCTTTATCACAGAGGACGGTATTTGCGGTGACACCATTCACTTCTTTACATCAATGAGCCGGTGTAATTTTGCCTCCATAAAAATGTCCCACTTATTAGAGCAGTGAATTAGAAATAGCCAGAGATCAAGTTAACATCTCTCCTCGGAGAATTCGCACTCCTTCTCCTGTTGCCCACGTCTTCAAAGGGAGACGGGGGGGCCGTTTGAGCGGCTGCGCCGCTGAAGTTGTGTAGATAATTATACGACTATTATGGCAGCTAACACAGTGTTTTGCATCCGCCGCTTCCTGACATTCACCCATGGCACCGGTGCTGTGCTGTTTAATTGGGTAAAGCAGGCAGGTTTGTTGGTGTTGTTGCGTGAGGTCATGTCACCGTTATCCTCTCCTCCTCGGATCTCTCTGTTTGCTGTTTCCTGACGCCTCACTAACTGCCTCTAATTAATCTGGCTGCTTACAACTCGACTCTGCCGCCGCTGCTGCTCACCTACTCCTGTCTTCTCACCTCTCTTTCCCTTCTCTCCCCTTTCTTTTTCCCTCCTCTGCGTGAATGTGTGTGTGTGTGTGTGTGTGTGTGTGTGTGTGTGTGTGTGTGTGTGTGTGTGTGTGTGTGTGTGTGTGTGTGTGTGTGTGTGTGTGTGTGTGTGTGTATGTGTCCATCCTTTCCTTCTCCTTTTTCTCTACCGGTGGCTAACGTGGCGCTCTCAGGGCTTTGGGTTTGTAACTTTTGAAACAAGCACAGATGCTGATCGTGCACGGGAGAAACTAAACGGTACAATCGTAGAGGGACGCAAAATAGAGGTGCTTTCATTTTTTCCCTTTTCCCATCATTTTCTACTTCCTGCCTGCTGCCTCCTAAACTTACCTATAAACCCATGCATTAGCATGTGGCTGTGTGTGTGTGTGTGTGTGTGTGTGTGTGTGGATATCTGCATCCCTGAATGTATGAATGCCTGGATGCATGCATGCATAATGGTGCGTATAACTTGTTCTCAGTAGAAAGCGGGATCCATACATGTCAACCTGGACACGCCAGTTGTCCATCATTACCTGACAATGCAGAATGAATGCATGCCATCATCCTCTGGGTTCCTGTCAAATCTGAGAAGACCCGCACTCCCCTGTCACCATCGTTTAGTGTTGCCTGCTCTAATTCCGCTCTTGTTTACGACAAGCCGAGCCCCCGCTCAGTCATTCTCATCAGGTCAATAGAAGAAAATCAAAGCACTGTCTGTGTTTTTCTTTTGGAATCCATTTGTTTATCCGACCAATTACTGAATTTGGAGGATGTTATTTTTTTATTCATACCTGTGGGTAATTGGTGCATGCTTTCCCCCTGTTTCCAGTAATTTAATAATCTGTAAGGAAATTGAAATGATGAATAAATTCATGAAAGGGTGAACCAATCACACCAAAGTGCTACATACATTTACATAATTTATTTATTTTATCTATTCTTTTTGAATGTGTCTTGGTTTGCTGCTTGCTTTTGGCCCATCCTGGATATCTGGAAAGTAAATGTGAAGGTCTGTGATAACAGGCTGCGTGTTTTGTTGCTTTGAACAGGTGAACAATGCAACAGCACGAGTGATGACAAACAAAAAAGTGGCCAACCCTTACACGAATGGTAAGTGCGGGACCGTATCAAAAAACCTCAAAATAATAACGTGTCGTTCTTGTTGTCAGTTGAGATTTGTCGTTGTTCACCAGGATGGAAGCTGAATCCGGTGGTGGGAGCTGTCTATGGTCCTGAACTGTATGCCGGTAAGAGAGCCGCAGCATCTGCAGTTAGAATTTAGAGTGTTTTTTCTCTCTGCCTTCCACCACATGCACTGCACCGTACCTGAGGCCACTATCAGCCGCAGCCAATCCCAATCTGACCCCTGAATTTTTACAATCGGGCTCATCCTGAACCTACTGAACATGAAATTCCCCTCAAATCAAAGTGAATCTGAGAGCGGCCCAGATAAGCAGTGGATGATCCAAGCTTCTCTGAGTGGCTGAGGGAGCCTGAGCCATTGTTTGCGCCGTGTGCAACTGTAAAGCTGAAAAAAAATGATTTCAAGAGCAAGCGCCCCTGCAACTGTTATCAGATTGTGGAGGCTGCTGCTGTGGATGGATTTGCCAAGTGCGCCAGATTGACTTTTACAGAGCTAACCGAATAAGGGAGATTGAGTGAGCGATATTGTTGGCACCTACCCTGTCGAAGGCCGCTATTCCTTCTGGTCTCAGTAATGGAGGAATGAGATGAGCTCAGTGGGGTTTTCCCTATCTCTCTCTCTGCCTCGACATGCCAGCTTTATTGCTGTATGTTATATGAACCCTTTGCATTTTAATGAGGGGGAAATGGTACTATTTCATTTGGAAGAAGTGCTGAGCACATCGCGCCACTTTAACGGCTTTCCTTTCTGCTCATTAGACTAAAATCTGTTCATTCCCCGGACAGCTTTACGGCGAACCTCTAAATAACTGTCCATGACAGAAAGCAGTCATCTATCATTTTTATTTCATCCCCAACCCCTCACCCCCTCCATGCCTCCTCCCCTGCCTCCCACCCACCCCCCCCCCACCCCCAACACTCCCTTGGTTTCGACATCGTCCCCTGATAATTATACACACACATAAACATACACACATCCCTCTGTAGGTGCATGCACATGCTCAAACATTTACATTATGCCATGGTCAGGTGGAATTTTCACTAAATTAAAAATGTGGACATTAAGTAAGTGTTAACTTACATAAACAATCATTTCACTGACCTATATACACACACAACACTATCCCCTGCCCTGTTTTTACACTCAGACCAAAGCATTCCAGCATACGGAAATAGATAACCTATGTAGAACACAGACACTAATACATGCCCCCTCTTTCATGCGCACTTTCTCCGTTTTACACTCACACACACTCACGCACACACACATACACACACACACACACACACACAAACACACACACACACATACACACACACACACACACACACACACACACACACACACACACACTACCCAAATCATCTCATAAATCAGAGGGAGTGTGGTCCACCACTCCAGGCAGGGGAAGCAGGAGGGGTTGGGTGATTTATTGGCTGCTAATTTTTCAAGTCGTCTTGACATGGCACTGGAGTTTGCCAAGCCTAAACGACAACATATGCTTGCCAGCTGGGAAGATGGGAAACATAAATAAGAGATACATTTTTTGAAACAAACCCGCCCTAATGAGCAGCAAAAGGCCGTTTTAGCTCTGAAAAAAAAAAAAACACTGACCATGTCTTTGACTAGGATGTTTCTCCCCTCCCGAAGAAAAAAAACACAAGAGTGAGGTTTGCGGGATTCAGGACGTATTCCAAAATCATCATAGCTACAGTTAATATACTTTTGGTGGGAGTAAAATGGGATATAAAGGCGATTAATCACTGTTTATCAGTCCTCATTTCTGTGCGGGAGATCAGTGAAATTGGGAGCCATAAATCCTGGCTCGGTGACAGCACACTTCGTCTCCATTCGTCCTGGCGCTACAGGTTTATTGTCCTCAAAACCCATTCAGGAGAATGACGGATGAGAGCCTCATGCCGGCTCCCCGCTCTTAACCTCTTCCAGGGGTAGATTGGCTCCTCCTACTGATGGAGGAGGGGGGGGTGGGGAGTAGTTGGTAGGGTACAGGCAGGCGGCGGAAACCCAGAGTCCATGTCCTCTGTCGCCACCTAACACCCAAACCTCCCCCAGGAGCTTGCTACAGGGAGGAGGGGGGTCGTGGTCCAGGAAAGAGGAGCAAGGTGATTGGGTTCCCAGTCAAATGGGGGGATTGGCAATAAAACATGGCAGTGGCACAAATCATGGTGTGTGGCAGCTGGTAGGCATCCAGTGTCTGTGCTCACCTTTGTCCTCTTTTACTGTGCGCTGATCTGGTTTACATGGAAACTTTTTGTAGAACAAACCTCCACTGCCTTGTATATATAGGTCTGTCCATATATAACACCGGCCATGTTTGTCCTGGTCCATTTTATTTGCTTAATCACACTTGCACACGTGTCTGTTTATACAGTTTGTAATTATGTATGCAGTGAGTGGGTGTGTAGCTAAACCTAGTACAGATGTGAGTGTGTACAGGAATAGTGTAGACTTCTGTATATGTACATACGTTTTAATTTGGGTTTAGGTATTGTTTTAAACATGCATTATTAGTATAATGTATATGTGTATCTACATATGTAAAGAACATATCTATGTGCATAAGTATATGTGCATGTATACATGCACAGATATAATAACTTTATTTTAGGGCTGTCAAAGTTAACGCGATAATAACGTGTTAACGCAGATCTGTTTTAAGGCCACTAATTTGTTAAACGCATTAACGCAACTTGCGTTTTTCATGATGTAGCGGGCTCAGTTTTAAAGCTAGAGTGAAGATACTGGCATCATATGACATTAAAAAACCTAATGAATCCATTGGTACCAACCATGTCATACTAGCTTGTCGAGAAAGAGGCTAAATAACGCTCCAAACTTGTGCTAAATTTTGGTGAGGAAAAATGTCATGGCCATTTTTAAAGGGGTCCCTTGACCTCTGACCTCAAGATATGTGAATGAAAATGGGTTCTATGGGTACCCACGAGTCTCCCCTTTACAGACATGCCCACTTTATGATAATCACATGCAGTTTGGGGCAAGTCATAGTCAAGTCAGCACACTGACACACTGACAGCTGTTGTTGCTTGTTGGGATTGAGTTTGCCATGTTATGATTTGAGCAAAAAATGTTATGCTAAATGCAATACCTGTGAGGGTTTCTGGACAATATTTGTCATTTTTTTGTGTTGTTAATTGATTTCCAATAATAAATATATACATATATTTGCATAAAGCAGCATGCACTCCCATGTTGATAAAAGCATGAAATACTTGACAAATCTCCCTTTAAGGTACATTTGCACAGATAAAAAATGTGTGATTAATTTGCGATTAATCACAATTAACTATGGACAATCATGCGATTAATTGTGATTATATATTTTAATCGATTGACAGCCCTACTTTATTTATATGGCACTTTTCAAAAACAAGTTGTACCGCAAGACATGGATCTGTATTATCATTTTTAAATTGGCATTCATTTTCTTATTTTCACATTAATTATATGAAATAACAAAACAGTTGCAGATATAAATAATATATCAAAACATGGAAAATGTAATTAAAAATATAAGAAAAACATTTGGAGGCAGATCTGCATGCAATACATTTAGCACCGTTTAGCTCATTTTACAATAATTGGCAAACTTTTCTGGATTATTCCTCGTGTTGGATGTTTTCAGCACCATGGACAGCTGCCACTTAGAAATCCCTTCATATGGCCAGTCCCCTCAGGCTAACAGAGAGAGGCTCTCCTCTGCAGCTAATTCCTAAGGAGACAGGAGATGAGTAGCTTCTCATTCACCGGTTCACATTTTCTGCTACTAAGGTGGAGTTTTCTTGAGTACTCATGGAAAGCTAGCAGCTGTATAAATGACAGAAAAGAAAGGCTAATTGCCATCTTAATATATGTAGACAGATCCTTTCATTGTTGGAGTGTACGTTAGGGGGATAATTAAGCTCCAGACTCTTGATTAGATTAAGCTGTTTTTGGTCCCCAGTGCGTGGATTAAGTGCTCATTGCCCGATGTATTTGAGCAGGAAGTATTAGAGAGATCAACCTTGTGGAAAATCAGATCTTTCTTTATGGGAGCCGGTTATGACCCCATCATTGGCACAGAGCTGGATTACCTCGGGTCCAACTGGCTCTGCAGGTATTGAGCTTCTCTCAAGTTGACACATATGACATATGAGGTGCAGCGTGACCCCGCCGCCCTCCAGCACATAACTCATATTTTCTCCAGCCCCCCTCCCGGAAAAGGTGTTTGACTTTGGTGGCTAGACCAGGTTTGTGCTCTCATACACCGTAGCTGTTGTTGCTTTTCACGGGCTTACCAAGGTGTGACAGTGCCTTTGATTTATGGGTTATTATTGAAGCAGTGTAGCCTATCGCCAACTCATTATAAGTTTACATTCACATACATCACTGCATGCATATTGCATACAAATTTCCAAAAAAGAAAGAAAGAGGCAATTGGACTCTCTGGGGCCCAGAAATAGTACCGATTTGTTAAGAAGAGGGGGAAAAAAACACACCTCGGAAACTATCAAAGAGGATTGTTTTTGCCCTTTAGCAACTGCACTCAGATGTCCACTGCTCCAAAAAAAGAGACTAATTTAAATGTCAAGGTCAGCATTATAAATCACTTGGGGGAAAGGGGGCACCCTGCGAGTCCAGGCAGTCTATTGGTACGTTGGCAGCAAACAAAGTGCCATGCACCTTGGTGGGTGTGTGGTGGAGGGGGAGGGGGGGGTGCTATGTGGGCGTTACCTGGCCAAATGAGACGCAGAGTTTGAATATGTGTGCGGACCCACTAATGGAGCGTGATGTTAATGGCGGAAGACATTAAACCTGGCTCTCTGTGTTTTTAAAAGCACCACTAATCTGTCTCCCTGTCAGCTTTATTGAGGCAGCGGGGCTAGGGTGTGCATCGTTCATTAGGGTGTTCACTGGCCTCGTACACCTGCAGGGTTAATGCTGCACACGGCACAGTAACGCCGGGCCGTCACTCCTCGGGCAAAAACCTATACGCCACCGATTATATACGAGCTACCGCGGAGTGTAGTTTATCTGGCATTGCGAGGGACTGCCTGCCGTCTCTTTGGTGGCAGCGGGTTCATCTAAAACACATTGGATACATGTTATATAGCCCCCCACCCCCTCTCCAACAACACCAGACGGGAGCTCCCCGTCACAGAGTGATCTCTGATTGGAGAAACTGAAGTGGTCTGTGATGAATTCGCCCGAAACATGTCATGGAAATGAATAAAGAATAATAAGGTGAGGGGAGGGTGATGAGGGGGCGTCGCTGGGGATGACGAATAATAGGGATGACTGTGTTGTGATGGACTAGGCAATGGGGGAGGGAGAGAGGGTGAAGAACTGAGGGAAGGGGGGATGTGAGGGAATTTCGATTGCTGGAAGAGGGGAGGCCAACTTAATCATGTCCGGAGATCGGTGTGTTTGTATGCACCTCCACAGCTTGTAATCAGACAGCCACTGGACTGATTGAAGGTTAAGTAGAGAGCTGAGGATCACATCGCCTGTCCTCTAATCTGTGACCGCGGACATTGTGCCGCACCATCACACCAACCCCTTGCCACCCACCCCGAAGCCTTTTACCACCACCCTCCCTTTCTCATCCACCGGTAGCCGTCAGCAGAGGACATATGTAGCTGTGTGATTGGCTAAAGATGGTCCCAGATGGGTTTCGAGATGGGGGTCATGCTGAGGTTTGGGCCTTGGCTGTCCGGCCCATCTGCTCCGTTTTCCCTTGGGGGAAGTTCTGAACATCTAGTCAGGTTGTTCAACAACGCTCACCTCCCATTCGACTGCAGCCAACACCTAGAAACGCCCTCTACCTCTCCCCCGTCCACCCTCCCGCTGTTCCCCTCGCTGCTAGCCCATTGTGTCTAAACTATGCAAAAGCCGTGGTGCGAAACTAGTGGTATTGCATCCATTACCTGCCTATGCTTCAAGGCTGCCCCTCGCCAGGCATCAGGAAAGGATGCGTACAGCAAATGTGGATCCTTGCTGAGTACGGCACAAAGCAGCGAGCTGGGAAAGGGGAGAGTGCTCGATGAGGCGCACCTAGAAAAGATTAAATCTATTGTTTCCTTGTCTTCCCCATAATGCATTCTGTCATAGGGAAAGCAGTGCCACACGTCTCTCTCTAATGTATTCTGTCATAAGGTAAGCAATGCCAAGTCGAGGATGTTCTCTGAAAGTCATTTTCTCTTCTCTCGTGTGTTTCCTTCCGTAGTAGCAGGGTTTCCCTACCCTGCCACAGGCGCTACGGTGGCCTACAGGGGTGCCCACTTGCGAGGTCGGGGGCGGGCTGTGTACAACACGTTCCGCACAGCTCCACCACCACCACCCATCCCAGCTTACGGAGCGTGAGTATTGAATCTCTAACCTAAACAACAATGGGCCCTTCAGACAGTGTCTGACTCCATAGTTGTGTTCATGCTGTAGTATGAGTGTGTATACATGAACCAATTATGTGTTTGCATGCACATGCTGGAGTTGTACATACTGTATTTGTCTAAATTTAGTCGATTAGTCGACTTATAGGTTCTTTTGGTTTTTAGTCGACTAAGATTTCTTTAGTCGATAAGTCATTGTTTTTATGCTTTTTTCGTAATGACTTATTTCGAAGAAATGTATGAGCCCGTCTCTGGTAAACACAAGATTTAAAGGGGCTCTCTGTAAGAATCAGAAATTGCTTGCTAACAGTGACACCTGTGGCCGCTAAGTCAGCAACAGTCAGCGTCCTCTTGGTCGCGCTTGTGCTCGCACTACGCAGACGCGAGCGAGCATCGGTCAAAACGGTGAGGCGACTTCACTAGATATAACTTTGTTTTTATTTTGCTTGCGTGGAGTTTGTGTTGGAGTCTGAGTTGTGGTGGGGGCTGGTCGTTTGTTGGCGTTAGTGGACTCCATTTCTAACCGAACGTTAGCTATGGTTGCACACTGTTAGCTCTGTAGCGGAGCTGAAAATAAAGACACTCGCGAGCACGCATGACGTTGGATTTTCCCAGAAAAAACAGGCTTGGGTTCTCCACATTAAAAGCAGTCTACAGGCTGATAGAGGAAACCAAGAAAGTCACGGAAAGTCTCATTTTTTTGGTTAGGTTACAGCCTGTCCATACCTATTGGCAATAAAAAAATGATTTATACGTGTAAAAAGTTACATACAGTCCCTCTTAAAGTGGTGCTTTTATGTGATTCTTTGTGAAGAAACTCAGTTTTACAGATCTGTCAATTAAATAAACTAATCAATTAGTCACCAAAATCTTTTGAGTGTTTGTCGATGCAAGTAAGAATTTCTTTGATCGAGGCGAGCCCTGAAATTTAGGTGTGCTAGTCATAATTAATTATGCTCAACGGTGTACTGTAATACTGTATATTGTTTTGTCCTATTTTAATATAAGATTAAACAACACATTTATCCTCAAACACATTGCTGCAGTTTGTTAAAATGTTAATCCTGGTCATCAGGTGTTGCTGTCCGTTTACTTTGCTATCCTCCCTTGAGGGGAGTGAAATCATTGTTGCTATATAGGTATGTACATGCCCTAACTCTGCCCATCCTTATATTTGTACGTTGTCTATTGACAAAGGAGGAACTAACAAAGCCACAGGGAGAGCTGTAGAGAGCTGAGATAGCGTATTACTGGGCAGATCTCACTGGACTGTGACCAGGGTCTATGCTGATCTCCTGGCTTTGTGCAGCCCTGCCTCACACTCGTCTCTTATCAGCAGTGGTCTGTGTGGCCGTGGGAGAGGTCTGACGGGGGCCGGCCGAGGGCCCAGTATAGCTGTCTATCTGTGATTAGATCAGGATCCGTCTTACTGCAGAGAGACTCGCTGCTGAAGCCCGGACTGGAAATCCCACGTCCCCTTTCCCCTCCCTCCCACTCCGGGGCCCTTTGCTACCGATGGCAGCTGGTTGATTTATATAGCGGAGTCATGTGATGGAGCTCCTTCGCTGCCTTCCTTTTGTCCTCCCCTCCTCTCCCCGCCACCGCCAGCCCTCCTGACAACACTGCAGCAACTGGAAAGACAAACAATTTTACCAGAGCAGAAAATTGGACGGGGATGTGAAATGGTTGCACTTTTCGCTTTAATGTGTCATTCATTATTTGTGGTACAGTACACTAACGCTGCAAAGAGCTGACCCTGCAGACCCTCAAATGGTTGGAAAAGGAAGAACATTAAGGGCTGAGATTCAGTAGGGTAGCACGAAATCAACTAACGCTCCTTTCCTGTTCTCTGATTTCACAGGGTGGTGTACCAAGATGGCTTCTATGGTGCAGAGATCTATGTAAGTACAGTTAGCTTTTTCTCTCGCCTGCTTAGATGAAACAGAAGCAAAGCAGACAAAAAGCCCAGCCCTGGAGACAAAAACGTGATCTCCTCAGCCCCCAGCGTTCTCCCAGCCTCGCTGCCAAGCCGGCGTCGATTAGGCCTCTGTCTGCTGTGCCAAGAAACCCAACAACAAAATTTAAAACCCCCTCAGCTCCTCCCTCCTCTCTTCCTATGATCTCAGACTTTGGCAAAGAGGCAGACCCGGGCTCAGTGTCCCGTGTCAAGTTAGGTCATTTCTTACTTTAGATTTGTCTGGGTTTTTGAGGTGGCCTGTCTTCTGCAACCCCCCCCCCCCTTCTCGCTACCTCTTTGCTCCTCTCCCCTGTTTTGTGTTTGTGTACACTCAGAGGGTTTGGCCGGGATATCCCTGCCTGCCCCAGGGGGTCTGTGCAGGCCTGAGTGGAGCCGGTTCCTCCCAGCCATCACCATGTGGGAGATAAGAGGAGCGGCAGCAGATAAAGGGATTAGCCGTCCCTCTGGAGCTGTCTGTGCAGGCAGGGTCATATCAGGGGTTGGCCCTGCTGCACGTCGCCCTTGACAGAGAAAAGCATGGACGCTGTGGAGATAATGCTGAAATTACCACGCTGCCCCACTTTGACATAAGTCCAAACGTTTGCGGGGGGATGTAATTTGTCCCTTTGATTCTGCTGCTTTTTTTTTTTTCTCTCTCTGCCGCCGTCTGCTGAGATAGCGAGATGACAGTGGGCGCAGCAGCAATGACAGTTGCCTCTCACTTTCGCCCTGACGACCAGTGTCTGGGAGTGAAATGCTGAACCTCAGTGATATATGTCTTACACACGAGCCCACATGATAGGACTGTATTTCACTGGATTTTATTGTAGCGACATCCACCGCCATATACGGGACCCGGGCTGTGCTCTGAGTGATATTGTTTGTCTCTCGCACTCGTTCAGCCACCTCCAGCTAAGTCCCGCACCCCGATGTCCCCTGACCGAGGCCTGGCCAGGTCGCTCCATCACTCAACCCATCACGCCAGCCCCTGGTGCTGCTTCACTGCCATTAGTTTTGGCACTGGCCACTGCACTGCTTCAGACTGGCCGAGTGTGCGCGGAGGTCTCGAGTGACCAAGAGGAAGCTGTCCCTTAGCCCTCAATGTCCTCCGCAATCATTCAGTGGACACCGGCTTGCTGTAAAAACCAGCCGGCTGATGTGTCGAAGCTTCCTTTTGGAAACGGGTGACCTGCTGATACATTAGCAGAAAGGGAAAACTGGATGCATACACGTCTAAATATACTCTACGTACAATGCATGCGCTAATACATATGCATGCATGCACCTCCGTGTGGAAACGCACACGAGCGCGTACATACATGAATGCACAAACACACACTCCGCACGACAAAATAACAAATGTGCTGCACTGTTGTGTGCAGGATTTGACAATGTGGGAGAGTGATTTATTGGCCCGTGTTTGTTCAGGCTGTTGCTGTAATCAGCGCAGTCCCGAGGCATGGCTGTCCCACAGGAAGTCATCTGCCTCAAGTGCTGTGACTTCCTGCCTTCGTGGAAAACCTTTGAGGGGAAGTGGGGGAGTGAGATTCAATAGCTGTGGCCCCTGACCTGATTTCATGTGGAGCCGCAGCCGCGACCATCCCACCGTTGCCTCTCTCTGCACCACTCTCCGCCGGACGTCTTCCCCCTTGAGTTTAAAAATGAATGAAAACATGCATTATTAAAAGCCACCTATCCACGGTATGGACGCAGATGGGCACACACTCCACTGGCACTAATAGAAAAACAGTGGGAGAACAGCTTCATTTTTCAAAGAGAGTAATAGCAGCACTCCACAATGAGGTCTTTAATTCCTTCCCCACTCTGGCAAATGAATACAGCGGTCCTGACTCCCCAACGGTCCGGCCGTCTTCTGCCTCCTTACTTCATTTGTGAGCCAGGGGGGTCGTGTAAAGGAAAAAGGGTCTCTTCAATAATGTAGCGGCAGAGCCTCCTTAATCTAAAAATGGGCTGAATTTGGGGAGTTGGCTCACGTGGCGTGCTGTTGCTGCTACTCGGATGAGCCTCTAGTGTGACAATTGCTCTCGGAACATCATTCATCCCCCTGTTGCCACCACTTGCCTAATACACCATACATCAAACAGCACCCTCTGGTGTTTGAGAGGGACCCTGCAGTTGGGGGATGTGGGCAAATGATCAAAATACTGTGCAGTGACATTTAACTATTAAGGCAATTTAAAGCTCTATGTCTGTATTGTTGTTTCCGTGTGTCTCTGAGATCTAACCTTTCTGTGCAGGTTGAGCTTAATCATTGATTAACACGGTGATGTTTTTTACAGGGTGGCTATGCAGCATACAGATTTGCCCAGCCCACCACCACCGCTGCTTACAGTGACAGGTGAGAGTCCCGCTCATCCGCTTTCTTTATGTACCATTATGTTGCTCAAGGACTGCTGAATGTTTAAAGTGTTGCATGCTACAGCAGGCCCAGATGTTATTAATTATATGGTATCAGAAATCAATATATGAATCATTATGTAACCACAGTGGTCTCAAAGGCAAAGTCCACCCTGAAATACCTAATTAGTAGGGCCGTCAATAGATTAAAATATTTAATCACGATTATCGCAAATTAATCACACATTTTTTTATCTCTTCAAAATGTACCTTAAAGGGGTTTGTCAAATATTTAACACTCTTATCAACATGGGAGTGGGCAAATATACTTGCTTTATGCAAATGTATATATACCTTTATTATTGGAAATTAACAACACTAAACAATGACAATTATTGTCCAGAAACCCTCACAGGTACTGCATTTCCGACAAGCTAGTGTGACATGGTTGGTACCAATGGATTCCATAGGTTTTTTTTGTTTCATATGAGACCAGTATCTTCACTCTAGCTTTAAAACTGAGCCCGCTACAACCTAAAAATTGCATTAATGTGTCAAAGAAATTAGTGGCGTTAAAACAAATTTGCATTAACGCGTTATTAACGCGTTAACTTTGACAGCCCTACTAATTAGATTAATGTACGAGCATCTATAATTATTTTTTTTGGTGTGTTTCTTAAGACATTATTTTGAAATCTATGGTAGAGCAGGCAGAGATTGCATTTTCCACCCACCAGCAGTAGGCAGAAGAAACAGAACGTAACGCTAAATAAATAAAACACATGTTGAGTTTTAGTGAGTGAGAGTAAACACATCTGTACCGTGTTCGACAAGCCGTCTTTGTTAATGTGAACTTCGATTTAAAGCAACAAGTTGATCCTGCAGGCTGTCAAATAGAGGAAATTACTGACTGAAGTAGAAATAGATGAGGAAGACTGAAGGAAACGGAGTACACCGCAAAACACACTTCATCACAAAATAAGTGTTGGAATGCAGTAAACATCACAGAGTGATATCTAACAACGTAGAAGTAGCAAAAGGGATGGATTTTAAGCAAGTGCAGTGTTTCCCTGACGAAAAGCAACACATCTACGGATGGAGAATGGATGTGATGAATGAGGGGCTGCTTCACCAGCATTTTACAATATTCTGTGTAGGTTATTTAGGGTTTCTTGGGGGTTTTTTTTCTTCCTCTCCAGTTATCTATTAAGCAAACCGCCATATTCTTTTTAGCTCGGAGCTAAAAGAACACACACAAAAAAAAAAAGACTAACCTTGTTGGACTCGATGAGAAAAGCAGTGATATATGTCGTGACTCTCTGCTTGTGATGGGAGAGTGGGTATATCACTGCGGTATTTATGAATGGCCTCAGGTCTGTGGAAGGGAGACGGAGAGAGAGGGAGAGATGGACCGGCAGGAACTCTATCACTTCTGAGTGATGTCACTCCGGTTCAGGTGTGCTCCGTTTGAGGAGGCGTCGCTGATTCATTTCGGCCCCTGAAAGCCGTTGTCAGCCGGGATGTGGGCTGGTTTGGGAATCTAATCTGGGAAGGATTGAGCATGTCACTTGTGATAACGTACACCCTGCCTGAGAGCCTGAAGATCATATCGATAATGTAAGATTTATCAGGCCTCGCCGCGGCTCGAATTATGAGCAGCCGTGCTCGGCGAGAGCAGAAATTGGACAGCGGCTTTTTTTTCTCTCAGAGTGATTTAATTCCTGTTTCTCTTGCCTATACTTTTCCCTGAGATTTAATGTAATTCGCCCCCAAGTTGTTTGTTTTGCTTTGTCTGTTTGTTTCCTTTTGAATAAGCGGTCATGCCCATTGGATCAATAGGGGTTTGTTGGTATTGTTTCAGCAATACCTTATCAGACTTAACCGTGGAGCAGTCAGACAATCATGAAAAGAGGTCACCAGGATTGTGGGAGGCGTGTGAAACTCCTGCAAAATATGAAACATTTATTATCTGAAAAGCCTACAGTGCTCACAGGCTGCATTACCAAAGCCTTTAAGTAACTCGACAGAGTTCATACCAGTGAGTGTGATGTATCAGAGAGGCCCTGTGAGGAGCCAGTCACATTGTGGAGACGCTGCCGGCTTCCAATCAGCTCTGTCGAGGCTCTGTGACCTTGTACGGGGTGGTTTGACCTGCCGGTCGTCAGCAGTGCCACTCTGGTGAGAGTCATTTTGTAGATATATTAGCCTTAGAGGGCCTGTGGGGTTCGGTGCTCACTGAAGATAAGAGGACCACGGAGACGTCCCCTGACCATCTCATGGCACTGGCCTCCTCCCCAAGGAGCCGAGTGATTTCACGTCCTCCTCGCTGACCTTGGGTGCTGCCGGACTCAAACGGACAGCAGAGCCATATTTAGATCTTATATAACTCAATGTAGCTCATGCGAAAGGCATTGAACGCTGTATGTCTTGTTGTCTCCTTTAGGAGAATTTCTTCCTCTCTCCACTCTTTCTTTTTTTTTTTATTCCTGGTTGAGTTGGTGCCCTCAGTCCTTGGCTGGGTGTGCCTTATCTGCTCCGTGCAGACCCTCATTTGCAAGCGAGCATTGAAGAGAAAAAAAAAAAAGGAAAGTAAATAGAGGAATATGTGAAGTCGAATAAATAAATAAATGAGGCAGACACATCTTGTCCTGTCTCAGAAGGAAATTGGAAGGATTAGTTCCAAACCAGCAACAATGAAAAGACAGGGGCGTGAGCCCAGTGTGCAGCCTGGGTAAACAAGAACAGGGTGAGAGACCAAGCCCTCCAGCACCAACTGTTTCCTTCTTCTCTCCCTCTGTCTCCCTCTCTCTCTCTCTGCTCATTACCTATTCCATCCACCTAATCAAGATGACAATGAAAAGACAAGTATAATTCACCAACCTTTGAACTCGCCTTTTTGAACCACCTTGTATAATGTAGGAAGCCCAGGAGGCCGAGGAGGGAAATAATTGATTGTGTTAGAGACTTGAAAGAGTTGTCTTGAGGGGTTGCGCATTAAACAAGCATGCATAAATGTTCTGCTCTCCTCGTCAATGATGGATCAATGAGCGTGTTCTCTGTGCCTCCTGTTGTGCAGCTATGGCAGAGTCTATGCAACAGCAGACCCCTACCACCACACGATTGGCCCTGCCGCCACATACAGTGTGGGGACTATGG
Source organism: Sebastolobus alascanus (assembly GCA_916701645.2). Classification (NCBI taxonomy): domain Eukaryota; kingdom Metazoa; phylum Chordata; class Actinopteri; order Perciformes; family Sebastidae; genus Sebastolobus; species Sebastolobus alascanus. Next base: position 1,962,759 of record CAKAOJ020000072.1, on the reverse strand, counting down.
TAAGTCTATGAGACCGCCGCCGCCGCCACTTTCTGTCTGCACCCTGTCTGAAACATCACGACACGAGCTAGCACACACATGAGACTCACACTCCAAAATAAAGACCAGAGACTGCAGCGGTCGCTGGTTTTTATTTATGTATTTATTCATCAATTGATTTAGTTTTTGTCATGCTATGTGGCACACCCTAGTGGAGCTGAGCAGTACTGTAAATCCCCGGCATGTGAAATTGGCTCAGACATTTAGTGCAACAAACTTATGTTATGCCACCTCATGCAATATTAATTTGACACGAGTTCCTCCTGAAATGAGTATGAGTGATTACTGCAGTGTGTGTTGTTTTTTTAAACACAAACTTTGCATCTTAACATAAGTACATTTCCGAGCTTTCTGTTCATTCTACATCACTCAGCTCGCTACAGAGTGAGTTGGATTCACTTTTGTTTTGTTTTTCCCATTCAGCCAAACCAAACTTGAAGGGATGAAGTTGAATTTTTAATGTCTGTTTTTAGCTAGCTTTTGCAGCTACTGTAACATCAAAGATGAAAAGTGATGATAAATAAAAGAGCATCTTTTTTGAAACAGAGAGAGTTTCTCTTTGGTTTTGTTTCATGATGATGAGGGGATGGGACCGGGCTCACAGACCAAACCTAGAGATTAAGGACCATCAAACGCATGCAGCAGTGTGCCGTGGGACATAAAAGAGAGAGCGAGACGGAGGGAGGGAGTTGTCTTGCCCTCCCCTCCTGCCCACAAGCTTGATCGGAGGCGTGCTCTCAGCTTGAGAAATGACTCAAATTTACCATTCCGGCATGCATGCGATTTTTCAATAACATTAAAAAAAAGCGTACAGTTCCCCGGTGCAGCTGCTAGCTAAAAGCTTTCATTAATTAAGACATTTCTTTTTCCTCTTCATTTACTTAATTAAAAAATGTGCTTGAATGTTTTTTATTCTTTCTTCTTTTTCCTCCAAATTTCCTTCCATTTCTCTGACACTTTGATCGTCCTCTCAATGAAAGTAGAAGACTGGATTTGGCCCCTAAAAATATCAGAGCTAATCTTGTGTGTGTTGGGAGCTCAGGGAGCTAACCCAGACTCGTGAGGGTGAGGGGGGGGGGGTGTGTGTGGGTGTTCGTGTGGTGTTGAACAAATGGCGGGGCTACTGGGAGATGAGCTGTGCTGAGGCCAACATCGAATGAACTCGTGGGCTAAAGAGAAAAGACCAGTTTGGTTCCTAATTCTTTAATCATATTTCATTAATGGTTCGCCAGCAGAGAGGAGTCATTTTTGCATTTTAAAGCTATACAATAATTAGTTCCTCTGAGGTTGAGGTTGGAAATTCTCTTTACTCATTTCCAGCATACAGAAGCATTTCGTATGGATGAAAGTTTCGTACAAGCAAGAGGGCTCCCCGAAATTAGGCAAAATTAGCCTTTGAAGACATTCAGTAGCCTTTGGAGTTTGTCTGAATTCTTAATTGCAGCAGAGCCACTGAAAGATGAGAGGAGGGACTGTGTGTGTGTGCGTGTGTGTGTGCATGTGCAGGTGTGCATGCATAGGCCCACTTGCATGCTTTATGTGTGTGTCTGCCCTAGATATCTTGAGCATGGTGCTAAATCTAAGGGCTAATATCCTGTGGTGGTTTGCCCCTCCAGAAAGGTGCAGACACCTCCACTAGACTTGAAAAGGAGCTGTGATTAAACCTCTCTGAACTTATTCTGCTTTGGTTGAATCTCTGATATTGTTACAGCCTGAAAAGGAAGGGTTTTCCTCAAGAAAAAAAGCACAATTTTTTTTTCTTAATTAATTAAAGGGAATGTGTAAGCCCAGACCCAGTGTTTCTATTTTAGTGCTCTTTTTTGCTGGGCTACTATATTAAAAATACTTTTTTTTATCAGCTGCCCCAATTAAGCTCCACGTCCACCAATCCAGCTTAACTCCTGATGACCCTGTTCCTAACACACACTCCAATTATTGGCTTAAATATATCAAACCCCCCCTCATGATCATTCCCATATGGAAACCGTTATTCCGATATGAAAACCTATATAAATAACTTGCATGGAAAAAGGAAGGAAATTTGTGGAGGAAGAGAAAGCGACTAAAGCTGTCACCTGAATACTGATTGGTACTTTTTCATCTTTGATGTTGCAGGCTAGCCTATACAGAGGAGGGTACAGTCGCTTCACTCCCTACTAAAAGAAAGAAAAAAAGCGAGAAAAGACAGAGACAATACCCCAACAAACAAACAAAAAACTATCTTTAAAAAAAAAAAAAAAAGACAAACACAAAGCAAGCAAACGCCCGGTCCTTGGTGGAGAGCTAAATCAAACTATAAGCTTCCAGGTCCCCACGCTGAGCCCCTCCCCTGACACCCTCTCAAGCCGATATTTCTACAACAACCTATTTGATGTCATCATTGGTCTGCTCTTGTTTTGTATTCATTTTGTGCTTTTGGTTTTCTTTTGGAAAGTTTTATGCACATGTGCATTATCTTGATTGCTGTATATGGGTGCTGTGTCACCATAACCAATGTGAGCCTACTGCAGCACGCATGATGCATGCTCAGAGGTGTGTGTATGCAGCCGCTGTCATCTGACTAAGAATATACTGGGGCATTTTTTATGATATATTCATGTCAAACAGGAAACATACCAGGTCTGATCAGGTTGACGCTGATCATTGATCCATTCCAAATACTTTTCTAACCTTCCATCTAACATGCATAAATAAGGAGCTCAGTCCACTCGCTGACTAACATGCCTTGGTGATTCTTAGTTCAAAGACGGCACTGCTCTGATTGCTTTTGTTTTTCTTTAAACGTTGGAGTGTCCTACTGTTGTGCACTTGCAGTGGAGCCTTACAAGCTGTACTATGTGGTATGACAGCATGCAGAGTAAAGGGTCACGAAGGTCAGATTTCTGTCTTGGACTCACAATGCTCACACTCCGGCCCAGTCTCCTGCAAATTTACTGGATGTTTATATGCAACTATTCTGCCTTGGCGGTTATGTTTTAGGGGGAAATGTAACGCTGGCGGGTTACGTTCAGGGACAAAGTAAGTCGTGCATACAACCAAAGGGAAATATGGGGGGGTGAGCGTTTGCCTTTCCCACCAGCAGCCTGGGTTTGCATCGCTTCTCATGCTCGTATTTGGCAGTGATATTTTTTAAAACTCCACAGGACCAAGTGCAATTTCATTACACCCTGCATGGTAAACGGCCACATCTTTTTAACACAGGCTCTCGGAAAATTTGTAAAAAAAAAATTATTTTTTCAGACTTTATAAGGTTTCTCCAGAAATCGTAGAAGACATTATACAAGTGTTTTCATAGTTCTCTTATTCAGCTCAACTTGATGTCAAAAATTGGTGAAGTGCCCTTTTTTAAGTTGCCATTCAAAAATATTGTAGAAATAATCTTTTTATAAAAGTTAGCACTGAATGTTCTGCAGTTTGTAAGATTATAGTTCTGTTGACCTGACTTAAAACATTTTTTTTTTGTGTGTGTTAGTAGTTGTATAAGTACATTTTGTAGCTATATTGTGATTATGTTGTATTGGAATGCATTATATTGGAAGGCGATGGAAATATTTAGTCCACAGAAATTGCATATAAATATGGAGGGGCAGAATTGTTAGACACACTTAACAATATAATGCAGTCCTATAAAACATACTGATAGATTACAATCTCAGTACAGACTGTAGCCTGTAAATACGATTTATTACACTATTGTATCATATTAGTGCAATTACAGATGCAGATGCCACCTAGAATTTCCCCTCCCAGCTGAAAGCCTTCCGGCTGCCAGCCAACATCCTGTTTCCTGACAGGGCGTGTCTAGATTCCACTATAAACACGGCCATTCATTGAATTGCAGGATCTCACCATGAGATGGCACTTCACAAAAACACATAAGCCAACTAAAGTACACACAAGAATCATTTTTCCTTATAGGCCATGGTTTGCACTGTATGTTTCCCAGACTTACAGTACTGTAGTTGCTGGAACCTCAATCATTTTTGCCGCCCCTCAGTTGTCAATTGTTATGTCGGTTCTCAAGACTATTGTATTGGATTAGTGCAGTTACTGTAGTCAATTAACTAATTAGTAGGGCTGTCAAAGTTAACGCGATAATAACGCAAATTCGTTTTAACGCCACTAATTTCCTTAACGCAACTTGCGATTTTTGCAGTGGGCTCAGTTTTAAAGCTAGAGTGAAGATACTGGTATCATATGAGACTAGAAAACCTAATGAATCCATTGGTACCATCCATGAAAAACTGGCATGGCCATTTTCAAAGGGGTCCCTTGATATCTGACCTCACGATATGTGAATGAAAATGGGTTCTATGGGTACCCACGAGTCTCTCCTTTACAGAACTGCCCACTTTATGATAATCACATGCAGTTTGGGGCAAGTCATAGTCAAGTCAGCACACTGACACACTGACAGCTGTTTTTGCCTGTTGGGCTTGAGTTTGCCATGTTATGATTTGAGCATATTTTTTTATGCTAAATGCAGTACCTGTGAGGGTTTCTGGACAATATTTGTCATTCTTTTTTGTTGTTAATTGATTTCCAATAATAAATATATACATAAATTTGTATAAAGCAGGCATATTTGCCCACTCCAATGTTGATAAGAGTATTAAATACTTGAAAAATCTCCGTTTAAGGTACATTTTCAACAGATGAAAAATTGTGTTTAATTTGCGATTAATCGCGATTAAATATTTGAATCGATGTCGATGGACAACCCAACTAATTAGTCAATCGTAAGAAAATTATTATAGAATATTCCCAAACGTTACTGGTTCCAGCTTTTCTCTGTTTTATATTATTGAAAATTGAATATCTTTGGTTTTGGATTGTTGGTTGAACAAAAACGATTTGAAGACGTCACCTCCTGATGACCAGTCTGAACTTTTTTACACATTTCACAAACTAAATGTCTAACTGCTAAATCAAAGAATTGCATTACAGTGTTTTTGTTTGTTTCCCCAAAATCTAATCGCTAAACATAAATAGTTGCATATGAACATAATTTGCAGAAGACACGGTTGCATAATCCTCACACGATACACCACGACAGAAAAACTGTACTCAAGGTGCACTACAACATCAAACAGTTTCCACATGGACTCACACACACAGTAATGACACAGCACTGAGGTGGGTGAACCTGACAGGGGGGCTGTTCTGCTGCGAGTCACCGGTCTCTTTTTTAAGCATTGCACAAAATGTTTTACCTCAGGATAAGCTAACTGAAACTCACAAACTACAATACAGTGCTATTCACTTCTCAGCAGGCAGGATAGTTTCATTTCTAACACAGCCAGCAGGTTTGTCCTCTTTGCAACACGGCTTTCTACAAGAGATGTTTTTTGTTAAAGCAGAGACCCCAAGAGAGGATGATAAAAAAGACTCTACTGTTGTTCTTTATTAAAGCTACTGTATTATATATATGTAGACATATACTGTATAACTAACTTTACACCGCATACACACACACACACACACACACACACACACACACACACACACACACACACACACACACACACACACACACACACAAGTACAGTACGGCATTATATAAAAGCACCCAGGAGTTAGGAGACGTGATGTAAATGTGTGCAGAGTGCAGCAGTGCTCGCCTCTTAGTCGACATACAGTGGTTGCATTGGCTTCTATTACAACTTTGTGCTACGTGAGGTGGATTGAAAAGAAAATCTCTGTGTAGCTGTTAGCCGTCAAGATTTCAGTGCAGCTATGGAAATACAAATCAAAGCTATTGCCAATAGTATTTAATTTATATGTACTCACAAGAGTTTTTGTGCTCTCAAAAGAAAAAAATCTGTTTATTGCACTTTATTTGTTTTCAGCTTTTTCAAAACTTTACGAGATGTAACATATTTATAAAAAATATCATATACAGCTAGTTATGTTTAGTCGAGATGTTAAAATGATATAGAGTAATGTTGTATATCAAAAAAAAAGAAGAAAATTAACCCATAATCTCATGAGTCAAAGAAAATCTTTATGTGGGTAAACAAACGTTGTTCTTCCTTTTATATGCTAGTACGTACGCACCATTTGGGGTTTTTATATGAGTCGAAACGAACGTTGAATATTAATTTTAACCATTTTCAAACAAGAGGAAGGGTTTGTGCATTTGTAGGAGTTTCTTGTATAAACTCTGCAGCAGAGTACATGTGTGGGTGTTCAGTTAGTGACCACTATTAGAAAGCTAGACTGGAATGAAAAAAGATTTTTTGTTTTCTGATCTGAATGTGTGTGCCTATGTGCTATATATATATATATGCATTAGAATGTGTGTGTTTATGTGTGTGTTTTGGGGAGGAGAGAGAGAAAGGGGAAGTGAATGTAGTTTGCTAACATACTGTAGTTAGAGTACATGACATGACGTCACTCCAAGTCCCTGTAATAACATCAAAATAGCTTAACTCGGACCTCTAATACATCGGTGGCAAGATTGTTAACTTCCAGTCCAGGTTGTCATACAGATTTAAAAAAAATCTATATTTTTGGCCACCTTATGTACTCTTATATCCAGTATGTAGATGAGCCGAAAATATTTTAATGCAGTCCAATACAACATCACCACAACTGCAATCTCAAACATGACGATAGAATGTATCACAGGACTGATGTACAGTATTAATTAACTGATTAATCAATCAACATACATTTACATTATAGATAATCGGTTTAATCATAAATCATTCATCATATACTAATTTGAATTACAAATTTTAATATCTATTTGTACAAAACTAATATTAATTATTAATTTGCGCTCTTCAATTTGTAATTTGTGCTCACAAATTAACAGCATGTTAAGGAAGAGTATTAGGGCCAAGCATAAGAAAAAATGATCTTTTTTTTTTCTTTTTAGAATAAAGTCGATATGTTGATAATAAAGTTGAAATGTTAAGAAGCGCATATACAGAAATTTCCTAGAAATCTTCTTAGAAATTTCTCGAGATTTCGACTTTATTCTCCAAATGCAAAATAAAAATCATAGTTTTCAAAGATAACACAAATTCATGTGCAAAATGAATCAAAACAAAGATTTTAGTCTCTGAAGGTCGAACTCTCAGTATTAGTGCCAGACATACAACATTTTTTTGTTTGTTTGGGGGTTTTTTTTAGAATAAAGTCGAAATGTTGAGAATAAAGTTGAAATGTTGAGAACGATCTACAAACATTTCGTAGAAATTTTCTCGAAATGAAAAATAAAATTGATTTCATTTCATTTTCTTTCATTATGCCTGGCCTTAATACTCTTCCGTAGCATGTAATTCAGATATAAATACAAAATACAAATTAATTTGCAAATGCACCAAAACAAGATTTTAGTCTCTGACATTTTTCCTCGTAAATCGATTCCAACTTTAAATTACTAGTAATTTATTTAAATGCCTTTTGATTCATACTGTTCTACTGAACTTGTTCTTGGATCTTTTAAAGTTGTTGTAATTTGCTTTGAGTAATTACACTGTATATTAAAACATTAGCATAATAATGGCAATAATCTTATATGCTTTGGACTCACAGATCCAGCAGTATTTATCACCTCCTCACTAACTCCCTGAATCCCAAAGTTACTCCCAAAAATAACAAACATCTGCAGTTTTATTGTGCTTCCTGATGTCAAAAGTGCCGTTGGTCAACTGCTCAATGTAAATAGAGACATTAACAAAATAAAAGAAAATGGAGATATGTTTGTTGTCCCAACCAATATCTCAGCATGCGGGTCCATCACAGACTATAACACTTTTATTCTACTGCCATGTTGTTACAGGGACGGGTTTGCGTATTGTCATGTGGAATTTCTCCTATCAGTCTGCACGGGTTTGTCTACAGTTTACAGAAAAAAGTTCAAATTAGCATTGTCTAACTGTTTCAGTGTCAGCTTATCAAGGCTTAAATGTTAAAGACAAAACATGTAAATAACTCAGTATTGTAGAGGTCTGAGCCGTTTAGTTCTGCTTACAGTAAGTCAAAAGTAATTTAAATGTGAATTTATAAAACACTTTGATATTTTTTGGTTTAGTTTGCTTTTGTTGTATTCCATAACCAGCTTAATATGCAACCAGACCTCTATTATGTTCGTACTTATTAATAGTAGTATTGAGATACGTTTACATATCAACAGAAAATACTCTTTATCCATCATTTATATTTAATACAAGTATTCACTAAGCCCTGATAAGCTGGCAGGTGCATTTATTAGTCCGCGTAAAAGATTTGTACAAAAGAGAACCAAGCAAAAAAGTTACAGTACTTTGTAAATACATTTAAATGTATATACACACACTATATCGCAATTCTCTGAGTTACTGTTTTATATGTATTCCTATATGAAGTGGGGTTATCTGTGTATTTTCAATTCAGCTGAACTTGTTCTTGAATTGTATGTAATTTCTATAATGAGAATATATTGTCTGAAAGGTGTAAAGTAACTTTCTTTTGGATTCATTTCATAGGTAAAAGTATACTATTATGACTTTTTTTCCTCATTCATGAATTATTTTTGTTGTCGATATGTGACATATAAGTAATCTCTGATTGTTTTGAGTGTCAGAATAAAGCAGTTATAAGAACATTATGTCTGCCTTCACACATGGATGTCGTTGATGCTGTTGTTGTAAGGGGTTTCCATCATTATCTGATTTGGGATTTTTTTTTTTGTATGTGTGCACCTTATTTGTTTCTTAAAAGCATTTACTCACTTACTACATTGTCGGCGTTGAAGTGTTGCTCAAGCACTCACTGAAGTAGTTATGTCGTTAAATAGCATTGGGAACTAGCTAATGGCAATAATCCGTTTTTCTTCCATTTTTTTTTTTTAGATGTAATGGAATTATGGGGAGAGAGAAGATGGTGAAATAAAAACATTGGATTGGTTGACGCTTCACAGTGTCATTTGAGCGCTGAAAAAAGTTGAGGCCAGCTCAACTTTTATTTGTAGCGTGTGACGCCCACATCACGTGACAAGTGTCGGGCGTCAGTTTGTAGCTTCATACCACTGGCTTCCATTGAAATTGACGTGTTGCCTGTTGCTGTGTCGCTCGTAGTGTGAACGCAGCATTCAAATGACATTAACAGGATGGATACGTCACTAAAAAACATTTGGTTAGATACTGAATACTGAACAGAAATTGGTTAACATGATCACGGAAAATGACAATTGTCTTATGATTGGGTTAAATTTGCAATGTGTTGAACTCTCTCGGCCATCACATTCTGACGAAAAAGACAAAGCACCGCAAGCTAAATTCCATTCACCTCCATTGTCTCAAAACTTAAAACCATCTGCATGGCTCGATATTACTTGGTCTGAGTAGACGAATGCATCATCCTGCAATCTGGGTGAACGCACCCTTTAAAGGGCTCCGGTTTTAATTGCTAAAGATAGACTTGTTTTAACACACTATGACTGAAAGGAGCACAGGCTTCTAATACCTGAACTAACCCTCCCCTGAATCCTTCACGTCTGTGGGTGATTAATATATTTGTCTCTGCAGCTCTTCCAGTTCTAGGCTGCCTGTCAGTGAGGACTATATGTAGCTCTGGCGCTATTGTGCTCCCTCCCCGCTGAGCTATAAGACTGCATGTGGATATTTTCGTATGGCGGTCCCTAGCGAGCGCTCAGTAAATCCGAGGTATAGGATAGATAGGAGGAGGCGGTGAGGCCAGTTCCTCCATGAGATAGATACAATGGGAGGCAGGGTGGATGCTGATTGAGCACGCCACTTGTTTGTCTCTCTGGATTGGGGGGGAGTGACGCACTACAAAGGCGTTTCCAAATTAAAGCCTCGTCTTCTTTCATTTCTTTATTTATTTCTTTGTCAGAAGCTCCGTGGAGCTGCTGGAGATCACTCCGAATTAGCGAGCATCTGTCATGATGAGGGTTCTGGGACACTCGCCTTGCCTGCCCCCAACACCCCCCCCCCACACCACCACCACCACCACCACCCCCCCCCCCACCCCCCCCCCACCCCCCCTCCTCTGCTTCCATCCAGCCCCATTACACTGAGATTTTCACTTTGCACTGCCAAACTGCCGATCTCCACTTGTATGATTACAGAGCACTCTGATCTTTATTCTGGGGAGAGCGGTAGCACTAGTTTTGGCAGGCGCAAGGCCTCTGCTCCCGCTTCTTTTATGCCACATTACAAGAACGGGATGAAAAGTGAATGAAGCTGTTGTCTCTCTGCTCTCAAAACATTTTGCAGTAGAGTTTTAAACGTTGTTTCCTTTCGGCTGTTTTGACTCCGTCGGTGCGTCTTAACCTTACATTGTGATTTTTTCCGTCTTGTAACAGTGCACCTTACATAAATGGGAAAAAGTGTTGGGGCGGGAGGGCTTACAGAGAGTGTGTTGTTTATTCCATACATTATCTCATATGTTTACTCGAATTTTTTTAGTTTCAAAGAACTATTTTCCAGCCTCTACTTTCTGTGACAAGACTGAAAAATTTGTTCAGAAAGGAATAAACTTGCTGCTCCACATTGACTTTTTATAAGACCTCTCATTATATATGCCTATCATAACATTGCATTCTGCATATTTACCAGTCTCCCTGCTTTTCTCCCCTGTTTCCAGTAAATACAAAAGGAAGAGCTGTACTCAGTATTGATGGACATCACAGATGAAAACAACGATGAGAGGAGAACTAGCTTTAAGAAAATAACACAAGAAGAAGAAGACGAGAAGGAGTCCCTCTACTGAGGCTGGCGAGGGAAGACGGGAGGCGTACAAAGTGGCGCCGCGGCAGCGGTGTCAAACCAGCCACAAACTTGACAGACGGAGTGAGCCAGTTTCCACCAGGGACCACCTTTTTGCCGGGTAGAAAAGACAGAGAGAGAATGAAAAGTGTCCCGTTATTATAAAACATTTTATTTTTCTATACTTTTGTGATTTACAATGGTAAAAAGTGTGTATAAAGCAGTATATATGTACAAATCTGTTTTTATGTTTTTTGGTAAGGGAGATGAACAGTTGGCCCTTGATGCTGATTCTGTGGTATGCAGGAAGGAGGAGGGAGGAGCCCCCCCTCCTCTCTCTATGGCACACTGCTCTGTCGCCGAGGTCGTGTAAACAAAAAACATAAACAGAAAGGTGGCAGGGAGAGCTCGGCATCCAGACAGAAGCACTTTCTACGCTGTACTTCCTGTGGGTGGAGTCAAAGGTCAGCCTCCTGGTCTCACTGCTCCGCCTTCTTCCTTCCAACCTCCCCGACCTCCTTCCTTACTTCCTCCCTTCCTTTTTCGGGCTGGTGATGTCGCTCCTTCCTCCTTGTTGCGGTGTCACTGGCCGGCAGCGCCTACTGTTAGCAGCGTCCCCCGTGGATACTGTCGTGATGTCACTTTCTCCTGGCAGCACCATTGGGCATCCCCGCCCTCCCCAATGGGCAGCGTCACTGGTTTACAGCGTTGGGGAGTGGGGGGGTGAGCCACGGCGGGACGGTGAGACGGTATAATGCCGAGCCTCCCCGGTCTGCCCCTCTCCACGCCCCAGCAGAGGTCAATGACTGAGGACTAGCTAGAGAAAATGGCGCAGATGTCGCCGACTTTACTCACCTGCCAGACTCCGAGCCCAAGCCTTTGTGTCACTCTGCACCGACGGACAAACTATCAGACCAACGATGATAAAGGTGCGTACAACTACCAAGGATGCACGTTTCCACCTGGCGAGAATAACTCATCAACGTCCATGTAACAAATTGAATTATAATCGAATAATCCCATTGTACTACATCAGCAGGTGCATAACCAAAACACAAGCCTGAGGCATATAGACTATGTCGCTAGATAAAAACATTATAGAAATACAGTAGTGCCCATCCAACGGTAACAAGGAACGAGGGCTGAAATATGTCAATTTTATTTTGTCAATGTATTCTGAGAATATTTATTTGTGTGTTTTTTTTCTTCGTTTTTTGCAGCACTGAAAACTTTTAAAGAGGAAAAAAAGTTTTAATTTGGTGGAAGCGAAAACCTTAATTCTTTATATCAGAAGAGTCACTGTAAACGTGTTTAAAAAAGAATGTTGGTTCAGTTCTTTGAATGTACATTAATGTCTAGGGTGTCCAATAAGTATGTATTCTTTTTCTGTATATAAATATATATACATATCTATTATATGGGCTGTGGTGATGTCAGGGAGTAGAGGGGGTGGGCAGGATAGCCTCTAGCCCCCGAACATAGATATCAGACCCCCTCCAACTAAATATGTCCCTGATATTTACTGTAACATGTGATCATGTGTTATATGATTGAAAGTGTGATGGTGATAGTGTGAACTGATCTCCCCTGAAACCCCCCTTTACAACACAAACACACACACACAAACACACACGCTGTGCAGATACTCATAGATTGACAACACAGATTTACACACATTTTTAACCCATCAAATGAAAAACATCACATCCTACTTTTACCCGACAGACACTTCAGGAAAAGAATCACATCTGCGTTAATTTCAGCCCTTCATTGGAGCTGGGAAGACTTGCTAATTAGCGCAAGGTGTTGTGGGTGTCAGATAAAGAGTTTATGAATATTGATTTTTCTTTTCTTACTTGAACCAAAGTATGATTTGAACACACAGTCTCAGTGCTCTTTGATCAGGAGACAGCGAGACTCTGTGATGACAGCGGAGCCCGGATGTGTATTGACGTGACCCAGATTTCATTCGCTCATCACTGCTGAGGAAGAGCTCGCTCTTCTGCTAATATAAGGAGCCCTGCTGATGAAGCCCGGCTCGCAGCTTCCTGCAGCAGCCTCGCTTTATGAACTGCTGTTCTCATGCTGACCCTGGTGGGCAGGCGGTTTTATTGCATATTGGAAATAACCTGCTGGCCCTGAAAAGAAACTTTTTTTATCAGAGGCGAGCAGGTTCGGGTGAAGCACAACTTTGTTTGAGAGTTCAGGGTACACTACTTAGTAGTGGTTTTGTGTGAATTGTTCCAAGAAGGTAACACTAGGTTAAGCTCCTGACTTCCTGTACAAAACTACAGTGTGTAGTGTTAATATCCTGTACAGTAAATCTCACCTCACACTTCTTGATTAACTTCATCTTATTTCAGGTTAAAAAAAAAAAAAATTGTTCTGAATCAGGGCTCCTACCCACGCGACCTCTGTTCATCTGTAGACAGCTTCTCATATATTACAAAGAGTATCTATATCATGGCAACTAACTGTTGTGAAGTCTAATTGGGGTAAAGTCGGTCATTTGTTCTCCCATGCAGCAATCACATGCAGGCTTAGCATTTTTATACCTGTAGGTTTGTTTCTGAGAGTCACATGATTCATCTGGCCTACTTACTGCGCTACAGACTTGTGGTGGGTCAGAAACGACTCAGGAGCAGGTTGGAGTTTTACTTTGACAGGAACTTCCTGGGAGGCAAAAGTCAGCTTTAAAGGTCGAGTTAACTGACAGAGATACAGAACCACAGCTTTATTTTTTTGGCTTATTAACATTAATTATCTGATTTTGTCCACTGAATGATCTATGCACTTTGCAACAAAAACAGATATGATGTCACATGTGAAGACACCACTGTTATCTACTTATTCTAGTTAGCTAGTAGTTCATGAAATCTTAGGGGTGTGGCTGGCGCTATTCTATATTTTCATTGTCAACAAATCCCATGAAAACACCAAAACCACCAATGTTTTGGTCCGTCTCTCAATACTTTCTGACTTCCTGTCTGTGGCTAAAATGGCTCACAAACATATTGTTTCTTTTTTCTTTTCTTTTTTTTAAACAGCTGAGATTGTAGTTTTTAACAAATGTTACTCAAACTGAAGTAAATAGTGCATTTCTTGGGGACTATTTCAGCGGCAGTGGGACAGCATGTCAGATATCAAGCTGCCACTGTTTTAGTTTCTTCAAATTCAAATTGAAAGTTCAACACGTTCTCATCTCAGCTCGTCATGTACTGAGGCTTCGTCAGACTTCTCGCCGTCAATTTTCGCTCGCAGTAAACACATGCTTAATGTTGTGAATTAAACAGAAACACTTGCTTAGGATTAGGAAACAAAACCACTTAGTTAAGTTTAGGAAAAAAAAAAACACGGTTGGGCTTAAAATTACTATGTTTTTACAGCGAAAATGTGACTTAAGGTTGTAAACACGGGACACGAATGATCAGCTGATTGTAAAATTGTGAAAACTTGTGAAATTTAAACTACGTCAACACAGCACTTTCCCTGAGCATTTACTGTTGCCGCAGATTTACATTGTTGTTAATGGAAAGCCCGGTGTGACGCATAATGGGGGTATACTAAAGGGTGACTTGTGCGGCGGTATAAAACGCCGTGACAAAGCGTCAGCATTTGACGTCCTGGGAATGAGAACGGGCTTGAAGGGTTGAGATTTTCGAACTGGAAGTCAACCTGTATAACCAATATTTCCTGTAATAAGTCTTGGTACTATGTCTGTCTATGGGAAATGCAGTCTTGCAACATTAAAGCTGCAGTAGTAAATCTTTTTGGTTACCTGTTTTGGCCAATTGGAGAAAGAAGAAGTCAAAAACTACAAAAAAAAGAGTTAGTTTCTGTTTTTGTATAGCTTTCATTGCATTACTGTATAAAATAAAAATAATTATTTTGTTAGCATTCCACAACTACAGCTCCCATGAGGCTTTGTTTCTCTGACTAAGCCTCATGGGAGTTGTAGTTGAATACCGACAGAATAATCAGTTAAAAGAGATTTTATTGCCTTAGAATTTGCTGTGGGTTCATGACAATGTGCAACCTGTTTAACATTATATTTTGATCCGTTGTTGATATAAAAAAAATGTATTAGTGGAATATTTATGTATCTAATTGAACTATTTAGTCTGGCTGGTCTTCCATGTTAGTAGCCGTACTTACATCAGTGGTCAGGTATGGATTTTATTCTTCGGTGCTTTTTTTGTTAACTGGCACTCTCCTTAAACTGTGGTTGTTTGTCTCTGCTCGTTGACACAGTTTTAACTTAACTAGTGAGTTTATTTCTGCATCCAGAGAAGTTCTGCCTTTACAAAAATGTTTCTAAAGCTCCAGCCTGCGCCTCAGCGGGGGGCGGGGTTTAAGCGACCCTCCCTTCCTTCCTTCAGATGCCTTCAGTTTAATGACCTGGTCCTGATCTTCCTGAGCACAACTGCTTGAGCTGTGACACTAGCAGGATGTCCCCTCTGAGAGTCCCCCCGCCTCCCCCCTGACCCCGACAGACCTGCCCCATGCGACACCCTCCTCCCACCATACCTAGCCTTCTAGTATGTGAGTCGACTGGCCCCTTTTGTATTCCTGGTGTTCTGTACATAATAACCCTCACCCCTCCTTACCCCTACCCTTCTCCCCCAGCTGTCCTTTCAGGGGAAAAAAAAACAAAAAACGACATCCTCTGACTCCCCGAAATCTTGTATTTTGTTCTAATAATGACAAAATTTATTTATAAGGATTTTTTAAAATCTATCTCTTTCTCCTTTTTGTAAATGTTCCAGTTAAATAAAGTTTAAAAATGTTAAAAAATTAAATGGATATATTGAAAGGTTAAAAAAATGTCTCTAGAAGTCCCTGCCCCCTCCTCTGGCTCTGTACTCTGAACTTTGTGTTTTTGTTTTTTCTCTTTCTGTATGCTTCTCTTTATGTGCTTCAGATGAAGAGTTCTATTTATTATGACATTAACGTTATTATAATTATGACTAATTATTAATATTATCATTATCCTCATCATCCTCATTATTATCATTAATAAACTTGTCTACTTCAGCCGCGGTGTGTCAGCGCTGTTTTGTGGTGAGTGATGAGTTCCTGCGTGCTTGGGGTGGACTGGGACTTGCGGTAAGACTGCAAATCCCACGACACAACATCACTGCATGTGAGATGAGCCAGGTGGAACGGGGCGGGGTGACGCTCCCAGACCCATTTGTCTTATGCCAAACCCCCTCCGGGTTTACAAGATGGAGAGCACCTGTCTGTCGCCGAGGCCGCCATTTACCCAACCGAAGCAAAGACAAACTCAGACTGAAGCCTGCGAGAGGAGAAATATAGACGCACGCCTTCAGGGGGAAGGAGGAGACGCAAAAACACACAAATGTAAATACTTCAAAAGATCAGTGCCTCTCCATCATTGTTGACTTTGTTTAATCCGTTGAGCCTCTACAAACAATGGGAGATGGGATTCTTTTTGTCACAGCCCAAAAAAAAAGATAGAAAGAAAAATTGTTTTTTGTGTCACTGCTATTCCACATCAAAATGTGCACAATGTGGTCTTTGCAATAGGTGAATGTGCTGTGCATCATTGTTTTTTAGCTCGAGGCCTCAACTGAAGCCCATTCGGATCAGACGTTTAGTTCTTTCTTAAATCACTTAGATTGAGTGATCAGAAACGGTTAAAAGGAAAAGGAAAGGTACTAATGTTCAGACTGTGGACTGAAGTAAACCATTCCTCAGTAAAGGCCAACTGAGAATGAACAAAGAGCTTTGCATGGGTTCAACAACTCTATGAAGCTCATCTTTTGATTTCTATTGTATACCACAGTAAGGAATCACCTGGTTCAAACTCTGTACATATGAATGGTCCAGCTAAGACTCGTCCCAGTTCCCTACTACTAATGATAAACAGCATGTACATTACTACAAACTAATGCTCCTGTTTGTCGTAATCAGCGGTTCTCAAAGTTTTGATGACTGAGTGCCAATTTAGGGAGCCAGCTTGTTATCAAGGGCCACACAGGAAAAGTGCCCACTAGGGTAGCAAATTGTAAGCACTTTCTTTTGATAACGCTTATAGTTAGGGCTGGTCCAAAGCTGGCTCATGGCTTGCCTTGGACCAGCCCCTAGTTATGCTGCTATAGGCCTTGACTGCCGGGGTACTTCCTATGACACACTGAGCTACTCTCTCCTTCTCTCCCTCTCCATCTGATGTAATTTGTGACTCTAAGGAGGGCAGTTTCTGTGCTAATTAGCCCGCGGAACCCAGATTGAAACTTCTCAAAGATATGGTTGTTGTTAAATGCCTGAAATAGTTTGTCCACCACTACTTTTTCTAGGATTTTTGAAACAAATATCAGTTGTGGGATCTAAACCAGATCCCTTCAGCAGCGGTTGAACACAGGCTCATTGACTCTATTGTGTCTTTAAACAGTTTTGTCGGTATAATATCAAGGGAACTCAATGAGGGACTCATTACTTCCTAAAATACTGCAGTGATATTAGTCTAAAACAATCCAGCACATCCAAGGAGGGGCAAGGGAAGTCGACTGCAGAGGTGGAAGGAGTGATATTCTCCCTAATACGGCCAATCTTTTCTATGAAGAAGGTAAAGGATTTTGTTGTAGTCGGTTGAAGAAGAAACGTAGGTAGTAGGGGGAGGACATTTTCCAGACTGATTGATGGTATTAAACATGATTCTGGGATTATGCTGGTTGGAAGAAATTAGCTGTGAGAAATACTGGTCCCTGGCTTCCTTTAATTTACAGTTGTATGATGTTAGTAGTTCTTTGAACAGCAAGTAATGACCAATGGACTTCCACCTGTGTTCAACTTTCTACAGATTATTTTAAAGGGCCAGTGCGTAACATTTCAGGGTATCTATTAGCAGAAATGCAATATCTATGGTTTCATTAGTGTATAATCACCTGAAACTAAGAATTGTTGTGTTTTCATTAGCTTAGAATGAGCCCTTCATATCCACGTGGAGTCCACCATGTTTTTTGTTATTTTGACAGCGGATTTAAGTTTGGTTTTTAAAGGAGCAACCATGTCCAGGGTAGATAATCATAACTGATTAAAGGCTAATAACTGGTCATTTGTATTAGAAAGAAATGGACAAGTTGTTACTAGCAGTGTTAAAGAGTGAGGAGAAAGACTGAGCTATGTGTTTATTGAGTACACGGAACCGTACCTTTTGCTTTTGAGGTTTTATAGTAGCTTAAAGAACTGTATTAAGCAGGATATGTGATCAGAGACAGCAAGATCTCTAATGGAGAAGCCAAGTGCAAACACTAGCTCGAATGTGTCCACAGTTGTGGGTTGGACCATGCATGTTGGACAAAATTTTATTTGAAAACTCAGTTGTAGCACGATTTGAGGTGTTATCAACATGAAAGTTAAAATCCCCACCGATCATTATTTTATTGTATAAGAACCACAGAGGCTAAGAATTCTGAAAATTCAGTAAGAAAAAGGTTGGGTTAAATGACAATACAGAGAATCATTCCCAGAACCTGCTAAATTATTAATAGAAATAAGGCTCCACTTTAAAATTTCTGAAAATTTCAGCAAAGGCCTCCTCTGCAGCCACTTGCCCTAGCTGAAGAATTCATAATTTGGAGAGCAGAGTTCATTTAACTGGCTGTGATCATCTGGTTTTAACCAGTTAGAAATAAGAAATCAAGGTCCTCTGTACCAATGGAATCATTTAAAATAAAGGTTTTGTGGGAGAATTACCTCACATTAAGCAAAATGATTTTAGCTTTAACTCAGGAAATTATATTGCAGTGGGAAGCACCACCAGATTTTGAATTTTGGGTTCTTGGTCTTGTAATAGGGGGGATCCTTTGAGGATTTACAGGACTTGAGACTAAATCGGATGTTAGTGCAGAACGCTTGGGATATTTTTGTCCAATCCAGGAGTAATCCTAACAGAAAATTTTGTTAGAGGCAATGAGCATTATAGGTGGGTGGAGCTAGTGGGCGAAAGGGATGCCTGGTGGGGGACAGTAGGGGGTGCTAGCGCTAGAAACAGTGGCCTGATATGAAGTCAGAGAAGAAGATTCCAGGGCGTGCGCAATGTGTCAGTCAAGCACGTGGAGAGGACGGTATACGGCATGTTGCGGGTGGGCTGCTAGCATTGGCTATATTCGATAAAACCTTGTGAGCTCTGCAGGCAGATTTAAGCCAAGCGTGGAGGTCTTTACAACCCGTTTTGGTCAGCTCAGACTGTTGAGGAGCTCAGATCCGACATGGACTATCACGATCGATGACGGGAGTGAGGGCAGTAAGCCCCCCGGAGTTTATCCAGGACGCACGGCACCATAGCGTTGAAGAAGCGGATGTTTCTGGTGATGGGAGTCCTTAAAAATTCATGTGATTAACCGAGGATGGAGTGCCCGAGCAGGCAAGTGTTTTGGTGAGAGAGTTGCAGCAGAAATTGTGGAGGATATAACAACCGAGAGGGGCGCTGTCATTTTAACAGGAGGGAAACACTAGGTGCGCTCTTTTTCGTACAGCCGGGAACAATCCGGCGAGTGGTGATGACGCTCGGCGAGAGAGGAGCATGCCTTGCCTTTCATGGGGTGCATCCCAAAGCGCTTATTTGTCGTTTCCTCGCTCCTCGATCCTCGGGTGAACCGGAAGTTGTTCTGGTGCGCCATCTTGAAGACCGTCCCAAAGCTCTTATTGGTGCATCGAGGAGCGAGGAGCGAGGATCGAGGAGGGATCTCTGAGGAGCGATAATCGAGGAAACACGAGAGCAGCCTCGACGGAAGTCTTTTACCGACCGACACGCCCCCTTATTGGATATCAGTTACTGATTGGACGCTGCGCCGATCGGACTGATCTGATAATTTTACCACTCAACATCGCTGAAGATTTATACCACAGTGAAGACAGATCACAGATTAAACGTTTTATAGTTTAGTTGTTTTCTGATTCACCATCTAGTTAATATCTGTGTTAACTGTAGGTGTGAACAGTGTTAACTGTAGGTGTGAACAGTGTTAACTGTAGGTGTGAACAGTGTTAACTGTAGCTCTGAACAGCAGCAGAAGGTCCTGCAGTATCTCTCATTCACACACAGCGAGTGAAGCCGCCTGTCACTGAGAGGGGTTTATATACCTGACAAACGGGACCTAAATCATCTTTCTGCATTTATTAGATTGAGATTTTTCTTTTCATGATCTGTTATTTCCCCCGTTAACTTATATTAATGATACTTTTAAAGTCTGAGAGAGAAGGAGAGTCTGTCTGTCAGCAACAAACACCTGTTACATTATTTATCTTCTTTTCCATTCAGTCACATGTGAGGCTGATAATTCCTGAACTTCGGGTTTGATATGAGTTACATCATTTACATTTTCCCTGAAACATTCAGCCTGATAAATAATGTCCAGTGTTCAAAAGACCCCATAGTCATATTATGGGTTATTAAATAATGAATTCACAATCAGAATATCGATAACTACAGATGCTAATAATGAATAAATAATGTAAAGATATTGTGCCAGTAGAACAACTGTGTGTCTTTATTAGTATTATTAGTACAGTTCAAACACAAACTCCATCTAAAGTTTCTATAGCTATTAAAGCCGTCTGACAGCTGATCCAGCTGTGATCAGCTACTGCTGTCATCAGAAACGGACGTCGCTTCACGTGACGCTTCAGAGGAAACGACGTCTCAATTCCCTTAAAACGCATTTCCTCGTTTCCTCTCTCCCCGCATGGTTTCCTTGCGTCTCTCCCATGCTTCCCTGGTGGGCGGGACTAAGACGCAAGGATGAGACGCAAGTGAGGGAAACGAAGATGCAATTAAGCGCTTTGGGATGGACCCATGGACGGGAAAACATTTGCCGGCGGAAGGATGCGTCACTTTAAACGAAGCGTGTTCTGGATGGTTGCACTGAGCGAGGCATGTTTGGACTGACCCGAGGCCACCTCCATGAAGCTGGACAAAAGGGGGAGTCTTTCTAATTAACTTAAGCCGAAAGCCTCAAGGTCAGTTAACTTTTTGTTTGCTTTTTGGAGTAGCACATAGTCCTCAGAGATCATTAAAAAGGCATATTTAGGCTATGGCTTGTTTGTCAGATAATTTAAAACTAAAAGATTTCCGATGTCTAAAATAATTTATCCGGATGAAAGATGTAGTTAAAAACAACCAAGATCTAAAATGTGTATTATAAAAAGTGGCCTAAAAGTGGATAGAGTCAATTTACGACAGCCTCAGGCAGGGAGACAGACTATAGCCTAAGACAAATTTATGATATTTTTATAGAATAGCCTACTATACTATAATATTTTATGACGTTTTATGACACACTATGACTTTTTAATGACTTTTTTTCACTTACTATACTATGCCTTTTTTTTTTAAGTACTATACTATAACCTTTTATGACATAGGCTACTATTCTATGACTTTTTGGCAAATTAATAAAATGTCATAGTATAGTGTGTCAAAAAATGTAATGAAAAATATTCATAGTATAGTATGCCATAAGAAGTCATGGTATGATATGTCGAAAAATGTCATTAAAAAAGTGATAGTATGGTATAATAGAATTGATTTATTTTAGAGTGCTTTTCATGAAACTCAAATACATTTTAAATGAGTGAAAACAATCATAAATAAGAGACAACATAATGTATAAAAGGCACAACATTAATCACACATTAAAAGCTGTTCTTAAAGTTTTGATTTGTGATTTGAATGTGGACAGGTTCGTGCAGTCTTGGTTATGTTTGGGGAGTGATTTCCAGAGGGAGGGGGCAGCTATGGAGAAGGCTCTGTTGCCCCAGTTCGGGTGCTTGGTCCTTAGTGGTGGAGAGGTTGCGGGAAGGAGTGTGGTGGTGGAGCAGGTCAGTGAGGTAAAATGTTGTAAAAAATCATATAAGTATGTAAAAAAAAAAAGTCATAGTACAGTATGCTAATAAATTCACATAAAAAGGTCATAGTATAGTATGTCGACAAAAAAAGAAATAGTGTGGTATGATGTAAAAATGAATACAAATTATAGTATAGTATGTAGAAAACAAATTAAAAAGTCATAGTAAAGTAGTATATATATATATATTAGTATATAGTACAGTATGTCGTCATTTTTCACGAAAAAAAAGTCAGTGTAGTATGTCGAAAATTTTATGAAAAAAAAGTCATAGTATTGTATGCCGAAAATGTTATGAAAAAAAGTAATAGTATTGTATGTCGAAAATTTTTACAATAAAACAGTCATTGTATTGTATGTCGAAAATTTGAACGGATAAAAAGTCATAGTATAGAATGTCGTAAATTTTATGAAAAAGAAGTCATAGTATTGTATGTCGAAAATTTTTACAAGAAAACAGTCATAGTATTGTATGTCGAAAATTTCATGAAAAAAAAGTCAGTTTTATGTCGAAAATGTCATGAAAAAAAAGTCATAGTATAGTATGTCGAAAATTTTCACGCAAAAAAGTCATACTATCGTATGTCGAAAATTTCATGAAAAAAAAGTCATAGTATAGAGTGTCAAATTCACGAAAAAAAAGTCATAGTACAGTATGTCGAAAATTTCATGAAAAAAAAGTCATAGTATTGTATGTCGAAAATGTTATGAAAAAAAAGTCAGTACAGTAGGTCGTAAATTTTATGAAAAAAAGTCAGTGTTGTATGTCGAAAATGTTATGAAAAAAGTCATGTATTGTATGTCGAAAATTTTATGAAAAAAAGTCATAGTATTGTATGTCGAAAATTTTCACCGAAAAAAAGTCATATTATAGTATGTTGAACATTTTTATGAAAAAAAAGTCTTAATATAGTATGTCTAAAATTTTATGAAAAAAAAGTCTTAGTATAGTGTGTCGAAAATTATGAAAAAAAAGTCAGTATAGTATGTCGAAAATTTTATGAAAAAAAAGTCATAGTATTTTATGTTGAACATTTTATGAAAAAAAAGTCATACTATAGCATGTCGAAAATTTTATGAAAAATAAGTCATACTATAGTATGTCGAAAATTTTCACAGAAAAAGAAGTCATAGTATTGTATGTCGAAAATGTTATGAAAAAAAAGTAATAGTATTGCATGTCGAAAATTTTATGAAAAAAAAGTCATACTATAGTATGTCGAAAATGTTCACAGAAAAAGAAGTCATAGTATTGTATGTCGTAAATATTTTCACGAAAAAAAAAGTCATAGTATTGTATGTCGAAAATTTTATGAAAAAAAAGTCATACTATAGTATGTCGAAAATTTTCACAGAAAGAGATCATAGTATTGTGTCGTAAATATTTTCACGAAAAAAAAGTCATAGTATAGTATGTCGAAAATTTCATGAAAAAAAAGTCAGTGTTTTATGTCGAAAATGTCATGAAAAAAAAGTCATAGTATAGTATGTCGAAAATTTTCACGCAAAAAAGTCATACTATAGTATGTCGAAAATTTCATGAAAAAAAAGTCATAGTATAGAATGTCAAAAATTCACGAAAAAAAAGTCATAGTATAGTACAGTATGTCGAAAGTGTAATGAAAAAAAAGTCATAGTATTGTATGTCGAAAATTTTATGAAAAAAAATTTCATAGTATAGTATGTCGTAAATTTTATGAAAAAAAAGTCAGTGTTGTATGTCGAAAATTTTATGAAAAAAAAGTCATGTAATGTATGTCGAAAATTTTATGAAAAAAAAGTAAAAGTATTGTATGTCGAAATTTTCACCGAAAAAAAGTCATATTATAGTATGTTGAACATTTTTATGAAAAAAAAGTCTTAGTATAGTATGTCGAAAATTATGAAAAAAAAGTCATAGTATAGTATGTCGAAAATTTTATGAATAAAAAGTCATGTATTGTATGTCGAAAATTTTATTAAAAAAAAGTCAGTATTGTATGTCAAAAATTTCATGAGAAAAAAGTCATACTATAGTATTTCGAAAATTTTCACAGAAAAAAGTCATAGTATTGTATGTCGTAAATATTTTCACGAAAAAAAGTCATAGTATTGTATGTCGAAAATTTCCACAGAAAGAGATCATAGTATTGTATGTCAAAAAATTTATGAAAAAGTCATAGTATTGTATGTCGAAAATTTTATGAAAAAAAAAGTCAGTATTGCATGTCAAAAATTTTATGAAAAAAAGTCATAGTATAGTATGTCGTAAATATTTTCACCAAAAAAAAGTCATAGTATTGCATGTCGAAAATTTCATGAAAAAAAGTCATAGTATTGTATGTCGAAAATTTCATGAGAAAAAAGTCATAGTATTGTATGTCAAATTTTATGAAAAAAAAGTCATAGTATTGTATGTCGAAAATTTTATGAAAAAAAAGTCATGGTATTGTATGTCGAAAATTTCATGAGAAAAAAGTCATAGTATTGTATGTCGAAATTGTTTTGAAAAAAAGTCATAGTATAGTATGTCGTAAATATTTTCACGAAAAAAAAGTCATAGTATTGTATGTCGAAAATTTCATGAGAAAAAAGGCTTAGTGTTGTATGTCGAAATTTTTTTGAAAAAATGTCATAGTATAGTATGTCGTAAATATTTTCACCAAAAAAAAGTCATAGTATTGCATGTCGAAAATTTTACGAAAAAAAAGTCATACTATAGTATGTTGAAAATTTTCACAGAAAAAGAGATCATAGTTTTGTATGTCGAAAATGTTATGAAAAAATAGTAATAGTATTGCATGTCGAAAATTTTATGAAAAAAAAGTCATACTATAGTATGTCGAAAATGTTCACAGAAAAAGAAGTAATAGTATTGTATGTCGAAAATTTTATGAAAAAAAAGTCATAGTATTTTATGTTGAACATTTTATGAAAAAAAAGTCATACTATAGCATGTCAAATTTTATGAAAAATAAGTCATACTATAGTATGTCGAAAATTTTCACAGAAAATGAAGTCATAGTATTGTATGTCGAAAATGTTATGAAAAAATAGTAATAGTATTGCATGTCGAAAATTTTATGAAAAAAAAGTCATACTATAGTATGTCGAAAATGTTCACAGAAAAAGAAGTCATAGTATTGTATGTCGTAAATATTTTCACGAAAAAAAGTCATAGTATTGTATGTCGAAAATTTTATGAAAAAAAAGTCATACTATAGTATGTCGAAAATTTTCACAGAAAGAGATCATAGTTTTGTATGTCGTAAATATTTTCATGAAAAAAAGTCATAGTATTGTATGTCGAAAATTTTATGAAAAAAAAGTCAGTATTTTATGTTGAACATTTTATGAAAAAAAAGTCATACTATAGCATGTCAAAAATTTTATGAAAAATAAGTCATACTATAGTATGTCGAAAATTTTCACAGAAAATGAAGTCATAGTATTGTATGTCGAAAATGTTATGAAAAAATAGTAATAGTATTGCATGTCGAAAATTTTATGAAAAAAAAGTCATACTATAGTTTGTCGAAAATGTTCACAGAAAAAGAAGTAATAGTATTGTATGTCGAAAATTTTATGAAAAAAGTCATACTATAGTATTTCGAAAATTTTCACAGAAAAAAGTCATAGTATTGTATGTCGTAAATATTTTCACGAAAAAAAGTCATAGTATTGTATGTCGAAAATTTTATGAAAAAAAAGTCATACTATAGTATGTCGAAAATTTTCACAGAAAGAGATCATAGTATTGTATGTCAAAATTTATGAAAAAGTCATAGTATTGTATGTCGAAAATTTTATGAAAAAAAAAGTCATAGTATTGCATGTCAAATTTTATGAAAAAAAGTCATAGTATAGTATGTCGTAAATTTTCACAGAAAAAGAAATCATAGTATTGTATGTCAAATTTTATGAAAAAAGTCATAGTATTGTATGTCGAAAATTTTATGAAAAAAAAGTCATAGTATTGTATGTCGAAAATTTCATGAGAAAAAAGTCATAGTATTGTATGTCGAAATTTTTTTGAAAAAAAGTCATAGTATAGTATGTCGTAAATATTTTCACGAAAAAAAAGTCATAGTATTGTATGTCGTAAATATTTTCACGAAAAAAAGTCATAGTATTGTATGTCGAAAATTTTATGAAAAAAAAGTCATACTATAGTATTTCGAAAATTTTCACAGAAAGAGATCATAGTATTGTATGTCGTAAATATTTTGACGAAAAAAAAGTCATAGTATAGTATGTCGAAAATTTCATGAAAAAAGTCATAGTATTGCATGTCAAAAATTTTATAAAAGTCATAAAATGTAAAACATTTTTTGAAAAAATGTCATAGTATAGTATGTAAATATTTTCACGAAAAAAAAAGTCATAGTATTATATGTCGAAAATTTCATGAGAAAAAAGTCATAGTATTGTATGTGGAAAATTTTATGAAAAAAGTCATACTATAGTATGTTGAAAATTTTCACAGAAAAAGAAGTCATAGTATTGTATGTCGAAATTTTTTTGAAAAAATGTCATAGTATAGTATGTCGTAAATATTTTCACCAAAAAAAAGTCATAGTATTGCATGTCGAAAATTTTACGAAAAAAAAGTCATACTATAGTATGTTGAAAATTTTCACAGAAAAAGAGATCATAGTTTTGTATGTCGTAAATATTTTCACGAAAAAAAGTCAGTATTGTATGTCGAAAATTTTATGAAAAAAAAGTCATAGTATTTTATGTTGAACATTTTATGAAAAAAAAGTCATACTATAGCATTTCGAAAATTTTATGAAAAATAAGTCATACTATAGTATGTCGAAAATTTTCACAGAAAAAGAAGTCATAGTATTGTATGTCGAAAATTTTATGAAAAAAAAGTAATAGTATTGCATGTCAAAAATTTTATGAAAGTCATAAAATGTTGAACATTTTTTGAAAAAATGTCATAGTATAGTATGTAAATATTTTCACGAAAAAAAGTCATAGTATTATATGTCGAAAATTTCATGAGAAAAAAGTCATAGTATTGTATGTCAAATTTTATGAAAAAAGTCATACTATAGTATGTCGAAAATTTTCACAGAAAAAGAAGTCATAGTATTGTATGTCGAAAATTTCATGAAAAAAAAAGTCATAGTATTGTATGGCGAAAATTTCATGAGAAAAAAGTCATAGTATTGTATGTCGAAATTTTTTTGAAAAAAAGTCATAGTATAGTATGACGTAAATATTTTAACGAAAAAAGTCATAGTATTGTATGTCGAAAATTTCATGAGAAAAAAGTCATAGTATTGCATGTCAAAAATTTTATGAAAAAAAGTCATAGTATAGTATGTCGTAAATTTTCACAGAAAAAGAAATCATAGTATTGTATGTCAAATTTTATGAAAAAAAAGTCATAGTATTGTATGTCGAAAATTTTATGAAAAAAAAGTCATAGTATTGTATGTCGAAAATTTCATGAGAAAAAAGTCATAGTATTGTATGTCGAAATTTTTTTGAAAAAAAGTCATAGTATAGTATGACGTAAATATTTTCACGAAAAAAAAGTCATAGTATTGTATGTCGAAAATTTCATGAGAAAAAAGGCTTAGTATTGTATGTCGAAATGTTTTTGAAAAAATGTCATAGTATAGTATGTCGTAAATATTTTCACCAAAAAAAAGTCATAGTATTGCATGTCGAAAATTTTACGAAAAAAGTCATACTATAGTATGTTGAAAATTTTCACAGAAAAAGAGATCATAGTTTTGTATGTCGTAAATATTTTCACGAAAAAAAGTCAGTATTGTATGTCGAAAATTTTATGAAAAAAAAGTCAGTATTTTATGTTGAACATTTTATGAAAAAAAAGTCATACTATAGCATGTCGAAAATTTTATGAAAAATAAGTCATACTATAGTATGTCGAAAATTTTCACAGAAAAAGAAGTCATAGTATTGTATGTCGAAAATGTTATGAAAAAAAAGTAATAGTATTGCATGTCGAAAATTTTATGAAAAAAAAGTCATACTATAGTATGTCGAAAATGTTCACAGAAAAAGAAGTAATAGTATTGTATGTCGAAAATTTTATGAAAAAAGTCATACTATAGTATTTCGAAAATTTTCACAGAAAAGTCATAGTATTGTATGTCGTAAATATTTTCACGAAAAAAAGTCATAGTATTGTATGTCGAAAATTTTATGAAAAAAAAGTCATACTATAGTATGTCGAAAATTTTCACAGAAAGAGATCATAGTATTGTATGTCAATTTATGAAAAAGTCATAGTATTGTATGTCGAAAATTTTTTGAAAAAAAGTCATAGTATTGCATGTCAAAAATTTTATGAAAAAAAGTCATAGTATAGTATGTCGTAAATTTTCACAGAAAAAGAAATCATAGTATTGTATGTCAAATTTTATAAAAAAAGTCATAGTATTGTATGTCGAAATTTTTTTGAAAAAAAGTCATAGTATAGTATGTCGTAAATATTTTCACGAAAAAAAAGTCAGTATTGTATGTCGTAAATATTTTCACGAAAAAAAAAGTCATAGTATTGTATGTCGTAAATATTTTCACAAAAAAAAAAGTCATAGTATTGTATGTCAAAATTTTATGAAAAAAAAAGTTAATTATGTTCGAAAATTTTATGAAAAATTTATTATGTCGAAAATTTTAGAAAAAAAGTATATAGTATGTCGAAAATTTCATAAAAAAAGTCTATTGAAAATTTTAAAAAAAATCATATATGTATGTCAAAATTTTAAAAAAAAGTATATATGTAAATATTTTCACGAAAAAAAAGTCATAGTATTATATGTCGAAAATTTCATGAAAAAAGAATAGTATTGTATGTCGAAAATTTTATGAAAAAAAGTCATACTATTAGTATGTCGAAAATTTTCAGAAAAAAAGTCAAAATTTTCGAAAATTTTATGAAAAAAGTAATAATTTATGTCGAAAATTTTATGAAAAAAGTCATATATTTCGAAAATTTTATAAAAAAGAATCATAAATTTTCGAAAAATTTAATAAAAAATTCAATAAAAATAATTTCATGAAAAAATAAGTATTATGTAAATTTTAAAACATAGTATTGTATGTCGAAAATTTTATAAAAAAAGTCAGTATTGTATGTCGAAAATTTTATGAAAAAAAGTCATAGTAAATTGTAAAATTTCACAGAAAAAAAATCATATTGTATGTCGAAAATTTATGAAAAAAAGTCTAGTATTGTATGTCGAAAATTTTATGAAAAAAAGAATAGTATTGTATGTCGAAAATTTTTAAAAAAAGTCATATATAGTATGCGAAAATTTTACGAAAAAAAAGTCATAGTATTGTATGTCGAAAATTTATAGAAAAAAGTATATAAATATAAATTGTCGAAAATTTTTTGAAAAAAAGTCATAGTAAGTATGTTAAAATTTTACGAAAAAAAGTCATAGTATTGTATGAAAATTTTAAAAAAAAAGTTATATAAAATTTCAAGAAAAAAGAATAGTATTGTATGTCGTAAATATTTTCACAAAAAAGTCAAGTATTATGTCGAAAATTTTAAAAAAAAAGTCAAGTATTTATGTGAAAATTTTAAAAAAAAATCATATTTATTGAAAATTTTATGAAAAAAAGTCATATAAGTTATGTCGAAAATTTTCCAAAAAAAAGTCATAGTATTGTATGTCGAAAATGTTATGAAAAAAAGTAATAGTATTATGTCGAAAATTTTATGAAAAAAAAGTCATATATAGTATGTCGAAAATTTCAAAAAAAGTAATAGTATTGTATGTCAAAATTTTATGAAAAAATATAATAGATTTCGAAAATTTTTCAAAAAAAATCATAGTATTGTATGTCGAAAATTTTCAGAAAAAAAGTATAGTATTGTATGTCGAAAATTTTATGAAAAAAAATATATGTATGTCGAAAATTATGAAAAAATCATAGTATTGTATGTCGAAATTTTTAAAAAAAAGTCATAGTATAGTATGCGTAAAATTTATGAAAAAAAGTCATAGTATTGTATGTCGAAAATTTTGAAAAAAAGTCATAGTATTGTATGTCAAAATTTTAAAAAAAGTATAGTATAGTATGTCGTAAATTTTCAGAAAAAAAGTCATAGTATTGTATGTCGAAATTTTTTGAAAAAAAAGTCATAGTATTGTATGACGTAAATATTTTCACGAAAAAAAAGTCATAGTATTGTATGTCGAAAATTTCATGAGAAAAAAAGGCTTAGTATTGTATGTCGAAATTTTTTGAAAAAATGTCATAGTATAGTATGTTGTAATATTTTCACCAAAAAAAAGTCATAGTATTGCATGTCGAAAATTTTACGAAAAAAAGTCATACTATAGTATGTTGAAAATTTTCACAGAAAAAGAGATCATAGTTTTGTATGTCGTAAATATTTTCACGAAAAAAAGTCAGTATTGTATGTCGAAAATTTTATGAAAAAAAAGTCATAGTATTTTATGTTGACATTTTATGAAAAAAAAGTCATACTATAGCATGTCGAAATTTTATGAAAAATAAGTCTTACTATAGTATGTCGAAAATTTCACAGAAAAAGAAGTCATAGTATTGTATGTCGAAAATGTTATGAAAAAAAAAGTAATAGTATTGCATGTCGAAAATTTTATGAAAAAAAGTCATACTATAGTATGTCGAAAATTAAAAAAATAAGTATTATATGTCGAAAATTTTATGAAAAAAAATCATAATTATGTCGAAAATTTTCAGAAAAAAAGTCATAGTATTGTATGTAAAATTTATAAAAAAAAGTCATATTATGATGTCAAAATTTATAAAAAAAAGTCAAATTTAATGTCGAAAATTTTCACAGAAAAGATATAGTATTGTATGTAAAATTATAAAAAAGTCATGTATTGTATGTCAAAATTTTTGAAAAAATCATATATGATGTCAAAATTTTATGAAAAAAGTCATAGTAGTATGTCGAAATTTTTAGAAAAAAAATCATAGTATTGTATGAAAATTTATGAAAAAAAAGTCATAGTATGTATGTCAAAATTTTTTGAAAAAAAGTCATAGTATAGTATGTCGTAAATTTTTCAAAAAAAAAGTCAGTATTGTATGTCGAAATATTTTCAAAAAAAAAAGTCATAGTATTGTATGTCGTAAATATTTAAATAAAAAAAGTCATAGTATTGTATGTCGAAAATTTTCATGAGAAAAAAGTCTTACTATTGTATGTCGATATTGTTTCACAGAAAGAGATCGATAGTATTGTATGTCGTAAATATTTTCACGAAAAAAAAGTCATAGTATTGTATGTCGAAAATTTCATGAGAAAAAAGGCTTAGTATTGCATGTCGAAATTTTTATGAAAAAATGTCATAGTATATTGTATGTTCGTAAATTTTTTCACCAAAAAAAAGTCATAGGATTGCATGTCGAAAATTTTACGAAAAAAAAGTCATACTATAGTATGTCGTTAATTTTAACAGAAAAAGAGATCATAGTTTGTATGTCAATTTTACGAAAAAAAAGTCATAGTATTGTATGTCGAAAATTTCATGAAAAAAAAGTCATAGTATTGTATGTCGAAAATTTTATGATAAAAAGTCATAGTATTGTTAGTCGAAATTGTTTGAGAAAAAGAGTCATACGGATAGCATGGTCGTAATATTTGAAAAAGTAAGTATTATGTCGAAAATTTTATGAAAAAAAGTCATAATTGTATGTCAAAATTTTATAAAAAAAGTCATAGTATTGTATGTCGAAAATTTTAGAAAAAAAATCATAGTATTGTATGTCGAAAATTTTATGAAAAAAAAGTCATAGATTGTATGTCGAAAATTTTATGAAAAAAAGTCATAGTATTGTATGTCGAAATTTTTAAAAAAAAGTCATAATGTATGACGAAATTTTTAGAAAAAAAGTCATAGTATTGTATGTCAAAATTTTGAAAAAAAGCTAGTATTGTATGTCAAATATTTTAAAAATAAAAATTTATGAAAAATATTTTATGTCGAAAATTTAAAAAAAGTCAGATTGTATGTCGAAAATTTTATAAAAAAAAGTCATAGTATTGTATGTCGAAATTTAAGAAAAAGTTAGTATTTATGTCGAAATTTTTTAAAAAAAAGTATTGTATGTCGAAAATTTTTAAAAAAAAAGTCATATTTGTATGTCGAAAATTTTATGAAAAAAAAGTCATATATAATGTCGAAAATTTTATGAAAAAAAATATAGTATATTAAAATTTTCACGAAAAAAAAGTAAGTATTGTATGTCGAAAATTTTAGAAAAAAAAAGTATGTATGTAAATTTTACAAAAAAAAGTCATAGTATTGTATGTCGAAAATTTTCATGAAAAAAAGTCATATTGTATGTCGAAAATTTTTGAAAAAAAATCATAGTATTGTATTCGAAAATTTTCACAGAAAAAAGTCATAGTATTGTATGTCGAAAATTTTAGAAAAAAAGTCATAGTATAGATGTAAAATTTCATAAAAAAGTCATATTTGTATGTCAAATTTTTGAAAAAGTCATTATTGAAGAAAAGTCATATATGTATGAAATTTTCGAAAAAAAAGTCATAGTATTATATGTCGAAAATTTTATGAAAAAAAGTCAAGTATTGTATGTCGAAAATTTTTGAAAAAAAGTCATAGTATAGTATGTAAAATTTTAAAAAAAATTTCATAAAAAGTCAATTTTATGAAAATTTTTGAAAAAAAGTCATAGTATAGTATGTCGAAAATTTTTTGAAAAAAAAGTATGTATGTTGAAAATTTTGAAAAAAAGTATAGTATTGTATGTCGAAAATTTTATGAAAAAAAGTCATATATAGTATGTCGAAAATTTTCACAGAAAAAAAGTTAGTATTGTATGTCGAAAATTTTATGAAAAAATATATGATAAAATGTCGAAATTTATGTGAAAAAATCATAGTATTGTATGTCGAAATTTTAGAAAAAAAGTCATAGTATGTATGTCGAAAATTTTATGAAAAAAAGTATAGTATTGTATGTCGAAAATTTTATGAAAAAAAGTCATAGTATAGTATGTCGAAATTTATGAAAAAAGTATAGTATTGTATGTCAAAATTTTATGAAAAAAAAGTCATAGTATTGTATGTCGAAAATTTTATGAAAAAAAGTCAAGTATAGTATGTCAAATTTTAAAAAAAAGTCATAGTATTGTAAGTCAATTATGAAAAAGAAAGTCATAGTATTGTATGTCGAAAATTTTATGAAAAAAAAGTCATAGTATTGTATGTCGAAAATTTCATGAGAAAAAAGTCATAGTATTGTATGTCGAAATTTTTTTGAAAAAAATCATAGTATAGTATGACGTAAATATTTCACGAAAAAAAAGTCATAGTATTGTATGTCGAAAATTTCATGAGAAAAAAGGCTTAGTATTGTATGTCGAAATTTTTTTGAAAAAATGTCATAGTATAGTATGTCGTAAATATTTTCACCAAAAAAAGTCATAGTATTGCATGTCGAAAATTTTACGAAAAAAAAAGTCATACTATAGTATGTTGAAAATTTTCACAGAAAAAGAGATCATAGTTTTGTATGTCGTAAATATTTTCACGAAAAAAAGTCAGTATTGTATGCGAAAATTTATGAAAAAAAGTCAGTTTTTATGTTGAACATTTTATGAAAAAAAAGTCATACTATAGCATGTCGAAAATTTTATGAAAAAAAGTCATACTATAGTATGTCGAAAATTTTCACAGAAAAAGAAGTCATAGTATTGTATGTCGAAAATGTTATGAAAAAAAGTAATAGTATAGCATGTCGAAAATTTTATGAAAAAAAAGTCATACTATAGTATGTCTAAAATGTTCACAGAAAAAGAAGTAATAGTATTGTATGTCGAAAATTTTATGAAAAAATGTCATACTATAGTATTCAAAAATTTTCACAGAAAAAAGTCATAGTATTGTATGTCGAAATATTTCACGAAAAAAAAGTCATAGTATTGTTATGTCGAAAATTTCATGAAAAAAAGTCATAGTATTGTATGGCGAAAATTTCATGAGAAAAAAAGTCATAGTATTGTATGTCGAAAATTTTTTGAAAAAAAGTCATAGTATAGTATGACGTAAATATTTTAACGAAAAAAGTCATAGTATTGTATGTCGAAAATTTCATGAGAAAAAAGTCATAGTATTGCATGTCAAAAATTTTATGAAAAAAAGTCATAGTATAGTATGTCGTAAAGTTTTCACAGAAAAAGAATCATAGTATTGTATGTCAAATTTTATGAAAAAAAAGTCATAGTATTGTATGTCGAAATTTTATGAAAAAAAAGTCATAGTATTGTATGTCGAAAATTTCATGAGAAAAAAGTCATAGGTATTGTATGTCGAAATTTTTTTGAAAAAAAGTCATAGTATAGTATGACGTAAATATTTTCACGAAAAAAAAAGTCATAGTATTGTATGTCGAAAATTTCATGAGAAAAAAGGCTTAGTATTGTATGTCGAAATGTTTTTGAAAAATGTCGATAGTATAGTATGTCGTAAATATTTTCACCAAAAAAAAGTCAGTAGTAATGCATGTCGAAAATTTACGAAAAAAGTCATACTATAGTATGTTGGAAATTTTCACAGAAAAAGAGATCATAGTTTTGTATGTCGTAAATATTTTCACGAAAAAAAGTCAGTATTGTATGTCGAAAATTTAAGAAAAAAAGTCATAGTATTTTATGTTGAACATTTATGAAAAAAAAGTCATACTATAGCATGTCGAAAATTTTATGAAAAATAAGTCATACTATAGTATGTCGAAAATTTTCACAGAAAAAGAAGTCATAGTATTGTATGTCGAAAATGTTATGAAAAAAAAAGTAATAGTATTGCATGTCGAAAATTTTATGAAAAAAAAGTCATACTATAGTATGTCGAAAATGTTCACAGAAAAAGAAGTAATAGTATTGTATGTCGAAAATTTTATGAAAAAAGTCATACTATAGTATTTCGAAAATTTTCACAGAAAAAAGTCATAGTATTGTATGTCGTAAATATTTTCACGAAAAAAAGTCATAGTATTGTATGTCGAAAATTTATGAAAAAAAGTCATACTATAGTATGTCGAAAATTTTCACAGAAAGAGATCATAGTATTGTATGTCAATTTATGAAAAAGTCATAGTATTGTATGTCGAAAATTTTTTGAAAAAAAAGTCATAGTATTGCATGTCAAAATTTTATGAAAAAAAGTCATAGTATAGTATGTCGTACATTTTCACAGAAAAGAAATCATAGTATTGTATGTCAAATATTTAAAAAAAATCATAGTATAGTATTGTCGAAATTTTTATAAAAAAAAGTCTAGTATTGTATGTCGAAATATTTTCAGAAAAAAAAGTCATATATGTATGTCGTAAATATTTTCACAAAAAAAAAGTCAGTATTTTGATGTAAAATTTTCAAAAAAAAAAGTCATAGTATTTTCGAAAATTTTTCAAAAAAGTATCATAGTATTGTATGTAAAATATTTCAGAAAAAAAATCATAGTATAGTATGTCGTAAATTTTCAAAAAAAAATCATAGTATGTATGTCGAAAATTTTAAAAAAAGTTATAGTCAAATTATAGTCGAAAATTTTTTGAAAAAAATCATAGTATTGTATGTGTAAATATTTTCACGAAAAAAAAGTCATAGTATTATATGTCGAAAATTTCATGAAAAAAAGTCATAGTATTGTATGTCGAAAATTTTATGAAAAAAGTATATATATGTAAAATTTTATGAAAAATTTCAAAAAAATGTATGTTAAAATGTCGAAAAATTTATGAAAAAAAGTAATAGTATTGATGTGAATATTTTATGAAAAAATTCATAATAATGTCGAAAATTTTCAGAAAAAGAATATATTCGTATGCAAATATTTTATGAAAAAAAGTCATAGTATTGTATGTCGAAAATTTATGAAAAAAGTCATATATAAGTCAATTTTATGAAAATTTTATGAAATAGTCGTATTGTATGTCGAAAATTTTATGAAAAAAAGTCAGTATTGTATGTCGAAAATTTTATGAAAAAATCATAGTATAGTATGTAAATTTATGAAAGAAATCAATATTTATGTAAAATTTATGTAAAAAATTTTATAAAAAAAGTCGATTTATTGAAAAAGAATTTTATGAAAAAATCATAGTATTGTATGTCAAATTTTTGAAAAAAAGCATATTTTGCGAAAATTTTATAAAAAAAGTCAATTTATGTCGAAAAATTATGAAAAAGTCATTAGTATTGATGTCAAATTTTTTTAAAAATGTCATAGTATAGTATGTCGTAAATATTTTCACGAAAAAAAGTCATAGTTTGCATGTCAAAATTTTATGAAAAAAAATAGGTCAATTTTACTTCAGTATTGTCATGTTGAAAATTATATGATGAAAAAGAGTCATAGTATTGCAATGTAGAAAATATTTTCATGAAAAAAAGTCATAGTATAGTATGTCGAAAATTTTACAGAAAAAAAAGTCATAGTATTGTATGTTGAAAATTTTATGAAAAAAAAAGTCATAGTATTGTATGTCGAAAATTTCATGAAAAAAATGTCATAGTATGATTTCGAAAATTTTTATCGAAAGTAAAAGAAGTCAATAGTATTGTATGTCGAAAATTTTATGAAAAAAAGTCATAGTATTGTATGTCGAAAATTTTATGA
This sequence comes from Sebastolobus alascanus, assembly GCA_916701645.2. Taxonomy (NCBI): domain Eukaryota; kingdom Metazoa; phylum Chordata; class Actinopteri; order Perciformes; family Sebastidae; genus Sebastolobus; species Sebastolobus alascanus. The sequence continues at coordinate 1,926,505 of CAKAOJ020000072.1, read as the reverse complement.
AAAAAAAGTAATATTATTGTATGTCGAAAATTTTATGAAAAAAAAGTCATAGTATAGTATGTCGAAAATTTTCACAGAAAAAGATCATAGTATTGTATGTCGAAAATTTATGAAAAAAGTCATAGTATTGTATGTCGAAAATTTTATGAAAAAAAAGTCATAGTATTGCATGTCAAAAATTTTATGAAAAAAAGTCATAGTATAGTATGTCGTAAATTTTCACAGAAAAAGAATCATAGTATTGTATGTCAAATTTTATGAAAAAAAAGTCATAGTATTGTATGTCGAAAATTTTATGAAAAAAAAGTCATAGTATTGTATGTCGAAAATTTCATGAGAAAAAAGTCATAGTATTGTATGTCGAAATTTTTTTGAAAAAAAGTCATAGTATAGTATGTCGTAAATATTTTCACGAAAAAAAGTCATAGTATTGTATGTCGAAAATTTCATGAGAAAAAAAGGCTTAGTATTGTATGTCGAAATTTTTTTGAAAAAATGTCATAGTATAGTATGTCGTAAATATTTTCACCAAAAAAAAGTCATAGTATTGCATGTCGAAAATTTTACGAAAAAAAAGTCATACTATAGTATGTTGAAAATTTTCACAGAAAAAGAGATCATAGTTTTGTATGTCGTAAATATTTTCATGAAAAAAGTCATACTATAGTATGTCGAAAATTTTATGAAAAAAAAGTCATAGTATTTTATGTCGAAAATTTTATGAAAAAAAAGTCATACTATAGCATGTCAAAAATTTTCACAGAAAATGAAGTCATAGTATTGTATGTCGAAAATTTTATGAAAAAAAGTAATAGTATTGCATGTCGAAAATTTTATGAAAAAAAAGTCATACTATAGTATGTCGAAAATGTTCACAGAAAAAGAAGTAATAGTATTGTATGTCGAAATTTTATGAAAAAAGTCATACTATAGTATTTCGAAAATTTTCACAGAAAAAAGTCATAGTATTGTATGTCGTAAATATTTTCACGAAAAAAAGTCATAGTATTGTATGTCGAAAATTTTATGAAAAAAAAGTCATACTATAGTATGTCGAAAATTTTCACAGAAAGAGATCATAGTATTGTATGTCAAAAAATTTATGAAAAAAGTCATAGTATAGTATGTCGAAAATTTTATGAAAAAAGTCATAGTATTGCATGTCAAAATTTTATGAAAAAAGTCATAGTATAGTATGTCGAAAATTTTCACAGAAAAAAGAATCATAGTATTGTATGTCAAATTTTATGAAAAAAAGTCATAGTATTGTATGTCGAAAATTTTATGAAAAAAAAGTCATAGTATTGTATGTCGAAAATTTATGAAAAAAAGTCATAGTATTGTATGTCGAAAATTTTATGAAAAAAAGTCATAGTATAGTATGTCGTAAATATTTTCACGAAAAAAAGTCATAGTATTGTATGTCGTAAATATTTTCACGAAAAAAAAAGTCATAGTATTGTATGTCGAAATTTTATGAAAAAAAGTCATACTATAGTATTTCGAAAATTTTCACAGAAAGAGATCATAGTATTGTATGTCGAAATATTTTATGAAAAAAAGTCAGTATTGCATGTCGAAAATTTTATGAAAAAAAGTCATAGTATAGTATGTCGAAAATTTTCACAGAAAAAGAAATCATAGTATTGTATGTCGAAAATTTTATGAAAAAAAAGTCATAGTATTGTATGTCGAAAATTTTCATGAAAAAAAGTCATAGTATTGTATGTCGAAAATTTTATGAAAAAAAGTCATAGTATAGTATGTCGAAATATTTTATGAAAAAAAAGTCATAGTATAGTATGTCGAAAATTTTCACAGAAAAAGAAGTCTAGTATTGTATGTCGAAAATTTTATGAAAAAATGTCATAGTATAGTATGTCGAAAATTTTCACAAAAAAAAGTCATAGTATTGTATGTCGAAAATTTTCACGAAAAAAAGTCATAGTATTGTATGTCGAAAATTTTCTGAAAAAAAGTCATACTATAGTATGTCGAAAATTTTCACGAAAAAAAAAGTCATAGTATAGTATGTCGAAAATTTCATGAAAAAGTCATAGTATTGTATGTCGAAAATTTTATGAAAAAAAAGTCATAGTATGTATGTCGAAAATTTTATGAAAAAAAAGTCATAGTATTGTATGTCGAAAATTTTAGAAAAAAAGTCTAGTATAGTATGTCGAAAATTTTCATGAAAAAATATAGTATTGTATTTCAGAAAAAAAACATAGTATTGTATGTCGAAAATTTTATGAAAAAAAGTCATAGTATTGTATGTCGAAAATTTTATGAAAAAAAGTCATAGTATGTATGTCGTAAATTTTTCAAGAAAAAAAAGTCATAGTATGTATGTCGAAAATTTTAAAAAAAAATATAGTTTGTAAAATTTCTGAAAAAAAGTCTAGTATTGTATGTCGAAATTTTTTTGAAAAAAAGTCATAGTATAGTATGTCGAAATATTTTCACGAAAAAAAAAAAGTCATGTATTTATGAAAAATTTCATGAAAAGTTAGTATGTGAATGTTGAAATTTATGAAAAAATGTCATAGTATAGTATGTCGAAAATTTTCACAAAAAAAAGTCATAGTATTGCATGTCGAAAATTTTAAAAAAAAAGTCATAGTATAGTATGTTGAAAATTTTAAAGAAAAAGAAATTTATGAAATGTCAAATATTTTCATCGAAAAAAAGTATGTATGTCGAAAATTTTATGAAAAAAAAGTCATAGTATTTATGTCGAAAATTTTATGAAAAAAAAGTCATACTATAGCATGTCAAAATTTTATGAAAAAAAGTCATAGTATTGTATGTCGAAAATTTTATAAAAAAAAGTCATAGTATTGTATGTCGAAAATTTATGAAAAAAAGTCATAGTATTGTATGTCGAAATTTTATGAAAAAAAAGTCATAGTATTGTATGTCGAAAATTTATTAAAAAAATAATAGTATTATGAAAATTTTATGAAAAAAGTCATAGTATAGTATTCGAAAATTTTCACAGAAAAAAGTCATAGTATTGTATGTCGTATATTTTTCAAAAATCAAAAAGTCATAGTATTGTATGTCAAAATTTTATGAAAAAAAAATAGTATAGTATTCAAAATTTTCACAGAAAAAAAGTCATAGTATTGTATGTGTAAATTTTTCAGAAAAAAAAGTCATAGTATAGTATGTCGAAAATTTTAAAAAAAAGTCATAGTATTGCATGTCGAAAATTTTATGAAAAAAGTCATAGTATTGTATGTCGAAAATTTTATGAAAAAAAGTCATAGTATTGTATGTCGAAATTTTTCAAAAAAAAAGTCATAGTATGTATGTCAAAATTTTAAAAAAAAAGTATAGTATTGTATGTCAAAATTTTAAAAAAAAATAGTATTGTATGTCAAAATTTTATGAAAAAAAGTCATAGTATAGTATGTCGAAAATTTTCACAGAAAAAAAGTCATAGTTGTATGTCGAAATATTTTACGAAAAAAAGTCATAGTATAGTATGTCGAAAATTTTCATAAAAAAAGTCATAGTATTGTATGTCGAAAATTTTATGAAAAAAAGTCATAGTTATGTCGAAAATTTTGAAAAAAATCATAGTATTGATGTCAAATTTTTAAAAAAAGTCAGTATAGTATGTCGTAAATTTTCAAAAAAAAATTAGTATTGTATGTCGAAAATTTTATGAAAAAAAAGTCATATATTGTTGTCGAAAATTTTTTAAAAAAGATCATAGTATTGTATGTCGAAATTTTTGAAAAAAAGTCATGTATTGTATGTAAAATTTTCAGAAAAAAATCATAGTATTTATTCGAAAATTTCATGAGAAAAAAGTCATAGTATTGTATGTCGAAATATTTTCGAAAAAAAATCATAGTATAGTATGTCGAAATTTTCAAAAAAAAAGTCATAGTATTGTATGTCGAAAATTTTATGAAAAAAAAGTCATAGTATAGTATGTCGAAAATTTTCGAAAAAAAGTCATAGTATAGTATTGATTAAATTTTAGAAAAAAAGTCATATATAGTCGAAAATTTCAAAAAAAATAGTATTGATGTGTAAATTTTATGAAAAAGTCATAGTATTGTATGTCGAAATTTTATGAAAAAAAAGTCATAGTATTGTCTGTCGAAAATTTTATGAAAAAAAGTCATACTATAGTATTTCGAAAATTTTCACAGAAAAAGAATCATAGTATTGTATGTCGAAAATTTTACGAAAAAAAAGTCATAGTATTGTATGTCGAAAATTTATGAAAAAAAAGTCATAGTATTGTATGTCGAAAATTTCATGAAAAAGTCATAGTATTGTATGTCGAAATTTTTTTGAAAAAAAGTCAGTGTAGTATGTCGTAAATATTTTCACGAAAAAAAAGTCATAGTATTGTATGTCGAAAATTTCATGAGAAAAAAGTCATAGTATTGTATGTCCGAAATTTTATGAAAAAATGTCAAGTATAGTATGTCGTAAATTTTCACCAGAAAAAAAGTCATAGTATTGCTATGTCGAAAATTTACTGAAAAAAAAGTCATACGTATAGTATGTCGAAAATTTTCACAGAAAAAAAGTCATAGTATTGTATGTCGAAAATTTTCACGAAAAAAGTCATAGTATAGTTATGTCGAAAATTTTCATGAAAAAAAGTCATAGTATTGTATGTCGAAAATTTTATGAAAAAAAAGTCATAGTATTTTATGTTGAAACATTTTATGAAAAAAAGTCATACTATAGCATGTCAAAAATTTTATGAAAAATAAGTCATACTATAGTATGTCGAAAATTTTCACTGAAAAAGAAGTCATAGTATTGTATGTCGAAAATGTTATGAAAAAAAGTAATAGTATTGCATGTCGAAAATTTTATGAAAAAAAAGTCAACTATAGTATGTCGAAAATGTTCACAGAAAAGAAGTAATAGTATTGTATGTCGAAAATTTTATGAAAAAAGTCATACTATAGTATGTCGAAAATTTTCACAGAAAAAAGTCATAGTATTGTATGTCGTAAATATTTTCACGAAAAAAAAGTCATAGTATAGTATGTCGAAAATTTCATGAAAAAAGTCATAGTATTGCATGTCGAAATTTTATGATAAAAAGTCATAGTATTGTATGTCGAAATTTTATGAAAAAAGTCATACTATAGTATGTCGAAATTTTTCAAAAAAAAGTCATAGTATTGTATGTCGAAAATTTTATGAAAAAAAGTCATATATGTATGTCGAAATTTTTTGAAAAAACATAGTATTGTATGTCGTAAAATTTTATCAAAAAAAGTCATATTGCATGTCGAAAATTTTACGAAAAATCATATATTATGTAAAATTTTCCAGAAAAAAATCATAGTATTGTATGTCGAAATTTTAAAAAAAAGTCATAGTATAGTATGTCGAAAATTTTCACAAAAAAAAGTCTAGTATTTATGTGAAATTTTGAAAAAAAATATATGATGAAAATTTTATGAAAAAAAGTCATACTATAGTATGCAAAATTTTAAGAAAAAGAAGTCATAGTATTATTCGAAAATTTATGAAAAAAAAGTAATAGTATGATGTCGAAAATTTTATAAAAAAAAGTCATAGTATTGTATGTCGAAAATTTCAGAAAAAAAAGTCATAGTATTGTATGTCAAAATTTTGAAAAAAATAATATATGTCGAAAATTTTAAAAAAAGATAGTATTGTATGTCGAAAATTTTTCACGAAAAAAAGTCATAGTATTGTATAAAATTTAGAAAAAGTCATAGTATGTATGTCGAAAATTTTTAAAAAAATCAAAGTATGAAATTTTAGAAAATTTAGATAAAGTCAATTTAATGTAAAATTTTAGAAAAAATTCATAGTATTGTAAAATTTATGAAAAAAAGTCATATATGTATTCAAAATTTTAAAAAAAGATAGTATTGTATGTCGTAAATATTTTCACGAAAAAAAAGTCATAGTATAGTATGTCGAAAATTTCAAAAAGTATGTATTGATTCAAATAATATATATAGTTGGAAATTTAAGAAAAAGTCAAGTATTGTATTAAATTTAAAAAAAAAGTATAGTATTGTATGTAAAATTTTATGAAAAAAAGTCATATATAGTATGTAAAATTTTAAGAAAAAAATATAGTATTGTATGTCAAAATTTTAGAAAAAAAATATATGTATGTAATTTTATGAAAAAAAAGTCATAGTATTGTATGTCGAAAATTTATGAAAATCATAGTATTGTATTCGAAAATTTTATGAAAAAAAGTATAGTATGTATGTAAATATTTTAGAAAAAAATCATATATATTCGAAAATTTCAAGAAAAATATTGTATGTCGAAATTTTTGAAAAAAAATCATATAGTATGTCGAAAATTTTCCCAAAAAAAAGTCATATTTTGTGAAAATTTTAAAAAAAAGTCATATATGTATTAAAATTTTCGAAAAAAATCATAGTATTGTATGTATATTTTACGAAAAAAGTCATAGTATTGTATGTCGAAAATTTTCATGAAAAAAAGTCATAGTATTGTATTCGAAAATTTTATGAAAAAAAGTCATAGTATTTATGTCGAAAATTTTAGAAAAAAAAGTCATAGTTTGATGTCGAAAATTTTATGAAAAAAAGTAATATTAGTATGTCGAAAATTTTAAAAAAAAAGTCATAGTATGTATGTCAAAGAAAAAAGATAGTATGTGTAAATTTTAAAAAAAAGTCATAGTATTATGTAAAATTTTAAAAAAAAGTCATATATAGTATTCGAAAATTTTCAGAAAAAAAGTATAGTATGTATGTCGAAAATTTTATGAAAAAAGTCATAGTATTATGTCGAAAATTTTAAAAAAAGTCATAGTATTGTATGTCGAAAATTTTAGAAAAAAAAGTCATATATAGTATGTCAAAATTTTAGAAAAAGAGTATTGTAGTCAAATTTTATGAAAAAAGTCATAGTATATATTCGAAAATTTTAAAAAAAAGATATATTATGTCGAAAATTTTATGAAAAAAAGTATAGTATGTATGAAAATTTTACAAAAAAAGTCATAGTATGTATGTCGAAAATTTATGAAAAAAGTCATAGTATGTATGTCGAAAATTTTCAGAAAAAAAGTCATAGTATTGTATGTCGAAAATTTTATGAAAAAAAGTAAGTATTGTTGTCGAAAATTTTATGAAAAAAAGTATATATTGTCGAAAATTTTCACAGAAAAAAAGTCATAGTATTGTATGTCAAATTTTATGAAAAAAAAGTCATATGATGTCGAAAATTTATGAAAAAAAGTCATATATTTTGTAAAATTTATGAAAAAGTCATATATTGTATGTCGAAATTTTTGAAAAAAGTCATAGTATAGTATGTCGAAATATTTTCACAAAAAAAGTCATAGTATTATTGAAAATTTTCAGAAAAAAAGATTATGAAAATTTATAAGTATAGTTGTGAAATTTTAGAAAAAAAGTCATAGTATGTATGTCGAAATTTTAGAAAAAAAATATATGTATGTCGAAAATTTTATGAAAAAAAAGTATAGTATTGTATTGAAATTTTATGAAAAAAAAGTCATACTATAGTATGTCAAAATAATTGTAAAAAGTCAAACAATAGTATGTTGAAAAAATAAAAAAAAAGTCATAGTATTGTATGTTGAAAATTTTAAAAAAAAGTCATAGTATAGTAGTCGAAAATTTTCAAAAAAAAGTCATAGTATTGTATGTAAAATTTTAAAAAAATATATATGTAAATTTTGAAAAAATATTGTTGAAATTTATGAAAAAGTCATAGTATTGTATGTCGAAAATTTTATGAAAAAAAGTCATAGTATTGTATGTCAAAATTTATGAAAAAAAGTCATAGTATAGTATGTCGAAATTTTTGAAAAAAAGTCATAGTATTGTATGTCAAAATTTTATGAAAAAACATAGTATTGTATGTCGAAAATTTTATGAAAAAAAAGTCATAATTGTATGTCGAAAATTTATGAAAAAAAGTCATAGTATAGTAGTCGAAATTTTTGAAAAAAATTCATAGTATAGTATGTAAAATTTCACGAAAAAATAGTATATTATATGTCGAAATTTATGGAAAAAATTTATATTGATGAAATTTTATGAGAAAATTTTAAATATGTCGAATATATTGTATGTCGAAAAATATTATGATTAAAAAGTTTTATTAAATTTAAAAAAGTCATAGTTGTATTGAAAATTTTTGAAAAAGTTTATGAAAAATTTCAAGAAAAAAGTATGAAATTGTATTAAAAATAATTTTTACGTAAAAAATTTTATGTAAAAAAGTCATAGTATGAAATGAAAATTTTATGAAAAATTCATAAAGATCATATTTTATGAAAAATTTAGTAAAATATGTCGTAATATTTTCACGAAAAATTTTAGTATATATGTCAAAATTTCATAAAAAAAGTCATAGTATGTATGTAAAATTTTATGATAGAAAATTAGTATAATGTCATATTTTATGAAAATTATTAAAAAAAAGTTATGATGTCAAAATTTTAAAAAAAAAGTCATAGTATTAATGTGAAAATTCATAATATGTCAAAATTTTATTAAAATTCATAGTATTGAATGTCATAATTTTTGAAAAAAATATATATATATGTCGAAAATTTTAAAAAAGAAGTCATAGTATTGTATGAAAATTTTATGAAAAAAAAGTATAGTATTGATTGTCGAAAATTTCATGAAAAAAAGTATAGATTGTATGTCGAAAATTTAAAAAATATAGTCAAATTTTATGAAAAAATTATAGAAAGATGTCAAATTTATGTCGAAAAATTGTATTGTATAAAAAGTCTTATGTATGAAAAATTATAGTATGAAAATTTAAGAAAAAAATAGTTTGTAAAAGTAAAAGTATTCGAAAAAGTCATATTATATGTAAAAAATTCATAGTATAGAAATGTAATATTGTATGAAAAATTTCAGAAAAGTCAATTTATGGAAAAAATTATTTTATGAAAATATAGTATAAAAGTCATAGTATTAGTAAAAAAATTTTAATTAAAAAAAATTTATGTCGAAAATTTTAAAAAAAGTCAAGATTGTATGTCGAAAATTTTATGAAAAAAAAGTCATAGTATTTGTCGAAAATTTTGAAAAAAAAGTCATAGTATTGTATGTCGAAATTTTATGAAAAAAAAGTCATAGTATTGTATGTCGAAAATTTTATGAAAAAAAAGTATAGTATTGTATTCGAAAATTTATGAAAAAAAAGTCATAGTATTGTATGTCGAAAATTTTATAAAAAAAAGTCATATAGTATGTCGAATAATTTTCACGAAAAAAAAGTCATAGTATTGTATGTCGAAAATTTTATGAAAAAAAGTCATAGTATAGTATGTCGAAAATTTTAAAAAAAAATCATAGTATTGTTGTAAAATTTATGAAAAAAAAGTCATAGTATTGTATTCGAAAATTTTAAAAAAAAAAGTCATAATTGTGTCGAAATTTTTTGAAAAAAAAAGTATAGTATTGATGTAAAATTTTAGAAAAAAGTATAGTATTGTATGTCGAAAATTTATGAAAAAAAGATAGTATTATGTAAAATTTTATGAAAAAAAAGTCATATTTATGTCGAAAATTTTACAGAAAAAAAATATATATTGTATGTCGAAAATTTAGAAAAAAAATAGTATTGTATGTCGAAAATTTTCAAAAAAAAGATATATATATGTCAAAATTTTCAGAAAAAAAGTATATTGTATGTCGAAAATTTTGAAAAAAAAGTCATACTATAGTATGTCGAAAATTTTCAAAAAAGATCATAGTATTGTATGTCGAAAATTTTCAGAAAAAAAGTCATAGATTGTATGTCGAAAATTATGAAAAAAAGTCATAGTATTGATGTCAAATTTTAAGAAAAAAATCATAGTATTGTATGTCGAAATTTTATGAAAAAAAGTCATAGTATTGTATGTGAAAATTTTATGAAAAAAAGTCATAGTATGTATGTCAAATTTTAAAAAAAGTATAGTATTGTATGTCGTAAATTTTTCAAAAAAAAATCATAGTATTGTATGTCAAAATTTTGAAAAAAAAGTCATAGTATTGTATGTCAAAATTTTAAAAAAAGAATATTATATGTCGAAAATTTTAAAAAAAAAGATAGTATTGTATGTCGAAAATTTTCAAAAAAAATCATAGTATTGTATGTCGAAAATTTATGAAAAAAAAGTTAGTATTTATGTCGAAATTTTTTGAAAAAAAGTCATAGTATAGTATGTCGTAAATATTTCACAAAAAAAATCATAGTATTGTATGTCGAAAATTTTAAAAAAAAAGTCATAGTATTTATGTAAAATTTTATAAAAAAGAATCATAGTTTGTGTCAAATTTTACGAAAAAAATCATATATAGTATGTCGAAAATTTTGAAAAAAAGTCATAGTATTGTATGTCGAAAATTTTATGAAAAAAAAGTATAGTATTTGTGAAATTTTATGAAAAAAAGTCATAGTATAGTATGAAATTTTACAGAAAAAAAGTATTATAGTATGTCGAAAATTTTACAAAAAAAAGTCATAGTATTGTATGTCGAAAATTTATGAAAAAAAAGTATAGTATTGTATGTCGAAAATTTTTAAAAAAAAGTAGTATAGTATGTCGAAATTTCACAAAAAAAAGTAAGTAGGGTTCGAAATTTTATGAAAAAATCATAGTATGTCGTAAAATTTTCAAAAAAAAAATAGTATTGTATGTCGAAATATTTCAGAAAAAAAAGTCATAGTATTGTATTCGAAAATTTCATGAAAAAAAGTATAGTATTGTATGTAAAATTTTATGAAAAAATTCATAGTATGTTAAATTTTCAAAAATAAAATCATAGTATAGTATGTCAAAATTTTCACAAAAAAAAGTAAGTATTGTATGTCGAAAATTTATGAAAAAAAAGTCAATTGTATGTCGAAAATTTTAAAAAAAGTCATAGTATTGTATGAAATTTTTAAAAAAAGTCATAGTATATATGTCGAAAATTTTAAAAAAAAAAGTCATATATTATGTCGAAAATTTTATGAAAAAAAAGTCATAGTATAGTATGTCGAAATTTTCAAAAAAAGTCATAGTATTTATGTCAAATTTTCATGAAAAAAAGATAGTATTGTATGTCGAAAATTTTATGAAAAAAAAGTCTAGTATTGATGTCGAAAATTTTTATGAAAAAAGTCATAGTATAGTATGTCGTAAATATTTCACAGAAAAAGAATAAGAGTATTGTATGTCAAATTTTATGAAAAAAAGTCATAGTATGTAGTCGAAAATTTTAATGAAAAAAAAGGTCATATTGTATGTCGAAAATTTTCATGAGAAAAAAGTCATAGTATAGTATGTCGAAATTTTTTGAAAAAAAGTCATAGTATAGTATGTCGTAAATATTTTCACGAAAAAAAATGTCATAGTATTGTATGTCGAAAATTTCATGAGAAAAAAGGCATAGTATTGTATGTTGTACATTTATTTTAAAAAAATGTCATAGTATTAGTATGTAGGAAATATTTCACGAAAAAAAAGTCAGGATTAGTATGTCGAAAATTTATGAGAAAAAAGTATAGTATTGTATGTCGAAAATTTTTATGAAAAAAGTCATACTATAGTATGTCGAAATATTCACAGAAAAAGAAGTCATAGTATTGTATGTCGAAAAATTTCATGAAAAAAAAGTCATAGTATTGTATGTGCGAAAATTTATGAAAAAAAGTCAGTATTGTATGTCGAAATTTTCACAGAAAAAGAAGTTAGTATTTATTAAAATTTTAGAAAAAAAGTCAAGTATTGTATGTCGAAAATTTTATGAAAAAAAGTCATAGTATAGTATGTCTAAAATTTTCAAAAAAAAATCATAGTATTGTTGTCGAAAATTTTATGAAAAAAATATAATTATATGTCAAAATTTTATGGAAAAAAAAGTCATAGTAATATGTCGAAAATTTTACGAAAAAAAATAGTATAGTATGTCGAAAATTTATGAAAAAAAATCATAGTAAATGCAAATTTCAGAAAAAAATCATAAGTATTTAAAAAGAAAAAAGTCATGTATTGTATGTCGAAAATTTTATGAAAAAAAATCATAGTATGTTGTCGAAAATTTTATGAAAAAAAGTCAGTATATTGTCAAAATTTTTAAAAAAAAGTCATATTTATGTCGAAAATTTTATGAAAAAAAAGTTATTGTGAAAATTTTACGAAAAAAAGTCATAGTATGTATGTCGAAAATTTTCACAAAAAAAAGTATTAGTTGTATGTCGAAAATTTTAAAAAAAATATAGTATAGTATGTCGTAAAATTTTCATGAAAAAAAGTCATATATTTGTCGAAAATTTTAAAAAAAGTATATATATATGTCGAAAATTTTAAAAAAATCAAGTATTTATGTCGAAAATTTTCAAAAAAAAGTATAGTATAGTATGTCGAAAATTTTATGAAAAAAAGTCATAGTTTGTATGTCGAAAATTTTATAAAAAAAAGTCATAGTATTTTGTAAATATTTAGAAAAAAAGTCATAGTTTTCAAAATTTTATGAAAAAAGTCATATATTGTATGTCGAAAATTTTAAAAAAAATAGTATTGTATGTTAAAATTTTCATGAAAAAAAGTCAGTATTGTATGTCAAAATTTTAAAAAAAGATAGATTGTATGTCGAAAATTTATGAAAAAAATAGTATTGTATGTCGAAAATTTTATGAAAAAAAGTCAAGTATAGTATGTCGAAATTTTCACAAAAAAAATCATATATGTTGTCAAATTTTATGAAAAAAATCGTAGTTTGTATGTCAAAATTTTATGAAAAAAAGTCATAGTATTGTATGAAAATTTTCAGAAAAAAGATAGTATTATTCGAATTTTATGAAAATATAGATAAAGTCTAATATTTTCATGAAAATTCAATAATTGATGTGAAAATTTTCGAAAAAAGTCTAGTATTGTATGTCGAAATTTTTTGAAAAAATTATAGTATAGTATGTCGAAATATTTTACAAAAAAAGTTAGTATTGATGTGAAAATTTTAGAAAAAAGTCTACTTATTGTTGAAAATTTTCACAGAAAAAGAGAATAGTATTGTATGTCGTAAAATTTTCACGAAAAAAAGTATAGTATGTAAAATTTATTAAAAAAAAGTCATAGTATTGTATGTCGAAAATTTTATGAAAAAAAGTCATAGTATTTTATGTTGAACATTTTAATGAAAAAAAAGTCATACTATAGCATGTCAAAAATTTTATGAAAAAAAGTCATAGTATGTATGTCGAAAATTTTAGAAAAAAAAGTCATAGTATTGATGTCGAAAATTTTATGAAAAAAAAGTATTATAGATGTCGAAAATTTTATGAAAAAAGTAATATTATGTCAAAATGTTAAAAAGAAGTATAGTATTTATTCGAAAATTTTATAAAAAAGTCATATTGTATGTCAAAATTTTATGAAAAAATGTCAATTTTGTATAAAATTTTATAAAAAAATAGTTTGTAAATTTTAGAAAAAAAATCATAGTAATTATGTCGAAAATTTACGAAAAAAAATCAAGATTGTATGTCGAAAAAATTTTATGAAAAATTAAATAATGTAAATTTTCGAGAAAAAATTTTAATTGTATGTAAAATTTTAGAATAAAAAAAATATTTATGTCGAAAATTTTATGAAAAAAAAGTCATAGTATTGTATGTCGAAAATTTTATATAAAAGTATTGTATGTAATTTTTTAAAAAAATATATATTATGTCGAAAATTTTTACGAAAAATTATAATATGTCAAATTTTTGAAAAAAATTTATTGTGTAAAATTTCATGAAAAAAAGTCATATATTGTATGTCAAATTTTATGAAAAAAAGATATATTGTATGTAAATTTTATGAAAAAAAGATAGTATTTATGTCAAAATTTATGAAAAAAAGTCATAGTATTGTATGTCGAAAATTTTATGAAAAAAAGTCATAGTATTGTATGTCGAAAATTTTACGAAAAAAAGTATAGTATTGTATGTCGAAAATTTTATGAAAAAAAAGTAAAGTATAGTATGGAAAATTTTATGAAAAAAAGTCATAGTATAGTATGTCGAAAATTTTCACGAAAAAAATCATAGTATTGTATGTCGAAAATTTTATGAAAAAAAAGTCATAGTATTGTATGTCAAATTTTTAGAAAAAAAAGTCATAGTATTATGTCGAAAATTTCACAGAAAAAAATCATAGTATTGTATGTCGAAAATTTTATGAAAAAAAGTCATAGTATAGTATGTCGAAAATTTTCAAAAAAAGTCATAGTATTGTATGTCGAAAATTTCATGAAAAAAAGTCATAGTATTGTGTCAAAATTTTATGAAAAAAAAGTCATATATATGTGTCAAATTTTAAAAAAAAAGCTAGATTGTATGTCGAAATTTTATGAAAAAAAGTCATAGTATTGTATGTCAAAATTTTAAAAAAAAGTCATAGTATTGATGTGAAATTTTATGAAAAAAAGTCTAATTGTTGTCGAAAATTTTGAAAAAAAGTATTAGTATTGTATGTCAAATTTTTAAAAAAAAATATTTGTATGTCAATATTTTAGAAAAAAATAAATTTAGTAAAATTTTGAAAAAAGTCATATATAGTATGTAAATATTTTAAAAATTAAGATAGTAAATATTTGAGAAAATTTTCAAAAAAAAAGTATAGTATGTGAAAATTTCATGAAAAAAAGCATAGTATTGTTGTCGAAAATTTTATGAAAAAAGTCATAGTATAGTATGTCGAAAATTTCATGAAAAAAAGTCATAGTATTGTATGACGAAAATTTATGAAAAAAGTCATAGTATTTTATTTTGAACATTTATGAAAAAAAAGTCATACTATAGCATGTCAAAAATTTTATGAAAAATAAGTCATACTATAGTATGTCGAAAATTTTCACAGAAAAAGAAGTCATAGTATTGTATGTCGAAAATGTTATGAAAAAAAAGTAATAGTATTGCATGTCGAAAATTTTATGAAAAAAAAGTCATACTATAGTATGTCGAAAATGTTCACAGAAAAAGAAGTAATAGTATTGTATGTCGAAAATTTTATGAAAAAAGTCATACTATAGTATTTCGAAAATTTTCACAGAAAAAAGTCATAGTATTGTATGTCGTAAATATTTTCACGAAAAAAAAAGTCAGTATTGTATGTCGAAAATTTTATGAAAAAAAAGTCATACTATAGTATGTCGAAAATTTTCACAGAAAGAGATCATAGTATTGTATGTCGTAAATATTTTCACGAAAAAAAAGTCATAGTATAGTATGTCGAAAATTTCATGAAAAAAGTCATAGTATTGCATGTCAAATTTTATGAAAATATTGCATGTCAAATTTTATGAAAAAGTCATAGTATTGTATGTCGAAAATTTTATGAAAAAAAAAGTCATAGTATAGTATGTCGTAAATTTTCACAGAAAAAGAAATCATAGTATTGTATGTCAAATTTTACGAAAAAAGTCATACTATAGTGTGTTGAAAATTTTCACAGAAAAAGAGATCAGTTTTGTATGTCGTAAATATTTTCACGAAAAAAAGTCATAGTATTGTATGTCGAAAATTTCATGAGAAAAAAAGGCTTAGTATTGTATGTCGAAATTTTTTTGAAAAAATGTCATAGTATAGTATGTCGTAAATATTTCACAAAAAAAAGTCATAGTATTGCATGTCGAAAATTTTACGAAAAAAGTCATACTATAGTATGTTGAAAATTTTCACAGAAAAAGAGATCATAGTTTTGTATGTCGTAAATATTTTCACGAAAAAGTCATAGTATAGTATGTCGAAAATTTCATGAAAAAAAGTCATAGTATTGTATGTCGAAAATTTTATGAAAAAAAAGTCATAGTATTTTATGTTGAACATTTTATGAAAAAAAAGTCATACTATAGCATGTCAAACATTTTATGAAAAATAAGTCATACTATAGTATGTCGAAAATTTTCACAGAAAAAGAAGTCATAGTATTGTATGTCGAAAATGTTATGAAAAAAAAGTAATAGTATTGCATGTCGAAAATTTTATGAAAAAAAAGTCATACTATAGTATGTCGAAAATGTTCACAGAAAAAGAAGTAATAGTATTGTATGTCGAAAATATTTTCACGAAAAAAAAGTCATAGTATAGTATGTCGAAAATTTCATGAAAAAAGTCATAGTATTGCATGTCAAATTTTATGAAAAAGTCATAGTATTGTATGTCGTAAATTTTCACAGAAAAAGAAATCATAGTATTGTATGTCAAATTTTATGAAAAAAAAGTCAGTATTGTATGTCTAAAATTTCATGAGAAAAAAGGCTTAGTATTGTATGTTGAACATTTTTTGAAAAAATGTCATAGTATAGTATGTAAATATTTTCACGAAAAAAAAAGTCATAGTATTATATGTCGAAAATTTCATGAGAAAAAAGTCATAGTATTGTATGTCGAAAAATTTATGAAAAAAGTCATACTATAGTATGTCGAAAATTTTCACAGAAAAAGAAGTCATAGTATTGTATGTCGAAAATTTCATGAAAAAAAAAGTCATAGTATTGTATGGCGAAAATTTTATGAAAAAAAGTCATAGTATTGTATGTCGAAATTTTTTTGAAAAAAGTCATAGTATTGTATCTTGAAAATTTTATGAAAAAAAAGTAATAGTATTGCATGTCGAAAATTTTACGGAAAAAAAGTAATGGTATTGCATGTCGAAAATTTTACGAAAAAAAAGTCAGTATTGTATGTCGAAAATTTCATGAGAAAAAAGTCATAGTATTGTATGTCGAAAATTTTATGAAAAAAGTCATAGTATTGTATGTCGAAAATTTTATGAAAAAAAAGTCATACTATAGTATGTCGAAAATTTTCACAGAAAAAGAAATTAAAGTATTGTATGTCGTAAATATTTTCACGAAAAAAATGTCATAGTATAGTATGTCGAAAATTTCATGAAAAAAAAGTCAGTATTGTATGTCGAAAATTTCATGAGAAAAAAGTCATAGTATTGTATGTCGAAAATTTTATGAAAAAAGTCATAGTATTGTATGTCGAAAATTTTATGAAAAAAAAGTCATACTATAGTATGTCGAAAATTTTCACAGAAAAAAGTTATAGTATTGTATGTCGTAAATATTTTCACGAAAAAAAAATCATAGTATAGTACGTCGAAAATTTCATGAAAAAAAAGTCAGTATTTTAGGTCAAATTTCATGAGAAAAAAGACATAGTATTGTATGTCGAAAATGTTCACAGAAAAAGAGGTCATAGTATAGTATGTCGAAAATTTTATGAAAAAAAAGTCATAGTATAGTATGTTGAAAATTTCACGAAAAAAAAATTCAGTATTGTATGTCGAAAATTTTATGAAAAAAGTCATACTATAGTATGTCGAAAATTTTCACAGAAAAAGAGGACATAGTATAGTATGTCGAAAATTTCATGAAAAAAAGTCATAGTATTGTGTCGAAAATTTTATGAAAAAAGTCATAGTATTGTATGTCGAAAATTTTCATGAAAAAGAAGTCATAGTATTGTATGTCGAAAATTTTATGAAAAAAGTCATACTATAGTATGTCGAAAATTTTCACAGAAAAAAGTCATAGTATTGTATGTCGTAAATATTTTCACGAAAAAAAAGTCAGTATTATATGTCGAAAATTTTATGAAAAAAAAGTAATAGTATTGTATGTCGAACATTTCATGATAAAGTCATAGTATTGTATGTCGAATTTTTTTTGAAAAAAAGTCATAGTATAGTATGTCGTAAATGTTTTCACGTAAAAAAAGGCATTGTATTGTATGTCGAAAATTTCATGAAAAAAAGTTATAGTATTGTATGTCAAATTTTATGAAAAAAAAGTCATACTATTGTAGGTCAAATTTCATGAGAAAAAAGTCATAGTAATGTATGTCAAATTTTATGAAAAAAAAGTCATAGTATTGTATGTCGAAAATTTTATGAAAAAAAAGTTATAGTATTGTTTGTCGAAAATTTTATGAAAAAAAAGTAATAGTATTGCATGTCGAAAATTTTATGAAAAAAAAGTCATACTAGTATGTCGAATATTTTCACGAAAAAAAGTCATAGTATAGTATGTCGAAAATTTTATGAAAAAAAAATCATAGTATTGTATGTCGAAAATTTTATGAAAAAAAAATCATAGTATTGTAGGTCAAATTTCACGAAAAAAAAGTCATAGTATTGTATGTCGAAAATTTCACGAAAAAAAAAGTCTTAGTATTGTATGTAGAAAATTTTCACAGAAAAAGAACAGTATTGTATGTCCAAAATTTTATGAAAAAAAAGTAATAGTATTGCATGTCAAAAATTTTATGAAAAAAGTCATACTATAGTATGTCGAAAATTTTCACAGAAAAATAAGTCATAGTATTGTATGTCGAAAATTTTATGAAAAAAAAGTCATACTATAGAATGTCGAAAATTTCACAGAAAAAAGTCAGTATTGTATGTCGATAATATTTTCACGAAAAAAAAAGTCATAGTATTGTATGTCGAAAAAAATTTAAAAAAAGTCACAGTACAGTACTTCGAAAAAAATTAAAAAATTCATAGTACAGTATGTTGGAAAAAAAAAAAAAGTCAGAGTATAGTTTTGTCGAAAAAAATAAGTCACTGTTTAGTATGTCAATAAAAAAGGTCAGTATAATGTCGAAAAAAATAAAAAGTCATATTATAGTATGTCGAAAAAATAATAAGTCATATTATGGTATGTCAAATTTAAAAAAAAAAAAGCCAGTATAGTATGTCGAAAAAAAAAGTCACAGTATTTTATGTCTAAAAAAAATTAAAAAAAAGTCACAGTATGGTATGTCGAAAAAAATAAAAAAGTCATAGTATAGTATGTCCGAAAAAAATTCATAGTACAGTATGTCGAGAAGAAAAAAAAAAAAAAGTCATAGTATAGTATGCCATAAAATGTCAAAAAAGTCATAGTACAGTATTTCATAAAAAAAGAAATCATAGCATAGTACGCCATAAAATGTCAAAAAAAGTCAAACTATATCACGCCATAAAAAAGGTAGTTTCTTCCCCAGAGTCTTTGTGCTTTCTCGTCTCGCAGGTATCCATGGATCGGGGTCACACCTGCTGCCTTGGCCCTGCTTGACACCCACAGCTACTACCATTAGTATCAGCCATATTTCTATATCATTATCATTCTATTACACTGCTGCAATTATTAATTGTAGTAGTCGTCTTTCTATTATTATTTCTGTTATTGTTAGTGCTGTAACTGCTATTACTATTATCATCCTATTATATCCACCGCTGCTATTATTATTGGTATTAGTCCTATTTCTATTATTATTATAGCTGTTGTGCTATTATTTTTTGTTAATGTGCATCTCTGTCTCTCTCTCAACCCAACCGGAGCCTTCTTCTGCCCAAGGTTTCTAGCCGTTAAAGGGAGTTTTTTTTGTGCCACTGTTGCCCTATTGCTTGCTCATGGGGAATTTCATGTTGGGTCTCTGTAAATTATAGAGTACGGTCTAGAACTGCCCTATATCAAAAGTGTCTGGAGAAAACTTATGATTTGACGCTATATAAAAATAAATTGAATTGAAAGTCTTAAAAAAGTAGTACTTGAGTGTGTTACAAAAACATAAAAAGTCATAGTACATAACATACATAACAGTCATGCCATAACAATATCATTAAAAATGTCATAGTATAGTTAGTTAGTATATAGCCAAAAATCTTCTCTCTCTATATGTCATTTCATAACGCGATAAATACTCTATATGAAATAACCACATGGTAAAGCCTGTTTTTGTATTCCTCTGTGTGAATTTAATACTTGACAAATGAAAAGTATGGAGTATATTCTAATTTAATTAATGCAAAATGAACATAACAATTTCAAGTGAAATTATAGAGAAAATATAAATATTTCCAGCTATACACTGACTATGTTTATGTATGCACACAAATACAGAGTAATCAAATGAAGACAACATTTTGGTTTAACTACACTAGGGTATTCCCATAAGCAGAATTCTTATAAATGAGAAATGAGAAATTTGGGTTGGAAAGTTAGGTTGTACTTGTTATTAATCAATTTAGATGACGTAATTGTGTATCATATCTCGAAATATGATTTCATCACAATACGATTACATTGAAAGACGATAAATCATATTGAATTAGTATAATATGCCATAAAAATGTCATAAAGAAGTCACAGCATAGTATGTCAGTAAAAATGGCATAAAAAGTCTAAGTATAGTATACCATAAAAAATGTCATAAAGTCATAGAAATAGTATGTCATAAAATAATGACATAGTATAGCATGCCATAGAAAGTCATAAAAAAGTCTTAGTATAGTATGTCATGAAAAAATGTCACAAGAAGTCCTACTCTAGTATGTCATAAAAAAGTCATAGTTTGCCATTTTTAATGTTTTACTATTCTGACTTTCTTTGTGACATTTTGATGGCAAACTACTATGACTTGTTAATGACATTTTTATGGCATACTGTAGTATCACTTTTTTAATAACAGATGTTTGTTAGGGGGTGGCGCAGTTTGATGCTGTAGCCAAGTAGTTTATTAAATGTAAGCTATTGAAATGGACTGTGTAAGATGAAAATATAATTCATGCCTTTCATGTCACATTCAGTGGCCGCACAAAATGTTTCTGGGGTCTGCCGTCATTAGTGAGCCGCACTTTGAGAAACTATGGTCTAAATAGTTCCAGATTCTAAGTAGACAGGTTCCTGATTGTTTTCATTGCATCAACCAATTAGACTAATTTTCACATCACAAGTAAAAAAAAACAACACAGTCATGTTGTTCTGTGTATTTACTTTGACATTTAATTGAGGTAATTAACAGATGAAAAGGAAACAGATGGTAAGAGACTGAAAACTCCATAACGTCTGTGTCCAAATTATGTGTGTTAGACGATGAGTTTTCACTGCTTTAATATTTAACCGCATTTAAACAATTAGCTTAGAAAGTTTTGTTTCTCTTGTTCTATTCATTCTCATTCACAAATGCACTCACTTTAGATCGCAAAGCCAAACTAACACTACATATAGCTTTATTTTAGGGATGCACCGATACCGGATCAGACATCAGGCCGGTACTGACTCAAATAGTTGGATCGGATATCAGTGACAATGGGGCTGATCTATTCAATTAAATTCAATGTTTATATACTAAATACATTAAAAACTGGAATTGTAATTCCTGTTAATTTTGAAGATTTATTTACCAGGTTGTTGGTGTACGATTTATTATTTTAATAATAAATAATTCACTAAATTTATGTTATGTATTACAAAGTTAAAGCTGGGGTCTGCGATCTTGGAAAACTAGCATAATTTGAAAGTCGCATCGCCTCAGGAGCTCCGTCTAAACCCCCCCCCTCCCCTCGAAACTCCTTATAAGGCAACGCCCCCCACACACATGCACGAGCACCGCCGCATCTTAACTACTTCACATTTTTCGTAGCTATTTCATCACTAAATTCACTTCTGAAAAATGTTGAGGCGAGAAATCAACGGTGTAGATTTAGAATATTGACAGTTTTACGATGTTAGATGGTGAATCAAACATTTTCTCAACTGTTGTCGGAGTTTAGAAGCTCCACAAACTGCCGGCACAGCTAGCTAGCTCCTGCCGGGATCGCCACCTCTCCACCCGGGCATTCACTCACACAGACCCCGCTATGAGCTGGCTGGAGCTCTCTCAAGACCCCGGTCTCGTAGACGAGGGGCTTTATTTCCTTGTTGACGGAGGGGAAGGGGGGGGGCAGCAGCTCGCTGGAGAGCCGGCCACAGAGCAGCAGAGAGGGGAGGGAAAGAGAGCGATACCTGCTGAGACAACACGACCCTTTTTAACATTACTCTAATATCTGGAGGGAGATCAGTCCACTCGTTTGTTTCTGTAACTGAAAAAGCAGTTTGAGTAACGTAAATTTTGTTCGGCAATGTTTTCTATCCGCCGTCTCCCCTCGTTGATAATCCTGTTTGTCTGACTTCACTTTGAGCTGTTAGAATAAATAGTTTAAATCTGCAGTATTTTATAAAGTAAACTAACAGAACATAAACAACTAAATCAAAGTTGTATTTTTCGATAATATGGTAATAGTGGTACGAGTTCGTTCTCGTTGTCGGTGTTTTAAGAGCTGAGTTTTCTCTTCCACTCTCCAGTGAACGTGCGGCGGAGACGCGCTTTGAGTTCACGCTGGTGCACGCTGAGGCTAGAGTACGAGCAGGGAGGCAGGGAGGCATCTGATTGGTTCCTTACAACCGGGACCATTTTTACTGACTGGTAGACGTTTTTACAGGATTACAGCAGCTACAGATGACGGATCTTTTCCGGTCTATTTTCAGTGCTCATAAGAAACGGATTGCTGTCGGGGTGTAAAGACCATTTCAACCAATATAACAAAAAGTGTATACTGGATAAATCGCAGACCCCAGCTTTAAGAAAGCAATGTTTAAGTCAAGCCTGATGTTGCCTTACACATAAAGAATGATCCCAGTCACTTCTACACAGTGAGACCTACAGCTTATTAATTAAACACCGTTATCGGATCGGTATCGCTATCGGTATTGGGACTGAAAAAGTTACTTTATTTTTTAAAAGAAAGTATTTAACCCTAATTAATAAGTGGTACCCAGTGCAGACTGTGTGAATGAATGCTATATAGAAGTTGCAGAAGCCGAGGAGTTTGTGTTAAACCAGTGAGCGACTTTCAGCACTGCAAACTCCAGGTTCTAAACTTGATGTCGTCTCTGGTTCCTCCAGTACAAACAATCGTAAGTTTCCTTAGTTCCTGATAGTTCATGGGGTCCTAAAAAAGTTCCCCTGGTGAGAATTTGACATACTAGTGGTATACTGTTGCTAGTATACAAGGAATCAACATATTTTACCCTCAACAGGAAATGAGGAAAACTAAATTGATAGATGATAATTACAAAACAGAAAATTGTGTCAGTTGCTTGAAATTCAAAAATCAACAATTATAATATTGTCAAATGATATTTTGATACGTGTATAACTACCACTTTCTATACTGTATTTATTTTACACCTACGTTTCCATACAGTAAGTGTAATGTTGTCTAATTCCCACTTGGTGGCACCATCTATCTGTCTCTTACACTTCTACTGGAGGCCTCAGTCATCATATAATTCATTCAACAGCACCGGTTGTCAGCTTTGACCATCTTCCCTCACAGCCTCCCCCTCTCCTCTGTCACAGCATCTCCTCTCAGACACCTGATCCACCTCAGGAGTGAATTATTATCTACCCGTTTTATTCATACATGTAACGCTTGATTAAGGTCAAATGGGGATCTAAAATATGATAAAAGCATCTGTTGGGCTCGAATAGAATCTGTCACCCCAACCACAGCAATTGACCATAATCACACAATTATGAAGCAATGAGACACTTTGGCTTTATGGGGAGGGTGCTTTGCTAAAATGGCCCACGTAAAACCCCATCTGTACAAATGGGCCTTGGATTTGAGCCAAAGCAGGGGCTAAAAGACCCGATATATCAAGTCACGGCACATCTAGCAGAGGGAAGCAGAGAGCGGCTGACAAAACGGCAAGTCTGTTGGTGTCAAAGAAAAACATAATTCAAATATTTGTGGGCGCTATCAATTTTGTAGGTACAGAATTCCCTCATGTAATTTCGGTAGCAAATAAAATTAACAAAGATGATTCATGAGCCAAATGAATCCGAACCAGCTGATAACACAGTTTGCTCTTCAGTTTATTCAAGTATTTATATGACAATAATTCATCTCAGCTGTCATAAGGGTGTGTTTGTATACTGTTTGTATATATTTCTCAGTGTATACGAGTATATATGTATGTGTATCTGTGTACACTAAATTGCAAAAATATTAGATGGTTGTTTTGCATATGTGTATCCAGTATGTGCTCCCCCCCTTTTATCCTTTTTATTTCTATATTTAATTTAAATGTCTCTCGTATGTGCATACAGTATACATTATGTTTATATGTGTATTTCTTTTCTCTTTTTTAAGGTTATTACTCATTATTGCAAATTAAAGAAATGCGTAATATAATATTGTTCTAAAAAATAAGTGTAGAGCTATACATTATTTTTTATTATTGATGAATCTGTCAGCAGTTTTTCTTTAATATTATTAATACAGTGAATGATTATGAGACAAATAAAAAACAGAAAAGGATTACTTGCAGCCGCTTGGCATCTTTTTTTCAACATTTTGTAGGTTATCTGTAACTCTTGCTGCTGTTGTTTTAAAACCTGAACTTTCGTTTTTTGTTTGCCAACATCCTGCAAGAGCAGATCCACATATTATACATAATGCTATAGGAGGATGTGATACAAAATATTATAAAAAAAACAAACATCAAAGACAACCTGTGAAGCAGGTTCAATTTTATTCAAAAAGAGTTATTCCACAGTCAAAAATATTACTTTACTAATTCTAATGTAGCCCTACCGTAGTTATATAGGAACAAAATTACTGATGTATAATGTAAATAAATATTGGATTAGACGTGATTCAGCTACGTTTGATTCAGTAATCCACCCATAGATTAACTATTTAAGTATTCCGTCTAACAAAAGTGAGAAAATGGTGAAAAAAGCTAATCATAGTATCCAGAGCATGTTTGGCATTTCTGCTTGAAAGACGACTTATTAATCAATAATCAAAACTATTGTCACTTAATTATACATCGACAAATAGTTTCAGCGCTACACAAGAGGGTTCCATGCCTTTCAGTTACCACCTGCAGGTCTTCGAAAACATTTAATTTAGGTTCCTCAAAAAAAGGCCATAGAAGGTATTAAAGTCATAAATTTAATTTATAAAGTCTAAATTATTTTCTCTAATGTCATATAATAATGTTTTGAACTGTTTGTGTATCTGATTTGCTGGCTGCTGGAAGATCTCACACACACACCTACAAACCCAAAGTTGGATTGTTGCGACTGAGTTGTTAAATCCTTTTTTTCTAATGGAGTTTCAGTCAGCACTATCAGACGTGTAGCAAAAAGTTGCTACTGCAGCTAGCTCGGAAGCCTATCACCTTATAATGGGCAAGTATTGATTTCAGCAAAAACTTGAACTTAAATGAAGTAATAATATTTTAACTGGTTAATCTATTTATCCATTTAATATTGCTTATCTGTATGGGGTCAGATTAGTCTCAATATTAACAAATGCACACAGAAGGATTCACAAATGTATTTTGTGATTTATATATAAATGACTCTCTCCACAAAAATATTTTTCACTGCACACAGAAATAGTTATTGTTGTATATAAATGTAAAAAATCCACATAAAAAAAAATAAGGTTCACAGATATGTCTTGTTTTAAATAAATGTAATAGAAATCCACAAATATATGTATTTAAAAGTATTTGCAATTTTCATAAAAAACACATTTGGATATTGTTACATTTATATACAAACTGTTGAACCTGCATTTAGAAGCTGATTGTCATGTGTGAACTTCATTGCATCTGTGTGTGGGTTTTACGAGACTCCCCTGACGTGCGACGATCCACAAATGCATTTTTTTTCAACAGGGAATTATCTGTAGCCAATCAGAAAAAAATTGCAAATACTTTTAAATACATATATTTGTTGATTTCTATTACAATTAAAACAAGAAATATTTGTGTGTGCATCAGAAATATATTTGTGAACCCTTATTTTTTTTTTATGTGGATTTTTTCACATTTATAAACAACAATAACTATTTTTGTGTGCACTGAAAAATATTTTTGTGGAGAGAGTCATTTATATATAAATCACAAAATACATTTGTGAATCCTTCTATGTGCATTCATTAATATTGATTGACTGATCTGACCCCAAATATCTCTATCCAGGTCGGGTTACTTTAATAAATTATATCATTAACAGTTATATATATGTTATATACTGGTGCTAATAGTAGATAAATCCAAGCCATATTGTTCCTGTTTTTCCATCATGCCTTCATAGTTTGGCCAGTATGATCGTAACAGGTATTAATTGGCATATTAAAAAGGTCTTAAATTGAATTGCAGAAGCTCTGATTCCTCAACAGACTTCTCATCACACAATACAACACATTTCAACTGAGAATAATATAAAACACTACTTCTCTAATAAATCAACTAATGTAGCATATATTGCTTGTATAATATACATCATATTTTTTCGTACTGCAGTGTGTGTGTATGTGTGTGTGTGTGTGTGGATGTTTGGGAGCTGCAGCAGGTTTCTTGTCTGGAGCTTTAGACAGTGCATCCATCAGCTCGGCACTCCACCATCTGCTGCTAACACTGCAGCGCTCGGCCCTGCTAAGAGCCATCTGCAGCCGGCTTCATTTACATCGCTCTGAGAAGTTTTACTTTGGACTCACAACAAGTGCTGAGTGGCTTTTTAAAAGAACAACAGGAGCTACTTACAGTATTTGTCAATTTAAGAAAAAGCAGGTACAACAAGGAATATAAAAGGCAAAAGCTGTGTATTACATGCTCCTTCTGCAGCAGCAATCATCCAACATACTGGTTGATGAATGGTTAGATACTCTGCTCATAACCTCATGTTAAGGGCTCATTACTTATTGTGGCAGCATGTAGCATGAATATGCACAGTGTCCAACTCCCAGTGATCCAAGCTGTAGTCACACTATCGATCCAGAAGAGGGAGACAAACGCCTAAAAATCACAGAGATTTGGACAATGGAGTGCACACATCAGGCACACAGTCATACTAAGCTGAATATCAGAATGAGACCACATCACTGAAACAAGCTGATCAACCATGAACCAATTGGGCCACAGAGGGGAAAGTTAATATTAAAGATGCTGCCACTCCTGCTGTTATCTGAAAAAGTGCGGTGCAACCAGAATTAACTTAATTAACTGCAAAGATTACTCGATTAGTTGTCAACTATTAAAATAAAATGCCAACTATTTTGATAATCGGTTTGAGAATTGTTTTCATATCCATCTATGCTCTCTTCAAAGCAACCAGACTCCATTGACAATAACATCAATTTTACCTTGCAGAACTCAGGGGTTGCTGGTCTACCGCTGCCTTGATCGGTTAGTTTCTTTGTGTTGTTGTGTGAATTTGGTGAATCCGAACAAACACAGAATAACAAACTAAATGATGGAGGCAGCAGTAGACCAGCAACCCGTGTTCTGCGACACAAAATTACTGTTTTAGTCAAAGGAGTTTGGTGGCTTAGAATAGAGCATAGATAATGGCTTCAGTTCCCCGTCGAAGGAAGGTAAAGCGGTGAAAATGTTCTAAATATAGCGTACACTAAAGCTGATGTTGATTTTTTTGGGTGACTAAATACATTTTGGTGCTGTCCCAGTCCACAGCAGTACATCGCTTTGCTCCCGTGCTGGTACTCCTGTCTGTTTCTCCAAACTCCATCTACTGTAGGTAATACACTGACTATGGAGAAGTAGCTCATACAACCCCACTTCAAAACATCGGAAGTATCCCTTTAAAATAGTTTTCCCCCTTTTGTATCCTACACTGTCTGACAGCATCATGCATATTCTGTAACACTGTGTTCCAGTTCTTTATTGAAGCTATATGATGTTCACACAAATATATTCAAGAAATATTCAAACCCAGAACTCCAGGTGTTTTTATGGTCGCACCATACTGTATAATGAAATGCTGATTTTCTGGATGTCTTGTGCACAATTCTATACACAGTTCTGCAAAATCCAGCCTGCCAACTTTGGGATTTCAAAGTAAAGTTCTGTGGGTTTGAACAAAGTTTGGTTGAACAGCATGAGCTTGTAATGAACTACCCATCAGCAGGGAGCTGCTTGTGATGTGGTTAAAAATTCTGAGAAGAGCTGATGAACATTTTTATGCTAAAAAGTTTTATGGTAAATAAAACATGTTCCCAGGCTCAGTGATTACATTTGACCGAGATCGTGCACACAAATGATGTGATTAAATGTCTTGCAGAATGTTTCTCAGCCTGCCATGCTGCAAAACTACCTTTAAATAAGTTGTTGAGCCTGGGCAGGGCGCTCCCACATGAAGCACAAAGGCAAGAAGAAATACTGGCCTGCGTGACATTCGCTCCACTCTGGACGGCTTAATGTGATTGTGGTTTAATACCCTTTACAACAGTGTGGAGGTGCTGTCATTAGGAATTCAGCAGGGCTGAAACTAACCTTCCCTCCTTCAACCTATTAGGGAAAATAATGATAAGAATCCTGAAAAATGCCGCGCTATAAATGGAAACAAAAGTGCTGGGCTCAACAGAACAGGAGCTCCAGCAACAATTTGTGGAATTAGGTGAGCGCACAGTCGACGACCCGCAGCCTTGTGGGTAATGCAAGGTCAGACGGGGAATTGGGTGATCTGAGAGCCGGGCATTAGAAAACTCACTTTGTTGGCACGAGGCAGCGAATCAACGACAGCAGAGACAGATGGAGAAAAGAGGAAATGAGGCTGAGAAAGAGGAAATGGAAAGAGAGAAGAGAGAAGAGAGGAGAGAGGAGAGAGGAGAGAGGAGAGAGGAGAGGGAGGAGTGTGTCTCTGGGGAAATATCACGGGACGGTTTCTATGAGATTGGGGCTGTAAATTATTTCATTATCAATCAAACTATAAATTAGGGCTGTCAATCAATTAGGATATTTAATCGCGATTTAATCACGCAATTGTCCATGATTAATCGCAAATTAATCACACATTTTTTATCTGTTCAAAATGTACCTTAAAGGGAGATTTGTCAAGTATTTAATACTCTTATCAACATGGGAGTGGGCAAATATGCTTGCTTTATGCAAATGTATGTATATATTTATTACTGGAAATCAATTAACAACACAAAACAATGACAGATATTGTCCAGAAACCCTCACATAAAACAAATATGCTCAAATCATAACATGTCAAACTCAAGCCCAACAGGCAACAACAGCTGTCAGTGTGTCAGTGTGCTGACTTGACTATGACTTGCCCCAAACTGCATTTGCTTATCAGAAAGTGGGCATGTCTGTAAAGGGGAGGCTCATGGGTAACCATAGAACCCATTTTCATTCACATATCTTGAGTTCAGAGGTCAAGGGACCCCTTTGAAAATGGCCGTTACAGTTTTTCCTCACCAAAATTTAACGCAAGTTTGGAGCGTTATTTAACCTCTTTAGCGACAAGCTAGTATGATGTGGTTGAGACCAATGGATTCCTTAGGATTTCCTAGCTCTTAAAACGGACAACGATACAATCTCCGAAAGATCGGTACTGTGTTAAAGAAATTAGTGGCGTAAAAACAAATTTGCATTAACGCTTTACCTTTGACAGCCCTACTATAAATGTATAAATCTATTTATTGTTTAGTCTAAAAAGAAAAAAGAAAATGGCCATCAAGTTGCCAAGCTCTAATAGACATATTGAAATTGTTTGTTTTGTCCGACCAAGAAAATATATAATATACAGTAAATACTCAATGATACAACAACAAAGAAGAGCAGTAAATCATCACATTTAAAAAGCTGGAACCAGAGATTGTTTTGAAGTTTTGTTGACAAACGACGAATCAACTAATCCCTACATGGGATAAACTCTCATTTAATTGGGTAAGAAGCTCAAGGAACTGGAAATTGTGAGCAAATTAAAATACATGACATTGTTCAAAGTACAAAAGTACGAGACCATGTATCCCCAAAAAACACTGGACAATACTCTAAATTAGCAATTTTAATAGAAATACAACATGATTTATTCATTGAAATGGTGTAAAAGCCTCATATGAGCTGTATTATTGAATCCTAACATGGTAAATGTTGTTTTTTCTCGGTTAAAACAATTTATCTGTCCAGTTGTTCCCAATTATCTCATAATATGGACAGGAAATATGAGGTACGTCTTTCAGCTTTTCAGAAAGACTGATTAAAGACAATGTCACAGAGAAAACATAATGAGTTACAGAATCTAGAGGAAAAAAGGACAAGGCGGGGGACTTTGTCTCTCTATAGCAGGGATGTGATTCTTTTCTTTGCTGCACTCTCCATTAAAAAGCTAAAAAGAGAAATGAGTTTCCTTAAATTTGCCTCCTGCAGCGATACATTATTTTTTTTACCCATTCCCAAAATTAACTCAATCTGTTACGGCCAAAAGAATAGCAAGCTGAGTGGAGTGATGTTAATACTGGAGTGCACTTTCAGCAGAGGAGCTCGGAAGTGACATTAGGTAAAGAGAAACAAATACATGTGTATAAAGCAGGTAACACTGAGGAGATGTAGCAGAGGATGAGAGGTGTTTAAGATTCTGATCTGAGAAGACCGAAGATTTAAGCCGACATGAATGCATCTTTGTAAAAGAAATGAATGAAAGAGTTCCCTCTTATTTATCAATGCACCTGACTGTGTTATCTCTCTGGATCTCCGTCACCTCTCACATTCTGGCTGAATCATCCCCGCCCTCCATGGTTAGACCCATATGTCTGAAATATTACCAATATTTCTTAAAGCTGCTCGTGACTGATATTTTGTGGCTGTATCTAAAATCTTAAAACATGTTTTTTTTTTACACAAATTTCTTACTTCTTGAGGTCTTTACACACTGGGGCGTTTTATTTTGTACGTATGTATATTTTTTTCGAAAACTGACTGTTTGTCATTAGTATTTTCAAACAGAATGCAAATATTACAGGGCGAAAAAGCGACACTTTTTTTGGAACAAGGTTGATTTATCTGAGCTTTCGCGCCACGAATATTGCCATCAACCAATCATGTTGAACGGGTTGAATTGCGCCTGTATTTATGAAACAACACAATGGAGGCTCCGTAGTCCGAACCAAGACGGCAAACTTTATTACTCCTTTCAACCTTGACAAAGGCAGTGCAGAGCAGATCCACTCTTTCCGTTCTTACCTTTCACAATAAAAGCCCTAGACATATAATATTCGCAGGTGAGTATTTCGCATTTTCGTGTCATTTATTTGTCACAAACCAGTGTGTAAAGGCCTTTATGGTGGAATCAAGAAAGATGGAAACCAAACGCTACGAGTTGTACAGAATGAAACAGTGGTAAAACACGTGGGGAACACTAAAAACTGATGAGCACGGCCCAACTTTCCACAAATCACAGGAAAAGTCTTTGATAACAGCATTGCACACAAAAAGTCTCCACTGTAACGAAACCTACTTAAAAGGACAGATTCAACCAAAATTACTAACAGAAAATCATAGTTGGAAAAAAAATTCTTCTGTAATTTGGGTGAATAATGAGGGAAAACTGATACATTGCTTTTAGCTAAATATTAAATATGTTTACCAAATATTTTAATAAAATTAAGATACAGCTTGAAAATAAATGCACATTAATCCTGAAAAGCTAATATCATATGATTGATTTTATAATCCAGATGCCCATTGGAATCATTCCAGTCAATAATATACCTTTGCTGCATGATAAATACCTTACAAGTGCTCTTTCAGAGGCTTTTTTAACCAAAAACAATCAGGGATGGAGCTCTGATATCACAGGTAAAAGTGTTCCTATCAGCCAACACGTGGTTCATAGTGAAATCACAATATCGACATGAAGACGTATCGGTCTCGCCCGGCTACTCCTCTCTCTGTTGCCAAGGCGCTCAGGATTTAGAACAACTACTGGTGTCCATCTGCACTACCGGATTTAAAATGTGGCTTCGCTGTGACCCGTCTGTTGTCCGAGGCCTCTGGAGACGGAGGAAGGAGAGGAATGGCGTGCCAGGAAACACTCACTCACCCTGACAGCCTCCGTCCTCCACAAACATGTGCAGTTATGCTGCTTTACTGGTGGAAAGATCATTATCAAGAGGTGTCAAGCATCGAGTCATGAAGAAGCATAATCAGGGCTTTCTCTCTGCTGTCAAACCGATCATGTGACTCAATCTGCGCTGGGCGTTATTATTAATGGGATTTATTCTGCACCTTTAGGAGGATAATTGTAAGATGCTGGGCTAGGCTGATGAAAAGTTTTGGAATAAAATGTGTATTTACAGGCCTGCAGGTTGGTGTGTACCTGACCTGTGAAAAATGAGGATGTACATGAAAGAATCTGTGTTGTGGACGATCCTGCCTGTTGGTTTAAGGCGGCTTACTGGGCGTCTGTTCCAGCCAAATCCATTTTTATTCACCCTGTGGATTATAGGACTGGTTGGCAAGGCTGCTCTAGTAGTACCAAAGCCAAAAAAGGCCCATGCAGGTGGGTGCCCTGCATGTAGAGCATGGAAAATTGTGGATACCTCACAAGTGCATGTTTTTTTTTCCTTCCATATTTCCCCGTTTTAAGCCAAAAGGGCCAAAGCTTTGAATGCTGAATCAAATCACAGTGTTTGAGTGGTTCTCTCTCCAAGTGGCCTTTAGAGGGTGCTGACACACTGGTGATGACGGCAGCTGTCTGCTGTACAGGTGCTGAGGACACACTTCTCAGCCGCAGCATGTGTGTGAAGTCTCGGGGATGGTGCTAACAAGTGACGCTCGCCTGCAGAGAACGTCCTCGATCAGACGTCAGAGCGAGCCACAGCACACGGGAGGAGTGACTGGATGCTGCTCAGGCTGAAATCTGATCATTTTAGTTTTCATCATCATCAGAACTTAAAAGATGTTTAATTAACTCGATCGAGTGTTTGTGTATGTATGTGGACACCCAAATAAAGAACAATTTTCTCCTTCCAGGTGTTCTACAAGATTTGGAACCTGACTGCAGAGATTTGCTCCCACTCAGCCATAAGAACATCAATGATGTCCATGTTGGGTGATAAGGTCTGGCTCCAGTTCCAGTTCTCATCGCAGAGGTGTTGGATGTGGTTGAAGTCAGGACTCTGCAGACCAGTCAAGTTCAAACCATTTCTTTATGGAGCTGGCTTTGTGCAGCAGATTACGCTCGCTGCAATATTTGTAATGCGAAATGCAAAGCTGGCCAGGGCAACACGTTCCACATGTGCGACAGCAGTCTCACGCTCTGCCCTGGTGACAGACTGTGACAGGCTGGAGGTTGTAGGGACGAGTTTGGGAGGGGAGAGGGAGGTAGGGGGGGGGGGGATTTATGTTGTGTGGTGTGTAAAATGTTCTAAAAACATGTTGAAATTGAGAAGTTTGGACTTATTTTCTACAACTGAAATTTTTACTGAAAGTTACTGTTGAGTAGCGATACACAATTAGAACCAGGTACCGGTACTGGTTCAAATGTGAATGGTTCCCAACCCTATTGTGCACAGGGGCATTGTCACATTGAAACAGGAAAAGGCCTTCCCCAAATTGTTGACACAAAGTTGGAAGAACACTATTGTCTAAAATATCACTGCATGCTGTAGTATTAATATTTCCTTTCTCTGTTCCAAAGTGGCAAAGCCCAAACCAGTGGGAAGTGAAGCCAACGCTGAAGTGCCTTAAACTTGCATTCTTTCTAATAACCAGCAAGGGGCGACTCCTCCTGTGTGTGTGTGTGTGTGTGTGTGTGTGTGTGTGTGTGTGTGTGTGTGTGTGTGTGTGTGTGTGTGTGTGTGTGTGTGTGTGTGTGTGTGTGTGTGTGTGTGTGTGTGTGTGTGTGTGTGTGTGGACAATATTTTCTTCCTCTGTCCCTTATGTGTTTAAAGCAGGCATGTATAAAATACATCCAACTACAATCAATTTAAAAGGCCAGTTCACCCCAAATCACACTGTTTAGTCTTATTGATATCTAGTCATAGTTATTTTTTATGTTGATGTAAACTTAACTGGACTTGGCTTAAATGAAACCATTGAAAAAATACATTTGTGTCTATATAGAAACAAGAGTACCTTAAACTTGCATTCCTTCTGATAGCCAGCAGGGGGCGACTCCTCTGGTTGCAAAAAGAAGTCTGATTGTATAGAAGTCTATGAGAAAATGACCCTACTTCTCACTTGATTTATTACCTCAGTAAACATTGTAAACATGAGTTTATGGTCTCAATCGCTAGTTTCAAGTCTTCTTCAATACAGCATGATGTTCATTTAGTAAATTATGGTCCCATTTAGAGTCAAATTGACCATAAAGCAGGGTATGCTTTAGGGCGTGTCTACCATGTGATTGACAGGTCGCTACCACGCCGTTGTCCGGTCTGGGAGTTGACGTGTTTTTGTCTTACAACTTTAACCCTTTCACAGTGTGTTTTCAGTTCATGAAAGTTAATTATAACATTCTGGTCACCTAAAAATGTCGTATTCAGCGTTCGGTTGTACTTTGCTTCACCCTCTTGTGTCACTTCTGGCTGCAAATAACCAAGATGGCGACGACCAAAATAACAATCTCAAGGCCTCAAAGCCATAGTCCACAAACCAATGGGTGATGTCACGGTGACTACTTCCACTTCTTATATACAGTCTATGGCCCAAACCAAGAAAAACAGCCCCAGACCAATAGTCGACAAAAGTATGTGGACACGCTGGTATCAAAAGTTTCCCCTTAATAATCATATCAGCAGGTTGTGATGTCTTGTTGGAGCACAGTTAGCAGCAGGGCCTCCGCAGCAGCAGAGTTATGTATCTCCGCTGCATCTTTAACTTTTCTATCACATACATCAGCTGCAGTAACTGTCTGCCCAGAAACGCAGAGGCTTCATATCACTCTGTGACAGTTGAGCTAACAGCTTTGGATTGCAAACATCTCACCCCTCTGGTGTGCAGTTCTGTGTGTTACAGGATGACACCGGCATGTGTCTGCCATCAGGATGTGTTGTTTGACAAAGACGGAAGTTTACCAGTATTAGATCGTAAGACACTGTCGCATCGGCTCTGTGTACACTCGTTTGTGACTATAGAGCCGAGCTAAGCTCAGCCGCAGGTGGCAGATAGTATACGAGGAAATAAACTCGCTTGTATAACAAACAAGCTCTATTAAAAAAGAAGCAGAGCCTCACTTTCTGTATATTTGGATCATTTTTGTTTTCCTCCTTTTTGCCGACATATGGCAGGAAAAAGAGAAAAAGGACCAGAGGCCTGAGCGCCGATGTTGAGTTGTTTACAGTGACTGCATCATCCATCAGGAAACAGGTCTCGGCTTGGCATGAGTTCCCAGAGTGCACAGATGCTTAATGGCATGACAGGTTGTGTCCAGGCTCTCGGGCTCCGACTGAAACGCCGCTGGCTGCTGGACGGAGACGCCAGACAGCCTCGGGACACCCAGCGGACTCGCCATCTGAGGCTGAGGCTCCAGGCGCTGATAGTTGTTAAAAAAAGAGGTGTGAAAAGCTGAATGACACCACAGTGCCCAGCCTCGAGATGACTACATGACCTGGAGACAGGACGATTAGCATCACGGATGAGGGGAGCACAACATTTGGTTGTGAGGAAGCTTCATTTCACACATCATTTACATTTTTGTTTTATGTGATAGCATCTGTCAGATGACTCTGATGGCAGAAGTATGATTGGGTTGGATGATGATGGCTGGACGTACTCCAGGTTTTATGTTATTCTACTTTATGTGAGCTTGTTTTTTTCCAACATATGTCTACATATTTTGCCTTGTATTTTATGTTCAAGCTGTATTTAACCTGGCTGTGACTAGGGGTGTAAGAAAATATCGATACACTTGAGTATCACAATAACATTTTTTGTGTGTATTGATTCTTAAAAGCACTATTGACTTTTAATCAATAGTTTACATGCAAAGATTGGTGGCAGACAGTGGCTCAGATTGCACAAAAAGTGGTGCTGTGATGTTGGATGTTTCAGGGACTGCGATAAATGCAAATGCAGATTCCACAGTTATGATTGCATAAAAAAGTAAAAACTTTTTCACTCATATTTTATGCATATGGTGGTGTGTTCATTATACTATGACAACTGTCCTAAAACAAGATTTAGAAAATTGCAATACATCGCCAGACACAAATATCCCACTGAGAACAATAAATTGAAAGTTGAAGTTTACATTTGCAGATTCAGTTTTTATGCTATAAACACGGCTGCTGTCAGATACCAACTCATCAAAAATTTACTGCATACATTTACATTTTAGCATTTTAAACATGATCAAAGTTTTGGAGTTTGTGAGAATTGCACATGTAATCCTTCAACTGATCCCAAAGCAGGGAAACCTCCGCTTTTATTGTTTATAGTTTCAGACATTTTAATATAAATACGTATGTACGTATTATAATACGTATTAAATACGTATGTATATATGTCTAATTTTATATTTATAAATCTTTAAATGCAGGACTTTTACTTAAAATTGTGTACTCTTATATCGTGGTATTGTTACTGTTGCACAACAAAAGAATCTTAATACATCTTTCACCACTGATCTTGGAGAATACCTACATTTCACAACACAGCATGGTTGTGATACAAGTCCTCAAACCTCGCACTAGACACTGCCAAGCGGATGAACGGTTGTCGAGAAAATCGAAAGACAGACAGATGAGAACAGCTTTCTCCCATATCAAAGTCACACAATTTGTTGAACCAAACAGTCCACCACAACCTCATCGCTGTAGTAACATAACACTATTTCCACATTTGCTACTTAGAGAGCCCAGAAATGTCTTTGATGACCGCAAGAGATCACTTGGCAGGAAAGCGTCAATCTCCGAAACCATCGGCTATCGTTCCGATGACGGTTGACGGATAACCCTCTGAGGCAAAGGGTTATATTTCTGGGGTAATCGGCGGATATCCGGGCCAGTCTTCCTTTTCCGTGCGCTGCTCATTGTTTACAGTCCGATTAGCAACTTGAAATGCGAAATTGCAGTTGAAGGTGAGAGACGACACTTACGACCGGATTGTTTCACAAGTAGTGAGTTTACAAGCTAATTTTAAACCAATTAAAAGCGAAATCATCGTCAGACGATGGGTTCCCAGATAGCATTTCGGCCAATGCGTTCCACATCTTTTGCTCTCCAGAGGGACTGTTTACATGCATTAAACCAAAGCATACTCAAACATGATTGGTCAACACTACTTGGACTACACGGAAACCAGAACGCTTCCAGTACCAAAATCTTGTCACGTTGCCTACAGATAAATGTGAATGCAGAATCTGTTTATAGAGATTAGGAAAGCGTATATATGAGCATTGTTTTAACAGCATTTCAGTGTGAAGCACGTCCTACTGTACCTACACACTGAAATGAACAATGGTCATATATAACCTAGACACCAAAAAATCACCTGGAATTCAGCACGGTTTTAAAGACGTCTTGTGATCTGAAAATAGCCAAATCAATACTTACTTAATAGCTGCTATTATTAAACATCACTGCCACAGACTGCAGGCCAAGTACACGCTGTTCAAGAGAGCTAATAAATCAAGACATCTGATCGTGATTTATCAACAAACAACATACTTGAGAATTAATATTTGTTTGTTGGGATTTATAGTTTGTTGTCAGAAGCAGCAGCGTTAGAGTAAAAGAGACAGAGAGCACCGAGAGCCTCTCTGTGAACGGAGAAACAGGTTTCAGGGCGTAAGCCGAGATGCCACTGCTCGATACTTGGAGACGACGGGGATAAATTCGGCCTGCCTCTTGGGATCTACAACAGCCAAGTTTGGCCTTTTACCCCGCTGTTTTTCCCCGCCTCAGTCACAAGAACACTTCTGAAAATAGCTCCAAGAAAACCCAGACAGAAAGGAAGAGCGCGTGTTTGCAAATGCCAGGAGTTTGAGCCGTGATGACGTTTGTGGTTTGCCGTATGTGAGGATATTATTTTGGGTCAGATGTGCTTCTCTGCCATATTGTCCGGTGAGGCGGGAAGGCCAGGCCACAAAGAGAGAGCATATGCCTGCCTTTTCCTCTGCCGCCGCCCCTGACATGTGTTACTTCCTCCTCGCTCAGCCCACCTGCTCGGCCAAACCATATAGTTTACTACGAATGCCAGCCTACAGCAACAGCCTGCACAATGTGTCAGTCTGCAGATATGAGTCTAACCCAGGTTCGTCAGAGGGACTTTTGTCAGAGAGGAGTTTGGATCGGGTTCAAATGAAGTGAATCAGTACTGCTCAAAAATAATCAGTAATTCTTCTTGCACATCATAATAGTATTTACATGTTAGGTTACTGAGTCAACACACATTCATTACAATTCGTGAGAAAACTATAGTTAAGACTTAAGTTACTGTTTGCAATTTTTAGGGCTGTCAAAGTTAACTCGATAATGCTTTAACGCAAATTTGTTTTAAACGCCACTTTCTTTAACGCATCAATGCAACTTGCGATTTTTAGGTTGTAACAGGCTCAGTTTTAAAGCTAGAGTGAAGATACTGGTATCATATGAAACTAGAAAACCTAAGGAATCCGTCGGTACCAACCATGTCATACTAGCTTGTTGCGAAGGAGGCTAAATAACGCTCCAAAGTTACGCTAATGTTTGGCGAGGAAAAACTGTCATGGCCATTTTCAAAGGGGTCCCTTGACCTCTCACCTCAAGATATGTGAATGAAAATGGGTTCTATGGGTACCCACGAGTCTCCCCTTTACAGACATGCCCACTTAATAGTAATCACATGCAGTTTGGGGCAAGTCATAGTCAAGTCAGCACACTGACAGCTGTTGTTGCCTGTTGGGCTGCAGTTTGCCATGTTATGATTTGAGCATATTTTTTATGCTAAATGCAGTACCTGTGAGGGTTTCTGGACAATATTTGTCATTGTTTTGTGTTATTAATTGATTTCCAATAATAAATATATACATACCTTTATTTGCATAAAGCAAGCATATCTGCCCACTCCCATGTTGATAAATACTTGACAAATCTCCCTTTAAGGTACATTTTGAGCAAATAAGAAAATGTGCGATTAATTTGCGATTAAATATTTTAATCAACTGACAGCCCTAGACTGTACACATGGTAGCTTTATACTGTGGATTTCAGGAAGTCTGAATTCATATTAAGGAGTGTCTGTCTGCTTGTAATGGCTAGACTGATCAAAGGCATGCAATTATTAAAAAAAGTAGTTCAACACTCAAAAGTAATTTTCATAACCCTTAAATGACTTTTAAAAAGGTCTGAATCTGCACAGGTTTCATGTTCCTGGAAAATGAGTTATTCTTAAACATTATTATTAGTTGTGACTTCTAAAAGTTAAGGAAGGATGGCAAGTAGCACCATTAACCATCTGCCAGTTTCCGTTCTTGGCTACAGTGACACCAGGCGAGGCCGCAGGTAGAAGCTTCTCCTGTTATCCCCTACAACAAGCACAAACCTGAAAACCCACCCGACACCAGCCAACACGTAATTACCTCTTGCTTTACAGTCCCATCTGTTTGCCTTATCGATCACCTATCGATCAAGGAGAGCCAACTCTATAAGCTGTTGATCACAAGCAGGGGATTCATGGACATTTATTATGGTACAGCGATCGATCGGGGTCATGCTGTCCAGCCTCCACCGTCGGCCGCAGAGAAACAAATATGGCCCTGCCGACACATCTCTCAGAGCAGCCCTAACAGCCTCATAAAATCCCCCTGATGTCCTCCTGCCTGGGAGAAAGGATTCATTTTTCCAGGGATTCATCCACAGGGTGAACAAATTAAGATTAATGGCTTTGTGTGCTCTGCGACAGTTTGCAATTGTCTTTGTGAGGGAGATTGTTTGCAGCTTGGCGGCGTAATATATGCAAATGTGACCTGGAAGTGCATAAATGGGTGCTCACAAAATCATTTTGTGCTTATCGAAAGTCTCGGGGGAAGTGTAAAAGCAGAGTACAGGCTGAAATACTAAAATGTTAAGGATTAAGGCAAAGTGCATTAGGAGGCACAGATAAGGGTGTTTTTGAACAATAATTTCTCGTGCAAATCAGCAGGTGCATTTCTCTTCTGTGAACTCTAGGGGGGGCTCATGCCCTGACCCTAACAGCAAAGTGGAGCTAAAACAGCTTCAGGCAGCATGTTTGTGGTGAGTTTGAGAGAAGAAGGGACAGACATGAGTCACCTGCAGACAGCCTGTTAAAGTCAAGTCTGTCTTACTGCTGTTTCCAGTCCTGAATGGCAGCGTGACCTTTCAAAAAATCTCAACTTTACACATCCTGCAGACTGATGACAACCACACCGATGGTCTGTGCTGAGAGGAGGGCAGGTGAAATAAGCAGCGAGGAGAACATCTGTTGGATGATGATCAAGGTCAGCCAAGGTCAAAGCTTAGGTTGTACTTTAGCACAGTGGGTGAAGAAGAAACTCTCCAATGTACCATTCTCGGCATGTCAGAGGTTTCTTGAATACCTTCAGTAAGTTACTTTACGTCATAAAGATGCATATCGCATCATGCATATCGTGAGCTGTATGTAAAATTATAAAACCAAAGGTTAATGGGATGCAGGAGGAAACAAGCAGCTAAAGAGGGAGCACGCGATCGGAGGATTGCTCCACCTCCTTTTTTGCATCCATAAAATCTATCATTTATGTAAAAACCTCTCCTCCTTAAAGTGGCAGTCTCAAAGATTTTTTATTTAAGTAAATGTCTATTAATCTATCACCAAATGAGGTAACACGATGGTGATGGAGCATATAGCCAACTGATGAAAGCATTGCAATATTTATATATCTGCAGTATTATGAAAAGGGTGTCTGTGGTGATATTCCTGGACAAAAAAAATGCTGTTGTATACACACAAAAAAATGGAACAAATCTGAAAACTTGAAGCTCATGTACATAGAACTATAATTTTTCTATTCTATTTCTGCTCCTGTATCAACAAAAAGGCTTCATCTTAAATCACATACTATGCACTACATACTTAATGTGTACTACCGCTCAACATACTTTTGTGGGACGAAAATGACTGCTCAGTGCGTCCGAAAAGATACATACTACTGTTTATTCACACAAAAGTATGTTGAACGATAGTACACATACTGGGTATGTAGTGCATAGTATGTGATTTTGACTGAATCCCATGTTAGTATGGAATTTCGGATGCAACCAAAGACTCCAGACTGCTAAACTCTAAGCCCAAATCAATTGTTTTTACTCAAATAGAAATTCTACATCAACCAGGCCACTTTAAATACTGTACATGCAGGTTAGGTGTTGCATTCATCAAGTTCCATTAAAAGCAAATCAACATGTAATTAATTCTAATGTAACCAATGTTGCCTAATCCTTAACTATGTTGTAGAATTGACTTTAGATTTATTGTTGAGGTCATGTTACTGTAAGGCAGATGCATTTTACAAAGTCAGTGCCACAATTTTTCTATCCAGGGTGTCAAATCCAAAATGCTTCCACACATTACATCTCAGACTTGCTAGTTTACTCAATTCTACAGACGTGTAGCAGCAATCATTCAAATTGTGAATAAAAAGTGACAGCCCTAATTCACTGCAAACCAGCTGTGCAGGGATCTTAAAAAAACATTTATTGAAGACAAAATGAGCTTAAAATCCGAGGGCTCACTTTGATTCATCAAATATATTGCAGTCAATGAAACTGTTGCAATTAAGTCAGAAGTGGGTTTTATGTACTAACGTCCATAAAAGAAGGGGAGGTTAAATCATCTTCCAGTGAGTGATGTGTCAACATCGTAATATTTTGAAACTCAGCTTTCCTGCACCCACTGAAAAAAATATTGTGGACAACCAAGCGGCAACCTCCAGGTCTAAAAAATGAAGCCAATATGGAAGTGCCAAAAACTGCAGTTCCTCAAATGACCACTTGAGACTGGCTTCAAGAGCGAGTTAATCCCCATAGAACCCCCCATGTTAAAATACCCAACTTTACAGCAGACATAAACATGTTTGCAGCCTGGTACAATAAACATTATTAATGACAACTTTACGGGGGTGAATTTTTATATCACTCTCCCGCTGAATTTATATGAAGGCTTAAAGTTATGCATAATTAAGGGCATGACAGGCTAGCAAAAAAATAACAAATAATATGGCTTTCTGTGCGGTAATTCTACTGACAGACTGAAAAAGTCTGTGCTCACGTTTTTTCTGAAATTTGGCGAGGCTGCAAAACAGTAGTCCACAAACAAATGTGTGATGTCACAGTTTTCTCAAACTAAAAGATTGTATAATTAAATACAAACTGCAGCTGGAAGTCCACCAGTTTCATGAAGCCCAGCAGCTTATTGACGCTTAGTGAAACCAATTCATTGCGCTCCAGAAAAAAGCCGAAAACCGGAGAATCACTTGTTTGAATTTTTTCACAATTTTTTGCAAAAAGGCCCAGTTAAGTGTACTATAGGCTCTGATTACAAATGAGGGCACTCATGTCCCCACATACTGTAAAAACAGCAAATCAAATCATACCGATACTGTATATTCAAGCCTGACCCACACTTTGGGTTTGTTAAGCTGACGTTGATATTTGAAAAATAAACTTGGACTCTCTGGTGGACAAACTATGTTACGGCGACTTGGCATCAAAATGACCTGAAACATGTCTTTGTCATCCCTGTACTACAATATATTGGTTATAACATCATGTGGCCAAACGTATGTGGACAGCCCTGCCTGTCTGGCCTGTCCTTCCTGGTTTGGGGCCCTTAGTTCAAAGGGAAATATTCATGCTACATCATACTATACTGTTTTAAACTATAGTGTCATTCCAGCTTTGTGCCAACAATTCGTCAAACAAACTTCCCTGTCCCAACGTCACAATGTCCCTTTGCACAAAGCCAGGACCATGAAGAAACTGTTTTTCCCCGTTCGGTGTGGAAGATCTTGACTCATTCGCCCACAGACCTGAACTCAACCTCATCCAACACCTTTTGGATGAACTGAAACACAGACTGCGTCACCCAACATCAGCGTTGGACCTTACTAAAGCTCCTGTTGCTGAATGGGAACAAATCCCTGCAGTCAGGCAAAGAATGTATATTGCTAAGAGGTGAAAGTCACTTGGTCGTTCCATCAGCAGCGCCCAGCAGCAAAGCTACGCTTCCGCCATTTTGGGCTACCGTACGCCAGTAAAACGTCCGCCTACAAAGTGCTGTACAAAAGTAAGACAAAATTATTTCTATTCTATTGTCATAATTTTAATGTCTCTACTGAAATGGCCTGTGTTGGACAATAAAAATATTAACATATGCATACTATTATAACTATTTACTTACTTATTTATTTATTAAGCTTTTTTGCCCGGTCGCATAACTCTGGATTCAGCTATTAGTTAATTTTACAAGTTTTAGGGAAATAAAAATTTAAATGAGGGCTATTTGACTGTTTGTACTGGGAAGTTGATTTACCTCGAAAAAAAAAAAATCCTCTGATTTACAGACGTCTCTTTATACATCCATGGCAATGGACTCATTGGTATTTTCAGTCCAAAATGGCAGCAGCACTACCGAAGCGCCATCTAGGAGCTATTGTCAAAGAAGTACCGGAGTTTCGCCTCTTTGCTTCTATACTCTTTGAGTCAGGTTCCAAAATCTGGTGGAAAACATGAAATCAGACGAGTGGAGGCAGATTAATGTCGGTTTTGGAATGACTTGTAAGGGTGTCCGCATACTTTTGGCCATGTAGTCTACACATGGAGCGGGAAAAACTAT
Organism: Sebastolobus alascanus; assembly: GCA_916701645.2. Lineage (NCBI taxonomy): Eukaryota > Metazoa > Chordata > Actinopteri > Perciformes > Sebastidae > Sebastolobus > Sebastolobus alascanus. The sequence continues at coordinate 1,883,090 of CAKAOJ020000072.1, read as the reverse complement.
GTTATTATGGCAACACTGTTTCTAAACTACCTCAAACTCTGGTATTTCTGCACTGAAATTTCTCGCTACATATCGGCCAGCATGATGCTGATACAGTTTTGATAAGCTAAAATCAGCCAGTCGGGCTCTAATGTATGCTTGCATATGGTAATGTACAAATAAAGTAGAGTATTTAAATACTGTACATGCACACATAGACCTTCATGCATACTGTACGTACAAAGGCACATACAGCTCGTACTTGGAAGAGATAAAACACAAAGATAGGAAAGAAAAGGGGAGCACTGACTCCGTTTGTCCCAGAGAACGTTTCAAGGACAAACCTGTTGATGTGAGCTGCGGCAAGACAGACGAGACACGGAGCGTAACGGGAGATGCCGGAAAATAAAAAAAAAAGGACGAGTTGATAAATGAATGAGTCCCGGGGAAGAGTGATGATGCGTTGTACCGAGATGGTTGAAAAAGAGGCTGTAGTATGTTGCTGTAGTATGTTGAGAGTTGTACGGCAGAGGGAGGGAAATAAACGGGAGGGGGTGGAGGGAGGGAAACAGAGAGGAGGGAGGGAGAACGAGAGGATAAATCCTTACTACATAATGATTAGAGCTCACAAGCCCTTCCTGTGACACGGAGTGTAGGAGTTAGGATTACAGCCGGTCAGTGAAGCTAGAGTCAGCTCTGCTGATGGAGGAAGGAGGGGCACAGGTAGGAAAAGACAAACAAGTGCCGTTAACTGGAGACCAAACAAACAAGGTGTGTTTCCAGGGGGAGGCAGGGGGCGGATCCAGCAGAAGAAACATTTTAGAAGATATTCCTAACTCCAGAGGCTGACTAGCATCTGTCCCTCATCTACGGCCATCTGTCGCCGGCCGCCGACAGCCTCGTTCGTCCCGGTCAGCTGGATCATTTCTTCGAGTCTTATTTTGATGGAGCGGCCACAAGAGTGCCACCCGCACCAGAGGAGGGTGAAGACGGGAGACTGGAAGACAAGGGTCACCCTGCACAATCTGTGATAGATGGGACTCACAGTGTGGACAGGTGCCAAATATGGAGTACATCTGTGTCTGTATGAGCTGGGCAGTGAAGGACAAGGACAAGACTGAAGAGTTGAATGTTGAGGATTTGCTTTGCGCTGATATATAACATGGTGTAAGTTTCTGGCAGCTTACGGAGCGTTTCTGAAGTCTCACTCTCCAGCCAAGAGAGGAATTATCTTTTCCCCCAGAGGTGAGCAGCTGCTGAAGACCTTAAAAACGCAACTGCTTCACACACAAATATGCAGGCTGACAGGTTTCTCCTCAAAGCATTCTGGGACATGGTACCTGAAAGCCTGAGGTAGCTGTCTCAACTTTAATTCTAACCCGGAACGTTTAGCCTTGAGCTCAAGAGCAACTGTGGACGATTTGTTCATTTGTTTTGTTTCTCTTTTCCCTCCTCCACCTCCTCCTCCTCCTCCTCCTCCGGCACCTGCTCACTCCGAACTCCCTCCATCACTCCGTCCATCCTCCTCCTGCTCCTCCTCTTCTTCTTCCCTCCCCCCCTTTTTACCAGCGAGTGATAATGTGACCTTCTGCCAAAGTGCTGGAAACCATGCCACCGTCGCAGCGGGCTCCTCTGTTGCTGCCACTGAAATAGACTCAAACAAGTGCAGGGAGAGGAAGAGGAAGGGAGGAGGGAGAGGACGAAGGAGGGAGAGGAAGAGAAGAAGAGGGCCAAAGGGGAGAGAAGGAAGGAAGAGAAAGGAGAGAGAAAAAAAGAAAAAACGGAAGCAGGACAGCTGAAGCTGCAGACACGGGATGAGTGGTGACGATCCAGGGCTGGATGTGGATTGCCAACACAGGTAACGGATCACCTTCATCTACCACTTAGTGCTGCACTTAGATGTGTCATCACTTCACTGATCACAACATTTATCTGTCTGCTCATGGTTAAAGGTTCTTTTTCACTTTAAAAACTGAGTATGGCCAAGTATAGGGATGCTTTCTGCTTCTTTTTGTTGTGTTTGGAGGTGTGTTGTAGTTTTTTTTTTTTAAGTAGCATCCCCCCCTCCTCCTCCTTCTCCTCCTCCTCCTCCTCCACCTCCTCCACCTCTCTTCTAACTGTCAATAGAGGAATTGTCAGAGCGCAGAGGATCATATCAAAAGCAGGACTCAACAGGATCCTTGTCAGGGGATCAGACAGCACGCTGTGTTTGGCTTTTGTGCTCGTTGTAAGTGTGAGTGGTGGCTGTAACTGTTGCTTTAACTCAGCGAGCTGCCAGGGGGATTAAGCAGAGCGGATCGATGCGTCATTGTAAACAGTTAGAGCAGCTGAGAGGGGCTTTGATACCTGCCTGCCGGACCTGGGATGCTGCTGCCTCTGCTGCTGCTGCGTGGGAAATTGAACTGCCACTGAAGAGTGACTTTTCAGGATGCGAGAGAATGAGAGGTTCCTGTAATTATTGAAGGATCCGTTCAGGCACTTTTGCTCCATTAATACAGAACAGGTCTTTTTTTTAGGCATGAGAATGAGACCTGAATTGGTAAACTGACAGCTCTGTTCTGTTATATCTGTTGTATGAATGCTGAAAGTGACTGTCATTGACATGTGGAGCAGATGAACTAAATGAAAATAGTCCCAACTGATATTCCGTGAAGGTGTAAGACCTTTTAAGTTAACCCAGAGTAACAATCAAAGCAAGGCAATAAATAAAAAAAAAAGGAAAGAAAACAGGAGCAGCAGAGCAGAACAAGGACAAAGCCATGTTTCATATAAACACTGCCACAAGATTATAGCTATATCACCGGCTACAAAGTGTAATAACCTGTAGAAGCAGATGCTTATCAGCAATGTGTGTCCTCATTACAATGTGTCAAGGTGCCGTCTAAACACACGGGGAGGAATTCATCCATAACACCTGATCAGAACGTCCATAACTGACTGAGTAACTGTCCCTTTATCAGTTAGATTATTCTGTCATGGACCACAGAAGTCTGTCCAACTGAAACGTACTGGATAGAGACAAAAGGAGAGGTCAGAGGAGATTTGTTGATTTGATTGGTTCAAGAGACGACAGTGATGCAGTAAAGACGAGGAATCCACTGGGACGTCCTGTAGATCAGATACGAGTGTGGCTTTTCAAGAACCGGGACCGTCTGTTTCCCACCTCCTTGGCCGGCATCCAATATCTAACTTAAAGGCTCAGCTTACACTAATTACAAGATAAACATATACTCTTCTCACTTTCCTCTGTAGTGGTGTCTAGTCATGCAGCCCATAGAGGAAAAGCACATTTTATCTGCAGCATCCAACTGTGGGATGAGATGATTGACAAGACAGAAAGAAAGAAAACAAAAAATATGTTTGTTGCATATACTGTACGTATAATGCTTTTATGTTGTGAAATACTGTATAGTTTTATCTCTCCTGGCCTCTGAGAACTATTCAAATGAAACAATCTGAGGTGCATAAATCCACTCACAACTGATGCAATCTGTGTCAAGTATTTGGAAACCACTGCTTTGCAACAGGGATTCCCAAACCTATTTTTGTGACCTGTTCAGAGGAAGCAAAGTCTACTTGCTGCTCCTCGTCACAGGTTGCATACATACTGTATGTCTACAACTGTTTATACTTCTCAGATTGATTTATTTGAATAACATTTAGAAGCCCGAGCAGGTGAAATTATTTGATGATTCATAAGAAAAAAGCAAAAATTGGACCAAAATCCGATAAAGAAACAAAGAAATTCATAGATTTTTGTTTTCTAATTTCCTATCATGTTAATCATCTCATCATTCCTGAGATTGTATGTTGTCACCATTTCGATTCTAAATCAAAATAGACACCCCCTCCCCCGCTGCCACAGTTTCAGCTGGGAGATCAGCTGTTCTACTAGAGGGGCATCGTAAAACACACTTTATTCAAACTCGACAGAAACAAAATAAACCCCCCAAAACCCTCGTGGTTAGTCTTTCTACTGTTCAAACAATCACTAACTCTGGTTTGGTCAAAAGAAACCCTTCATTTAGATGTGAGAATATCCTGGCTCTACATGCTGTCTCTCTCTCTCTTGCCACTGAGTGGGCATTGGCTGAGCGGCTCTCGTTCTTTGGAGGTAGACATTTAAATTAGCAAAATAAAATGACAAACATCGCCCCAAAAAAACAACAACCGGCGATATACTCAGCCAATCGCCGATAGCCGATATATTCGTCCAATCACAAAACCCTGATTTCGACCTTCCAAATCAAAAGCAGAATCGCAGATTGTCCAAGTATTTTTTTTTCTCTCCATCCCCGACTACTTGAGTGTGTCCAAAGAAAAAAAAAAAAACACCTTAAAGACGTCTCAGTGTATCTTACCGGCAGTCTGCAGCTACACTTTGAGACACCATGGCCACTGCCGGAGTCGGAGAAGACGGAGAAACAACAGAACTTGGCAATCCTCCTGCTTCACTGAAGTCACCGGTGTGGCGATATTTTGCCTTCCCCATGACTTATGTAAACAACAAACATATCATTGACGGAATAACTATAGTTTGTAAAAAACAATGATCTGTTGATCTTCACAAATCAAGACTCGATAGTCTATTAATGGCATAGCTGTCAGTGCTGAATTTTTTTTTTTTTTTTTTAAATCAAAAGTCAAATCAAATGGTGGTTTTGGAGAATCATGACACCCCTATGTTCTACTGCTTTGGTTTTATTCGCCAAGGTTTGAGATTTCTGACTCCACCTCAGTACAATGAAGGTGGAAGGAATTTCATTCGGGGTAAATGAGATTTTTTCTTTTTTTGTAATTTGGGTGAACCAACCCTTTAAAGTGAGGCAGAGACTTTATTTTCAGTGATAATTTATAGACATTTATTTCAGTGATCTGGTTGTAAAACAAGTTAGTTAGTGTCAGTAAATATCCCTTATCGGTTATAATTTTGAGAAAACCATCCATCCCACAGGTAGAGGATTAACTGTTCTGTTCCTCCACCGGCTTCACCTGAGAATGAACGGGAGAGTGGAATGAGACGGTGTGAACGGTGCGGCACCAGTTAGGCAGGTGAAAAATGGCTGTTCATTATGTTATGCCAACCATATCGTAGTTTCAGTAATTGGATCGACCGGTATGTGTGTGAGTGTAACAGGTACATGCACGTGTGTGAGTGCGTGTGTGTGCGTGTGTGAGTCAATGTGTGAGTGTGTGTGTGACAAGGCAACATGTGACGATGGAGGAACCGATGCAAGGATTCTCAGCCCATCACACACACACACACACACACACACACACACACACACACACACACACACACACACACACACACACACACACACACACACACACACACACACACACACACACACGCACACACACACACACACACACACACAGAGACACATTAATGGAGGAGTCTGCCACTGGACATCAGGCTGGGGGAGGAGCCTGATATCAATAACTCATGCATTCAGTGATTAAGCAGATTTATTGTGTTTCAGACTGATGCTCTAGTAATCCCTGCCACCCCCTCCCCAATGCCATCACACACAAACACCTTTGAGGACAAAATGTCCTCACATTCAAAAAATGTCCTCACTGTGAAGGTTGAACCTCAGATTGGTCCAAACAAACGCAGATGTAGAAGGGCACACGACAACCAACTTTTTCTAGTCTCAGGGTTTTCCAACGCAGTCCTCCACTAGTCACGACTAATCCGATAAAACTGTTGAGCGTCTGGCTTGTTTAACACATCCATCTGTTACAGTTTGTCATGTAGGATTAATAGTAGTAATAGATACTGATCAAACCTCACCAAGAGCACTGAGCGGCTGTGATCAGTTGTAACGTTACATCCACAGGACAGGTTCATGCAGGAGGAGGATTACTAATCTTCATTACATGTAGGAACTTTACACACACACACACACACACACACACACACACACACACACACACACACACACACACACACACACACACACACACACACACACACACACACTAACACACACACACACACACACACACACGCACACACACACTAACACACACACACACCCACACCCACACCCACTCTCTCTTTCTCCATAAATTTAATTACTGTATTAATCTGATGTTACTGTAGCATAACGCTGATTTAAAGGGACAGTTTACCCCACAATCAAAAATACATATTTGTCCTCTTACCTGTTGTGCTATTAGTCAATTTAGATTGTTTGTGCCAAAAAAATACATTTGACCCAGTTACTCAAGATAATCCACAGACCTTCGTGTAGGAACTAGGGCTGTCAATCGAATAAATTATTTAATCGCGATTAATCGCACGATTGTCCATTGTTAATTGCGGTAAATCGCAAATGAATCGCACATTTTTTATCTGTTCAAAATGCAAGTAGTAAAAGTATTTAATGTTCTTATCAACATGGAAGTGGACAAATATGCTTGCTTTATGCAAATGTATGCATATATTTATTATTGGAAATCAATAACCAACACAAAACAATCCAGAAACCCTCACAGGTACTGCATTCAGCATAAAAAATATGCCCAAATCATAACATGGCAAACTCAAGCCCAAAAGGTAACAACAGCTGTCAGTGTGTCAGTGTGATGACTTGACTACGACTTGCCCCAAAACTGCATGTGATTATCATAAAGTGGGCATGTCTGTAAAGGGGAGACTCGTGGGTACTCTGACCTCGCATATCTTGAGGTCAGAGGTCAAGCGACCCCTTTAAAAATGACCATGTCAGTTTACCCTCACCAAAATTAAGTGCAAGTTTGGAGCGTTATTTAGCCTCCATCACAACAAGCTAGTATTACATGGTTAGTATCAATGGATTCCTTAGGTTTTCTAGTGTCATACAGTATGATACCAGTATCTTCCCACTACAACCTAAAAATCGCAAGTTGTGTTAAACAAATTAATGGCGTTAAAACTAATTTGCGTTAACACGTTATTATCACGTCAACTTTGACAGCCCTGGAGTAAAAACTAGAGGGCCTGGGTTGTGGTGCAGAAACAGAAAAATTGTTAATTGACAGAAAACCAATCAATGACAAAATATTTTGATGAACAATATCAACAACTATATGAAGACATCCCATGAGATCCAGCGATTCTGACGTTTTAAAGACTAAATTATTCCCAAAAGAAATCTGTGGTAATCTGTAATGAAAGTAATTGCATTGTTAGCATGAGCAGTGACAGTCAACGAGAAAAGAATAGCACCTGCAGACACTCTAATTTAACAGAAAGTCGAAAACATATCAGCCGAAGATGACTGAACAAAAATATATTTGAAGAATAACAAGTAGCCTCCCCTCCCATACACACAATAACTTGTAAAAGAATATCACATTCTGAATGAGTGAACAGTATGTTGATATTTGGCACACAGACAAAAGGCTGGCTGTTAAATAATACTAAAGAATTGTCCAAAATGTTGATTACGGGTTGGATTAGTAGTATTATATATTTCATTTACACAACCATAAAGTAAAGTCATAAAGTAACTGCATTTATGTTTCAAGTTTTCCTCGCAAAGTGGTCCCGATGATTTGTAATTGATTTAAAAAGAAAGAGTGAGACAAGACTAAAATTTCATTTACAGTCATAAGTCAAAAGAGAGACTTTTTATGGACTTCCACTCAAGTTCCTGAAGCAACATCCTATAAAATAAATGATCTTTCGTAGGAAATTTTAGGAAAATGGCGACCTGCTGTGTTGTTACATGTGAGGCTGCAGCATCTTAGCGTGTTTGCAGCCTGTAGGCAGACTGAAACGACCTCTGGGTTTGTGTCTCGGGGTTAGCAGCTGCTTTGTCAGCTGTCCAGCTCTTCCACGAACGCTTAAAGCCGATCTGCTTAATCAATTGTTAAAAGACCAGACCTCACACCATCTCCAACGTCTCAGCAGATGGGGAGGAGAGGGGGAGGAGGCTGACAGGACACGGGGAAGACAAAAAAGGAGGAAAACGAGGGTTGGGGGGGGGACTGGCCAAAGACATAAAAAAAAGTGGGCATGCTTGCATTGACAATGGTTTGAAATGGATATTGTCCTGTTTGACAGCCTGTCACAAGCATCCAGGGCAGTAAAACATTTACTGCAGGGGAGGGACGGAGGTTGCACGATATCAGAGCAATGTATCCAAGGTCATGAGAGAGGAGTAGTAAATTTCATTCAGAATCAGGCAATGCTGCATCACCACCGTGATCCTTTTCCCGCCAATTTATAGAGACCTGACAGGCCTCTTTTACATGTTCAAGCACAGATCCGCGTTGCGATACTGAAGACGCACAAGTCCTCGGGGTGCTCTCGTACTATGTGGGCTATCTGATGAGATCTTAAACTCGGGGCAGAAGAAGTCTGGCAGGCTGTGTTGCTCAAGTTTATGGCTGCGCTCACGGGCACAACAGAGACTCCGGGCCCATTTATATTCATGGCGCAGTGCCGCTTGCACCTCGTCTAACGTCCTGTCCCTGTTGAGAAGGAAAACTGACACGCCGTGGGCTGGGGGGGGGTAGGAGGGGGGGGGGCATCTCCTCTCTTTCCCTGTCATTCTTCTGCCTCTTGTGGATACTGACATCAACCTGAGTGTTTGTGCATGTGTGTGGCACGGGTGGGTGCATATGCAATTTGTAATACGGGAAATTGATTAGCCTAATTGCTTTCTATTCAAAGCTGTATGTGTGCCGCTTAATTTTTCACAATTAGCCCTGAGCGGTGACACGGTGGGGAGCGTCTCCATGAAGGATGATGACAACGATAACCTTAGAGATGAAGCCTGCAAAGTGACGGGAGAGGGGAGGGGAGGGGGGGGAGGGGAGACGGCTCTCAGCGTCCGAACAGAAAGAGCAGTTTGACTTTGCGTGATGAATCTAAAGAAATCAGGCTCGATACTCTGCACGACAGTCTAACAAAAAGTGACACAGGGGCGTCCTGGTAGCTCAGTTCGGCAGAGGCAGCTTGTGACTGTGACGTCGTTAGGGTTTATTCTGGCTTCCATTGTCACATGTCTGCTCCCTCCCTTTCACATCCCTCTTGTCACTCTCCGTTCGACACCTAACAAATAGAGCCAACATGCTCAACAGACCCAGAAAAGATGCTCTAAAAACAGGCACAACTTGTGGCACCGGACTTGTTCTAGGAGTTGCATAAACACCCTTCTCAAAAGATGAAGAATTGTCTTCACTTGGCTGGAGACTGTTTATTGCAGCAAAAAAATCAATACATCATCCAGAGAAAACTATAAAAGCCAGAGTTGTTTATGACATGCTCTGATTGCTTTCCATGGAGCAGTTTTACATGTTTTAGCTGCAATTATAGGGACCGGATCCAACTGTCACTACCACGACACCCAGTCAGTCATCCAGACAGCAATAGCATCAAAAAGTCAATGTTACATGTTATAAAAGCATTTCTTTGACTGTTTTTCTCTTTCTTTGATCTTTCTGATCTGATCTAATTAGATTACTATATGTTTCCCTCATGGAAAAGTTTTATATATATATATATAATTAATGAATTAATCAATATTTGTGACTTCAAAGTAATATAAACGACTAACTCTTAACATCTGCAGCTTTACAGAGTTTTTCAGCTTTTTTGTTTGTTTGTTTGTTTGATTCAGTTTTTTGGTGTTTTGATCAGCAATTCAGCATCTATCTGGTAAAGAAAACATCTACAGCAGCTTAAAAGGCCAGATATTTTTCCAAATCTTAAAGGAGAGTGATACGTGACAGCTACATCTGTATATGTTTTGATGCTCCTCTGCCCCCAGGGGGCCAAAATGGACCAATGCAGCTTTAAAGAGACGTGGAAACTTAACTCTGTGATAAAGGTTGTTAAAGATAAATTATCATTATATCCCTTTGCTGTTCAAATATTCTGTGATCTGTGATTGGTATTAAAAACATAGACTGTATATAAGAAGTGAACGTAGTCACTGCGACGTCACTCATTGGTTTGTGGTCGTTTTGAAGCCTGGAGTTTGGCAATTTTGGCTTCGCCATCTTGTTTTTTTTGGAACCCGAAGTGACACGAGAGGTTGGAGCTAAAGGCCCCGACACATCAAGCTAACGGTCGGCCGTTGGACAGTTTGGGGCCGTCGGTGAGCACGTCAGCCTAGTTTTCGCGGTGTATCCCGCGCCGTCGGCTCTAGTCAGCCCTTGTCGGTGGCTTTTCGGACGATTCAGCATGTTGAATCGGCGGCGGAGGCCGTCGGAGAGAGAAATCACTCTAATTGGCTGTTCAGCTTAAACGAATCAGTGTACGAGAAGAGAAACGGAAGTGAGGAAAGCAAGCCAACGAGTAAAGTCAAGAGAACACACACAGAAGGCTCTTTTCTCATTTTTCATATTCATCTCATGTGATCGTTCCAATACACGGATATTTTCACAACGACATGGCCATCTGGAATGAAGCTAAGTGGTGAGTGAGAGTGGTGTGAAAATGGTCGGCCAACGCTGCTTTGCTTTATGTACGTATCATAACAACGGATTGCATAGCCGGCGTCCTCGGTCTTCCGGTTTCCCTTTTCGAATGACGAATACAGACTACCGCTACCTGCTGGTGTGGAGAGTTATTTCTTCTCACGCAGGCGCAGAACGTACATGCTAACTGGCCGTCGGCTGTAATCTTTGCAGTGTGTTCAAATACAACTTGTTGGCCAAGACAAAGGCGACGTGAGGATACACAACAGTTGGCCTTCATCGCCGCTAGTTCTTTGATGTCGGCTTGGTGTGTCTGGGCCAGTACAACCAAACACTGAATAAGACATTTTTAGACGACCAAAAAAGTTATAATTAACTTTCATGAACAGAAAACAAACTGTGAAAGGGTTAAAGTTTTAAGACAAAAACACGGACAACTCCCAGACCGGACAACGCCGTTTTAGCGACATGTCAATCACAAGGTAGCCACGCCCTAAAGCATCCCCTGCTTTATGGTCCATTTGACTCTAAATGGGACCATAATTTACTAAATGAACATCATGCTGTATTGAAGAAGACTTGAAACTAGCAATTGAGACCATAAACTCTGGTTTACAATGTTTACTGAGGTAATAAATCAAGTCAGAAGTAGGGTCATTTTCTCATAGACTTCTATACAATCAGACTTCTTTTTGCAACCAGAGGAGTCGCCCCCTGCTGGCTATTAGAAAGAATGCAAGTTTAAGGTACTTTTGTTTCTATAAAGACACAAATTTATTTTTTCAATGGTTTCATTTACACCAAGTCGAGTTAAGTTTACTTCAAAATAAAAAATAACTATGACTAGATACCAATAAGACTAAACAGTGTAATTTTGGGTGAACTGGCCCTTTAAATTGATTGTAGTTGGATGTATTTTATACATGCCTGCTTTAAACACATAAGCAGGGACAGAGGAAGAAAACATTGTCAGTGCAATTTAAAGCAACACACACACACACACACACACACACACACACACACACACACACACACACACACACACACACAGTATAGATTAAAAACAAAGTGGTATTCTCAAATGTGGATTAGAGCATGTGCACATGTGTGTATGTCAGAGATCAGCTGTGTATGTGTGGGCAGCCACCGAGTCAACTTGGAAAGCAGAGTGATGACAGCTGGACCGGTGGCGAGGGTGGGGGGGCGGTCTGGTTCTGCACGGGCAGCCACGGTTTCAACTTAACCAGGGTCTTACACTGATCCCTGCTCCACATACTGACGCACATGAGGCTGAGCATAGGGGGCCGCCAAAGACTAGCGGAGGACTCTTCCGCCACTCCAAGTGCAAGTCACCTACCACTGCGGGTTAATCGCCAGGTCAGTCGGCGGGGTCAATGTAGAAGTATTAATATCAGAGCACCGTGTCGAGGCCCTTAAGCCTCAGGTAAACATCCACCCATGTGTTATGGCAAAATGGATTACATTTGCAACGCCATTGTAATCTGCAACCTCGCAAACATTATTACCCTCCAAACACTTGCACGTACAATCTGTTCAATCTCGCTACACGGCGTGCTGAAAAAGCGAACGGCCGTCTGATGGAGTGTTGTACTAAATGCAAAAAATGTGATAAAGCAAATAGGAGAGATACAGATCAAACATCTGTCCAATGACTAGCAAGTGCATGAACTAAATAAAGTCCTGTCTGGCTTTTTGACGTAGAGGATGATCTTGTTTGAATTGTGATGATTCATTTACTGCATTATCAAACTATTGATTGTTTTAATGTAAAGTTACAGATAAGACTCATGCTGTGTGACGCGGTGGTTATACTACACATGCTGGTGAGGGAGCTTTGCTTCAGCACTAGATGGGATTTCAAAGACAGAACTGTAATAAAGCACAACGACATAGCTTTCCATCTGCTGTGGCATTTAAAACCTGCTGATCACAGCCCCTCTGATACGACACAGTCAGAAAATCCAACTGCTCAGTTCAGCTCCGCTTCTCTCCTGAATATTTGAATCCTTTAATGCACAGAGACATCAGCCAAAGCCTGAATACCCTTCAATTGATTCCTGTTGCAGTATGGGAAAATTTACAAGACATTTTAAGACCCCTCACTTATACCCCCACCGCCCTTATCCAGAGAACAGTAAAGATCACATCAGATTTATTGGGATTTCACCCACACAGGTTTTCATCCCATGGCCGATCAATCACCTGTCGTGTATAGTTAATGTAGAGACGCACATGTCTTAAATATGTCTGCAGTGCAATGGGCAGAGGTGAAGGCGGACAGGGGGTCTGTGACAGAAACCAATATCACTGAGTGAATCTGTTTGATGTGCCCATGTACTGTATATCAGAGGTCAACAGTGTTACAGCTGGCTCAACACCAAACATAATAATGGACACAACCAGGAGATAAGTTTTAGTGCATGTAAGTTTACTGAAGTAAATGAATGAATACCAGATACCAAGCACCACAGAGGTGCTGCTGTACAATGGTGGAGAGAGAGAGAGAGAGCTGAACAACATTTTCCTGGCCTTTCTTATGGCAAATGTTCAAATTGTAGTTTTGAACTATGTTGGCCCAACGAATTAGCCTCTGGTTGCTGTTGTACATCCTTGCAGTACAAAAAAAGTCCTATCTGAGCTTCCATATAGGGCTGGAGGTGCTACCAGAAGTAAAGGGAGCAGATCTACCACCAGGAACTTTGCTGGAGCCTGTTGACAATGGCAAGGCCAAGGAATGCATCACCTCAGTATTGAAGGGACTGGAGACAATTGAGCCTCTGGTTTGCTCTGTAGAAGAGACACCTGAGCCAATCTTCACTGAAGTACAAGGCACAATTTTCTCCTGGATCAATGGCAACCTCCTCCGCAACGGCCCCGGGAAGTTTGAGTTTAGAAACATTATAACCACTGGTTCGATGGGACGGCCATGCTGCACCATTTCAAGATCGACAAAGGTCAAGTGAGTTAAGTGAGTCACTACTCCTACCCTAGAACAAACCCAGTTCCCTATCTAACTGCAGGATTAATACCTTACTTTACCTTTTTATCTTCAGTGATGCACCCGGGCACGCCAGAGGCCACCCCAGGGCTTACACACCAAAATAAGAAAGTGGTGCTGGTCTCTCCAGCACCAGCCGGCTTACTCAGCTGGGCAAGTTCTACAAACTACCTCATGTGGCTACACATGAATGACTTCACTGACTAACCTGCAACTAAAGAACTAGGTTTAATATCCCGGACGAGCCCCAATTATGTTACAGCTGGCTCAACACCGCATATAAAAATGGACAAAACCAGGAGATAACTTTTACTGCACGTAAATGTATGAATGAATCAATACCAGATGCCAAGCACCACAGAGGTGCTGCTGCAGCAGGGTGGAGAAAGAGAGAGCTGAAAAAAAAGTTATGTCAATATAGACTCAGCCCAACGCCGGCCTTAGCACAGGTTCCTGTCAATCAGATGATCAACCCAGAAAGGCTCAACAGGAAACACCAAAATAAAACAGAATGTAACAGCAGAAACAGATAAATCACAAGTGGTTTTGACTGAAAAGCCATTGCGGTTTAACTTTGGGCACATCTTGGTAGGAAACGCTGCTGGACACTGGCTTGGTCTTATAATTTTTTATATGACAGCGTGAGGCGGCCATTAATCACATGGCCATTATATAGAAAACTATACCATAAAGCATAAAGCAGTAAATCAACAGACAGGTTTAGAGATGGCCAACGGGGAAACTCTCTCAGATTCACTGCAGGAATTAGGAATCCTGAAACCTGACCTTCAGAAAACGAAGCAACCAAAGATATTTGTCCAAGCGAGTCCAAAAAACAGACAAAGGTGATTGTTATGAGTTATAACTGGTGTGTTTGTGTATGCACCACTGCAGCATCTACATCCTCACTTTCCACCTCGCTACGTCAGAGCCACACTACTTCCTGCAGTGACACTGAATGTTGGCATTCAACGTACATTTGCGCAGCAGAATATATTCAATATGAACGTTAACAACCGTGTTTAGGCAGATTTTATTCCCTGTATTACAAGTATCACGTTTGCCTACTACAATAAGTTAAATGTAGGGCTGACCCGAATACTTCGAAGCTTACCATGGTAAACGACAAAGTATTGACAAATGCTTTGGGTTTTTTTTTTTTGCTTCAATGTATGTATGTAATAATAAAAGATAAATCCCCAAATAGTCAATGAAATAAAGAATAATTCCACAACATTATTCATTATTCATATTCAACATTCTTCTCTCTTCAACTCTCATTCTCGCCTTGCTAATTCACAATTCTACAGACTTTTCTCAACTGTTTTTTGTCTTTAAAGGATATCACCTTTTGTTTTCTCTATATTATATTATTAATATCTTATTATTTATATATTAATTTCACTGTTCAAGGGCAAATAGCTAATTCACTCCTGCTTCAGTCCAGCTGAAGTGAATGAAGGACGTGAAGACAGACATCACAGAAGTCAAACCGTTTGATTGTCAGATGATCCATGTGAAGGGTAGTACCAAACATTAAAAGCAAAAGAGATCTTACCAAAAACTCAGATTGTGACTCAAATAAACAATAACTGTGAGGTTCTGGGATTGTAAGCAGCACATACAGAGGAGTGCAATTGTTTGTGCATAAATATTTTATTAGATATTTGCAAACTTAACAGCACGAATGCAGGAGTTGTTTGTGCACTCAGCTGTCCCATAGAGATTTGCTAAATTCAGCTTTGGCTTCAGTATTTGTTTCCTAAATGTCTCAGCATCAGATGTCCTGAATGAGTAGCTATCATGCAACTATATGTCATGTTTGCTTGAAGATAAAGGTTCAAGTACATTTGTTTACTGCTACTTCTAGGGATATTAAAATGATAAAGCCTGAAGTAGTTTAATGGAATGGAGAAACTATATATTATTATCCATGCTGTCTTTCCCATCCTTTTCTGTTTTTCACCATAAAGATGAAATAATTATACAATTACAAATGACAATTGTAACATTCAATCGAAAGGATTTTTCCTCTCTACAGTAGCTATTTCAGAACATCTGCGACTCAGCTTGTCAGGCTCAGCGCTACACTAGATGCATTTCCTACCACCTGTTTTTATTCACATTTCCAATTTGCACATAAAAAAACCTGAGTGGAAACGCTGAAAATTTGGACTGACAGGCTTCTAGTGACACATTACACACACATAAGGTTCAGTCCCATTCTGACCGCAGTGATTGTTTTTAAGAAATCTTGTCAATAGTATGTTTACTGCATCCCAAACACATTTTCTATCACCGACAGGATGTCGTTAGTCTCGAGCCCTGACGGTACTTGCGCTACTGAAAAACAACGAGTACTGTCACATTATCAGAATTTTGGCATCGACTTGGTACCGAAGTATCGGTTCTCATGACATCCCTAGTCTTCTCGTCGCTCCACACAGATCTGATGTAACCTTCCTCACATTAACACATGAAACTAACCATTTCAGGTTCGACTGGCGCTGTATTTATTACGTTATCTTGTTCCTTATAGTTCTATTTTAGGCGTTGAACTGAAATAACTGACCTTGAGCTGACCTTGAACCAACCGACCGTAATTGCCGACTCTACAGCCACAAATGTGACACAAGTGGCTAAAAAATCTGCAGTGGTGTACTTGCTTGTTGTTGTTATTCTTGTTATTGGAAATTAAAACCAATGTTGTTTTGGCTGTTTTTCTCTGGGACTTGTAGAGCAGTGCAGTCTATTTGTTATCTGGACTACTGCGATTGAGAAACTGGTCTTGCCCTGTTAATTAAATCCATTTGCATTACTCAGCGCCAGGCCATGTGGAGCTGAGCCACACTCAGCCTCATGAATATAAAGACCAGTTGTTGTCTTAATATGTTTGAATAGAACTCTAACAAAGCTAACAGGATGCTTGTTGTGTTTGTGATTCTGTAGTGGCCTATAACTAATATAAGCTGTTCAAACGTTTTAGAGGAGCAGCCAAATCATTCACAGAGAAATTATACACTGAGGACTAGATTTGGCATTATTTCAATTTGTCTTGTGGCTTTTGCATTCTGAACAAATGACCAAAGATCAGATATGGATAGCAGGGACAGCAGGAGACGTGGCTTTATTTATGATGATCTGGCTTATGATCCGATTCAGCATTCCCCAAATGATCGGTCAGGACCTGCATGGGAGGGTCAGAGATAGATGCTGGGTCAAAGAGATAGCTTTGATTTTGGCTCCAGATATTGTTTTTGTTGGAGATGGGACACAGGATACTCAAGATGAATCACATTTAGACCAGTGGAGAGAAGCTTTGGATATACTACAGCTTGGAGGGAAACTGAATACACAAAATACGTTTGATTTGACATTGACTCAAATCTGTGGACACACGCCAACTATGTCAAACTGGGGGTATTTTTGGCTCATCAACTCTTTCTGTTCGCACTGTACTTATGATGCTGATGAATCTACAGATTAGTTAAATGGCTGTGGATTTAAGGAGATTAGCATGGCTGTATTTTTTTTTAATCAGAGCTTAGTTAAACATATTCGTACAGGTGGAAGCAAAAAGAGACGTGACCGTCGTAATTATGTGGAGATAAATGAGTCCTTGCTCTTTGTAATAGTGGTGGTCAAATATCCATCCTAATTCTGGGGTAATTTACATTGAGTCGCAAATTTGATAGGTACACTGATGTAAATTTAAAATAATTCAGTAGTTGTAAAACAAATACCACAATTACAAAGTGTATCATATTCTCTATCTTCAAAGCTCAAAACACCAACAACAAATGTACAAGGACTTGATAGTGACACATATTAATACTAATGACAAAACAATTACTTGCTGCTGAATTTTTTTGTCTTTCAAAACTTTTTTAATTCGCAATCTGTTTTAATCAAGTGTACTCTAGATACTTTATTCGTAACGTATTCTAAAAACATATAATCAGCAAAAACTTCCCACTCGCTTTAAAGTCGGTCCTGAAGATGACAATAAGTCCTCCAAACACATGCCTTCTTCCAAAACAACTGTTAGCGTTTTATTGCATGACACCTTTTTCAGCAGGTTGATCACTACAAATCACCATTAAAATGGGCTAATTAACCATTAACGGGTGGGTTCACATTCTTTCAAGTCTTAAAACAATACTGACATGCTCATTTGTACATTGAAACAGTTTTTGTTCCTTGTACTGGTTTCTCCTGTCTGGTCCTGAAGAGATCACCCCCTTAAGGCAATTCCAATGTAAGTGATTGGTCAAAATCCACAGTCCTTGTTCTGTGTACCCCAAAGTAAAAAAACAAAACAGTTAATATGAGACTTCTGAGTAAGTCAAATCAAATGGGTATCTTCCGAAGTTGCTGTATTTTTAGTATAAAATTCCCTTTGTGTTGTCCCTCTTCGGTGGCGAAGCCAGCAAGCACCAACCATTGAAGCTCAAAGAGGAAATGTTGTACTAAAAAGACTTTGGATTGGAAAAATGCTCTTCTAATGCTTTTCTAACTCAGCTGGCTGAAGACTTGAAGAAATTAACCTCAGCTGAACTTCACAATGCATTTTTACAGTGATATTGGTTCAGAAAAGGATCTCTTTGCGGCCAGTATGGACAATAACCAATAACCCTTCCAAAGTACATATGAGTTGTTACAAATTATATTAAAGATACACTTGAAAAAATGTGACCCTATCTAGGTTTGGTTATGTTAAAGCTGGGGTCTGCGATCTTGGAAAACTAGCATAATTTGAAAGTCGCATCGCCTCAGGAGCTCCGTCTAAACCCCCCCCTCCCCTCGAAACTCCTTATAAGGCAACGCCCCCCACACACATGCACGAGCACCGCCGCATCTTAACTACTTCACATTTTTCGTAGCTATTTCATCACTAAATTCACTTCTGAAAAATGTTGAGGCGAGAAATCAACGGTGTAGATTTAGAATATTGACAGTTTTACGATGTTAGATGGCGAATCAAACATTTTCTCAACTGTTGTCGGAGTTTAGAAGCTCCTCAAACTGCCGGCACAGCTAGCTAGCTCCTGCCGGGATCGCCACCTCTCCACCCGGGCATTCACTCACACAGACCCCGCTATGAGCTGGAGCTCTCTCAAGAGACCGGTCTCGTAGACGAGGGGCTTTTATTTCCTGGTTGACGGAGAGGGGACGGGGGGGGCAGCAGCTCGCTGGAGAGCCGGCCACAGAGCAGCAGAGAGGGGAGGGAAAGAGAGAGATACCTGCTGAGACAACACGACCCTTTTTAACATTACTCTAATATCTGGAGGGAGATCAGTCCACTCGTTTGTTTCTGTAACTGAAAAAGCAGTTTGAGTAACGTAAATTTTGTTCGGCAATGTTTTCTATCCGCCGTCTCCCCTCGTTGATAATCCTGTTTGTCTGACTTCACTTTGAGCTGTTAGAATAAATAGTTTAAATCTGCAGTATTTTATAAAGTAAACTAACAGAACATAAACAACTAAATTAAAGTTGTATTTTTCGATAATATGGTAATAGTGGTACGAGTTCGTTCTCGTTGTCCGTGTTTTAAGAGCTGAGTTTTCTCTTCCACTCTCCAGTGAACGTGCGGCGGACACGCGCTTTGAGTTCACGCTGGTGCACGCTGAGGCTAGAGTACGAGCAGGGAGGCAGGGAGGCATCTGATTGGTTCCTTACAACCGGGACCATTTTTACTGACTGGTAGACGTTTTTACAGGATTACAGCAGCTACAGATGACGGATCTTTTCTGGTCTTTTTTCAGTGCTCATAAGAAACGGATTGCTGTCGGGGTGTAAAGACCATTTCAACCAATATAACAAAAAGTGTATACTGGATAAATCGCAGACCCCATCTTTAAGGCATAGATCTAACATAGTTAGGATTAGAGAAAGACTGTTCATAGTTAAAAGAAACTAGTGATGTCCTGATCTGATCTCAAAGATCGGTATTGGGGCCAATCAAGGCATTTTTAACTGACCGGTATCGGCTTTATTGAGCCCGATCTGATCCTTCCTTTTATGTCAGCTATCACACAGGTGTTTTTACTCGTGAAGCAGGGACTGGCAGAGGCTGCACCAAAGCAAGAAACATTGAAGGACACTTTTTAAGGATGAGAGAAATTCCCTTGAGACAGCAAAAAGGCCAAAGAGATTACAGAGAGCGTTTGTTATTTTATACTGTTATTTTGTAAAAAAAATAATAAATAAAAACATTAACGAACAGCTTCGATGCAGGCAATTTCTTTTCTTAAGAGCTATTCAATTGTCACACATATACATTGGATTGATTTTAACAACGTTAAAGTACTTGAAGTTTGCACTGTGCAGCTATATTATCTAGGAAAATACAAGTATCGAATTGGGACGGGTTTTGGCAGATACTCAATATTAACTGACACAGCTCGAGATCGGGAGCAAAAAAACTTGATCGGGACATCTCTTAAAGAAACCTATGCTGACTGTTGATAGGAGACAAGAATAGAGGTCGACCGATATGGGTTTTTTATGGCCGATGCCGATGCCGATTTTTTACAGAATCAGGACAGCCGATGGCCGATATATGATGCCGATTTTTTTTTTGCCGATATGTTTGGCTGGTTTTCTTTTTTTCCTCCATCTGATAAAATATAGCAGCTTAATAATAACAAATAATACACAAAATGTCTTAACTTAAGTAAACATTTATTGAACAACACTTATGGTCTGTCTCTCCAATCTGCACTTTGTGTCTCCACTGCAGTGCATATTGTATTTTGTGCATGATGGTTAATAGTAGTAATAGTACAGGGCTCAAAACCTTTTAAGCACCTTTCCAAAACTGTCCTAAAGCATGTTTTTTATTTATGTTTGTTGACAGACACTGTTACAAGCTATATGGCCATAATCTAAGTGATCAAAACATAATAATAACTTTGTTCACTCGTATTACACAGCCTGCTGCTCATATCTGCAGCGGACTACACAGGCCAGTGACGTCATAGACGCGATGAAGGACCCATAGACCGTCGACACGTTTAATGAGGAAGTGAACTTTTTGCTAAATGTTTCGACAAATTGCTCATGTTTCCGCCCTCACACGCAAACTTGCACTTATGACAAGCATTGTCAGCATCAACTCTAGTAAAGTGTAATCACGCTTTATAAGTTTAGGTTCTCCGCCATAGTTACTAAGAGCAGAAGCTCTGTGTGTGTGTGTGTGTCTGCGCTGCAGCAGCGTGCATGTGAGAGCTGCTCCGCCCCGCACACAGCTAACGTCACCTACGGAGAGAAATTCTCCGTTACCGAAAACAGAATTGATAACGTCGAAGCATTTCATATCTAACGAATTAAATATATAGGGCTTTGAAAGAGAAGAATTTAAGCCTACCGGTTTCTCCCGGCAGAATGGCAATTTGATTGACACACAAGGGGCGGTGTCACACGTGTTCCACAGCAACAACAACACTGGGCTGTCCGCAGATGTGCCTGCTTGATAATCGGCTTAATATGCTCAGGCATCGGCCGATGCCGATTATGAAAAAATGTCAAATAATCGGCCCGATTAATCGGCCGACCGATAAATCGGTCGACCTCTAGACAAGAAATAAACAGCAGTTGGCCCATCCATCCACATCGACTGCCTCCCTGTGAAGTTTTAGGGGGGTATAACTAGACAAGAGTCATAATTCACAAGGCCTCTGGAGATCCTTGTCAGCTAACCATAAACATGTTGTATTTAGGCATTAATAAGAAAGGACTGATGTCGTTTTTCTCAGGAAGACAGCCATGAAGTAGAAGGACAGTGGTCAACCCTTAACACACCCAGTCACTATTCTGTCTTTCAAACGTTGCTGCGGGCTGAGTATTCAAGCTAGTCGAGTCTCCCCTTTACAGACATGCCCACTTTATGATGCAGTTTGGGGCAAAAAACATGCAGTTTTTTGAATGCAGTATAAATGTGTTATTTTCGCCTATTCTAAAATGGTGTATTTGCATATTTCTGCATACTGGGGTCCTTAAACAGTCTTGAATTACATAAATTGGGGATCACTGTAAAGTTGAGACTCTTGTGGATCCAATGAGCCCAACTGTATTCATGTGTGATGATGTTGATCCCAATCCCAATAACTGTAGTGAGACTATTTTTTTTAAACGTGACCTCACTGTATAAAATGACCTGTGGTGACCTCTAGGATAATCACAGCCATACCAAATCACAGCATGGCTTTTTCTATGGTGTTCCTCAAGGTCTTGGTGTCTTAATGTGGTATTTTGGAGGGATTATTGATTTTGATCACTTCTTGAGTGGTAAAAAATTATTAAATTTAGTACCAAATCTGTGTAGTAAATGGTATCAACCCCAAAATTGCTGAAACAATTTATGAGACATAATAGAGCATGGGAATGGCCATCATATACTTCTATCATCCTGTTTTACGCTCTTATACAATTTCACAATTTATTTTAATTGATTAATTAATTCATTAATTAATATGTATTTCTCATTAATGACTAGAACAACTTGACACACAGTGCTGAGCTGCATCTCAAATTAATCTTCAGCTTCCCAGCTTTCAGATGATGTACACCACTTCTATGTGACATCTACTCTCATCATCTCTCTGTTGACTTTTTATCCACCCCTGAACATCCCCTGTCCCCCACCCCTACCCCTCTAAAAAAAGAGGGCGGAATGGTAAGGGGTTAATAAAGTCTAATCACATTTCAAGCCAAGCATTAAAACAAATATTGATGAAGCATTACCATGGAATCATTTTGTACAGTGATGCAGCAGATCCTCACTGGAGGTCCCTGCTGGTTCTTTGCTCTAATTAGCTACTTCACTCATTTATATACTCACTTCTCTTGTGACTTCTACAAATCAAATCATTGTAGCTTAAGTGGCTGGGAGATACAAAGCAAGGTGTTTACGCTGGTTTATGGAAAAATCATATACATTTTCCTATGGTTTACCAATAGAGGTCAATAAAGGTCATAGATGACTAAATGGCTCTTGGAGCATGGCGTAATATCAAGTCCTAGAAGGAGATGCTGTGGACTGTTTGGATGGTCAGCAGTTTTACTGGTAATGACACGGAGGAGGACGAGTTTATCAGTATGTGAGCCACAGACGCAGCAGGCTGCAGATGCATGGCTGAGTGTATTGATCAAGTAGCAGAAGACGGGACAGGTGCACATTGTTAAACAGCTGCAGCAGAGGCGTCATGCCCAGAATATAAAAGCATGTCATTAAACACTGCGCCGATGAGACCTCACTTCTCAGCCAGATGTATTTACCGCGGCGGCCTCGCGTTAATGAGCTGAATCAGGAATCAGTTGGAGGACTCGGAGGCTCAGCGGCAACTCGTCAATAGATGGCAGCTTTTTTTCTGACTTCACAATTCATATGGTCGATACCAGAAAATGAAGTGGAACTTTAGTTTACAGGATATAACGAGATGAAACTGGAAAATGCATTGTGGGGAAGCCTGGTAAAGAAAAGACATTGAAATAAAAATGTAGAATAATGGAAATCAACTACCCACAGTTGACAAAATGGAGATGCAAGGTTAGGAGTTTTTGAAAGGAACAAAGACATGCGGTATGAAATAAGAAAATAAAGGAGGTAAATTATACTATGAAGAAAACCAATATGTGAGATTATAATATACATAACACACTGTACCAGGTGTGTATGAACTTGTGCTCATATTCTCATCAATGCGTCTGCGAAGGCCATACATATTGAGTAGGAAGTGCCAACGTGTGCAGAAATTTCTATTCACCTTATCAACAATATTCAACATACAGGAGCAGATAACACACGTGCAGGCTGAACATGCAGATGTACTATTTGCATTATTACCTGCTCGGTTTATCAAAACGTCCAGGTTTGGAGGCGCCGCAGGGTAAACCGCGAGGAAAGAAAATCATTATGTGATAGTGTGATAAAGCCACAGCAGTTATTTTGAATGCAGCCTCTATCTGCACTCTTGAACGGCAGCTAATTCTGTAAAGAAACTGCTTCAACCATATGTTACCCACTAGAGGGGGATAAGCACATCATAATGTTTGTTAGTCAAACAACCCTGAAGACACAGAATACAAAGGTTGTTAGTGAGGGACTAGTACAGGTTTTTTCTTTGAAAATAGAGTCTCATGTTAAGTCTTTGGAACAGTAAACAGGAAAGTGGTCAAGCTATTTTGAAGTGATTACTTTAGTTACATCACTTTTCTATGTTCCCTTGTACTAGTACTGACTTTGTCGAGAGCCCAGCAAGAGAGGTTGTAAAAACAACTTTAGCTATTTAAATAATCTGCCACTGGGAGATAGGACTGCAGTGTGTGGGTGTACTTGTATTAATCATGTTGCAGTGACACGTGTCTGTTCAGTCACATTATGGGGACTAACGTCCCAAACCTCCCCAAACAGCATAGACAAAGAGACTTCCTGCCATCTCCACACCTTCTTTCCTCAGACCATAATCCCTATAAATACACATGAACTTGGGGAAAGTTTGTGGTTCAATATATGAGAAATAAAGCTTGTCCCCACAAAACCATTAAAGGTTTAAGACACGTTGTTTAAGTTTAGGCTGGGGGAGGCTTAGGTTGATGTTAGGGTACAGGTAAGGGTTGGTCTAGGCATGTAGTGGTTATGGTTAAGTGGCTTAGTTAGCACATATTGAATTGTGTGTGTATTAGGGCTGTCAAAGTTAATGCGATAATAACGCGTTAACGCAAATTCGTTTTAACGCCACTAATTTCTCTAACGCATCAACGCAACTTGCTATTGGAGGTTGCAAACTGAGCCCATTAGGTTGTACTGGGCTCAGTTTTAAAGCTAGAGAAACTATGAAACTAGAAAACCTAAGAAGGAATCCATTGGTACCAACCATGTCATACTAGCTTGTTGCAAAGGAGGTTAAAGCTGAAGTAGGCGAGATTGGAGCAAATATGATTAAAAAAAGTTATTTTTATAAAACGGTCGCTATATCGTGATAGTAGTACATGAAACAGGTAACTTGAAAAAAAATCATGTGCCACTGTGTCCTCCGGTGCTCCTTACGGCATCTGCAAGATTTCACAGACTGGTGGAAAACAAGCAGTCAGAGCTGATCTGAGGTCTGCTATCCATCTGCTATCTTTGAGAGCTGGCTGTCAATCACTCGCGAACTCTGAACAAAGGGTCCGACCAATTTCTCGCCTCAAATGTTTTCATAATCATCTTGTAGTGCATGGTTTAAAGCTTAAAAACAGAGCCAGAAGTCTACATTACAATATGCTGAAAGGTTATTATGGAATCTTTGCCCAACCATGCCAAAAATATACTGCCTACTGCCACTTTAAATATCGCTCCAAACTTGTGCTAAATTTTGGCGAGGAAAAACTGGCATGGCCGTTTTCAAAGGGGTTCCTTGACCTCTGACCTCAAGACATGTGAATGAAAATGGGTTCTATGGGTACCCACGAGTCTCCTCTTTACAGACATGCCCACTTTATGATAATCACATGCAGTTTTGGGGCAAGTTATAGTCGAGTCAGCACACTGACACACTGACAGCTGTTGTTGCCTGTTGGGTTTGAGTTTGCCATGTTATGATTTGAGCATATTTTTTATGCTAAATGCAGTACCTGTGAGGGTTTCTGGACAATATTTGTAATTGTTTCGTGTTGTTAATTGATTTCCAATAATAAATATATACAGTACATTTGCATAAAGCAGCATATTTGCCCACTCCCATGTTGATAAGAGTATCAAATACTTGACAAACTCCCTTTAAGATACATTCACAACAGATAAAAAATGTGTGATTAATTTGCGATTAATCACTATTAACTATGGACAATCATGCGATTAAATATCTTAATTGATCGACAGCCCTAATGTGTACACAGAGAGTCATTACTGCTGCAGGTGTAGATATGTGTCTGTTAGCTTGTGAGAAAACGCGAGGTATAATTTACACTTTACCTTGAGAAATGTAAAGCCATTTTCTCATATGAACTCCGGACAATGTTGGAGAATCGGTCCGCATATTGTCTGGAGTTTCCCTTTCACACATGTAGCACACAACAGGAGATTATCCGCATGAGGCAGGACATGATGCAAAAACATCGCGGTCACGCAGCCGGTTCGTAATTTGGTCATAAACAACCGAGTCTCTTGCCGTTCCTTGAATCCGTCTGACGATTTTGGCGTTGGCCTTCACTGACAGAAGTTCCCTAATCTCTTCATAACCCTTCTTCTTCTTCTTCACCCTCGAATGTTTGTTTTCTTTCGGTTTCGCGCCAGCCCCATGATAGAAACGTCATCAACACGCCCACTTGCTCGCCGTGAATTCTCCAGACAATGAGCGGCTCTCTTCACACACGGGCTCAATTGGGCATTACATGGACTTTATACCAAGGAGTTGGCAGAGTAAAGTCAGTTGAATGTCCGGTCCGAACAATTTGTTCGATTGCATTCTCACATCCAGCTCCTCCAGGTAATGTCTAGATAAGTTCAGGGTTGCACTGCATGTGTGAAAGGGGCATAACAAGTCATGTATGTTGTGTTTATTTAGTGCCATTTTGCCTTATTTGTCTTCTCACAGCTTTAAACATTCACACAGGAGCTTCTCAGTACAAACACACTAATTCTATATTTACAATAGCCACTTCAAGGGTGGCTATTCAAAGTCAAAATTGCAGTAAAAGTGCACATGCTTGCATAAAGGATTACAGATGGATTGTTATGTGATTGCTCATCACCTGAGCAGGTGGTTGGAGACACATTCTAGCCAGATGTTGAAATGTTGAAAATGCATCTTTACAGTTAACTGTCTGTTGAAATAGCCACTTTCAGTGTTGTGCCTCCATGATTAAGGCAAGTGATAATTACACTGAAATGATCTAAACACTAGAATTATAGCTACATAATTTTCCAATCCAATAGGGAGAGCAGCTCCGGCAGTTTGAATTTTAGAAGTCATACGTACAGTATAGTGTATGATACTCGTTATGTATGATCAGGGCAGCCACTGAACAACCTTTGTGACATATACGCATTGTCAATATTTGAATAGAACACAAAACATACAAAATAACATACAGATATCAGCCTGTTAGTATTCATTAACTATACATTTTCACTGTTATTTTTTTAAGGCACTTCATCAAATACTGTGGGGGGGATAAAGAGCTCTGAAGTGGCCCAGAAGGAAAAACACTAAAGAAAACTGAAAGGTCCCTGGTTGCAATTGTACTGAGGCTTCTGATGCACACAACAAAAAGGCAGAAGACAATCTTTCGCATGGCTATATTTGCTGCAGATAAGCAGGGAAAAATAATTTACAACTCTAAAAATCTCTGTAAATCTGTATAGCATGTTAATCTATCATGAACTGTGTCTTGAACTGATATTATGAAACTTAATGATAAATTAATTACATATTAGCAAAATAGCTTTCTTACTACACGGTAGGGTTGTGCAATGAATCAAATTTCAACGATTATGAAAACAAGATAATTGACATAAAACGATTACTGTGCCGTATTCCGTTTCGCAACGATGTTCTCGTTTTGTCTTGTGGTATAAATCCAGCGCACCCCTTTCCTTTACAGCGGTGCGCCTTCGCCCCACTCGGTGGGCCAGGGACGATGGGAGGATCCCCTCGTGGGAGCTCTCCCTGGTGCTGGCTGTTATTCGCCGGTAGAGCTGCAGCAATTAATCGATTAATCGTCATTGTGTCAACTATTAAATCAAAAAATATTTTGATAATCGATTAAGTAATTTTTTAAGAAAAAAAAAGTCAAAATTCTCTGATTCCAGCTTCTTAAATATGAATATTTTCTGGATTCTTTCCTCCTCTATGATAGTAACTGAATATCTTTGAGTTGTGGACAAAACAAGACACTTGAGGACGTCATCTTGAGCTTTTGGAAACAGTGATCGAAATTTTACCATTTTCTGACATTTTATAGAACAAACAACTAATCGATTAATCAAGAAAATAATAAACAGATTAAATCGACAATGAAAATAATTGTTAGTTGCAGCCCTACTCGCCAGGTGTATTTCCTCCGGAGTGGTGCTCCGCGACCAGCTCTAAGTCGGCTTGGAAAGGTGGCGCTTTACATCACCCCTCGCCCGGACCTCGCCGCTTAGTGCTCGCTGTGTTCTCCCTCTCCCTGCATGAGGTTTCCAAAGTTAATGAGTAATCGTGTTATACGATCGTGATCTCAATATTGACCAAACTAATCCTAATTATAATTTTTGCTATAACTGAGCAGCCCTACTACATGTTTAGGAAGTGTTATAATATTTAATTGAGTGTTCGTAAGAAGCTTACATGAAATGGGTCATACCAGCATGTCTATATATAACATAAGGATAACAGATCTTTGGTAGTAAATGATATCACTCCCTCTGTCACCAGGTACGGTGTGACTCATGCTGAATCCAGTTTGTTGCAGCGTAATGACGTAAACAGCAACCTGTCTCTTGCTCACAGCTCAGACGACAGTATGTAGCCTGTATCTGTTACAACCAGGCGTCAGAGCCAAATAGACTGTGTGTCGTGATGGATGCACCGAGTCATGCATCCTCCACAGTGACTTCTGATCCCCAACATCAGAGTGAAGCCTTCAGCCCTTGTACACACAGGAACGTTTTTTGGAGGATTTAGCGCAAGCAGATGGAAAGCCTCTTTATATATATAGGTGCAGTTTACAGGTTCTGCTGACTTTTAGTTTCAGGGGTCAGGGCCCAAAAAATCTGCAATTCAGCTGCGTCACAAAGCTTAGCTGACTGCACTATTCAGAATCTAAATATTAAAGGGTGAGTTCGGATTTTTTGAAGCGGGGGTTGTATGAGGTACTTATCCATAGTCAGTGTATTACCCACAGTAGATGGTGGTCAGCACGCCCCCAGTTTGGAGAAACAGACAGGAGTACCAGCACAGGAGCAAAGCAGAGTACTGCTGTGGACGGGGGCAGCAGCAAAATCTAGAAAATACACACAAAAAAAAAAAAATATTAGTTTATATATATGCTATACTTAAAATATTTTCACAGCTTTACCTTCCTGTCAGACAGCCTGTTCCGACGGGGAACTGAAGCCGTTATCTATGCTCTCTTCAAAGTCACCAGACTCCTTTGACAAAAACTGTAATTTTACCTCACAGAACATGGGAATTGCTGGTCTACTGCTGCTTCAATCGGTTAGTTTGTTTGTGTCATTGTGTGACTTTGGTGTTTTAAAGGGATAGTTCTGATTCACCAAAGTCACACAATAACACACACAAACTAACCGATCAAGGCAGCAGCAGACCAGCAACTCCCATGTTCTGCAAGGTAAAATTACTGTAAAATATCCTAAATAGAGCGTACACTTAAACTGATATTTATTTTTTTTAGGTGGACCTTTTTTTTAAGTGTCTAAAATGCGTTTTGCTTCTGCCCCCGTCCACAGCAGTACATTACTTTGCTCTCGTACTTGTACTCCTGTCTGTTTCCCCAAACTGGGGGCGTGCCGACCGCCATCTACTGCAGGTAATACACAGACTATAGATAAGTACCTCATATAACCCCACTTTAAAAAAAAATCCAAACTATCCGTTTAAATAAGTTATTTTGGAAGCTCTTCTTTGCCAAAGTTGGTCTCTGTTGTTATTTCCTTGGTATTAGAAGTTATGTGGACAATACAAAGCCTTGTCACAAAGTTATTGATGACTCTTTCCCTGTTTGCTTTAATTCTATATCCACCACCCCGGGATTCGACCTTCATATATCTGCCTCAGCTGTTTCCCCGCCTTGATTAAACACATGGGAGGTCGGAGCTTTTAAGCATTATGACCACGTACGTAGCTCCCCATCAAAGACATTAACCCCAAACTATTCCACTGCTGTCGCAGCTGAAACATGGCCGAATGTCATTGAGACGAATGTGGCAGATGCCCTCTCACGGTGGGGACTAATCAATTTATAAAATGATTTATGAGCCAGCGCCTACCTGGAGAATCACATGTAGGACATAGCATGTACAGCTCCCCGCGCATGTGTGACGTCTTTTATGTGGATTTCAGCGAGGGACATGACTGAAAAAAACAATCCCATGATAAATATTCTAGAGATGCACCAACCAAGTGTCGGTGCTCCTCTACAGCCCACCTGTGTATCTGCCTGTTTGCAGTGTTTTCTAAGGGGAGCTCACGGCTCAGCCCCACACAGGAAGTAGAACATGGGGGGAACTGCGGCACACAGCTACACTGAGCCTCGTGCAGTAGCCAAATCTCTTGATAAGTTTATACACTACAATCAAGCCGTAGGCCATGACGCCTGGCAGGGATTACCAAGGGATTACAATATATTCACCCCACTGGGATTCCATCACATGGTGGATCAGATCTCTGTGACAGGGGACCAGTGTGCAGCACTCCCTCAGGGCCACAAACACTACTGTGACAGATTTGACAAAGAGCCTAAGTCTGCCTGACAGCTCAACACAAACCGCTGTCTGGCTACAATGTGCATGTTAAACCAACGCTACAGGGTTCGACATCACGGAGTTCTGCCATGGCGTTTCTCCTCCATTACCTTCCAGAGGGCAGGAAGCAAAGCAATTAGGGGTTTTGGAAGAAATTAAGACAGTTTGGCCAAGAGTTACTGGTTGCAATCCAGTCCATTAGTGATGCAATGCTGCACAAAGAGCTTGGATTTCTTTCAAAGGCCAACTTGGGGATTCCAATCCCTTTGTAAATATAGCCTTTTCCGTTTGAATAATTCAAATGTCAGTTTCAAAACTAGACAAGAAAAACTTTCCCAAAACAGCTTACAAGTCCTAAAAATGACACTGTAGATGTCAATGAATCAGCACAGCCAAACCCATGCATTGCAGACCCTTTGGCAGATTAAGTTTGAATGCTTTGGACCGCTGAAAAAATTAAGCAACAGCTTCAAAAGAAATGTCACGAGAGAAAAATGATAAATCCTCTTGTTCTCCATTTGTTGCATTAAACACTGGACACCATCTGTTGGGTTGGACCGCAGAATACAACAGCAGCAGGGTGGCAGCTGCCACCCTAAGACGCAACAGCCTGGCCACAGCCTCATGTCGCACGCCGACACACTCTAAAAATACTATTCTGGGCTCCGGTAATGGGCTCTTACACTGTCTTAGTTATGGCAGGCAGACCAGCACACTGAGCAGAGATGAAGCTAAAAGGTCATTAATCAAAATAAGCCAACTCTAAACAAAAGGCAGTTTGGTTGCCAGGCCAGCGGGGATTACTGCGTATTATCACAACATTTCAGAACAAGGCAGCAACTGGTCCTGCGTATCTAACATGTCAATCCCTCTGCTGACCCCTCCCCTCCACTCTGACCCCTCCCCTCCAGGCAGTAGGTGACTGAGATGGGCGTTCGTCTAGGCTGCTTGAGCGACTCCCCGTGGTGGCCGCCGCCGCTGCTGCTGCTGCTGTTGCTGTTCTGCACCGTCCCCTTCTGTTCAGGCCGGCCCTTCGGAGTTCCCACGCCCTCTGTGAACGTGGCGGTGGTGTTCAGTGGCTCGGCCTACCAGTCAGAGATTAAGGGGCGGTTAAGCCGGGAAAACTTCATGGACCTGCCTTTGGAGGTGAACCCCATCACCGTGCTGGTCAACAACACCAACCCACGGGCACTGCTCACCCGCATCTGTGACACGCTCTCCACCAACCGCGTCCATGGAGTGGTGTTCGAGGACAACGTCGGCTCGGAGGCCGTGGCACAGATCTTGGACTTCATTTCCACTCAGACGGCCGTGCCCATTGTGGGCATCAGTGGAGGCTCTGCCGTCGTCCTGCCATACAAGGTCAGTGTGGGGGCCGGGTCGGGGACGGGGAGAGGGCCAGTAAATCTGGTTGAGGCTTTACTTGCGGGACCCTCGTAGAATATAATTTGAAAGTTATCAAACTATAGCCATTTAATTTGCATTTCAACCACTTGCGTTTGCATGAATTATGCCCCGAAACTATATTTCAAGCCTTCAGACTGCACTGATGTGTAAATCAAAAAATTGCACTCTGGGTAAACAAGGCCACTTGTTACTCTGAGGAGCCTGATTAAATATCCAGGTAATTTCTTAATGATATAATTCATCAGCAATAAGATACATAAGATACTGCAGCTAAACAGAAAGTTATATAAAGTAATGAGCACAAGAAATGACAGGATGAATACAGATCATCAGCAGCAGTAGAGATGCCACCAGCTACAGTCCACATCTGGGTTGTAAATCGCACGTCATTTTCCCTAATGTTATGGGCTAAATGATAGACTCTCAAATTCATACGCTAACGGGGGGCAAGCCAATGGCTTTTCATCATTTCTCGCCATCATCCTGGTTTGTTACGGCTATAAATTCTGAGCTTTAGGATACGCAGTCAGGTGTGGAGCAAAAGAGGCAGGTTATAATACCTCCAGACAGATCAATCTGAGAGAGTTTTGTTTCATGTATGCAGAAACGCTAATAAATCACACATCCATGATGAAGCAAGTCCCTCTCTCCGTCTTAAACAGTCGCCTGCAAGAAGTATTCAGATATTTCAAGGGAAGCACCGATCAGACTTCTCCAGTCCCAATACCGATACCTGAGCTCTGGATATCACACACATTAAATACACCCACAGTGTAAAACAACTTTATTCAAATTTTTAAGTATTATCAAAATGTACTACCATACTACTTAAAGCCCCCCTCCAGTGTATTTTGGCATTTCTATATTCCATATTTATAGTAAATTCCTGACTAAGTTCATTAGCCACACTGTTTGCCAAAAAGTTTGAGAAATAACTTAATTTTGTGCTTCAAGTGCATTAATATTGAAGCAGTATTTTAATGTAATGCTGGTTAAGGTGGAACTAATTTATCTACTTTATATACATTTTTTTAATCTATAACGATGCATCATATTATATAAACTAATACGATGGATATCAATCTTTATTTGCATCTAGGTGGTAACTACAGCTGTCAAGCAAACGGTTCCTCTAATGTGTGGTCAGGTATAGTACTTGAGTAGCAAGCTAATGTGAGAACCACAAGATCAGATTTCTTCCAGTCTTGTCTAAACTAGAGCAACATCGTAGGCCATAACACTAACAAAGATGTGTACAACTTTAGTTGATCGTGTACTATAAATCAATAAGGGTGATTTGATTGATCAGCCTCCGATCATTATCAGCCAATATTCATTCTAGATAGTTTGATTGTAGTTTCTATAAAGGCCGATCAGAAGAGCAGATGAGATGATGCAAAACACGCAAGACAATTTCTCTACGCGCCGCTAAAACGGCTTCACCAGAGTTGTGTCTCTAAAGCTCCTTTCACACAGCCTGTTCAAGGCGGGAATGTTGCGCCGTTATCCCGCCTCGCTGTTTTGTATAAAAAGGTACAAACGCAGAATGGGGGGCATTGTTGCTCCGCCACTAAGCCAGCAGCGGAGGTAGTAAAATAGCCAAATTGACGTTTGTGTAAAAGGGACAGCCGACATGGCGGGACTACACACACACAGACACACACTAGATGCCGACGCTGTTGTGTAACGAGTCATGCCGGTATGCTATCTAAAATCACAACTGGGGCAGCATTATGCCAGCTTTGTTTGGCTCAGTGTAAAAAAGGAAAGCCGATGTAATGAGGGGTTTTCTTTACAGCAGTACTGCAGGATCTCTGTATAAAAGGGGCTGATGAGATGGAGTGGAATATGCTGCACATGTTGCCTACCAATAAATAAACAGTTGTCAATTCATGATACTTTCTCATCTCTTAATTTGAATACTTAATAGTAGGGCTGTCAAAGTTAACGCAATAATAACGCGTTAACGCAAATTCGTTTTAACGACACTTATGTCTTTAACGCATTAACGCAACCTGCGATTTTTAGGTTGTAGCGGGCTAAGTTTTAAAGCTAGAGTGAAGATACTGGTATCATATGAAACTGGAGATATCCATTGGTACCAACCATGTCATACTAGCTTGTTGCGAAGCAGGTTAAATAACGCTCCAAACTTGCGCTAAATTTGTGGGAGGGAAAAACTGGCATCGCCTCCTTGAGCTCTGACCTCAAGATATGTGAATGAAAATGGGTTCTATGGGTACCCACGAGTCTCCCCTTTACATACATGCCCACTTTATGATAATTACATGCAGTTTGGGGCAAGTCATAGTCAAGTCAGCACACTGACACACTGACAGTTGTTGTTGCCTGTTGGGCTTGAGTTTGCCATGTTATGATTTGAGCATATTTTTTTGCTAAATGCAGTACCTGTAAGGGTTTCTGGACAATATTTGTCATTATTTTGTGGTGTTAATTGATTTCCAATAATAAATATATACATACATTTGCATAAAGCAGCATATTTGCCCACTCCCATGTTGATAAGTGTATTAAATACTTGACAAATCTCCCTTTATGGTACATTTTGATCAGATAAAAGATGTGTGATTAATTTGCGATTAATCGTGATTAAATATTTTAATCGATTGACAGCCCTACTTAATATACAATGATGTTAAGAATAGTTAAATAAATATACGATCAATAGAAGGCTTCTAATAGGGCCTGTGATCTGTGATAAAATTGGCCGTTACTGCTTCCAGTGATGGGTGATTGGCCACAAAAATCGTGATCGGAGCAGTCTTAATAAATCATCTGGCGGACTACGAAATAAGTCGCCAGGCTCATGGCAGTGGAACACACCGTAACAGAAAATTGATGTCATTCGACTTTGATTTTCAGATCTCGTTTTCGGGCCAGGTGCTCCATACTTTGACTAAAGTTGGATGGATTGGTCAATATTTTAGATATTCAATCAATCAGCTGAAACAGCCTGCAGCAGAGTCGGTGGTAATTACAACGCCTCAAGGCAAAAATGGAATCGTTTTAATCTCAATTCCACTCGAGGTACAGATTTATTTTCTTGGGAGCAGTCAAATAATCACACAGAAGCCCACACATACAGCAATCTGAGTGCTAATTACATCAGCCATAATCAGCATTAGATAGATGGACAGCCACAATAAATGACTTAATGATTAATAAATATCAGAAATACCAATTTGCTCAGGAATGCATTATAGTTGTGCTAGGTTCAAGAAGCAGGAAATTAATTAGGAAACTTTGTCAAAGTCAGACACAAAACAGTAATCCCTCAAATTCCCGTTCATTCTAACTGATACAGTGAGAATGGGTTTTAGTCGGTCACCATTATAATCTGTGGCCTCCAAAGACTGTTGAATCATCATCAGTACTGTATTAGTACTGTATGCAGCCCTAACTCTCAGGTGAGGTAAACACCTCGAGAGACACTCGTCGTACATACGAGCCATTAAACTGCTTTTAGAGTTGAAGCTGGAAGGTTTAGCAGCAACGATCCATCTATAGGAGCATGATCACCCACCACAATAGTCTCAGCCACAGAGACCAACTATAATCCTTTCAGAATGGCTTTTTTTTTCTGGTGACATTTCAGTGCCTTGTGCAGAAGACGACACAGAGCTCGGCATCACAAAACAACATAACATGGAGAAAAATACAGTTTGAAGCCCTGCAACAAGATGATCTTTTAAAGATTTAGGGGCAAAGTAAACTTTGCACATTAATAATAATGATTTATTAAATGCTCCATGTTACACTTTGAAGACATTACACAAACAGAGGACCATCTGGAAAAATACCATCAGTAAACAGCTAGAACACAAAGGATCCAAGAACAGAATCTCACATCCTTTCAGATGTCCACTCACTTCTTTTACAAATTGTTTCCTATTTGTAATTTAATTAGAGAGACATTTTTACATCAGTCCATTGAGGCCATAATGAGATAAATTAATAAGCAAGACCTTATGATAAAACTAGACCACAAGCATTCATTATTGTTCAAAGCAGTCTGAACTGGATCAGCCATCTCAATAACAGCCACAAATGGAGAATGATTTTTTGCTTTTTTAACTGAATCAATATACATGTTAAAAATAATCTGCTCCTGAAAATATTTACTTACTTACTTAAAATAATGCTTACTTACTTACTATAGAAAATATTTTCAATTATTTTTGGAGAAAAAACATGACAGGCCAAAGACAGGCCTATGAGTACAAAATAATTTGGTCTTCAGATTCAAAGATGGGGACAACTGTTGTGGGTTGTGGGAACAATTCTAGTCAGATATAATTTGGCAAAAACATGAGTAAGAGGTTTGATTATTGAAGAATGACTTTGGTGACCAACATAAGCCTTCATCGTTGCCTGCTGCTGAGTTTCTCTTATTTTAGATATAGTATCAATGAATTCGTTCTCTGAGAAGTATCAAAACTCTGAAGGGAAGAATAGGACTTTTTTCAATCAATCAGAAATTATTTAAGAACTTATGTATACTTCAAGTTATGTATATTGAATTAGAATAGCTATAGTTTTTTTTTTTCCATTTTGAGTCTTGCTGTATTTTTTATTGTTTGAGAAACAAGGAAACAATAGTAAGACATCAGTAATTCCCTTAATTCATATGGGTTTATAGACAACTCCCCTGTCAGTTGCATCCATTTCAGAAAACATGGCTGATCTTGCCATCAGCATGTCTTCTCCAGGGTAATGAAAGAGACGTCACTCGGCAGTTAACGCCTCCTGCTGCTCATTTGCCCTCTTAACTATTCTAACTTGAGGACAGCAACAGCAACTCGATCATAGTAAATTACTAAATAAACACATGTAACAAGAAATGAGCGTAATGACATAGGCTGACAGCTGTTAAAATTAATGACTGCTTTTCATCAGTAATTAGCCAGTGACGGACGTTTAGACCATTAATATATGCTGTGTAGTGAATGCATTAAGGGTGCCTTACAGAACAGTGAGTGCATGCATTATTAATATACACGGCCCCAGAAACCAAATGTAATCTTCTGCTACCCACGAGGCCTCCTATTGACACATACACCTCCATGCCTCACCTGATAATTTCATACTTTTTAGGCAAATAATTTCCCATGGTCTTTGGCCCCCATGCAGTCAATGTTCCATATGTGGTTTTGCATATTTTGTCCCTTTAACTACACGTCTTTTAGATTTAGAAAGCCACTGGTTCCTGTTCTGTTGGTGTGCTATGAAAATCAAACTGCAAAAGCTCAAAACCTGTTTGAGAGAGGTGTTTTATGCTAGATGAAAGTTATGTTACTGCTGCATAGTAATACGGTAGGTCTATTTTGAAAGCTCACTCGAGCTTATGCTGGAAAATCCAGGAAAAACAATAAACAAACATGGATAATGTGGGAAAGACTTATCTGAATTTGAAAGTTTCTTGGAAAGTTGTTGCAACAACCCAACATGGAAAGACCTTACCATGTGACTTTAATGTCCCTGTAAAAAAATGAAGTAAATACAATCAGGGGTGGCTGCAGCTCAGTTGGTTGAACATTTCATTCTCCATACTTCTCCTGAAAAAATGTAAAAATGTCATTGAGCAAGACACTGAACCCCAAATGGTTCAAATTTTCTGTCTGGGAAAAATGTCTGACAAATTAATGTGATGCAAATGTAATCTTATGTCCAATATCTACGGGTATGTTTTGGGTAAATGGTCAGCAGTATAAATGCAGCTTAAGCTTACACAATTTTGTATTTAATGGGATCAAACATTCAAAGTTTGATAATCAAACTAGAATTACTGCCCCACGGTTGTATGCCTCAGCCAACCAGTCAAGTTGCAGTTTATATCCATGACCTGTCCGAAATGTCATCACCTCATCATTTTATCATATTACCCATTTGTAGGGCTAGGGGATATGGAGAAAATCACATATCATGATATTTTTGACAAAATACCTCAATATCGATATTGCGATGATATTCTAGAGTTGACCACTGGTGCATTTACAAAATATTTACACAATGAGATTATTGATAAATAATGATCAATAATGTGGACATAATGACCAAGTGGGTAAAGGCAAGCAATAGAACAGTAGAACAGTCCGTGTAGTAAGTAAGTAAGTAAGTTCAGAAAATTACATCTTTTTACTGTAATGTAGCCTTTAATACCAGGAAAAGACAACAATTATGCCATATCACGATATTTCGATATCCAAAATCTAGCACGATATCTAGTCTCATATCAGGATAGATATTATATTGATATATTGCCCAGTCCTAGCGTGAAGTTGCCATAATTAGCATAAGAATTCTTGATTTATGACCAAAAAACGTGTTTTTCTGTGCAGTTACAGTTACCTTGACCGTTGACCACCATATTCTAATCAGTTCATCCTTGAGTCCAAGTGGATGTTTGTGCCTAATTTGAAGAAATTTCCTCAAGGCGTTCCTGAGATATCACGTTTGTTCGGACGGACGGACGGACGGACGGACGGACGGACAACCCAAAAACAAAATTTTAAAAAATGACCCTGAGTTTACCAACCATAAACACTATTAAATGTTGATATAAGTCTCAACAATTCAGCCATTTCTGATTAAATGGGAAGAAACATATATCATTAATACTGCATATAGATAAATATACTACATAGAAGTTTTAAGATTGCTGAGCCCACTTTACAAGCAACATGCAGCCTCAGTTGAAAACGGGCTGCCAATAGCAGGCTGTAGGGAGGTAGAGAGAGGGGTCTGTCAGCATATCTGCCAAACATCCTAGGGACCACTGCAGATAACATCACGCCAAGAGAGCTGGAGTAGTGGCACTATACCTCTGGGATCAGTTTATCTACAGTAATTATAGTGGAGCATATCACAGAATCCAGATGGCAGAAGTCCAGGGTTTTATAAGTGGAAAACAATGGCCTACCAAGTACTAACGCAAAGAATCATTGTTTCAAAATGAGATTTAAACCTAAGGTTTGAAGCATCAATTTATTCTATCGGTCATCCTATCATT
The DNA here is from genome assembly GCA_916701645.2 of Sebastolobus alascanus. Taxonomy (NCBI): domain Eukaryota; kingdom Metazoa; phylum Chordata; class Actinopteri; order Perciformes; family Sebastidae; genus Sebastolobus; species Sebastolobus alascanus. The sequence continues at coordinate 1,844,783 of CAKAOJ020000072.1, read as the reverse complement.
CAAAATGTGACACGAGTACTGTCAGCGAAATTATCTGTCTCCGGTAAACATTTATGTCACAACGTATTAAGATAACACCAGTAGTCACCTGTTCATGCTATAATTGGTCATTTAGTCATATCGATGTAACAACGTGCACATGACAGTCATGTATCGGGTACAGAGAGATGAGTTTGTTCCAACCGTCTTTGAGTCTTCTTCTAAACAATCAGCGACGCCGCCCCGTCGATTGATTTATGGGACGCTGTCAAAGGTAGTCAACAAGGCAATGGAGCTCATTCATTTTTCATATATATCTCTGAGAGCAGAACGGTTTGATCTTTCTGAAAGTGACAGCACAAAATTAGGTGATAAACTGATTCCTGTCCTAGGGACATTTTAGTTTGTTGATCGGCAGCATCGGAGCTATCCTCTTTGATTTCTATCCCGACGAGGAAAAGAAAGGAAATAATGACGAGCAAATGTTCAGAAGGATCTAATGTTAAGATGAAGACTGGAAGTATGAAGCAAAGTTCACTCCACTAAGAATATTATTTATTTATGCATCTATAGAGTTACAGCTCTTGCAGCCATATGTCAATTTCACATGGACAGAAAATCAAAGCTACATACATCACAATTGCCAGCAGATCAATCAGTTCCTACAGGCCTGATCAATGTGCGAACGTTGGATAAATCAATAGCGTTAATCATGGCTGACAGAAACGACTGAAGTGTTAGTGAAGCCCAAAGAAAGCTGGACCTACACCTGGTTTAGAAAACTAAAATATGGCTGCTTCTTTGCCAGGTCACAACAACTCAGAGCTCCAACAAGTCCTCCAACCTAAACGACAAAATAGGTAGTTTGTCACTGCTCTCCAAAACGACCTATGATACTTCATCAAAGATTTATTAGAGCATTTTCTAACCTGCCACCTCTATGATGAACAATTGGCTATGTTTAAGCATCTATAACTATTTGGGCAACATTAGAGAGATTGTGTTTATATTACAGAAGCTGAAGGTGTGTTTAAAGTTCTGATTCATCACCATCTGCAGCATGAAAAAGGGACACCAAAATGGACCATTAGGGTGATGACACAGCATCTCAGTTAGACAAAGACATGTAGTTTTAACTGAAAATCCTTCCTTGTGTTGCGTTGACTACAGTAGTTTTGTGATAGTATGGTTGGAAAAGTTGTGACAAATCTATGAACAAATAAATACATGAAGTGATGTCCTTCGGAAGTATTTACACACTAAAAGGGGTTGTTTTAATTCCTTAACATTGTCAACTTGTTGTCTCATTATGCATTTAGTTCAATATCCTGACCTTAAAATCTAAAGCATCCTTTGAAGCACTCATTGTGTGGTCTGACAGATCACATCCTCCGAGCCACAGCGCTGTAAAGTGGACCAAATGTAAGTCAGACACGGGCACAACTCTGATTGTCTTAGCAGGAACATGAGCCCGAGGCTTTGCTCAAATCTAGAGCAGTTCCTTTTTTTCCTCTGACTGCCTTCGCTACGTCCTGAACTCGCTCGTCTCTTCCTCCACCTCCACCTCCACCTGCTGCATTTTAAAACCACTGGCACAGTTACAGTGTAACCTGTCTAGAATGACACAGAGCATTAATACAAAGCAAACGGAGGGGAGCAGAGAGTCAGTACATATGTATATGCTGTGTAACTTTATACCACTCAGATGTCAGGCAGGGTAATGTGGTATATCGTGACAAGATAAATTATATATCAGCAAGAACTGTACAGGGGCAACCATTGATTTTGTGTGGTTTCAAGTGAAGGAAGTCCTTACCTAAACACCTGAAACATGACTATAACAAAGTTTATTAACGCTTTAGTTGCTATGAGTGGATATTGTAAGAAAACAAATGACATGCAGGTATGTCATTAAAAACATTTCCTTATTGGTTGGTAAAAAATGTAATGCAGGCGGCATTAAGTTTCCTCTAAAATGTATTTGTTGCAAATTAATTGTGTATAAATGTAATATATAGGAGTAGTCTCACAATTCGTGTCGCTAAACTAGAGACTGAAGACAATCCTATTGGTTTCGTTGATAAAGACACAATTATAGTGTTTAAAAATCCCTGCATAGCGGAACTAATCCAAAGTCTTTAGGGCGGCCCTTCATACTGGTGCTCGTAAACACTCGTAGCAGAAACACATGCACAGAGCTGTTGCTGCTACAGCTGCTCTGCTAACGTGCTAACATACGGTTCACTCACTGTTGCTGCTGTTCAAACTTTAAAAAAATAAAAACAATATCAGAGCTCTCCTCCCGCCAGTAAACGCTGTGACTCGCGGGTTTATTCCTCCAGAAACTCCGGCTCCCTCCCTTCGCAACTCAACAATGAGTTGCAAAAAGACTCTAACGTATTATCAATGTTAAGAGAAAACATTCTGTGAATCTCAACAAATACTACAAATAACAGCCTGGTTTTCATATTAGCCAGCAAAGATTTTTTTTTTTTTTACGTTATGCAGTTGGACTTATAGAGTAGAGTACAATTAATCAGAATCTTATAACTAAAGCTAAAAACAATACATTCAAAAAGGTTGAGCAGCTCCAGGTTCACAAAAATATTAATCATATAAAGGCCTGAATAGGAAAAAGAGGTCCTGTAATGTTTGTAATGATAATCATCTGTGAGAGGAGTATCACCTTTTGTTTGAGAAAGGTGATACAAATGCAAGCTAGTGATATATGGGGAAAGGTACTATTCAAACAGTCCATCTATGTTACTTTTGTTTTTACAGTTAGATAAGCCAAAGGTTATCTGACTGTAAAGGTTATATGTAAATTTGATGCCTTATTGAAGACCCTTTAAGTCATTTGTGTTGCGCTTCAATCGTGCAATTGTTTTGTCATTACTGTATTTTTGTCCTCCACACTATTTTAATATGGCTTTGAGTGATTCAAATAATATGAAACTCCTATAAAGTAAGATACAATTGCTAAACTTCAGTTCTGACTTGATTTGGTGAGATATTTCAATTACAACCACAGAAAACTAAAAATGACTCAATCTCTTTATTTTCTTGCGTCAAATGCAGACACTCCCAATGCTTATTTGCATATTATTTCACTTTTGCTCCACAACAGCTATACAGTGTCATAATGTTGTTTTTTGAGTGGAAAATGGCCAGGGCAGGGAGTTGTGTGTCTGTTCCTGTGTGACGTCAGCAGCACAGGAAGGTGACGCCAGGGCATTTCCTGCTGCGCGGCGGAGGCAGACATATGTCGCAGCAAAGAGCCGTGGCCAGAAGTCCCTCTTTATAGAAGGACAGAGAGAGAGAGAGAGAGAGAGAGAGAGAGAGAGGGAGAGGACCAGCGGAACCAAACACCACGTTGTGTTCCATATCTTCAGATCTAATTTCACTCACTGCCACAACACATTCACCGCAATACATAATTTAATCGTGGCTTCAATCTCTTGTTTCATTTAGATTTTTGGATGCACGCCACGTCTATCAATAGGCATCCCTCACCTGGGTCATTCAAATAACCTTCAGCTATCCAGTGAGACTGTTGCTAACACTTCATTTTACAGGTCCGCAAGTTTTATGGTAATTAGGTGATAATTAGCAAGTAACCTATTTGAAATTTCTTTGGAATTACTGCCAAATTACACCAATAATTACCTCAAGGTTTATCGAAAATTACTTTATTATAAACATTAATTAATAATTATATTCCGCTATTTCCCAATAGCTGGTAATTTATCTAATACATTTCCAGGAAAAGAATACAAAGTTAATTGATATGCTTTATTTCCATGTCATGTCTGCTGATAAATAGATGATAATAACCAAATAACTTCTTTGAAATTTCTTAAAAAAAATTCCCTGAATCATTACATTAGCTACCAGGTTACATTTGTGTAGACAATAAGTCACACAATGGTGAGATTTGTGTCTGATCAGAAGTGTCTTCTATTAGTTTTCCACCTCCGATGAAGAGCAGCGCACAGCCGCTTCTCAGGCCGAAGGGCCCTATTTTAAAGATTATATGCTATTTTAGCATATAATTATTAAACAATGTTTATAATAAAGTAATTTTCCATCATTTTTGAGGTAAATATTGAGGTAATTTGGCAGTATTTCCAAAGAAATTTCAAATAGATCACTTGCTAATTATCACCTAATTACCATGAAATTTGCGGACCTGTAAAATGAAGTGTTACCAGACTGTTCTAGAGCAGGTAAACACTGCTGTTTGTGTATTGGTCCAGTATCGGTTTCAGTGACGTACAAACAGCTGTGGTTCAGAGATAATCACCGCTTTACACTCTCATCTAACTCCAACTCCGTTTCAAAGCATCTAACAACTAATCTTCTGGCTGCATTCATTCAACTGGACACTGCAAGATTTGAGCACAACACGCTTGACAAAATGTTAAAGGGTTAAAAAGTGAAAGTTGACTGTGTAGACCAACAGAGTCTCTGCGTCTGTGTGTTGGTAAACAGATATGGGTTCTTCTTGTGTATATTTTACCCTTGTGAATGTAATCTCAGCCTTGAGAAGCTAAGCTTTCCACTCAATGGCTGTAATCTTCTTTGGGACTGTAGACTATAACTGCGAGCTTCTGTGGACAACACTGTGGAAGTACAGCTTACTGGCTGAACACAGTCATCGTTGATACCCATTTACATTTACCCCAGTCATAATCTAACACACATTATCCATAGTATTGGGCAATATGATCATACATATCGTGACATGATAGAGATTTATCAACCAGTGGAGATTTCACTTCACTGTTTCTCCAGTCTCTTCAATATCTCTGGTTATATTAGATTCATGGCAATTTTGGATTAAGAGGATTTCTGAATTATTGTGGTGAAGTATCTGGAGTTTCAGTATCTAGTGTGATGTTAAATTACATTATACCATAATAGAAAATGTTATCAACTTGGCTCACCCCTAGACATACTGTACAAATCACCTTTCGGGGTTTCCTGCAGTGGTTTAAAGTGGAGTCGCTCCACCTAGCCTTAAATAAGAGCACCTTCACTAACGGGAGAATTATTAAATTTTTTTATAAGTATAATAGGCCTAATATGTGTCAGGGAGAATTATTACATTTTTATATAATTATAATAGGCCTAATAAGTGTCGAGGGAATTATCAGTGGTGCTACGTCACACAGCAAAGACACTCATTTAATAGGTGAGGAAAATATTTAAAACTGTATAGCAACTACAGATCCTGACAGATTAGAGACTAAACACCAAAAAGTTAGCGATGACACGTCTTCAACAATATAAAAAAAAGTAGATATAATGTCCATAATTGTTTCTACTGGCCAACCGTGAAGAGCCGGCTGGACATGACACCCGAACAGAAAACACTTTCTTGAATTCATGAGTAAAATGGAACTGAAATATTTCCATATCCGCACATTTAAGGCCTTCGCACACCAAGTCCATATTTTTCGTGTTTTTTTTTAATCCATCCTCTGATAAAAATAGTTCCGCACAGAAACCTTGCACACGGAGTCTGATGCGTTTTATTTTTCCTCTTTGTTGTGAAAATTCGCAATATGAGATAAAATAATGGATAGCACTAGTCCCAGACGGGGATAATGAATGACATTAGCAAGAAACCATCGTTTAGCTGCCTAGAGCACAATCACTACTGTCTAATCTTTCCTACATCCTTTGTTTTTGCGATCATCCCCGAATCCAAGCTGTTTTTCATTCGCCTGCCACAATCTATCTTTAAATTCGCATCTCTGTATTCTTTTATTTCTTTATCGTAAAGTGCTTTGTGCTGGGATACGTCCATCAGGTTTATCGGCCGTGAGTTGGGGGAACTCTTGCAAGAATTTTAAGGTTAGGCATTGATCTCGAATGGTTAAGGTTAGGATAGGTCGTCGGGCAGCGAGTCTCGCGAGAGTTTTTGCAAATGTTTGCAGATTTCAGATCAGATTCTGCAATTTGCGGGTTACCTTCTAGACAGGACCCAGTTTATCAGATAATGTCAGATACAATTGCACTGCACTGACGGTGGCTCTGAGTGGTCAAATAACTCTCTTTTGGCTTTTAACGGATGATGGACGAAAGAGTCGGTGTGTAAACGTGATTGACACGACGTGACAGCACAGCATATTTTCAACTGTACAACAACTTTGGACGAAAAATACGGACTTGGTGTGCAAAGGCCTAAATTATGTATGGAAGGTCAAAAGAGATAAACACGTTTAGCTGACTTAGTGTGAACGTAGTCTAAAGGCCGGACAAGTGACTCTTTAAAAGAATCCCAAATGTGTAATTTAATACCCGCTCTGGTTGAAAGTGCTCTGCTGCAAGCTGAATTTCCCCCTGTGGGACAATAAAGAACTGAGCTGAGTGTCAAGTCTGTTGCACCTTTAACCACACCCAACAGTGATGTCACAGTGTACTAACACACCCTGCAGTACACCTCTACATTAAAGACCACTGGAGTGGTCAAGAGTTCCAGTTGCTAAGAGTTTGGTGACTTTGTACGATTCACCATGTTGAGACTACAAACAACAGATTTCTTGGAGAGGGATCAGGGAAGATGTGGGATGCAGCCAATAGGAGCTATGATGGCAGGCTTTTAGCCCCACTTACAAGTGTGGCCAGTTGGAATGGGTATAAACATGTTTGCCTTAACATGTGGTTGGATAACACTTCCTACTAGACTCTTTAGTCTAGCATTTGGCTCCTAGAAAGGTACTGGTGGGGAATTCATATTACATTCTGTGTAACCGACTGTGACTGTTTCATTTCATTCCACCATATGCCTCGGACAGTACTGCACATGCTCTGCACGCTGACAGGGCGGTCGTGACTTTAGGCTTTGAGCTGCAGCTGAGCCTGTGGTAATGCCCCAGGCTCATTTGGACTGCGCTATCAGTCTGCTCTCTGCTAATTGAGCTGTTGAGATTGTAGTTTGCAGGGGGCTTTACTCTGACAGAGCCTCGGGCTAGTAACCATGTACAAGGCATACAGAAACACAAGCATAAACACACACACCTGCACATGCACACTCTGACACCTTAACACCTGTCGGGGGACAAGCTTGATTGTGAACCGTTGCAGATGCAGGAACAGGCAGCGCAGGAATGGGGCAATAACGCTGACAGATTTGCTGTGGGACAGTGAGGGGAAGGAGAAAATGAGTAGATTTATACGATCTTCCTCAAGCTCCTCCGTGACTACCCTGCATAAGATCCCTGCAGCCAGCGTGGATGTATGCAGCCAGCCGGCCTCCACTGCAGTCTAATCCATCTTAGTCCGCAGCAGGTCCCTTACACTGAGCTGAAACCAATTCCTGGTAAAGACGCTGATGACCGTATTTCATTTATGTGAATATTACAGTAATCAGTAACGTATGAGTGCAGGCGTTTTAAAGGAAACTTATGAGCTTTGGGTTTTAATTTAATGAAGTACAAATGAAATAGTTGCCATATTATTATACGTCATAACCACTGACACAGTTACAGTCTTATTATAATATATTATCTAGGGCTGTCAATTGATTAAAATATTTAATCGCGTGGTTGTCCATAGTTAATCGCGATTAATCACAAATTAATCACACATTTTTATCTGTTCAAAAAGTACCTTAAAAGGAGATTTGTCAAGTATTTAATACTCTTATCAACAGGGAGTGGGCAACCCATTTTCATTCACATATCTTGAGGTCAGAGGTCAACAGACCCCTTTGAAAATGGCCATGCAAGTACCAATGGATTGCTTAGGTTTTCTAGTTTCATATGATGCCAGTATCGTCACTCTAGCTTTAAAAGCCGGCTACAACCTAAAAATCGCAAGTTGCGTTAAAGGAATTAGTGGCGTTAAAACAATTTTGTGTTAGCGCTTTATTATCGCGTTGACTTTGACAGCCCTAATATTATCTCTTCTTTGCATTCATAATGGTTGTAGGTTTAGGTATAATTCCTATATTGTGGGCAACTCGATCAAAAACTATGCATGAAAAACCTCTCTTATTTATAGCTACCTCACTGTTTGTGGATCTAAGAAGAGAAGTGTGAGCAAACAAGGGCAGCGACAAGTGAAACGAGGCAACAGAAAAAGAAAATATTTCCAGGGGCGTGAGCGCGGTACAGTCAGAGGCACAAAGTCAGTGGATTTAGCCGTGACGTCTGAAATCGTAAGATGCTCATACATCACAAGACCGCTGAACTTCTTTCAAGGACAGCAAGGAGACAGGCTGAATAAGATCACAGGCCTGTTTGCAGTCTCAGGATACCTGACCCCTCCAATCCTGAGCTCTGAGGGCCCGGCGCTCAGGGTGGAGTGGTTTCTCCCCAGAGAGGGAGAGGGTCAGGAGGGGGCCACCTACCTATCAGCCTGACGGAGGAAAAGAAAGCTTTTACAGCCTATATTTCTACTTTAGAAAGATCAGAGGCAAGAGAATGTTGTTTTAAAACTCATAAAAGGATAATAATCCCCATTTACACAATATAACCTCACATACAAATGATTCACGGTTTAATGATGATGTTTGTTTTGCAGAGCAACAGTAAAGATGAAGCACAGTAATTGGAATCTGCTGAAGAATCAATAATCTCTGTTGAAACTAATGGCTCATCTTGTAGAGGCGCATCAATCCATCACTGTCACATTAATTGTGATACCTCGGTTTAATTACTGTGAATCACTGCTGCTGGCCTGGTTTATATTAACACTTATAAGTCTACATTCTATACATCTACATTTGCTTATGGGTTTTTCACTGCTTATAAGACACTGAGGAACCCATAAGCAAAGGTTCGTATAGTATCCTGCAATTATAAGTCATTAATTATGTATATTTTTAGTCTACACTTGATGAATTAATAAATACTCTGTTAAGGGGATAATATGGTACATTTGTCGGTTGCTGTTTGTAAACACACAAGCAGGGGAGAGAGAGAGCAGTGACGGTCGAGCGAGCTATAGAATGAATGAAGAGAGGGAGCGGCGTTCGAGAGAACAAAGCAGTGAATGAAATGGGTACCCACGACTCTCCCCTTTACAGACATGCCCACTTTATGATAATCACATGCAGTTTGGGGCAAGTCATAGTCAAGTCAGCACACTGACACACTGACTGCTGTTGTTGTCTGTTGGGCTTGAGTTTGACATGTTATGATTTGAGCATATTTTTTTATGCTAAATGCAGTACCTGTGCGGGTTTCTGGACAATATTTGTCATTGTTTTGTGTTAACTAATTTCCAATAATAAATATATACATACATCATTTGCATAAAGCAAGCATATTTGCCCCTCCCATGTTGGTAAGAGTATCAAATACTTGACAAATCTCCCTTTAAGGTACATTTTGAACAGAAAAAGATGTGTGATTAATCGCGATTAAATATTTTAATCGATTGAGAGCACTAGTTATTTTCTGATTGCTTCACAGTGGTTATGTTGTAAAGCAAATAAACACCCACAACTGCGCACAACCCTGCAGGAAGGTGTTGAGTTGCCGAAGGACAAGTTTCATCCCGTCCGCTGTGGTTCAGCGCTGCTCTCGGTTAAACTCAAACAGACACACCGACCATAGCAGCACTCTGCACACAGCAGAGGAGAGACAGGAGCAGCGGAAACACTGCAGCATATGCACAAACAAACACACAACCTGTTCTCTTACGTGCAATACGGCCACTTTTTTTTCTAGTGGGGCATAAGTGATGATTGAGAGGGATTATTTTTGTATGAGTCTATATGTTGTTGTTTTTTTAGAAAAATCCTGCATATTATATCTTTAATAAGTTGATTTTAGTGTGGATGTTCTGCAGCTCATTTCCAGAGAAGGATAGCACCACTCAAAGGGATTTTAAATAAATGGCTTATATCTGATCTTAATAAGTGCTGTACTGGCCATTAGTTACAACTTATTAACCCTTTATCTAGCATTAGGTAGTATTTCAGTACCAATTGTTTTTATACCCTTTAGTGAGTGTTAATCATTTGTAATTTGTGGCTGTATTAATGGTTTATAGATCAGTCATAAGGAATTAATAAAACCTTTAGGTTGCCAGGTTATGAAAAATCCCTTTGGTGTTATTCTCCTCATCATCTTTATGGTCTGATTTGATGTAGAAAACAAAAAAAATTAAGCATATATAGTTGCAGATAACCTACAATTTTTGCTGATGTTTTGTTAAAAAGTTAGACATCATCCTTCATTAATATAAAAGAATAATAAATTAGTTTTTTTACTGTTTATCCGGCATTTAACACCTTTACTTTTTACTACCTTGATGTTAAAGAAACCACCTTTGAATAAGCCAACTACCCTTTGTGAATGAAAGCAAAACACTCTTCATTAGGCAAATATTCCTAATAATAAATGTTCCGTTGCTCATTCCACCAGAAACTCTTCAAGATTTTTATAAGCTGGAAGAACAACTATTTCTTTATTTGTGTTTTAAGTCTTTGTGCCTGAAGGAATTCAGCATTTTTCCCACCAAATGACAAATTAATACAAAAGGCAAAGTAAAGTGCACCAGCCAGGTTTCCTTGTCTTTTCGTTTGGGTGGTGATTCATTGATTTTAAAATGTTACAGAGAGCACCTTTAAAGGGTAACTCAATACTAAATCACAGGCAAGAAAACTGCTGCTGCGCCGTTTCCTCCTGGAATCTTCCAGGCACCTTTCACACACCCCGATCAGTGATGTCACAGCAGGTGTTTTGTCTTTGACACCTGATTGGAAAAACTCTACGAGTCGGAGCTCAAGCTTTACACTTTACCCAAAGTGTTGTTTTAAAAGACTGGAGAACACTGTTTTAATGGAAATCTCAAGGGAGAAGTATCACACACGCCACAAGATGCTGGAATATATTTTTCCCTCCTCTCCACTTCTTTTAATAAAACCATCCTCGTTCCTCTCTCAAGGTCATTGCATTTGCAGAAAAGAAAGATGAAACGCAGAGCCGGTGCTGGCCGCAGTGATAGTGCCATCCCTCTGAATTTGCAAGTATGGATGACGGCCAGTGTTTGCGCGGCAAAAGTAAGACATGTGAGTTTAAGTGATGAATGGGTCTGCGGTTCCTGGAAGAGCAAAATAAAGCAGAACCACTTAACTCCTGTCCAAGCGGTACTACAGACCCTACTAGTTGGGCAACTCACTTCTCTGTGTGTGATTTGTCTGAGCATAAAATCCTGTGTATCCTCATAGGAATAAAGAGGGTCCTCCAGAGATCGTACTGCACAGTGTACAAATTGAATTAATGTGTGTTAATCTTGCTTGTTAGTCAGGGGCAAATGGCGTGCAGTTGGTTAACTAACCATAAAGGTCTTGATACATTTCTCATCTCCTCACGATGATGTTTTCCTCTTCCACAGGGCGAAGGCTCCAACTTCCTCCAGCTGGGCTCCTCCATCGAGCAGCAGATCAACGGCATGTTCAAGGTGATGGAGGAGTACAACTGGGACAGCTTTGTGGTCATAACCAGCCTGTACCCGGGCTACGAAACCTACGTGGATTACATTAAGTCCTTCACCGGCACCAGCTACTTCATTTGGGATCTGCAGGACGTGCTGACCTTCGACATGTCCGCCGACGGCATGAACGACCTCCGGGCGCGAAGGCTGCTGCAGCAGATCGACGCCCAGGTGCTATTGGTCTACTGCTCCCACGAAGAGGCTCAGTACCTGTTCAGCATGGCATCCGAGTCCGGACTGGTGGGGCCAGGCTACATCTGGATTGTCCCCAGCCTGGCAGTGGGAAACCCAGACATCCTCCCACCTGACAGCTTCCCCGTGGGGCTCATCAGCATCATCACAGACCGATGGAGGATGAGCCTGAGGAAGAGGGTGCGGGACGGGGTGGCCATCGTGGTGAAAGGCGTGCAGAGCTTTCGGACACAGAGGGGCTTTGTTCCCGAGGGCCAGAGTGACTGTCACAACCCCGTCAAGCCATCTGTTACTAATGACACTCTGTTCAGGTAGGCTTTCTGTCTAATATCCACCGTTTTATAAGTGTATTTTATCATATTTTATTCAGAAGCTTCATTGTTTCCTGTTGCTGTTGATTCTGCTCGCTGTAAAACGCAAATTTCCTTGTGTTTACTTGTCGTTTTAGTAAATTCAGGATTATGTTCATTTCCACGGCACCAATTCAACGCACTCACAGAAATACCTTTTTTTTATTCATAAACTATTTCCAGTCGCTTCCACTTTGACATTTTTCAATCATTGTTCTGCTAATTAAACTCAACACTTCATGTTGGGGCTGTCTGGATAATTACGTTATCGACTTATCATACGATATACGAACATGACCTCGATCAGTTTTACGTTATCGACTTATCGTACGATGTATGGCAATTTAGAATATTTTAACATTTTTTCACATCCAATTCTGTCTGTCTGAATTTTCTTATGAATTACAAGTTCATTGCTTTTTTAATGGGTGTATTATTATGCTATTGTATTATCATTATATCAGTGGCATAAAATGGTCTTAAAATGACAATAATATTGTTTATCGCAATTATTTCTGGGACAATATATCGTCCAATAAAAGTAATTATCGTGGCAGGCCTACTTTCTGCAAAGATGTTTCACAATAAAAGCCTTAGGCAGCTCAAAAGGCACCATCGCTCTCTTTCCTAGTAAGCTTTACATATCAAAAAGTGCAGGAGGTGTTACGTTTTACTGACAGTAACTTCAAAGAAACAGCAAAGTAGCAAAGTAGAAGCAATTGGAAATATATTCACTGTATAATAAGAGTTTAGTATACTACATAACAAATTAAAACATTTTGTATTAAAAACAGAAACTTAGAGTTTGACTCAGTGCTGTGGAAATTCACATTATGTTGAATTTACAATGTCAGCTATTATAGTAGACGTAATTCCACCCTGCTCAATATTTCCCCAGCATTTTAAGCGACTGGCCTTTATCTATATGGCTTGTCACGCTCCTGGTAGACTTTATTTACCACTATTTGAATGACACTGTTTATTCAAGGATTCACTGTACATAGTTTCTGTGGAATTCTTCAAAGTATTTCCATTTTTTTGTAAATGCGTGTCTTTATAAAGGATTCTGTGGCAGGGTCGAACAATAATTAATTGTATTTATACATGCATTGGCACACACAGGGGCACAAACAAGATGCATGTTAAAAGAAGAAAAGTAGAGCTAGTGGCCAGTTATGGTTTTCTTGGCAGAGACTGCACTCACATTTAGAAAAATGGCCACCTGGGCCACATGAAGACAGCGTTCATAAATGACAGGAGTGAGTTACAGAGTGGAGGCTCTTCCTACAGAGACAACTTTGCAGTGGCTTGCTGCTAATGGTGAACATGAGATATGAACCCCTGTAGCTTTAGACTACCTCATGTGTACTCTATGGTGTCTCGTTTGTTGTGTGTAAACATAAACTAGACACTAAGTATAATGCTTTCATGTTAAATTGAACCCCAGAGTATAATGAAAATGCACTTGATGTGACAAACGGTTCCTGCAACTGAGCAAGATGACAAAAAGTCTAACAAAAAGACTATCTTCAGGACTAACACTTGTTTAATTTAGTGATGTCCCGATCCAATCTCAAAGATCGGTATCGGGGCCAATCAAGGCATTTTTTTAACTGATCGGTATCGGCTATATTGAGCTATTAAGCCAAATCCGATTCTTCGTTTTACATCAGCTGTAACACGGGTGTTTTTACTCGCAAAGCTTACATGCACAGCAACGCAACAAATGCAGCCACAATCAACTCTCCGCTGTGCGTCTCACTCTGCTGAGCTCCGACCCGCGGCGAAGCACCACACACCATAAACGACAGCAAAACGCAGTACGAGACTTTATGTTATTTATTTACCTACTTTGATTGCACTTGTTTCACTTCAGCTCAGTGTGAGAGTCTCTTGCGTTTTGCCGTCATGTATTGAGCATGGTGTTCCATCACACTCAACACGCCACTGCAAGAGCAACAAAAGCACCACAAAAAGAGAAAAGTCAATAAGAGTAATTCGTTCATGTAATCCGCACAAAAGATGTACAGGCGACGAAAATAAACATGTAACGTAATGAAGTTCATTCAGGTAACTCAACAGCTGCACCGAAGCAACAAGCACTGGAGGACACTTTGAAAGGAGAGAGAAAGTCCCACGAGACAAGTGACAAGGCCGATAAGATTACATAGAAAGTTTGTTATTTTATATGTTGTTATTTTGAAAAAGATCAAATTAAAAAAACATTACTGAACAGCTTGGATGCAGGCATTTTTCCTTAATGCAATGCAGAGCTACTCAATTGTCAAGCATATACATTGTATTGATTTTAATAACTTTAATGTACCAGAAGTGTGCACTGTGCAGCTGTATTATGTGTTTTAAACTTTTTCAAAATGACAAACCATCGTGACCCAATTCACAATAGGCCTTATATCTATAAATTATGAGAAGCAGGTTAAATACTATATAAATGAGATAGAGTTAACAGGCACTCGTTTTTTTCCCTCTCATCAGTAAAACAAACGCAATGTACGCTAGCCTTTCATATTAGATTCAATGGTATAAGTAGGCTACAGTTATCAGAACAATACGAACATTCAGGCTCCCTAATGGGGCTCAAAGGTGTACTGCAGATATAAATCTTGAATAAAAGACGATGGAAGAAATTGATTTGGCGACTTTAATAAAATCTCCTGTGACCCACTTGTTGGTCCTGACCCAGTCTTTGGAAATGACTGATCTAGGAAAATAGAAGTATCGGATCGGGACTCGGTATCAGCAGATATTCACTATTAAATGACTCGGCTCGGGATGAGGGGCAAAATATGAATAAAAAAAAAACTTGATCGGGACATACCTAATTTAATTTTTTTAAATTCTGTGAAAGGTCAAGTGCTTTTACCTAAACAAGTAAAATAGGTCACTGCTCCCCGAATATTTTCTGATCCATGTTTAGGCTTAGATCATTAAAACCACTTGGTTGAGAATAAGGAAAGTTTGTCCAACTATGCTTTTCCAACCTCCGTCTTAAGAGGTTTTGAGGCGACATGCCTTTGCTTCTTAGAGAGGACAGACACAAGTTGCACAGCCACACGAGGTCACTTCTCAGGAAAATGTAATCATAGATTGTTTTAAGTGTTTGAACAAACAACCAATGCTGTTGCTTTTTCTGCAGAGTCTCTTTTATTGTTTCAATTTACATTCGTATCTTTGGCCTATTATCTGTATAACCTTGTTTAGGACGAGCAGAAGAATGTTGTCTGATGGTGAGGGATCACACCGGGAATAACTACTCTCATTAATTCCTGATATATCAGACTTTCATCTATGGGACCGAGCAAAAATAGGTCAAAAGTTGTTTATTTATTCAAGACTTCCCATCTGTTTGGTGTTTTATAGCGACTGTCACACTTTCCCAAACTGTGTCCTCTGTCCCGCTGCCATCTTTCTCCTCATGTCCTCAGCACTGAGCGCCCCCCCCCTGCTGTATATCTCTTGGAGGTGCTAATTTAGGCCGGTGGTGTTTGGTGGCGATGGATAAGGGCGTGGCTTCTCATTTAAACCATGCCCAAAAGAGCGATCTGACGCCATCTGTGCCACGGAAAACACGCAGCAAATGCTATTTTGTTAGAAGAATGTTTTAATCAGCAAAGGGAAGAGCCAAACTGCTCCAGCATCAGCTTTTGGCTCATCTATTATGAACCAAGGTCATTCAGGGAGATTGGAAGTGTGTTGTGTGTAAATGCGTGTTGTCGTAGATGGTCACAGAGGGGCTTGCTAACGGGACACGAGCATCGTCACTCACTTTTGTTGCATTATGAAACACCACTCTCCCCCTCTGATGTCAGAAGTGATTTTTCTTTTGGAGTCTTAAGAGCCGTGGGGGAGACAACTTTTCCTTTTGTAAACCCAAACCGTCCATGAAAAAGTGGAAATGGTGAACATTATCTCGGGCTTTGATACTGTACTGTACGACCCCCTCCTTTTAGACTTTCTAAACCCCGGCAGGCACGATTTGAGCAGCAGCGGCTCTCGTCGGTAACGTGAAGGTCGGCGAGATAGTACAAAGCATTTTCCATTAACTTTATAGTCAGTCATTTCTTCTCTTTCCAGCCAGATCAAACATTAACATCCCCCGCGGTTCTCAGATTTGTCCTCACTTGATTGGAGATTTTTTTTTTTTTCAAACGAGCTTTTGATAATGAGTCGGCTCACCTGTTAATGGGATTATTGCAGATTACCAGATTAAATAGGCTTTTCACACAGACAGAGCTGAAGGCGATTCTCCTCCCAGCAGGCTTTCATCACCTCTGCTGGAGTGTCGGGTGAGGTGAGAGCGCAGCGCCGCAGGTCTAATATAACAGGATGTGAGTGATGACACGATGGAATCAAAGGAGAGAGCTGTTTTCTTCACAGTGCAGAAGCTATCGGGAAACTGTGCGTCTCTATTGTGTCAACGCAGCTTTCTGTTCAATGATGAGGCATTTGTGACATTATCCAATCAGGTTACAATGGTTCCATACAACTGAGACAGTTTCTTACAACACATAAGGAACGGGAAAATATGAAAAAAGCCTCCTCCAACACAACAGTTCCTTAGAGAATTGCAAGTTGAGGTTAGAAAAGTAGTCCATGGGTGCTGGTGAGAATATTTTTTCGACTCAATTATGAGGATTTGCTGCTTTTCTTTGTCTATGTGACAGGGCTGTGTATTGGCAAGAATCCGATACGTATCATGACACACGATTCAATATATTGCGCGATATATTGCGAATTTTTAAATCTAATTTTAGGAAAACATAGTATAAAGAACACACCACCATATTCATAAAATCTGAGTAAAAAGAACTTTTTTTTTTTTTTTTTTTATGCGATTACAACAGTGGGATCTGCATTTGCATTTATCACAATCCCTGTAGCATCCAACACTACTTTATGTGCAATCTGAACCACTGTCTGCTACAAATCTTTGCATCGATAGTGTTTTGAGAATCAATAAAGTATCACAGAACATAATATCGCGACACTCAAGTGTATTAATTTTTTTTCTTACACACCTACTATGTGATAGTAGGCTAAATATGTTTGTGTTTTGCACTGTTTGGTCATACAAAATATGCATTTTTTCACCTCAGGCTTTAGGACATGTTTTTAACAGAACTTAGATAAATTCAGTATATCCAGTACACAGTATAGAGGGGTTTGATTACAGGAAATTGCAAATTATGTTTTTTCAAGTTGAAGTCACTGATCATCTTACTCTTTGGATTTTGTTTCACTGCAGGCACATGTTGAATGTAACCTGGGAACACAATGACTTCTCCTTCAACAGTAACGGTTACCTGGTGAATCCAGCCATGATAATTATCACTCTGGACCGAGAGAGAGTGTGGGACAAGGTGAGCTTTTCTCTGTGTAATTGTTACTGAATGCAAAAAACCATAATGGTACTCACAGAATAAGAAAACAGAAGAGCTGTTCTGCAGTTACAATGCGTCTTTGTCTGCATGCTAAAGGCAAAGTGATTTCATACATCACTGGTCTCTTTGTAAAGATTAGTTAGAAGAGTCAAAGCTCCACTGATACCAATAAACGACTTAATGAAGGATCGCTTCCTGATCACATACACAGTACTACATTCCACACACACCTCTGCCACTTACTCCTACCCTCCATCTCTTCAGAGAGATATTAAAAGAAAGCCCACGCACACACATTTATCTGCTAACTTTGCTGCAGCGTGCCGCCTCATTGACTTGTTTGGAGATTGAAACATTAATTTAACCACAGGGGGCGCGTGTGATGTGGACATCAGACTGGAGGGAGTTGACTTCCTCCACTGGTTGAATAGAAGGTGTTTAGTTAAACATCACGCTCGAAGTAAACAGCCTCAGGCGTTTCAAAGCTAATTATGTTAGATTTATGTTTTCGGGTGCTGCTTCATATTAATTTCCAATATAATGTCAAAGCTCTGAGCTAATGGGGAGTTATTTGGTTACGGAAGCAGACAGAAGTCATTTAGTGTATGAATTAATACAGCAGCTGGTCCGATGATATAGATATTTGTTAGAAGATAAATTACTGGGCATTGTGGTGTATTTATTTGCAGTCAATGTTTTGTGGGGTCTGTCAAATTATTGAAAAATATTATTGCTGAATCAGACAGATTTGATTAGAGATTGTCATGTAATCTACATTAACAGTTCCTTTGGAATAAACAGAAGAAGAACTGGCAACCACCATTGTTGAACACGGTGCCACTACAGTTACGGTTTTAAAAGTGAATTTCCAGCAAAAAAAAAAAAAAAATAAGAGTAGTTTGGTGTGTTTCCTGTTTACACATCCTGCCTTTCAGTAATACAACCTCCACTCTCCTCAGTAAACACAGTTGTCTTCCACAAACTCTGCTGTTTCAACAAAGCCGCTCACCTACTGTTGTTTTTGGCTGACTTTGCTAACTGTTCTCTCCACTGAAGAGCACTGTGATCATTGAGGCGCTTGATTCACCAAAATACTGGCCATAGTCTGAGTTTAGCTTGAGACGAGCAGCTAAAACATCAGACAACGTTAATGAAACAATATTCCTTTAGTAAACATTAGGATTAGGGATGCTAATTACTGTTAACCGACAAGATTAGTGCCTTGTATGCAGGTGTGCTGTGGTTGAAGTGCCCAACAAGCCGCCCAGCTGCAACGACAACCTGATGTACAAACTGTTTAAATCCATCATTTACTGCCAGCTGCAGGGTACAGTATAAGCAAATCCACTACTGATGAGGATACTGGTTTACAAATCAGGAGCTAAATATACGATTCTGCAGATGCCTGCAGGTTTCCAAAAGAGTAATTTGTTCATTTGACCATTCATCGGTCTTTCATACGATCTTTTCGTTCTCACTGAAAAAAATTGCATTACATTATTATACATTTATCATAATCATATCATTGTTTCTGTTTTCAAAGGTTACTTTTTATTTAATCTTGTTTTTATCATTTGCATGACAAATGTTAAAAAAATATATATTTTCTCTATCAATTGATGAAATCATTATTCAGTCCTTGAAAATATCACAAAAACAGTATCACAAGTTCCCAAAGACAAAGACAAACCGTGGAATGTCTTGTTTTGTCTGATCAACAGTCCAATAGCCAAAGGTATTCAGTTTACAATGATATACTGTACGTAAAACATAGAAAAAGCAGCAAACCCGAAATTTAAAAAGCTTGACCCACAAACTGCTTGGCTCATCTAAAAACTAAAAATTTCAGGTCAAATTCGAAATTTCGGGATTTGGGGGCGCTGTTGGACTCAAGAGGTGCTGTGTGTCTCTCTCCCGGTCTACCAGTCTAATTCATTTCATATCTATCAGATGAAAAATATGACATTGATTGTTTTCTGCAACAATTCTGCACCGCACTTCTGGAGAATGGGAGTGCATAAAACAGCAGAAACTGTGTGGCATCAACAATTGAGACAATCTTTAATAAATTTTATCAACTTATAAATGAATGAGCAGATTGCAGAGTGCAGGTAACAAAATACTGATCACCTTCAAACTAAAGTCTGTTGTATTCCTGATGAGCTGCAGCTGTGTCTTTCACTTTTCTCAGGGCCTCCGGTCCTGCTGTTGGACGACGTACATATTGAAGGGCATTTTGCTCCCCTGCAACACTCCCAGTAGATTAAGCAGGTTTCTAACCATCTTAATATCCTCACCCTCTGTTCTATCAAAGACAAACAGGACAGTTGGCTCTGGAAACACCATGGAAGTGTCACACGGTCTCCTCCAACTTTGAGCACAGACTCTAAAGGACTGAAATCAAATTAATTAATTCAGTGACAGTAAGATGGACTGGATTGACAAAATAAATAATCGAGATCCCAATATTGATCAAAATAATCGTGATTATCATTTTGGCCACAATCATGCAGCCCTAATAGAAGTCTATGAGAAAATGACCCTACTTCTCACTTGATTTATTACCTCAGTAAACATTGTAAACATGAGTTTATGGTCTCAATCGCTAGATTCAAGTCTTCTTCAATACAGCATGATGTTCATTTAGTAAATTATGGTCCCATTTGGAGTCAAATAGACCATAAAGCAGGGTATGCTTTAGGGCGTGGCTACCTTGTGATTGACAGGTCGCTACCATGGCATTGCCCGGTCTGGGAGTTGTCTGTGTTTTCGTCTTAGAACTTTAACCCTTTCACAGATGAAAGTTAATTATAAAAGCTTTGGTCGACTGCAAATATCTTATTCAGCGATCAGTTGTACTTAGCTCCACCCTCTCGTGTCACTTCTGGTTGCAAAAAAACAACGTGGCGACGACTTAATACCAATACCAATACGGTCAAAATGCCAAACTCGAGGCTTCAAAACCGTAGTCCACATACCAATGGGTGAGGTCACAGTGACTACGTCCACTTCTTATATACAGTATACATACAGTCTATGGTTCAATCAGAAACACATTTCATTACTGACAGAGAGACTTGAGTTGGGACTTGAACCCAGAGTTGAAGGTAAATGTGTCCTCTCATTCACCCCGACTCCAGTACTGATTCCCATCATGCTGACCTTTACATAAACCTTTTTTGGGAGGAAAAAATATTTTTCTCACTCCTTCAGAGCACAACATTGTCCTCATTTCAAAAAAAAAAATTCTGTGTGAGATGATACTTTTCCTGTGCTTAACTTTCTGTTGCCTCCGGCGTCTTTTCTCTGAGAGCTGAAAATCAATTCCATCTTTTGATTGCCTTTTAGCCAGCCTTCTTATTGTTCACGTTTACAGGGCAGCCTCACCTGCGTATAACCAGCCTCAGCCTGACAGTCTATAGACCGATACCTCGCATTACTCCTCACCTTTTGTATGTTTTAAACTTAAATCACTTCAACGCTCTCATCTAATGCAGCTGCTGTAATTTGCTACTTCCCAAGAGTCATTATTCAGCCGGTTCTCCGACTTCCTCCTGGATTTAAAAGTCAAGGTAACTTGGGAAGATGGAGGCAGAGCATGACAAAAGAGAGTAACGACAGAGAGAAGCCCAGGAGGAGGACGGGGAGTGTTGCTGTCATTGCTGTTATCTGGCAGGGTGATATGCGGGACTGAAAAGCTGCTGTTTTCTGGCTGTATATCAGTGACTCATATAAATCCTGAAATTACAGTCTCGCCGGTTGGTTTGTAAGCCAAAAAAAAAAATCTAATTGAAGTATTTTCCCCAATGGATTTTTTTGTAATATACTTAGCTACTGGAGTGACAGTCATTGTATATTTCATTTTCCAAACAGTTCATTTGAATAATGTTTTCCTCTTCCTGTCATGACATCACTTTTTAATGTGCTGCGTAAAACGAAACAAGTTTGTTTTTTCAAAATGAATGAACAATGAAGATGTTCACAGTCTGAGCTGCCACAGGGACATGAAGCTTTTCATCTCAGTATGTTTTCCTGGAATTTGAAATTCTGATTGACTTGACTGAAAGCCCACGAGTGGAGCAATAGACAAACAGCAGGACTGATCAATATGACTGGCAGGAGAGAGGAACAACTGAAAGGTCCAGAGAGAATTGGGATATTTGCACTCCCCTCTCTCCCTCCACCTCCACCACTTTCAGTTTTTTCATTTCATTGTGACAAGCTGTACTGACTGGTGTGATCAGACAGGATTGTCCCCCTTCCTGCATAAACAGCAGAGATTATGTGGGAGGAAAAACATTTTGTCCAGAGTACTGACACTTTTTTTAGCCCTCCAGGAAGGAAGGTTTGTGAAATAAACAGACCAACGTTTAAATGTTAGTCAGCTCACATCTGCACCATCGACCTCACCAACAGAAGTAAATTCTAAGTGTAATCGATCCATCTACAGAAAAGGAGATAAAGAGGAGGAAACTGCTCTTCTCATCTCTTATTCCTCCCGTGTAACTGTGACACAACCATTCCCACATGGTAAAATGTGCAGATTAAGCTTCCTGTCGAGACTATAGGTATAAAATAACCTACAGTCTTGACAGGAAGCTTTATCGGAGTGACTGATCTGTTTATTGATTTATGAGAAGGGAAAAATATTTATATTATACAGATATTGAAACAGATTTATTGTATCCTCAGTAACCGGAAATAAACTAAAGTAGGTCTTTTAGAGTTTAGAGACGATGGATTCAACCCTTTCTCGAAGGAAGGCGTATAAATAGCACGACATTACACGGACATTCTACGCGTCATGAAGACACATTGTAGGCTTTTCACGTGTCACTTGTACGCCACTTTTCACATGTCATTTGTAAGCCACGCAACAAAACTACGGTACCGTCCGCAGTTATGTTGAGGAAACAAAACCACCTAGTTAGGATTAGGAAAAATGTCATGGTTGGGCTTAAAATAAGTACGTAAACTAAGTAAAATACGTACGGAAACAACGTAACAAAAGTAAGTTAGACACATCACAAAAAAACACGCCACAAATGTCACTAACGTAACTTACAAAACAAAACATCGGTCTGCTGGTTAAAAGTCATGTGTTTGTTGGACCCACCCAACTCCCACCACCCACCTCTCTGCCATAAACGGTCTTTCTCGCTTTTTATTCTACGCTCTGATCATAGCATATTTACGTGGAGCGTTTACATTGGAGTCGGTACAGAATACATGACAAATGACACAAACGTAAGAAAGGCGTTCTTATTGCACGCGAAATACCTTGTGCATTATAGTGGCATTCATACACCATTTTGTGGGAACGGGCTGATAGATTACATTAAGTCACTTTACAATACATTTCTCTGACCTACTTCGGATTAGGTTTTTGCCCGAATAATAAATTAATAGATAAATAAAATAAATGTGCAGTATGTGGACGCCCCTGTCCATTATTTTGTGTACTTTTGGAGCTCTTTTCATTGTTTTGCTCGATACTGCCTTTTACCTCCAATTAAGAGGAATCTTAATCTATAGATATAATGATATTTTAGACAGTTTACTTCAGACTTTGCGCCAACAGTTTGGTGAAGACCCTTTCCTGTCTCAACCATGCACAGAGCCAGGTCCATACATAAATGGTTTTCCAAATTTGATGTGGAAGACCTCGACTCTGACCTGAACCCCATTCAACACCATGTAGGATGAACTGAAACAGAGACCACGAGCCAGACCTCAACATCAGCCTCACTAACACTCTCCTGGTTGAATGAGAGCATATTTCTGCAGCCAGGTTCCACAATCTTGTGAAAAGCCTCCCCAGAAGATTGAAGGCTGTTAGAGCAGCAGACTAATGCCAATGGTTTAAGAATAACATGTTCAACAAGCATATACAGGTGTAATGACGGGTCTCGTATCAGTAAATGTGTTTCCATTCAATTGTCAAGCAAACTTTTTGAAATGTGAATTAGGCGCGTTTCAATCAACTGGTTTGGAGCAAATAAACTCAGCTACAGCATAGTTTGATCAGAAGTTGGTACTATAGGCTACGCATGGCTGTAATCCGCCAGTAAAGTAGAAGAACAAGCAGAGGTTGGCCATCTAACCATCTACAAGAGAAAAATAGAGAGGTCTTCAGCAATTAGTTGCAAATGTGTTTCCGTATCCTGTTTAGTGCATCAACTCTTATTTTGCAAAGGCAAAAACCACCTCAAGTGAGCGTAAAAACTTTTTTGACGTTTCATCAAATTTTGCCTTTTCCATACAGCTTTTCTAATGCAATACTTCAACATATGTGAATGGAAACATGGCCATTGTCACAGTTTTACATCAGAAATAATCAAAATTTCCTTAAGACTCCAAACATGACTTCCATTAATCGTATGTGGTCTTAAATTATGTGCAATAAAGCAGGAAAAGTAATCTTGAAAATAGAAACTAAAGTGGACGCAAAAATAAAGTAATTTAACGCAAACCAAAACACAAAAGCTTTTTAGCACACCATTTAGCACACAAAAAAAGAGCTCAGGAGTTGAAAACTAATGCTGCTATGCCTGGGACCGGAAACTGACTAATTTTGTTCATTTTGTTTCATTTTATTGCCACAGTAAAATTAATAGTTAATTACGTTACGTTAATTACGTAATTAATTTATTGTGTTTTTATTCATAGTTGATGATTTAATTATTTTTGCTAATTACTGCCTTGTAAATGGAAATCCCTGACTTTTTGTTTTAATGGATAATTAATCTTAGAAATATAATTTCAGCCTTTACTAGTTACAGCGTTTGGCCTTTGTAAAGCATGTGATAAAACGCTTTAAATAAAATGCGGTTAAGTGATACTCATATCAAATCATCAGAGCCGTGGAGTGTTTTGATTATAAATCACCTCAGTCTAATCATCCGCTGTATCATGACAACATGTTAAAAACCAACTGTAGCTCCTTCTCATTACCGTGTCTGGATGCTTGGCAGCCAAAGCAGCATTTAATAGCCCCGTCTGATTCAGTATTAAGTTAACAATTGGTGGGATGAGCTGGTGTTTCAGCTAATTGGAGTTCAATTGGTCCTCTGCGACCTTTATTCCTTCATTTCCCAGCATGATTTAAACAGTGAAGAGTCAGAGGGGCACATTTGTGGAACATGGTCCTAAACAGGTCACGGCTTCTTCAAATAAATGTTTAATTTCAGATCTTGATTATGTATTCGGCTTGCTTGAATGCTCATTTCCCCACAACATCCAATTAAAATTAGCTAACTGGTAATATAGCAGAGGGTGGAATTGCTTTCGTTGCATTAGATGTGTAATTGTGCTCTCTACCTCCCCAGTGACCCAAAAATCAATTTCCTCTAAACTGTGTATGAACTAAAACCCTCCTCGCTGCACCCGGTCCAGATGCACAAATCACAAGGACGTGCGATAACAACGTATAGAGTTAGCGAATTGGGAACAACTGTATTAAGATTGGAGGTTGAGATAGACGGTGTAATGCAGTTGTGTCCTCACTAGTTTCATCGGAGATATACGAGAGGCAATATGGCCGTATGGTAACCATCTGGTACAGAGATTTTTCACCGGCTCGCGTTGATTCACCCACTCTCTCTCGACTCTTTCAGGTGGGGACCTTCGAGGTGGGGATCCTGCAGATGAGATACCCCGTGTGGCCGCGGTACGGCTCCTACCTGGAGCCGGTGTCCGATTACAGGCATCTGACGGTGGCCACGCTGGAGGAGAGGCCCTTTGTCATCGTGGAGGCAGTGGACCCTGTGACTGGTACATGTGTCAGCAGCACTGTACCCTGCCGACGACAGTCCAACAAGACGGAGTCGTAAGTGATACTGCCGCTCAACAACACTGAATAGTCTCATAACAAGAGAATAGGCAAGAAGAGTACATAGACACTCAAGAACTTAAGGGTCAGTTCACCTAAACTTAGGGGTTGGTTGGTTGATAGCATTTTATCAAATCAACTGAATCTGCTTATTGAACTGAATAATTGTGTATTCCCATCAAATGTGATTAGGTTAAGCTGACCAACTGAAACTACATGTAGAATTACCGACTCAGTGGGAACCAGTCAAGTTGCAGTTTACAGCCATGTCTGTCCAAAATGTCATCGCTACATAATTTTGTCCGATTAGACATTAGTGTGAAATTGTCATAATTAGCATATGGATTTTTGAGTAATGGCCAAAAATGTGTTTTGTGAGGTCACAGTGACCTTTGACAACCAAATTCTAATCAATTCGTCTTTGAGTCCAAGTGGACGTTTGTGCCAGATTTGAAGAAATTCCCTCAAGGCGTTTCTGAGATATCGCGTTCACAAGGATGGTACGGACGTATGTACGTACGGACGGACAACCCGAAAACATAATGGCTCCGGCCACAACCGTCATCAGCACGGAGGCATAAAAACAGCTGTAGTCTAGTTACTTTGATTATTTTTGAGAAGATACTTGCTCCAAATACTGGGGGTCCTGATTAGGGATCAACCGATTATCGGCCTGGCCAAATTGACGTATGGACTTGCCGTGTTTGACCTGTTCTTATGAGTCAGCCGTCACTCTGTTTGTTACTGTTCTTAGAGAATCCAGTCTGCCGTGTAGTTCACACACTTCATTGAGTAACATTGGGCAAAACTGGGGTAACGCTGACAAACTATTCCCTGGCCGAGTTCAGACACTTGCTTTCTGAGATCAATCAGCCAACAGCCAGGTTTCATTTTTTGCAAGTTACCAACGGCATTAATGTTAATTAGTAGAGCTGATTTGTGATTAAATAAAACAGCGAAAGCAACAGTCAGCAATGGCAAAAATGAAAAGCTGCTACCTGAGTGTTTTTTACCCTGCTAATAAAATGAGCAAGGAGGAGATTTAATAAAACATCTGTCATCCTCAGATCTTAGATAGTCTTTTTTTGTCACTGGAGAAAAAGCAATTCCAGGAATTTTATCAACCTAGAACCAGATTTGGGTTCAAAACAAAACCGTACGCTTGATTGGAAAAAATGCACGTTTACACGGATCGACAGAACTTTGAAATTCCACTTAAGATCCCAAAGTCATTGAATATGTATCAGATATGTCAGGCTGAAATTAGGGGAGATGTATATAAAAGACAAGTCACCTAGAATATAAGGCTGCACGATTATGGCCAAAATGATAATCACGATTATTTTGATCAATATTGATATATATATCCCGATTATTTATCACGATTATTCATCGATTTTAGCGACAACATATTTTTTATTCCACATTAAAATAAACAGAGCACTTTTTTCACTTCCACGCTGTGTTACATTCCTGCTAATGTACAAATTAGTGCGGCACAATGTTGGAAAAAACTGACATTGCAATATTTTTTTCTGCTATATATATATATTGCAATATGAAAAAATACAGGAATATTCATCCTAGCCTTTTGTAAGCTACATTTTAAAGTAAAATGCTTCAATCTGGTGCACTTTGAGAGAAAAATTAGCAACGATAAGAGCTAGATAAACAATGTTATGCTCTTAATTCAATCATAAACACATTGGTTCTATCGATAATCACTATACCCAAAAGTGAAGCCAAAACATCTCGATCGCCGGCTGGTGGCTCGCTGTTAGTTTAGGAGGCGCTTGATTTGATATGCAGCAGCATTTTCTATGAGCAGAACGCGCATTTTAAATGTCAATATCGCAGGCGATCATGTTCATTTAATTGTGGGAAGCCAAAATTGTGATCACGATTAATATTCGTTTAATTGTGCAGCCCCACGAGAATATTTCCTTTTTGATGTCAGAAAGCAAAGATAAAAACATATCTTAATGCTTCAAGGATACAGAATATTTTGAGATTCTGTCCACTTTTACTGCATCACTATTATCAAATAATTTGCTGTAACCAAACCATCTAAAGTCAAAGACACCATCGTATGCAAACCCAGGTTATATCAGTGTACAGTCCCACGTGCACTCTCACATGTTAACATGCCCATCTTAATTGATTTGGTATCTAACTTGAGAGCGCCATTAGGTATGAGATTAAGAGGCTCTTCCCCTGCCATTAGCCCAGGCATGACTTCTTATCACTCAATGAGGTGAGTTACTCATTAGGCTGCTTGGCCGGAGTGTAATATCCCAGGGATCACCCTGTGACCCAATCAGGAAAATATATGTGCTGCATGGTGGGGTATCAATTAGATGGGACGATTAGGCCATGTCATCAATCCTGAACACCTAGAGACTGATATTGGTGTTCATTAGTGGGGGAGAGGAGCGCTGGCCATTATCCATTACTGACAATAGTGTTAACGAGATGAGGGGGAACGCAAGATGAGGATCGCGTCCCTTCAGTGTTATGGAGGACTGTAGTGCTGTATCGCTCATGCTGACCAAATCATTATGCCGGTATAAAAAGTGCATAACTCCCCTTGTTGGATCATAGCACATTTTCATAGAGCTGCAAAAAAAATCAGAGGCAGAAGCAGATAAAGTCAATAAGAAGTTCAATGAGGCAATCTGCACTTTGGTCAGCTGAAGGAGAAACATTGACCAATAAAGGGTGAAGAGGTAGATGCTTCTCCACGCTTCCAAGAGTCAAACTGAAGATACGTCTCTGCGCATAGAGAGACTACAGGGCTGCATCTATAGATTACATGCATTAATTATAAATCTGTTGTAGGGCTGCTCAATTAATCAAATATTAATCGCGATCACACTGTTGGTTTCCCACCATTAAATGAACATGATCAACTGCCATATCGACGTTTAAAATGCGTGCTCTGCTCATAGAAAACACTCCACTCCATATCAAATCAAGCGCACCCTGCAGCGGCAAACTGTAAATTTCCTGAACGTTGCGGCTGCAGTCCAGAGTAGAAGAGTAATATCGCTCGTTTTGCCCGTCTGCTCTCTGTGATGTAACGCAGAGCAGATGGGCAAAACAAATATGCGCTGAATATAGGTGACAAAGAACTTTATTTTGCCTTATTTTGATCCTCACATTTGAGAAGCTGGAACCAGCTGTCCTCGACTAAAGAACTTCCTAGTCGGCTAACACTCATACGTTTTTGTTGACTAATCGATTAGTTGAATTAATCGACAGATCTGTAAAACTGAGTTTCTCCACAAAGAATGACGCAAAAGCACCACTTTAAATCTTGTCATACCATTCACACATCTCTCGTTTACCAGAGATGTGCTCAGAAGTTTCTTGGAAATAAGTCATTCAGCATGAAAAAAACAAACAAAAAAAATGACTAATTGACTAAAGAAATCTAAAGACCAAAACGACCAACTAGCCGAATAATGGACTCTGAGGGGGCAGCCCGAGCCAATATTTATATATCTGTGATATCGGCCAGTCAAATTATCAGTCGTCCTCTGTTTAAACCCAAGCTGAGTACTTTGTTCCTTAATCCTCGCTGCAGGGTCACCTTTCTTTATCCGAATCATCTTCAAACCCTTAAGTTCCCCCACAGCCCTCAACATGGCCACAACTCAGACCCACACCAGTGCTTTCTAAATGTGGAGTCATTGGTCATTCGGGTTCTCCATTTCAACCCCCTTCAATCCCCTTCAATCCCATACATCCGGCCAGCCCGGCAGACCATCTGTGCAGTTCCCTCATTCGTCCTCGGAGAGGCCTGACAAACAGCTCAGACTTGGCTAAAGCAGCCCAAAGCAGTTAACACGAGCTCTTCCCTTTGAGTCATACAAGTTCTCCAGTGGGATCAGAAAACTCTTCGGCTCTCTTCCTCACTGCTTTAGTACTGCTGGCAGACTCGGAGATTAATTCAGAGGGTAATGCCCTGGTGAAGGGTGGTATTGACCTGGGAAGATAATGTCATCATACATTAACTGCGTTTAATGGGAGAGGCTAGATCATAAGTTGATTTAATTAAAGCTGAGACCGAGTGCAGCGGTAGAAGAGCTCCCCAGAGCCTCGGAGCAGCAGGACCAAGTACACGGCACCAGAAAGCTGCACTGAGCCGCTTCACACTGCAGCGCAAGTGTTCCCAAACCTTTTAGCTGGCTACTTCATCATGAATTGATTATCAAACAGGCCTACCAGGGACAGGCCTCGGGGCCCCGGGGGTCTGGTGGCCCTTGGTCAGGGTCGTGTCTAGATGGCAAACCTCAATTTGTGAAACTCTGGCGAGACGGTTGAATTTAGGCATCGACCTTGAATGGTTAGGGTTAGGATAGGTCGTCGGGCAGCAAGTCTCAGGAGTTTTCCCAAATTTAGGGTGACCATCTAGACACGACCCTTGGTGCCTGTGTGTGAGGTGACTTTCTCAATGCAAAATGAAAGCCCCAAAAGTCCCCTTGAAAAACGGACAGAACGAGCGAATATGACACCTTCAATGGAGTGTTGTGAATGTGAGTGGATTTTTGGGTTTGGTTCAGTATTAACTAGAGCTATCATTCGATTGAAATATTTAAATCGCGATTAATCGCAAATTTATCACACATTTTTTAGCTGTTTTAAATGTACCTTAAAGGGAGATTTGTCAAGTATTTAATACTCTTATCAACATGGGAGTGAGCAAATATGCTGCTTTATGCAAATGTATGTATATATTTATTATTGGAAATCAATTAACAACACAAAACAATGACAAATATTGTCCAGAAACCCTCACAGGTACTACATTTAGCATAAAAAATATGCTCAAATCATAACATGGAGAACTCAAGCCCAACAGGCAACAACAGCTGTGAGTGTGTCAGTGTGCTGTCTTGACTATAACTTGCCCCAAACTGCATGTGATTATCATAAAGTGGGCATGTCTGTAAAGGGGAGACTCGTGTGTACCCATAGAACCCCTTTCATTCACATATCTTGAGGTCAAAGGTCAAGGGACCCCTTTGAAAATGGCCATGCCAGTTTTTCCTCGCCAGAATGTAACGCAAGTTTGGACCGTTATTTAACCTCCTTCCCGACAAGCTAGTATGACATGGTTGGTACCGATGGATTCCTTGTTTAAGAGGTGAATACTTAAAGAGACTCTCAGTGAGAGTGTTGTCTTTCTTGAGAGAGGATACAGTCTTCATCAGCTACGCAGATGGCCACTGACAGTGACACACACAACACATACTTCTGCCTGTCACCACCCATACAGCAGCTTCCAAACATTACTCTAAGAATGTCCACACTTTGAATAAATAACCTTACACACACACATTTGCAAAAATTCCCAAAGATCCATTTTAATGCAACTGGCAGCCAACTTAAAGCCCAGCCTTGAACCCTGGCAGCTGGTGAGACGGGGGATGTTGAGACCACTGTGTTTACTCGCGGTCTGCTGTGGCAGCCTTGTTTTCCTCTAAAGTGTTCATTTGTTTCGGTTTGTTGTGGCTGGGCTCTGCCTGTTCGTCTCATTGCCTCCTGGTCCTGATGTGTGGGTGCAGAGTCCATTAGACTGACGGTCTGGGGGAGGTTAGGGGTGACGTGTCATTAGCGCTCTCTGCATTGCGCCCATGGCTCACTAGTTCGCTGCCGCATCATCTCACACTGCTGCCCACCTTATGCGCTATAGAGGTGTGTCTGTTTTGGTTTCTCTGAAAGCAAATCAACGTTTAATGGTGGACCATAACCTCTCTGTGGATAAATAAAAACAGAGAAGATGGGCCGTCAAGTTTGTCTAAAATCATCCTGCCAAGCTGAAGGAAAGGCAGCCACTCTGACACATCCCCCCCCCCCCCCCTCATGATTGTACTACGATTATTCTCATGTTTCTGAATCAAGTATTGCTCACAAAATAGAAACATGATCTTAAAGGTCATCTAGACCTTTAAACAAAATTTGTATCTTGTCACACAAAGAACACAAAAACAACTTAAATTATAACTTATATTTCTTAGGGACTTTCACAAGCAACCAAAATCTCAGAATTTAATGCCTCAAATTTCCTGTAATTTGCAAAATTGTTAAATTGCAAATAAACATTAAATTAAGGCACTTTTCCACTGGACAAAAAAATCCACTAACATCTGTCATTTTTGTCTTAAGTGGGAAAGGTTACAATCACTATTCATTCCCGGGATAAAATGAGTCTGCAGTAGTCACAGGTTTTCATCGGCTCCAGCTCCGATTGGCAGTGACACGCTAATTCTCGCCCCTTTTCCGGTGCTTTCTTTGTCACCTCAGCCACAAATTCCCTCAATCCAAGCAGCGCTCGAACATTGTTCCAAATTAGTTGGCACCGAGTTTGAAGAGAGAGTAACAGATATAAAAAAGAAGCAACCACCGTAGCATTTTCACGGTTTACTAACCCCGTTTTCCGGCACGTTTGTGACGTCAAAAGTGACACCAAGAAAAAAAAAAAGAAAGGCATACTCGTCTACTGGTAATGGGAACGGAGTCTATTGCCTATGTTAGCGGGTTTTCCAACATTTAAAAAAAACTGTATATACACATTCATTTTGGTGGAAAAAGGATATTAGTTTTAAAGCCCGACCAAGAAGAAGTCATCTCAAAAGACAAAAAAAATATGTCATGCAGTCTGGTGTCAGCATGAATTATAATTTGGGCTTCACATTGGTCAGCCTCGCAAAAGGCCCTGTTCATTATAGAACCGACGGTGCCATGGGAGGATGCAGTCGGTAAAGCGTACGAACGCAAAAAGCTGAAGTGCTCTGACCTAGCAACTGAAGCGGGACAAAACGGCTGGAGAACACGGGTGCTCCCAGTGGAGGTCGGCTGCAGGCGGTTTTGTGGCCATGTCAACCGCCAAGCTGCTGAAAGGGATGGGAGTCCCTCCGACAGGCCGTCAAGTTACTGACAGAGGCTGCCAAGCGAAGTCGCAACTGGCTCTGGCTGAAAAGAAAGGATAAGAACTGGGCGGCAAGATGACCGTCATCCAGCAGGATGGATAAACGCGGAGGGGGGGCGCACAGATGGGACACCAGGTGGCACCTTATAGCCCTCTGGAGGTGTTGTGGGCCTAACAACGAAAAAACACCAAGAGAAAGGAAGGTACCCACCTGAAGACCCCAGTAAAGCAATTAAACCCCCTATACCAAACACAAGGAACGATTGCTGCTTTCAATACAGGACTGTAAAACAAAGTTCTATGAGCTCAAATGTTAGGAAACAAATTCAGTTATTTTGCCCCTTAAAGACACTTATTTACGCACATTACGTCTTTATGTTAACTAGTGAAAGTGACAGGAATAAGTCGTTCAAAAACACATAACAAACTTACAAATATGATGTCAGGCTCTCGGGTAATTAATCCGTCTATTTCTATTACTATTAGTCTATAAATAGCGAGGGGAAAAAAGCTTGTTCGGTCTGACCAGCATTTAAAAAAAAAAAATGCTTTTTCTCTAAATCAGAACAGAGTACAGGATGTTTTACACAGCATTAGACTACACTCTGTGTTTCCTGCCTTCTTCCTGACTCACATCACTGGCGTCATCCTGTTAGTGTGAAACTGAAGGACATTTTCATCCCCACGTTCCTGGTAATCCTGCTGATAAGTAAGGGGAATTGATTTCAACCCTTACGTCAGCCTCTTTTACTTTGTATGCTGAGCCTCAAACTGTCTGTTTAGCTTGCGCTGCGTGCTCTGTCTGAAGATCAGTACTGTATGGAAGCGGGCACGCCGTGTCTTTTTTTGTCAGGGTCACTCAGGCAGCCTGGCATGTGGTAGGTATTACACAGGCGCGTGTCCTCATTAAAGCGGTTTAGCATACTGTAGTCCACATCACATCCAAGTCTGGGTCAAGCGGTTTAGTGCTTGGAGGAGAGGGAAATGTGAGGGAAAACAGGCGTTAGTGCGAGTCTGAAATGAAATACGTAAAAAGTGCATGTGTAGCATTTGAACAGCAACAGTAAGAGATTTGCAGTAGTAGATAAGTACAATAAAAGATGAGACTTTGCTGAGTAAACTGGCAGCCTGACGGCCTCTACACTGTGTTTTATGTGCTGCACTACTAGTTGTGATATGATAATGTGGTGGACGGCTGCGTGGCACAACACCAGAAGAGGCTGCTGTTATCAGAGCAGTAATAGTCTGAAAGCCGAATGAACATTTATCCTCAACAGTAAAGTGAGTATGCTAACTAACTAGCAAAAGAAGCAAAAGAAAATCAAATTTAATTTGAAAAATTACACCAAGTTTGTTTCATTAAAGGCTTAATCAGTAAGTCATTTACTCGTGAGGCTCGATGTTTTCATTTTTACAATTTTTGTCTGGACCGCAGAGGGCCAGCCCTACAAACGCAAAAGTCTGTCACTGAGTGATGAAGTTACACGATTGGTCGGCCGAGTGTTGGAGTTTCCTCATTGGCCGTTGGTCTTTCAAAATGAAAAGGCGGGAAAAGTCCTTTATGCAAGTGAGTCCATCCAGCGCGACGTGTCCAGCTCACGAAATTTGGACCAGGCTGTCAAACTAGGGGATCTAGTTCTAAAATGAAACGAGATTCAGCAGTTGCATCGCCTATTTCTCGCTTAAAACGTTTTCAGAAGTAAATTTTGGTGGATTGTTTAGTCGGAATAACAAAGTTTACGAACAGGCCGTCAGGTTGTTTCCCGTTCGAAACGGTGAGCAGAAAACCAGGGACCAATTAGGTGCATTCCACGAGAGGGTACGTCACTGCTTGAACGGCCAGTTGAGAGGAGTGGCGAGGGAATTAAAGAACAGGCGAGAAAGCGGGCAAATGAGTATTGAAAACGTTTCAATTCAGAATTGACGCGTCATCCGATCGGCTCTTCTGATCGGCCTTCACAGAGACCACCGATCAAACTATTTCGAACAAAAAACGTCCGAAAATGATCGGTGGATAATCGATAGGAGAATTCTTACTAGTTTACATTAAATAAGGTCCACTGAATAAAAAATGGAAAACGTAAATGCACCGCTCAGCGTTACTCAAACTAACAATAATAAATGATTGAACTACATGTTTGCACTGAGCCTTTAACATGGTAGACATATTGAAGTTGTAACTACCCTTCAGGTAACATTTTGAGACTTGAGGCGATGGCCAAGTTGCCATTATCCCATCCAAACAATCCACGAATGAGTTTCACTCCTGTCTGCCATTGTTTGTTTGTGATTAATTTATGTCGGATTTGTTTTGGTCCGCCCAGCTGTCCGTCCATCTGCCGGGGCCGTGACATAATGCGCAAGCCTGTGGAGTAGCTCCAACTGTCCCCCCTGCACCCCCCCCAAATTTCCTCTCCTCACCTCCGTCAGCTCCCTCACCTGCTTTACATTTAATGCTCAGTACCTCCTTCCGTCTCAGTCATACATTGTTGAGGAGATCAGTGGTTATGACTGTATGTGTGCTGTTGCCAGAATAATAGAAAACACTGCAGGGTCTTTGTGTTTCAGCATTATTTAACATCTGAGATCTTTAGTTTATGTGGTTTGTAGTCAGGTTTAGGTTCATATTTCTCTATAGGAAAAAGTATTGTTTGACCAAAACTGAGATATTGTGTAAGCACTAGCATTAAAAATTCATCCAAATAAAGTGGTTTAGATGATCTGGACTATTAAATCATAACGAATAGAATGATTAGATATGAATATAGAATAAAATTATGGCCAAAAACTATGAAGAAAAGACATGTTAAGCCAGAATTATCCTTTAAGTACGCTAGTTACTTACTGCAGAGCTGCTGTATTGCATTACATTATATCATACAGGTATTTTTGATTATTATAGTTATGCTATAAACTTGTTGTACTCTTTTTTGTATATAAATTACAGGAATATGCATGTCTTGTAAAATAGCAGTGCCTAAACTAAACTACAGTGGACTGTTGAAGGTTATAATTTATCTTTTCTAAAGATATTGACCCTACATATCTTAAATATTGATCGAGGTTCCACATTGCGCTGATTTTTCTATTCAAATATGAGCCTCGATTGTACTGGTATTTCCATAGAATCCAAATAATGTATTGGATATAATAATTGGTGATTTCCCTTCAATTGATAACGTATGATGAGAGTTTAATAGCGTCATCTATAACAATGAGAACTGAGCCGTCTAGATCAACAGAAACCTATAATGTAAAGAAACCACAGAGTCAGAGCAGGAAGGACACTGACCTCCACATGAAACCTTGAAGAATGAGCTTCACCCAAAGTGTTTATGTTGTTGTTAGTAATCGCCGGAACCATCACATTATCTGTTTCTGTCTCTCTCTCTTTGTCCTTTAGTATTGTGGGTCACACTGAGCCGTACACTAAACTGTGCTGTAAAGGCTTCTGCATAGACATCCTGAAGAAGTTGTCCCGCACCATCAAATTTTCCTACGACCTCTACCTGGTCACCAACGGCAAGCATGGCAAGCTGGTCCGAGGCATTTGGAACGGGATGATCGGAGAGGTGAGTTACTTTTTACATGGCCGCAGTCCCGCTTCACTTCACATTGACATCACCAAGACTATGAATGAGGTAATTTCTCCGTTAGCTGCTTGTCGTTATTGCAGAGGTGAAATATTCACTGCCAAGATGCAAAACGTACATCTACAATTTCAGGGAAAGAACATTGTATGATGACTTAAATCACTTAGATTTACATGGGTGGATCTGTAATCAGTGACACAAGTCTGAAGGTCATTTGAAATGTTAGATTTAGCTCTGTTACAGCTATTTCGTGGCTCAACACTGAATAAGCTGAACTGAATGTGCACAAGAACTTTCATGACTAGCAAACCAAAGACAATGGCTGTATTCGAAACCGCATAGTATACTAGTAGTACGTACTGCTAGGAAACGCTTGATTCATGCAGCAGAGTTTTCGATGAGCGGAGCACGCATTTTAACGTCAATATCGCAGTCGATCATGTTCATTTTTTTTGTGGGAAGCCAAAATCGTGATCGCAATTAATATTCGATTAATTTCTGCAGCCCTAGGACATATACAGAATTATCATTATACATACTTAGGGAAAGAGAATAGTTTATATATACAAATATACACTCATTGTTTCCTCTCACTATGAAAGTCATTTTGATGCTGTGATTTGCAACTTTAATGATTTGAATCTTTCATCATGATTTTTTTGTTTATTTTTTTTGTATGTGACCCACTAACTGACCCATTGTGGTATTAAGTTTAAAAAACAATCATGAAAGTAAATCATTTTCTTTGATTATGAGCAAAACATTGCGTGTGCCAACGACAGATAAGAGGGATATCAGAGTGAAAGCCTCAGACAAGAGACTGTTTTGCTTAAGATAAAAAGCAATTTTGAAGTCAAGAGTACATGAATTGGTACGAAGGTCACTGTGCTGGGCGAGGGAGGGACTGTTGTACAGAAAGGAGGAGTAGGTGTCCTTGTGAATAATCACTGCAGCCGAAGTCATCTAGCTGGCCCTCGTCTTGAGGAGTTAGAGGATGCAACATTAGATGGCCTGTTTTTCCTCTGTTTTCAAAAACAGGAAGGCTATTGTGCTCAATGAGGCACATCCTCCATAGGACAACTAATGGCTTGCGTGAGGCGGAGTGTCTGGACTGTAAATCTACCAGCTCTCCATCAGTATGATAAACAGTGGTGTGGTATGGCAGTAAAGGCTGGACAAACAGTCACAGGAGCTTTAGAGGTTCAAACATTAGCAAAAATAGCATCACTTCCTATTTAGCCACAGTCCCAGTGACCTTTAGCCTGCAGTGACTAATTCCACTTCCTGCTTGTAATGTTTGTCAGCAGATGTATTATGTAATAGGCATTATGCTATATATGCTGCGATGCCTTATAATGCATTAGAGATGGATTACATGGTGGATCATGCTTTACACAAGGCATTGGTGGAAAAGGTAAGATAACATTAGGATAGGCTTTTGAGTTGTGTCTGTCTGGCTGCTGGAAGAGACAGTACATCACCCTCAGGGACAGAGGCTGAGCCTGTTGACTTCACTGATGGATGAGATTTATCTCAAAAGGTCAGCAGTGGACGTCCAGTTATATGTCGAATGCTGCTAAACAGAGTCCGATTTATGATAACGTCAGACAAACATCCACTCTTTCACCCACAAAACATCTCTGTTGACTTCCCTCAGGTGTTCTACAAGCGGGCGGACATGGCCATCGGCTCGCTGACCATAAACGAAGAGCGCTCGGAGATTATTGACTTCTCGGTGCCGTTTGTGGAGACGGGGATCAGCGTGATGGTGGCCAGGAGTAACGGGACTGTCTCACCATCTGCCTTCTTAGGTGAGAAACTCCCTCTGTGCTTCCCTGAAGTAATGAAGACATACGGATGTGGATGGTTTTGCCTTCGCTTGAAAACATGTGCTCAGTTTAGATATCGATGGCGGCATTGTGGTGGTTCACTGTGATTGCAATGGCACTGGTTCGTTCCCCTCATTTCCCGTCACCTCTGGTTACTATTTAAACTTGTAATGATTTTAATGAATCAAATAATTTTTATGCTTATATATTTTGAAAATATTTCATAAACGTATTTATTTATTATGTTTTATATCAATTGTATTTTTTATTCCTTATATTATACCATTTTTTCTAAATTTTTTTAGTGTTATGCATATGTTAATATCTGGCCAAGGTCAACAGATGAACATCTGCCCTCTTGGCCTTCTGGGTCATTTACAGATGTTTAATTGATCAATAGGCAAAGTCCCTGACAAATAAAAGGAAAATCAAAAATATGGTGAATATTGTACCTCCAGAACATTGATAATTATATATAAACTAATCAGTGTAATAGGCTTTTCTTTTATAGGATAGAATTCAGCTTCCTTTAATGTTGATATGACATAAATTCATGATAGTAGTAGAATCGCACTTGTCTTTGTTTAAGTTTGCCCAGTTTTCTTCGTCGCCACCAGCAGGTGAAGTCTGAATGTTGAGTGTCTCAGTGAGCTCTTCTTTTCGCCTGAGTGTGTCCCTGTGTCCTCTGTCCCTGTAGAACCATACAGTCCGGCGGTCTGGGTGATGATGTTCGTCATGTGTCTGACCGTCGTGGCCATCACAGTCTTCGTCTTTGAATACTGCAGTCCAGTCGGGTACAACCGCAGTCTGGTCAGTGCCAAAGGTGAGTCTCGCCTCCCTCCGTCGTCCATCTGCTGATCCTCTCTTCACAACCACCGCAGGGTAGAAGATTACAGGATGGCTGCTTGATCAGCAATAGTTGTTTGCTTTTTTAAGTAATAGCATGCACATACTGTACATAGAAACTGCTGAGAGAAAATTTACAGTACATAAAGAGTTGATGTCTATCAACTGTTGAGAATCAGAGATTTCTCTTTTAGTTTTTTGCTTAAAAACAACACAGAAATGACGGTCTCTTGAAAGACAAGTCAATATGTTGACCATTCTGTGGCAAGAAGACACTATAGGTGGTACTAGATGAGATCCAAGATGATTCTGGTTTAGTTAAGGGGTCTATGTGAAAGTACAGTGAGCTCTAAATTTAGGTTTACTCTCTTCCATCAACTGTAAGCTTCCATATTTTCAGAAACTGCATCATCATCAGTGTGTAAATTATGGAGAATAGTGCACTGGAAAAGATGGAATACAACATACTGTATGTTTACATTTGGGGTTTTCATTTTCATTTTAAAACCAGCAGTTAAGATGCATTTTCAAACATTAAAATAAAAAGGATAATTTTTCTTTTGTCATAATGCAGAAAAAAAAATGATTTCCATGTGCTTAAGTGAATTAATTTCAATATTGGCACCCCTGAACCTCCACACACAGAGATGACAGGATCTCAAGAGGATTTAGAGAACATGTGAAATCCGAGCCTATTTACAGTGGCCACATATTGGATCAATGCCTGGAAAATTGAGATACTGCAGTTTCATTTCGGAGCCATGTGGTCTATAAAACATCTTATAATGGATGAAGAAAGGCCAAAGGGGCTACGCTCATGGCGTGGATTCTCATCTTTGTATGCATTTCCGGGTGTTTTGCACACAAGATGCGCAAAATTTATAGCAATGTCAAAACGGTGACGTGCTCATTGCATAACAACATCAAACCGATTGTATACATTTAAGTTTAGACATGCAACTGAGTTATCTTTCAGAAAACCATACAAGACAGCTGCTTCACTGCTGTTGTGTGTTATTGTCTTCCATAAGTCAGTCTGCTGACATTTGATTTCAAGTTAAGGATGTAAGATTTCTTCATCCTAATGGCAACACAGACAGATTCCCATTTGCATTGAAATACTACAACAATAACACCTGCATACGCAGTGGTGCTGACAAAAACCCAATCCAGCTTCTGTCAAACTTTCAACAGCTTGACTTGTGGACACACAACCCTGGTACTCAGAAAGATACACCTCAGTTCAGTCAAAACACACGTATTTAAACTGAAATGTGTACAACTGACTTATAAAAACAGATTTGGTGTCATCACATGTTTTTAACAATGCTTTATTTAATTTACATTAGAGAACATCAAATCTGAACTAAAAGGAGGATAAAAATGATTATTCAAAAGACTATCCTAACCAAAAAAGCAGCATCTTTGGTCATTTGTTCAACGTACATTTAGGCTATGTTTCCTCACAAGGGTGCTTTTGCACTCATATGAACAGTGACACTAACATGACATCACACTGTCAAAAAACACAGATGGTTCAGCATACAAAACATGTGACTTCTTCACAAGCGAGCGCAGTTAGCATCAGTTGATTTTCCTCTAACCTTAACCAAGAAGTTTTACATGTCTAAAGTTGTCCACTGAGGCGGCACATCAAAATACACTTGAGTTTAAAGCTGCAGCAATTAACCATTTAGTTGTCAACTATTAAATTAAACTATTCAACTATTTTTAGAATCGATTAATCGGTTTGAGTATTTTTTTAAGAGAAAAAAAGTAAAAATTATCTGATTCCAGCTTCTTAAGTGTGATTATTTTCTGGTTTCTTTACTCCTCTATGACAGTAAACTGAATATTTTTGAGTTGTGGACAAAACAAGACATTTGAGGACTTCATCTTGGGCTTTGGGAAACACTGATCGACATTTTTCACCATTTTATCGACCAAACAACTAATCGATTAATCGAGAAAATAATCGCCAGATTAATCGACAATAAAAATAATTGTTAGTTGCAGCCCTACTTTAGTTATTTTTGGAAAAGTCATATGGTCCATATACTTATTTTGTCGTTTTGGTAGCATAGCCATTGGACAGTGATGCTTGTATGTCTTCCAACACTGTCCACTGTGTATCGACTGATACCGAGTCCTGTCCATCCTCCCTAGAACCCGGAGGCCCCACCTTCACTATCGGGAAGTCCGTGTGGCTGCTGTGGGGAATCGTCTTCAACAACTCGGTCCCCATTGAGAACCCAAAGGGCACCACCAGTAAGATCATGGTCCTGGTCTGGGCTTTCTTTGCTGTCATCTTCCTGGCTTCCTACACAGCCAACCTGGCAGCCTTCATGATCCAGGAACAATACATCGACACGGTCTCTGGACTGAGTGACAAAAAGGTACGGAGCTCTGTCATTGTCATTGACAGTCCCGTGTGTGTTGTCAGGCGTGTTGTTGTGTTTGATGTACAGCTTAGGAGAAACACAAAGTGGTCTATTTTGGGTGTGTAAACAGTGTGAGGTAGAGCTACGATAGGCAAATATCCAGAAGTGTCAATGTCATGGCTGTGACTTTTCCCTTTCCCCCGCAAAATATAAAAGGGTTCATAGAGTAAGTGGTGAAATTGAATTACATCCCCGGATTCTTTAGATGAGGTTGTCTGTGAAAAGCCTAAGAAATGGAATACATAAGTGGATTTTCTGGGCGGACGGTGATTATAAATTTCGGTATTATCTCATGCATATTTGTCTGGCCTGAGGATGTGTTTTATAGGAGTATTGACAAGGAAATCCATGTTAAACCGACAGCACAAGAAATGGTTTCTAGACTCTTTGCTCGCAGGCAACTGAGGGGATTAAAGAGGCATCTGAGGAAAAGACCGAGCTGTCCACTGCTCATTACGATTCTGGCAAAGTCATTTACAATTCTCGTCTCATTATACATTAACTCGGCTACGCAGAGAAAGAAACACAGCCATTTTTGACAGCGAGTCCATAGATTATTGAACAGCAGTCTGCATGGCAGCGTAGGAGGGAATGCAGGGTCGAACTGCTGTTTGTCCAGCTGTGCAGAACCCCTTCAGGTTAAGTAAATGTAAATGAGGTACAAGATGAAGCCACAGAGAGTGACCTTGTATCAGAGGAGGGGGTGATGAAGACGAAGCAGAGCGGCTCTAAGGACACTGCGCTGTGTTAAGGCAGATGATTACCTCATCCCTACAGAACAGACACATCACTTATAAGTCCTTGTGATGGGGCAACTCATCATGTTAACTCTGACATCGCCCAGCCTCCTTCAATCCACCATTTGGGTCCGACGCGCTACATCTCTGTCCTATGTAGTGCGGCGAGGTGAATGTAGAAAATGTCGATACAGCAAGATAGCTTCATACGTAGGCTACATGGAGGGGTATGAGGAAAACTACAGCATTAACTGTTTGGTCAAATACTTTAAGCAGCCAATGTTTACGTTGTTTAAAGTGTTTAAAGACATCT
This sequence comes from Sebastolobus alascanus, assembly GCA_916701645.2. Classification (NCBI taxonomy): domain Eukaryota; kingdom Metazoa; phylum Chordata; class Actinopteri; order Perciformes; family Sebastidae; genus Sebastolobus; species Sebastolobus alascanus. Next base: position 1,802,882 of record CAKAOJ020000072.1, on the reverse strand, counting down.
TGCGGTCTTGCAAATAATCAGTTCCCTCTCGGACGTCAAGGTCAAAGTAGCAGAATGTTGTTGTAGCACTGCAAAACCTTTTAGAGGGGAGGTTGTAGCACGTGTTTGGTTGTACTGTGTAAGTGACTTTTACACCACAGACGTCGATTTGCGTCCTGTTTCCTACCAACAATCAACATAACACAATCCGTCCCTAACCCTAACCAAGTCCTTTTGGTTGCCTGACGCCAACCTTAACCACAGAGGTGGACGATCAGGAAGCGCTCATATACATATCTACATAGGGATGGGAATCAAGAATCGGTACCGGTTCCTTGGAATCGCATGCCACTGTGACTATCGGTTCCTCCTATCGATGCTTTCCGACAGATGCACATGCTGAATGACGTAACGTCATATGCACGCTGTATCCTGTTTTAGTTTGTTTGGGACCGGAGCCATGGCGGAGGACATCCGAACACTTGGAGCTAACAGTTAACGAGACAGTCAGCAAGAAAATAAATACAGTTGTTTTAGTCACAGTGGGACACAGTTGGAACACTAGCTCTAAGCAGCTGATAATATATAATTAAAACTACTAATGTCAAGATATTTTTTTTTAATCAAAGCAAATATTTAAATAAAAATACAATCATTTATTTCCTAATCATTTGAATTGTGTGTTTTTATGCAAATAACCACTATTAGATGACAATAAAAAAGTAAATAAAAAAAAACATTTAGAACTTTTGACGGTTTACACTGACTTCAGGGAGGTTGAAATAATTTTTTGCCTCAAGTTTGGCAGTTTGGCCGTTGCCATCTTGGTTTTTGGCCGTCGCCGTCTTGGAACCAGAAGTGATTCAAGAGGGTGGAGCTAAGTACAACTGAACACTGAATAAGATTTTTAGGCGACCAAAATGTTACAATTAACTTTCATGAACTGAAAACACGCTGTGAAAGGGTAGGCTTTAGGCCACGCCCTAAAGCAGCTTTATGGTCAATTTGACTCTAAATGGGACCATAATTTACTAAATGAACATCATGCTGTATTGAAGAAGACTTGAAACTAGAGAGTGAGACCATAAACTCATGTTTACAATGTTTACTGAGGTAATAAATCAAGTGAAAAGTAGGGTCATTTTCTCATAGACTTCTATACAATCTGACTTCTTTCTGCAACCAGAGGAGTCACCTTCCTGCTGACTATTAGAAAGAATTTAAGTTCAAGGCACTTCAGCATTGGCTTCACTTTTCCGACCCTGGGGTTGCCCACTGTTTTCCACCCAACAGTTTATCAGGAATCGATAAGAGGAATCGATATCAATAAACTCCTATCAATTCCCATCCTTATTACACATATATAAACTTGACCTCGAGAGAGTGCTCAAGGTTTGACATCAGAATGCAGAAGAGGTCCGATTCATTTTCAAGATGTCCAGAGATGATATTACCCCTTTTCTCATACATACACTTTAGCTCAAATTGTCCCTCTGCTAATGTACTGAGAACATATTTGCATAAGGTTAATGAAAAAGTGCAATTTTGTCGATTGCATTTCCACCCCGTCTCACTCTCGGTCCTCACAGCTAATTAAATGCATATAGAATTCCCAAAAGCAAAAGGATAAAATGTTAATTTATTACTGCAGACAAGGATATTTGGATTTCTTCGGACACAGTGTCTGACTGTTTGGTCTTTGAATTGTAGAGCTCGATGTGTAAATTAATAGAGCAAGAGGCCAGCAGGATAACTAGCACAAAAAGCCCTTGGGAGTTGAGGCAGAAATCACAAAAATGCCAAGGTGGTGAATATCATTGTATTAATATCTCAGAGCTTTTTATCTGGACCTCACAGCTTGTACGGTGCTACTAAATGACAGAAAAGTGCACGGTAATGAAGTCACGAAAACATCCAACTGGGTGATGGGACAAACTGAATGTGATTATATATTCAATCCATCAATATCACAGATCATGTTTTTGTCATTATCAATCCTTATTCTACCTCTCTTGGCAGTTTCAAAAGCCACAGGAGCAGTACCCTCCGTTCCGCTTTGGTACGGTCCCAAATGGCAGCACAGAGCGCAACATAAGGAGTAACTACCCCGAGATGCACTCCCACATGGTCAAATACAACCAGAAGGGAGTAGAGGATGCCCTTAACAGCCTCAAAACAGGGTAGGTGTCAGCCAAGGCTCGTAAAAAAATATTTATCGAGGAACTGAGGGCCAAAGCGGAGCCAAATAGTTATATAATGGCCGTTTGAGTAAATCTCCTTTTGTCTTTACCCTGCTAGGAAACTGGATGCCTTTATCTATGATGCTGCTGTGCTGAATTACATGGCTGGCAAAGATGAGGGCTGCAAGCTGGTGACCATTGGCAGTGGGAAAGTGTTTGCCACCACTGGTTATGGCATCGCCCTGCAGAAGGATTCCCGCTGGAAAAGACCCATCGACCTGGCCCTGCTCCAGTTCCTGGCTGATGGTAAATTCTTCGTATATATATATACACAATTGATGCTGAGTTTCACAGAATATTGCAGGTAATGGATTTGTACTTTGGCCATAAACTTGGATAAATGGATAGGAAGAGGGAGTGATTAAAAAGAAAGTCCATAATGTACTGTAATGATACAATAACAGCTTGGGGGGAAATGGGTATGAATACAGGGTACAAAATATTATTATAGTAAAACTCGTCCAAATGAGAGACGCGTCATAAATGCATGTCAATAAAACCAAGTTTCAAGAGGTGATTTAAAATGTGACACTTATTCTGCTAACCTCAGCTCCTCCGGCGAGTTATTACGAAGCCTCGGGCAAAAGCCTGGTCACCTTTGGCAGAAAATATGCAATGGATGGTAAGAGGAGTAATACAGCACATTGCATACAATGACAAACTGAGAGGCCATACACAAAATGCTGTGATATTAGTACTTAGAAGCAAAATTGTGTGATTTAGACTGAAACCTATTTTTTTTTGGTGACAGAAAATTAAGACACCGACTGGAATAAAACACTAAAAACTAAAATAGGGAAAATATTTACTATTCACCGGGGGCTAATATTACCTGGGACATCCAGTGATTTAACAACTTGGCAGATCATCAGTAGCTTTATGCTCCTGTGTAAGACTGCCATGTTTGTTTTTGGCAAAGTAAAAATGAAGATGGGAAAGCAGAAAAAACAACAAAGTCTCCTAAAAATTCCCTCTGTGGGTGGATGGTGGCTGTACAAAGCAGAGGACTTCGACATCAAAGACCAGAGTCACTGCAGACTTTTTCTGTATCAAACCGAGATCATGATCTTTCCCTAAAACCATGTAATCTTAAACCAAATGCTGTCACTACCGAAATATAACCATAAAAAAGCTTAACAATACTGTAGTCACTACGAGCAGATATTGTGTTGCAAGATTGGATATTTGGGTAGTAAACAAATTAAATACGTTTTCATTGAGATACGTTCAATATCAGCAATTTTGCAACTTTCCAGATACGTTAATTAACAACATTTCCTCGTTATGTCAGTAGAACACATAATCCGGACAACATTACATTTCCTCCAAAACTGCTGGTTCATAAAGTTGTTTTTTTCCCAGACTTGTCTCTCGTTTTCAGGGGTCACAAGCTGAAAAGATGGGGAACCGTTGCCTTATTCTATTTTTTTACGTGCAAATTTCTAGCAGCAATTATTTGCTTTTCTTCTTCAAGAGGAACAATCGCTGTCTACTTAAAAATAAAATAATGATATCAGGAAAAGGGATGTCACGAGACCAGAAAGTTAGTAGTCGATACCAATACCAGTGAAATTCCATGATTCCCGATAAGCAATTCGAAACCACGGTAAAAAACAAAAACAAAACAATACATCCCATGTACTAACTTCAACATATCGTCCTTTATTACAGTTTGCATACTGTTGCAAATGTATTAATAATTCCCTGATGATCCGCGTATATTTGAACACATCATGATAACATATAATTTACCTTCGCCCAATACTCGTACTTACTGAATACGCATCATAATGTGACTCAATACAACCTCCGTTAACGTTAGCTGTTAGCTCCGTCATTTAGCCAAACAGGACTGTGCTACCCACCGGCTGCTAACAGCTAACGTTAACTAGCTCTCCTCCTGACGATTTTTCAACACAGATTTGTTGTTCACAGTGTAGCATTATCAGGGAAATTTTCTATTGTCCCCGGGATGACGTTAGTCTCGAGCCTTGATGGTACTTGTGGTAGAGGTCGACCGATTTATCGGTCGGCCGATTAATCGGGCCGATTATTTGACATTTTTTCATAATCGGCATCGGCCGATGCCTGAGCATATTAAACCGATTATCAAGCAGGCACATCTGCGGGCAGCCCAGTGTTGTTGTTGCTGTGGAACACGTGTGTGTCAATCAAATTGCCATTCTACCGGGAGAAACCGGTAGGCTTACATTCTTCTCTTTCAAAGCCCTATATATTTAATTGGTTAGATATGAAATGATTCGACGTTATCAATTCTGTTTTTGGTAACGGAGAATTTCTCTCCGTAGGTAACGTTAGCTGTGTGCGGGGCGGAGCAGCTTTCACATGCACGCTGCTGCAGCGCAGACACACACACACACACACACACACAGAGCTTCTGCTCTTAGTAACTGTGACGGAGAAAACTAAACTTATAAAGCGTGACTACACTTTACTAGAGTTGATGCTTACAATGCTTGTCATAAGTGCAAGTTTGCGTGTGAGGGCGGAAACACAAGCAATTTGTCGAAACATTTAGCAAAAAGTTCACTTCCTCATTAAACGTGTCTACGGTCTATGGGTCCTACATAGCGTCTATGACGTCACCGCCTGTGTGTAATCCGCAGCATAGCAGATATGAGCAGCAGGCTGTGTAATACGAGTGAACAAAGTTATTATTATTTTTTGATCACTTAGATTATGGCCATATAGCTTGTAACAGTGTCTGTCAACAAACATAAATAAAAAACATGCTTTAGGACAGTTTTGGAAAGGTGCTTAAAAGGTTTTGAGCCCTGTACTATTACTACTATTAACCATCATGCACAAAATAAAATATGCACTGCAGTGCAGACACAAAATGCAAATTGGAGAGACAGACCATAAGTGTTGTTCAATAAATGTTTACTTAAGTTAAGACATTTTGTGTATTATTTGTTATTATTAAGCTGTTATATTTTATCAGATGGAGGAAAAAATGAAAACCAGCCAAACATATCGGCAAAAAAAAATCGGCATCATATATCGGCCATCGGCTGTCCTGATTCTGTAAAAAATCGGCATCGGCATCGGCCATAAAAAACCCATATCGGTCGACCTCTAACTTGCGGTACTGTAAAAAAACGAGTACAGTCACGTTTTCGGAATTTTGGCATCGACTTATCAGTTCTTGTGACATCGCTAGTCAGGATTGGTTCTGGATTCACTGAATCACAAACAGAAGAACTGTACAGCCTTACGCAGTCGTACCTGGTGTTCTGGTTATTGGAGAGATTTTCCATGCAAATGCATTTCATGAGATGCTGGAGGGTGATTCATTACTCACTCAAAGCCCCCAAATAATACTTGAGTTATACAAACAAGTCTGTATTCTGTGCTCCTCACTCACAGGCGACACACAGAAGCTGCAGACCGTCTGGCTCACAGGCATCTGCCGTAATGAGAAGAAGGAGGTGATGAGCAGCAAGCTGGACATTGACAACATGGCGGGGGTCTTCTACATGCTGCTGGTGGCCATGGGCCTGAGCCTGCTGGTTTTCGCTTGGGAACATCTGCTCTACTGGAAACTACGACATTCAGTCCGCAAGTCAGAGCGCCTGGACTTCCTCCTAGCTATCAGCAGAGTAAGTCATTCTAATATATAAAACACTGCACTCATATTACTACGAGTAAGGGATAATGTACAGCAAGCCGGTCATTGTTGTGAAATAAACAGGTCTCTCATCGCCCAGAAGGGGTTTATTTCACAACAATGACCCGCTAGCTGTACATTATCTCGCTTATTACACGGCTACTTACTTCAATAAGTAAAAAAATAAATAATTTTACACAAAAATGGTCCAAAATGGACAAAAAGTGTGACATCAGAACTGCGTCCATAGCAACAGTCTGTCATACATAGCAACGGCCTGCTATAAAGAAATAACACACCGCAGAACGCCATGATTGACCAATCAGAATTGAGTATTCAACAAAGCCGCGTAATAATATGTTATATTATCTTCATACAATTCACATTCAAATATTTGGTCTACGACATTAAAGAGGTGACTGCAACAGCTGCAGTTGTGAACGTTTTGTAGTTATCAGTATACTGCAAGGATTAGTTCTCATTTTATAGCATCCACTGAGTCGTGTTAAAGTATATTAAGTGCCACCCAAGTAACAAAACGCTTTTTGCAGACAGAAGTTGCAGAGAATGTTAATATTTGACAGTCTTGCTACATGAAAAAAAAAGCCTGCTGTCGCATTTTGTGATATCCTTCAAGACATTGGTTTAGAAATATTGGCAATGCAGTAAGTCAAATCAGTACACAGTCAGAATAGGTCAAGGGCAGCAACAATAAAAACAGATAGTTAAATCAAATGAGTTTAAAGCAATAAAAGGACTTCATGGATACTTGCTGGGATATTGTGATGGCCGTGATCCCTGTGAAATTGAATTTAAATTGCCCCATTAAAAAACCTTCATCTGTGTGTCGACAGTCGTCAGAGGTTAGATTAAGTATTCCAAACAGATACGCGATTTGAAAGTAAAATAAAGCCGGTGGGAAAAAAACGGAGAAACAAATAGCGCATGATCAGCAACTCAATCGAATATGTCCGAGCATGTTTTTAAAGATCAAGCTGCGTGCAAACAACATTTCAAACACAGCAACAAGAACATGAAACTAGGGCCGGGTGATAATTCAATATGATAATTTATCGTCTTTCAATGGAATCGTATCGTGCTGAAATCACAAATGTCTCAGAAATATGATCCAACTCCGTTAAATCAAACTATTCTCTTAATGTGTGTACTCTGTATTTGTGTGCATGTATGTAAATATAGTCAGTCTATAGCTGGAAATACTTACTTTCTCTTTAATTTCCCTTGAAACCATTATGTTCATTTTGCAGTAAAGTTCTTAATTAAATGAGAAAATGCTCAGTACTTTTCATGTGTCAAGTTTTTAGTTCACACAGGAGTATACACAAATAGGTTTTACCATGTGGTTATTTCATATTACTGGTGTAAATCACAGGTTTCATCAGGATACGATAATATATTGATTCTTTGGACAACGATGCGATATTTGCTGATATCACAAAGTCCGCCACGATACGATTTTGATTCGATTCAATTCAGGGGTCTGCGATTGATATGAGACAATATGATATGCCCATTTAACACAATCAGTTACATTTATATCAACTCATAAAAAACAACTAAAATATGATTTGAAAATGTTATTACTGAGCTCTTCCAGACATTTAAATAAATAACAATCTCTTCTTTTTTAATAAAAATAATTAATATAAAGTGGGAATTTCAAAATAAAGGTTTATCTTAAAGATGAAGATATGTATCGATATCTTCACTTTGCATCAATGATATGGGATCGTTGATCAGTGAATCGGTATATCGACCGATGCATCGTTACACCCCTATATCAAATAGACTATTTATTTATTGAATTATCAGAAAAAAAAATATATATATATATATATATATGTTTTCTGATAATTCAATTATATTATATAATGATATATAAATATCATTATATATCATTATCAAGATATGAAATTATCTATATTGGGATAAAAGATTTTGGCCATACCGCCCAGCCCTACATAAAACTACCGAAACAACAATGGATCTCGTTTTGCAATGACAACTCATTTGCTCGGTAAGTTAATAGAAATTTCATAGAAATTGACCAAACTTAAATCAAGGTGACAGTAAAACACGATTGAAAACCTTTGGGAGTTTGGTAGATTGTTGGTTCATTCTGGTGTCTGATGAGGCTTAAAGGTCATAAATTTACCCTTCCGTCTCTCTGCAGGGCATCTACAGCTGCTTCAGTGGAGTAGAGCAAAGTGACCACAACGGCAGCATGCCGAGTCCGGACGTCACTACCAACTACACACAGGCCAATATGCTAAAGATGCTGAAGACGGCCAAGGACATGGTGTCCTCTGCCAGAGTGGAGAACTCTCTAGACAATGCCACCAAAACAATAGAGAACTGGAGCAGGCGGGGGGGCGACAATGTGCGGGTTGGCCTGCCACCCAGAGTGACGACCGCAGACATGACTCATGGCCGTCTGCCCTACATCTCCAGCATCACAGACAACCACTCCCCGTACCCTCAGAGGGCCCTGACGCCCACCTTCCCGATCCACTATGGGGACACCTCCACCCAGCCCCTCCTGGATAAGCGAATGGTGACCCGGCCCACCCCGCTCCGCTACACGCTGCCCAGCCGCAACAGTCAGCATGTCTTAGAGAGGACTCTGCCCATCTCCAGCCTCAGCAGTCCTCACATCGCCATGCGGGACGCCCTCCCTCCCTCCGGTACTTCTAACCCCCACCACAGCAGCAGGCTGTATGTGGAGAACCAGGCCCGGCACCCCACGTCCCCTTTTGTTCCTTACAGGGAGTTCCAGGTGCCCGATATCTACGTGGAGCACAAAGGACCGCTGAGGAGGAAGCTGAGCTACCCCCCCGACTGTGTGAGCCGGAGGAGGCGGTCCCACAGCTATAGGTTTGATGCTGCAGACCCCAGAGTGAGAGGTGACTACGATGAACCTCGATCCTGCCTTGCTGAGTTGAGGGCCAATCACCTCCTTAACAACCACGCCCCCATTGCTGCTGCCATGGCCTGCCCTCCAGGACACTACTCAGGCGGCAGCACTGGCTGCAACTCCTGTATGAAGTCCTATCTGGAGCCTGAAATGGAGGAGATACCACTCTTGGGGAAGGACAAACTAAACCGCCGCGCCTCATTCCTCAAAGCCACATGGGGCAACGACAGGATCCATCAGGTAGACGAAACAAAACCCTCCACATCCGCATCCTCCACCCGCGTAGACATGCCCGACCTGTTTCCTCGGGTGGTAGTGGCCAACCCAAAGCCCCACAAGCTATACGGCAGTCTGGGGCACAACCTGTCCTGCTATCCCTTGGCTGCTGAGCCTGCCTACTTGGACCCAGCCCACATGGGCTCCTACCCCTACAAGCAAAAGCTCAAGTACTCCGAGTCCACCCGGCTGCCCTCTTACAGGGAAGCCATCCTGCAGAACGCCGCTGCCCTGCGCCGCTCCTCCTCCACAGTGGTGCACAGACACTACTCCACCTACCTGAACTCGTACACAGACTTACCGGTGTACATGGGGCCAATGGCCCAGGGACCGTCCCAGTTCTACGACAGTTCCAAGGACATGTGCCACTTGTTTCCCTGTACAAGCCACTGCCCGGACAACGCAGCGATGCTGCCTCGTATGAGAGACAGGCAGGTGGTTTACCACAACAATATGTTTGGGGCCTATGATGGCACAGGGAAGAGGGAAGACCCAGGCTCTGGGAACAGAGAGCGGAGGCAGGTGTTGGTGGCGCGCAGAGTGAACAGTCCCTATGTGCCAAAGCCCTGGGGCAGGGTATCCAGTCTGGAGTCTGAGGTCTGAGCCCCCATCCTTACTGGACCTCCACCAGGCTCTCAAACTGAGCCCCGCTAACGAGGGGCATGCCTGGGGGGTTCTCCCCTCCGCCTCTGGTTAAAGCAAAAATTAAACTCTACACCAATAGTGTATTTGAGAGTGTTGACTCTCAATTATCAGTGCAATAATATCTTGGGCAGCGACATGTAAAGGAGGAGACACTGACAAGCAAACTACTGCTGGGACTTTGTAAGCCAAACTTAAAATATTAATAAAAGAAAAGGTGATGTTGAAAAGTATTTAATACATAAGAATTTAACCTGTTGATTGTTATTTAAAGGATTTTTAAATGCTGTGATGCTATGTGAAAGATTTCTGGGAGACAATATACTGTAGCCTCTCAATCTGAGTAAGACTTGAGACATTTCTTTTTCTCATTTTTTTTTTTTTTTTTTGCAAATCATTGCAGTACCCACCATTTCAATTGAGGGATGAATTATTAAGATCATTTTGTGATCAAACAACTGACATGTCGTCCGTGAATTTTTCTAAGTCCACGACCTTGGGTGCACGCTTTCTGCTCCGTTGGTCATTCATGTAATTTGACTGGGATTTAAAAAAGGGAAAACCATAAAAAGCATCACGTGTATTACCATTGTTACACTACCCTTTAATAAAGAACAAGGTCATCTCAAGGGCCTCTTGGAATCATCTGTCATCTCAATCTATATGTTAAACATGCTCTCACATTGCACAGTGATATAATGAATGTGACTCATATCGTACACACAATCTATTATTTCAATCTGCCAACTCTCAGAACGGATGATTATGTGAATACGTTATATGTTCAAAGTTGATATTGAGACCTTTGGCACTATGTGCTCCAACAAAGTGCTTCTAGCCATTAATAGGAACATCCTATGGAGAACTGAGACAGATAAATCCGAAGCCACCAATTCACTTGACATGCAGCAGGAAGCCAGCACGTGTCAGCCATGCAGCAGAAAATTATTAAGTTAAGCATATTGAAATCACAAAGACACCATGGATTGAATCAGACATGCTGTTCTTATGAAATATTACATGGTGTTGATAAGCAGCAGATGATCATCAGTACGTGGCTATGAGCTTCAGATAGGCAGAGGAGCTGCAGTGTAAGCCATAAAACAGTAGCTCGACAGTTTAGTTGCAATTATGATATGATGAACAGTGAATCACATAAACACACTGATTTGAGTTTAAACTAGGGCTGCACAATTAATGGAATATTAAAAAATCCGTGCTCTGCTCGCAGAAAACTCCGCTGCATATCAAATCAAGCGCTTACTAAACTAAACAGCCAGCCACCAGGAGGCGATCCAGATGTTTTGGCTTAACTTTTGGGGAGCCTACAGCGGCAGCCTGTGAAAAATGTTTCTGAATGTTGCAGCTGCGGTCCAGACTACAAGAGTAATATACCGTAGAGCAGACCAGCAAATTTAAAATGCACTGAATTTAGGTGAAGAAGAACCATATTTAAGTCTTATTTGATGCAACAATTTGTACATTAGCAGGATTGTAACACAACATGGAAGTGAAAGCATTGTGCTCCGTTTATTTAAATGTGAAAAAAAACATTTATATGATGAATACTGGTGATCTCGATATTGATCAAAATAATCGTGATTATCATTTTGGCCATAATCGTGCAGCCCTAGTTTAAACATTTCTCTAATGCTTAGGGTTAGAAGCCGTATGAGTTTCCAGTGAAGCCGATATTACAGGAAAATAATTCTGTAAATGAGTCTCTGTCCGAGACAATAGCAGGGCTGTACAGTGCGACATATACATCACATATGCTACGAAAAAAATCGGTCTGTGCGATGAATGAAATGACCGCAGTTACACCTGTGAGATGCGTGTGTGTGTGTGTGTGTGTGTGTGTGTGTGTGTGTGTGTGTGTGTGTGTGTGTGTGTGTGTGTGTGTGTGTGTGGCAGAGCCACTTGTTTGTTTGAGGTGAGGGTTGTGTGCTTGTTTGTGATTGAGGCGCATCGCTATTCTTCTTGGTAGTTGTAGTCTATCGAGCGATTAAAAAATATGTCCCCGTGCTGCATAGAGTCCACACATCTGTGCCGTAGAATCACAAAAGAAAAATAGCAATTACTGGATGTTACTTCAGTTCTAAAAGTACGAGAACTGCAGCGATGAGACCAGATTATCATTTTATTATATAAAAATGCAGTGCAGTATTCATACACTCAACACCCCCTTCTCTCTACAGTACGTTTAAACATTATTAAATTTATACTCTAAACCTCCAGAATTTCGAGCAAAGCTCTAGTTTTATTATTTATTTATCTATTTTATAATCAATAGCTATAACCAAATCACACATCCTATTGTACAAATTAGCCACAGTGTCAATGTACAGCAGCAGTAATAGCCGTTACCTTACAGTATGTACTCTATAGTTGACTGGATTGTACACACTTCAGTGGGACAATTGAAAAACTTCCTCCAAAACACCTCAATGGTTTCATGTGCGATAGAGTCTGCATCACAAGGAATCTAATTATGTACATATCATAATAAACTGATAAACATTTTTATCAATTGATGGTTTTTATAATACCTGGTTTTAGGAGGTGCTTCAGCCCCCTCAGCACCCCTACTTCCCGCATCCATGCTATGTGCATAAATACTAATAAATAAATACATAGGCCTAAATTTAAAACAATATCTGCATTTTTTTCAGTACTGTATTCCTTAAAAGGTAAAGGACAATTACTTTTTAAAGTATATTTTTGTATGCGCAATGACTTGATACTTTTATAATCGTGCTACTATTTTGTGGTCTGTGCTACAAAACTTTCAATCTCTGTAGCACCGGTGCTATACGCAAAACAAGTTATCCTACAGGCCTGAATGGTCATGTTTCCATCCCTAAAGCAAGTGTGCAAAATAACCTCAACCAAAAGACTGGTTACAGCGAGCAAGAGAGCAGTGAGGAAACAAAAACAAAGTCAATCAAATGCATAACACACATAATATTCAACATCAGTGTTCATATTCCATCAATGCACAAACGAAAGCATCGCAGTGTCAAACAACAAGCAAAAGAAGATTACTGGAGGTCAGCCACCACAAGCAAAATTAATTCACAATTAATACCAAACACCACAAATATTGCCCATACAAAACAGCAGCACAAGACCTGAAATTGACAGCCAGCAGACACAAAATAATCAACCAGAAGAATATCTGCAGAGAGCAACAAAAAACATTAACTGAAAAAAGACCGGAAAGATCCGTCATCTGTAGCTGCTGTAATCCTGTAAAAACGTCTACCAATCAGTAAAAATGGTCCCGGTTGTAAAGAACCAATCAGATGCCCTCCTGCCTCCCTGCTCGTACTCTACCCTTAGCGTGCACCAGCGTGAACTCAAAGCGCGTGTCCGCCACACGTTCACTGGAGAGTGGAAGAGAAAACTCAGCTCTTAAAACACCGGACAACGAGAACGAACTCGTACCACTATTACCATATTATCGAAAAATACAACTTTGATTTAGTTGTTTATGTTCTGTTAGTTTACGTTATAAGATACTGCAGGTTTAAACTATTTATTCTAACAGCTCAAAGTGAAGTCAGACAAACAGGATTATCAACGAGGGGAGACGGCGGATATAAAACATTGATCCACAACATTTACGTTACTCAAACTGCTTTTTCAGTTACAGAAACAAACGGGTGGACTGATCTCCCTCCAGATATTAGAGTAATGTTAAAAAGGGTCGTGTTGTCTCAGCAGGTATCTCTCTCTTTCCCTCGCCTCTCTGCTGCTCTGTGGCCGGCTCTCCAGCGAGCTGCTACCCCCCCCCCCCTCAGAGGCTACCCCCCTCTCCGTCAACAATGAAATAAAAGCCCCTCGTCTACAAACCGGTCTCTTGAGAGAGCTCCAGCCAGCTCATAGCGGTCTGTGTGAGTGAATGCCCGGGTGGAGAGCTGGCGATCCCGGCAGAAGCTAGCTAGCTGTGCCGGCAGTTTGTTGAGCTTCTAAACTCCGACAACAGTGGAGAAAATGTTTGATTCGCCATCTAACATCGTAAAACTGTCAATATTCTAAATCTACACCGTTGATTTCTCGCCTCAACATTTTTCAGAAGTGAATTTAGTGATGAAATAGCTACGAAAAATGTGAAGTAGTTACGATGCAGCGGTGCTCGTGCATGTGTATGGGGGGCGTTGCCTTATAAGGAGTTTCGAGGGGAGGGGGGGGGGGTTTAGACGGAGCAGCGTGAGCAGCCATATTTCTGAGCATACAAACATAAACGCACAATATGCATACAGACACAAAAATTTGCTTCATACTTGAAAGGGCATTATTATAAAGAACTGTCCAAATATTACAAGAAATAACTATATGGCAACAATAACACTGATGTTTACATCCCTAGAGCCAACATAGAGTATTACCCTTAGCCTCAGGGCTGGTTACAAAACAACAACAACAACAAGCTGGAGGGGGATATAATGCAAAGCCAATACATCCCATAATACTCACTACTCCACATCCTTACTCATAATTGATCACAGCAAAAGCAAGAAACAGCAAGAAAGCATCATTATACACGTGCCAAACCACAGCCAGAGGAACATTAGCTCACTCGCAAAAGAAATCAATTCAGAATTGATAGCACTGCAAATCTGTACATTCATAACAGCAGCAACACAAAGAGCAGCAGAAACAGCCAGCAGCATATTTACAAGCACACAAACATTGACTGAACAGACAAGAAGGTGTCCCAATTCCATGCTACATAATTGTGTACAGTATGCACTATATATACTAATATTTATAGTATACCGTTTTAAACAGGAAATGATACATACTCTATACAATATACTGTATATGACGTCTTTGAAATGTCAATATTTTCCAAAGATTTAATACTAATTTTTTTGTTTTCCGAGATCCTCCCGGTGCTGTCTAACTACCTGCAAATTATATATTTTTTGCAGCTGTGAATAGCACCCATATTTTAGGGATGTGCATTCCAAGCAAAAATACTATTCGAAAATCACTGGGAATTAGTGGAATATTTTTCAAAAATCGCCACTTAGCCGCATTTTGTTTCTGTCAGGTTTGAATGACGATACGTTCTGCTACTGGAACAGCTGATCTACCTGCTGAAAGTATGAGGGGCGCGGCACCACTTGTGCGCGCACACACACACCTGCGCTGACAGAAAAGAGCCGAACTGAACGTGCCACACACGTTTTACCAGCAGTAAGTTTACTACCAGCGCCTGCGACGGTTAATACAAGGGAAATATATATTTTTTTAAGATGGGACGAATAGTCGCATAAACTAGTCGATTTTCTATAATTTAACGACTATTTTCGAAAAATCGAGATCGCGAACACCATACTAAAAACCTCCAATGCGCAATATGGAATTGGGACACAGCTATGAATCCCCAACAAGCATGTTAACATAAGCAGCAGAGCCTTACCTTGCTGAAGAGAGTCAGTCTGTAAGGGAGTCAATTCTGGAAAGTACCGCCATGAGTCCAATCTGCATGGACAGGAAATAATATAGATAGTAATTAGTAACCCAATATTATAGAAAATAATTATGTAAACTCACCCGACTGTGTTTACAATATAAAAGCCAACATATAATATTGCCCTTAGCTTCAGAGGCCTGTACTACGAAGTAGGATTTGCAGTTAGTGGGGTAACTTCAGGGTTAACCCTTCATGGTTTTCAGTCATGCGACGGTGGTTCACTTGTTACCGGGGTAGATCGCCATGGTAACTTATGCATGGTAACACCTACCCTGGTCTGGAGCAGGTTATGTTCCAGATAAGAGATCAACTTGTATAAAAGCACCACCTACTGAGTAATCAAAGTTCGGTGTGTGGATCGTAAGAAAATATTACACAAATACAAAGACGTTATCGTCATAAGACAGCTGGCAAAAAATCTTCAACTGTGTGAATGCATAAATTAATAGGTTTATAATATCACTGCCCCATCTAGAGCCCGATAGATCTGACTACATGTGTGTATTCCATTAAATTAATGTGCTGCGTTGGTGTATTCTTATAGCCTGTATGGCAATATTTTAGCCTTATTCTTTCAGCTACAACTCCGATGGTGTGAAACGTGGGAGCAATTAAAAAAATAATTAATTAATACATCAGAGTCGTGCGTTTACAGTCCCACAGACTATGAATTGCCTTGCATTATTTTGCTACCAATACTTTTACATATGCTGTGGGTGATTATAAGATATGAAAGTAAGCCTGCTCACTGCTTTGAATTATGTTTTTATATTTATTTTTCATTTGCTCCCAAGTCTGTTTCACACCGTCGGGATCAAGTAATTATAGTCACATCTACTCATGCTTTTGATGGGACAGTGATACTACAAGTCTGTTAATTTACACATCATTCTTTTTCTTTTGCCAGCTGTTCTTCCTGCAGTTGGCAGCTTCAATTGTATTGCTTTTAGCCTGGATTATGTGTTTAACTTCTTCGTATTTGTCTAATATTATAGTTTGCTCTTCCTTTCTAAAATATGCCTCTCTACCGACAGTGGACTTGTCCATGTTTGTGATTGGTCATATGCTGCCAACACCGCCCCTTTAACGTGAACGCGCTCATAGCCAGATAGAGAAACCCTGGGTTGACTTACCGAGTTGATAACCAGCGTTGTAGGATCGGTTAGCTCGATCTTGGTTGTTAGGGTTAGTGAAGCCAGATAACGAGAAGATACCCTGGGTATGTTGAACTCACTTGGTAGTACAGGCCTCTGGACTGGTTACAGTGAGCTAAGAGGAAACAAAACAACAATCTGGATTGCAATGCTAAACCAATTACTTATTACTCAAACATCAGTATCTCTTTTTCATCACAGCACAAATGAACAGCATGAAAGCATCATAATACACATGCCAAATAACAACCCAAAAAGAAATGCTGCACATCGATCTATAAACAGCAGCAAATATTAGCAGCCAGCAGAAAGACATAAAACACAAGCAGCTGGACATCCAGCAGTGTGGGTAACCATATTTCCAAGCACATAAACAGAAAGTGAACAGAGCCAAGACATTAACTCACAATATGAATGGTTAGCGCAGGCAGCAGTCGCTGACAGTTAACTTTGGGAAGAAACAATGCGGTTCCAAACAGCGTTGACAGGAAACACCAGCTGGATGTAGTCTACAGCAGCCAGCAGCAGCAGTGCATCCAGCACCTCCAAAAAGCTGTAAAGAAGCAACATAATGGGACTGTTAATATGCAAACTTCTTTATCAAATGCTACATGAGCCACATGCCAACTTATCAAAACAGTGAGTGGAGCATTGATAGTTCGAAATAGGGTTACCAGATCCCAATGAACCAAATGTGGGACAAAGAGTATGTTTGTGTGGGACAATCATGGACATGTTACCAATGCTAACTTAAAAAATAAATATTTCTATTCTGCCCTTTACCTCGTAACATCGCTATGCTTTGCACAAATGCATCCACAGATCGGCACGTGTCTTTGAGACGCACGTTTCTTGTGAGACTCACATGAACTGTGTCGCCTCATGACGCTGTGTGAAATTGAAAAATAACTGGCAACTTTCGCAAAAAACTCTTGAGCATCGCCTTCTACCGGCTTCCCCCACTTAGAAGTAGTTGCCCAGTCTTTGTTGTAGCGGCTCTTCCATTTCTTTGTGGTAGTTTACAGCATATTCCGCCTAAATGTGCATAGCTTGTGACTTTGTGGTGACTCAGTTTTCCCCGTTGGGCATAGCGTAGCAAAGACAGTGAAATGATAACCTGCACTTGACCCACGCTTGTACAGTTTGTTTGACAGCAAACACAGCCCCGTGATGACAGCCTTCCCTGCTTTTTTCACAGCCAGTGTATAAAAGATTTTAGAATAGTGCCTGTCCTGCAGTGGTAGACTGTAGTGGACTTTTGAAAACTAGAGCCAATGAAAATGTGGGACATCATCTCAATATGTGGGATGTGGGACAAGGGGTTTAAAAACGCAGTGCAGTCCCTCATAAAGTGGGACACCTGGTCACCCGAGTTTGAAAAGGGTGTTTGATTATAAACTGCTAAACTGTGAGGTGTAGAGTCACATGTGAGTGTAGCAGCCATATCTGAATGTCTGGATTAAATAAAGTTATGACAATTATATTTATATAACCCAATGTCACTGGCAGCAAATTTGCCTCAAGGGGATTTACAATCTTTAAGTTACAGCATACACTCTCTGTCCTTAGGCCCTCATCTAGATAAGGAAAAACTCCCCCAAATAAAACTTTAATGGAGAAAAAAAACAACCTCAGGAAGACCAACAGACATGCAATAGATTCCATGTGCACAGAATAGACCAACGTAAAATTATAGTAAGGACAATCAGGATGGCAAAAAATATAGATAGATTGTAAACATATATGAAAATATGTAATGTTAGGCTTTCTCAATTTCACTTTTTTTTAAAATTTAATCAGTTAAAGGGGACATATCATGCTCATTTTCAGGTTCATGCTTATATTTTGGGTTTCTACTAGAAGATGTTTACATGCTTTAATGTTCAAAAAACACATTATTTTTCTCATACTGTCTGTCTGAATATACCTGTATTCATGCTCTGTCTGAAACACTCAGTTTCAGCACATTTCAACTGAATGGCAACGGAATTGCGTTGCTAGGAAACAGCTTGGGTCCATGTTTACTTCCTGTCAACTGATGTTATTTACATACACTGCGACAGGAAATAAACTGGGACACATTTAGAATGTTTATGTTTAAAACCATGTAATGATCTACAGTATATATTTCATATTTGTGACATCACAAATGGACAGAAATCCTAACGGCTTGTTTCAAACACACAGTTTCTGAATACGGGCTGTGTGTATTTCTCCATGGATTGAGTGTTTTGATACTTTTACAGTATTTATATATCACTTAAACCTGCATTTTAATATAAAAGACATAAAAATCTCACTTTTTATAATATGGGACCTTTAAGGTAATATGTAAAAACAAACCAAAGACAATATAACAAAATGAATCCAAATACATAATATATCAACAGCTATATTTGCCCTCCAGCACTTTGTTTGTCAACACCTCATAGAGCAAACATAGATCATGTCATGTGCTGCAGCTGTGTAACGTTACTCTCTTGCATTGTGTAGCTAATAAATGAGGCTCCAACCAGCCATTCACTCTAATAACAGCAGATTTAAATTCGGTTTAACACAGCCAACTTAGTGATAACTAGCTCCAGATAATATTAAAACAACTACGTTAGCTTACAGGATGCTAACGTGACGTGAACGGAAGTGACTCAATCAAGCTAACAATCATACAATCGAGCTGGCGAAGTCACCGATATATCGCGGTGTCGTGCTCAACAAATCACTCCAAAACAAACTACACACGGCGTGTATAGTCACAGAAACATTGTCTGATAAGTGGGAGCTCAAGAAAACACCAGTTACCAACAAAAAAACAACTTTTACAGAGCTCATCAACAGGTGAACTTACCGAGGGGACAGGTGGGAGCAGACTGGTATCGACGCATTTCGGGGTGTACCACTGAAGGCCTGCAGGGGGCGCTCATGTTACAGACCATGTTACAGACCACCTTCTTCTTCTACTTCTTCGTCACCAACTGGTTTGGAGTGTGGATCAGACTGGCTAGTAATTACAATATTCAAAAACAAAAACTACAAAACAAAATAAGATAAATAAATAAATAAGATACTGAAATAATATTCTATAACACTCATTTAGTGAGTTCTTTTGTAGAATATCTATTAAATCAAAGTGTACTTTAATCTCTGTAAGGCCTTGAATCAAATGCCTTCTTTCTTCCTCATATCTCTCAAAATGTAATACTACAGACCACCCCCAGTGGGAAACTAATAAAAATATAAAAAATTTAATTAATAAAAAATAAAATAAAACAGTAAATAATTTAATGATCTAATATATCAGTGACTAAAAAAGAAATTAGGTACTGGAAAGTGGAATCAACTCTGCTACACGTGACATAATAAAGACGTGAAAAAATATAAAAGAAAATAAAAAAAACAAAATGTATGAGTATTCATTTTCTTCTAAAAAGCCTATATTCCTTTTAAGCACGACCTCTCAAAATCCAGTTCCCCCCTAATATTTCCCCTTAAATAGCTTCACAGTTTGAAAAACAAATCATCTTATTTCACACTATCTGACAGTATCACATATATTCTGTATAAGCTTATATCAGCTCTCAAATTAAATACATTAAATCAATACATTAAATTTCGTGACTATTTCATGAACTGCTGTGCGACTGGGCTGGTACTACAGTATTGTACAGTATTGACTTTTCCCAGTAAACTTTGACCTACTGTTGAAATGGGAATCTAAAAAGCTCAGTTTGATACACAATGGCTACAACAAAATGTATCGCACACAGTAACTAAGTTTTGAAGCATGAAGTGTTTTGGGTGAGTTACTACCTTTTCCAGACATGTAATAGAGTTGTGATGTCCCATGAAACAGTTGGGACAATTGCATTACAGTTTAGAGAATGTTAAGACTATTTCGAAAAAATGAGCCAAAGCGATTAAGAGAAACTGTAAATAAATGGCAGTAAGCAGTGATTTGGTGATGTCACGGTCAAAGGACATCAAAACCAGCTTCAATTTGGTTGTAAAATGAAAGTTTATTAGATGTCCAGGTTACAGTATTCAACCAAAACTCCCATATGTTTTATGGCTGCATCATTCCATCAAATTGAAATATTTTAGATATGTAGCACATCATTTTATACACATTTTCCCAAATTGTAAAATAGAGTTATGTGGGTTTAAACTGTGTCTGGCTGGATCGGTGAAGTTGAGGACGTTAAAAGTAAAAAGAAAAAGGTGATGAAACCTCGATTTCTTTTACGAAGTTTGACTTGCTGGCAAACACACTTAAAAACTCTGACAATAAATGAGAGTTTATTTTCACTCTGGCATTGTTTCTAGAAGACAAATGTTAGCAGCAATTGCTGAGCGGGGCTGAGAGCCAAACCCCATCCTTAAACTTCAAAAAATCACACAGTAGTGAGGAACAAAATTACATTCAGTCATAAATCCAATCATAGCAGCCTTTTAAACTCTCCTGTCACAGCAATTGTCCATCTTGTATTGTTTGTAATATTACAGCTCACAGTGCAACATAAGTGTCATTTAAACTCACATTTTAGAGGACAGAGTTCACCGGCACTAAACACCTGACGACACTAATTCACTTCACATGAATATGAAAAGTCATCTAGAGCAGGCTTCTCATGCCTTTGGCTCTCTGGTGTGTTTTCAGGTAGGCCCGGAGACAAACAGGGATACACTGTATGGTGCAGCGATGAGGCATTTATGTATTCTGCACTCCTCTCTGAGACCTGCAGAATTGATGGGAGGGCCGGCTGATTGCAGTGCAGATGATAAATGATTCGGCCCATGCCGATAAAATACCACCAGCCATTTGTGATGTCCAAAATATCCACAGCCACACACGTGCTGTTGTGTTGCTGGACTGCTGGAGATAATAAGGCCATTTAAAAAAAAGCTCTATTTGGACTCTTGGGAAAATAAAACGATTAACCTAGATTACTTATTCCACATTAGCAGCCAAGTTAAAGCTCCCACCAGAGACAATATCTTGCTGTGAAATCCATAATATTCATAACTGCCTCCATTTTGTTAGCTTAACATACAGTAACATTAACTGGAGATGCAGCTAACTTGTCAAATGAAGACAAGTGGTGTCAAGAGAGTGATGCAGCATTGGGAATAGTTTGATGAATGGGAGGGTTAAGTTATTGGATCAAGAAGCTTACAAGTATCCAGTCAAAGCTAGAATCAATCAATCATATTGGCCATTAAAAGAGTCTTATTACTTTCTCTCATATCTGGCATGACACACAGATATGTGCAATGTGTAACATCTGGCCACATGCTCCAAAGAAATAGGTTATAAAAAAGAAGCCAACTAATAACTAACAGCAGGGCAAGAATACGTAAAATTCAACCAAACTGCTGAAACTCTGAGAGCCGGACAAAATAACACTGCTATCTTGTAATCTTCCCTTGTGGCTTGGCCTGTAGTTTACGTTAACCATCTGTGCACAGCCCCGACTCCCCGACTCTCCGCCAAGTCAGCAAACTTTCTGTTGCTGGCGTCAGGTTAAACCCAGCGCTGCTGCTGGCCACAACCCGGTCGTTGGGTTTTGCGCTGGCTGAGTGCGAGTTGCTATGGCTAACTCATATCTGTCAGCCGGAGCCGCCGCCCACCCTCCTCCTGGACGAAGTAGTCTCCTGGTGGCAGGGAAGACCAAACGAAAATACGTTAAATATCATATAACACCCTGTCATCGTTCTGAACTCATGAAATACGGACGCTCGGTCACCGTTTTAAACACGTGTTTAATGTTGTAATATCAAACAAAACTACTTGGTTATGTTTAGAAATAGATCATGGTTTAGGTTCAAATAAGTACATTTGTTACATAAAGTAGGTTACGTACAAACGTCAGTGGACGTACACGGACCCTGTAAAGTGATTGAGAAGCCCTCGGGGCAGCTCTACTTCTTGGGCCTCTCATGTTGGACTGAGGGCAGACTGGACACTACAGTGACTCACTATCGCCTCTCGAGGTACAAGTGGTATTACAAGACAGGACGGGCCGGGGCTAACAGGTTAGCATGCTCATTTCAGTAGATATCTCTGCAATACAATACTTACAGTAGACGTCTTCGACATAACGTCAACACTGGAACCTTCACATTCTGTTGATAATGTTAGTTTTTGAATGCGTTTAACTAAAATTTCTGGCCAACACATTGCTCCTTTAAGTAGACATATATGTAACTATCCATTCTTTTCCAAGGAAAAGCTGACATTTGAAGATCTTTCTAGGTTAAATGCTCTGTTGGCTCCATCTCAGCATGGTGCACTCACCAACTGGAGCTTTTCACTGATATCACCGAGCACTTTTCACTGAAGCCCAGGATGTTATAGAAGCATGTCCCCTAATTGGACAAAGAGAGATTAATGCCACAAGCACTTAATAAGTGTGAGAACTGACTCTCAGCTGAATAGACTCATTACTGGAACCCTAAAGTAAATCTCTGTAGATGACTATATGAAGTCGTTCACATTTCACACAATAATTAATGACTAATTCTGTGATCTGTGTGCTTTGTAACGTGACAAATTCATTCCCTCTCGCTCGTCTTTGCAACGTATGATTTCACAGAAAGTGGGCACACTGTACAAAGACGAGCCATGCACGACAATTCATTTCCCAATTTTACCACATAAATACTGGACAAGATTATATCTGTCGTCAGGGAAGAGTTTATGAATATGATTTCACTCTTGATTCCCTCGGCATATTGGAAATAGTGAGATAAAGTCAGATGTACATCTGAGCTGCTGATGTGCATCTGTAGTCAGAAAGTGAGATATTTTTTTATTTTAAAAGTTGGTGTCTAACATCCTATTAAATGAACAATTCATTTTCCCTGCTGCCAGCCTGAAACTGGTTGAATTATCGTCATCTTTCTCATTAGCTGAGATGAACTACAACAAAACCATGTTGGCTGGGGATGACAAAACACAGCAGACCCTACCACACACCGGACCAACTGACACACAGGTCACACAGAACAATGTCAAGCCCAATTGTAAATGGCATGCCTGCTGGGGATTGGAGTATCAAACTGGCGAATGAGGGCTGGATCTGAAGCTCACCGATGGGAGGAATCCGCTGATAGTATCTGGAAAGAGAGAAAGTGTGAGAGAAAGTCTCTACACATGATCAAGAGGGTGAGCTGTGCTTGATGCATGATGGGCTCAGAGCACAGAGCAGAGGCCCAACACATAACTGGCACAGTGACAAATGGGGTGGTTTCCATTTCAGTGCAGCACACTAAACTGTACATGTCAGCCATGCCGACATGAATCGACAGAAATTACAACTCTTAAATCAGAATAAACTGCTCGAAGCAATTGCTACCACAGCTTTAGTGCCGACTGAAAATTACACCAACAGGACAGATAACATGAAGACACCATCATTCAGTCTGCCAATTCACAAACCTGGTTGCTCCATCTGACATTCAACCATGCGTGCTATTGTCTTCCTGCCAAGGTTGCGGTATGATTTTAAGGTCGTGCTGTACAGTTGTGGGAAATCTAAAACACAGAAAATAAGATTATTGTCACTTTCAGGTGATGGCACAGAGGGCTGTTATAATAATAATAACAATAATACATTTATTTATATAGCACTTTTCAAAACAGATGTTACAAAGTGCTTCACAAAACAATAAAAGCAGATAAATAGAGTAAAAAACATGCTAACTGTTAAAACAGAACTCATCATGTGTATGGGTGTATATATATATATATATATATATACTGTATATACATGCTCTGTACACATGCTTCACCACACATAAGCACATAAAAACACATATGCATATACAAACATAAAACATTGGGACCTTATAAGCATACCATCCTAAAAAAAAAATGTTTTTTTAAAAGTGGATACAGAATTAGATGATCGAATCAAGCTAGCACAACTGTCTTGAACTGCTTTTCAAAAGTAAAAGTGTTATCTCATATTGTAGGTGGTGCATTGAAAGGTCACCAACAAACAAGGTCAAAGTTGAAACTGACCGAAGCTTATCCACCTTATTCCTAGCCCCCATGATGCCTTGCGTGAATTATGCCTGTGGGAAATTAGTGTATGTCCTCAGAATGGGCAACACAAATGTGGCCAGGTTGAGTTAACTAAATAGGTCTCACTTGGGCTCCCCATGTGGGCTACCCATGTGGGTCCTAGGTAGGTCACTAATGGGAAATTAGTGCATGGGCTCAGAATGGGCAATACAAATGGGGCCCACTCAGTCGGGACTCAGTCGGGACGGCGTTGTCAGCTGTAAACGCCATTTGAGAGCAGTGCAGAGTGGCGTCCATTAGCTAGCCAGTGGGGCACACACACTGGAACTCACATACACTAACATGCACACGCGGCCGGACCGGCTATGTAAACAAAGCGAGGAAAAGCTCTGATTACAACACACACAGAGGGAGAGCGACTTCATTCTCTGCTCAGGTAGACATTACTCCTCTATATCTTTACTTAGACAATAGTTGTTTGCTGCTATATTAAAGCTCTGGATATCAAATTTTGCACCTTTAAAGTGCCAGCAGTGTGAAAAACTCAAGGTAGCACTCCCAGGAGGTTCAGAGTCTTCAGTCTGTCTGAAATAAAAGTTAAAAAAAAAAAGTATTCATGCCGGCATAAACTGATTCTGCTACTTATCATGAGTCTCACACCGAACATCTTTAAAAAGATGTGAGAAGAAGAATTTATGTTTTGAAGTTCAGCAGAGGGAGGTTAATAGTTCAATACTGTAAATACCAGATTAGCATCTGGTGAAACATTCAGTGTGGATTCTCTACTCTGTGTCTACTTCCTCTACTTTACCCTTCAGTCTGTCTGCCAGACCCCTCTGCTTAACCCACAGACAATGTGTTAGTGATGTGTTTAATCAAACCACCTGGATGGGTTGGAGATGGAAGAGAGCCAGACTTCACTCTCTCTCTCACACACACACAGACCGACACACACAAACACACAAACAGTGACCCATTGAGGCCTTTCTCATTAGCTCAGTCATGATGTGTGGACCGGGGCTGACCAGCTGAGCAGGTCTCTGCAGAGACCCAGGCCTGCTGTTTGTTTGATGAATCCTTGAACTCCCCTTCCACTGCAGGGATGACAGCTCTGCTGAGGGAAACACAAAGCCGCAGGGGGGGTGGACGAAATAACGGAAACGACACATGAAAAAGATGTTCAACTTTTATCTAACTAAATCGCAGACACAAAGGCAGCAAGTCAAACGTGTCACCTTTAAAAGATGTCTGATAATCAGCACCTTTATTATGTCAAAGCAAAATGATGCAACCGAGATCCAACGAGCAAAGTTGGTGCTGCAGTACAGCTGTATCAGTCAAATACAAACTAACTTAAACCCACGCTTGGCATCCGTCTTATAAGACAACTTCACTCAGAAATGTAGTTATAATTTGAAATGTTAAACATTTTTGGACTTCCAGAGAAGGAAATTATTCAGGGCAAGAAGAAAAAATCTCGTTAAAAATCATGTTTTTTTCAATGAAACAAGTAAAAAAGGAAAAGAAAACAATTTCACAGTTAATCTATGTAAGCTTTTACTGTAAAAAAAAAAAGCAAAACTATGCAAAATTGTTCGCATGGCACTTAACCCAAGATTTATTTTGTAATGTTACCTCAACTTTTTGTACCCCCAAAGCCCAAAGATGAAAAAGTATGCTGTTTAAAAAGTGTGTGCACGAATCAATTAATTTCCATTCATTTCCTGAATCAACTAACGTTAACGCTATTCATTCCCAGCAAGTCAACGCTTAATCCCCCAAATCCACTGTGTTTGAACCAATCCGACAGCATCCAATCAAGTTGCAGGAGAGAACCATGAAGAACTAACGTTACGTTAGTGAGCACCAGGTGGAAAAAGTTATACCAAAGATAATTTCATTCACGTACAAAAACTATGCGGTGGTCAACAAAAAACAAATTGCAGTACGCAAAACGTGCGGGTCGAAAATTAGATGGAGATGCAAATGGCATTACATTTGGTGACGAGCGCATTATGACTTGTTTAGGACTTGAAACTCAAAGTGCAAAGACTTGAGACTTACTTGTGACTTGCAAAACAATGACTTGGTCCCACCTCTGCCATTTGGTGAGACCAGGCCGGCCTGACAGACTTCACCAGGTAAGTGAAGGAATAAAGAAATAAATGTGTGTGTGGTATCAGGGCAGTGACGTTGATGTAGTTTTGATGAATGAACTGGATCCCTTTTTAATCAGGATATGTGGTCGTTTTTAACTGCATGTAGCCCAGGAGGAGGAGAAGGGGAAAGGTTGTGGGTGTTGACATGATAAGGCTAATGGAAGTATGAAATAATGAGGTGAAGCAGACTGTTATGGATTAAAGCAACAGTGTTGAACCTTCGATGTTGCCAATTCTAAAATGCAGAACCAATATGCAGAGAGAAAAGATCAATATTCCAATATATATATGACCATTTTTCAGAACTACCCAATGCTTTGCAGAGCATTTCTGACAGGTCAGCTCCAGGGTACAACAAGTAACAAGTGCTACTGCATAAAAACAAAAAACAAACAATCTTGATGTATGAATTTGCATCATACATGAAAATATCTGTTGCATCATATCAATCAACATGACTGCCTTTCATTCATGTCATTCACAAACGTGCTCATGTCCTGACTGAGTGAATGAAATGAAGCAGTTTCAGTCCTTAGAGGACGGATCTATAAGCCGTGGAGACAGACTGGGGACCGGCCCCTGGTGGTTCCAGTCTGCTTGCATCCAGCCAGTCCGCCTGGTCCACAGGGCTCCAGCATTACATTGTCTTTGCGGGCAGATGCCTTGGCATCTGCACCAAGGGTTAGTGAGGAACCATCGGCGCGTGCTGGCGCTGAGAGAAACTCTCTGGGCCGGCCAGTACGCAGGTGCAGGAGCCCTCGGTGGAGCAGATTGTTGGCCATGACGGAGCCTGATTTCCATCGTGCATTCAGTCAGGATCCCACCGGGGCCTTCCTCTGAACTGCACGGTCAGGAAAAGATGGTGGGCCACATGTGAGGGTCTGTGGTGCCAGGACAGCATGGGAATGAGATGATGTAAAACAGAATTGTGCCAGTAACTCTTACATTATGTAATCGTTTTGAGGAACAAAGTTGTTTCATTGTTGTTGTTGAGCCAGTAAATTGCATTAGATTAACAAAGAAGGTTGTGACATTGTGTGTTTGAGTGTAAATAATAACAAAAAACATACAGGTACAAAAATGTAACTGCATCAGCTGACAGATTCATCGATCACTGCCAGGGCAAAACAGAAAAATAATGTAAACACAAAACAGCAACAACACAAGAGAAGCGAATGTGACTGATATTACTATTATTAAAAAATAGCACACATTACTTGTTATATCTATGGCAGGACACAAACTCCAGTTTTCCGCATTAAATTCAGATGCACTACACGCTGATCCGCAAACCCACTAACCTCAATTTCTCACTCCCTATGTGCACATTACCTCTTTCATTGACACTTAACGATGGCATTGGACGTGAAAGACGAGGTACAGAATCATCCAATATGAACATAATTCCTCGGGATATTCGGGCTGCATCTTGCTAATTGCAGGTGTTTTTCATCTGGAGCCGGTTCACCGTGCAATGATGGCACCCAGTACTTTTAGAATTGCTTCTAACACTTTATATTTTGTTTTTAAAGCACTCAGTGATTTAGAATTTCTTTATTAGCTCTGCATCCTGTCCAATGTCTCTGCCTACAAATGCCTTTTTCCTTGGGTAAAAAGTTGTCATAATTGACCTTTTTGCCCTGGTATGTGACACGTGTGCCCTTGATCATTTGATAGCACACTCGACCATATGGCCTAAGCTCTAAAATCCCAGGCAGGTTAACATTTAAGCTTTAATCATTCACTTTCTCCAGCCACATTGTGCCATCTGGCCCAGCCATTCAAACCAGTGACCTGCTGTTCACACCCATTTCTCCACACTGTGGCGGCGGCGATGATACCATCAGCTCCATCATGCAACTTAAATGACCAAAACTCTTTCAGACTCTTTGATACGACAGCAAAAAGGAGAGAGGAGGAAAGTTTTCATTTAAAGAGCACTCTTTTAAATGTTTTACTTTTCAAGTCCGCCTCTCTGTGTGAGCTCTTTTGTCATGTCAAGTGCACCTGGTTCAAGTTTTCCTTTAAGACAAACCCTCTGGTATGGTTAGAAATAGACAGTCATACAATCCTCCTCCTGTTTCTGGTTGGGGAGTGGACTTAGTGACCTTGATGAGTATTTATTCTCCATTAAAGTGGCACGTTATTAATTAAGGCACAGTTTGATCAATTAACACAAAAGGCAGCGACTCGAGACCATTTGGAAACACGATTGATTTTATGACCTCCGCTGGTTCTCCTCCCTCCTCCTTTAAGCCATATTCATGTGACTAATGTCATGCCACTCACCTGCTCTGCAGCACACATTCAGATGATACGTTCATGTCAGTGGTGTCCTACAAACCATCTGTATTTTCCTCTTCATTACACCAAATACACACACTCAGAACATGGAAGATAGCAAGAAGGGCGCTGGTGTTTCAAAGGCAAATAACTTTACTGCTGCAAACTTCCTTTCTTTTCTGTATACATTCTGAAAACATGCATCTTAATATACAGTACACACACACTAACACAGGCCGACTGGTATCAGCCCTATTGTCCTCCTGAGCCTCGCGTTCATCCACAAAGCGACTCCATGACTGAATTCTCGGGACATCCACACGTTGAATAAATTGCCTCACACTCCATAAATTTTCCCAGATGCTCAGAGTCACTTTGAGAATCGGGGGGGTTGGGGGGCTGTGGTGAGGTGGGGGTGAACGTGTGGATGAGAATAAGAAGAAGATACAGTTCAACAGATAGAGAATACAAGTGGAAGAAGACATAATATCTACTAAACAGGGTCATATACTTTACCCCCAAACTGCTCCACCGACAGCAACCAACTTTCCCAGAAGAGGAAGTAAATCTGCTATATCTTATTTTGAAATATTGTAGACAAAATACTAAATTATCATACAATTATTAAATATTTGACAATAATAACACCTATCAACTAAAATGGTTCTTTGAAGGGTGATACCAAAATCACTTCAGGTTAAAGGCAGATCAGATGGAACCAGTGAACAACAATAATCAATCACACTGCATCATATCTTTTATATCAGAGCTGGGCTGAAATATCCGTCGCCTACAATATGTCAGAATCTTGTCTCATCCACATTGTTAAAATAATCTAAATATTAAGCAATGACACTGAAAATCTTTTAGATGTGTGTCTGAACCAACCAACTGCACCAGATATACATAGATATGTCTACACCTGTCACAGCTACATTACGGTTTGACCAATATTGACAATATTGGCTTTTCATTAAAAACTGGACGTCAGCTAATCAGTGTCATCCACCTCTGATGTCATCTGGTATCGACCTTCAAAATCCTCTCATCATGTGCTTAATCCTCCTGCGTTGCATGTCTTTGGTTAGCTGGTGCAAGGGCAATGGGAGTGCTTTAATAAGGTCCTGCCTTCCTCCACCATTTCATTTCCTTCTCATGTCGTTGAGATGAGAGAGACATGAAAGGCCGGATCATTTTAGAGAGCTATTCCTTTTCTGGTAATGAGAAAGGTCCAAGGTTGAGCAAAAGAAAAAGAAAAAAATCTGTTTCCTAAGTTCATTTGTAAGAAAATGGTTGAGATTGTGTTTGTATGCACGCTGGCGAGCTTGTGAGTAATCAAGGTAAAATCAATAAAAGCTTAATGTTCCCCGAAGAAACTACAATGTCAACATGTTTGTCCATTTAACCCCCCCTCCACCTTCATTATTTTTTTAAAGGAATGGCTTTACAGAATGAATTCACTGAATCAATCAATCAGTGAACTGAGGGGACTGAACGGTTCGAGACACTTCCTCTATCTGTGAAGTGATGATAAGTGAGGGCAGCTTTGACATGAAAGGTTTGTGTTACCCAAACATCGCAAGTTTGACCGGCATGATAAATCTTAGCTCGGAAGTGAACGACGGCCAGGATGTCTTCAATGACCACTGAGTTCCCCTTGAGCAATTAAAAGGCAACGTAAAGTATATTTGCCTGTATTTAATTAAAATAATACCTACTATCATATAGTAAAACCTGTTCTGCATGTAAATTAATGTCAGAATATGTCACCATGTTATTATGTAGCTGGTTACGGCAAACAATCTCTGAAAGTTATCTTCTCTGCACTAAATTTATTCGGTAAAATGTTAAAAAATGTGGAGGCTGTACTGCTGAGAGTCCAATTGTGTGTACACTTTGCCAACGTTTGTCACGGTCAGCCATGGTTTTTGTTTACGTTTGGCGCCTGGAAAGCTTGGAAGGAAATTTCAACTGGGCCCTTTGAGTTGGTCTTAATGACCTCATAGTCAACCAAAGTGCCTCTCTAGTCTGTCCAGATGCCCCTGTGATCAGCCAAAGTGCCCTTCCGTTCAGTCCAGTGCCAAACCTCTAGTCAGTCCAAATGCCCCTCTGGTCAGCCCTACTGGCCTTCTAGCTGGAGCTGTTTCAGATGCTCCAGCGGATACCTCAAGCACACTTCTAGTCTAAAATGCCCCTCTGGTCAACTTTCTATCAACCTGACACTGGGCAGATCGCAGGTGTGACTGTGTGTTTGAGAGCTCAGCAAACCTTCCCCGGATAAATAAAGTGTAAAGAAAATCAACAACATCTGTTTCAACAGATAACAATCAGCTGTTGTATATCAACATCTCCAAACCGTCTTCAAGGCCAGGATATGTAGTTACAGTAGCTGTGTCGTAAAGCATATCCTCAGCTCCCTCTCCCTCCAGACAACGCCATCCATCAGATCGGCCTGATCCATGAACTGTTTTGTGCTCCGCAGTTAATGAGCCTGCAGTCTGGCAACAAGGAATCGACTCATCCTCATACTCTCCTATGGATTTCACCATCACAGACATTACAGATGGTTGACTCTTGATCATTTTTGTTATTGATTTTCATCACAAGGCCAAATGTGGCAGAGCAACAACGCAGGAGAAATGACCACATAAATCTGCTGTGATACATGCGGCAGGCAGGAGGTTCTACTCTGCAAAATCTACTCAGTCTGCAGCACAAAGATCAACGATTAGGAGAGCGAGGGTCATCCTGACGAGGAGAGGAACACCTCACTTAAAATTACATTACGAGTATTTTTGTCTTTCAGTGCGTTTGTCATATTTGCTTATTTTTCCTTGCATCTTAGTTGCTCTTCAAAGTTAATTTTGAAACAAATGTTTTCCAAATGAGTCACTCCCAGTGCAGACAATTATAAGCCCTAACTACAACTCAGACAAACAGAAACACCTGTAATGCACTGCAACACAGCAGCTCTGCAATAAATTCTACCTTTATGCGTCTTTAGTTGTTTGTGTTTTGTTTCATTTGGGACTTTTTGAACAACAAAGAACTTACCTCAGGTACCAGGTCTTGAACTCAAAAGTCCTGTTCCTGTTTGCATTTACACACCATCTGAAGAACTGTGAAGAGTAATAATAGATTAAAAACGATGTTGTGTTTTAAGATGTGGTTTTCACTGCATCTTGTTTTTCCTTCATTTAACTACATAACTGTATAATATTAAGTGCATGATTTAAACAGCAATAATATCAAAAGAAATTAACATCAGATCGCTTTGAGATCTTACAATCACGTATTAGGACCATAAAAATAAATAAATTAGGAGCCGGTAGAGGGAGTTAATATTCCGTGAAAAAACTCAGTTTGCAAGATTAAAGTGGTAAGTTTATGGGGAAAAAAACTTGGATATTATCTGCGATTGAAGTTGTAAATGTACGAGAAAAAACTCACAAATTTACAGGGAAAAAACTTGAATATTCTCTGAGATTATAAACACACAAATTTATTAGAAAAATAACTCTAATAAAATTATACTTTGCAATCAGATTAAGCAATAAGGAAATACTAGTGATTTTAAGCCCAGCATCATCATATTATCAAAAGCATCCAGCGGAGGTGTAGACTCGAGTCACATGACTTGGACTCGAGTCACATGACTTGAGCCTTTTGACTTGAAAATACTTGATACCTTCCCCCCCAAAGCCCAAAGATGAAAAAGTATGTTATTTAAACAGTGTGCCACAAATCAATTCTACATTTAATGATCAAGTTCAGTTCCACATTTTAACAAATAAATGAAATTTTCTAAAAGCATTCATGATTTTTGTAAATTTTATATATTATAACTCTGTTGTTAAAATGGCATTACATTTGATGAAGACTGCTTTATGACTTGTTTAGGACTCAAAGTTTAAGACTTGGGACTTGAGTGCAAAGACTTGAGACTTACTTGTGACTGAACAATGACTTGGTCTCACCTCTGGCATCCGGACTTTGAAGAGACATTGCAGTGAATTGGGCCTATTCAGAAGAAAACAAAATACTGATATGAGTTTCTCTCGTAAATTTGTAATTTTTTTCTCGTAAATTTACCACTTCAATCTTGTCAGAGTTTTTTCTCAGAATATTATCCCCCTCGCCCGGCTCTGTATTTTTACCTGCAAAGGCCCTAATAGGCCTTTGTAAGACTTAGATCTCCCTCACACAAGCAGAACTCTGTGAAAAAAGGGAGATCTACTCCTGCAAGGACAAACATGAATCTCCTCTTCTCACAGGACGACAAGGTAAGAGGAGCACTTATTTATACTGTACAGCACATTTCATTACAAGTAAAGTGCTTTATATGAAAATGTGTACAAGAAAAAGCTACAAAATAAATCGAAAAAAGGAACAACAGCTAAAAGAAAGACATACACGAGACACCCACGCACAAAACAGAGATGAAGACAGCAATAGCTTGTGTGAGTGGGAGAGGTAAGGAGTTGTGGGTTTACAGGGACTCTTCTCTGAAGTGGAAATTTACCTGGAGGAAATCAGCGAAAAAGTAGAAACCATTTATGTGTTCACTCCTCCCTACTGCAAAGAAATTATCCTGTACAAACCCCCACATCTCTGGGGGCCGAGCTAACTTGACCTTCACCACGCTCTACCTGTTGTAAAGCCTCTCAATTTGCAGCGCATTTTGTGCTGGATATAAAAGTGGAGCGAGTCCGTGCATCAGAGAATAACACGCACTGACACATCAATGAATTTCAATGAAAAACAAATGTACACAAGCAAAAGAGCGGCATCCAGTTTACTTTGCTGCTGAACTTCAGAGCTGCATATAACAGGACATTT
The DNA here is from genome assembly GCA_916701645.2 of Sebastolobus alascanus. Taxonomy (NCBI): domain Eukaryota; kingdom Metazoa; phylum Chordata; class Actinopteri; order Perciformes; family Sebastidae; genus Sebastolobus; species Sebastolobus alascanus. The sequence continues at coordinate 1,769,236 of CAKAOJ020000072.1, read as the reverse complement.
ATGGGTGTAATGTTTAAAGGAAAAAATAAGCCTGACTCTCCAACCTACGATTCACACAATCAACCAACTGATGTGCACAATGTCATTGTGCCAGCAACTGCAAATCTTTCTCTCTCCCACTCACTAGAAGAAAGTTTTCCACTGACAGCTTATTAATTGCAAATCTACAAATATAATCTAGATGCTGATCTGTCCCTGTGGCGAGGTCTCTGCTGGTCAAACCAAAAGACATCTTAAAGAGAAAATGTCTTAACACAAAACACCAATTCAGACATGTATCACGCAGTTTGTTGTGGGTAAATAATACATTAAGGCCAAAGATCTCTGTTTTGTGTAATCTGGTGGCGGGCTCCCTCAAGCGTACCATCTCTAAAAATGTTTGGGTTCATAAGTGATTGTTGATTAGGACATTAAAACAGTTGTAAACCCACATTTACATTTTGTATACAAAAGTTGTTCTATAATATGTGGTGGTTTCCATTAAATGAGCGTTATCTGTGGTTACCGCTTATGACAACTGATAACGCACATTTAATGAGCTGATGACAGTGAAATTGGTTTCAGAGTGAGATTTGATATTAAAGGTGCAATGTGTTTGGATCCTTTAGATGAAAGGTATATATTATATATTAGTGTTTTTTGTAGTAACAGGATTTATAGTAGTGCTTCCCCTACTTATTCTTTAAAAAATAATCGTTTGATGGCTTGTTGGCCAAAACATATGAGCATATGAAATAAAATGGTAAACTGAAACCATTGTAGAGATATTTTTATGTGTTTTCTGAGTGCAGCTATCCCAGTTCATGTCACGGTCTGGAGAGCAGGCAGCAGGGGAAGGCCCCAAACACAGATAAAAGATGAGGAGGCAGCAGGAAAAACGCTATGACTTAATTGAAATAGCTTACAGGCTTTGAGTCCAAAGACAGGCAGGAAACAGCAGGAAAGGTCACACGCACACTGGTAACAGAACTCCAAACAGAAATGAAGACATACCGACAAAGAACAAAGGAACTGGGCTGGTATAAATAGTGACTGACTAATGGGGACGACGGGACAGGTGAGCAGGAGGTCAGGTGACTGCAGGGCTGACGAGGGACAGGTTAAACTAATCAGGGCGGGAAAACACAAGGCAGGAAGTGATCTGAAACGAGAGGAGAGGTGAGTAACAAAATAAAATTTAATTAACCTACAAACAAGAAGAAGGTAAAGACTTTGCGCTGTGATTTTACAGTTAATGTCAAGGAAAAAAATTTCAAATAATCTGTGTCCATATGGATGTAACGCCTCGTTTCCACACAGTTTTGTTTTGTGTCTGTAAATCCGTATAGTATACGCCCCCTGGTGCTCAACGCAAGAAATTGCATCTCTATACAGATGGATAGAAACGATACAACAGATATGGGAGAGACCAGTCGAGTCTAGACGGTATATACATTTTTTCAACGCCATATTTAGCTAATATTGGCAGCATGCTAGCTGTGTAGCTGTTTATATAGAGTACATCCATAGTGGTTCATACGTCTTTTAACAAAATATTCCACAAAACTGCTAAATATGCCATCAAACTTTTCACTGGTTAGCACTGTCGCCTCGCAGCTAGAGGGTCACAGGTTCAGACCCGGCTTGGGGCCCTTCTGTGTGGAGTTTGCATGGTCTTCCCGTGTTAGCGTGGGTTTTCTCCAGGTTCTCCGGCTTCCTCCCATAGACATGCAGGTTAGGTTAATTGTTGACTCTAAATTGCCCGTAGGTGTGAATGTGAGCGTGAATGGTTGTCTGTCTCTATGTGTCGGCCCTGTGATAATCTGGCGACCTGTCCAGGGTGTACCCAGCCTTCGCCAACTGTCAGCTGGGATCGGCTCCAGCCCCCCGCAACCCTGAATAGCTTAAGCGGTTACAGATAATGGATGGATGGAAAAAAAAGTATAAATGTATTAAATTCATTAAATAGTTATTACACAGTGCATACGGTCTGTCCGTAATCTGCCCCAAAAGTTCAATTTATTCAACGTACTCGAGACAAATTACGGACCGCAGAAAAAACAGAAGGAGTTTCACAAACACATCGGAGATCACGGAGGTTCCCATAGGAATGAATGAACTTCCAGTTGACTCGCATATGTAAACAGAGCTATGTGGAAACAAGGTGTCAAACTCCTATATGAGTCTACACCGCAACACTTGAGCGGGTTTGTTTATAACACTGAGTCACAGCGATGATGTGATGGAGAGAGACACTGCAGTCCGTGTTCCTGTTTTTCTCTCACAGTGGTCAACAGACAGATAAAGCAAACGGACAGCTCAATGAGCAAAACAATGAGACTTCAAACAACAGTTTCCCTCCGCACAGCGAGAAGGTTGAGGCTGAAAGACCAAACACAGAATCAGAGACAGAGGAGAGTCTTTATATCAGGAAACGGGAGAAATGGCATTTAATCTCCAACTTGTGAGGCTGACGCTTTAATATATCGCTCATAGGAAACAGCCGCATGACGGTGTGTGTTTATGTGTGCTGACACTTTGCCCTCTGCTGTACCTTGATGTCCCTCAGGTCTCTCATTCTACACACATTTCTTCCCTCTTTGCGCGCCCTCCTGACTCCTTTCCTCTAACTCAGTTTGGATCTATTTTTTCATTATCATATCTTTTTGCAGTGTGTGTGGAAACATTTCAAAGTCACCGGCGACAAGGTTAAAAGTTTCCTCACATCACATCACAGCCCCTGAGAACGCTGAAAAACAACCACACTACCTGTATTCATAAGATGTGACATGGAGGTATCTACAGGTATCAAACAATCCAGATGAGGAGGGGTCATATTACACTATCTCAGCCATACCAATGATAAAAAAAAAACCCACTATGCATGACTATTCAGAAATATTCAGGTGGAAATAGATTGTGTGAGTTGTGTGATTTGGGATAATAAATAATGTTTTCTTCTACTACCGTAAATGATTTGCATGATGATTTAAAGGTGCAGTGTGTAGGATCTGGATGTATCTATCAGTGAGGTTGCAACCAAGTAAAACTTCTCCCATGTGCTAAGCGTGTAGGAGAATATGACTTAAAGGGAGATTTATCAAGTAGTTAATACTCTTATCAACATGGAAGGGGGCAAATATGCTTACTTTATACATACAAAAATATATAATAAAAAAGCTTTTAAGAAGCAACTGGAGAGTCTAAAGGTGGTTAGTGGTGCTACCAGTCTTTTGAGTGGGTCACTGTTTTGGCCGTAGCTCGAAGGATAAAATGCATTTAACACGTTTGTTCGACTATAAGGACACACACAATGCATTCTGGTGAGAAACACTGAATATAAACATGACTGTGTTTGTTTGCAAGAAAACTCCACAGGCGTCCTTTAACCTTTAATGCTGCGCTGTTGCACCTCATTTCATTTCCAGGTGGGATACTGAAAAACATGTCAGTAAATTAAAGCGAGCAAGAAATGGAAAGTTTAAACGTCAAAGAGACAAATGAACGGTGAGATGAAACACATTAAGAAATGCAAAAAGTAAAACTTAAGAGCCTTTTTAAAATTAATTTCCTGAATCAATGAATCGATGAATTGATGATGTTTTTTTTACTATGAGTTTTTAATACATCATTTAAATGCAAATTCATGAATCCATGATGTATCAGTTTGTGTATTTTCTATAATTAAACACTGTTAAAGTCTACTGGCTGTAAATGATTCCAGCGGCTCCATAAATGAAGTGAAACACTGCGTGTCGTGCAGGTACAGACAGGTGGCTCTCTGCGTGCTGATAAATGTTTCGCTACATTAAATCTGGCCGTTTACTCTAATGACTCGACTTCTTGTTCCTCTGCGTTCCCTCTTTGACTCTTTGATGAAGCCACGGATTCTTCTGTTCACTTGCAGCTACTTTACCTGCTATTCATCAGTGTCCAAGACTCAGGAAACTTTCTTGAATGGCCGCCAACATCGCACCATCTGTCTCCACCTGTCCAGCGCTGGAGGTGCTGCATGAGAAATTGATATCTAGTGCTCCGGCTCCACCTGCAAGAGAAGCAGAGAAGGGAAAAGGTCCAGATTAATAACTGAAAATTATAATAGAAACATGTGCTACAGCATGAATTAGGCAGTCGTCCATATGTCACCTTGATCTTTGCTGGTGTCGTCTCCCTCGAGTCATTCGGTGTAATTTCAAATTTGAAAAGTTTCGTGAAAGCTGCTCTCTGAGCGACGCCTGATGTGTGGATCAATAAACAAACAAATGATTCCAGAAAAAGACAGAATGTTCCTTGATATGTATTCGAGAACAGCTGTTGTAAGCCACTGAAGTTTGTGCCCCGCTGAGCATCTGCCTTTGCAAATTGATTACCCAGGGGGAGGCCAGACTCTGCCCACCCCACCACCACCACCACCACACTAACCACAGCTGCTGCTTTGATTAAAAGTTGAATGCAAGTCTGCTGTTTCCCCTCACAAAGGTCCAACTCTGAACTGGGACCAATGTTATCTGCAGTGGAGTCAAGTAATTTTTATTTATATACTGTAGCTCAATATCATAAATTTGCCTCAAGGGGTTTGACAAGCTGTACAGCATTCTACCACTTGTAGCGTGGTGTATAGATTTCCTGTCATAGCAAGTTCACCTCTCCCTCCCATCTCGTTGTTGTAAACATTGTGTGGATGGATGAAAGCAGATTGGATTATTTTGCATAATTTCTTTATATTTTCTTTTGCTAACATTACATGTTTACACAGCTATCAGCCATATTTATCATTGCAAAAATTAGGTAGCTAGGTCGTTAGCGAACGTTAGTTGCCAGATCTCGTGACAATGTGTTGCTGAGATAGAGAAAGGTCTCCAACAAAGTTTAATTTTTTCTCCTGATTAATCTGTTTAAAAAATGGCCATTTTAGTGTCAGAATGTTTGGAAGATATGTGGCGTGAAGTCATGCAACGTTAGCTCTTTACTTCTGCCGATTGCATTTACACTTCAAAAATCATAAAAGTGGTGTTCATTTGTGAAGATTATCTTAATGAACAAAACATGTAAGTATCACAAATGTTTGTTTGCCACAGAGCTTATTTTCTGAAATAATCCAAAACCCAGTGGAAAAATCTCATTGGGTTTTTGTCGAGGGAACCAGGGCGATGCTAACTTCCTGGTTGGCCTACAAGAACACGTCATCCCTGCAGCACTCTATAACCAACATAATAAAATTACAGTATAGACAATCCATATGTCAAAAATGATACACAGGATGTGAACATATAAGAAGGAAATGGATCCAGGTGATAACAAGCAGCTGGAGCCTCACAACCTCCCAGCCACCATGTAACTTGGAGAGAGGACAGAATACACAAACACACAAAAAGCAAAACTCAAGCACATCATTCACACAGACAGGAGAAAGAAACAAAACATACAGAAGGAGGGAGAGATAAGAGAAGAGGCTAAAGCTGGATGGAGATCCAGATCCAAAACGTGGAATGAGGCACCGACAGCCAGGAGACAGAGAGAGAGAGAGAGAGAGAGAGAGAGAGAGAGAGAGAGAGAGAGAGAGAGAGAGAGAGAGAGAAGAGAGGTCCCAGGACGGCCGACGGTCCGGCAGAGGGAAGCCTGATATAAAGAGAGGGAGAAAGAAAGAGAGCACTCTTGTCAGCAGGACTACGAGGCTTAAATGATACATCGAGACTGAAACTGACCCGCCAGCCGGATGATGAAAGAAGAAGCAATTAATTAAAAGTTAAGGCAAAAAGATGAGTTTGGATTTAATGGCCTCAACAGAAGCAGACAGAGGACAGAGACAGGGGGTCAATGGGAGTGTCAAAAAGCCAGGATGAGACACATTACGACTGATGAGCAGATTATTGACGACTGATCAGACCAAGTTGGACTCTGAGCCAGAGAGTAGGGAGGTAAAATCATACAGTGTGTGGTTCTCATTAAGATGGTCTTCAACAGGTTTGGACTGGACAAAAACAGCAAAAAAGTGTTTTGTTTTAGTGTTACAACGTTCACTCGGGAGTAACTCTCTCTGCAGACTTTCCTTTGTCTCTCCATTCATTCACGTCTGGCTTTTTTTTACTCTACAACCTGGCAAGTGTTAGACTAACTTTTGTTAAATGAATGCACACAAATTCATATTTTGTAGTATTAATTTGTGCAGGCAGTGAGGCTCAGTGGTTAACCTGCAATATTATGTAACGTCTGTAATTTGCCTGCAAAAAATAGTAATTCAATAACAAATGAAGTGATTTGAGAGACAAATAATTAATATAAGAGCACAGAAGCACCTGATAAAGGTGATAAAGATTATTTTGGTACAGCATGATGCCATTATGACTTATTTCTGAGAGTGCACATTATTTACTCAACAACTCATTGACCGCAAAGCAAACCTTTCTTTTTAACTGACCACTGAGCATTTGAGGAGCTGAAGTTTGCAGCACTCAGTCAAGGAAGAAGGAAGTTAAACATCTCAGGGTGGGAAATTGGTCTCCGGTTTATCCTGCCTTCACAAAATTACATCCTGATGGACCAAAGAGAGGAACCTCAGTGTGTGCTTCTCCTTCCAATAGTTAATTAACTCCGGCACATTGGACGGAATTGACCTTTGAGTCTTTTCTGACATTTCTGGAGCCAAACATCGATCTCAGTTATCACAGCGACTCCACAGTTTTCCTCGCCATCATGAGCAGCGCCATGCCACGTTTTCTCTGGTTCATCTGAGTTTGGTTTGGGCAAAAATAACTCAAGAGGTGGCCCAATTGCCCCTAACCCTTAGAGTCCTGTTGTGAGAATGACTTTTATATACAAATCATTTCCGTTTTCTTTTCAATATTTAATCCAAACCACATATTTCCCTACTTTAATCAATCAAGTGTTATAGACCTAAGCACATACGGGACTTGAAGCCTGGTGTCCGGTGTAAAAGTCCTGAGCTTTTTATGTCCAACCATCCACCACGACATCCTTTCCATGACTTGTACAGTATACAGCAGCTATTCTGATGAGCCTCAGAGCGCCATCTAGTGGGCCAGGAAGGTACTGCCAAATGGTTCGATTAAATTAGAAATTAAATTATTAGATAATTTACAAAGCTAGTCATTGTTTTACCTAAATGTGCTCTAGAATTCATAAGAAAAAAAACCGTTTAATAACGATGCATAAATTCAATAAGTTAAATCACGACACATCATCGTGTATAGACCAGAGGTTAAACTAAAACTGAAACTACAATAATAAGCAGTGAAAAATATTGTTAGTAAACTGAAGCTAAATAAAAACAATATTCTTTGAAGAAAAACTAAACTGAAACCTGGTTAAAAACGAGTAAAATAAAAATGAACGTAAATTCATTTCAGTTTTAGGACCTGATATTCCAGGAGATGGTGCTATAGTGACTGATTCACATCGGACACTAAAGTAGTGCATAGATTAAACTTTAAACATTGGGGCCATTCCTATGCAGTTCTCCAACCATGTGTGTGTATGTTAGTGTAGCTACATACTTCTGAGGCATCATAGCTGGGCCTAACAAAAACTAAACACAAAAATTAAACCTTTCTGAAAAACTGAAGCTAAACTAAAACTAGCAAAGTTAGTGCAAAGCACTTAAACTAAACTAAAATCAAAAAGTTAAAACTAAAATAAAATTGAAAAAAAAATTCAAAATTCAAAACAATTACTATTATAGGCTAACGTTGGTAGATAGAAACATGTTTTGCCGCTGTTAACTAGCTAATGTTTCCTCTGATGCAGTTACACAAAAAAATGGCGTACAAATGACACGGCAAAAGCAAGAACGGCGTTTTTATTGCACGCGATATGACTTATGAATTACCGTGTCATTCATACGCCATTTAGCTCGACCGGGCTGGGTATAAAGTACTGTGAGGATGTCAAACAACCTTGCTGGATTGGTAAAAACGTCAGTGAACATAATCCAAGCAATTATATTTCCTCCAGACCATATTTGGCAAAGGACGCTCCTAGTATATATAATAAACATGGTTTTTAGGGGACAGGGATGGCAGCAGTGTGAGGAGACAAACTGCCTTTGACTTCCTGAAGCCATTAACATCAGAATGAGTCAACACTTTCTGTTTGGCCTTGTGTTCATTCAAATGACAACATAAATCCAGTCTGGGTTTATGGATTGTAAAAGTACTACATGCTCCAAGTGTAATTATGATGATGAATAAATATTGATAGGACCCTGAATTACATTATCAATGCATCGCAGTGGAGATTTATCATTGTGGCACTTGTGCAGAACTTTGATAGTTATTCATATTAGATATAAAAAAGCAATTAAATTACTTTTATTCTGTATGTATTCACTGATGTAAAGAGAGAACGTGATGGTGCAGTCGGAGGTGGAGGAGATTTAAGATGCTTCATGTCATCAGAGAAAACAGATGGACGGATTTATGATTTCAAATACAAGAGAGTTCATTGTTTACTGACATTACAAGCACTTCATTTAACACCCTCACTTCATTGTGAGGGTTTGCGCATACGTCATGTAGAGTAAGTAAGATGAGCAGAATGTGTAAATGCAAAAGGTCCCACCATCAGATCTCATTCATTATCCAGGTAAGGTCTCAGCAGATGTTAGTAACAGGTGGTGGAAATTTGCCTCAAACGTTCAGTGCAAAAAGCAACGAGGGGCGACTCTCTCCGACTATTGTGGTTCATAACAACAGAAAGCTTGCAGCAAAATTTTGTATACATTAATATTATATATTTCATGCACGTAATGTTCAAGACTGCCCAGACACAGACAGTTCACTGCACGAATGACAATGTAAGAATTTAGTTACAATCTGTTGCATGCTCATGCAGAGAGTGGATGATAGAGGGTCCGAGGTCCACCCACCAGTCTCTCAAAATCCTGTGGGAAACACTGTATTAGCCTGCGTCATCCAAAGCTGGTCCCCCCCCCCCCACTTCAAAACTCATTCCGGCGCCGCTGCCTCTAGTTTCTATGAATGTTTTCATACTATGGTTCCCCTGTGAAACTGGATCACCATTGGAATACATTTTAAATCAAAGGTGAATACACCCACGTAGGTATTGAATTTTCAAAAGTGTGTAGTATTCCTTTAAGCTGAGGAAGCAGTTTAATTGGGCTTCAATGAGAAAGACTTAGTTACACAAACGATTTCATAAACTGTCCTCATGTTACATAAAAGTAGCACACATGAAACTGCTGGTTTGTGCAGCACGTCATGAATCAAGTCATGCAACTGTATTTATGTCATAAAGTATACTTTGTCAGAAACAGCCTGCCTGTCCCGTAAATATCAACGACGGCAGCATGACATGAATTATTACGTTCAGTGAGATGAGGCAGGTTGGTGTAGGAGGCCGGCTCCTCTTCACTCCTCAGAGAAGATGGACAGACAAATCACATAATATCGATCCAGTGTAATTCCTGGGATGAACCAGGGGTGAAAGATTTGGAGCAAAGGTGCTGAAGCCGGAGGAAGAGGAGGAGGATGGCAAGCAAGCAGAGGGGTGGAGATATAACATATTTGGTTGAGTGGAAAAAAAAATAACTAATGGCCAATAAAATTGCGACTCTCCATCCTCTTGTGGAAAAACCTTTCTGTCGGTTTATGTGACGCAGTACACAGGACAGCTGAGAGGAGGAAAGAAGGAACGGCCATTTTATCAGCTGAAAATGAGTCCGTCTCTCTCAGCCCCAAAAACTCATATTAGTTTTATTCTTGTCATGGTGCACTTCTCCTCAGATTCACACACTCAGTCTGCTGCCTCACTCTTCTTGTTTATTTCATGACTTAACTACAGACGAAACAGTCACAGAGATGCAACTGGATGCTGACAGATTCACTTTTTTCTTCTTCAGTTTGCAATAAGAATGTGAAATGGGCTTCACACCAGTCACTGTCTATGCAAAAGTAGACGGTGATGAAAGACAGCAGTAGTATACACCATGAAACTGGCTTTGGAAGTAACAAAAGTTAACCAGAGGCAGGAAATGGGGCTTAAAACAGGGTTGAATTGTGACTCTGGCGCTTGTTTCACCGAATTTGCAACACAAGACCATTTCCTCTCACTCATTTTAACTTATTTTTCACTGATTTAAAACCAACCGCATACTTGTGACCAATGCATGAGCACGCAAGAGCCCTGTTGGACTTTTTGGCAAAATCTATCCCCAGTTAGTGAGACGTGAGGCTAGGACTATTTGCAATCTGTTTGTAATGGGTGCTCACAAATTTCTTATGTGAAATGAGCCACTGGTATTTGCAGGGAATTCTTGCCAAAATCAACATCCTTTTCCGTGGAATAATACTTTCTGAAAGCCGGGATCTTTATCCATGCTTGCAGCAGGGGTCTAGGGATGGCTATGTCAGTGTGTGAATTGATCCACCACTTCGCTTTGGACTGAGATGCCCTAAGAGTGGAGCGGAGCGAGGTAAAAACAAACCACACTGTCGGGTAATATTAAGAAGGCGTGCCGACAACAGCTTGACAACATTAGTCCGCTGATTGGCTAATCGTTAGGCCCCCCTGCGACGCACATTGGATCGATTGCTTTCTCAACCTGTTTCATGTCATGATGCCAGACAGATCAGTCAGCTCGGTGGAGTGGGCAAATTCAAACAGAGGTCTGGATACAGGCAACCAAAGTATCGGAGAAAATTAAAATTTGACCTGATTTGTTGCGCCAAATGAAAAATGAAGGGATCACCAAAGCAATTAGGTTTCATCCTCTGGGAACCATGAACGTCTGTACCCAATTTCATGGTAATCCATCCAATAGACATTTCACTATGAAGCAAAATTTCACAAGAGGAAAACTCACAGAATCAACAAAGTTAGTAGGATATATCATCTGGGAACCATGAATGTCTTTACAAAATGTTGTGCCAATCAGTCTAATAGTTGTGGAGACTTAATAACAGATTAAGCTCATTGTAGCAAAAGAAAATCCAGGAGTCAAGAAGGATATTGGGGTTTAACGTCTGGGGATCATGTATGTTTGTACAACTTTGTTCCAATTGATCAAAAACGATGAGATCACTGGATAATTGAAAACGTGCTGCTGCTGCTGCTGCTGCTGCTGCTGCTGCTGCTGCTGCTGCTGCTGCTTAGGTGAAAAGGTCAAAGGATCGCCAAGGTCTGTAGCATTCATCCTCCATGAATTTCTGTACCAAATTTCATGGTAATCCATCCAATAATTGTCAAGACATTTCACATTTTCACCTGATGGTAGCACAAGAGGAAAACTCGCAGAATCACCAAAATAAGAAGGATATATCATCTGGGAAACATGAATTTATCTACAAAATTTCAAGCCAATCTATTTAATGGTTGTGGTGACAGTTCTGGGACTGGAAGATCATGCAGTGACCAAATTGCTACCCTCAGGATCATCATTGAGCAATCCATAGAATGGCACACACCTGTTTATATCGTTTCATTGACTTTGAACAGGCATTTGACAGCATAGACCGTGAGCTGCTATGGAAACTTATGGCACTCTATGGAATCCCCCCAAAATACATCAGCATTATCAAGAACACATACAAGGACATGCAGTGCCAAGTGCTCCACCAGGGATGCGCACAAGACAAGTTTGGGAAGACCCAGAAACACCTGGAGAAGGAGCACGGAACAACAGTTAAAAAAGAAGGGACTGACGTGGAAACAGCTGGAGAAGATGGCCCAAGAAAGACAAGGGTGGAAACTATTCATCAATGGCCTATGTTCTGCAAGGACTACAAAGGCCTAATGAATAATGAATGAATGTGACAGTTCACTTTATTACCAGCAATGTTAAGCTCATTGTGGCAAAAATATAAAAAGCCAAGAGTCAAGAAGGTTATTAGGGTTTAACCTCTTGGGATCATTCATGTCTGTACTAAATTTTGTGCCAACCGATCAATAGATGATGCGATACATCAAATTTCAAGACAATACATCCAATAATTGTTGGGATATCTCTGTTTGGATCAAAGTGGTACCGCTAGCATGGCTGAAAAAAACCCATCACTGCACAATCTCATACAGTACGTTTGTGTCCTCCTCTCCAGCCTTGACATTGAACCTTGCTACTACCTCAACAGTCATCTCCATCACGGATTCTGGACCCTTCAAGGCCACAGACCTGGAAGAAGGATGATCCTCAGCGTACAAAGCATTGGGGGGGGGGGATATGTGGCAGCCGAAGCTTGACAATGAGACTAATGAGATTTCATCGCCATCAATCTCAAATTTAATCTTAGAGGCTGACAGTGATGAAAAAAAAACACAAACAGTGATAATTGCTTCAGTAAGAGCATTCAGAAATGTTTCAATCTGTTCACATGAATCACATGGGCCACATTTACATTTATCCAAGGCTATTTTCTACATAATCAAACCTCAAATCACTTCCAGCACAGTGCTAAACAACAGTCAGCTGGCACACAATGAGTGGGCAAATTCCCAATCTACAGCAAAGTCAAGAGGTTAACAAACAGATCCTTCATTATAGCCAAAACAATCTTCTTCTCCCACACAATTAGTGCCAAAGCTCCCAGCGGAGCCCCGACAGCACGGAGCTGCCGTCTGTCTACTCCCCGCTCCGTCCAGGATGAGGAACGGCCGTTCATAGCGCTTTCTTCCCTCTGCTTTCTGCTGCTGTGCCGTCTCTAAACACCAGAATGGGTTTCCAGAGAGACAGCAAGCAAACTAAGCTGCTGCTGCTGCTGCTGCTGAGGGCCCCGGGACCACAAGAGGCTCCCCAACACATGAAGAGAACAATGGGGTTAGTTTTTTTGAAATGTGTCTTCTCAAAACATTATATTCTATTTCAGTATATGATTTTTTGTTTTTGTTTTTTTGACCATTATCAATCTTGTCTTGTTGTCTTCTTGCACAAAACTTTCTGCTGCTTCAAATGCTCAAATTGTTGACAAAGCAACATGTTCTCACTCCCAACTCATCAATTATCACCGCTTGGTCAGCGGCCCTACGCTCCACACTATGATGCTCTAGGTACACTTCTAGCGTCAGTTTTGGACGTGTCAGTTTCCGCTAGTTACATGCATAGTGTCTTTTCAAAATAAACTTCCAACGTAGGTTTACTTAGTTTTTAGATTTACTTATACAACAAAAGCTCTTGGTTAGGTTTAGGAAAAGATCGCCGTTACGTTTCTTACATAAAATAACGTTTGTTATGCAACTGGCGTTAGTTAATTACATAAATTACATAACAAAACAAAACTTTCTCGCTCTTCAAACTACGTCAGTTGCTCTGAGCGTCTAATAATATATTTATTTATATTGCAGTTAGCTGAAAGCCAAGTGTGTCTCATACAGACGCTAAAGGGTGCCTCGCTGCTTCTGTATCAGACGCCGAGGGGTACTGACGTTTGTATTTGACGCTTGGAGTGAGAACAAGTTGGCTGGCCATCAGTAATATGATATGAAATAATATCTAAGGAAAAGCAGAAACCAGAAGCACATAACAAAATAAAATAAATAAGCTGTTTCATGACGACTGAAGCCCCCCCTACCACCCCAAAAATGTTTGAAGCATCTGATCAAAGTGACAACTCAACTTGGAAAACTCAATGATTCATAAACTTTTTCCCTGTTGCTTGATATAGAGTGCTTAGCCCATTCAGTAGTTACAGCGGTAGGGGGTAAGGATGTGGAGGTAGAAGGGGTTGATTGGGGGATGAAGAGGAGTTCAGGAGCTGAACAGTTTGGTGACAGAAGAAGCTGTTGGTCCTCTGAACAGGAATGTCTCCTCGGCGACGCCAACGCTAACTAATGCTTCAAAACAGCAGGGTCATTTTCACAGCATGTGCTTAACAGAGCCGGTGTATGACAGCCGAAGGGCCCTTGATTCATTGTCATGTTCAATTTGCACGACGGGGCTCGTTGGGAGGAGACGCCGCCCGACACGCCAAGCTTGTCCTCCGAGGCTGAGCCAAGGCAGCGTGGTCAGGGTTCCCACCATGTGTGAACGCGCCAAGGCCTGCGAGAGAATGGATGAGGAACACCCACAAGACGAGCAGTAATGTGCTCATCTATAACGTGCTGGGCAAATATCCCATAATTACTGCACGCGTTGGAGTCCAAACGTACATTAGCATTGATCATTACAGCACAAAGATACCTGGTTGAACCAAGTGATGACACCAATCATAGCCTTAATGGATCCCACTTAGCACCAGTGGCTAGTTACCCCAGAGTGATTACTTCTCCAGTAAATTAGAGGCACACATCTGTCACGAGGTGCTACAGATGCTTTGTATACCCGTTGATCAGCATTACAAACCGGCAGAGGGGCTGTTGTGGTCGACTGTAGCCGACTGAAAGGAACTTTAGTTTTGCTTTGCAGGTAATTCTGTTTTATGGTAAATACAACCAAGCTTCCCTCCACTCTACTGGGTTTAAAAGTAAATGGAAAAATTGTTTTAATATTTTCAAATGACTCTGGTCACTTACCAGAGCGCTGAGCCGTTACACGCAGCCTTAACGACTTTCCCCCTCTGGCTGTTAGCAGAACAAGTCGATGGATTTACAGTTTGTGGTGTGTGAGTGTCGTATTTGGAGTAAAATGATCTGGATTATTATTCTCCTCAGGGGCAGAGTGGTTAGAAACAAAAGATGTTTCGATATTTGTGGAGGGGTTCAATATAAAGAAATAAAAACAGTGTATACTGTGGTAATGATCAATTCTACAATAAATATTAGGGCTGCACGATTTAGAAAAAAATATCAAATTGCGATTATTTTGACTGATATTGCAAATGTGATGTGATTTGTGATATTAAAGGGAATGATCATTTTAATTATTCTCATTTTCATTGAAAAACATATTTAAATGATCATGGTGTGATTTTTGTGGGGATCTGTCCGTTCTGGGCTACTGTAGAAACATGGCGGCCGGCTCTGTGGAGAGGACCCGCTCCCTATGTAGATATAACCGACTCATTCTAAGGTAACGAAAACACATACAGGTAACAGGTAGCGATTCTTATTTTCAGGTGATTATCACTGAAGAAAACATACTTATTAATTTTATATTCCATTTCTGCCAATTGATCCCCCTAAATGTTACACACTGTGCCTTTAATAGTTTAACCCACATGTATTATTAATGTGTCTGTTTTAATTGTGTTTACTTGTGTCTCATGTTTTATCTTTATACTATCCACATAGTGTTTGTGTCTGCCGTTTCAGTGGTAGCTCACGCATTGTGCAGAACATTGTGCTACCACCTGGAATGAAATGTGCAAAATATGTTGTACAACTGTACGGAGGACAGGTGTAGCCCCAGTAGCTAGAAACAAATGCTAACCTTGTTTGACAACTCTGACACTGACCGAAATTACCAGCCACTGCAGTTCTTTCTGATGTTTCCCTCCATTTTATTCCCTTTTCTTGTCTCCGCACGTTCATGAAGTGAGCTCTATAACTGTAAGTGAAAATGTTTTGAAGTATTTTAAGTTGCCTGCACACGTCTGTACCTCAATTCCCAGAGCGTAGGAAGAAATTTGCATCTTTTCTTGGTTTTCCATTGACTTTGATAGAATCCATTTTGTATTCAGGCTGAACTCGCCTTTGAAACGCAGCTTTAAAATATTACACAAAATGTGAGTAAAACACATTTTCCCACAAGGAACTGAGTGCATAATGAAGGCACGCTTTGTGACAGTCACATGCAGCATGCTGACACTGAAATAGATATATCATCGTAATGATACCTCAACTATCACGACCTTGCTTTCATTCTCAATTTGCTCCAAGAAGATCACTACTGAGAGTGAAACCAAACCCAGCGGTTAAAGAAGTACTCAGATCCTTTACTGAAGTAAAAGTACCAATACAACAATGTAAAAATATTCCATTACAAGTATGCATTCAAATTCATACTTGAGTAAAAGTACAGAAGTATTAGTAGCCCATGTGATATTTTTGGATTGTTAATAATGATGCAACAATGTATAAACTAAATGTAGTTTAGTCCAGTGGTTCCCAACCTAGGGTTCAGGCCCCTTCAAAAGGTCACAAGATAAATCAAAGGGTCGCAAATGATACGTCTCCTCTATACGATAAACATCCCAACCATGGAGGATCCGATTAATAATCTCTGTAGGATTTCTGTTTACGTCAAAATGAAATCTGACACTGAAGTGAAAATGTTCCCACACCTCTCTGCCAACCGGCCCACCTTTCCACGCCGCTCTCGCCCTTTTAATTGGCGAGCAAAGACCAGCATCCGACACCAATTAGGAGTCAGCATGAACAAGAGGAGTTAACGAAGCTCAGGTTGAATCCAGAGGACGCCCAACATGCAGCCGATCGGCGGCGTTCCCACGGCCGTGAAACAACCAGTGTCTCACACATGCCAGGGAGCATTAGCAGAGATTTAACCGAGACTGTTCCCGTCTTCCCTCGAGAGGGGGAACAGGAGCGCCGCTCGCCCACGACAGAAACAAAGCAGGCGGCTGCAGCCAGGAGAGAACGACGAGAGTAAATCTCTGGACAATTTCAGAGGCAGGACCAACGTTTCAGAGGGACAAATATTGTGTCCCCTCTCCGTAAATATCGGCCATAAAAACAGACGTATATCCTTGGGTCCTTGGGGAGCTTTCAGACAAACTGGCTCAGATTACTGAGACAGCAAGGGCAGTACTGTTTATCAAACGGACAAACTTGTGGATCATGGCGGCGTAGAGAGCTGTTTGGTCGGGATATTAAAGTGATATTTCACTTTCCTCCACCACTCCTACTTTTTAGCGATCCAGCTGCATATCCCTCCAGGTGATGGAGTTCATGTCATCCTCTGCTGGTTCAGCCATCCATAGGAACAGATTTCTCTCAGTTTTTGTTACTGCTGATCAATACAAAAATAAAGGAAATTAGCCTTCTTGAAAGCTGTGAGGAAAAGCCGACTTATTTGTTATCTTATTTTCAGACTACTTTAGGTTTTAAACATTTAGAGAGGTAATAAGAGGTAAATAGAGGTAAATAAATAAAGGTCCCAATGTTTCAGCTCCATTCTGATTCTTGGAGCTACAGCTTGTTGTGCAGTGGAGCCAAGAATCAGCTCGTAAATGTGATTTATGGTCCCATGTAGTCTTTCAGCTGGAGCTGTGAAGTTGCTGACAGGATCAGGTACGACGGTGAGAGACAGCAGGGGAGAGCCGAGTCACTGCATAATGTGTAGACTCAATAAAATGATTAATAAACTACAACTGACTGTTTGACAAACCTCTCAACCAAACAGAAACCATCCAATCACAGCTTAGCAACTGAAACTCAGCACGTCAGACCTGTCGAGCTCTGGATTCCTCCACATGTCGAGGCTGTGAAGTTTATTTAACACTCACATCAGTTTGTAGGGTTACAGGTTAGTATTAAACCACTGTGTTGAAGCCAGGCCTGCATGCTATCAGAGTTCAGGCTAACATTATCGGCTCTGTCCTGCTCTTTATTGGATTTGGGCAAAATATTCTTGATTCTTCCCTTATTCCCAAAAACATTGTAAACATGAGTTTATGGTCTCAATCGCTAGTTTCAAGTCTTCTTCAATACAGCATGATGTTCATTTAGTAAATTATGGTCCAATTTAGAGTCAAATAGACCGTAAAGCAGGGGATGCTTTAGGGCGTGGCTACCTTGTGATTGACAGGTTGCTACCACGGTGTTGTCCGGTCTAGGAGTTGTCCGTGTTTTTGTCTTACAACTTTAACCCTTTCACAGTGTGTCTTCAGTTCATGAAAGTGAATTTAACATTTTGGTCGCCTAAAAATGTCTTATTCAGCGTTCAGTTGTGCTTAGCTCCACCCTCTCGTGTCACTTCTGGTTGCAAATAACCAAGATGGCGACAGCCAAAAACCAATATGGCGACGGCCAAAATGCCAAACTCGAGGCTTCAAAACCATAGTGCACAAACCAATGGGTGACGTCACGGTGACTACATCCACTTCTTATATGTATGTCTATGTTTATAATACAATACTGAAAATACTGTTGACGGTTGTCATTTCAGTGGACAAAATTGAGGCCATTGTTTCAAAAATTACCAAGAAATTGCAGTTGTAAATCTGCCACCCTTATTGTAAACTGCATACGTGCTGAGAACAGAAACTTTGACAGTCACAGCGGTCAATTAAGACGAAATAAAGATGATGTATTCTCTGAAACACCTGTGCGTCACCTTGAGCAGAGGTGGCTGTCTGCATGCAAGCAAGTGGACGTTAACATCAGAGAAGCAAATTCCTGCCACTTGTCGGCACAAGTGGGACGTGATTAAGCAGCCTTATTGACGAGTCATTTGGATGAGAACAAATTGGAGGCCGAGGTTGGCGTTAATGGGCCAAAGTCATGGAGGGATGGTGGTGGGATGGGGATGGGTGAGGGGAGAAACGTGGCACCTGGAGACTAATTAGATATGACATCCAAAGCCTGCTATCAATTTGTACCCTACACACACGAGCTACGACAGGACTGACCCAGACCAAGGGCAAGAAGAAGAAGGAAAGCTTACTGAAGTGTAGAAGACATAAAGAATTACAGTCCTGTGACATGAAGGCTCTTCTGCTCTCAAAACTAAAAGACAAAAAGGTTAGTCGACTAGTCAATTTAACCATCAACAAAAAATCAACAACTCTCCTCTCTCTTTCCTGCCTCTCTCTATTTTCATATCATTAAAATTCACCCAGGAGACCGCTGTTCATGTCCTGTGTGAAACCAGAAGTCAACGTTGATTTATTTGTGATGCAAGCTACGTACTTCAGTAACGCCACTTCCAGAGTTATTTTGACCCAAACCATGATCTTTTTCTAAACCTTACTAAGTAGTTTTGTTGCCTAAACCTGAGGAAGTTGTTTCCTGTGAAGACGGAAGTTTATTTTGAAAAGACTGTGTGCATTTAATGAGCAAAAATTGACACGGGTTGCTGGACTTTCGTGGGAGAACGCACGAAACATGAGGAATAACTTTTTCGTAAGATATCATACAAACCGTTGTATGAAGATACGTTTGTATACAATGCACACTTGTAATACAATAAATAAAATTGGGAAAAACATGATTAAGGTTCTAAAATACAGATGAGATCAAAATGATGAAAAAACTATGTACAATAAAGAATATAACAAGTGTTAAAATAAAAACAACACCTTCAATATCAACTGCACATCTATCTATCTATCTATCTATCTATCTATCTATCTATCTATCTATCAATCAGGTAGACTGGCTGGCTTTTCAGTAGTGTGCCTTCATTCTTCCCAGAGGATGAACATTTTATATTTTAACGGCCTCATGACCTTTCCTCCTCTGGATCAATTTTATATTATTAAGCCCACTGCTAAAAAGGTTGTAAGAATGGTCAATATAGATTATTGTGGGGTTTAAATAACATTGCGACCTCTTTTTGAGTTCTTAAATTGTCTTTTTAGACATAATGTGACTGTTTTGGTCAATCTAAAATGTATCTGCGTGAATTATGAATCTCAAATGGTAAACCTTCTGTTGGTAGTTCAGGGGTCTTCATCTATTTATTCTAAACCTAATCTGGAAGTATTTTTCCAGGGAATTCCCTGCTGGGAACGCCAGGAAACACACACAAGGAGATACGATGCTTAGAAGAGCAAATGTTTAGATTTGAATAACTGGATACAGATTGAAAACCAGCTGTTTTAACATTTGACAAATGGTTGCAGGTTGTGAGTATCCTCAGCAGTAATGGCGACTGCATGAAGACGAAGATGACCTTGAGCTCCCTCTCTTCCATGATCCTTACGGTCTTATAGTCTCACGTCATGCAGTATGAAGGAGCAGAGGGTTAAAGCTGGCGACTGAACCCTCAGAGAAACCCTGGCGTTTACAACAATGAACAACAGTGTTGCACCCGCTTTACACAATGCAGGAAGCAGCAGTGGAGGACAGGGACGGGAGGGACAGATGGCTTCAGATGAAAGAGGAGGAGGAGGGGGGGGGGGGTACTGTAAGTCATCAATTTATTTGAACTGCAGCCTGAATCCCAAATGATGCTCCAGTAAAATATCAAAGACGCAGCAACAGATTGAACTACGAGGAAATTGGGAGCGCGGACATGCAAATTAAAGACGGCTTCAATTACTACAAACTTGTCTCTTCAGAATATCGGTTGTGTATCGCTGCAAGAGCTGCTTTAAACGTTGTGGGAAAAAAATCAATCTGACCAACATCACAGTGACAATATAATAAGATGTTAGCTTAATCTGCCGTCCTCGTCAGCGCAGTGATCGAGATTTAGTGAATCAATAGATGCCCTGTGGCTGCGGCCAGAGGCAGACGGGACCGAGGCCATGGATTTGTAAAAGAGGAGGAGATCAGTCACTCAGGGAATGCTGGAAAGTCAAAAACCTGTATGACTGATACAGTAGAGAACATCTTAATCTGCTCTGAGTAACAGCAAGACACTGGGATAAGCTACATGATCTCAGGAATCTTCTCAGCTCAGTCGAGCATGTGGACACGCTCATGCATAAATCCAGGCCTTAATACACCAACACACACACACACACACACACACACACACACACACACACACACACACACACACACACTATACACACTATACACACAAAGAAAACAGCATGAGGGAGGATGAGATGAATGATGCTCGTGGGTAAACTGGGTCACTGCAGCAGTGAAACTGGAAAAACATGCAGTGATGAAATCAGAATATGAATGAATCAAAAGTATGAATGAAAATATGGTTCAGTGTTGTGAGGGTGTAAAAACAGCACTGAGGCATGAAAAGATATCACTGAATATGAAAATACAAGTCTAGAGCTCATCTAGCGCCCCCTAGAGACTGCAGTGGCCATTACACCAGACAATTGTGTTGGACAGAAGTCCAAAACCAGAAGTGACCTCCTTATAAAGATGAAAGTGTACAGTTTGTCTTGAAGATGGCGCTCGAGAAAAGGCCACGTGATCATTAAAATCAAAATGGTCAAGCCTCTCGAGAGCATGAATGTTCTCAGGAAGTGTGATTATCTTTAGTAGTAAGTCAGCACTTTGTTCCAAAGGTGGAAAATCATGACATGTTCAACCAAGTACAAAGAATCTAGGTGATAACGGTGACGAATCGATTCATCTAAGAATTGCAATTCTTATCTTTTATTAGGGCTGTGTATTGGCAAGAATCTGGCGATACTATACGTATCATGATATAGGGGTAACGATTCAATATATTGCGATACTGTTAGCAAAGCGAAATATTGCAATTTTTTTAAATCTAATTTTAGGAAAACTATCATAGTATAAAGAACACACCAGAAATACACCATTTTAGAATAGGCAAAAATATCACATTCATACTGCATGCAAAAAATTGCATGCTTTCTGCCCAAAACTGCATGTTATTATTATAAAGGGGGCATGTCTATAAAGGGGAGACTTGTGGGTACCCGTAGAACCCATTTTCATTCACATATCTTGATGTCAGAGGTCAAGGGACCCCTTTGAAAGAGGCCATGGTTTTTCCTTTTTAAAATTTAGCGTAAGTTTGGAGCGTTATTTAGCCTTCTTCGCGACAAGCTAACATGACATGGTTGGCACCAATGGATTCCTTATCTTTAAAACAGAGCCCACTACAACCTCATACAATGATTCGTATGATATCTTACGAAAAGTTATTGACTGGAGAAGTTTTGATACGACTTGGTACTGAGTTATTTCGGTCGATACCCAGCCCTACCTATGAGACATCTTCTCCTTTCTCTTGGATCCTACAGAAATTGAGCTGTTAAGACCACATTAAACTGAATATAATTGAGACCCAGCCCAACTTGGGTCAATAGGAAGTAAAAGGACTTCTAGTGATAAGCCACCCAGATCCTGACCCATCTCGTCTTATAATCTGATTAGTTAGTAGATAATTACCTAAACAAAAGCCAGAATAGCACCTCTGCTCTCTTTCCCTGAAGGTTAGCAGAAGTGGTCTTTGTTCAGGTGAGGTGGTCCGCCTCCATTAGAAAAGACCCTGGTATTTACATTATGTGCTGTTTCCTCCAGACAGAGACACCATCATAAATCTAGTACATAATGTACACAGACAGTTGGTGTAAATGACAGTGGAGCCAAAGTCTGTATGGGACACTGAGGTTGGTCGGTGACCACAGTGGCCTTGTGTCTGCCGTCCCACTGGGGCTGTTTCAGCATCATCACTCTGCAGGGTTTAAGCCGCTGTCACTTTCCCCGTTTTGCATTCCGACTGCGAGTCCTAATGAGGAGCGTGGAGGTGACTCCCTGACCCCCCCACCCCGCTGGCCGACCACGTCAATCCAAACTTTGTCACTTAATCCTCAGCGTACGACGGGCTCACGAGAAAATGCAGCAGTACCTTTGACCTTCATTTTATTATGTTACAGATGCTGAAAAGACGGAAATTCCTGTTTTATATAATATAGAGAAACAATTTACGAGTTGTCAACGGATGAATCAGTCACAGACAGTGATGAACTGTGACTTGCCACCTGGCATTGGGCTGCAGCAGCTGTCAGTATGCACACTGAACTCATATATATTATATTATTGGATTTACTGATACATTAACTGGAGTTTTATTGTTATAGCTGATCTTTGAGGAGGTCATTTTAGCTACTTTTGATGTCTGTCGGGCAGTTTAATCTATAATAATGCATCGTAATGTATAAATGTATCACATGTTTTGTTTCTAAAATCAAAAAACACGCAGCGGAGTAAAAGGAGCAGTGCAATATTTCCCCCTGAAATAGAGTTGAAGTATAAAGTTGCAGAAAATGAAAGTACTCAAGAACAAGTGCAGTGCAGTAATTGAGTAAATGTAGTTACATTGCAAACAGGAGGAGGTACATTTGGGTTTTAATTTAAAGTGTCGTTTAAAGCTGCAACGATTAATCGATTAGTTGTCAACTATTAAATTAATCGCCAACTATTTTGATAATCGATTAATCTGTTGGACGCATTTTTTAAGAAAAAAAAGTCTGAATTCTCCGATTTCAGCTTCTTAAATGTAAATATTTTCTTATTTCTTCTTCTGACAGACAGACAGACAGACAGACAGACAGGCTAGAGATAAACAGCAAGCTAGCTAGGTTAGCAAGACAGACAGACAGACAGACAGACTAGAGATGAACAGTAAACTAGCACATGTAGGTCTCACTCACTGGGATATAAACTGCTGCAACTGCAAACCATGTCTCAGGATCTTTGGAGCCCTCTGTAAATAAGAACACGGAGTCTGAGAAGTGCTGATCAAAATAGTTCTGGACTATGCGCCATGCTGGAATTTGCTTTGACTTCTCTTTCAATTCCTGCTGTATATTGAGGTCTACATTTGGTAAGGGGAATAACCAGGGAGGTTTTTGCCAAATGAGTATCAATATAATTCTGCTGTAACTCTGTTAGCGCAAACTTACCAATAGGAAAATGATATCTGCCCTCAGAAACAACAGCCACTTTCATAAATCTGTGTTAATCTGAAATTAAATACTCTAATAATCAAAACTGACATACAGGCCTGCGTCCCCACGGATAAAGGATAAAAAAAGACATTTTAATACATTTAGGAAAGGGGAGGTGAAAGATTTTAAAATTTTAAATTAGCATTTCTCACAGTATTGTTTTTCTTTTGAGCCAATTATTTCAAATTTATTTTCCCTTTTAGAATAAAGACACGTTCGTCTGCACAGCTTTATGCTCAGAATAGCTGATGTCTGTGATTTCAACCCTCTGCTCTGCCATCCAGCACAACACACGACTCCTGGCTCATGTATAATGAGTGAAGAATACACCGTGAATGATGATTAGCAGTCGCCCTCGGGAGGGCACTTTAAATATTAAACAATTAACTTTGTTAACCTTCCCACAGGTTTCCTACAGGTGTGGCAACGATTTCACCCCAGTGAACGAACCCAGACGTGGACGAGAATTTTAACAATGATGCACTTAATGACAGAAACCGGGACCTGGACTCAGATATGCAGCAATACATGTGTGGTTTGATGGTGTCACTTTATGGGTGATTAACAGAATTATTAACAACACTTCAGCAGTAACTGCATCCTCGTCCTGATTAATTCAGGATTTATGGAAATACAGGGACAAATATTTGTCCTCTTCATTATTAAACATCGCTGTCACTGAAAGATCAGCCTGTGCAGGAACCTGCATGGTTATTTTCAGGTCCTCTATGAAAAGAGATTACTCTCATATCATTTTATTACATAATGTGTAAAACTAAGTGGACCAAACACACCTCAAGTGCAGATTCTGACCTTTTGAATAGAAACAGAGCTGCTATCTCTTCATTTCACTTTTTTAAAGAAAACTAACTTCCTCAACAAGTCACTTTACATACAATTGATCCGATGTGATATACAAGAACAAAATAAAGTAATTTAATGAAAACATAAAATACAAAAACTACATATTCACAATATGCACAACAAACACTACACAAACTAAGTGTAATGTTAATAAATGGCAAAAATGTGTTGCCTACTGTAACTTTAAACTTTTAAAGTCACACTGACATAAATCTATGTTCTTGCCAACATATTTCAACAAGGCATTTTGTTATTTTCGCCAAAAACGGCAGATGTTAGTTAATTACGGTTCTGCAGTAAAGCTTGGGCTGATGGGAAGTCGCAGCAGGCCTCGGGGTGGAGTCAGCAGCCATCTTAGTCCAGCTAGAACGGTTCTCTATGGTGGGAACTCGCATCTGGTGGCTGTATCAAGGTCCTGACGAAACTGTGGATATATCATAAACCACGGTGGGGCCTTGCATTCTCCATTTATCTGAATGAATGGAGCTCTTCAGTCATATAGGGATATTGATCAATATTCAATGAGTACGATAAGCCTCATTAATACACATTTCCATCATGTACTATATGCCTCATGAAGCCTATCTGATATACCTGACTACCAATATAGCCAGGTGAAAGCTGTAAACAATGCATAACAACAACAACAAAAACACATGGCTTAAACTACAGTAGCCATCCACACTAAATCTAAACATTGAAGCAAATGGAGGCATCTTATAAAAACTGTACTTACAGATAATGCTTCTATAAGTGTTCCAGAAGAAGATGGATGTAGACGCTTTGACTATACACAGTTCAACATGTGCTTTCTACCCAGGAGAGCAAGGAAACAAAATGGCATCCTGCAGGGTTCAAAGAGCAATAAAGCCACTATTACTCAAAACTGAATTAGCACAACTTAGTGGCTGTTTCTCAGAACACAGAAGACAACATGTGATGAGTTCAGTATTATCATGTCAAATGGTGTCAGATGGTTTGCTGCGCTGTAAACAGATACACCAGTTGCTCTTCTTCTTTTGTACTTCTCGAGTAGCTTCTGAAAGTTTGTTTACTGCCCCCAGTCGTACATTTTGAATGCACTGGAAACTGTATTATTAAAAGGCACCAGGACTGAAGTCCTAAAGATTATCACTTTAAATCCTAAAGTTTTAGGATTCTGTGAATCACCTTCTGGTTAATTTAATTTGCAACAAAGCCTCCACCCACCTCCCAACAGAGGGCGGGGGAAGCATATAGGGTTACCTAAACTCAGAATAGGTTTGTGGAGGTTGAAAATGATCCAGATATTTGCCCTGGAGCTGCCAATAAACCAAAACTTGTTCCTTTTAATCTGACCTTCTCACAATCCAAAGATTTCCATAAATTATTGGTGTTTCTTCCTCTCGGTTATTTTTGTCACAGTGGGAAATAAAGCTGAAATTGTATTTATAATACAGCACCACTAAACTCTACAGTGACACCAGGAGTGAAAATAACAAGAAACTGTAACAGCCAAAGGAAATCACCAGAGCTGTGGGTTAAATGATGCAGGAATAAACCAAATGTATAAATCTGGAGAAGTTCCACGAGAGTTTAGGAATAATGCCTCACTTTCTGTTAAATTCATTTTTATTCCAAGCTGGTGAGAAGTTTCTTATTGTCAACAAATCTCATGAAAAGACCCAAACCAACAATCTGTCTCTCAATACTGTCTGCCTTCCTGTCTGTGGCTCTCAGCTCCAAGCCCATTGGTTCAGACAATGTGAACAATGACCCTCTCGCCTGCCTTCCTACTTTATCACCTGTGAAAGCCTCCTATGACACAGAGGAAAAAGACATATCAGGTTTAAGATACACACACAGTACCCGTTAGTACATTCATTATTGGACTTTTATTGTGATTTGTTGACTATAGGAAACATATAGAATATCAGCAGACTTACTGTATCCTTCAACATGTTCATAACATATAGAAAAGTATATGATTCTGTGATCAAGATACTTGTTGAAACCTTTAAAATGAAGAACTTTGTTAGCACACGACACGAAAAGGCTGGCAGCAGAACAACTCTTTTAAAGGCTAGAGATGAAAAGAAAACAGTTAAAAGGTGAGGAGATCCCTGGGAAAACAATTCCTGTCACAAAGTGGAGTTTGCAGCTGCGTTTGTCTGGAGGACGATTCCCCTGACAACGTGACAGAGAGAGAAAATACCAGCAGCAGGTCCGACGACGGCTGCTCTGTCTCAGACTGTTTGCTCTGCCTGATCCTCGAGCCGCCGACTCTCCTGTGATTTCTGGGTAGACAGAGACGTAGAGCTCTGCAAACAGTCCACACCGAGGAGATGAAGGCTACCTCTGGGTTCCCCATCCAATCCTTGTATTTATACTGGAGTTACCTGAACCACTGGGGCTGGGGGCTGTTTTCCATTATCTCATAGCCGTTTTTGAATTATTGGTAATAATCAGAAGTGAATAAATGGTAGTTTTGTTTGTCTTCTCGTCAACACTGCAAGCAGCAATACCAGGAGCCAAGCAATCGGCCCGCTCCAACAGCCCGTTCTCATTCCCAGGGCGTCAAATACCGACACTTTGTCACGGCCGTCTGCGTTCAGTACCGCTGCACAAGGCACCCTTTAGCGCCAATATGCGATGCACCGGGCGTTCCATGTAACTACAATGTATGCCCATCCGTGGCAACAGTAAACGCTCAGAGAAAGTGCTGTGGTGACGTAGTTTAAAGAGACACAGGGTAGGCGGGAGGGAAGGTGGATGGGTCCAACAAACACAAGGCTTTCATCCAGGAGACCTCTGTTCATGTCCCGTGCGTTACGTTTCACTCTCACTTTGCAACCAGCTGATCGTTCGTGTCCCAAATCACATTTTCACTGTACAAACGTAGTAATTTTAAGCCCAAACATGTTGTTTTTTTCTTAAACCTAAGTGACGCCGAGGGGTCTGATAAAGCGTCAGTATGTGACGAGATGTGAGAACGTGTTGGCTCCGAACGGTCACGCCACAAACAGGCACTGCATTAGTATAAACGATGAGTTAAGTGACCGTATGTAATGTGACAAGAGGTCGCTCGTAATGACAAACCCACAGAGAATTATCACTGCAGTTCACTTCAGCTGAGTGGAGCATTTCAGCATCTTTGAGCTCTTTGTTGTGGTTTTATGAGCCACTGATAAACCGACAGCAGAGACTAGCTGGCGAAGAAAGTGAAACATCGAGCAGCTAAACGGACCGATTTTTTCCTCAAAAGGAGAGTGAATATTGGATTTACATTCATACCGCAATTCCATATAAATGTTGTCGTGTTTGACCTCTGAAACAATCTACAGTCAAGATCGACTTACTCACTTGTTTTGGAGCTCTCCACTTCATCTCGCACTCTTCAGCAAAAGTGATGACAGAAATGATGATGACAAGAACAGAAATGATGACAGAAAAATACAAAACTGTGTCAGAATCCTCCCCCTCCTTGCTTCTTTCAATTTCTAATTTCCCTTTCTGGTACAGGCCTTTACTTTTTGACTAAATTAGTATTCTAAAGTACTGTTGTTCCAACATCTGTGTTGGCTTTGAAAACACAATTAAATACTCCCGCCATCTGGTTAAAGAGTAAATCTACATGCAGGAGATCACCACCCTGAACAGGATGGAGTCATGTGTGAGCAGTGAGCGTTGTGAACGACAGAGAGCCATCGCTGTACGTTGTGTGTGTCGTGGACTGAGTCTGTTAACCAGACAGGTGTCAGGGTGTCCAGTTCCAGTAAAAGGTTTCTCAGTGAAGCGGCGAGCTGACAGCAGTCAGGCGCTTGTTGACCCAGCAGCTGTAATAGAGAGCTGAGCTGCACGAGACGCCGTCCTGCAGCCTGTCAGTCCTGCACAGATTGAGAGTCGCACAATGACAATCTTGTTTACCTCCTCTATCTGCTGTTAACTCAACTATCACCCCGAGAGAAAGGTTTATCCTCACACAGAAATAAGCCATGTACGTTTCTCTGAAGCACGCTTCCCAGCATTTTATCACACATTGTCGGACATTTGTTGTGCTCATTTAGCTTCGGAGCTCAAATGACTCCTAAAGGTTCAGAGACATAATACTGAGTGGATTAGGATTAGACCAATATGGGGTTTTTGGAAGCTGATACTGATGCTAGAGTGAAAGTATTTACCATTAACATGCCTCCCCACCCGACGGCAATCCTGCCAAAAAGTAAAAGGATGCAGGGATTATTGTTCCCCTCAGGATGGGAAAGCCTCTAAAGCAGCATTTAGTCCATCATGTGACTAAAGGAAGTATTTTTAGGTGGATGGGTGTCTCCTCGAGGGATAAAAATAAATCAGATAATATAATATTATGATGATAAAATAACAAAAAGCCAGTATAAAGTGATATTGGTTGGGGGAAAATGTGGCGTGATGAACGACTGCAGGGTCGATGGGGTCAAAGACGGCCGCGTACGCCTCCTGAATGTAAACAACATGTTAGTGGCTGCTTGTGCTCGTCTGCACGTTTACTGTAACGGTTATAAATCATGCACTGACACTCTTACCAAACACGGCACTGGCAGAATATTCAACCACAGCTTCTGTCAATACATCAGAGAGAGAGAGGAGAGAATAACATAAAGAGCATGTGAGACGTGGTGGACGTGAGCAAGAAAACTATTTCCAAGGTCAAAATAAAAAGAGCACACACAATGTCGTACTCATATACATCATTCGCTCAGGTGCTCAGCTATCGTCAGCACTTACTATACTCCATCATTCTGTTACAGCCCAGTATCCCAGGAATTACAGCCATTTTGGATGATTCTGCTCCTCAAGATTTAGGTCTAATGCCAACATTCAGTGCCAGTGAAAGTGTAGTGTGTCTCTTACAGAGAGAGGAATGTGGAGGTCACTTTCATGCAGGAAACCGGCCTGGTCTCACCAAATGGCTTATGACAGATCGTCAATTTGTGTGCAATAACAATGCCGTTCTTGCTTCTGGTGTGTCATTTCACGCTACTGACTGCAATGTAAACGCATCCGCGTGAATATGCAAGTTCAGAGCTAGTGGCGTAGAATATAAAGGGAGAAAGACCGCTTACAGTGGATGGGTCCAATAAACACAGGACTTTCACCCATGAAAGACGGTGTTTGAGTTCCAAAGTATTGTTGAGTTATTTTTAAGTTACTTTAGACGTAGTTACTTTTGACGTTTGTGACGTGTTTGTTGTACTTATGTTACGTTTTTTACGTACGTATTTTACTTATTTTACGTACTTATGTTAAGCCCAACCATGATGTTTTTCCTAAACCTAACTAAGTGATTTTGTTGCCTAAACCTAACCGTGACCGTTACCATAGTTTTGTTGACGAAACATAACTGGGACTGTTTCACGGTAACGCCATTGCGTTGAATGACACGCGAAAAGTCTAAAAGGCGTTATCATGACACGCAGAATGTCCTTAAAATGTTGTGCTATTTATACACCTTCCCATGACATCAGGTTGAGGAAACTGTCACAGACAACATTTAGGCTACCTTTTTATTTTTACCATAACCATGATTTTCAACCTTAACCATACCAGTACCATGCACGGATATTGTAGAAAGTGTCAAATTTAAAAATGTTGGCATTAGATGTTAAAGTTAATGTGAGGAGCTTTTAACTGGTTATCTCAATTTAATACTGATGCCTCTACTATATATGACCTACATGAGTAGAACCTGAAGTTGGAGCTCTGGCGGGAGGTGGAGAGCTCTGCGCCTGCTGGGAACCAACACCGACACCACGCTGCTGGAGGCCTAGCCCGTATTGCTGGGCCCGCCGGAGGGAAGGGAGGTATGGGAGAACCAGAACCAGGACTGCGCAGGGCAGACTGTCAGACCCTGCTGCAGTTAAATGAGAGGTGCTCGGAAACACTGCAGCTTTTTTCCACAGGGACTGCCAAAGTCAACATAAATTTAAAGTTGTCACGTTGACATTTGCAGAATTATGTGATATCGACGTTCTTTTCTGGCGATAGGGCTGGTCACGTAGCATCACAAATGCAAAACAAGGTTGTTTTTTTAGCTGTTTTCCAACAGCATGTTACATCTTCAAAGGTGTGTTCGTGATCTCACAGATGTCTGTTGTTTACTCAGAACCCTCAAATATTTGCACAAAGCGAAACACAAGATTAAATCACAACATTTCAGAGTTTATCAATAACACAACTACAAACATGGCTCCGCTCTTCTCTTCTTCCCATTGGCCTAATATAAGAAGGGCTGCAACTAATGATGGTTTTCAATTAATCAGTTCATTGCTTAGGCTATAAAATGTCATAAAATTGTCATCACATCTTCCCGGAAAAACCAAGGTGACAACTTCAAAATGCTTCTTTTGTCCGACAACAGAGACTTAAACAATTAACTAAATGATCAAACTACACACATGCAACAGCAAATAAAGGGGGGAGAGACAAAAACCTTATTATGTTACTTAAAGTGAAGAAAGAGATGAGATGTGGAAACCAGCGGTGTAAGTGAGTGGATGTTGGTGGGCACAATTATGTAAAGGATAATGTCATTGTTGTGAAATAAACCCTGACAGTGCGATGGTGGACTTGGCCTTGTATCGGCCTGAAGTCACAACAATGACCCGCTAGCTGTACATAATCCTGCTTATTACACAGCTACCTACTTAAGAAATCAATTATTTGATGCAAAAATGGTCCTCCAAAGTCCGACATCAGAACTGCGCCCATAGCAACGGTCTGCTATACATAGCAACGGTCTGCTATAAAGAAATAACAGACCGTAGAACGATGTGATTGACCAGAATCAAGTATTCAACAAAACTGTGTAATAATACTTATTCATTTATGTTCAAATCTCCATTAGCTTGAATATTCCTCCACAGTGGACATATATGGAGTTAAGACTGAACCAAAAAGTATCGTTTAGTTTTGGAAGTATCTGCTGAGCCAGCTGTGGAAATGATCCCTCCTATCAATAGGGCCAGACAACTACTACCTCAGTCCTGCATGATGATCAGGCTGTCGGAGCAGCTCAGTCAGAGCTTGGCTACCATCCCTAAAATACTGTGACCCTAATCTCTCCCCAAGACTTCTACTAAGCCCTGTTTGTGCTAATGAACCTCACAGCGGCGAGACATGAGGGAGGAAAAAGAAAAGAGGTCATTAAAAAAAGGGAAGCATCTGTCTGGAATTAAAAGAAAGCCATCTGTCATTACAGGATGAGACTACACCTGGCTGGTAATGAGTTCCAAACGTGCTAAAAACCTCAGGCAGGGGAAATATTAAATGTGAATGATGTTGGAAAGTGACAAAGAGGCTTGGCAGACGAGGAGGATTGCTACTTTTAAAGCCTCGCCCTTTCTTTCCGGTACCTAAGTACTGCCAACATCCAGCAAACAAGCTCCTGGCATTGTTTTAATGCAGTCATGTCTTATCTTGTAGCCACTGTGTTTACCGACACCGTCTGAAATGACTCCCATTAGTGAGGCAAGGTGAGCACAACCTTTCAGCCATGATGGCTGTACAGCACGACAGCAGACAGAGGAAACATGCAACCTGCTAATGAGCGGCCCGAAACGGGACGATTTCCCTCCGTCTGTGACTCCGGCCACAGTGTCCTGTCTGCTGCTGCTGACACTTAATAAGGCCGGTTGATAGAGTCATAATCGCCTCCGCCGTCGGGGCTCACCTGAGGGGGTGAGCAGGTCTCACAGTAGCACCTGAAGCAGCCAGAGAGTAAATAAATCTAGTAATAAAGCTGTGGACCAGAATGGATTGGACTGCAGATGGTACAGAGTGTTACTGTCTCCTCTCAAGGACAAACCTGGGAGTAGTTCTCTGACCATCCAACCGGCTCTACAGACTTTCAGTAAAGGGACGACGGCCAGAATGAATCTGTGTTTTCAGTGGGACAATGGGGCTGTTGAAAGAAGCAGCAAACTGGTAGCAAGACCATGACCTCTAGAATCATGATGGTACGTGCAGGCAGAAAGAGCAGGAATCATACCGGCAAAGCGAGACTGAAAAGGTGAATCTAGTTATAAATATTAAGCTGTTAGTTTTACCATGAATCAGCGCTCTCAGCAATAAGGATTGCCCAGGGCAAGTGAAATGCCAAGCCGGGCAAGAAAATCTAGCACCGGCCCCCATCGGGCAAGTGTTAAAAAAGACTTGCATATATAAGGAGTGAGCCGTCTCGCTTCCTTCCCATCTCTGTTGAGAGTTGCTTCATTTAGCCTACTTAAAGGTGCTAAATTCAATATCCAGAGCACAACTGTTAGCTATGTAAAGATGTAGAGGAGTAATGGCTACCTGAGCAGAGAATGAAGTCACTCTCCCTCTGCACTTGTCGTAAATCAAGCTTCTCCATGCTTTGTTGACATCACCGGGCCGGCCGCACATGCTTTTAGCGCATGTTTGTGCATGTGAACATGCTCCACTGACTAGCCGCCGCTCTGCACTGCTCTCATACGACTCGGTTACAGCTCAACCGATGGCGTCACCGGGGAGCGTAGCACCCACCCTCCGGTTCCCCCTCAGGTTAACACTGTTAGCTCTGTCAGAAATGTCATTGTTGTTTTCATGTTTAGTCCTGTCAACACTGTTAGCTGGCTCGCCGAGAGCCGTTGAGAAGCAATAGAAATGCTCACAAACCCGTATTTAGCATCTTTAAATAAAGATTAAAGATGACAATTAACTTAAAAAAAAATAAAACAATTCGTATAGGAGAAAGTATAAATTGACTTTGGGCAAGTACATTTCTGACCCACTTGTCCAAACAAGCGCATCCACACGTGCATGCATTCACACACCTCGTCCCGCAAGAGTCTACGACAAACGGTGGGACTGCACCATTAGTCCCACCTCAGAAGGCTCTGATTGGCTTTTTTTTTCTCCAACTGCAGCACCACATCACACATGTGCATACTAATATACGCAGGACATAATGTACAGTAGGAATTATGCAGGATAAACTACAAGAATCATTTCTAACGAAAATTTATAATGCATCAAATATACAGAGATATTGAGGTAAATATGGGAACTTAACACACAGATAACACACTGTACAAACTACAGAGTTGCTGCTTCAGAGACGAAGAGATCACATCTGACTGATTGCAGGTTTTTAAGTTCCAAAATGTCACCTCAGGAGATCAAATATGTGCAAACAAACAGCAGCCAGTTCTCTGTATAAACCATGCAGCAATTAAACACACTGTGAATTAATTAAGCCGTGCCAAGTTTGCATTTCCAATTATAGCTCTGCCCCCGAACATGCAGACACACCCCACATACATAAAAGGGCAGAGGTAAATGAAATTACAGCAGAGCAGCTCTGCTGAGATTGAGATTCAGAGGGGGAGGTTTGGTTTGATAATAAAAACAGGGATATTGTATGTCAATAAAAAAACTACTGAGGTGCTTCAGGGAAGATTGAGGTGAACTGAGGTGTAAAAAAAAAGAAAAAAGATGCCAATTACCTGGAGAGCAGATACAAATACTACCAACCGTGAGTCTGTGAAATTGTGCAGGAGTATGACTGAATATGAGAATGCGATATGGCTGAAGTCACAGCGAAGCTGCTTTGATTCATGCATTCAATTCCCAGCAGTGAGTCTCACATTTGTATGGGCACCAGGAAAGAAGTGGTTTCTCAAAAAAAGCAGTTTGGAAACAGGCCAGACTGTAATCCGTCATTTAAGAGGTGAAAGAATTTTATATCTCGCCGTTTAAACACTCTTGTTGTCAGAACTCTGCTGTTCAACAAGGACTCTTTTCCACATTTAATTAGATTTATTGAATCTTAAAGGGAGACATATTTTTTCGCAACCTGGGTCATATTTTGGTAGTTTTTGCCATCCAGCTGCCGTTTATGATTCTGTTGTTTAGCAGCTTTACTGGATATCAGGACAATGCTGAACACAGCTTCACATATGGAGTCAACTAACAGGTTTTTAATCATCTCGGTCACTTATACAGTTCCTCAGCTGAAGATATTAATGGCCTCAGTCCTGTTAGTCCACAGGCCAAGGAACCAGTGAACAGGTTCTTAACATTTCAACTACTGCCCTTTCTTGCATGAAGAAAATTGACAAATAGATCACATGACTGTCTGCCACTATGTGGGTTTTAATGCAGAATGAGAATATTATCTATTAATAACATAACTGACCATGTGCTTTCAATTTCGGAAGTAAAAACAAATGGTGACACAACAGCACATTTCTATAATAATGGTCAATTGCATTGCAAGATTTGTAGACTAAAATCCAGTTTTACAATCTCTTATTATTCACTGGCCTATAATGCTTGTAGTCTTAAAGAGAGACATTTACAGTATATTTAAAGTAATTATGGTAGATCATCTCTCTTCGTATATTCTGGTTTCAGGTTTTCCACCAGATGTTGGAACCTGCTGCAGGGATTTGCTCCCATTCAGACACAAGAGCATCAGTTTTTCCACACCAAACTGGGAAAACCATTTCTTGATGGAGCTGGCTTTGTGCACGAAGGCATTGTCATGTTGAAACAGGATAAATGTACGGAAGCCCTGAGAGGTCAGTGAAAAGTCTGATCTAAATGGTTTAATCTCCTGTGTTTATGACTGAAGAACAGGTAAAGAAAAGGTTTTGCCAGGATAATCTAAGTTCCTTTAAAAAAATGTCATCTGTGAAAAAAAGTTTTATCTTTACTACTTATCTTTATATATATATATACATATATACATATATACATATATATATATATACATATATATATATATATATATATATATATATATATATATATACATATATATATATATATATATATATATATATATATATATATATATATATATATATATATATATATATATATATATATATACATGTATATATATATATATATATATATATATATATATATATGTATATGTATATATATATATATATATATATATATATATATATATATATATATATATATATACATATACATATATATATATACATATATACATATATATATATATACATACATATATACATATACATATACATATATATATATATATATATATATATATATATATATATATATATATATATTTTTATATATACTCATTAATACTGTATATATATAATACTCATTTTGGCCACAAAATACTGAAGTGCACCAGTACCCAATGTTCTCAGTAGGACTAAAAGCATTCACGTTTCCCTAACAGCAGATTAGCACGATTAAAATACATTTCTAGCCAAAAGACAGTAATGTTACATAATTTGCTAACACACAACAAACGTACCTTGTGTTTAGAGTGCATGGATCTATTGAAACTCACCTGGAAAAAAACATGAATTCTCCTGGTTTTCACAAATGAAAAAAAAGTAACTAAGAAAAATTAAGATGACAAAACTTTTTTTCTCCCACCTTTTTCACAGATGGAAAGAACAAAACAATTTAAGGAATTTAAAGATTAGATTAAAGAAGGATTATCCTGGCAAAACTTTTGTCTCCATCTTATAAGTCATAAAAACAGGAGATAAAACAATTTAGTTCAGATTTATAAAACCTATCACCAGAATTTTTTTTCTCACTTGCCTCTCGGGGCTTCCGTAGTTTTCCCTCCCACATAAGTAATTCTGATAGCAGGTAACAGAAACTTGTTTAACTGATTTCAAATGTCTGACGCTTTAGTTTTGTTGTGTTTAGCAGAGTCCTCGGGTCCTAATTATCTACAATAAAGCCAGTAAGTGTTCTAAGTGATGTGCATGAGGGCAACAACTACAAAAGAAGATCCAGGTTGTAAGAAAACTCAATCTCCCTTTAAGTAATTGAGGTTCGTGAGGTTCGGATGAACATAAAGCCTTTATTTTTTTGGTGAATCATAAAAATCAAACAGAGCATCCATTAAAGCGGTAAACATCCATGTAAATGGGCAAATTATTGTAAACAAATACCAGAAACATGAAGAAAAAAGGGCAACCCGCAACAACAACAACAACAAGAAAAAGGAGAGAAATCAAAGAGGAGACATGAAAAGAAAAACAAGCAGTATTAAAATAAAGTATTTGGGGGACACGCTGATTGTCAGTTAGATGAAATGGCTTACATGCAGGTGTTTGTCTGGTCAGCTGAGAACAAAACAACAGAGTTGAGAAGTTTAGGGCATGAAAATAAAGCCCATAAAAAAAAGGCACATTTCACAACTCCAAACAAGAGTCATCAGAACCACATATCACATATTCGATACATTATCCTTCACTCGTACGGATGCACAAACACACACACACACACAGTCATATCTTTGCCTCCACACTGAATTATAAATATCTCTCCAAGTGTTCATTCACATCTTCCACTTCAGGTGAAGAGGAGAACAAGACCTGTAAAATCAGAAACCGAACGGCACAAACATATAAATGACATAAAAATGATGTTTTATGGATCTCTGCATTCAGGGACTGTTACAGATTCCACCCAGATTAGACAAAAGCTGACAGGTACAGACAGACTGACAGAAGCTCTGCGGTGTTTCGTAATAACTGAAAGATGATTTCAAAGCTGTCGAGTCCATTACTTGGTCCAGCTGACCACTCAGGTGCAAATTCTGGCTGCAGTTTGGGGAAGACAGAGGTCTCTCACGGTGACGGTTAATCCCACAACACCCCTACAACCTTCAACAGTGCTACAACAAGGCTACAACGCACGAGTGGAAATCCTACAGTTGCGGTGCCTTAACAACACGTAAGTCACAGCACATTACCTTTCAATTTAAACTGCATTACAGCAGTTGATGAAAAAGCTGCACAGCCTCTCCAACCGCTCCACAACCCACTGAACTACTGTATGCCTTAACACTGGGTTTGCATTTTAATGGACCACAACTGTAGTGGCATTTAAATACAAATGTGTGAAAACTAGTGGTGTTGCAGTGTGGATGACTGCGTGTCCCTTTTTGACCCAATGAGATGTCCTTTGCGGTAACTGCATCAATTCAGCTATTTGAGGGACATTAAAGGTGCAGTGTGTAGGATTTTGGCGGTGAGGTTGCAGATTGCAACCGACTGAAACTTCTCCAGTGTGTCAAGTGTGTAGGAGAACTACGGTGGCTGACGTGAAAATGTGAATGTCCCTCTCTAGAGCCAGTGTTTGGTTTGTCCATTCTGGGCTACTGTAGAAACATGGTGGCCGGTTCCGTGAAGAGGACCCACTCTCTATGTAGATATAAACGGCTCATTCTAAGGTAACGAAAACACAACAATCTTTATTATCAGGGGATTATACACTAAAGAAAACATACTTATTAATATTATATTCCATTTCTGCCAATAGATCCCCCTAAATGCTACACACGGTTCCTTTAAGGGAAAAAAAAATGTTTTCAAAGCAGAGCTGGATGACGGTCGAGATGAATATTGACCATATTTCACCAGAGGAAAAGATGACTGCATTATGGGATATGTAGTATCCAGTGTTTTTGGAGCTTGACCCATACCAGGGACTACAAGTCTGGATATCTCAGCCTCAGCTGCTTCAAATTTAAGATGGTCAATACTTATACTAATACCAGTAGAATCCATGAGAAAACGTGTTTGCTTCTTGATGTAAAATAATAATTTTTTGGTACGATTATTGATGCTTTCAAAGGATACATATACAAATGAGCAAAAAAAACAAAAACAAAGTTAAGACAAGGAAAATACAACATTTCGATCCAAAATTAAAGATTACATGTAGTTTCATATCATGGTATTGCTCTTGTGTGGACAATAGAGAACAAATTGTGAGGATTTAAGAAAATGATGGACAAAGTGGAGGTGAAAATGCTTTGCAGAGTGGTGTTTCTTCCACTGAGTCAGTTACTTTCTATATTCAGACACTTGATTGTGTCATTGTGCTTATACAGCGGATATTTATCAATTTACATCCATACTCTCACATACTAAAAGTGTCAGTTTAACTCACATTAACTAATCACATTTTGTTCATTCCGTAGTGGGAATATCCGATGGCACTAAACAGAGCGTAAAGTTCACACTTATAATTTTGTGACTCAAATAAAATATCACAAAGAAAATATAGCGCACCAGGTAGCAAACAGAGAGTGATATTGGACATTTCATTAAACTGTTGACTGATATATGTTTACTTAATGTGCCAATCAGAAATTAATATTTTCTGTGGCCATAGTATGATTCAATATATCGCCCAGCTCTAGTCTCCTATAATGCTGAAGTCCAACAGCAACACTAGCCACAACTCATTTTACCCAAATTACAAAAACAAAAAAAAAAGTTTTATTTGTCCAGGTTTTGAGATCTCCGTCTCTGACATTTCTGGAGGTGAATTTAATTTTTTTTTGTGGTTTTTCAACAGCAACATTTCTTTCCAGAAGCAATTCCCTTGTTACTCTGGATAATCCACAGATCACACAATGAATAGTTTTCAGAGGAACTACTTCCTACTGAAGAAATAGTCCCTGAGACACCAGAGAAACACGGACACCGTTTCCGCTAAGACTTGCTGCTGCTGAATTTTTTAAACAATTTTTCAATACTGTAAGCATCACAAACACATTTCCACCTCCAATGTTACTTTTGTTCAGCTACAATACTACTTTTTTTGTACCAACCCTTTAAGAGGTACGTCACTTGTAATTATGAATTGTGAAAATGAGAAAGACAAAAAGATACAGGTAGAAGATGAAGTCCATTAACAAAGGCACAACTCAGACAGGAAGCTGCCAAGTGTCAGTGAAACTCAGCATTTCTAAACTACAGTACAGTGTGAAACTCTGTAGTCACATCTGGCTCACTACCCTTCACTTTTGGCCACAGCTGGAGCACCGTAGATCACTATTATCCTGTCAGGTGTTGGTCTGCGTGATAGATACAGTACGAGGCTGACAGAGTCATGAAGGGGTGCTGAGCAGTAAAAGACGGGAGACATGCCCTGTGTGTGAACTACGGGCGCGAGTGCCTGGTGATAAACAGAGATGGAGCTCTTCCTGGAGGCCTATCTATCAGTGGATCTGTCACTGACGGAGCTTCATTGTTCACAAGGGGACCAAGAGATCGGAGG
This sequence comes from Sebastolobus alascanus, assembly GCA_916701645.2. Lineage (NCBI taxonomy): Eukaryota > Metazoa > Chordata > Actinopteri > Perciformes > Sebastidae > Sebastolobus > Sebastolobus alascanus. Next base: position 1,729,841 of record CAKAOJ020000072.1, on the reverse strand, counting down.
CAGCCGCCTCTGAGGAATGGACACACGTCAGCCAAGAAAGAATGATGGTCCCCGATTCGTTCGTTTGTCTTCTTCTGTTGGTTTCTGTTCCAATTTCATTATCAAGCTGTGTAGACGGCGAGCAGTTTAGCAACAGAACACGAGTCTGGACGTGGCAGGCTCTTTTTCTTGGCACCGCTCTGCTGTTTCAATTGCTTTAATATATCTTTATTGGACCATTCAGCCCTGAAGGTCCAGAGGATCCCTCAGCATCTTACCATCCAGGCTTTTTTTTTTTATAGTTTCTGAACTAAAGAAGTACAGGATGGGACAACCCACAGAAATCTAAAGGCGCCAATCTTGCTTCAAACAAAGTGTTTGTCAGATCGTGAAACAGCGTCTGATACCCCCTTCCCGAAAACCTTTCCAACGTCGTAAACGAGGGTTGCGTCCGATAATGTTTGTAACTTTCCGAAATCAACAAGCAAGCCGACATTACATAGTTTGTATGACTCTTCGTATGATCTAATTCAATTGAAGCCCACTGAACTCTTAAGATATATTTTAAAAAGTTTGTGCAAATCCTTGTGAAAACCTCCTACTGTTAGGTGTTTGTTGATAAAACATCCTTTTAATAAATGTCCCTTTTCAATTCCCTGTCATCGTTGTCATGCAATGTTCCAGCTTTTTTTAATGGATCAAAAACACTTGACATTTGGTCCCTTTTAACAAATGAGATAAATTACTCTTAATTACATTTAATATATGCAACAAAAGTCCCAATAAAAGGCACACTGTCCAACCAGCAGCAAGTAAGGCCTCGTGTACGGGAACAAAGAGACTGGCCAAACAGATATACTTTTGTTTTTTCCTAGAAAGTTCTTGGAACAGTGAGTTCTCATTTCTTGGTGTCAGTCAGGATGATGTTGGCTGTGACGAACATGAGGCAGAAGGCGGCCCACACCAAAACGAACCACACCCAGAAGGCGTGGCGGAAGGGAGACCGGTGCTTGTTGATGGCATCCCTGCCCACCACGGGCTCCAGATGGCGTCGACCGTAATACACGAGGCAGGCTGGGACAATGTACTGGATGCCCGTGCCAGCATAGGCTCCTGTGATGCCCACTAGTGACTCCAAGTTGTTGGTGCAGAAGGCCACCACGATCGGGGGCACCAGGGTAATGAGGGGAAACACGACGCTCTCCACCACCCACGGGTAGGTGCCTCCGTCCCGGTGGAACAGGGTCTTCCAGTTGTTGCGAAGAGTGACGGCGATGATGGGGAAGTTGGTGCTGATGGTGAAAACCGGGAAGAGGCCCAGGAAGTAGCGCAGGAACGGGATACCCAACACGTTGCAGTTGTCGGTGAAGTTCAGGGTGTACATGTCGTGCAGCCGCGAGCTGTCGAAGCAGAAGATGGCGGTGAACGAGAGCAGGACGTAGAAGCCCAGGATCAGGACGTAGTCCGCCAACACCAGGGTGCCCACGCGCTTCTTGTCGGAGATGGGCGTCACCAGGGAGGGCAGGGAGTGCTGACACATGAAGGAGTAGACGCACACCCCAAACAGGTTGGGCACCCCAGAGAAGGAGGCGACCGGCGGGTGGCCCTCGCCGGTGTCTTTACCGATGTGGATAAGAGCCAAGACGATCATCATGGTGAACGCTGTGGAAAGAACAGAGGAGATGTAATTAAGAACAACCTAGGGGTGTCACGATACCAGAAATTTAGTAGTTGAGAAGTAACTTGAAAAGGGTTAGTTCTGAGGTAAAATTACTGTTTTTGTGAATATAGTCTGGCGGCTTTGAAGAAAGCAATATAGTGGCTTCAGTTCTCCGTTAGAAAGGGCTGTCTGACGGCGAAGTAAAGCGGCTGTGGATGAGAGCAGCAGAAAAACATATTTTAGACATCAGTTTAAGTGTATGCTATATTTACCACTATTTTTACTGCTTTACCTCGCCGTCAGACAAGCCTTTCTAACGGGGAACTGAAGCCGCTATATCACTCTCTTCAAAGCCACCAGACTCCATTCACAAAAACAGTAATTTTACCTCACGTGTTCATATTTGAATACATAAGGAACAACACTGGGAAGCTAAAGAATGATATAAAAACCTTAAAAAAAAGCAAAACAAATAATGGACCCGCCCTTTAAAGACGTCCTCATAAGGCGACATGACCTGAGTAAAATGTCAATGGCTAAATGACATCATAGAGGACGGTCTAGACCTGCTCTATATGTAAAGTGTCTCGAGATAACTTCTGTTATGATTTGACGCTATATAAAAATAAATTGAATTGAATTAGCCATAATAAGCCACTGGTCAAGTAAGGCTGTGGCAGCAAACTTGCTTCGTCAACTAGGTGATAAAATAATAAAAGAGACAAACATGAAAAATAACACATCAAAACAAATTGGTTGAAACAAGTACAGACTCATTTTCATACTAAATAAAACTAATGTCACAGTCAATTCTGTATTTTCCATACCATCTATTTCCCAGCTCGTACTAGTCAAGTATGTTCTTTTCTTCTTTTTATTGGATGGACAACCCCAAACAGAACGTAGCTACAGTAAAGAGCTCGAGTGTGTATTAAGTCTTCATTAATATTAAAACGGGGGGCCGTTATTAGATCGGTAATCCTAATTTGGCAAGTTTTTTTACTCTGGACAAGGTGATACTCAAAAAAAATAATTTTCCCTCAGTTTAATTCCCATATATTGTTGGCCTGGGGATTGTGTAGACAACAGATGACTGGTCAATGAGGACTTTAACTGGGAGAGTATACTGTATACATGGGTGTATGGTTTTACACAGTCTCCTCCCTGAACGGCATCATTATATTCTTGTCCAATGCCAAACTCTACCCTCCATGCATGCCAACAGGGCAGCGTAACTATGAGGGGTTGATGGGTTGGGATATTGCAACAGTTCTGGGTCAGCTTGGGGCCAAACCCTGAAATGATCCTTTTATTTAGCCCCTCCTTTATCCAACCACCTTTGTTCCTCTCCCCCCACAACTCATTCCAAAATGTCCTCTTTATTATTCTACCACTGTAAAGGAAATAAATACACCCTTGAAGTATGGCCATTTCTCTACATTTCATTCATCTAAAAGAGATCACTTTTGACAAGGTGGAATTGTTTATGTTATAGTGACCTTGTACAGTACATACTGTAGTTTATAAACCCCCCCATCTTGAACAATTTTATAACATTCATAATGTCAAATTATTGTGATTACTTATTGGGTGACTGGAGAGAATAAACGTGTCATATTACTCCTTCGTACATTATCTGACGCTGCCCAAACAACCTTCAACAAATGTCAGTTTGTGTCTGTGTAAGCAATCTACATTTTCTACCACAGCCTACCAATCTTTTCCATCAATCAAGCAGATTTACCACTAAACTTGAAAAGGTAGTGCCAGTTGTACAGCTGCTTTCCTAAATCTCTGCGGTTTAGGACATAAAATCTGACTGTTGATGTACCACTCGCCCTCACTCTAACTACTACTTTGATTTAAATCCAGGTCGAAAAAATTAGTGTTGTAAACTGCATTTGATTGAATCTTTCACTTACAGCATCCTGAACTTCTTAATATTGTTTTACATCATCTCATATTTCTTTGATTTTAACCATTTTATCTTTATGATTTCTTGTAAAATGGTTTCTATCCTCAAAAAACATTTCAGATTGCCTTTATGCTTGAAATGTGCTCTATAAGTAAATTTTCAAATACCACAATATTTTTGACCAGATACCTCAAAATCGATATTGCGACGATATTGCGACGATATTGCAGAGTTGGTGCTTTCACAAAATATTTACACAATGACATTTGTGTAAATACTAATGTTACTAATTAGTTACACTAATGTTGATAAATAATCGTCATTAATGTGGATATTATGACTAAGTGGGTAAAGACAAATAATAGAACAGTAGAACAGTCTGGTAAGTTCAGAAATTACATCATTTTACTGTAACGCAGCATTTAAAACCAGGAAAAGACAACACTCAAAGACTATATCTAGCCTCATATCACAATATCGATATAATATCGGTATATTTCCCCATCCCGTTCTCATTTCCAGGGCATCAAATACCGACGCCACCAACGCACAAGGCACCCTTGAGCGTCGGTATGAGACGGGCGTGCCGGGAGTGTGGTGACGTAGCTTTAAGAACGAAAAGTCACACACACACACCGGGTGGGCGGGCGGGAGGGGAGCTGGATGGGTCCAACAAACACAGGGCATTCATCCAGGAGGCCCGTGCGTCGCGTTACAATCAGCTGGTCGTTCGTGTCCCGTGTTCACAACGTTCAGTGTCATTTTCACTGAACAAACGTAGTAGTTTTAAGCCCAACCATGTTGCTCTTTCCTAAACCTAGCTATAGTGGTTTTATTGCCTGAATTACAACATTATTACAACAACAACATTAACCACATGTTCACTGCGACCGAAAAGAGTGGCGCCGAGGGGTCTGACAAAGTGTCTGCATATGACGAGTTGGGATGAGAACACGTTGATTGCCCAGCCCTAATAACCTTGTTTATACTACATTTCAACGTGGCATCAATAGTGATGTTAAAACAGTAAAACATCTACTGCTTTAAAAAGGGAAGGTAATACACCACATGTGAATATAGTTAGTTCTCTCAGTGTGGAAATGCCCTCCAGCTGTTTGTCCCAGAATCATCAGGCATAAAAAACCAACTAGGTAACATTTCATGGCCCGGCATAAAGTCACTGGAGCCAGGTGAAGATAGAGAAGCGCCTCCTGCTGCTCACATCGCATCTCCAATTGATTTCTGGAGGTGCCTCTCTGGCAACTAGCAGGAGCGAAGCTAAAGGACACCTCTGAGCGCGGCATGCAGTCCTGTTACGGGCTGACAGTCACGTGACGCAGTACGCCACCTCACCTCCACAAACACTCAATCAGTCCATGACACCAGGAGTTAGTCATAGCCCCGCGATGGCCGGCAGCCAGCACCTCAACTTTCATCATCAAGCTGTCCTTTAAACACAGGGTGACATTTAGGAGGTACCGCTCGGTCCATAATTTGTCACACATATGCAGGAAATTCTATAGCCTACACACTTCCATACTCTCTGAGAGACTGGGTGTGATGCATAAATGAAAGAGAGAGAGAGATCCCTGCTGCCTTTGATGGAAATATTCAAGAGGGCAAATAAAGCATGTCCTAGAATAGTGTTTCTTCCGTTTCCAGCACAGGTTGCGGAGCCTAAACAGGGTGGAGGGGAGGTGTGTGCAAGGTGGGAACTTAAAGTTTCAAACAAGCTCTATTAATCAGCTACGGTGTGCTCCTGCAGCGACACTTTAATGTATGTCAGGAGGATAAAATTCATTCCCATTATCAGGGACGGACTGTATAAAGGGAAGGAGAAACCGTCAGCATGGAGGTTAGTTAGAAAAAACATGTAAATGAGGAAAACTAAATCATAAGTTTGGCTGTATTAAAAACACAGTATAGGTGACGATGGAGAAAAAGATTGGACAGAATGGAGGTTTGGTGTTAGATGTTGACTTCTGTTGTTTGCCAAACAAATGAGGACAAAGAAGAAGATGTTCAGCCATTTTTACCATTACTTTGGTGTTTTACATGTTGTAAGGGAGAAGGAGGTGAAGCCAAACCAGATTTAATTCATTGAAAAAGAAACAGGAAGACAGGAGGCAGATGCAAAATGAAAATAAATTATGTAGGTTGTGAACTTCGTTCATTGTTTTTTATGGGATATAAATCTAGGAGAGGAGATCTAAGGAACCACTGAAAGAGGAAGCATCAACAGAGAAATACTGTATGTCCTGAGTTTGAACTTACAGAGCACACAGCTATATTCCTCACCCTTGTTTGACACTTTCCACACACTTATATCAGAGTAGATGTATGCATTCACACATCAGTGGCCAAAGTCTGTAAAGCTGTTGCACAAGTGTTCGATATTTAATGCATCTTTGGCTAACAGCCAATGTAATCTCCGGCTCCAGGGGAAAGCTCTACAGTCCTCCCCAGTCCGACCTTAACCCTCCTTTTACAGAGAGGTCAAATGGCTGGGCAACAGACCAACCTTCAAGGACACAGAATCACGAATGTAGTGTTGCAAATAACAAATATCTGACAATTATTTTCTCCGTTTATTAATTCTTAAGTAGTGCTGTACCAAATGTATTTTTATTTTTTTACATTCAAAGCTTCTATTGAGGTTTTCGAATGAGGCTTCGATATTCATATTCATATTCATGATATTCATATTTTACGACATCATCACTCCAAAAAAATTAAAAATCTTCAATTTGAATAAAGTGATTCATCGGATTAAATGAGTTAAATGAACTTTCTTTGATGAATATAACTCGTCAGTGCGTTCCTCCCTCTGTGTGCGGCGAGCGGGAGAGCAAACAGTTTTTTGACTGCAGTGAAAATGTTGTTTTTGAAAGGCTAAACGCCAACAAATATGGATTGAAGCAGAATATTTCGTTACATGATAAGATAAAAACATGATTGAAATGATTACATCCATCTTTTTTTTTTAATACATTTTGACTTTACAACGCTCTGGAGTTATTGGAAATGTTTAGATCACACGAGTCGGAAACTACGCAGCCGCCACTGGAATCTAATTCTACAAATAGTATAATACTAATATTATTGGTGTAACCTGATCTCTATCTTCTACTGTGCAGAAATACCGGCTTTAAAGTGGTCATGGAGTGTGGTGATGTAATTTAAAGAGCGAAAAAACACACATAGGTGAGGGGAGGTGGATGGGTCCAACAAACACAGGGCTTTCACCAAGAAGGTCGCTCCTCGTGTCCCGTGTGAAACCAACGATGTGTTGTTTGTCTTTGTGTTCACAATGTTATGTTTCACTTTCACTTTACAAACGTAGCAATTTTAAGCCAAACTTGCCTAAATCTAAGCAAGTGTTTTTGTTTGAATTCCCAATGTTAACCATGTATTAACTGCAACCATGGTGGAGCGTCTTAGTTTGAGGTGCTAGGCTACCCAGTGCGTTACAAAGAGACGCCAAGGGGTCCTAACGAAGCGTTGGGTTGAGAACGTGTTGGAATATTTGGCTTGTTTTTTTCTTTTCTTGAAAAATGACTAAAATGATGAATCAATTATCAAAATAGTCTAATTCTTATATCTATATATTATATCAATTTGAGGCCATAAAACAGTCTCTAATCGTCTGCTATGTTTCTGCATTACTCTCCGCCTCTCTCTCCCAAAAAATGTCTTTGATGCGCGAAAGAGCCGTCACTACAACCCATCTGTCTGCTCCCTTTGCTCCCTCTGTCTTCTTTCTCCTTCAAACTCTCGTCTTCTTCCCACCTTTCTGTCTATAAGAAGCTACGTGTGAACCTCCGAGCGCAGCCACCTGTCTGTGCACGAGGGAGGAAAAAGGTGCAGGACAGGAGAACAAGGAGCTCGTCTCCTCTCTGACACCAACACTTTCCGGCTGCACAGGAAGGAAACAAGCATGGGGCTTTTAATTAAGAGTGCCTCGGGGTGGTTGGGCACTACATTACCTTAAGCACCTTTTTTGCAAGTTCAGCCAAGATTAAGATGCAGCAAGAGAGCCTGTGACAAAAGGAAAGCAGGGCTGGTCATACTGGTAAGCCCCCAGTTAAATGTAAATGAGGGTTAATAACTAGATAATATTCAGAATCCCTCCAAATTGCAAAAATCTAAAAGCATAACATTTCGTTTTTTTTCCCTGCCCACACTTCACAAGGGTTTATGCTAATTAGAGGCGGAGGACTCATTTATCTTACTTAAGACACAGGAAGTAACCCCTTACTTTTCAAAGAAATTGAAAGTCAATCAGATGGCAGAGAGGAAGAAAGCCACTAGGATGAAGCTTTTCATAATGTGCTCATTTGTCACCGACTCTGAGCTGCATCATGCTACAGTACGCGAGGTGGGCAAATCACGTCGGCCCGTGACAATTTTATCGCCCTGATTGCACCTGTAGCTATGAATCTCAATGCTGGAGCACTTATCAAGCCATGAAATAAGAGCATATTAGCTTTGATCACCTTCACCGCTTTGAAGGACCGAGGAAACAAGAGGCTGGTGTTTTATTTACATAGTAAATTCAGTGTGGTCTCCCAGGTCACTGGATTAATGTAAATGCATTATTCAGTGACTATCAAATAGAAACCAGTAACACATACAAATGAAAAATGCATCAGCCTGACTTTCTGTTTTAATCTAAACTTGTCATCTCTTCTTACAGCCATTATTGCCTGCGCCCTACTTTATGTTCTTATTATGTATTGACAAGATGAAAAAGCCCCTTTTAAAAGATGCCATTGACTCCCTGATGAAGTCTCACCTCACACATTTCTCTGTCACCAACTACAAGCCGGCAGTAAACACGCATCTTACCAAAGACCCTCCAACGGGATGAGTCATTCACCTCTGCAGATATCTGTCAGGATATGGTGATTACATGCACTTTCAAATTGACACGCCGGGCCCCGCCAATACTCTCCCGTACACTTGACACGCCACAACGAGAAGTGAGCAAATTGAGCAGGTGTCGAACAGCCACATATCACGTCCGCGTAACTAGTGCCCGTCCGTCTTTGCAGCCTGTGATTTATATTACCAGGACGGGGATGGCAATGACCTTGTGAAAAACGCTTCGACTTAACAGCCCTCCAGAGGCGACTCTCACAGCTGTATTCTCACCGGTGGCAAACATTGCTGTTGGCTGGAGGACGCTCTCAATGCTCCAATGAGTCATTGGCCGCGTACGGAGAAGGACTCTTCAGAGGCTATCTGAGAAGAGATGGGATTCCTGGACCCAATTAATGAGGAGAAAATGGTAGAAGGTGAGAGGTGATCAATCTCGTGTGCGACGGAGCAAGACAAAGCCGCAGGCTGGGGAAGGGAGGGGGGTCTCGCTCCTCGGAGAGAACGACTCGGACACTTAAACGCAATTCATTGATGACAGTGAGAAGGTCAAGGACTGCTCAGCTGCGCTTTGATGTTTGAGAGGAGTACCACTGTTGTGACAGCATTTCAAACACCGACGAAACCATGTTGTACTCTAACGCAACGAAAGGTTCTGGTACTACTGCAATACTGTTTTCTCTCCCTGTTTGACAATCCCCCCCCCCCCCTCTAGTGGTTTTTGAGCACAGCAATCATCCCATCATTAATTAAGAGAGACACTCCTTGAGCGCTCTTGGATAACCTCTCAGCTAATTGGTAGCCCTGGCTCTCTGCCGAGTTCTCGCCAGGAGTTCTTGCATTGGTAGAGCTCGATCACTTGAAACCCTTCAGGACCGGAGCTGGCGTGCGTGCTGCTGTGTTTGGTGGGCGGCCGGGTGATAAGTGGCTGCCTTGCCTCGTGACAACTTGTGTGATCTCAGATAGGACTATCAGCAAACACAGCACAGAGCGGCACAGCAGTTGGCCTTCTGTTTAGCACTCCATACCGCAGCTCGGGTTCACAGGGATGAGCCAGCCAAACTCTATGACACTATCTAACAGCTTCATGAAAACACCAATTAGTCCACTCACTCAGCCGCGGCGCTGGAAATCTCTACATTATCCACAGATAAGAAGTTTCTCGAGAAAATGCAAAGAAAAAGGAACTATCCAGAGAATTTATATAGTTAAAAAAAAAAGGTAATAACCTATCATCTGCTTGTGTTTACTGATATATATATATTCCATCATACACCCTCCACTCCATTGTGATCCCTGTGGTTGGTAGGAGGGATTTTTCGTTTCATTGATTTAAATGTCATAATAAAAATATACAGAATTAGTTTAACTTTAAAGCAATGTCTTATTCTTGAATAAAACTAAAATATCTAGTGCTGGAACTTTAATAATTTATAGAGCTGCAATTATTAATTGATTAGTTGTCAACTATCAAGTTAATCGGCAACTATTTTGATAATTGATTTATCGGTTTGAGTATTTTTTTAAGAAAAAAAGTCAGAATTCTCTGATTTCAGCTTCTTAAATGTGAATATTTTCTGGTTTCTTTCCTCCTCTATGACAGTAAACTGAATATTTTTTGAGTTGTAGACAAAGCAAGACATTTGAGGACGTCATCTTGGGCTTTGGGAAACATTGATCGACATTTTTCACCATTTTCTGACATTTTAAAGACCAAACAACTGGTTGATCAATCGAAAAAATAATCGACAGATTAGTTGAAAATGAAAATAATCGTAAGTTGCCATCCTAATCATTTGTTAAGCAAAAATCCCAAGCGCTCTCTGGTTCCAGCTTCTCAAATGAGGAGAATTTTTGTTTTTCTTTTTTGTATCATAAGTTGATGATCTTTGTTGGTTGGACAAAATATCTAGGTGAAAATGTCACCTTGAGCTTTTTCTCACTATTTTATGACATTTTATAGACTTAAGAGATTGATCGATTATGTAAAGCACTAAACTAAAGATGAAGATTAAGATGGTTGAAATGTTGTCTGTCACATTCACACTAAATAAAAAAAAGTCTCAGTACTGAGATAGCAGTGTGCAGGTATTTTTTCATTCTTCAAAAGACGAACAGGAAAAATGTTCAGGGCATTGTACGTTTCTGCAAATCTCCATGTTTCAGATCCACAAATACATTTCATATCAACATTTCTACATAAGTGTTTATCAACGTTACAGTGTTTAACTGCTCGTGGCACTTTCGGCGCTTCGAAATGGCATTCTCAATTATGTTTAGGTTTAGGCAACAAAACTACTTGGTTAGGTTTAGTAAAAGATCATGGTTTGAGTTAAAATAAGTATGTTACTTTTGTTTCCACACGGGACATAACACTAGTCGCCTGGGTGAAAGTCCTGTGTTTGACCCATCCATTCACCACAACCTCCTCCCTACGCGGAATTTAGAAACATATTTGTGATACGTCGAAAACAAACGTAATCCAGGAGAACATACATTACAACATACTGTACATTCCCTGGAAAAATGTTATTGACAATGTCGTTTCGTTGTATGGGAATGTAATTTTTAGGAGACAGGGCAGGTGTTGATAGGGTAAAAGGAATAAATGAGCATTTAACTGTAACATTTACATATAGCATTTCTTTCACTGAAAAGGCAATAACTGTTAGGGAGTGAAGCAATAATATATAAAAGGAGAGACCAACTATACATGGAAATATTAGGAGATATAGGACAAATTTTGTCTCTGTCTGCAAAGATTTATAGCCAAGTTAGAGGCCCACAGGTTCAGGGTTTCAAGGAACAGAAAACAAGTATTAACAAATGTCTTCTTTTAAACAAATGGCCGAAGGTGCAGCTTTAATTCCTCTTGCCTTGGAATGAAAGCCCCTCTGAGGTAAACAAGGCACTGAGGTCACAGACCATAATTAAAAGCTTAGTCAGTGGGTATAGATCCAATTGATCATGTTCTCTGACTAAAGCAGACATCCAACCAAACGTTCCCCTAATCACCCTGGAACTCATCTCAGCAGGAAGTCAAACTTCTCATTACGCAGACACATCAATACCAAGCAGCAATATAGGACTAGAAAAAAACTGGAAGTCAGACGAGAGAAAGTGGCCGTGATCGTGTTGCTATTTCAAAAAGATGCTTTTTTTTAGTCCTTGGCTGACAACAGAAGTGTCACATAAAGACAGAAAATGGATGGTGTTTTCCAATCTGAGGGTTTTTCCCTCTTAAATGTAATTTTTCAGGACCCCTGAACTGTGTTTCTGCTGTACGGTTCATTAAGACCTGCTCATATTTCACTGTTCCCCTGTGAGCTGCAAGCTCTGGACAAACTGAACTTTCCACTCAACCAGCCCCATGACTCCCCCTGACCTTCAAAAACAATATCTGCCTCCCTCACCCATTTAAAATGGCACTGGGCAGCTGTGAATATCCCTGCGGGCAGTTTCTTAGCTGCTGTTGTAGTAAACTAAGAGCATGAGATGGATGGTGAGTCCCATGGATCACTGAAGCAACGACTCTTTAACTTACAGTTATTTTTTCTTGGTGCGGAGGAGGAAAATGGTGCTACATTTCGTTTGCTACATTTCACATAAATATTCAGTTCATCACAGTCAGGTAGGACAATCTGAAGATGCAATGACGCACATTTATTTCACCATTAATTTTTTGTGTGTTCTCACATATAATCTTAAGGAGTTTATATTTCAACATGGGAAATAAACATTACCTTTTAGACTATTTTTTATAAACTATAAATGTAGATACAAGCACAGCTTTTAAGTACAGTGCCTGTATAAACTATAAATACCTCTTGGAAGTTTTATTGTTTTGCATAACTGAATCAAAAGGGATTTAATGTGGATATTTTGACACTGATCAAAAGAAAAAGACCTTTTAACATTGTTACGATAAAAAAAAAATTACGTTGCTTTTCGATGCATAATATTTGTATTCTGTGTGAAAGTATTTGTGACAAAAAAAAAAAAAAAGTTTTGAAAAAAATATATTGATGTGTGAATTAATCCCAAGAATAAAACCGCTGCCTGTGTGTAAAGGCCTTTACTATAGAAAATATGCTTCAAAAGAGAAAATCAAAGAGAATGTAAACTAAACCAGTGGTATGATTATTTCATCAAGGAATACCAGATACAAATCTTTAGCTTTCCTATTAAATAAATGTCACAGCTGCTCATGGGAAGCACAGATCTATAAGGCACTGTCTAATAAAGACAGCAACCCCTCTGAGGCTCCAAACAGCTCTCCACGCGTCCCAGGAGAGATGGACCGAAGTGATTAATACTCGTTTACCGAGTGAGGATGGCTGTTAACTTATTCCCTTCCTCTTATACCACTCAATATCAATTAGAGAAGCTCTCTGCTCCTGTCAGTGTTGAGGAGGTGGTTCTCTGGAGAGCTGATATGTAACGATCCCTCCTGCTTTCAGTGGGCACGAGGCTGACTGCAACAGGTTGCAACAGCATTTACCTTTCCATACATTTATCGACATAATGTGCGAGGAAGGTGTTGTTTTGGTTTAGGTTTTCATATGTGTGGTTTATTTGTCAGTGCACAGACGGTATAATGTATTTGAAATACACTGTAAATGGCCAATAAACTACTCATACAATTGAAGGAGTGCAATAACAGACTGGTAACATCATCAACAGCTCTACTGTCAAAGATCACATCCTGAAGCAGTGTTGCATTTGTTTAAATTCACAAATGTCACTCGCAAATAATGCTTCATCAAAAAGGTTAATGTGCTTCAGTGAGTTATGATGGTTAAGTCTGTTATATGCAGCTCCATGCATCCATTATTACATGGGGCTGAAAAGATATCGACATAAAGGTTAACAAGCTCTTGAAATTTCAAAAGGAGTGAATGATGACTGGTTGGAGTGGATGGTGTTTGAATCTTTCAGTATATCCGGTTCACTTATATAGACGGAAGAATATGTGAAGGGCAGCTTGTTTGAGGTTAAAAAAATAAAAATAAAATAAAGTTTCTCTTTATTTATTTATTAATTAATTTTTTTAATGTATTTTTGAAGTCATTTTTTATGCCTTTATTACAAACAGTAGAGATATGACAGGAAACAAGGGGTGGAGAGATCTCATCTTAACCCCGAAGCCAGTAGTTCCCAACCTTTTTTCCTTAAGAGCGCCCTTTTCTATCATTGAGTAAACTGATGACCCCTGACTAAGTGACATTTCAGGGATATTTCATATTATATTCAAGAAGTAGGTTCATTTTCTCATAGACTTCTATACAATCAGACTTCTTTTTGCAACCAGAGGAGTCGCCCCCTGCTGGCTATTAGAAAGAATGCAAGTTTAAGGCATTTCAGCATTGGCTTCACTTTTCAGACCCGGAGGTTTCCGCCTGAGTCTGATCTCCTCAGGGAGATTGTTCCAGAGAGTGAGAGCCCTAACAGTAAAGGTCAGGTCATCCTTGGTCCTCAGCCTAGATAATAAAACAATAACACAAGCAAACACCTCTTTAGACCAACAAATATGTCACTTTGATATAGCACACTCCTTGTCCCTATGAGTTTTATTTTTAACATGAGCCAGAACATAGTTGTTAGAGGCAGCAGCTTCCGTGCAGTTGGTAAACAACTGATCTCTGGTGTCTCAGGTATTCGAGTTGACACCCTCAGGTGTCCTTTAGGTGACGAAAATGGCAGAATAGTTGATGCATTTGCAGTGTTAAAGATATTCAGTGACCAAACAAAGTGCGTACAGATGGCTTGAGCCCGCACGCTGCCCTTTGCACCACTTTCCATTTTAATTCAGGAACAATTAAGTGGCACGGCGGGGAAAAAGAAATGACTGCAGTCAGGAGTTTTGGGTTGTGGGTGTCACACTGACCCAGGCTAATGGCTACTCCATTGAAAATTCCAGCACGCTAGAGGCAGCATAGCAGCAGGCAGCCACACCATCACTCATGTTTGGTGTAAAAAACAGGGCCCACTGGACAAGAAGGTGACTACAGTTGAGTGGCAATGATCGTGACAAGGCCAGAGCCGAGGGCAGGAGGCAGGGCCCCAACACACCAGCCAGCTGCTAACCCCGACATCCAACACACCACGTCCCCTCACAGGGCAGCGCAGGTGACCGCGGGTGTGTCCAGGAAGTGGTGAGTAATGGTCAGGAGGGGAGGTGGGGTCGCATGTCTGCAGGGTGTTCTAAATAAAACAGGTCCAGAGACCCAGGCACACAAAAATAACCAAACTGAGTTAGCAGTTTCCTCGTTTGGAGAACAGCGGCCGTTATCGGCTTAAATTCATGAGTCATGCCATTTTTTTTGTGACAAAGCAAACTAGAAATCTTTTACAGCTGCCTCTTAAGCCTGGAGGGGATGAGGCAGATCTAGAGTGGAGTTATACGTCAATTTAAGCTGCAATAAAATACCTCTAAAAACACCTTTGACTGCCAAACATTTGATCTGAAGGCATCCACGCGTAAACAGGGGAGCACTGTAGGATACTGTAGCCATTTGCTACAGTGCGCTATAGCACTTTTGAGAGCAGAACACCACTTTACATCACACCAAACACCTTGTAGCTGTCCAAAAAACCAACACAATCATATATCTGAAAAATATCAGCATGATTTTTTTCTTTTGTCCTCGATAGCAGCTCATCCAGAAACAAACAATCTATAACTCAAACTGTCTTTACACACTAGGAAATGTACAGCACATGGCTCTCTGCACTTAAAACAAATGATCGTCCTGGTTTATTACATTTTGGGTGATATTTTCTTAATTTTGTTGATCATCTCCATCCATTTTTAATGATCTGGGAACACTCAGCCATCACTACAACACAGACCGACGGGTCTGGAAACACAAGCAGTCACATGATCAGACAGATTGTAAACAAGCTAAGAATTTGTCCAGATAATCTGTCACGGCCCCAAGCGAGGGAGTTTAAGTACCTCCGGGTCATGTTCTCGAGTGAGGGTAAAATGGAGCGCAAGATGGACAGGCGGTTCGGTGCGGCGTCCGCAGTTATGTGGGCGCCGTACCGGACCATTGTGGTGAAGAGGGAGCTGAGACTGCTCCATCTTGTTCCAACCCTCACCTATGATCACGAGCTTTGGGTAGTGACCGAAAGAATGAGATCGCGGATACAAGCGGCCGAAATGAGCTTCCTTCGTAGGGTGGCTGGGCTCAGCCTTAGAGAGATAGGGTGAGGAGCTCAGACATCCGGAGGGAGCTCGGAGTAGAGCCGCTGCTCCTTTGCGTCGAAAGGGTACAGCTGAGGTGGTTCGGGCTTTGGATCAGGATTCCTCCTGGACGCCTCCCTTTAGAGGCTTTCAGGGCACGTCCAACTGGTAAGAGGCCCCGGGGTAGACCCAGTACAAACTGGAGAGATTATATATCACGTCTGGCCTGGGGATGCCTCGGGGTCCCCCAGGTAGAGCTGGAAAACGTTGCTGGGGAGAGGGACGCCTGGAATTCCCTGCTAAGCCTGCTGCCCCCGCGGATAAGCAGAAGCAAATGGATGGATGTACTTTATGTGGAGGTAAAGCAAAAAGTGGGCATAATCCCTCATTGCACAAGTAGGTCAAAGTTGAAGCAGGAAGTCTTTATCTGTAAACTTTGATGAAGGTTTACATAAAATGTTTTTGGTAGTAATTTTACAGTTTGCCAAAAAAGTTTGGCTAACCTGGCAGGGAGGGGAAAGAGGGGAGGACACACAGCAAAGGGCCGCAGGATGAAATCGAACCTGTGCCGCTGCCAAGTACACACCGGGTGAGCTAGAGGTCGCCCCGCGTTCACACTTTTTAGAGTGGCTGCTTTACAAAATTAACATGATGTGAGGGGTTGCAGGACACACAACATCCCATCAGGCGTGTTATTGTACCAGCTATGACTTTTGGGCCACAGCTGGGTCAAAGCCACCTGCTCTGTGCTTCCTGTGCTGACTGTAGAACAAAAACTTAATTAAGTTCATATCCCTCAATATTTCAGTAACTTGTCTAATCGCTCATCCTTCTCTGGTTTGAGTCTCAGTCTGACCCTCACTTTCCTCCTGATCAATACTGAGTTACTGTTTGAGTCTGAAGATGTTAAAATAGCCTTCAGAGTAGAGTATGTCACCTCTCTCTTTCCTCCTCGGACTTCTATTAAAACCACCATTATCTTCTTCATTTTAATTCTGGAGATTTCAAGTTATTGCATTTAGACATCAGTGACAAACAACTGTGTATTTCTAGGGCTGGTTATCGTTTCACATTTTTCGATACTACTAGTAGAGGCAGAAATGCCGCTGCCGCTGCCGCCCTGATCATCTTGATTCTTGGCCCCTCTTGAGTCTTTTTACCAGGTCTCATCAACTAACTGGGTGAACACAACATTATTATTATTATGAACTAATAGGAATAATGGCCAAAAATGAGAATTCATTTCCCTATGTTGAAGTAAGACAAACTAATATAGACCTGTTTCTCCTGTCTCCTGTAAGTTTGTATGCATGTCGTTTTAATTTCTTTTGGGATCACCGGTGCTCTTGCTAAATTTAACGCCGCAGGGGTGTGTAACGTTTTACATCATTAGCACGTCAAACTCGGTTCAACACTGAGTGACTCAGACCAAGAAAAAAAACCCCACGATGCTTTTCTTTGGCTTTTGCGGAAACTGAAATTCATTTTAAAATCAAAAACCTAATTTTATTGGCTGTTGGATTAACGTTCAAACACGTGGAGGAAACAAAGAGCCATTTTTAAACATTAGCGAGTGTTGTAAAGAAAAAAAGCGACAAACCAATCACATAGATAACGTGCCATGGGAGGTTGAAGACAGACGAAGAAGAAGAGTGAAGGTGCAGCTAAATAACCCCTGTGTAACTGAGCCAGCCAGGCAGTGGACAGTATGTGGATGCTGCGGTGTTTGTGTGTTGTTTACGCGAGCTATAGCACGCGGCAGTGCGGGGGTGGCGGGAGCGCCATGATTCAGTGGTGTTGTGATTTTAACAGCGGGGACGAGGACGGGCGGTTTATTTTCGCCCGTCGCCATGTGAGTGACGGTCCAATCAAGCTTGGGACGGGCTGTCAAGCCTGTCAGGCTGAGGAATGAGAGGAGATGGGAATCAAAGACACAGAGCAGGACCGAACTGTGATGGACAGACCTGAGCACAGCAACCACACAGGCGAGGGAGGGAGGGAGGGAGGGAGGGAGGGAGGGAGGGAGGGAGGGAGGGAGGGAAGAAACGTTGGGAGAAAATGGAAATATGTGTTGGTAGAAAAAGAAGAGGCAGAAAGAAACCAAAGGGAGAATGGTGAAAGGCAAAGAAAAATCTGAATCTTCCCAATGTACGCTAAGTAATCAGTGGAAGTGAGGAAATATTGCAGGATTAGTTTATTCTTACCAATCCAGCGCATGACCGAGGTGAGAATCTGAAGATATTTGGTCTTCTGGGCGTTGAAGAAGGTGAAAGGCCCCAACAGAAGAGCGAAGAGGCCCTGCAGGAAGAGACAGAGAGGAAGAGTTATTAACTGTCACTGTTGTATAAGACAAAAAAACTGCTTGAATTAATTATCACAGAGAGGGATGACACTCATAGTCATGTAAAAGCAGGCTTTCAGTGAGGACCGTCCTTTACTATCCAATAATAAAAGCAGTAACACGGAGAAACCGAGGCAATAACAGTAAAATGTCACCCAGCGCAGATGTGCCCGTAAATGTCAGAGCTCGTCAGTTTGATTTATCATGAACATCTGTACAAGAGATACTTCTAATTTTTAATCAAATGTTTCTTAGACTGTGTAAGACACGTATATATTCATGGTTATGGTAATTTTTTTTGATAATATGTTTATTTAAGAAAAAGAACATTATCACAGATATTTCATATAGAGCATTTCTCCCATCGTATAATAACGTATCTACACAGGGAATGATGGTCGAAATTGAGTAGTACGATAAAAAAAATAAAAATAAAAATATTGTAAATAACAAAAAAATTAAATTAGATAAAAATAAATAAATAAAAAAATATAAAAATCCAGCAAACACAAAATTAATAAAAATAAAATATACATACAGATTAATTAATTTAACATTTTGTATAGGAAAAGATACATATACATGCTTTGAAATATAAACAAATGTGTGGATGTTCAAGTATATATATAAATATATATAGTGTGTAGAGCGCTTAATGAGCGACGGTTATGGTAATTCTTGAGGCTGTATTATGGTGTGTTACATGACTTTAATTAGTGCTGAAACGGTTCAATCAGTTTGTGTATTGACAGCAAATTACTTTAATAATCAATTAAAGATCCTATAAGTTGTTTATTGGTTGGTTTCAGCTTCTAAATTTGAGAATGTGTTTTTTCTATTTTTTTTTTCTTTACCCTTCAAAGGATAAACAACAATCAATAAAATGAAAACACACCTCCTTGCCCTCAACATTGTGGCATTATCCCATTTGGTGTTCATTTTATCTTGCAGTTCTGTTTTTACTTCTCCGATATGTCATTTTTTAAACGCCAGTGTCGACGCATCTGCTGTCAAAATCCCATCAGCCCTCTCAAAGATAGGTGAACAGATAAACAGGTGGACCGATCCATAGTTCACCAAAAAATGTTCAAATCCTCTCAGGCCACAACTCTGATTGCCTATCAGATACGTTTCGCTATCAAGAGCTGCAATCAGAAGTAGTGGCTCAGCTACTGTAGCTCCAATTCCATCAGTTCCCCTTCCTCATCTTCCTCCTCCTCCTCCTCCTCCTCCTCCTCCTCCTCCTCCTCCTCCTCCTCCTCCTCCTCCTCCTCCTCCTCCTCCTCCTCCTCCTCCTCCTCCTCCTCCTCCTCCTCCTCCTCCTCCTCCTCCTCCTCCTCCTCCTCCTCCTCCTCCTCACACTCTCAGGTCTGACTGCACACTTTGACTGGCATGTGATCTCTGGGGCAGTCACTTGTGTGCCATTTCATCTGAAGAGCAGCCGGCAGGGTTTCAAACAGGGACCCATCCAGACACACACTGAAGCCCCTTTACCATTGGAAAAAACCCACTAACATCTGGCTTTTGTCTTCAGTGGGAAAGGTTACAATCGGCATTCATTTCCAGGACAAATGACTCTGCAGTAGTCACAGTATTTATCGGCTCCAGCTCTGATCGGTAGTGATAGAAACATGACACCCGGGTGGACACGCTATCATCGCCCCTTTTACGGCGCGATGCTATGTGATGCGCGTTGAAGTGAACATATAATAAATAAAATCAACAGGGATTTGGACAATTATTATAATTTATTAACATACAAACCATACAATTAATATGATCTCCTAAAAGTCACCAGACTCCAGTCAGTCAACAGTCATTTTACCTCGCTGATCGTCATAAAACACACTTCATTCAAACGTGACAGAAACAAAATAAAACTCATCAAAACCGTCTTTGTTAGTCTTCCCACTGTTCCAACAATCACCAGTTCTGGTTTGAGAGTTTGAGAGAGAGACTGAATAAGTAACAGATATAAAAAAAAAAAAAGTAGTAACTGTTTACTAACCCTGCTTCTGGTGCCGGCTGGCACGTCCATTGCGTTGAACGTGACACAGCAGGAAAAAAAACCCCAGAAAGGCCAGTGCAACGGCCCGGCATACTGGCAATGGGAAAGGAGTCCATCGCCTATTTTTAGCGGGTTTTCCTGTGTTTAAAAAACCTGCATATATGCGCTAATTTTGGTGGGAAAAGGGTATTACATACACACCTCTGTGAGGACAGAACAATGCCGCATTTCCTCTGCATTGGAACGGCACGGCTCGACTTGCTCTTTTTTTTTGTTTTCCGTTAGCAAAAATTGAGGACAGTACCTGGTACTTTTTTGAGTACCACCTCGGTTGAGGTTCTGTACACTACAGCGTACAATTGACAAACGTCCCTCTGTTTGGTTGGAACGAGTTGAGGCACCCGATTCGACTGTTATCAGGCCATTAAATAGGCGTTATCAGTGCTATGCTATAAGTACCATAGATGTGGGTCATTAGGGGCCTACTACACCTACTACGTTGTAAAAGTGAAAGTGAAACCTAAAAGCAACATGTTCTCACACGTTCTAAAACTGAATGAAACTTCACATTTTGAACACAAACAAAAAGGCTTCTTTAGGTTTAGACAAAAAAAAAACCACTTAATTAAATTTAGGGAAAAAATCCGGTCTCCTGGGTGAAAATCCTGTGATTTGTGTCCCATCAATCGTCCTCGACCTCCACTCTTGTCTATACTACAGCGCCTGACTTCAGCTTCTGCTCCTGTTATAATTACTATGGTCGCAGTCATGTTCTTTTATACCTTCTTTCGGTGATCTACCATGTGAATAGATGATAAAACCTACTAGTGGGTGTAGTAGGCCCACTATAGACCCACATCTATGGGGCTTATAGTGACTGATAACGCCTATTTAATAGCCTGACAACAGTCTAATCGACTGGTTGAGTTGCTCCCATATTTATGAAACAACAACATGGAGGCTCTGTAGTACGAACCAAGACATCAAACTTTATTCCTCCTTTCAACCTTGACGAAGGCAACGCAGACCAGATCCACTCCTTCCATTCTTACCTTTCACAGTAAAAGCCCTAGACATATAATATTCGCTGGTGAGTATTTCGCTGTGAAAAGGCCTCAGGTCAGGAGTCAAAGGGATTGCTGAACCAAACCATCCAGGACGAAGATATATTCAAATATGTATTTAAGTTCCCTCTCACACTTTTTTTTGTTTGAGTATGATAATATTATACTAATATTTTAAGCAAACTTTGACTAGACATTAATCTTAAGCTGCACATAAGCAAACATATGATTCTAAAGTCCAGCAGCAGTGGGAGCAAGTTTGGACACTTAGTAATTCATGCTGTAAATTAATAAGGTGGTGTTGGTGCAAAACGATGATTTAAAAGTATCTGAAGGTGTCTAACAGCCCCCTACAGTGTTTCCTATGTTTGAACTAATGAATGAGGGAACAAGGGAGCGATTTCGGACACAGCTAGAGTCAGCTATTATTTCCAGATGTACAGGTGGACAGCTGGAGTATCCGTGGGAACTGGAAGAGGTGAGAGGGGGGAAAAAATCATAGCCTTTAATTCTGCTGAATAATGATGATGCCTATGTGTCTATATATTAACGGATTACCAGCTGTCTTCTTGGCAAAGTGCAGGCTAAGCTCGAGCTGAGCCAAAGCATAAATCTGCAACGCCTAGGTAATGAATGAACCTTTATGAAGAGAGATCAGTCTGAAGAAGAAAATGAAATTAATGGTGGCTGGCTGACGGACAGCAGTGTTTTAGCCCCGAAAGTTTCAGCACAGTTGGTTCTTTCCCTGTAGCTATAGCTTTGTAATGTAAACTACAGCAAGACAACAACCTGGAAATAAATTAAGATATATTTCAGTTTGAAACTTTCTTTTTCTTGCTTAATAAAAATGGCGATAAAGTGTCTTGAATCTTGAATGACTGAATACATCTACTACATCTAATGACCACGTTTCTCAGTCGTACATTAACAGGCAGAAAGTTGACCAAACATACTGAGCTCCAATAATATCTATTCTAAGGGACCTTGCATGTTTTTATCATTTTATATTGACTTTTTGGTGAAAAGCTAGACATAATCTTTCCTTTATCTGTTTCATTGGAGCAAATGTTATAAATAGGGTGTCGACTGGCATTTTTCTTTACCTGTGCCAATAAGATAGCTGAACTTTGGTATAACACAAAAACAATATCATTTTAGTGACAGTAGATATGTTTATCTTCAAAACTCCTATTTCAATTTAACAAAACATGCCAAACGTCCAGTGCATCAGTATTTAACGCTCAGTTAACACAAGGACAACTTTAACTAAAAAGTCTATCAAGTCATTTTTTTACTTATAAAACACAAAATCAAAAATGACAAATTTTCGTGAAAGGGCTTCAATCAGTATCATCCTTTATCTTGACTGTGTGTTCACACAAAACGTGATGTGGCGCTTATCTCTGGGGTTCATAAAGATACAGAGACAAGAAGAAAAAGGAGAGAGAGCGAAGGAAAAAACCATGTGGTTGTCTCCGCCAACCAGTCAAGTTGCAGTAGCAGGGCTGCACAACTTTGAGAAAATATCTAATTGTGATTATTTTGACTTATATTGCAATTGCGATATGATTTGCGATATTAGAAGGAATGATATTTTTTACATCAATTTTCACCGAAAAACATATTTAAATGTTTATGGTATGATTTTTGCAGGGATCTGCACCAAACAAAATGTTTTTCTAAGTCTACAGCACCACATTATTTAGTTTAAAATGGTATTTTGACACCTTTAACAAATATTGCGTCTTCTGCGATTTGAAAATTGCAGTTGGCCATATTGCGATTTTAAAAAAAGTTGTATTAATTGTGCAGCCCTAAAAGATAGGACATTAATTTTTGAGTTGTGGCCAGAAATTTAATCAGTTCATCCTTGAGTCCGAGTGGACGTTCTCCGGGCGTTCCTGAGATAACGCGTTCACGACAATGCGACAGACATACCTACGTACAAACAACCCGAAACGGAAATGCCTCTATCTATGGCTTTCGCCGGCGTGGAGGCATAAAAAATGGTTTGAACTCACAAACGTACACACTGGCACACTTCCACACACTGTCAGTGCCTACGTTGCTAGCTTACAGCTAACCTTTGTACATTGGGTACATTGGCTGCATGGGCGAATCAACGCAGACTGCACAAACCAAATTTGTGTGAAAGACGCATCGTGAAAATCAGCTTCCTTTCTGCCTTTATACACCTTCAGACCCTCAGTTCGAATAAGGAGAAACTTCATTGGTCAACAAGTCCTAAAAGTCTATTTCTAAAGCTTTTAACATGCTTACATACTGTATCAGCTCTAAAGAGACAGATCTTAATGCAAGGTAAAAATCCAGCCTGGTGAGGCAGAGATAATGATATCCCTGAGGGTTAATGGCTGATGAATTTCTCAAAAGTTCCTGAACCTCATGAATCAAGTCTGCACCTCCAACAGCTTACAACCTCCCATAAAACCCCATACCAAACAACGGCCTGAGGACACCGGACTGCTCAACTGCATCCCAACAACCACAAGAGCAACACAAGAACAGTCGTTGACAGATGTGCGTTGTATTTCTGTCCCCATTTTGATTTTTGGTGTTATATTTCTGTTATTTTGGTAGATAAGCGACCAAACATTTCAGATCATGTCCAGCTGTTTTTTTTTTAATCACCACCTGGAAATGTCTGTCACAATGAAGGAGCAACACAAGAGAAAATCAATCACAGGAAAGAGATTTATCTCTCTAGAGCAGCCTCAATAGATCAGTCTGCATGCAGCTAGTCAAGTTGTGCTGTGTGAGAAATGGTAACCCAAATAAGACAGGTTTTACACAAAGGTTTTTATGATAAACTATTTTATCATACGGTAACTCTTAAAATCCTCATCATGATTTCTCTTACATTCCCACAATTGTGTGGGGGGGGGTTTGTGTACGTTTTGTCCGATTAACTTTATCTTGCAAATACCCCTATGATAGCCCATTTGCAAAGCATAACTTCCTTTTATGTTGCTATCTAAAGCCTTGGTGTACTTGGGGAAATGGCTGGCACTAATGCTGTGTGTAAACGACTTGAAGTTAATGGGCTAAAACATGTGAAACCACCAAGATATACCATTAACTGGACAATGAGGACATAAACTAAACATCAGAGGAAGGGTGCACTCCCACATGGTCCTCTTTGGTAGAAATAAGATCACGCTGCACAGGAAAGGGAAGAAGGCACAGAACATGACAGGGTTTTTTTTAGAGAGGGAATGGGAATGGAAAAGAGGTAGAGGAAGTGTCTTGGTCATTATTTGAAAAACGTTTTTTTAATCTGAGAATTTATAGCATGTATCATTACAAAGTGATGTGGTTTAGTAAATAGTTTTTTTTTTTTTTAAAGGTAGTTATTGAAAAGTACCAGACACTTGCATAAGCACCCCAGTCAGCTAATAAGAATGAATGTATAGAGTCAGGTCGTCTCCTTTTCCGTCAAAAAGAGTCATTGTTGATGGGGCTCTGTGACGCAGAGTCTTGTGATAATTTGGCAAAAAACATACTGTCTGGCGAGCCCGGGTTGTGTACATCAACGACAGAGGAATCAAACTGGAAGAACATCAACACATGTAGATTGCTTCTTCTTAACAAAACTACTTCGTAACTACACTATAGACATTTTGTTTGTACCACACTATGTGGTACTGTTGAAGAGCAGCAAAGTGCCTCATAATGTTGGTTATAGATGCTGCTGCGATACGGAGAGAATTTGTTTTGCACTTTGCACGTGATAGAACACATTCAGATCTTTGTGTGCAATGAAGCTGCAGACTGAGATATGCAAACCTTCAGAAAAGAAATTTCCTAAATATTAGTCATTATTCAACTAACTCGACGCTCGAAGGTGTGATATTTCAAACAGCAGTAGTTGTATTAATATCACACAGTACAAGCCTAGAACCAGTATCCATGGTCCGCCTCGGCTCATAGAGATGTGCAGCAGTGTCAGCCGGAGAAATAAAACTGCCAGACAACAGCAGAACAAGAGATGAATATAACAAGAATTTCATAACGTCGACAGATTGAATGACACTTGGTTCCGATGCATTTATTCATTTAATACTTTGATCAGGCTGTTCGAGCAATTTCATCTCACTCCTGCTCGCAAGGCCGACATACAGATTTCATTTTTGTCTGCTTTTTTTGCTTCCTCGCCACAGAAACTGCTTACGTTTCATGCCCGGTTTAATAAATGTCTCAATAAACAAAAACAAATTCTGTCAGGAGAAAAGTGGCATGAATCAATTTCGGCGAGGTCCTTCCCCTCCATTCCCTCCTCTTCGGCAAGCTGATGGGTTTTTGCTCCTCCGAAGCAGCACACTCATCAACTACGAGCATTTCACTTTTGACAACAAAGACATTCTTAAAAATCGTCCATTTCTCCTTCCCCTATATGAGACAACACTTTCAGCAGCAGCCACCTGGCTGGCTGCAATCACACACTTCAGTGAAACACAATAAACGGCGAGTCTGAGATGAGAAACTGCAAAAAGGTGACCGAAGCAATGACGGATACAAACACTGAGATCTGTCCCGTTTCCTCTCTTTAGAGGATATAGACTGAAGGTGTATCAGCAAACACTAGGAAAAAAAGATTCTTGTGGTCATAAAGCCACTCAGTACTTTGCAGAAACAAAGGAAACAAACAACTTCTAAAGTGGTCCAATTTGAGAACTTTGTGGTGATTTAACCCCAATTTCAGAACCTGCATTTAAACTCTTGTATAAAATGGAACTATAGGGGTGGGCGATATATCGAATGTACTCGATGCATTGCGACTTGTTCTACGTGGGATGTAGTAAATGACTATATTGCAAACATCAAGTATAAATATTGTCACATAATTTTTTCAGGCCTGGCGAGAGCGAAAGAAGTGAAGCGCCAAAGCGAGTTTATGCATGTTGAGCTCTGAAACGTTGATGGAAAATGCCAGCCTCCACTTCGAAAAAGACAGTCAAACTAGCCCCCACGTTGTTTTGCTGTACGATGCGAGGCATTACGGTAAGAGCGTGTAAGAAGTGGCTTAAAAATAAACTGATATTCCGGTGAATGTGCATTTCACATAAATTCAATAAGTCAGTCAGTCAGTCCATAATAAATAAAGAAATAAAACAAAATGAATAAATATTAAATAATATATAAAATTAATGATAATTCAAAAAAACCTACTGCCTGCAAACTGTATTTCGGAGAAAAATTGAATTTCAATTGTGTGAATAATTAGTCAAACTTAATAAGAATACATTTCCAAAGACCAATCTGACTTCAATATGACCTCAGGGTCTTTAGAGATTAGTTTGCTGCAATGATCACGCTGGTATGATCATACGCATCAAGAGGTTAAATCAAACAGTTGCGTTTTATTCGAGAAAATGTGAAAATATAGAGATATTTATTGTATATCACGATATAGCGTAAAAATATTGAGATATTATTTATAAGCCATATCGCCCAGCTCTATAGGGAACCAATAAAATATATAAATAGATAACATAAACATTTTTTCCTGATATGGACTTTTACATTGTGACAAAACTTGGAAGCCTAAGGAGACATGTCACAAAGCTATTAATTAAACTGTAAGCCCTGTCCACTGATGTTTAAATCTAATAAATGCAACTTCACAGCTCAGACAAAAGACATCTTGTTAGCGTTCGTTAATGAGCAACGCTTCAGGTAACAAATCTTTTCAGTTGTTAACACCAGGCAATGAGACAGGAACACAGATCTCAACTCAAATAATTAAATAACTGTCATCTCTTGGGACCTTCTTTTTACAGGCATTCAAATGCACCTTTGGCTCTTTGTGGTGACACCGCCATTATTTTGGCTCCCGACAACACCTTTGTTACCAGTCCTCATTGCTATACTAAGGTCTCATTATAGACCATGACCCAAATCATGACAAAAGGCTCAGAGGACAATATCTTTTCATCATTATGTCAGAGCCAGAGGGCCCAACAAACCTGCTGCCTCTAATTCTCTATTTTCTGTCTCTCCACATGGCAGCAAATAGCATCTCCAAGCAGCCATGGTTACTTCACATGCTTATATTTGAACAGAACTCCATATGAAAGCAGATAACTTAAGAGTCCGGGCCAGCTACCGAGTGTGGACGACAGATCTGATGTTGAACTTGGCAGCTTCCAGGTGCGAATGCGGAGCACGGGGTTTCGGAAAGAGAGCATCACATTCAGCAACACTATTTAAAAAAAAAGGTAACAAGACAGGGGGCGTCCTGGTAGGCCAGAGGTTTAGGACACTGACCATGTAATCGCAACTCTAGTTCGAGTCCGGCTGGGGACCTTTGTTGCATGTCGTCCCCAAATCTCTACCTTTACATTTCCTTTCAGCTCTCAACTATCCTCTGTCTAATAAGAGGAAAAAGCACTTTTTCAATAAGTAACAAAATAACATCACTTTTCCAACAACTTTCCCCAGCACCGTCTGTGACGCTGTAAAGTTATAATTTGGGAATAAGAGATTAATGGGGCTTAGATATGGTGAATGATCTCAATAATGGTGAAAAACCCGCCACCAAATGGCAACCAAGGCTGTAGCTGTCAATCACTTTCAAAGTCTATAAAGACCAGTGTTATGGATTTGTGCGGATGAGAGGGTTCAGAGAGTATGGAAAGGCATTTAATTGGCATTAGATTGTGTCACTCAGAGCTCACGAGCCAATCCACTGCTCTCATAAATCGCCACATATGTGAGCATTTCTCCTGAGCCACGTGTTGCGTAGGTTCTTCATAAATCACAGTTGGGCTACATAAGTCAACCCCTGACCATGCACCCCTTTTAGGTAATTAATCAACATATTTTCCCGTTCTTTCCTGTAGGGTCGGACAGATACCGCGATGGCACAGATGCCCTCAGGCTCTTGGACGTCACTGTAGCTGAATTTATATCCAAGAGAGCCATATGAGCGCTTTGTCCTTGACTGCCAAGCTGCCATTGGACCGGAGAATTGTGAAATCAATGCTCAGTTTGGCAAATGATTTTGCTGGTGTTTCGTCAGACGTAAAGAAGGTTAATGGTAAAAGTCCCCGAGGGCGAGCAGAGGTCACGATAGGGAGAAAATCATACTGTAAGTGCCTTGGTGGTTCCATGCAATGGTCCAGCCTGAACACTGATAATCCCCCCCAACAATCAAACAGAGAAAGAAGGATTATGAATCCCAATCCCTACAGTCCCAAGATCCCCAGCCATTTGTTTCTGATGTTAATCTTTATTCCAAACATATTTCAAACTGAAAATAGTGGTACTGCAGGTCCCCATTCATTCAAGTTTTCTTTATTAATGGAGATTTTTGGTCTTTGGCCGTTGTTACAGCTTTGGGAATGGAAGTAAACTTTAAAGTAATTATTCTGCTCATTAAGGAGAGCAAAGGGAAGTCAGATGTGATTAAAAGGGAAAAGTTCATGTTGACAAATCAGGGTTTCCCCCAGGATAAACTAACTTTAACTCCATGAAGATCATGTGTCCAGCTGGTGTTTATCAAACAAACTTGCTGTGAGATTTTTCCTCCAACATCTCCACCTGTTTGTGACTGATTTCCTCTAGGTTTCCTGACTAAAACTCTGGTTTTCTTTTTCCCCCACATACTGCTGCCCTGATTAATGAACGCAGAGTGAACGGTGCTGTGTGATAAATCGTTCATTGTCACCTGTTGAGCTAAATGAAACAGGAGCATCTCATCTCGATATCATGGGACAATGGCCTCAGTCATTAAATATGTGGTCTTTTCTATGCAGCACTTCAACTCATTTTCCCTGAAGCTTCATGTTATATTCGTTACGTGAGGAACTCTTTATTTCAGGTGAGGCAGCGCGCCTCCACTATAAAACGCGCAATCATGTTTTCAGTCATCTAACCTACTGTAATTAACAAGATGTTTCAAATGCAGGAACAAAACATCAAGACGAGGATTTGAGATGCATGAAAACATTTAACATTGCCTGTTAAGGGAAGCTATAAAGCCTACATAAGTGACGTGCGGTAATCAATTCCAAGATTCATTACAGAGACATACAGTGTGCAGGTAAAATGCAGAGAACTCTACACCAATTGAAACACAAATCTGGGCTGCTTCCTGAAAAAAAAAGAAGCAATAATTCAAGTCCTCTACAACTGCATGCATCATTTAACTTTAATTAAGACTTTGAGTTGAGACCTTGAATGTGTAAAGCAAAGAGTTGAGCAATGCTTGCAATAGCTTGCAGACAGTTTGACAGAAATTAAGACATTGCTCACATTCCCAGTGCGTATCCACAATGTGCTATGCTTTTCATTGGGACTGATTAAAATAAAATCAACAGAGACAAACTGTCCAGTGCACATTTAAATGGCTCACTATATACAATCACTATATATATGTGTGAGGGTTTTCAGGAGCCTTAAAGAAGACAGATTATTTAGATTTCCGGGCAATACTTCATCTTAATGACGCAAAACAAAATAAAACGCTCTGTGACTGCATGACGCTCAGAAAAACACCACTTCAACTACATCATATACACAATGCAATGAAATATCGGATATTATGGGGCAATTGCCTTGGTTGTGACATGTATGATAAAAGACTTGCGGGTAGCCTGACCGTGGTGGTATGGAATACAAATGGAGTAAAATAGGCCATAAAAGCCCAAGAGATACATACAAACTCTTATGATAGCAATAACAAGTCAACTGATTCGCTGAACACACGGGCAGAAGGGATGTAAGACTAAGATGAACATGATTGTGGAGGGAGGGGGGGGTAATACAGACGGGAGGGACAGTGCCTGGGAGGCAACACTATGCAGTTAAAACCATATTGGAACTATACGTTTGTCAGGATGAAAGAGAGTCCACCCTCAGCCTCATTAATCACCAGCAAACATCTCCATCACACAGACATAATTAGCCGAAATAAAAGAATGGATGAATAAAATGATTTGATCGGTCATATTAATGAAGCCAATTAAAATGTATGGTTCCATCCTGCATTTTTAACAGGACAAAATGCACTATGGGTAGTTAACCTTGTGTAGGAAAGACAATATTAAGCAGCATTTAAGCTACAAGGTGACAATATACTGTAATTAATAGCAATTAATGACAAGGTGAGTGCACTTAAGAAAAGAGTGTAGAGCCGAAATGATTATTCAATCAACAATTTTAATGATCGAAAGTAATTTGTTCAAGCAAAAAATGCCAAATATTCTCTGGTCCCAGCTTCTCAAATGCATTTTATATCATTATACGTATACTGTTGTTAAGTGAATATCTGTAATTTTTGCACGGCCGTAGCGAGCAGAAACTGGCAGATACGACAGAGCAGAAAACGGCAGAGGGTCGGCGTGGATACGACCTGCACCCTCACATGTTAAATCCAAAGTGGTAAACGCTACACATACAGTAAAGTATGGAAACACTTTGGGTTTCACACATCGCCAGGAAAAGCAGAGCTAGACATCACGGCTAAAGCTGCATGCTAACTCTGTCATGGACAGGAAACGTTATCGTATTGTGGTAACGTGCGGTCAAGCCAGCCGTCACTCTTATCTCCGTGGTCAAATGGGCCGACGCTACAACTGTAGCTGACATTTATGTTAAATACATTCAAACGGCCCCGATGGAGCTGACCATGGATGTATAAAGAGAACGGAGCTGACGGGAGAGCTAGAGACGGACTTGGTGAAGTTAGAGGAAGTATACACGTGTGACTACGTCCGGTTTTCAAAATAAGGTGTTAACAAAAGGAACTGTATATACAAAATACATATATAGAAATAAGATTGATTGGATTATATTCACCAGAAGTATAAAACATTACAAGTCCCTCATACATTTGATAGAAAATCAATACCACTAATTTGTGAGGGAAATGTCTATTCTTTGATTTTTGGGTTTCTGGAAAAAAATGTAATAAATAATGCCAGACAATGACTGATATATTTGACTTCAGGACATCTCTGACTACATACATGCTGAAAATCAAACAGTTTTACTGTATTAATTTAGATATTTTCCGATGTAAAAGTCCCTAGAAGTGTATGATTCAACTTTTTCCCATGGTTTAGTGTTAAAAAAAGTTAACAAAAATCTCAATAAATCTTGATATCAAATCGCAATACTTAAAAATCGCAATACATATCGAATCGGCACTCAAGTATCGTGATAGTATCAAATCGGGAGATATCTGTATCGTCCCAGCCCTAGGAACATCTTGAAAAACATTGGATTTTTTCTACAAATGCATTTAGTGTCTGCAGAGGTTTTACAAATCAGTCTCCGTCTAGGTGCCATTTCAAAGTCTTGACAGTGCATCAGAATGAGTGACAAGTGTTTGCCTGGCAGTCTGGACGGCACTGTATGCTGACTCAGGGCGTAGAACAAAACTGTAGAAAAAGCTAAAGCTGACGAGTAGAAGACACTTAAAAAAAATAAAAAAAACTCAATTAGAAATATCATTAACAAATGACAGATTCGGGGTCAATGCTGTGTTAATGTCTCGGAGCGTGTCTGCATATTTTTGTGTTTCATGAGATGAGACTGTATAACTGAGGGCTTATCTGCTGCCAACAGAAGCCTCTCTATCCATCTCTTATGTGTCTCTGTCAGCTCTGGATGCTGCTCCCATCCCTCCGGGTCTTTGGGTCATCCAGCTACATAAATGTAACTTACACAACGACACACACAAAATAAACCCCACTCTAACACACACATATAGATGGATAAATAATGCTGTCTCTCTCTGAATGCGCCTTGCATACAAAACACAACTGAAACCAGTGAACCAGGCTGTGAATGGACGAACAGCCAGGCCAAGAGGAAGACGATTCAATCCACTTGAGCTCCTTCGGCCAGTTTGTTCAAGTCTTGGTCCGACATTATTTTGTACAATCACTCAATATCAAGTACATAAGATCTATTGTTCTTATTTCAAATAAGATGTTAAAGTGAAGGAAGCTACTGTACGACAGGTATAAAGTTTAAAAGGCAAAAGGGAAGGAACACCTGATTTTTGTAAAATGAGGCAGTCAGTTATCGTTTCTGCAACAAAAGTGATTTTTTTTTTAAATTTTTCACCTTGCGCAGTCAGAAAGAATGAAGTTTTAGTGATCATGTCGTGCAGTGAGTGAACATCTAGAGTTGGGTATCAAACCTCAATACTTCTTTGGCACTTAACTAACTTCAAATTTAGACTATTTTATTTAGGTCAAGCACCTGTACGGCTGCACGTGCTCAGACATTTCACATTTGAAGACTTTTTTTGTTTCTCTTTTTTTAAATGAAAAACTTCTTGTTTCGCAAAGTAAAATAAAAAAAGGGCAGTCTTGGAATTAGTATTGAAATTCAGGTAACGTGTCGGCACAAGTATTCAAACACTTCAAACGATACCTAACCTTGGGCATATAATATACAGCGGGCAAACTCCGGGTCTGAAAAGTGAAGCCATTGTATAGAAGTCTTTGAGAAAATGACCCTACTTCTCACTTGATTTATTACCTCAGTAAACATTGTAAACATGAGTTTATAGTCTCAATCGCTAGCTTCAAGTCTTCCTCAAGACAACATGATGTTCATTTAGTAAATTATGGTCCCATTTAGAGTCAAATAGACCATAAAGCAGGATATGCTTTAGGGCGTGGCTACCTTGTGATTGACAGGTCGCTACCACGGCCTTGTCCGGTCTGGGAGCTGTCCGTGTTTTCGTCTTACATCTTTAACCCTTTCACAGTGTGTTTTCAGTTTAAAGTTGACTGTAACATTTTGGTCGCCTAAAAATGTCTCATTCAGCGTTGGGTTGTACTTGTGCTCCACCCTCTAGTGTCACTTCTGGTTGTAAAAACCAAGATGGCGATGGCCAAAAACCAAGATGGCTACATCCAAAAATCAAGATGGCGACAGCCAAAATGCTGAACTCGAGGCTTCAATACCATAGTCTACAAACCAATGGGTGACATCACGGTGACTACGTCCACTTCTTATATACAGCCTATGATAATATAATATTATTTAACACCGTATAGCGAACACCATCTCAACTAGACTACACAGCATAGTATAAAGCACAAGCCAATTTGCCTGTGTTCAGAAAGATTTAGTGGGTTATGTTACATTACCCAACACCTGAAGAGATCTCCTGCTACAGTATCTCTCCTCTCCAGGAAATGCCTTTTTAATGTTATGTTTACCTTACTGACTCTCTGGATACTCTTAACAAGTGCTGCTGTTTTGACCCGAGTCAACAATGGAAAATAGGACTGCTGCTGTCACAGTGTCTCGCTGCTACCAGTGTGTGGGCTGCTGGCAGAGATAATAATAGGAGCGTCTGTTTGGACACATGTCGTACACTGTCAGTGTGTTTTGGCCTTGAGTGTAAGTGAGTGGATGTAAGTGAGTAAATGTAAGTAAGTGAACCAGTGAGTGAGTCAAACATTCACTCACTCAGAGCTTGTGTTTTTCCAGCAGGAGACAAGACAATGGGCCTCATGCAGGAATCGATACACAAACACGATTTGTTGTTATTTAGTCAGTAGCCTTTGATTTCTGGGATTCACCATTTTTTTCATATTTTTGCTCTTCTCTTAGGTAAGAGAACACTTTACGAGTGGTCGAGAGCACTCTTACCAAGATAAGAAAAAAAACATCTTGTTGCACAGTCCACTAATTGTTTGTCAAACGCAAGGAAACATAAGTTTTAAATTTGAGGAACATAAAAAAAACACATGAATATCATATGATCAAATTTAATTATGTGTTTTAGAGTAATTATAATTATTGAATTATTAAAGAAATACTATTGGTCCACTGATCTCAACTAAGACTATAAAAACTCTTGGATGATATTGCGTGCATTCAGCTTCTGAATGGCTTTCATGCTGCTCTTCGATTGCTTTTCGATTTTGCTGTAACACCAGTACTGACCAGAAAATCACATGTTTACTTTACACAACCCATTTTCATTCACATATCTTGAGGTCAGAGGTCAAGGGACCCCTTTGAAAATGGCCACGGCAGTTTTTCCTCGCCAAAATTTAGCCTAATTTTGGAGCGTTATTTAGCCTCCTTTGTGACAAGCTACCATAACATGTTGGTACAATGGTTGGTACCAATGGATTCCTTACTGTAGGTTTTTTAGTTTAATATGATAGCGGTGCCTTCACTCTAGCCTAAAAACTGAGCCCACTGCAACCTCCGAAAGATTCGGACGCAAGTTGCGTTAATGCGTTAAAGAAATTAGTGGACGAATTTGTGTTAACGTGTTATTATCGTGTTAACTTTGACAGCCCTAGTATAAACTTACCTCTAAAAATACCGATTTGAAAGATCACA
This sequence comes from Sebastolobus alascanus, assembly GCA_916701645.2. Classification (NCBI taxonomy): domain Eukaryota; kingdom Metazoa; phylum Chordata; class Actinopteri; order Perciformes; family Sebastidae; genus Sebastolobus; species Sebastolobus alascanus. Next base: position 1,695,463 of record CAKAOJ020000072.1, on the reverse strand, counting down.
GTAGCACAACTATAGACAAACTCTCAAAGCACCTTTCATCTCATTTGAAACCCATCCAGTGCAGTAGCCTGTACTGTTAATTAGGTATACTATGTGGCCCTGGAGACTGCCATGTCTCCACACGATTAAAGATAGCGATCTAATGAGGGGAAGGAAGACAACTCAGACAAAAGGAGAGGTGGAGGAGGGATAAATAGAGGGCAGAGATGCAAGGAGAATGTATCATCGTGTTTCCTGAAACAGGAGTGCATGACCGGTCAGTATATTCTAAACCCTGAATAAGACAAAGGGTTTTCGGGTTCATTTCTGACTACTATGGCCACTATGCCAGAAATATATGCAATCCAAGAACGTTGGATAATATTCGCCAAGAGTGCGGGAAAATTAGCTGTGTGACATTCAACTTTAGACCGTACAACCAACCTGACAGAAAAAAATACAGAGCGCAGACACATTTGTTTCACTGCAGCGTTGCTAAATCAAACTAATCTCATCACTGTCAACCAAAGACAGCTGCAATATGCAAACAGAATGAATGTGTTGGCTGGACTGTTTGTGGCAGAGCTCAAGTGTAAAAGTTAATCACACGTTGGTCATCTGCAGTGTGATTTAGCAGGTGATTAGGACGTTCCACTTCTATGGTTTTAATAACGATAAAAGGTCTTTCAGTAGAGTAGTCACCTTTTACATTTACCTTTCTGATCCGGTTTACAGGCTCAGAATGAAAATTAAGCGAAGATAAAAAAAAAACTAAGAAAAACGGTTACACATTGCAACCTTTGTCCTAAGAACACGGAGCATCTTTGCGGTATTTAAATCAGGGTTTTGCTTGGAAAAAAATAAATAGTTTGTACGATGTGTCGCCCAATCGGGTCACAAGGCAAAAGTATTTATAGATGTTCTGCTGCATGGCCACACTGAAGTATGAGTATACTGGTACATTTAGTCTCATTGAGTGAATTGTATGTAATTTAATGAAATTATTAATTAATCACACAGTCCCATTGTCATACAGGAAACTTAGCACTGCTAACTGTGAGGTTTCACACTCAGAAATCTACTTCTAATCACTGTACACAAACCTGGCTGGGATTAAGGTCATATGGAACATTTTAATTATTTCTGTCTACTTAAAATGTTAATTATGTGCTGTGAAAGGGTTACTCCAGACTCGATGGAGCAGAGGCCCAGGTATCATGACTTTTAGACCCCATTTATTCTGACATATTCAGTGTCTGAATCAGGTCTGTAGTACGGTTAGATATGGTCGTGTTGGTCAAGGGAGGGGTGTGAGATTAGCAACACTGTCAGCCAATGAGTGGAGTAGATCATGAATAATTCTTGTTTTTCTTTTTAAGATTACGTTTTGTTACTTTTTATGTGATAGTGGAGAGAGACAGGAAATGTGGGGAAAGAGAGATGGGGAATGACATGTAGCAAACGGTCCGGGCAGACGGGAATCGAACCGGGAACTGAAAAAATTAAATGAAAATTAAAAACTATTATAACCTTGGTGTGCAGCATTTGAAAACTTGAGGACTTTTGATGACAGCAGTCATTACACATGCATCAAGGTGTCATTTAAAATAAGCGCCACAACGAACTGTGCATATTAACTCATAATTACTACTTTGCTTAATAATATGTGGCTCTACTTTCCAACCTGTTTAAAAAGATGTTCTCATTCCTCCTGAAAGGAGAGGACAGTAACTTGTCAAAGTAAACACTGATGAGCGATTTGCTGCAGACTTTATGACTTTGAACAAGCTGCTGTTTCCAAGACACTCGCCTAATTAAAACTCATAATGTGCAGTTCTGTTCCTCAAAAAAGAAACCATTACACACCTACCTCGGTTAAAATAATGAGCAACAACACACAGTGAAGATTTACGACAGGCTTGGGACATATCTGGGGAGGAGATGAGAAACGATAATTTTTGTGGCTTAATAGGACGATGGTTATTTCACTCCGCCCATCATCCCGACTATTGTAAAAGGGGGAGACAGAGAAGGAAGAGGAGGAGGAGGAGGAGGAGGAGGAGGAGGAGGCAGCAGCTGCATTACAGTACAGAAGACCTTCCTTCCAAATTACACTGATGATAAACCTTCTGAAAAAATAATAGAAGAAATCAACACAGAGGATGTTTTGTGAATATGTGATGCGTCAAGACGTAATTGAAAAAGACGATGCCTGGCTATTTTTTTTTTTCGCTCTGGGAAAGGGGACAAAACGGATCAGTGGACAGCACTTAAGCAGCTTCTCCCTAAAGAGCGACTACAGAGCACTATGACCTGTCTACCCAATCAATTCAGACAGACCCTTCAGGACGCTGTGGCAACCTACACCATAATAACCCACAAACATGCATCCAGACTCGTAATGAGGTCCGGGTTACACGGGGTCTCAGTGTGGACGGCTATTGTTAACCCGTCTGCATTTTAAACGCGGCCATGAACTGCTGTACATTTCACGGAAATCACGTTCATTTGCCTTCAGCGAGTGAGACCATTACATCACTCTGAAACGTCCTTGTGCCAGATAACCAGCGTTACACTCCTTGTATCTGGCATGTAGATTTGTCTTCCCCTTCGAGCTCTCTCTGATTGCAAAAAAGAACAAGAAATCACAATGGAAGGACGTTGTTAAAGCAGTAAAGGGAACAAATTTACTTTATCTTACTCTCCAATGAGAGAGGCTCACAAACAACTGTGTAACGTGAAATAATAGTCACAAAATGTACGTATTTGACAGGTGGAAACAGAATAATATCTGGTGGAATCATTACCACCTCGTGGTTGTACACCTCCGCCAACCAGTCAATTTGCAATTTACATCCATGTCTGTCCAAAATGTCATCACTTCATTATTTCGTCCTGTTAAGACATTTCTATGAAGTTGTCATAATTAGCATATGAATTTTTGAGTTATGGCCAAAAACGTGTTTTGTCAGGTCACAGTGACCTTGACCTTTGACCACCAAAATCTAATCAGTTCATCTTCGAGTCCAAATGGACGTTTGTGCCAAATTTGAAGTAATTCCCTCCAGCGATCCTGAGATATCACGTTCACAAGAATGAGACGAGGTTTAGGCACAAAAAAGGCTCGGCTAGGGTGAGACAAAAACACTAGATCCTACATTTCCCATAATGCAACTCAAAAGAATCTTCCGTTAGACCCCCTCAGCCTAGTAAATGCCCTTGTCTTTGAAACTCCACATCTCCACCTTCCAACTTTGGAAAGCTTCCCTCATTTTATATATATATATATATTGTTGTTTTGGGTTAAAATGACTACTCTGTTTCTTACTACTACTTTCTCTCTTTTAGAAGAAAACGGGAAATGAACAGCAGAGGGTGTTGTAAGTTGAACGTAAACATTCGTTTTTCTTGGGAGGACAGTCTCGTCAGGGCCACACACACACACACACACACACACACACACAACGTCCTTGAACATGCCGAAGAAAAAATGATATCTGATAAGACTTAAGTGTGAAAAAGGGCTACTACGGTGTAATAAAAGCATGATATACGAGTACATCCGTTATCTAATACAAACAAGTCCTCATAATGAATCATTCAGTTTATCAGGCTGCAACTAAATGGGCTGTATAACTTACTAAATCTTAAATGAATCCACAGTGACCCCTGTGTCTCCTTGACAACTGCTCCCTCATCACCAGTCACCACCAGTCATCCCAGCGCCAGCAGCATCGCACGTCTCCGCTGCTCTGATACAGCTTCCCGCTGTTGAGTGGAGTGGACTCCCCCCCGTGTGGATCTCAGCTACAACACTTCTTCCTGCTGCGATAATCTCCATTAAACCATCTGTACCGTCGTTTCCCCGCAGCTCCGGCCCCGACTGGGAAAGTCGCTGTCGCTCCACTACAGTATATACCTCCTTACTGTACACATGGAGCACTTCAGCCATGTGAAGTAGATTTGTAGGATGGTATTTGAGACTTATCCTGCTCCTAATTGGCTGTACTCCGATCAGTGAATTTATTACGATAATGGTACTTAAACAGTATGAGCCTGGTAAAATATGAAACTTCCAGGAGGGGGAGAAATGTGGCCTCACGAGCCAAAGTTCAAAACTGAAAGACATTATGTACTGTAGGTAAAGAGGCTGATCTATGAAGACTGTGAACACATACTGGATGGATTGTTTATTTAACTGTTACCGTATTACAAAATTACGGTTTCATATTATACAATACAACCAGGATCTTATTTTCATTGTTTTGCTCATCATTCACAAGAAACACAATAGTGAGAGGATCAGACTGGTTTTAAACTCCCAGGTTAGACAAATTTCGATCTGAAATCGATTGAAATTAGCTTCCGATTTCGACTGTCGAAATCAAAAGCAGGATCGACTATTTTCTTTTTTCTCCGCCTCCGCCTAACACAGCTGGACACCTCACTTATGGTTTAAATTATAAGCCAACACAAAAATCACAATTACCAACATAAGCCACCATGTTCCAAACAGACACATTACATTACAAACACTAACAAAAGTCACATTTGCATTTTGGAACATAAAACAGCAAACTGAAACTACTCAGTCCAGCACTCGGGACTACAGTAGGCAGACATGAAGGGAAATGTGGGCCGTCCCTGTCGCTAATATTCGCAGGCGAATATTTCACATTTTTGTGTCATTTATTCGTCACGCCCCCCGGTGTGTAACTGCCTTTATAGGGAACCAATCTAAATGCTGATGGTGTCATTACTCTATAGCCATTACATTGTGCAATCAACATGCAACTTCATAATGACAAGATAAAGCAAAACAACTTGTCAATTGCCACTTTAAAGTTGGGGAAGCTACAACTGACATGAAGAGAGATATAATAATTGAAATCGCATCGCTAAAAAAATCCATCAAAACAAGCCTGTCGGGGAAAGATGTCAAATTATTCACCAACCTGCTGCTACTTTATATTTTCTCACTTTAAACTGTGTGTAACACTGCAGTAAAAAATATGGCAGGAGGCCTTCGACGGCAGGAACGGCCATCAAGGTCACTGAAATTCCTCTTGGAATAAATCTTTATTAGTCAGTTAATTAATCAATCAGCTCTGTATTGAGGAAAGTGGCAGGGTGGGTCATTTCTGAACTCTTAGGGGACGCTCAACAACTTTACCCTCACTTCAAATTAACTTTATTTCAATACATGAGAGTGTATGGCTTAATAGAAACATACTATAATTGAAACATCTGCATGAAGATAAGCAGTGAACAATGCAGCGTAAGCATAAAGTGTCTTTGAGCTCATATACTGCATTGATTTTACATCACTTCCCACATGCTGGGAGAACAATAAATCAGCCATTTAAAAATTGTACTGGCTGTCCAGCAGGGTGGAGTTACGCCGACCGCTGCTTGGCTAGACACTGTGACAAAGCCCCTGCGGTGAAATTCAAAAAAGAAAACTTAGCAGGGGACAATCAAGGACAGAGAGGTTTAATTGAGGTCTCAGGAAGCTCTGCTGGAGCTGAACTAAAACCCAGAAGGACTCCACTGTTGCACGGCTGCTTAATCTTTTCAATCAAAGCTGTGTAAAGGGCCAGGATCAACACTGAGTGCTCTGTTATGCAATGGCCTCCATCATCTCCCGTCCACACCCCGAAAGCCAACAAATATTGTAGATATGGGAAGAAAAGCCCTCCAGCCGTCTACTCGGGCAGCAAACACGAGAATCAATCAGCCGCGCAGCAAATCACGGTCGATTGATGTTCTTAAGAGCTTTCAGAAGCTCGGATGAGGAAAGTGGCTGTTGTGAAATGTCCGCCCGCTGATAGCGCTGATGTGTAAAGTCAATACTGATTGAGTCAAAGATCTGACCTCATGAAATATCAACCGGGCTGCTTTAGGCCTCATTATCACAGAGTAATTAGTCTCTTTGTGAATTCAGCACTGAGATCTTTATGGAAAAAGACAACGCCTACTAAAATGAGAGTTTGATGTGCAGTTCGACGTCATTCTGTGGTGATTCGTGGCCTTTGAAAGCTGAGTAAAACGGAGCATGACAACACTGGACGCATCACCGTGAAGCTCATGCAAAATTTAACTTTGTGCGAACACACATACACCCCAGTTTCCCCTATAGGCTGAGTGTCAAAGTCAAGACTGAGAATCAGTTGATGTGACTGACACATGATGAAGGAAAGGAGCCTGAGGTGTGGAGCTAAAAAAAAAATGTGACGCCTGAAAACACACTAAATTCAAACATGCCCGCCGGGGTGTTAAAGTGAGAAACGAGGGTCAGGCAATCTGAAGGAAACAACACACAGTTCAAGAAACTGTGCAGCAACAGGTGGAATAAAAAAACACTAACAGAGGATTACAAACAATGTCAAAGCTGTTTCCTCCATTCCTCTTCATTTCCTTAAGTGTCGACCAGGAGCGTTGTTGGTAAAGGTCTAGTCATCTGTACAGGGACAGCTGTTCTCAAACCTAAAAATAACCCGCAATCTGTTGTCCACTGTGAACAAAGCACCCCAATCGCTGCAGAGCGGCCATCTGGGGGAAACCTGCCAAAACTGTTGAAGAGATTCAGATGTAAAAATCTAAGAACCTCAAGTCCAGACAGAAGGGACACCAATAAGGTCAATGACAAGAAACTCCTGGCTGTTAAAGGAATACTTCGCCCACAAAATGACCATTTGAATATCAATTACTCACCCCGTGTTACCTTGAATTCTTAAAGAAAACTTTGTTTTTCCTCTCATGCCTCCACGGTGAACGGAGAATCAAAAAAACAGTGAAAAGTCTTGATGTATTGAAGTAAATTGGGGGGCTGCGTTTAACAACAGCAAAATTATATCAAAACATCCGTTTACAAACTCTCACACAACTTGTGCAGTATAATCCAAGTCTCATTTATTCAGTCGTATGCTCACTACTTCCCAAACAAATACATCTTTCTCGATCAGCCTTACTTTTTAAAACACTTCAGACTCGTAGCAAGAAGCGCGCCAGACTGTTTATGCTGAAGTGTTTTAAATAGTTAAAAGGTTTTAGCGAAGATGCATGTTTTTGGGAAGTAGTGAGCATACGACTGGATAATTGAGACTTGGATTATACTGCACGAGTTCAATCGATTCATCAAGACTTTTCTCTGTTTTTTGATTCTCCATACCGTTGAGGCTTGAGAGAAAAACAAAGTTTTCTTCAACAATTCAAGGTAACATGGGGTGAGTAATGTCATTTTGTGGGTGAAGTATTCCTTTTAAGTGCTCTTAAGGATGATTTAGGTTAGTAGTGGAATAACGGACCGTAGTTGATCCGTGATCCGTACGGATCCCTTCCGCCCCACAGTTTGGCACGCATGAGAACCACAGATTAATTACACAGTTTAACCATAATAGTGTGAAATAATGTTTTACTGCCGATCGTTATCGGACGATATTCAGTAAAAAATATGACAATGGTAAAAAAAATATGACATTATCATGATGTGTTCAAATATAATCTTGCAAAATGATCCCAAAGTGATCGGAGCATCTCTAACAGTTATAATAATCGTTAGTTGAGGCCTGAGATGTGACCACTGGGACTTATTTGTGGTGATTCTCAAAATACAGACAGATACTTAAAAAGGTCAAGATGAAGTCCAGTAGTAAAAGAAGAGTAAATGAAAGCTTCTGAACAACATTTTGTCCTGCAGGACTCACAAGGGAAAGCCTCCGTCCATCAATACAACAACAACTCCCTCTGTCTGACATCAACCTCCCTTACTGTCTCTCTCTCTCTCTCTCTCTCTCTCTCTGAGAACCAATCACCCACACAGGGATTAAAGCTCTTTAGTGCAACACCATAATCAGGCTGCTCTTTAATCTCTCGTCATTTTCTAAACTCTAAAAATGTTATGGCTGCAGTAATGTCTCTAGCATCACCCCCCAATGATTCCCCTGGACACAACCAAAGCAGCTCCCTACAGTCCAAAAATAACACAACTACAGGCCCCCAATCGGCGTCCAATAATCCACAGTACACATGAATGTGTTACTGTAACTAACTACAGTACAAATTAAATGAGAGAAGTTGAATAAAAGCCTAAAAAGAGAGTGCCGAGAACAAGAAAAACAACATTATTCACAAGGAAGAATTGAGGAGGAACATGTAATTGTTGCCATGTCAGCCAGTAATAACTTGTTTAGCTCTCTCACTCTGTATATATGTTGCTCATGATACATCATGTACAAAATATTAAGTAGAAATATTTGGTACTAAAGTAGCATTTATTTATCTATTTGTTTGTTTGTCTACGTGGAAAACAAAACTCAAACGAGAACAACAGAAAATAAATATTACTATTACTAGCAGCATACAGTATGAAAATTTAGTCTTAAATGTAGAAAAGGTATAGTTTTTCAAAGAAAAACTGCTCCTTAAAAAGGAGGAACTTTGGATTTCTAAATTGGATTCAGTGCATTTCTCAAAAAACAATATTTGTTTGAGAATACTACTGAGGTAGGGATGTGTTGAGGTCTGCTATATATTTACTTCGAAAACAGTAGTCAGGGCTTTCCATAAGTGTGGAGATGGACAAGATTTCGGTAAACTGTGTTTTAAAAAATAAGGTTGAAAGAATTATTTAGAGCGTGGCTTCACTGAATGACCCTTCTGAAACTTTGTACCTCTGTGAAAATGGTCCGTTACAAAAACGAACACTCAGTCCGACACTGTGGAAGAAGGGCACTTTGTCCTTGCGGCTCAGCTCACAACACTGAGAATACAAAGGAGACCAGGTGGATCGTGGGTGGGGCACGTTGTGATAGCTCTTTCCACAGGGTAGAGCACAGCTGATGAGAAATAGTCAATTATTCAGACTCATCATTCAGAGTCGGGCCGGTGACTCTAGGCCAGATCCTCTGACCCTGTGAAGGCACAGACACACGGTGAAGAGACCGTCCGCACACTGTACAGTACGCTGAATGTGTCATCGCAGCTCGATGATTTCTGATTTATTTAAGGAAAGGTCGACCAGAAGAAGAAAGACGATTTACAGTATGGAAAATATACGACTTGAAATAAAATGCCTGTGAGCAGATGGATCAAAAAGTCTTCAACAATCATCCGAGGCTGCAGCCAAGCGTTTAAATCATGACACTTTGGACATAATGTTTATGTACACCATTTCAGCTTTTTTTTGTTTAACAGCTACATCGTCAACGTTAAAGGGAAACTTCTGTATTTTTCAACCTGGACCCTATTTTTCCCATGTTTTTGTGTTAAAGTGGCTAATAGGGACAAAAAATGTTTGAAACTGGTCCAGTATTGAGGGAGAACGCTAGCTGTCTAACCAAGTCTCGCTCAAGGAAAAGTCTTGTTCTGAAATCTTGCATCCACATTGTTGAAATCATCTAAATATTTAGCTGTGACATTGAAAATCGTTTAGATAACACTAAGCTACGCTTTCTGTACTCCAACACAATAAACTCTGACAACACTCTAATTAATTTTCATGAACTGAAAACACACTGTGAAAGGGTTAAAGTTGTAAGAGGAAACACGGACAACTCCCAGACCGGACAACGCCGTGGTAGCGACCTGTCAATCACACGGTAGCCACGCCCTAAAGCATCCCCTGCTTTATGGTCTATTTGACTCTGAATGGGACCATAATTTACTAAATGAACATCATGCTGTATTGAAGAAGACTTGAAACTAGCGACTGAGACCATAAACTCATGTTTACAATGTTTACTGAGGTAATAAATCAAGTGAGAAGTAGGGTCAGTTTCTCATAGACTTCTATACAATCGGACTTCTTTTTACAACCAGAGGAGTCGCCCCCTGCTGGATATTAGAAAGGATGCAAGTTTAAGGCACTTCAGCATTGGCTTCACTTCTCAGACCCGGAGGTTGCCCACTGATCGTTACACCACAGTTTCATAAACCTTTTAAACAGTGCAAATGAAGCGGATGGTTGGTGTATGAACGTCTCCATTTGCAGTTAAGAATGAAAGTGTAATCACAGCCTCATGTTACTTATTGAAGAATAAGTTTAATCAATGTCACAGATTTTAATTTGGGGGGAAAAAAGAGCACTGCTTGCAGTGCTTGTATAGCAAAGGTCAGATCTGTGCATCCCTACTTGTCAGTGTTCTAAAAATATTCTTCAGTGCTACATATCTATTTCCCTGAGCGGTCATGATGAAACTGGGAAATTAGTCTGCAAAACTGCAAGTGTAAACAAATTGAGCGGAGATTACACATCAGCATTATTTCAATTTGCTTACATACAGTAAGAGGCTTATCCCATTAGGAGATAAAGGGGAAAAGTTCATTTATTGGCAAATTATTTGGGGTCTGCTCATTCTATTAAAATGTAGGCGAGGAAAGGAAGCAGAGAGAGAGCGTGGAGGAGGGAGGCGGAGAAATTATACAGGAGGAGATCAGCACATCTATCACTGTCGCTGTGCAAAGTTAAAGCTCAAGTGGAAATCAGAGTTTGGCTCGCTTAAGACTTCAAGGACGGACACACACACACGGACGGACACACACACACACACACACACGGACGGACACACACACACACACACACGGACGGACACACACACACACGCACACGCACACGCACACGCACACACACACACACACACACACACACACACACACACTTCCTGTGGGCACTTAACACTTCACAGAGGTGGGGAGTCCGGGGAAGTGTGAGTGAAGGAGGGACTCAGAGGACAGAAAATGTTGTCAGAGCTGCATCCGACAGAGAAGCAGGCATAGCTTGGCACATTTACACATTTTGTAGACAAATTCTTAGTCGACTAACGCTCACACGCGATTGTCGACTAATTGATTGGTTGACAAATCTGCAAAACTGAGTTTCTCCACAAAGAATCACACAAAAGCACCACTCTAAATCTTGTATTTACCAGAGATGTGCTTCTTAGAAATAAGTCATTCTGCATGAAAAAAAAGCATAAAAAAAAAATAAAGAAATCTCAATCAAGTGACCAAAATGACCGATTAGTCGACTAATCGACTAAGAGGGGGCGGCCCAAGTTATCTCCTTTAACACAGGGAACACTGGACCATCCTTTACGAAAGGAAAGGAGATAATGCCGTCCCGCGATTCCTTGTGGCAGCACCACGGCAGACCCACGTCAATAAAATCCACCATCGCATAATTACGTAGCCTAGCGTAAGTGCAGTCGGATTCTCGGTCGTCTTTTCCTAAGTCCTTATGTATCCACCTTCACATCTTTCCTTGACCTCGTGAATCAACAACAGGACAGGGGAACAGCCATGGGTGTATAAAGAGAGAGGCAGTAGGAGCGAGAGGGATGGTAAATCAGGAGGGGGGCATTTGTTTGGGTGTTGAGTTTAAATATCAATAATCTTTCTCCATAATCACTGACTCAACCTTTAAAAAGAGGAGGCCTATAACTAGCGGTGTCTTTTCCAATGTACTTGGCAAGTAACAGGGAGGTAAACAGAGGTAAGGTGCATGCTGGGACTTACCAGAAACACCCGGTACGCATCTTTCCTCGTCACAGATCCCCAGCAGGGATCGGTATCGTTGTACTTCACACTTCCGGCGCTGCAGGAGTGGTTTCCACTGCACAAGGGAAAAAAAACACAACAGAGCTCAGTGTTTTACCCCAACCTTGTGAGATGTTGCCATCTGAAACCGACGCACGCTGCCGGCCGTCACCATTATCATTTACATTCAAAGTCTGAACTCTCATTACGAATTGTCATGTAAAAACGCCTGTGCAGCAGCGGTGGTGTAAACTCAAAGAGTGTCTCTTAAAAGGAATCACAAAACCCATCATTGTTGCGTGACAGACAGAGATTTAGTGAATTCTTCCCAGTTCTGCTCATGCTGCTAACAAGTCTGCAGTTTGTGCCTTCAGGCAAAGAAAACTGCTTTTGAAGTCTCAGTTACATCTCACACTTATTCTTGCTGGAAGGTTAGCAAGGTTCGGACCACAGTGGAAGAGAATTTAATACGATAAGACAGCGTCAGTGTGCTGCGCCTCAGGACAGGATGACGTAGGCCTGCTTTGTCACAACAACAATTAGAAGAACAAGAAGAAGAAGAAGACAAACTTTACACTGTGACTTTTCCGACTCAAGATCACAACTGTGATTGTGTTATTGTAAATGAATTCAACGAAAATGAAGGAAACCGGAAGTTTTTCAAATGCTTATTGAGGGTAAAGTGAAAGTATTAGTAACATGGTGTCCTGATGAAAGATTAGAGCTTAGTCTAGGTAATTGTTTATCTTTCTGTCTGTATGGCTTTATAAATAGAAGCTGTAAGAAAAGACAGTCTCAGTATGTTTTGTTTTTGGCTCAGGTTGGGTGGACAAAAACATGAACGGGTTCATGGTTCAACAAGTTCAGGCGCAAGTGAGCTTACACCCTTTTGGCGCAGACCAAAACTCCACTGTTACTGTTACGCCTTTCCGATTTCTCTTAATTACAACCTATGGGTCATCATTTCCGTTGTGTTCTTTTGGCACTAAAAAGATCTCACTGAGAGCTTTCATTTGATATATAAGACTCATATTTGCCCAAAAAAGCACTTATGCCCGTTTGGCTCCAAGCCATATTTTCTTTAAAACGTTTTGAAACCGCTGTCAGAAACTTTAACTGTCCCCATTCTGAAATCATCTCACTACACCAACACTAAGGATCTGCAGGGCAGAGTCTGTAACTGTATAAAATACCTTATTCTCACCCGGTCTGGCCAACGGACTTGCAATAAAAATCTGCCTGGAAGCACGTCAACATGACTCAGACGCCAGGAGCAGCGGTAAGAAGGTCAGCGGGCCTAAAGGCCTCTGTCAGCAAAGCTTTATTGTCTTAGTCTCGAGTTCAGAAGGTGACAATAGGACCAAAGTGTCAAGCAGAGGAGCCAATGAGATTAAGACAGATGTGCTCGAACTTGCCAAAACAGAAAGTAGCAAATGTTCCAAATGTTCTTCAAATAGAACGCCCATAAAATCCATCTATATATAATCTTTTATTTCGCAATAAAAGTGAGAGTGAATGTGATAAAGTGTGTGTATTGGTCTCACCAGGCGACTTCCATCAGTGATAAAGGCACAGCTGCTGCGTAGATGGCCAGGTCTCCGTACAGATAGACTATGATGCAGATGTAGAACATATTGACGCCAACTGAAAAAGACACAAAATTAAAACAACAAGACATGAATGACAAAGAGTTTGTCTATGTGGGAAAAATCAACAGATTCTTAAAAGGAAATACTTCTGCATAAACAGCAGGCCCCCCCCCTTTACTTCAATTCATCAAGACTTTTCTCTGTTTTTTTTTTGTATTCTTCATTCACCGTGAGAGAAAAACAAAGTTTTCTTCAACTAACTCGAGGTAACATGGGCTGAGTAATTGATATACAAGTGATCAATTTGGGAGTGTAGTATCTCTTTAAAGTAACATGAGGTCAAGAGGTGAGGAGCAAACACATTCTTCATCTTTTCCATCAGCCGTCTAAATACTTAATCATGAAATATAGTTGATCGACCACATGTCAAACTTTACCACCACGGTGCCATCTCTATTAAAATGTACTCTCGTCCACACCTCCGCTCGCTACATCCCTCCATCCCCGTCCCTTTTTCTGGGACAGCAGAGGCACGTCTTATTGGTCCAATGAAAAATATTAATAGCATTAATTAAAAAACTAATCACTCCATGAAAGCGATTTTCCCTGTCAGCCTTTACTCTCCACGGCGACGAGCTCTTCACCATCTGCCCTTTTCTATTCCTCCACACTCGACTGGCAGGCCCCGGCCCCGGCTGGCATTGCCAGGACAAGATGGAGGGCTTTAACCATCAGACAGACCATCACAGTGCACCACACATCCATCATGCTCTTGAATTCTCAGAGGGGGTTCAAGCGTCCAACTGGACCCCTCAGCTAATTCATTACTGCCAAGGAAATTAGAGCATAGAGTCCATTAAAAAGGAATAAAAAGTGACAGATTCACAGCTTCATGGGGCTACGCTGGTTCTTTTATGAATTAAGGGCTGAGGGTGCCGATCAAAGTTAGATTAGAGGCTGTGATAGAAGTTGAAAACATAAGGAACTGGCAGCCTATAAACAACCATTCATCTAGTTGTAAAAAAAACTGTTAGCTGTTAAAATGTAAATGTGAAACTTTTCCGCATCAAAAAGTCTAAAAGCGACTCGACCTTTATATATTTTGTTGAGTTGTGAAGTTACATTATCTCAAATGTTTCCAACAATTTTCAAACCCAGAGAAATCTGTAATTTTAATTAACGGTCTGTTTCGTTTGGTCAGTGCTGTGGTTGTCTGCCAGAAGCTGTCATAAATTTACTTTTTATCCAGTTATAAACCACATTTTTATGATACACTTTATAGATCTTGGTTGTTTTTAACCGGATGAAGGATTTAGTCATCGGAAGTTTGGGTTTTAAGTTATCAGAGAAACAAGCCGAGCAAACGTTAGCAGCAGCTCGGCTCGCAGACCTTCTGGGTCGTCCTGTGTCCGCTGAACGGCATCAGAGAAACGCTGATTTTTAAAATGAAACTGCTTTATTCAGTGTTTTTACCGGTTTTAATCAGTGGGTCCGTTTGTTTTGGAGAGGAGGAGACCTCTGCTGATAATAAAAACCTACTGAACGTTGAAAAGTGAAGGAATCCTAACCGGGAGAAGCTGACTGCAATGAAAACAACAACTCCCATGATCCCACGCTGCTTCAACACGTCACCATCTCCGTCTTTTGCTGTTGTTTTGATTGAGAGGCCAATAGCGGCAGAAAACTACATATTGTGCGTTTTACACGGAAAGAAACCAGCATTAGAGACGGCAGGAAGTAAAAATTAGCCAATACAATTATTTTCTCGATTGTTTGATCTATAAAATGTCAGACTATGTAAATAACCAACAACTGCCCATCACAGAGCTTACTGCCATATCTTCAGATTGCTTGTTTTGTATGACCAAAAGTCTAAAACCCCAAAATAATCAACTTACACTGATACAAGTCAGACAAAAGCAGCACATCTTCACATTTAAGAGCTGGAATCTGAGAGTTTTGGCATTTCAGGTTTAAAAATGACTTCAACAATCATCAAAATAGCTGCCAATTAATTTTCTGTCACTCGATATTGAGCATGCACATAAGCAAATGTAATTTTTTGCCAGGCCCCCTGGCATCATGTATACGCTGAAATAATTGAATCAGAGCTGGCATATTATTCTTTTGATCATATTCTAGCCACGTTTCAGCTTTGTAGCTGTGTGATCATTTATTAAGTGGCTTTTAGGGCTGAGTTTGTGTATGTACCAAAACTGTATTGATATATATATATATATATATATATATATATATATATATATATGTTTGCCTCTATTGGCGCATCACACTTGATGATGTTTCTGTGAATCAATTCAAAAGTCTCTTTGGTGAGAAGCCACCAAACACCAACCCTCCAATTCCACTCAAAAGTCAAAAAAGTGATAGAACTCATTAAATAAAAAATAGTCATTTTCAAAAAAATATCATACTAGTTAAAAGTGGTATTATATGCATTATATATAATTTTGAAAGTAACTTAAAATAAATCAATAAAAGCATTAACAGACAGATTGAACGGGGCAATCAACAGAGAGGATTGCAATGATTGAAGAACTTTGAAATGTTGTGCTGCAGCTTTGCTTCATTTCATTTTTGAAAAAAGATGCAAGCCAAGTGAAAAGTATGACATGACCCATTTTAGAAGCTCAAAGAACTTCTGTTTGCACTTTTTAACTGTGAAAATGTCCTCCTGAATTCTGTCAGCCACTATTTCTTTCTACCTTTGCTGTACCATGAGGAACGGTTTAAATTCTAACGTGGGAAATACTTCATTTCTGATTGTGTTGCATGACCTCACAGTGCTTCTAACATTTAATATTTAAAGGAAGTTAAATGAAATAAGCAGATTTGTAGAAAAATATTTTTGTATTTCTCAAAAGGAATGTTTTGAAAGTATGGTTTTGGATTCGAAATTCAGGTATTGTATCATAAATAGTATCAACGTTTAAAACAATAGCTGAGTAATTTTTAGAGTTGCATGAAATATTGTGGGAATAAGTACAAATAGATGTATCATCACAAAATCAGCATTAACATGTTGCCAAAGACAAGTTTTGGATGGGTGCAGCACCGCGGCTAGGCACATGCACATCACGTTCATTCCTATGAAAGTTGCTCAGTGGCGCATGATGCCAAAATGGCTTGACTTCCGAGTGGAAAAGTACCCGGATCTTCCAGCGATCTTCCGCATCCATTGGGCCCATAGAGCAGGCGCAGTAGCGCAAAAAAAAAATTATCCGCTGAGTTACAGACGTCTCTTTCCCAATGTAAGTCTATGGGAAAAAGTATTTTTGCCCTTATTTAGCCCCTTTCCCAATAAGCTAGCATGACATGTTTGGTATAAACGGATTCATCGCAATCTCAAGATTCACGTGATACCACTGTATGTCCACTATCTTAACAACTGAAACCCACAACAGCCTTCAAAAGACAGTAATGTTAATGCAGGTCAGATCATCCACAGGGCTTTTTTTTTTTTTCAACCAGAGGGTAAAAAGTAGGCCAAGTAAACCAAGAACTGAGGAGGAGAATAATTCCAATTTTAACATCATGGTGATCAATGAGACAGGCAAAGTCTAATTAAAATATAACCTATGGTTCTATTTTTCACTTTTAGATGGTTAAATTATGTTAGAAATAGGCCTACCAGTAGGCTAGTTAAATTTTTTGGCCTATTCAGCAGGTTAAGAGGCTAGGTCAATCCTGTATGCACAAAAATAACATCGTTTAAGAACCTGCCGGCAGGGCATGCTTTGAGAGTGCACAAAAAAAAGTGGTGGAGGGGCACCAGCTAAAATCTTGCCTAGGGCACCAAATTGGTCAGGGTCGGCTCTGGATGGTTCACCTGTATACTTTTTGTCAGCAACAAAAAGGTAATCTTCATGCACCCTCAAATGCAAAGTACAGCATAAGCAGTTCTGTAGTGAAGCAACTGATGAAATAAGGTCAGACTCAAGCAGAATGATATAATATGATATTAAAATATATAGTCCAAGTTCAAACTGGACGGGCACAGAGTATGGTTCAGGCTTAAGGAAGAAGGAGGAAAATTAATTCCTTCCCAGTCAGCTGAAGAAACAAACCCTTCTCTACGCATGTATAATGTCTCCTGTGGCACCACACTGGACGAGGCACATTAGTGTCTCAGTGGCAGACAGCAGAAACAGGACATACTGTACCTCGCCGCCGCTGTCAGTAAGCGATAGCCAGGCGAGAGCTCTGCATGACCACAGGGATGCAGGCCTTCACGGCACTGTAACTAATATTTCCCAATTACCCAGAGCCACGGGCTAAAAAATATGCAAAATGGGTCTTCACGTATACGAGCCGAGTCTTTCATGTAGCTGTGAAACGCATCACGCATCCATCATCACTTTGCTACTGACTGACAGCAGACCTGACAGCCTCTCTGACAGCAGCTACAGATATTAAAAAGAAAAAAAACTTATGAAGGTTAAACAGTCTGACTTTAATACTGTACGTTACATAATAGGAACGGAAAAATAAGTTATTTTAAGTATCCTATTATAAAAAAGTCTGCTTTGACCTCCTGTAAAGTCACAAATAACTCGTGAGAATGTGCCGCTGTCGCACTGAAAACCTCGGAAATAAAAAAAAAAAGGGGGGAATGTTAATTTTAACTTTGAATTTCACCTCATTAACCTCCTTATATTCCAATTCTACTTCTTGTGGGAATAGCAGAGTCAAATTTTGATGAACTGAGATTGTAGACTTCCATAGATCAAATCTAAATTGAGCCAACCCCGGAGGCAACAACACCATTAACAATACGTCTCTAAAAATAAGTAAATAGGACAGTACACTGGAAGACATGCCCAGTTTAGGTCTACCTTGTCAACACAACTTGAGTGATGTAGGTGACAGACTGACTGAATGTCTGCTATTTTCTCGTTCAATCATTTGATCAGTAGAACACGCAAAAACAGAAAGATGCCGATTGTGATTTCCTTTCTCAACCCAACTCATTTGTTGAAAAATTACTCAAAATACCAGTTTTACGGTGTTATTTTGTGTACAGTTTATTTTTTAATATGGCAAGTTTCTGAAAATAAAAAGGCAGCTAACCTAAGACTACCAATTATATTTATTTAACAGGCAGCATTTATATTTTTGGTATAACTTGAACTTGAGAATTGAAAAAATACTAAAGAGTGTTTATTTGTGCAAGTTTAGCACAAATAAATGTTACCTTTATGCCTTTGTGTGTGTTTACATTATTGCAATCAGTTGAACTTTTCCCAAATCTAAAAACTCCATAATCTTATACACACTTTACTCTGCTTTCATGCGATAATTTTCCACACCGCCTTTATTAGCGCACAGCGAGTAGATCCTGAAATTATGTACTGAACCTAGAATCGATTTTGAATCGAATCATGAGATTGACACCGAAAGATTCACACCCCTAATCTGACGAACGATCTTATCGTGACTGCTCACAACATTATCTTGTTATGAGTACATGTCTGACAGAGAGCAGCAGGCAGTAATAAGAAGGGAGGTACAACGCAGCAGTAACGCTATCATAGATGACGGCATTTCTTCTTCAGGCTTTGAGCAGATGTGACATGACCGGGCCATACCTCAGCACTGATTCTTCTACCAAACTGCCCAGTAAAAGCCCCTTAAAATGGCAATATTATCTATTTGCTAACACAAAATGCTAACACACCTTGAAACCAGAAATGAGTCTTCCAAAAATCTGAGCTACTTCTATTACTTTCTCCCCCACAGCTCTACATATGCCTCTAACCACCAGGAAGCTGAGCTGAGGTGTGAAAAGACTGAACAGATTGTAAACTTACAACATAACAGGCCTTTTTTTTTTTTGAGAAACAAATCACACTTTTGTGGAGCAAGCTTCTTTCCCGGGACTCAACTTGTAGTATCAATCTGTTTGGTTGATGACGGTTAGCCATTATAACACAGTCCCCGAAATTAAAGTGCGTCTCTTACAACGCTGACACAGAAACTATTGTAGCGGTGGCTTGTAGAAAATAATCGGGCTGCAAGCTGAGGCAAACATGTCCATTTATCTTCCCAGTGGCTCGGGCACTCCAGATTTTCATTTCGCCAGCACTCTCAAATGCACAAGTATGACATTTAGGTAAAAGTCAGCGAAGTAGTAAAAAATGGATGTTGCCCATGTTTGGCTCTCGTTAAAGGAAGAAGCCCGGGTTACAGCGGAGTAAATTACTATTCGCCGCCGTGGTCCTCCGTATGTCAGGGGAGGGGACGGCTCACGTTGAAGGGACAATCCTGCTGTTTGCAGAGCCGCCATTGTAACCAGCGCATCACATCACAGAGGTAAGAAAAGCTGAGACAAGATGCTGATGCAAGGACAGCGCTCTCTCTCTCTCTCTCTCTCTCTCTCTTTGTGACTTTAGCCAAAGTCGTCTTCTAATCAACTTTCAAAATCATCAATGTGAAGGTTATAGTAACACCTTTTTCCACGGTGGTGCAGATAAACCAGCCCCCATCAACATTCCTGTCAGTGGCGGCAGGTCAGGCTGATACGATACTCATGGCCTTATTCCAAGCCTGCCTCGCCGCCGCCGCTGCTGCCATGTCAATTTCAGTCCAGGAGGAAGTCAAATGCCCTCTAAGAGTGCCTCTTCAACAGCGGGAGAGATGCCTTTTAATTGCCTGCAGAGGTGCAGGACAGAAAGACAGCGTGCAGCCACGCCTACAGTTTATCATCGTGAAGAGCGAGGAAGTGGTGTTAAAACGGTTTCAACGTCCTGTTGTAACTTGATGGACTTGTTTGCACTCTCTTGTTATTTAGCTACTTGAATGCATGAAAAAAAAAAAAAAAAAAAAAAAGAGCTGAAAACAATCGTCGGTCCAGACTGCATTTTCACCCTCAGCTGATTTAGTTTTGCACCGCTTTCCAAGAAAGACAAACCACTGGCTATCAGATGTTGACATCTGTCGCCACACACCCATAATCCCTTGCAATTTAGGTTTGTTTCCTGGAGTTGGTTTGAATTAAGTTGTCACATCTAACCAACTGCACAGCCCTTCCCTCGGAAGAGGGCTGAGATTTACATTCGTAAACAAATAAATGAATATAGCTCCTAATGGCCTGCTGGCGCTTTCTTCTTAGATTTAGCAGATTATTTAAAGCAAATCTATAAAGTCTCAACCAAGAGGCAAAGACGAGATGAAGAAAGAAGCATAGCTAGGGCTGCAAGCAACACTTAATTTCATTATCAATTAGTCTGCTCGTTATTATCTTGAGTAATCCATTAATTGTTAGAACAAGTTTCCAGAGCCCGGGTTGAAATTAAATTTGCTTGCATTGTCTGACAAACACTCCAAAAAAACCCAAAGACATTCAATCTGTTAACATGGAATACTAAAGTATCATTTGAGCTGCAAAAGAGTAAAACAGAAACGCACGCTGTACAATTACGAATTCAGATGATTTGTTGTTTGTTTCACTAACATTTGTGCATCCAGTGACCTGTAAGTTTGTTGACAGTTGTACCGGTCCTCCTCAGCATGGTTTTACATAAATTATCATTAGTCTGAGCATGCAGAGGTCATGCAGAGTGGCCAGCTGCACCAGTCTGTTTGAATCCTTTCTATTAGTGCTCTCAACTGGCACCGAGTCGAAAACTTTACCAACACTAATAAAGTCCAACAAGAAAGTTTATCAGTGATGAACATCTCTCCGAGAGGAGTGGAATCACCGTGGACTAAAAATATTTTTGGAGTACATTTTTATATCATTAATCGATTAATTGTTCGATTGTTCAAAAAACTGTGGAGAAAAAATGTATCTTCTTTGTCAAACCAACAGTGTAATTTGTGTAATTTAATGTCATATATGACAAAGAAAAGCCGAACCCGAGAGTGTCGATCAACTAATCAATTAATCAAATAACTGCTTCAGCTTTAAGCTGCCAATATAGTTTATAAGAACTGCTTGTACAAGTGGTTGAATAGCTTCGGAAAACCGATCATTTCCGTTACTGATAATCAGACATTCACGTCCACTTCACGCAGTGAACGGTCAGCTGTGCGGAGGTGAGACAAGGAGCCAAAGTTTGAACTCTCTCTACTGTAGGTCTCTTTTTAGTTACACAACTATCTCCGTCAATTTGCACGTTAACAACTGAGTGCAACACTATGAATGCCTATCAGAAAATATTGTTTAAATATCACCATATTTAAACAATATCGCGTCCCGCCCCCCCCCCTCTCTCTTTGACAGACGGCTTTTCCCACCTCCTTCCAGCAACACGTTGTAAAACCTAGTTCTGATCAAGCATAATCCAACCCTACGTCCACAGCAAAGACTATCAAAAAACTGGACTGAAAAGTACCAAAAGTTGGCATCAAATGTCAGTCAGATTTCATCAGATAGTAAAAAAAAAAAAAAAATGTTGCTAGGTTTTTGAATAGTCTCTTATGTTTAGGACATCTAACATTTGAGATATCTAAAAATATAACTGACAACTTTCAAATTTCTTCATTTGTGCACAAAAAAAGAAGCTCTCACACAGGCATGAAAAGTCAGGATATCAGGTATGAAAGCGAGCAGGTCGGTGCTGTCAGGATAGACAAAAGAGCTGCGCTTCCCCTTTCCTCGTCCAGCATATGCTGGGACTCGTGCCTATCTAATTCATTTCTGATTAGAGTCACTGGGCAGCTTTCCAATAGCGTGGGGAGAGCGAGAGAAGAAGGAGAGAAAACTAATTTCCTTATTGCCAATCGATACCTCCACGTGTCTCACCTGCACGCAGCCCGTTTCACGATGGGAAAGGTCATCAGCAAAGATTTTTTTTTTTTGAGCACTTCACCTTTAACGAGCAGGACAGTCGAGCTGAGTGACAAGAGGATGGATGGATGGATGGATGGATCCGGGCACACTGCAGCTTTAACAGCATGAGCTGCATGACGGCATGCATGAGTGCGTTCACACGTGTGGGTGTGAACACGGGCCGAGCGCTACGCCGTGTGTGCCGAGTGCTCCACCTAGTGCTGAAATGCCGAAGGACAGAACACGTCGGCGCAGATGATGTTGTCAGAGCTTTGACCTCTTGTTGTTCCTTTATGCCTGCGACAACAGGGGACGCCGCAGACTGTTGAGTCACTCGCATCTGGTGAAGAAGAGCCGGTCGGCGTAATGCGAGCAGACAAGGGGGGGAGGGAGGAGACAAGGCCAGGGACAATGTACTGATGTGACTGAGGAATGTAAAGCCACGAGGTTGCTCCGTGTGGTTCAAGGAGAACGTGATTCTGCTTTCAATTTGCCATCACAAAGTTAACAGAGGGTTCATTAGCGCCCAAATCATTCAGGCAGAAGCCTTACCATCTTTGCCACAAGTCCCCCGTCCCCCCCGTCCCCCCCCCCCCCGTCCCTCACACATGCACAGTAGGGAGATTAACATCCTTGATGGAGTCTCAAACAGGTAATTACAACCAAAGGCAATTTATCCATATATAATTACATCCAATTAGAGAGCCGGCAGCCTTCCTTTGTGAATGTGAGAATCGGACATAAAAAGGTGTAAAAAAATTCTGAGTTAATTCAGAATCATCCCACACAACCTACACCGCTCGTCCATAAATGTTACACGTGGCTAACGATGGCGACTGCTGCAGTTAATTGAATAATGGGCAACAAGAGCAGACGCTTGAGGCCAGAAGAATATTACCTTTGTTGAAGAACATGGAAGCCATTTGACCCATCTCGACCCGCTCCACGATGTCGAAATGATCGACGTGACCCCCTGATCTCTCTGTGAAAACACAGAGGCCATCTGCAGTAAATACCACGCACAGTTAAATGTCAAAGAGCAGCCTGATGATTTGATCTGACTTTATTTCTCTGAAACTTGACTTCCGTCACAAGGCGAACACTTTCTGCAGTGCAAACTGTAGCCTACACAGGAACAAAGGTCTTAAAAGAAAAAAAACAGTTTTGACAGACTGATAATTTAATATTAATCGTATTATGATTAAAATAATAATATAAAATGGGTTCAAAAGTGTTCACATTTCATGTACCAAAATTAAAATGTTATAATCTGCACATAATTATCTTGTAAAATATACTTTGGTGACCCTAAAAATATCTAGTTAATTTTTAAAGAACTCTGCATAAGATAACTTTTAAAAGTGCAGTTTTCAATAATTCTTTCTCAATCTTCTGTCGTGACAGATACATATTTAACACAGACTGTCCTCAGAAGAAAAAACAAACTGGTTGACCGGTTTATTTACCGGCATGTAACGATGTTCAGTCCAGTTTAAAACAGCTGAACCTCTTGTTTGTAATAAGTCTATGTACCATAAACACTCGTCAAACTCACGACACTCACGGACAGACAAGATGGGCTTCGTCTCCGGCTCCGATCGGCCTCGGACCATGACATCATCATCCGAATACTCAGAGGTGGAGTCGCTGTCATTGACCTGTGGAGATCATACGAGTGTGTGAAGCTTTATTTTAGTTGCCTGTTTTCCTAATTTCTCAACATAAACAACAGTCAATTCACAAGCGGTTAACACAGTGTTTATTTGCTCTGTATGTGACGCAGGGGAAGGCAACATCTGGAAATTACAAGCAGCAGCTGGGAAGCACTTTGCAGAATGGAGTACTGCACACCAATAACACATCGCTTGTTATCATTTCCCAAATTCTCAGCAGATTAATGTCAATTATCTGTCAATGATGAGTCAACTTTGTGAGTGTGATCGGCTGAATTAAACAGTGACACGCTGGCTGGGACGGAGGGGAGGAAGAGGAGATGAGGAGTGACAGGAGCTAATGGCTCTGTGACAAACGGCAAACATCAGAAACCCGACACAAAAACAGACTAACACGTTCAGCTATGGATGAGTCAGTTCCTTTATCGCTGCCTGAAGGCATCAGCAAAGTCAAACTAACTTTGTGAAACACAGTCAAAACACAAGACTACATAGAAGTCTGTAAATCCTAATTTCTACATGCAGGTGAATTAGAAAAGGAAGTGGAGCAGTTTTCTATGACCAACCAGGACGGTGCAATGACAACATTACAGTAGTACACATGCAATACATTGTCCCTAACTGGCTAAAAGAAATGACTTAAAACAAAAGGCCATCTGGTAAAACAGTTTTGAGACGAACCAACTATGCTATAATCTTCTAGAAAGGAAATGATATGGAAGTGAAAATTCATCCTGGAAAAGATGGTACCAACTACAGGGAAAAGGAGATGGTGTTTCTCCAAACTCCATCTACTGTAGGTAACACACTAACTATGGATGAGTACCTCATACAACCCCCCTTCAAAACATCCAAACTATTCCTTTAAGGTGCTGAACAGCAAGACTGCTTACAATGCAAAATATGCCTACAGGCAAGCATATAGGATTCAACACACAGCAGTATAGCACAGAGTAGAACTGCAACGATTAGTCAATTAATCAATTAGTTGATCAACAGAAACTTTATCGGCAATTAATTGCAGCCCTTATATAGAGGATAACGTTTCCAAGAATAAAAGAATAATAAACTAATAAACTAACACATTTACATGGCTTTGAATGGAGCAGCTCCTTCCAGAGAATTCCTCTGGAAATCATCTGCTAACTAAACTGTTTACAATATTGTCTCTAGTTTCCCTGTAATTAGTCCCAAATAACACTTTTTTTTCAGGAAATTTCCTAGAACTTTATTAGGAAATTACAGACCAGTAAAAGAAAGTGCTGCCATTATTTCTTTGTGGATTTTTAACGTTTGGGGAGAGAATTATACAACCTAGTCGCACTTCACTTAACGTTCCAGCAGAGGGCGGCCATATCTCCACAGTACAGTGCCAGACATTAACTATTTAATCAGAACATCACTCACTTATGTGATATTTTAGGCCACGCAATTGTGAATAAAGGCCAGAATTGGATATCGTGCTTTATCTTTGCCTACAAATCTGCCTTGTTTTCCATATGAACAGGCTTACAATTATTTCTAATGCAGGTAATGCAGACAGAAGGACCATTATCTAACTCATGGTGTCTCTAGTTTCTGTGGAAACCTTCTTGGAAAACATATATGATGCATCGCTTTATTTTCGTTAATATGCTTCACTCAAGCAGAGGGAAATAAAAAGCATTCGGCGGTGAACATTCCAGTTTTCTCCCTCTGTTGTTTTCCATTACGTGGGAGGAAAAAGGCTGAGAGAGGTACAGGAGCCATGAATCAAGGCCGAGTGTTTGGGGCTCAGTTAGAGCCGGGCTATTGTCCTCGGGCTCATAACTCCTCAACTGGAAACCCACAGGCATTAAGCAAGATGACTTCTGTACCAGGGGAATGCCAAAAAGCAAAGGCCGAGCCATTTAAAGTCTTAGTCAAAGTAAAAATGATTGAAGAGTGGGTCGTTTCCCTTGATAATCGAGTACAGTCCTTTACTGACGGCTTCATCCAAATTGGGTTTCTTATAGACGAGTGGCCAGAGACACATTTCAGTTGTGCTACGATTGGACGATAAAACAACAACAGCCTTCTAATATGAAAAAATACAGCTTCCTATTAAAAGGAGAATTACTTTTCAGGCTTTAAATCGTGAAATATTTTATAGTCTAGTCATTTTTACTGGGCTACAAATGAAAACAGTTTCTCTCAAGAGAAGCTCAAACGTGAAAGAAGAGACGTCCGTGTGGTGATAAACTTCAGCTCACATGAGGAGGACATTAGGGATGCACCGATACAGACACTGGACTGGATATCGGGCCGATACGGACTCAAATAGCTGGATCGGATATCGGTGACAATGGGGCCGATCTATTCAATTCAATGCTATGTTTATATACTATATAAATTATATACTGAAATTTTAATTCCTGGTTAAGTTTTGACCAATTTGTTGTATGTGACTGGGATCATTCTTTTATGTGTAAGGCAACATCAGGCTTGACTTTAACATTACTTCCCTAACCTTGTAAAACAAAATATAACAAATAAATACATAGATATACATTTAGTGAATTGTTATTTATTATTAAAATAGTAAATCGTACACCAGCAACTTGGTAAAAACAAAATTAACACGAATTACAATCCAGGTGTAAACTAAATTGGTCAAAACTTAACCAGGAATTAAAATTCCAGTATATACAGTAATGTTGATAGCATATGAACATAGCATTGAATTGAATAGATCGGCCAAATTGTCATCGATACCCGATCCAGCTATTTGACTCGGTATCAGCCCGATATCCGATCCGGTATCGTATCGATGCATCCCTAAAGTTCTGCGCTCCTCAGCGCAACTGGGAAGCCAGGAATGATCCGGCTGAGACCAACAGTTACGTGTGACAAAAAATCAGAGAGGCTGGAGAGGACAAGAGAGGTTGTAAGTAGAGGTTGTAAAAATGTAAATGGTTCAATATGTATAGCACGTGGAGCACCCATTTTTTTCCAAAATTGATAACACTTGAGGGCACTTGTTCGGCCATAGTAACCATTTACTCGCAACGACAAAAAAAAAAAACAATACGCCGTTTCACACACAAGTGAGTTGAAGAGCGAGTCTGGTGCGTTAGCTCAGCCTACCCTCTCTGGCGGACCAACCACTGCTGGTTGATGGAAAACGCATCCTTAACTGAGTGCCGCTTGTGATTTTTCCCAAGAATGTCGCCACAGACGCCCAGTTTGTAATACTGCAAATGCAAGTGCTTTCATTCTGAGATAGACTGTGACTTAACAGACATTTATTTAAATGAAAATCTTCAAGATTATTACTGTAAGCCAATGTGAATGAAAGAATGTAAACACAGTCACTGTGGGGAATACGATTAAATATGGCCCGATCACATGTGATCTAGTGTTACAGTGGGGATATCGATGGTTGAAACCTACGCCGTAGATATCTGTTGCAGGACTGCCATTAACCCCTGGCGTCAAGCATGATTCCAGCTTCACCTCAACTCAACGGGACAGACTGTTTACGTTTTTGAATGAGTAATGCAAATTATTAGAAATCCACACAAGCAAACTATGACGTTATAACAACGCAAATCCACTGTGAAACATCCTGTGGTGAGTGCACTACTACCCACACTGCACGCTCTCATATTATCCAGTATTTGTGTCCTCAGTGTGAAATCTGTACCATAGCAGGATTTGCATAAGTCTATTTTTAAGAATCAATTAAACACGCCAGATCCGGCGTGTTCCCAAGGAAGAAAGGATGGTTTTCATTAATCTGTCTCACAATGTGGTTCTGCACACCATCACTCTCCCTGACCGCAGTCACTCTGGATTTGTGTTTATTTGGACACTGATTATTTAACAGGTTTATCTCTGTTAAAGAAAAGATAGTTCAAGTTCGTTCTGTTATTAGCTGCCTAAACATGCTCCAACATGTCAGAACAAGACCTGTAAGCACATGCACCAGTGCTAAGGACTGGAAATGTCCCTGCACTGCATTTATACAAACATTAGTTCCACTGTTCTGCCTGCAGGGTGTAAATAGTGTTTGGCTTCGTGTTAGACATTATTAGACAAACTCTGACAGAGAGGAACATTCACTTCTCTAAGCAAACAGAGAACCGTCCAGCCAGCCAACATCCTGTTAAAGATATGCACCCGTTATCTCACCTCTTCCTGCTCTCTCCTCTTCCAGCGCAGCTGAGCGTTGGCCGCCGCCATCGCCTCGATCACAAACGTGGTGGTCATGTAGCTGGTGAGGGGAGAGGGAAGAACGAAAGACAAGTTAACGCGCTGCTTTTAGTTACACCGATTGACAAATACAGTATGACTGGTTCTCAAGTGTAGAAATTGTTCCATTATCATTTTATTTGGGCCTTGATCATTGCAACGTTATTTTGGAAACTTGAAAGTGAAAACGAGTTCATGTAAATATCAAAAATCTGTTTCATTTAAACCACCAATAACTGATTTGTTGGCCACTTGGGAGCAGCAGAAACACATTGTGAACACCTACTACTAACTCCTGAGGGAAATATCTGTCTCTTTAGCTGCTAAATGCTCCACTATGTTCACCAGCTAGTCTCTAACTGTGTCTGTCTGCTGTTTGCTGCTGAGCAGGTAGTGGACAGTGGGTTTTTACAGCTTTTTCTCTGAAAATGACGCCATGAGAGAGGTGAGAGTGAATTAAAACGGTAAACAATGAGCTGAAACTCACTATAGAGCTCCGTAAGCCGAGGGGAGCTGCAGAGTCAGATGATAGTTCTCTGTGGGTTCGTCACTACCAGCGGCCCCTTTCACATTGTCACATTGTCTTTACATTATCATTTAATATTAGGGGTGTAACGTACGTGTATTTGTATTGAATCATTCAGTACAGGACGCTCATTTCGGTATGTGACATCCTTTCGGTACGCCATGTGACTCAAACAGCTGTTTATGTTGACTACTCGCACACGTGGAACAGAAATTCTGGAGCGTGAGTTTTTACCTGTAAAGTTTTGGCACATTACATTTATATTACAGCCATTTCTGTTGTTTTGTTATTTATTTATTTTTCATAGACACTATGCCAGTATTTGAGTGCCTTAGCTGTTAAAGTAAGAATTATGACCAATGAGCAACTGTAGAATGTTAACATTTTCAAAATGAAATAAAAAGTTATTTCCTGCATTTTCTTTCTTTTCTCTATTATACCAAAAATGTACCGAACCGTGACCCCAAAACCGAGGTACATACCGAACCGTGAATACCGTGTTTCGTTACACCCCTGTTTAATACATTGTTATTATTAAAATATTGATTATGGGCTCTTAAAATACTGAAAACAGAAGGACGAACATTAAATTTATGCCAAACTGGCAAGACATTTCAAGATGTTTTATGTCGCAACAGTTATTGCTCAATTTAAGATGAGAGATATGTAACCGTTAGGTGTTTCATGGCATCTGAGTTTGAATTGAACACAATTCATTTTTGACTGACAGCACATACTGAAAGCCTTTTCATTGACTTTTCACCTTATAAAATGTAGCAATATGTGAGAGCGATCAATTAATCAACTGCCCTTACTGTTATTTTACTTTCTTCATATTTTGTGCGTCAATTTCCAAATCATGCAGCATGCATAACTTAAAAAAAAAACTCACATCTACACATTGGAAAATACTAACATGATTGTCCTTGTGTGCTTGATACGATTAAAACATTCGTTATTAAAAGACCTCTGAATAATCACTTTCATCTTAGCAGGGAACAAACATCATCATCATCAAACACATGTTGTGTTGTTTTAATACTGAATCTGAATAGAAACTAAAAAAGAAGGCAGAAGTTGGTAGAACACGTCGGCCTTCAGCTCTGCGTTTATGTTGTCTCTGTTGTTGCATGCAGGACAGAACGACAGGTGATGCATGTGGGAAATGGAAAGGAGGTAGATGGGTAGAATAAAACTTACCTCATAAATCCTAAAAAGGAGATGAGTGCTATGCTAACAACCCAGCCGGCTGTAGCGAAGGCTTTGGGCATCGTCAGAGCTCCGGTTCCCACGATCAGATTGAACATATACACCAGCCCCACCTGGAGAAGACATGAGTGGGATGAGAGGGAAACAAAGACATGTTCAAGTGTAATATGACACTCGGCTGTACAATTTCATTTTCTGTTGCATTTTACTTAATGTAGTTTTGCTTAAATGCAAACTCTCAAGCACTGCAGTATCGGGTGTTCCTCAGCTCCTTGGTTGATAAAGATCAGACTACTTGCTGGATTATTCAACCATTGCCATGGATGACAACTGGGCTAATTGGGCAGCACTTAGACCTATCTGGTGTCAGAGTGCTTTAATGATTCAAAGCCTTAGCTTCCTGGAAAAAAACATTTGACCAGCAGAACTTTAATCTTTGTGGCGAAAGTCATGCTGACGTAAGCACTGAGGGACTTAAATGAGTCGTCAAAACTGAGTCCAGAGACCATAAAGAGGCCTTGTATGTAAAAAAAAAAAAAAAAAAAAGGATGCGTAAGCAATCTAGTTTCCTCTTCTTTCTTCACTGCACTTTCATATGCAGGAACCCTATACTCACAAAGACGTTACTCATTTGATCACACGAAGAAAGTTTCATAAGAAAAATGCCTTTCTTTGTCCTAACTTGACGAACTGTTTCAAACATAATGAGCATTCAATTCAAGTGGCTATAAAAAAACAACATGGTAAAGGTTAAAGCACTTGCAAGTAACCAGACGAATTACTACAACGTCTTATCCTCCAAGCTTAAAGTGCTGTAATATTCAAAAATGGAATTGACCCAGTCAGGTGGTGCACTGCAGCTCCTATAGCTACCAAAGAGTTTATTTACAACAGGCAGTGTGTGCAGAGCTCGCCCTTTACATATATACAAGGGACTGAAACATATGTCTGACTTTAAATAACAATAATGTAAGAATAGGAATTAAACCCAGCATCCTGCATGATACTCACAAATGGGGAGTAGGGTTCCCCGCTCTCTGTAATTCCACCTGCCATGGTTGATGACACTGGTTCTCACCTGAAAGAAAAAAAAAAAAAACAGCCAGGTAGCTGAATCAAAATTCAAATTGACATTATTGGCATGATCATAATAGAAAAGTATTGCCAAACCGGTTGTTACAAAGTCTATAATGTAATAATAAATATTGAGAATGTAAGAAAACATAGTGAGTATGTAGGAAAAACCCACAAAAAGTGGTTGTTCAGTTTGATCTTTCATGGTGAAAGAACTCCCATCACATATCTTGCAATTTTGTATTCATTTAAACGTCAGCAAAAAACTGCGCGTATATTTAACATAATCCAAGACGCTTCATAAACTTTACAAACCTCTTTTCAATTCGGCACACATACGATTCACAAAGCAGCACATGTTTTCATAAATAATCGTCTTTTTACCAAATGACACCACTGTGTAGTTCGGTGACAGAGATTGTGGAAACAACTGAGAAAACAGCTTTTTTTTCATTTGATTAAGGATAGTGTTTTATTCCTTTATGCTACGGAGTGTATGTCCTCTTGCAAAAAGGCATCCTGGTTGTTATAAAGCTGTGTTTAAGTCACTGTTGGTGTGTTGATCTGACATTTCCTTGCTAGTAGCAAACCCAGCTAGCAGCGTAGCTTAGCATAGCTAACACACAAAAATACATATGGATAATATTTTACGTTTTATTAAATACACTGATAAAAGTAAGTCTCTCGGAGCTAGCTACACGAGTGTCATTAATTAAAACAAAAGTTCTCACCTCACTTCCTCCCAGTGTATCTTGCTAATGTAGCTGCTAGGCTAGCAGGAAGCTCCAAGCTTGTCATGTGGATTCACTAGCTGGCTGGATGAATGAGCCTCTCCAGCGAGCTAACATGAGCTGTTTCGTTGTTAGATAGTTAGAGATAAGTTAGTGTGGACCGAAAGTTTGGAGAGACAAGCTTCCCAGTGAGCTAGCAAGGCTCTGAACTAACTGAGTCAGTAAACTAACCCACCAGCTGACCTGCTCCCTCCCGCATGAACACGCGTCAAGTTACCGCTGACATAAATTCACACTTCCGGTACAAGCTTTCAAAGTAAAACTTTATCTCAGCGGTTGATATAATAAAGCTTTTATTGTAAGGGTGAAATGGAGTTATTATTGTGTTAAGTTGATGCATATATACAATTGCTCGGTCAGTTGTTGTGGGTGCGGAAAACAAATCAATAGGTCCAATCATTTCAGATTGTGAAATGATTGGATTAGTCAGCAAACACTGCTGACTGATTTTAGCATAATTAGTTCAACGCCACTCAACGTTATATGACTACACTTTGATTACACATCAGCAAACCCGCCCCTCCGTGCTGCTGAGGTTATCAAAACGACCAACCCCATAAACAGGAGGCCTATGTGCTGTCATATGACATGTCACACTCACATTTAGTAGCCTGTATTGGTGGTGCCTTTAAAGCTTCAGTAGGCAGAAAGTTTGTGGCGTCATTGGGAATTCTATAATAACCTTTCAGCATATTGTGATTCAAGTGTTCTGAGAGAAAACTAGACTTTTGCACCTCCTCGTGGCTCTGTTTTCAGGCTTTAAAAAATCTTACTTGTTCCTCTTGAGCGTTCCTATAGAGCATTCCTATTGAGCTTTCCTATTGGCTGTGCTCCGGCTGGCGAGCGTTCCTATTGGCTGTGCTCCGGCTGGCGGGCGGTGCTTGGTATTTCCTCAAGAGTTCTGAACATGGCTGCCGGGTCACAAACTTTTTCATTTTACAGCTAAACAGTACACTACAAGATGTTTCTGACAACATTTGAGGCAAGAAATAGGCATTACAATAACAGAATAGTGATTGACAGCTGCTCATAGACGGCAGCTGGACGGCAGACCCCAGTTCAGCTCTGACTGGTTGTTTTCCTCCGGTCTGTGAAATCTCGCAGATGCCATTAGGAGGACACTGGAGGACACCAGAGGACACAGAGGCGAATGATTTTTTTTTCAGATTACCTGTCTCATGCACTACTGTTTTATAAAAATAACTATTTTTAATCATATTTGCTCCATTTCCACCCACTGCAGCTTTAAAGTGCTATGAAAAGTGTTTTTGTTGCAGTCTCAGATCAAACCTTTTGTGGTAGACACAGTTCCAGTACTATACTTACATACAAATTTGAGGTAATTGTACTTTACTTGACTTTTTTTCTATTTATGCCACTTTCTATTTCTACTCCACTAGATCTCAGAGGGAAATATTGTATTGTTTGCTCCACTACATTAATCTGACAGCTTTAGTTACTTTACAAATTAAGATTTTTGCATACAAAACATAGAAGATCTTATTGTTATAAATTAAACTACCCAACAGTTTATAGGGTACAAGTAGTAAAATGCATCATACTCTATAAGATCATCATGTTTGAGAACCACATATCTGTAAAAAGTCATCTTATCATGAGCTCAGAAAAACAGCTCTGTTTTCAGCTAATCAAATAAAATTGTTTTTATCTTGTTAAGTAGGAAAAATGTTCAACCCATAAAGGGTCATTTCAATGAATGAATGAAGAATGAAGAAAAGAAAGAGAAGATGTTTGTGGATGTGCTGTAGGCTACGGTGGTCGCCACTAGGTGGTGTTATTATTAGGTCCTGGGATGTCTTCTTACTTTTGAACACTTATAGATAAAAAGATAGATTTATTGTCCTCAAAGAGGAAAATGTGTTTCCACAGAATATGAATTGTGTGCACTTCCAGAACATAATATACATTTACATACAACAACATAAAATAAATAGTGTTTATGAATATTGTTGTCATTATATATGAAACTAAATGCTATTCTGTTGTTTCAGGTAACACATACACCAACTGAACCAAACAGCTGCTGATACATTTAGACTGAGTGACCATTACAGATGTTGTACTGAACCCTCCATGTCCTGCAGCACTGCAGCTCAGTGAACACCGCAGCTGGATCCACATGTTGTCTCATGCTTCCTCCTTTTGGTGGAGAGTTTAACCTCTGGCTCCATCGAGTGACAGAAACGCATTACTGCAGCCTAAACAGTTTTGAATTTACTATATTTGATTTGATTTTTATTATTATTGTGTCATGCATATATAATATGCCCTGCCAAAACAGGCTTACAAGACACCATTATTTAGAAAATAAAAGACAGAAACCAGAGTAGCAGCTTAAATTGGAAATAATACTAAACAAATGAACCATCCTGATGTTTTTTCCAAGCTTGAGAAACAAAAGTAGCCAACTTATAAGCATGAAAATGAAACAGCTCTTCCATTTTGTCATCGTCAGTGCATTTTGGATTTTGAACAGACATTTCATTTAAATAGAAATTCATCATAGTATGGTCAATACAAAAGAAAATGATTCATTTTCAATTTCTCCTAATTCGCATTATTCACACAACCTGTTGTCCTCCTGGATGATTTTGAATCTACCGACTTCAAGGGCCAGAGGAAGGATTCCTGTTCTCAGCTGTGCAACTAAAGACTTTTGACTCCTTGATAAGTTTGCTATAGAACATAAGACTCAGTGTCATAACTTTGCTTGATTTGAATACATGTTCGTAATCTTGGTTTTAACAATATATCTTTCAACCATTTTTCTTCAAATCTAGCAAGTAGCTTTCTCCTAATTGTGTTCATTCTGCATGATAAATTATTACTATAGATGCACTGCAATTCAGCTGCTTCAAAAACAGCATGAAGCTCTGTAGCCCATGGAGAAATGTGTGATTTACCCCAAAGAAAAACCTTCTTATTGACCCTGTATCCTGACATATTATCATTTCACATTCTCGCGTTATTGATCCAGTAATCCATCCTATATCATCCTGAGCAGCCAAAGTAGTAGGAAACTTATGAACACCTAAAAAAAACAACATGCAGCTCTGTTC
Source organism: Sebastolobus alascanus (assembly GCA_916701645.2). Classification (NCBI taxonomy): domain Eukaryota; kingdom Metazoa; phylum Chordata; class Actinopteri; order Perciformes; family Sebastidae; genus Sebastolobus; species Sebastolobus alascanus. The sequence goes on along the minus strand of CAKAOJ020000072.1, from coordinate 1,661,004 downwards.
TGTACAGAAGCCCTGAAAAAAAAAAAAAAAGTTTACTTTTTTCAATTTTATTGATTTATTTATTTACAGACTGAATTATACAAACATAATAATGAAGACAGATTGTACAGAATGTATTGTGCATAACATTTTTTGCTCTAATTATATTTCTATATGACTGACTGCAACGCTAGACTTAAAATAGTAATTATATTTTTCAGTTACATTTATCATCAGGTAAAGTGTTAAATGACAGTGCGTTGTGAGAATTACAGCTGATTAAAAATTCCTCAAAGATAGATTTTAATGATGTTTGATGCTGAACAGTGAGCTGTAAGCAGAGTTTAAAAGGATCTCATATCTGATCATATGGTGGTGAGTTGGTAATTGTCTCTGAGCACTACTGTATTACACAAGAACTTTCCTCTTCCACTTTTTGTTTTTCATCCACTTCATCAAATGGAATTTCCATATCTGTTTTTCCGAGTTTCTTCATCTCCCTCTCTGGATAAAATGGCGTCTCCAGGACAGCTTTGTTTTGCTTTGATGTCAGCTGACCTTTGACCAGGAAGTCATGGATCTTCTCCCATGAGTCCATCTCTGAACACCAAAGTGCAGCTCTGGCTCTGATGAACTGAGAGAATTCAGTCTCGCTGCCTTTGGCCAGACCGATGCTGTCTTTACAGATGAAGAAGACATCCATGCCGAGGAAGAGAGCGTTGAGCCCGATGAGACCGGCTCTGGCTGACTTGGAGAGGGCAAGAGGCCCTCTGACTGCTGCCTGACCAATATCTGGGATATCTGCCGCCACCCTGGGCACGTTACGTAATGCTTTTCCTTCCTGCACTGCCACTCTGCCAGCACTTACAAACAGCTCTTCAGTTTTTAACATCTTAGCAGCTGACGCAGCATCAACAAGAGCATCGATACTCTTCACAATAACACCAGCTTTACAAAGCACCTTGCCTACCCCCAAAGCCACATCTATCTGGCTCGTTTCCCTGTTGGTGACCTCCTCCAGACAATCCTGGAGACACTGCACATCCTCCATGAAGCTCTGGAAGACCTCACTGGCTTTCTTTTGATGTTTACGGTTCACGCCAACCTCTGTGGCGGTGGTGACGGCACTGTTGACTCCGCTGGTAATTCCCAGCCCCACCCCAGTCATTGTCAAGATTAGAGACGCTCCAGCTGTTACTGGAATTAAGGCCAAACCAATGATGGAAAGCACACCTCCAGCTGCCCCCACTGAACTGCCTGCCACACTGGAGATCTTCGCCCCCATATTCATCCTGTCTAGCTGAACAGCATTCTCCTCCAGGTCCTCTAGAGACTGCAGCATTCTGGGCTTTCGCTCGCTGAACTCACTGATGAAGCCAGAACATGGTTCCTCCTGAAACAGGAACACCGTCCGGAAGCTCTGGTTCATCCTGACGAAGAGAAAAGAGGAAATTAAGAAAGACTAAATAAGATGACGCATCTCAAAACGTTAATATGTTACTTTAAAATTCAGTATGAAAATATTGGATTTGGGACCTGGTTTTCATTTTTTTGGATCCACATAAAAATGAAATAAGCAGAAGGGCTACAATATTTGATTAAATAAATTACAAATTATAGGTAACACTTCATTTTACATGCCCGCAAATTTCATGGTAATTAGGCGATAATTAGCAAGTAACTTATTTGAAATTTCTTTGGAATTACTGCCAAATTACCTGAATATTTACCTAAAAATGTATCGTAAATTATCGTAAAAAAATGTTTATTATAAATATTATTTAATAATTATATGCTAAAATAGCATATAATCGTTAAAATAGGGCCCTTCGGCTTGAGAAGCGGCTGTGCTCTGCTCTTCATCTTCAACCAAATCTAATAGAAGACACTTCTGATCAGGCACAAATCTCGCCATTGTGTGACTTATTGTCTACACAAATGTAACTAATAGCTAATGTAATGATTCAGGGAGTTTTTCTAGAAATTTCAAATATTTTTTTTGCTAATTAGTATCTATGTATCAGCAGACATGGAAATAAAGCATATCAATCAACTTTGTATTCTTTTCCTGGAAATGTATTAAATAAATTACGAGATATTGGGAAATAGCGGAATATAATTTATAATATTTTCGATAAATTTTAAGGTAAACATTAGGGTAATTTGGCAGTAATTCCAAAGACATTTCAAATAGGTTACTTGCTAAGTATCGCCTAATTACCATGAAATTTGCAGACCTGTAAAATGAAGTGTTACCAAATTATACTGAGGTATTAACACCTGCTGGACAAGAACCATAACCCAAGGATCCACTCATTTCTGAGTGCTTATAGAAATCATGGAAAATCAGGTTTATGTCATTTGAGTTATGAATTATAATAATTTTGCCTCTAATTTCCTTTAGTTGCAGTAAATTGAGTCTACCGTCATGCTGCCATGTCTCATTTTCTTTTTATACATATTTGTATTATATTTTCATAGCCAACGGCTGCTTCTTTGATATTTGGGGCCAATAAACAATATAACCAATATACATGGCTAATGCTTACCTGATTTCATCAAGCTGATTAATGTGATGAAGCATCCTTTGCATGTCATCTTCAGACAAATCCACATCGAGGTCTAACAGAGTTTCGTCGTTCATATTCAGGCAAAAGTCACTGAAGGAGCTGTGAAAGACACAAATTATTTTTTTTTATATTAGATGTCTATTTTGCAAAATGTGCATATTATTTTAATGAAATGTCTCTTTACCTTTTCTCTAACTTCTCACAGATTTTCTGGGTGGTCTGGATGTATCTGTCCAGCTGATATGACAGCACTTCCACATTCTGAAGTTTGGGAAGGAAGAAGACACTTGCATCTCTTTTAAACTCGAGGAGGAGAGGGCAGATTTTACGTGCAGCATTGATGACGACCTGAACATTTTCGAGGCTGATCCCTTCTGGCAAATGTAACCCCTGGTTCTCCCCCATGAACACATGGAGTGAGGTGACCGCCAGATTCTCCACTGCATCAAGGAAGCAGTGGAGCTTCTCCAGGCCTCTCAGAGTGTCCTTCAGCACAGCAGCCAGCTCCTTCTCCAGCTCTGCACGTCTGCTGTCAGCAGTCACCTGGGTCACCTTGCTCTTCATATATTCAAAAAAGGCCTTACCTCTGTTCTCTGACTGAGTAACATGGCCGATGCTTAGGTCGATGCCGTCAGCCCTATCTTTGATGTCCACCATCATGTGCAACTCTGTCTCCCTCCCAAGCATCCATTTAGTGCTCCTCTCACAGAATTCTCTCACTGTGTCGATGTAGATGAGGGTATCTGCGGTGTAGCAGCACAAGGCCTCCCGTAGTTCTTTTCTGAAAGACAAAACATCATCCAGTTTGTGAGATTTCAAGACAAATTCAAACTGAACTGTTGTTGTGGAGTAGCAGGAAGCTGCGTAAGACAGCCTCTCTTCATCTTCATCACAGTAAACTAAATATATAATAATAATAATAATAATAATAATAATAATAATAATAATAATAATAATAATAAGTATAATAATACTGGTCCCACATTGTAAAAAGTGAGATTTTCATGTGTTTTTTTTTTTTTATTATAAAGCAGGTCTCGGTGCTGCATACTGTGAAAGTATCGAAATGCTAAATCCATGGACAGAGGGTAATATTCAGGCAGACATGAGGAAAATAAAGGATTTTTTGAACATTAAAGCATGTAAACATGTTCTAGAAGAAATACGAAATACAAGTATGATTCTGAAAATGAGCATCATATGGGACCTTTAAGTTGAGTTACAGTTTTTGAACTGACAGAAGCACCTGAGAGTTCTGTTTCACCTGGAAAATATCAATGAAAGAACAACAAAATGACTACAAAGAGACACTAAATGAGCACAGAGATGCAGAGACACAAAAAGCTACAAAGACACACAAAACAACTACAAAGACTGAAAAAGACAACAAAACGACCACAAAGAGACACAAACACGCAAAACAGCTAAGAGACACAAAACACTACAAAGTGACAATAAATAACTACAAAGAGACACCAAATGACTACAAAGAAATGCAGACACAAAACAGCTACAAAGAGACACTAAACAACTAAAAGAGATGCAAAAAGACAAGAAAACGACTACAAAGAGACACTAAATGACACAGAGACACAAAACAACTACAAAGACTCAAAAAGACAACAAAATGACTACAAGGAGACTGATGACCACAGAGACACAAACAAACAAAACAGCTAATAAGTGACACAAAAAACTACAGTGACAATAAATAACTACAAAGAGACACTAAACGACTAACTGTCACACATATAGTATGTATGTATGTGTTAATCACACATATACCGTATAATATAACCAGAAAGCCTACTTATATATAAAGGCATATATGGTCTACATACATCAGTGGTTCCAAACTTGGGGGTCAGGACCCCTCAAATGGGTCCCAAAAGATAAATCTGACGAGTTGTAGGATGATCGGATGGCAAAGCATAAAGAATACTTATACTTTGCAATTAAATTATTTTCACATACCACATGCTCCTCTAATCTTGTGAAATAGGCTAATGACTATAAAGACTACGATACTATTCAAATAAAACAGGACAAAAGTCATAATGCACAGACATTTTCAACCAGTGATTGCTTGGTTTTAGGGATCACGAGCCAAAAAGGTTTATAATCACTGTTTCACATAATTCAGGTGTATTAATGTTTTTGTTTGTCGTTGCATTTACACGATTTGACCAGCAGATGTCGCCAGAGCACAAATAGTTTATCAGTTGAGTTCAGTTTTTTTTTTTTCAACAATATTCTACTTATTCTTTTAGGCACAATAATCTACAATAGCCTATAATATATTTTAAATGATTTTACAGTGATGATTAATACAAGAGGTTGACATACTAAAAACAAGAGGCTCGTACTTCTCTATTTGTTGCCTTTGTTTATAGGATATATTACTTTCTACATTTATTTAACACTAAAAAACAACCCCACATAAGGATGTGACTTCGGGTTAAAACCCTAAGTTAAGATGTTATTTATATAACATCTTCATAACACACTGTGTATTGAAGTTTGTTTCAAAGATCTGTCTCATAATAATACACGTACTTTTAATTTATTTGACACTCTGCTGTTACTACAGGCTTTTCTCTCTCATTCTGTGCAAAAGTACTTCAAAGATTTAAACTCTTTACCTTGCAGCAGACATGTTTGTCCTCTCCATATGCTGTCTCCAGTTCCTTATCGGGGCCTCGTCTTATTATTAGGTCTACCTGCGTGGTTAAAATAAAAAAATAAATCAAGATTGGACATCTGATTGTTTACCATAGAGACAACCAACTGATGTGTTAGCTGAATCTTCTAAAATCACCAGTTTAACCGAACTGTTCAGGCATTTTGTTGACAAAACTTCGACAGTTGACGGAGTTTGGTTTCATTTTCCTTTCGCCACATCAGCAGGAAGAACCACCACACCCAGCCAACTCGTTTTATTTGTTTTTCACGAGGCTGATAACAATGAGCGCTAAACAGAGTCAGCAGCACACCAGCTGATTTCCTGATGCTGCCTTCAGAGGCTGTGGGAAATATAAACATTACTTGACATGAACTAAAGCAATGATAGAAGTGATTGTTACTTTTGTAGAAGAAAAGTTCGCTTCCTGGGGCCTTTCTCATTTGTCATTTTATACGGCTCGATTCCTCTCCTCGACTCCTCGAGGAGCGTCTTAGTCCCGCCCACGAGAGATGCGAGCGGAGGAGGCGAGGAAGAGACTCGAGGAGAGAGGAAGAGAGGACATATGTTTGTAGAGACATGAGACGTCCTTTCCTCTGAAGCGTCACGTGAAGCGACGTCCGTTTCTGATGACAGCAGCAGCTGATCACAGCTGGATCAGCTGTCAGCCGGCTTTAACAGCTGTTTATGTCTGAACTGTACTAATACTAATAAAGACTCCTATCAAACCCGACGCTCAGGAATTATCAGCCTCACATGTGACTGAATGGAAATGAGGATAAATGATGTAAAAGGTGTAAAAGACAGATCCTCCTTCTCTCTCTGATTTTAACTGTATCCTTAATAAAAGTTAATGGGGGAAATAACAGATCATGAAAAGAAAACTCTTTCTAATAAATGAAGAAAGTTGTTTGAGGACCGTTCATTGTCAGCTCTTATAAACCCCTCTCATTGTCAGACTCCTTCACCTGCGGTGTGTGAAGCGGAGATACTGCAGCTCCTTCTGCTGCTGGAACACTTTACCATCAACATGCTCTGTTTGTTGTTCACATCTATAATTAAACACTGATAATAACTAGACGGTGAATCAGAAGACACCTAAACTATAAAACTTTTAATCTGTGATCTGTCTTTACTCCGGTATAAAACTCCAGTGATGTTGACATGTATCAGATCAGTCCGATCGGCGCAGCGTCCAATCAATAAACGATATCCAATAAGGGGGCGTGTCGGTCGGTAAACAACTTCCGTGGAGGATACACTGGAGGATACACTGGAGGATACACTGGTGTATCCTCGCTCATAGCTCCTCCGGCAAGCCTCCTCGCTCCTCGATCCTCGCTCCTCCAGACGCATTTTAGGAATTGGGACGTCCTTCAAGATGGAGGGCTGAGATCGATTTCCGGGTCACAGCCGGAGGATCGAGGATCGAGGAGTCGAGGAGGCGAAAAATGTGGAATTGAGAAGCACCCCTGGAAGCGGGTTAAGAAAGGCGGGGACCAGTGGTGGAATGTAACTAAGTACATCTACTCAAGTACTGTTCTTAAGTACAATTTTCAAATAGGCCTACTTATATTTTAGGCCTAGCCTTCTTGAGTATTTCCATTGTATGCTACTTTATATGCTACTGCACTACATTTCAGAGGGAAGACATTTAATTTACCTGCTAGAGCAGGGCAACCTGCTGATTTGATTATTTTGAAAATCCGGATGTGATGACCCCATCAAATTCTCAGCATCTGTGCTCAAATTATTTATTTATTTATTTATTTTATAACTATATAAGTTTTTCAACAAAGTTACACACATTCCAACTAACTCACAACCCCCCACCCTCCCCGGACACCCAAAAAGTAATTGAACGAATAGATAAATTACAATTAAAATAGTAATAATAATAATAATTAAAAATGATGATAAAAATAATAATAATAATAATAATAATAATAATAATAATAATAATAATAATGATAATAATAATAATAACAAGTAGTAAATAATAATTAAAAAAATAAAAATAAATGTAAATGTAGAAAAGTAGTGTCTTTTGGTGTAAATAAAACACATAGATATATAAAAAAAGGTAAAGTAATAGAAATTAAAATAAATAAGTGCCCTAATGTAAAATAAACTGTGATGATGCCTTCAGGGTTCAGTTTACATATCAGAAGTCTTGTGTAACAGCACCATCCAGCGGTGTAGGGCAGGTATCTTTGAATCTAAACTTTTCTATTTTTGTTTGTCTGTAAAATGAAATAGTAATGAGTAAAAACCATTGAAATGGCTTCTAAAACATGTTTGGATGGATGTAGGCTAATAGATCAAACACTGCAGTTAAACCTGGAGGGAACAGAAGGCTGACTTTATAACCTTAGATGACCCATGATGCACGGCAAATGTCAGTGGTCATGTTCAGATATCACAAACAGTGCACATACATACATTCACGTGAACAGTTTGTATAGAAGCTATAGGTGGTGTGAGGCGGGCTCTGTGCCATTTCCATGGCAACAGGGCATCCAGAATCTGTACGTTTTCCCCCAGCTGAACTCAGTTCACTCCTCACAACTACACATGGACGACACTGTGACTCTGTGCTCGCTATGAACAGATCTCAGATCAGACTCCAGAGACAACACATTAAAACAATGTAATGAACTATCTGAAAAAACAGTCCTTAAGAAAAACATTAAAACAGTATGAAAAAAGAAAGAAAGAAAGTGTGTAAAAAAAAAGAGCCGCGCCAATCCGACCCAGGAGCTCATCGACCCGGGGCATCGGGGTAGGCATCAAACTGTGAAACGTCATTCACTTTGCATAGTCCACACATAACCGAATAGACCCATTCTTCTTGGCCACAAGAACGATGGGGCTACTCCAGGCACTGTTGGACTCTTCTATTACTCCCATCTCCAGCATAGCCTTTAATTCCCTCTGAAAATTTTTTCTCTTGTGCTCAGGTAACAGATAGGGCCGTGATTTACTCCAAAGAAAATCCTTCTTATTGACCCTGTATTCTGACATATTAAGCAAACGATTTCACAGACTTATCCTTTCACATTTTCACATTATTGATCCAGGAACTCATATCATCCTGAGCAGCTAAAGTAGGAGGAAACTTATGAACACCTAAAAAACAACATGCAGCTCTTTTCTGTACGGAAGCCCCGAAAAAAACAAAAAAAAGTTTTACTTTTAAAAATTGTATTTATTTATTTGTGCAAGAGAAATGGCAGACTGGATTATACAAACATAATAATGAAGATCATACAGATTGTACAGAATGTATTGTGCATAACATTTTTGCTCTAATTATATTTCTGTATGACTGACTGCAACTCTGGAATTAAAATAGTAATTATATTTTTCAGTTACATTTATCATCAGGTAAAGTGTTAAATGACAGTGCGTTGTGTTTTGAATCAGGTTTAGCGATAAATTGGTTTAAGACGTGAGAATTACAGCGGATTAAAAATTCCTCAAAGATAGATTTTAATGATGTTTGATGCTGAACAGTGAGCTGTAAGCAGAGTTTAAAAGGATCTCATATCTGATCATAGTGTCAGAGTTGGTATTGTCTCTGAGCACTACTGTATTACACAAGAACTTTCCTGTTTCACTTTTCATCCACTTCATCAAATGGAATTTCCATTTCTGTTTCTCCGAGTTTCTTCATCTCCCTCTATGGATAAAATGGCGTCTCCAGGACAGCTTTGTTTTGCTTTGATGTCAGCTGACCTTTGACCAGGAAGTCATGGATCTTCTGCCATGAGTCCATCTCTGAACGCCAATGCGCAGCTCTGGCTCTGATGAACTGAGAGAATTCAGTCTCGCTGCCTTTGGCCAGACTGATGCTGTCTTTACAGATGAAGAAGACATCCATGCCGAGGAAGAGAGCGTTGAGCCACGATGAGACCGGCTCTGGCTGACTTGGTGAGGGCAAGAGGCCCTTTGACTGCTGCCTGACCAATATCTGGGATATCTGCCGCCACCCTGGACACGTTACGTAATGCTTTTCCTTCCTGCACTGCCACTCTGCCAGCACTTACAACCAGCTCTTCAGTTTTTAACATCTTAGCAGCACCAACAAGCTTATCGATACTCTTCCCAATAGCACCAGCTTTACAAAGCACCTTGCCTACTCCCAAAGCCGCATCTATCTGGCTCGTTTCCCTGTTGGTGACTTCCTCCAGACAATCCTGGAGACACTGCACATCCTCCATGAAGCTCTGGAAGACCTCACTGGCTTTCTTTTGATGTATAAGGTTCACAACAACTTCTGTGACGGTGGTGACGGCACTGTTGACTCCGCTGGTAATTCCCAGCCCCATGCCAGTCATTGTCAAGATTAGAGACGCTCCAGCTGTTACTGGAATTAAGGCCACACCAATGATGGTAAGCACACCTCCAGCTGCCCCCACTGAGCTGCCTGCCACACTGGAGATCTTTGACCCCTTATTCATCCTGTCTAGCTGAACAACATTCTTCTCCAGGTCTTCTAGAGACTGCAGCATCCTGGGCTTTCGCTCGCTGAACTCACTGATGAAGCCAGAACATGGTTCCTCCTGAAACAGGAACACCGTCCGGAAGCTCTGGGTCTTCCTGATGAAGAGAAAAGAGGAAATTAAGAAAGGAAATTAATAAAGACTAAATAAGATGACACATCTCAAAAGGTTAATATGTTACTTTAAAATTCTGTATGAAAAGATTAGATTTGGGACATGGTTTTCGTTTTTGGATTCACATAAAACTGAAATAAGCAGAAGGGCTACAATATTTGATCAGATAAATTACAAATTATACTGAGGTATTAACAGCTGGAGAAGAACCATAACCCAATGATCCAGTCATTTCTGAGTGCTTATAGAAATCATGAAAAATCAGGTTTATGTCATTTGAGACATGAATTATAATAATTTTGCCTCTAATTTCCTTTAGTTGCAGTAAATTGAGTCTACCGTCATGCTGCCATGTCTCATTTTCTTTTTATACATATTTGTATTATATTTTCATAGCCAACGGCTGCTTCTTTGATATTTGGGGCCAATAATGCTGCCATGTCTCCAGCTCCTCTTCAACAATGCTTTTTTTCTTGTTCTATTTTGTTATCTATTTTTGGTGCGTGATCTTCTTTTTATATGTCTGTATTTTATTTTCATTGCTAACGATTGCTTCTTTGACATTTGGGGCCAATAAACAATATAACCAATATAGATGGCTAATGCTTACCTGATTTCATCAAGCTGATTAATGTGATGAAGCATCCTTTGTATGTCATCTTCAAACAAATCCACATCGGGGTCTACCAGAGTTTCGTCGTTCATATTCAGGCAAAAGTGACTGAAGGAGCTGTGAAAGACACAAATAATTTGTTTTATATTAGATGTCTATTTTGCAAAATGTGCATATTATTTTGATGAAATGTCTCTTTACCTTTTCTCTAACTTCTCACAGATTTTCTGGGTGGTCTGGATGTATCTGTCCAGCTGATATGACAGCACTTCCACATTCTGAAGTTTGGGAAGGAAGAAGACACTTGCATCTCTTTTAAACTCGAGGAGGAGATGGCAGATTTTCCGTGCAGCATTGATGACGACCTGAACATTTTCGAGGCTGATCCCTTCTGGCAAATGTAACCCCTGGTTCTCCCCCATGAACACATGGAGTGAGGTGACCGCCAGATTCTCCACTGCATCCAGGAAGCAGTGGAGCTTCTCCAGGCCTCTCAGAGTGTCCTTCAGCACAGCAGCCAGCTCCTTTTCCAGCTTTGCACGTCTGCTGTCTGCAGTCACCTGGGTCACCTTGCTCTTCAAATATTCCCAAAAGGCCTTACCTTTGTTCTTTGACTGGGTAACATGGCCGATGCTTAGGTCGATGCTGTCAGCCCTAGCTTTGATGTCCACCATCATGTCGAACTCTTTCTTCCTCTCAAGCATCCATTTAGGGCTCCTCTCACAGAATTCTCTCACTGTTTCGATGTAGATGAGGGTATCTGCGGTGTAGCAACACAAGGCCTCCTGTAGGTCTTTTCTGAAACACAAAACATCATCCAGTTTGTGAGATTTCAAAACAAATTCAAACTGAACTGTTGTTGTGGAGTAGCAGGAAGCTGCGTCAGACAGCCTCATTTCATATTCATCAAAATATCCATGAAAGAACAAAAACGACCACAAAGAGACACTAAATGAGACACTAATAAGTACACTAAATAACTACAAAGAGACACTAAACGACTACAAAGAAATGCAGACACCAAACAGCTACAAAGAGACACTAAATTGCAACAAAATGACTACAAAGAGACACTAAATGACTAATAAGAGACATCAAATGACTAGAAAGAGACACTAAATGACTACAAAGAGACAGAGAAACAAAAAACTACACTCAAAAAACTACAAAGACACAGAGAAACAAAGAGCTACACTCAAAAAACTACAAAGAGACTCAAAAAGACAACAAAACGACAACAAAGAGACACTAAATGGCTACGGAGAAATGCAGACACAAAACAGCTAAAAGGAGTCACAAAACAACTACAAAGAGACTTAGAACAACTACAAAGAGACTCAAAAAGACAACAAAATGACTACAGAGACACTAAATTACTACAAACTAACATAAACTAATTGTCACACATATAGTATGCATGTATGTATGTATGTATGTATGTATGTATGTATGTATGCATGGATGTATGTATGTATGTTTGTATGACTAAAACATAACCAGAAAGCCTACTTATATATAAAGGCCTACATCTTCTACATACATCAGTGGTTCCCAACTTAGGGGTCAGGACCCCTCCAATGGGTCCCAAGAGATAAAAGTAAGGGGTTGTAGAATGATCGGATGGCAAAGCATAAAGAATACTTAAACTTTGCATTTAATTTTTTTTTCACATGCTCCTCTAATCTTGTTAAATAGGCTAATGGCTATAGACTACGATACTATCCAGATAAAACAGGACAAAAGTCGTGATGCACAGACCCTTTCAACCAGTGATTGCTTGGTTTTAGGGATCACGAGCCAAAAAGGTTTCTAATCACTGTTTAACATAATTCCGGTGCATTAATGTTTTTGTCTGTTGTTGCATTTACACGATTTGACCAACAGATGTCGCCAGAGCACAAATAGTTTATCAGTTGAGTTGAGTTTTTTATTTTTCAACAATATTCTACTTATTCGTTTAGGCACAATAATCTGCAATAGCCTATTATATATTTTAAATGATTTTACAGTGATGATTAATACAAGAGGTTGACATACCAAAAGCCAAGAGGTTCGTACTTCTCTATATGTTGGCTTTGTTTATAGGATACATTACTTTCTACATTTATTTAACACTAAAAAACAAAATCACATAAGGATGTGACTTTGGGTTAAAACCCACTCAAATCTTGAATTTATTTGACATCTTGATAACACACTGCGTATTGGAGTTTTAAAGATCTGTCTCATAATAATACACATACTTTTACTTTATTTGACACTCTGCTGTTACTACAGGCTTTTCTCTCTTATTCTGTGCAAAAGTAGTTCAAAGATTTAAACTCTTTACCTTGCAGCAGACATGTTTGTCCTCTCCATATGCTGTCTCCAGTTCCTTATCGGGACCTCGTCTTATTATTAGGTCTACCTGCGTGGTTAAAATAAAAATAAATCAAGATTGGACATCTGATTGTTTACTATAGAGACAACAAACTCATGTGTTAGCTGAATCTGCTAAAATCAAAGTTTAGCCTAACTGTTCAGGAATTTTGTTGCCACACAGTTGTGGCAGTTTGGTTTAATTTCCCTTTTGCCACATCCTGATCATCCTGATATGCTCAAGTAGGAGGAAACTGATAAACACCTAAAAACAACATGCAGCTCATCTCTGTAAGGAAGCCCTGAAAAGAAACCTTTTACTTTTAAAATTTGTATTTATGTATTTGTGCAAGAGAAATGGCATACTGAATTATCCATACATAATAATGAAGATCATACAGATTGTACAGAATGTATTGTGCATAACATTTTTTCTCTAATTATATTTCTATATGACTGATTGCAACTCTAGAATTAAAATAGTAATTATATTTTTCAGTTACATTTATCATCACTAAATGACTACAAAGAGACACAGAGAAACAAAAAACTACACTCAAAAAACTACAATTCACAGAGAAACAAAGAGCTACACTCAAAAAACTACAAAGAGACTCAAAAAGACAACAAAACGACTACAAAGAGACACTAAATGGCTACGGAGAAATGCAGAGACACAAAACAGCTAAAAGGAGTCACAAAACAACTACAAAGAGACTTAAAACAACTACAAAGAGACTCAAAAAGACAACAAGACGACTACAGAGACACTAAATGACTACAAACTAACATAAACTAATTGTCACACATATAGTATGCATGTATGTATGTATGTATGTATGTATGTATGTATGCATGTATGTATGCATGTATGTATGTATGTATGTATGTTTGTATGACTAAAACATAACCAGAAAGCCTACTTATATATAAAGGCCTACATCTTCTACATACATCAGTGGTTCCCAACTTAGGGGTCAGGACCCCTCCAATGGGTCCCAAAAGATAAATCTAAGGGGTTGTAGAATGATCGGATGGCAAAGCATAAAGAATACTTAAACTTTGCATTTAATTTTTTTTTCACATGCTCCTCTAATCTTGTGAAATAGGCTAATGGCTATAAAGACTACGATACTATCCAGATAAAACAGGACAAAATTCATAATGCACAGACATTTTCAACCAGTGATTGCTTGGTTTTAGGGATCAAGAGCCAAAAAGGTTTGTAATCACTGTTTCACATAATTCAGGTGTATTAATGTTTTTGTTTGTCGTTGCATTTACACAATTTGACCAGCAGATGTCGCCAGAGCACAAATGGTTTATCAGCTGAGTTCAGTTTTTTTTTTTTTTTCAACAATATTCTACTTATTCTTTTAGGCACAATAATCTGCAATGGCCTATTATATATTTTGAATGATTTTACAGTGATGATTAATACAAGAGGTTGACATAACAAAAGCCAAGAGGTTCGTACTTCTCTATTTGTTGCCTTTGTTTATAGGATACATTACTTTCTACATTTATTTAACACTAAAAAACAACCTCATAAGGGTGTGACTTCGGGTTAAAACCCACTCAAATCTCGGATTTATTTAACATCTTGATAACACACTGTGTATTGGAGTTTCAAAGATCTGTCTCCCAATAATACATGTTACTTTATTTGACACTCTGCTATTACTACAGGCTTTTATTCTGTGCAAAAATAGTTCAAAGATTTAAACTCTTTACCTTGCAGCAGACATGTTTGTTCTCTCCATATGCTGTCTCCAGTTCCTTATCGGGGCCTCGTCTTATTATTAGGTCTACCTGCGTGGTTAAAATAAAAATAAATCAAGATTGGACATCTGATTGTTTAATATAGAGAAAACCAACTCATTTGTTAGCTGAATCTGCTAAGATCACCAGTTTAGCCGAACTGTTCAGGAATTTTGTTGACAAAACAGTTGTGGCAGTTTGGTTTCATTTTCCCTTCAGGATGAACCACCACACCTTTTATCTTTAGGAGGCTGAAACAATGAGCGCTGAACAGAGTCGGCAGCACACCTAAAAGGTGAAAAATGCACTAAATATTTTTTTAATTTAGAAAAAAGAAATTATGAGCTATCATCCCTCTGTAAACTTAAAATAAACAATGCAGTTTGTGAAGATGAAAAAGACATTTCACAATAGCTAGCTAATTTCTATCAGAAGTTCTATGCTACTGATACTGAAAATGTAGATAATATAAATGCATTTCTTAAAGACATAGAAAAGAACATTAAAGGCATTGATGACAGTTTTAAATTGATTTGCGACCAGAAAATTAGTTTAACAGAGGTACAAAAATGTATTGACTCTCTTAAAGATAATAAATCTCCTGGATGATATTATTGATGAAGAGCAATCTGGGTTTATGTCAGGGATAAATATATGCAATAGCATACGATTAATACTGGATATGGTTGACTACAACGAATACATATTGGACAACAGTTTTATTTTATTTGTAGATTTTTATAAAGCATTTGATACAATAAGCCACCAATTTATGTTTGGAGCAATTTAAAGCTTTGGATTTGGGACCCAATTTTTGAAAGCTGTCCAAACATTGTAGAAAGGATGCAACAGCTCTGTTAAGGTGGCACATGGTACGACTCCTAGATTTGATATTGGTCGAGGGATCAAGCAAGGCTGTCCCCTTAGCCCATTTCTATTTCTTCTTGTTACACAAATTATGGCTGTACATATTAAAAAAGGTCAATTTCAAGGTATTGTGGCCTAAGGTAGAGAATTTAAATCATCCCAACTGGCGGACGATACAACATTATTCTTGTCTAATAGATATGAGGTGGTCAAAGCAAATCGATGTATTGAGGAATTTTCTGCTGTGTCAGGTTTAAGAATGAATTTGAACAAATCTGTTCTATTACCACTCAAGGAATGTGACCTATCAGAAGTGAACGGTATCCCTGTGAAGACCACTGTTACTTACTTCGGTGTGGTTATCAATAAGAAAGAATAACTTTGCTTTTGGTGTAAAAACAAACAAACAAACAAACACATAGATAAAAAGTGAAAAGTAATATAAATTAATAATAATAAATAATAATAATAAATAGGAGCCCTAATGTAAAATAAACTGTGATGATGCCTTCAGGGTTCAGTTTACATATCAGAAGTCTTGTGTAACAGCACCATCCAGCGGTGTAGGGCAGGTGTCTTTGAATTTAAACTTTTCTATTTTTGTTTGTTTGTAAAATGAAATAGTAATGAGTAATAACCATTGAAATGGCTTCTAAAACATGTTTGGATGGATGTAGGCTAATAGATTTAAACACTGCAGTTAAACCTGGAGGGAACAGAAGGCTGACTTTATAACCTTAGATGACCCATGATGCACGGCAAATGTCAGTGGTCATGTTATATATCACAAACAGTGCACATACATACATTCACGTAAACAGTTTGTATAGAAGCTATAGGTAGTGTGAGGCGGGCTCTGTGCCGTTTCCATGGCAACAGGTCATCCAGAATCTGTACATTTTCCCCCAGCTGAACTCAATTCACTCCTCACAACTACACATGGACGACACTGTGACTCTGTGCTCGCTATGAACAGATCTCAGATCAGACTCCAGAGACAACACATTGAAAAAATATAATGAACTGTCTGAAAAAAAACAGTCCTGACCAAGAAAGAAATAAACAACTCTCACCAATTCTCCACTCACTCTTCTGGGAATCGTACCATACTGCCACAGTACCCACCCTCTGGAAAACTGCCACCATAATCCCCGTACCCAAAAAACCCAGGCCCACAGAACTCAACCACTACCGCCCCATTGCCCTCACATCCATAATAATGAAGTGCCTGGAGAAGCTGCTGCTGAACTTAATCCTGCCAGTTGTCGCCCCACAACTGGATCCCCTCCAATTCGGCTATAAGGCTAAGAGGGGCACGGAGGATGCTGTGGCCTGCCTGCTACACCTCCTCCTCCAGCACTTGGATTCCCGTGGCAACTTCGCCAGGATACTCTTCGTGGACTTCAGCTCTGCTTTTAATACCATCCAAAGGCATCTGATGATCCGTAAACTACACCATCTTAACACTCCCCCCCGTCTGATCCATCTCATACACAACTTCCTCAGTGACAGACTGCAAGCTGTGCGGGTGGGCACGACCACATCACCTGCACTCACCACCAACACCGGAGCACCGCAGGGTTGTGTGTTGAGCCCATCCCTGTATACACTTTACACCAACGATTGCACCAGTCCGTCACCCAACACCAACTACCTCAAATACTCAGACGACACAGCCATTCTTGGCCTACTCACAGACAACACTTCTGCCCTGGACTATCACAACACAGTTGCTCACTTCACTAAGTGGTGTGGGGACAACCATCTTCACCTCAACGTCAGCAAAACAAAGGAAATACAAATCAATCCCACCTTACCTCAGCACCCCGTCATGATCAATGCCCAAACAGTTGCAGTAGTTGACAGCTTTAAATACCTCGGAGTGAGTCTGGACAATAAACTTAGGTTTGACCAACACACTAATGACATTCAAAAAAGGAGCCACCAAAGACTATCAGTCATCCGCAAACTGAAAGGACTTTATGTTGCCCCCCATCTCCTCCTACTGCTGTATCAGAGCATTATCCAGCCCATCCTACTGTACTGTTCCACCTGCTTTTTTAACATGTTATCTGTCACTATCCGGTCGAAACTCACACGCATAACCAACACTGCTGCTAGGATAATTGGTCTCCCCACACCCAACCTCACAGAACTCAACAACACAGCCATCGCACGCATTGCAATCTCAATAGCACAGGACATCACACACCCACTCAATCCCCACCTCACCATAATGCCCCGCTCCGGGCACTGGTACAGAACACTGAGGTGCAATAGGGCTCGCTTTGGGAAAAGCCTGATACCGGCAGTCATAGCCGCCTTAAACAACAGGCGTCGCTGAATAGGCCTGAGTGTGGACTGCTGTCCGTCATTTTCTGTTGTTGTCACTGTTGTATTGCTGTTGCTGTTGCTGTTACTGTGTGCTGTTACTGTTACTGTTACTGTGTGCTGTTGTATGTATTGGTGTCTGACAAATACAGTGCTGTGGAAAAGAATTTCCCCCTGTGGGACAATAAAGTCTAAAGTCTAAAGTCTAACAATGAAGGAAGAAATCAAAGAAAAACATTAATACAGTATGAAGAGAGGAAAGAAAGAAAGGATGAGCAAATAAAAAATAATAAGGGTAATCTGAAGACAGTAAAGAAAGAAATTTAATAGATAGAAAAAAATGTAGAAAGAAAGAAAAAAGGAAAGTAGGCAGCAACAAGGAAGGAAATTAACTAAATCAGGGTAATATGAAGGTTAGGACAATATGAAGACAGCTTAAGAAAGAAAAGAAAGACGGAAAAAAAGGAACAATTAAATTAGGAAGTAAAGAAAGAAGTTAGAAAAATGTAATGTGTATGATGTGTATAATGTGTAATGTAATATGAAGACAAGAAAGAAAGGATGAAAGGATGAGCAAAAAGAAAGAATGAAAGTATGAAGAAAGAAAGAAAGAAAGAAAGAAAGAAAGAAAGAAAGAAAGAAAGAAAGTATAAGGATGTAAGGTTGTATGCCTCCACCAACCTGCAGTTTACATCGATGTCTGTCCAAATTGTCACCACTTCATCATTTCATCCTGTTTGACCTGTGCGTGAAATTATCACAATAAACATAAGAATTCTTGAGTTATGGCCAAAAATGTGTTTTGTGAGGTCACAGTCACCTTGACCTTTGACCACCAAATTGTAATCAGTTCATCCTTGAGTCCAAGTGGATTTTTTTTTTTTTTTCTTTCAGATTACCTGTGTCATGCACTACGGTCAGGATTTAGTGACCGTTTTATGAAAATAACTTTTTCAATCATATTTGCTCCATTTCTACCCACTGCTTCTTTAATGTCTTAGTTGAGGTCGTGCTCACATGATGCACATTCCTAATAAAGTTGTGTTAAATCACACAGATTAAGTATTATTATAGCATAGAAGCACTAGTAGCACTGGGCTTGATGGGAACTAGCCACATGGGTCCATCATGGAGGAGTTGGAAGATGGGGGGGGGTCAGTCGGGGCCCAATTGCCCCATGGCCCCTGAATAGGTTAGTCCAGCCATGAGCAGCATGATGCTGAAGCAGGACAAAGGACAGTGTGTGTGTGTGTGTGTGTGTGTGTGTGTGTGTGTATGTGTGTGTGTGTGTGTGTGTGTGTGTGTGTGTGTATGTGTGTGTGTGTGTGTGTGTGTGTGTGTGTGTGTGTGTGTGTGTGTGTGTGTGTGTATGTGTGTGTGTGTGATTTCAAAACGCTCACTCAGCTGCTCTCAGCTCAGCATAGACACTCAGGGATCAGAGTGGAAACACTGCTGACACGGCGGTGTCCTCACACACGCAAGACAGCAGAACAACATCTGCAGAACACATTGAAGAACACAGAGTAACACAGCAGAACGCAGAGTGGGAAAGGGACGGGGACCAGCTCTGACTGGGCTGATCAATATATCGGTAATCTGCAATAAATCCTCCTTTCATGAAGGTTATAGTGTTCAGTTTGTATTGGAACTGTTTTAGAGAAGAGTTGATGATCATTTTGGAGGATGTAGTTTGTGGGGTTGTTGTAGGTGTTTCTATTATTTTGCCCATCCCACTTATATCAATGAGGGTATAGGCTAAATAACAGAAACACCTCTCTGTGTAATGCCTCAAAAGCCCTTTTAGCCTGACAGTTACAATATTATGTTTACAGTTATTTTTTCATCAAAATGGGGAATAATGAGGAGCACAAAAACCTAAAACATATATATAGAGAGGTGAGATCCCTCCCCTTCCGGTGGACCACCATGGCACCTTATTTCGGAAAAAAATATGTACAACAGTCAACGGCGAGAGACAAATAAGTTTTGATCCCCTTTGAATTGTGCCATGAATCACACATATGATGTTTATCTATTTAAAACATAACTTTGCAGGGCGCCCCGCTAGCTCTGCTGGTGTGTGGGCGCCCATAAGGCTGAGCCCCGCGGTAGGCCCGGGTTCGAATCCGACCTGTGGCCATTTCCGCATGTCGCCCCCTCTCTCTCCCCATTTCTACACTATCCACTGTCCTATAAATAAAGGCATAAAAAGCTCCAAAAAATAATCTTTAAAAAAAAAAAAAAAACATAACTTTGCAAGTCAAGAAAGTCTCAGTTTATTGTAGGTTTGTCATAGTATCATTTAGTTTTGCGTGAAACCGCTCAGTGAGCTACATCTCTCGTCTCGTGCAATATATACGTCACCAACACTAGCTAGCTAACTCAGCGATGACTACACACAAATTAAACGTTATGACCTGATGTGTTTTATCCAGTGACTCCTGGTCTTTTTATCAGCTGGGAAGAGAAAGAACAAGCGAGACCCTTTACGAAACACACAGCCATCGTAGCTTCTGAAAGAGAGACGTCACTTACACGACTTTTGTGTGTGTAGTCTTTCTAATTACGTATTTTCACAAGTTTTATAACAAACTGAGACTTTCTTGACTTGCAAAAATATCTTTTAAATTGACAAACATCATATGTGTGATTCATGGCGCGATACAAACAGGATAAAAAAATTATTTGTCTCGTCGTTGACTACTGTTCATATTTTTTCCAAAATAAGGTCCTATGGTGGTCCACCGGAAAGGGCGGTACTTCGCTTCTCAATTATGTAATTATCTAACTCGCTGTGCATCTAATTTGCCTTCCTGGAGAGTAAGACGTGTTTTTAACCCTGTAGACCAGAGGGCCCGTGGGTGCATCCTCACCCAGAGACTCCCTCTAATCAGGCTCAATTACTGAGGATAGTAACGTTCAAAGTGCGACCACCTTTAAGCGAGCCTCTGTTTTCTTTCTCTTCTTTTACTCCAGAGGACAATTTACTGGAAGCACTCCCTGAGCCAATGCTCGAGGGGCGCTCTAACAAGGACCCGATTAGGGCTGGATTTGCAGCTTGCTGAGTTAATGTCAGATTGGCATAAAGAGTCCACGTGGGACCGGTGTTGGTGTGGGCCTGGGACCTGATTTGCAAACCCTCTTCGCCTGTCAGGGGTAATTGTTTAATGAAAGCGAAGGGTGTCCCAAATCCTGGCAGAGAGGGAGAATCAGAGAGGGCTTTAGTCAGAGCTCAAGGTCTCTCTTCAGGGAAAAAGTGTTGGTATCTGCAAGAGAGATTCTGCTTCAACAAGAGTTTACTGTGGAATTAACTCTGGTCTCATAACAGCTGCTGAGGAACACTGCACTGTTATATTCCATTTCTGCTAATAGTACTTACAGTACAGAATAATATATATTACATTACTGGACAACCTGTACTGGATTATCAATTAATAGCTTAATTATTGATGCATTAATGTGTTCATCACTTTAATATTGCAGCTGGTAAATGTGGAGCTAATCTGAACTACTGCTGGGTAGCTTAATCTAACACATCATAATTTATTAGTTGATTTATATTTTGTATTACAGTAATAATCTGCATCTGCAAAGTAATAATGTTGTCAGACAAATGTAGTGGAGTAAAAAGTACAATATTTCCCTCTGAAATGTAGTGAAGTAGAAGTATAAAGTAGCGTAAAATGCAAGTACCTAAAAATGGTATCAATACTTGAGTAAATGCACTTAGTTACATTCCACCACTGATAATATATATAACAATACAACACTGATATGCTACATAATGAGTACTTTTGATACCTTAAGTACATTTTGCTGATAATACTTCTCTACTGCAAGACATTTACTTGACTTTTACACTTTTACTGAAGTAAAGATTATGAATACTTCTTCCACCATCATTCAATCACAGTTATTTATTGCCTGATCTGTAACTGGTAAGAGGAATCTACCTTTTCACTTGTCCTGCTTTTTCAATTTAATTTATCTGCATCAAACATTTCATCTCTCATACAGCACATGCTTCAACATGCAGCGACTCAGCGGCCCGGATATAATAAATGCTGAACTAAGAGCAGCAGAAATCATCCTGTCCAAACGTGTCTCTGACCGGATCATCGGAGTGTCTGGCATGTGGCCCGGAGGCCTGAGAGAAACACGATGAGGACGTCCAACCTGCACAGGCTGACGTTGTTGGTTACATGAACAACAGTTTTCATCCACATCATCAGAGCTGCGGGTCTCGACCCGTAAAAACAAAAGCTTAGCCGGCTCACGATGCACTGACACGGGCGCAAATGTGGACGATGGCAAGCTGACATGAAAATGCTGTTTTAGATGATTCATTAATTAACAAGAACAAGACATTCATGAAAAACGTGTAGGCTTTATGTATGTCTGAACATGTTGTCCTGTGAGGTATCTTTGATGAAGAGCTTTCTACAAAACTCACTTAAGTCAATGAAAGAGGAAATTGTTAGCTCGGTACATGAAAGTTCAGGAGTAAAAAGTAGGGATGCACAATATGGATACCAATAACCGATAATTACCTGCTTCTCATGGCCGATACCGATAAGATAATACATAAGATGAGAAAATTTCTCATTTTTTTATTTTAAAAAGAAGTTCATAACCTGTAGGTTTATGCACACGTGTGGGTAAGAAAGGCTGAGATGTACAGTAGTGAGCAAAGATGAATGATTTAATAGTCCATAGCTCTGATCGAACCAGATCTAACTCACTAGTGTTAACACAAAACAAAAACAAAAAGACTCTTACAACAACAACAAAGACTTTACTTTACTGAGGAAAAACTGGCAAGGCCATTTTCAAAGGGGTCCCTTGACCTCTGACCTCAAAATATGTGAATGAAAATGTCACTTCTATGTGACGTCTGCTGTTGACCTGCTATCTCTCTCTAAAGACCCCCTGTACCCCCCTAAAAAAAAGACAAAAACGGGTCTATTGTGGGTCTCAGAGGGTTAAAAAGAAGAGCAGAGAGATTGACTGACTGATTTTGACATTCTATTAGTTGTGATAGAGACGTTTGAACAGCAGGGGGCGACAAACTCCACAGAGGAGAGATCAGAGCTGGAGGGAGCTGTCCTTTCAGCACCCCACACACACACACACACACACACACACACACACACACACACACACACACAGCACACTAATTACAGAGAAGTCGGTCATTAAAAAGAAAGATGAATTCAATGTGAGTTCATGAATTCAAACCCTCAACATGACCAAAATCAGACCAAAGCTTCATCCTCGCTGATAATGATCATTCATGGAGAATCATCTAATCAGAGGATGACACCTTTAAAGCTGTGAGCTGCAGCCTTAGAATCAGTTATTAATGACAAGAGCGATTAAAAAAAAGAAAGATTACTTTAGGGGAGACATACCTGTGTGTGTGTGAGAGAGAGAGAGAGAGAGAGAGAGAGAGAGAGAGAGAGAGAGAGAGAGAGAGAGAGAGAGAGAGAGCTGCAACAATTGGATCGGACAAGCCATAAATGCATAAATCTCAGCCTGTGTGTACAAATGCAATTCAGTAATCCTCCATGAGAGAGAGAGAGAGAGAGAGAGAGAGAGAGAGAGAGAGAGAGAGAGAGAGAGAGAGAGAGAGAGAGAGAGAGAGAGAGAGAGCCCAGCATCGCTACACCCCCTCCTTCCGCCCCCTCCACTCACAGAAACGGAATTAAAAAATCTTTAATATCTTTCCAGCAAAACGAGCCTCCATTGCTGCAGCGCACACACACACACACACACACACACACACGCACACACACACATCCGCTGTGGGGCCTTTTAAAAACCAAGAACTAGCCTGCAGAATTAAGCAGCATCTTCCTCACACTGACATTACTCATCCTCCGACCAGAGAGGCTCCAACACTGAATGCATTGAATGTACAGCACCGCTGACATCGTGACAACAGCAGCTCTGTCTGTGGATCTGTGCAACTCCTGATTTTATGTAATATCTTCTTTTTTTTTTTCTCTCTCTCTCTCTCTTCTTCTGCTTCCTGCAAGCTGCATGCATCCGTGAGGAGAGAAAGAAGAAGAAGAAGAAGAAGAAGAAGAGGAAGAGGAGGAGGAGGAGGGGAAAACAAGGGGGGATTGCAACATTCATCAGTATTTCTATTTCTTCCTATTACATGGCGCAAGGGCTGTACAAACGGGACCGTCCAGGGTGTGATACTGCCACGGTGAATTGGGATATTCAAGCAGCAGAAGCGGCGGCAGTATCCTCCTCCATCCACGGAAGAAGCATCCTCGGCTGCGGCGGCGGCGGCGCCCACACCGACTCCTCGTCCTCCTCCTGCCGGCTCCATGTCGAGTGATGGTCGGCTTGCCTTGCTGGATGCTCCCCGCTCTCTCCGGATCGTCGACGACCGAACCTCCTCTGACCGCAGACCCCCATTTTCGGCGGAAACCTTCCCAGAGCTATAGGGCTACATATGGAAACTGGGGATCAAAATTTTAGGAAAAAGGAAAATCTACACGGTTAATTTTTTTTATTTTTAGGTTTTTATCAGTTTCCTTTTCTGTGTGTGTTTTTTTTTTTTTTAAAGCCTGCTAATTAATTTATTTATTTGTTGAGCCTTGATTTCCTCATCCCACCGTGTGAGAAGCCAGCTCCTTTTAATAGCTCGCACTAAAACAGAATTCAAAGCTTTTATTTCCTCTCGACGGGACTTGAATCCGTCCATTTGTTTACTCTCTTTTGTTCCCCACTAATATGATAGATTTCCCTGCTGTCCTTCCTCCCCTTCCCCACTTTATTACCTCCTTGCTTTTCCCCCCTTTTGACTAACAGAACACATTAGAATAATAATATATTTAATAATCTTCAGGGTAGCTTTGGGTTTATAATTCTAAATGTTCTAGCCTCTGACTGAAGTAACTCACTGTAACAGACATATTGAACTGTTGTACTGTAAGCCAGCCGTTACTCGAACACCATTTGAGCTCATGTTAATTCAGCTCAAAGTGAAGAAACGGGGCTTTTCTTTAGAGAATAAACCTCAGTGTGGTTCATGTGGCTTTAGGACATAATTAATCCTTCACAGCTCAGTGTTATTATCCACACATCTGCAGCTGGAGGCCTGCTGAGCTGCTGTTACCTGATTTATCATCTTTTCTAGTCTGAGGGGTGTAAAAGTAAGAACAAATAGAGAGGAGAGACATCACTGCCTCTTCCTCTCCCCCCCCCCCCCAAAAAAAACCTCCATCCTCAGTTTTTCTCTTGTTTTGGTCCTCACCCAAACGCAACCATAAGGTTCCTACCGCATCCTCCTCCTCCTTCTTCCCTCTCCTTCCGCTCGAGTATATCCCGTTTTTTCGGTTTGGTTTGGTCCCGCAAATTTTCAAATATTTACTTCCTGTACATCAAGAGGAAAGGGGGTCCCCCTTTCATGGAATGCGGAAACATGGGTCTGTTCGACCGCGGAGTCCAGATGCTGCTGACCACGGTGGGAGCCTTCGCGGCCTTCAGCCTCATGACCATCGCGGTCGGCACGGACTACTGGCTGTACTCCCGCGGCGTCTGCAGGAGCAAGTCCATGAACGAGAACGAGACCAGCAAGAAGAACGAGGAGGTGATGACCCACTCGGGCCTGTGGAGGACGTGCTGCTTGGAAGGTAAGAGAGGCAACACTTTCCCGACATGGTTTCACTTGTGGGGTCCAACACCAAGCTCTTCTGTGCGTGCTCCTCTCAGGCCACCTGCAGAGTAAGGATGCTCCTTTGTGCTTCTGTTTCCCCAACATGAAATGCACAGCAAGATCTGGCTGAAATTAGTGTTTAAAGGCAAGAACTGAGCAAATCTGACCGCTTCCATACTCCTAAACCCCAATAAATGCAAGGTTTATGTCTTGGGACGTCCCTCGAGGGGTTGCAAGAGAAATCTGAGAGGTGGTGAGGTAAAATACGAGGAAAAAAAAAAACTAGTTCTGCTACAAAAAAAAATATGTTTCTTGCTCTAAAGTTTCTAAAATTTCACTTTTTGGTTGAATAGACACATGCAACCTGGGACAAGGGTTGCTGCTAATAGACACCGCTTCATTTTTATGGCTGGATAGAAAAATCCACACTAATACAATACTTTAAGGGTGGGTGAAGCAGGTTTCTGTCCCTTAAGGGGTTGCGAGATAAATCAGATGGGTGGCGAGGTTATTAAGAGGACAGATAGGAGGAAAATTACTAATTCTGCTACAAAAAAAAAGCTATTACGTTTCTAAAATGTCACTTTTGGTTGAACTGACACATGCAACCTGTGACGAGGTTTCTGTAGCTTCATTTTAAAATGTCACAAGGCAAGAGACACTTGGACTAAAACTTTAAATCCACACAATTCTTTTAGGGCATTCATCTCTTGCAGGCAGGGTGGGAGCCCCCTCAAAGGTTTTATTAGATAAATCTGAAGGGTCCCAAGATTAGGAGTGGTATAGTTTGGCTTCTTTGTGTCTCTAATGAAACAATTAGACAAAGAAAAAGCACTTTTTTTTGGTTGATTCGACACATGCAACCTGTGACGAGGGTTGCTGCTAATAGACGCCGCTTCATTTTTAGGGCTCACGAGGTGAAAAATCACCTTTAGGTTAAAATGACACACGCTGGGAGATATCGACCATCAAGACTAAAACTCTCCACCTAAATCCAGACTGATATAGTCCTGCAGGCAGGGTGAAGCAGGTTTCTGGTTGCAGCCTGAAGCTGTTGCATAAAAGCCTCCCACACCGCTCTGGAACAGTTTCTCTAGACAGACATTAGAGTTTAAATAATGAAATAATAACAGATTCAGGAGCTGTAGTTAGGGAGGAAGCTTCATCATATACAGTATCAGCCTGATATATTGGCAAACCGATACGCTGGTCTAACCCTAATTAAGGGACGTTGCAGGGGTTGTGTACAGTTAAAGGGGATGTGACAGAGGGCTGATTTTCATAACGAAGCCCCAGAAGTAAAGTCACGGTAGCAGAAAACGCAGCCGGCTGACCTGCCTGACAACCTCGATGACGGCGGGGCTCGACGCTGCCCGTCGTGCGACCTTTGACCCGAGATGTCAAAAAGCCTCGAGACGACCTCCCGCGCCTGCCCCGTCGGACGGAGGTGGCGCGCTTCCTGTCATGTTTGAGCGGAGGCGTCGGGGTGCCGACTTAGGAGTGCGGCACTGTAACCTTGTGAGGGCGCAGAGCGTTACAAAGCTGCTCATCTTCTTCGCTGTGAGATCCTGAAAAGCCTTCATGCTCCTCTTCAGCCCGACTCTCTGCGCCTTCTGTTCGAAGCTTAATAACTGGTTTGATGTCCAATTTAAAGCGCCTATATCCAATATATTTAAAATAATAATGCATAAAATGACCACGTGAAAACAATGCGACGCTGTGAAAGGGCTCCCCTCGGCCTCACGGACATTTATGGTGAGTTTCAGCTCATTGTTTATCTGTTGGATAGTAGCTGGTGAACATAGTGGAGCATTTAGCAGCTGAGTGCTTGTCCCGATTCTTTCGTCAATACTTTGATTTATTCAGGCAAAGTTCGTGAATGGCTCTTTGTGTTTGGACACTGTTAAACACTGATGTATTTGAGATAGGGCTACGTATCGATGAGTGATACTTTTAAGGTATCGACCGAAATAACCCAGTACCAAGTAGCATCGAAACTTCTCTAGTCAAACGATACCTACAATCGATCCTTTTTGTGCCCAGATCTGGAAAAAAATGACTATTTTTTTGTGGTTTTGCTCATAGCCAATCACCTCAAGTGTTCTTCGGTTTAATGCAACGTGTGATTGTCCCACTACCGCAGCAGCTACAACCCATACAGCCGGGATTACCTGCCTGCACACGACTCTCAACATGGAGATGTCTGAACCGGCGGCTCGCAGCTAACGGTGCTAGCGCATTAACAGCGCTAACAACGGCAACAGTGCTGACAGACTGGGGACAGTGTTGTCAGCAGTAACCGCTGTATGATCGCTGTGAAGTGCGGCAGCCAGTGGGACACAAGCGCAACTTCCATTCACATGCTGGGTATTGAATTAAGTAATAACTGCATCACTTTAAGGGTATTGGCATCGTCATTTTTTTGGCGTGAGACAGGTAATCTGAAAAAAATCATGTGCCTCTGTGTCCTCCGGTGCTCCTAATGGAATCTGCAAGATTTCACAGACCGGAGTAAAGTAACCAATCAGAGCGGAGCTGGAGCCTGCCGTCTCTGAGCAGCTGTCAATCACTTGCAAACTCCGATCAAACGGTCAAACTAGGCAGCGCTGATCAAATATGAATCAATATTCTGTTACTATGATGCCTATTTCTCACGTAAAATGCTTTCAGAAACATCTTGTAGTGTACTGTTTGGATGTAAAATGAGAAAGTTATATCACGACTGTTTAAGTCAAATCGGCTTTAAATTAATCAAATCACTTGATAATTTATCACTCCATTTTTCAATTCACACGCATTTTCATCACCTCCAGTTTTATCAATTAATTTTTGTTACTTCCACCCCTCATAAACTGTAACGTGCTTTCGATCAAATATATAAATGCAGGTCATTTACCGATTTGTTAAATGAGATTAAAAAAAAGTGTTCCTACCAAGCAGAGTAAGGTAAGGGGAAAAAAAAGTTTTAGTTTAACCCAGTGTCATCGCCAGCAAAAAAGTTTAATTGGTATTCGCGAATCAACAGAAACGACTTCTGATCGCAGCGTTACACCTCAGCTGTTCCTGAGAAGCTGCTCAGGTGTCGACAACAGAAAGCTGACTCCAGACGTGTCTTTGTAAGTTTGTGAAGGTGTTTCTTGCCTGGATATAGAAAAACGATGATGCTGAATGCGGACGCAGTGCTCTGGTGTATTAACTGTTCCTACATTAATGCACATGGGACTGATCACAGCTGGAGTGTAATTGTGACAGTGACTGGCCTTTATCTCTGCCAGGCCATTATTTAATTGGCAAACCAAACGGCCACGGAGTCAAGACGAGATCAAAACATCACACTCTTGGCTCGGCGTGGGTGTGTATGTTGCTTTTATATTGCACAATGAGCCTCTCCCTTTGAATCTGAGATCAAAATGGCAGGAAATAAACCCAGATTTGTCATTTGTGATTCATGAATGATCCCCGGCCCAGAAGAGGCAAGGGAGTGGAGAAAGGGGGCCAGTGCATTTACTTACCGGGGTCAGATTCATTTAAATTCTAATTCAAATGACTTCCTGCTCAGGAAATTGGGTCTTAAGAAGCGAGTACATTTAATTATAGGTAGTTTGCACATTTTAAACCAAAAATCGGGGGAAGGGGGAGGGATGAAAAAAATAGAAAAGTACAGAGCGGATGCAGCTGCAGAGAGGCAGAGATAAGCAGGCTGCAAATCCAGTCTGGATAGTCAGGAGGAGTGAAGTTTAACATTTCAGATGTTAATTAGGCTTCAGTTTGCAGCTCAACTCAATTAATTCAAAGTGCCACGATGACTAGTGTTCATCTCCCCCCCCCAGCTCCTCTTAAACGAAGCCTTACTGGCGATCAGGCAGCGACTGATGGTTGAAGCCGTCGCTCCGTCCGTCCTTATCGCAGCAGCAGAGAACACAGACTGTGTGTTTGGCAGCGCGGGCCCACACATCCTGCTCACAGAGTGGACACAGGTGGGCGACGGTTTGTGTTTGTATAACCAGCTACTGGAGAGGAGAACCTGTGAACAAGCAAAATGGGAATACCCACACTGGGTGCTTCATCACCTCGACCTCTGCTTCGCTCACTGCTCGTCAGAGAAACACAATCATCTCACTCCTGGAAGAAGAAAGGATTGTGTATCTGATGCAAGGGCGTAGGTTTGGTTTCAGAATTGGGGGGATGGCAAATGTGTGTGTGTGTGTGTGCGTATATATAGATGTATATTAGTGATGTCCTGAGTCAATCCTGCAAGAATCAGTATCTGGGCCGATCCGGGAATATTTTAATAGATCAGTATCGGCTTTCCTTTACTGAACTTTCAGCCCAGTCGCACAGCAGTTTGTGAAAGAGTCACGAAATTGAATGTATTGATTCGTGTACATAGACACGAATTTCAAATTTTTTCGTGATGGTCAGTACGAAATCAATTCATATGTAATCAACGTAATTGTGAACCAGGAAGTATAAAGAGCGGCGAAAGACGAGTAGAGAGAAGGTCGGGGTGGATGTGTGGGTAAAAAAAACCACAGGACTTTTGCCCATGAGACCGCTGTTCGTGTCCCGTGTGACACCACAAGTCAAAGTTGATTTATTTGCCACGTAACTTCCGTACTTAAGTTATGGCATTTCTAGAGTTATTTTAACCCAAACCAAGATCTTTTTCTAAAGCTAACTAAGTAGTTTTTGTCACATAACTTCCGTACTTAAGTTACGACACTTCCGGTGTTAGTTTAAACCAAACCACGACCTTTTCCTCAAGCTAACGAAGTAGTTTGTTGCCTAAACCTAACCAAGTTGATGTATTCCTAAACCCAACTAAGTAGTTTTATACTTAGTACTTATTTCAAGCACAACCGTGACGTTTTTCCTAATCCTAGCTAAGTGGTTTCGTTGCCTAAACCTAACTGCAGACGTTACCATAGTTTTGTTGCGTGGCGTACAAATGACACATGAAAAGCCTAAATGCATCCTCATGACACGCAAAATGTCTGTGTAACGTCATGCTATTTATACGCCTTCCTGTGAGATCAGGTTGCCTTTACACACTGGGGGGCGTTTTTTTGTGCGATTAATTCGCACGTCAATATATTTTTCGAATTGTTGTTTTTGTCATGAGTACTTTCACACAAAACGCGAATAATATGAGAAAGGAACAAGGTCAATTTTTCTTGAGCTCTCACACCACGTATAAAGGAATCAACGAATCAGGTTGTGCAGTACGGGTTGAGTTTTGCCTATATTTATGAGACAACAAGTTTGATACCAGTACAGTTTAATATCTGAAAATATAACATGCGCAACATTTAATTTAGGCACTTTTTGAGGAGTTTTCCTACAGAAGTTTTAATGTCAGACATCTATTTGTTCTGCGTTGGTTTCCCTCCAGATTTTGATCCTAGTTTCACTTTTGCAAACTAGTTTAGGTGAAGATGGGAGTCTGATCAAACACAGTGAACGGTTTGACTCTATGTTTTCAGCTTTTATTCCCTGCCAAAAGCCGGCAGCTCTCTGACTTTTTCAGTGACTGTTTCTTTGGAAGTAAAATCTGCTCCTATTGGTCCTCTGCTGTTGATGTTGTACTTTGGAAATGTGCATTTTTTGTCTTACAGTCTTGAAACTGTATTTAAAGTTCAGTGATTGCGGCTCCACAAACGCGTGTGGGTGCAGAGAGAGATTCAGCCGGTGAGGCGTGAGCGCTGCACACAGCAAACATGCGTGTTGCTGATGAATTGGGCCCTGGAGGCCGCCGCTCCTCCGTCCTCCTCCTGTAAGAGCAGCCGCTGAGCCCCCTGTGCTCTCAGCCAGGTGTAGCGCTCTGCGTTTGCTGCTAATCTGAGGCATTCGTCTTCATTACAGCGCCGCCCTCAGGCTCCACAGTGGAGGAGAGACACCGAGTCGGGGAGGAGGAACGGTGGCCCCTGTGATGAAGGAGGGCCACCGTGGTATCTTTTGTCTTTTATTACCTGTTGTATGAAGTCCGTTAAGGTTCATCGTCCAATGTGCTTGCTCTTCTTCCCTTGCAAATCACAAAGACCTAAACTACAATATGTGCTATGCAGTTTCCTGCATGTCCACAGTGCACGGAAGGCGTATAAATAGGCGTATAAATAGCACAACATTTTAAGGACATTCATGATAACGCAATATAGGCTTTTCGTGTATCATTTAACGCCACGTCAGTACGGTGAAATGGTCGCGGTTATGTTTAGGCAACAAAACCACTTAGGTTTAGGAAAAACATCATGGTTGGGCTTGAAATAAGTATTCAAACAATGTAACATAAGTACGGGAAACATGTCACAAACGTCAATAATGTAACTTCAAAATAGAAGAAACAGACAATATAATGGCTTCAGTTCCCCGTTGGAAAGGGTTGTCTGATGGGGAGGTAAAATGGTGAACATATTCTAAATATTGCGTACACTTAAAGGGGCTATATGTAAGAATCAGAAATTGCTTGTTCATAGCGACACCTGTGGCCGCAATGTCAACGAAAGTCAGCGTCCTGTTGCTCGCGCAGGCGCTTGTGCTCGCGCTACATTGACATGAACGAGCACCGGTCTAAACAGTGAGGCGACACACGTCAGCTAACACACAATATCACTCTATATTTCACCTGCTTGGCAGTAATGTTAGCTGACCAGACGAAGGTCTCTCCATGAATCAATGCTGATCCTAGTGCTGGCTTTTCCTGCTTCAGCCGATACCGACCGCGGAGGGAACGGGGGGGGGGGAGACACCGACATCCGGTCGGGATAACGTAACTCGCTGCGGAGCCCCGTCACTTCACAAGACATGGGAAACCTCTGTTGGTCTGGAGGAGCGGCAGCATTTATTTCTGCACAAATGTCCACTGCACATTCACTAGATATTCTCAGAGCTAAACTAACTCTCTGCAGTGTGTAGTGTGCGCGCGTGCACGTGAGAGGTGGAGCGAGCCGAGCGGGCGAGAACGAGCACGGTGTGCAAGCAGGCAGGAGCAGAGCTGCAGGAGCAGCGCGTACCCACACGCGAGCGCGCATTGGATACCGACCCGTTAAGATTTATGCGCGTGATAAGTTACAAATAGTCCCTTTAAACTGATTTAATTATTTTTTTCAGGTGGCTAAAATACGTTTTTCTGCTATAAATCAAAATATTTTTAAAACAGTCGAAGGGGACATGAATGAACGTATCTGCTTTTTTTTCGACTCAGAGCATTTTTAATCAGCTAGACTGACGCTCAGACAACAAGATGAGACTGTTTAGACACATTTGAGTGATTCAGGGTACCAAAGTCTAGTGGAAATTATGACTTCTTTCTCCTTTAGACTGTAGACTTAAATTTGAGTTGTAGCCATGGATCGTTTTTTTTACATGCAATGAAGTGTTCTTCACCCAACAGAGATTATTTAGAAAAATGTACTTTCCTTTTTTTTTTTTATATATCTAAAATGGCTACCAAACTCCAGTACGGCCTCCCACAGCTGCTGTCAATCACCACAGATCACAGTTCACACATACTGCCTCATGATTTTATGTATAAGCTCGTGGGAGTATCAATGTAGTGTACATTCATGCATTTGAAAACACACGTGGGAGTATGTTGTGTGTGTGCTTTTGTGTACTTGCACATGGTGTTTGCGTATATTCTTGTGTGTACAGCAGAATGAGAGGCAGGCCTGAGATAAAAGCAGATAGCGGAGCGGCAGGGTTAGTCTCATAGTCCGATCAGATAAGGATTACCCAGCTGGAATATGCCCACCCAGGCTAATGTCCCGGCCCTAAAGTGGCATTACATTGTATTATGACGCACTGTACATCCAGCTGCATAGGCCGGATTACAGTTAGTTGAGAGTGGATGGAAAGTGTATTCAGGGGCCTCGCAGCCACTTGTTGGAGTAGAAAGTGAGCCTCCGTCAGGATGGTATCACTGCTCCCCCCTCAGCTGATAGCAGCTTGTGTAAAGTGACTGAGCTCGATTGCGCTGCACTGTCACTCTGCCCTGCAGCCGGCGATGGATGGGATTCATTTTGCCCTCCGCTGAGACTGCAGACAGTCACTGCCGAACACGACTGTTTTATTGGTCTCCACCTCGCCCTCTCTATTGCCCACTAAGGCCAAATTACAGGCCAGACATTACCGGATTAGGCTGAGGCCGGAGACCATCTGAGAACAGTGCAGGACTCTGGCCTTCGCTCGTATTACTGTTCAGCCGGCCATTTGTTATAATTCTTCAGTTACAGCGACGTGCATCAACAGACTCTGGTACCCGGCTGGGTATCAGTGTAGAGTTCATTGATTGTGTTTCGAGTGCAGCCTCAGGTCTGTTTAGGCTTGATACCAGTGCTGTTGTGGTGGAGCACTTTAGACAAATACGGTCTGTTACATTTCTATAAACAGTACTGCTGTTATGATTTACTGTTTTATTCTGTTATGTTGCATTATATTTATTCTCCAACTGACATTTTAAATTTCCATCACACCTGAAATTAACATAATGTGTAGCCCGTGTGGCCTGACAGCAGATAGCTTGGGAATAGAAACTACAACAACTTCTTCAATGTTTGTTTGGATAGATTATAGTCATTACAGATCAGGATCCAAATTCTTAAAAACCTGTCACTTTGAATTCCCCAGATCTATTTCGGGTAAATAAGACCAAGAGTCTTAACATAAAAGAGAAATAAAAATATTAATCCTATGCTTTAATTGTTCTCGGGGACGCCAACACCGGGTCAGTTGTCCCGGGTTTTGGGTCAAGGGAGGGCCGAAAAAGGCCCTCTAACCTTTAAACAATCTGGTGGAATAATTTGTCAAAAATGTATAGTGAAAACTTTATAGTATTTGTGAGTCACATAAAAGAAAAAAAATCCTAATTTTCCTTGACAAAGTGGTCAAAAACACATTTTACTTTCCCTCCCTGAGTCCCTATCATGCAAAAAATGGTTTGGTCTGTCACGCGACTGTAAGATCAAAAGTTTTAACACCCAGCCAGCCCCTCCCCTCCTGCCAGTAAACTTTCAAAAGTCAGGTGCTCAGAAAAGAAGAGAAAAATGATAGCGGCGGTGCAATGGACTTTATGGACAGCTCTTTTGCCTTGTGCAAATCGAACATGTTGTGTGTGTACGAGGCATGAGCAAGACACATGGCGGGCCTGGTTCTACTCTTGTGGAATATGTTAAATTCATATCAAACAAAGGCCTTTACTACGAAGTGAGTTCAACATACCCAGGGTATCTTCTCGTTATCTGGCTTAAATAACCCTAACAAACGAGATCTAATCTAACCTAATCTAGGAGCTAAAAGGTCCTACGAAGGTGGTTATCAACTCGGTAAGTCAACCCAGGGTTTCTCCATCTGGCTGTGATCGCATTCACATGAAAGGTGCGGTGTTTTCAGCATATGACCAATCACAAACATGGGCAAGTCTACTGTCAGCAGAGCGGCATATTTTAGAAAGGGAGAGCAAACTATAATATTAGACAAATACAAAGAAGTTAAATACATAATCCAGACTTAAAGTAACACAGTTGAAGCTGCCAAATGCAGGAAGAACAGCTGGCAAAAAGAAAAAAATTGTGAATGCGTAATTAACAGACTTATTAATTTAACACTCAAAAGTCAGATATATTTGTCTGGATGTGGCAGTGATGTATAAATAGCTTTCAAAATATAATAGCTAACTAGATTACACATCATTATACCATTTAGCAAATATGTGGTGTGTGTGACGAGTTGATCTCGTATCTCAAACATAACCTGCTCCGGAGCGGGTTAGGCGTTCAGCATAAGTTACCATGGTGATCTACCCCGGTAAGAATTGAACCACCGTTGTAGGACGGAAAACCCTGAAGGGTTAAACCTGAAGTTACCTCGCTAGCCGCAAATCCTGCTTCGTAGTGCAGGCCTCAAGACTAAGAGTCTACAGCTCTGTGAGGCTGTACTTATAGGCACAGTGATGCTTTGGCCTCAGATCAGCACCACAGACAGCAGCCGGCACTCAGCGGCACAGTGTTGTCACAGACACAGATTAAGTGTGCATTGTCCAGCATATGAGGGGTGACAATTACATCGCTATAGATTTAAATCCCCGATCCGACTCCATAATAACAAAGAGAAACTTGTACTCACCCATTAGAAGTTCACCCTACGGGCCTCAGCAAAGTCATTAAAGGAACAGTGTGCAGCATTTCGGGGGATCTATTGGCAGAAATGGAATATAATATTAATAAGTATGTTTTCTTTAGTGTATAATCACCAGAAAGTAAGAATTGTTGTGTTTCCGTTACCTTGGAATGAGCCGTTTATATCTACATACAGAGCGGGTCCTCTTCTCGCTGGAGGGAGATCACCAGGGGGCTGAAAAATTCAGCCAACACAGTCATTTCCAGTAAATATCACAATATTAAACATGTGTTTTCTATCTGAAGAGAACAAACATAGGAAGATAAGTGGTTACGTCTCCAGTCTGATCTCACAACTGATAGGTAGCCTACATGTTTTTTTTATACATAACAGAAGTGCATAGTAACGGATTCAGTGTGGACAGAGAGCGTGCGATGTTATAGTCGGATGCTCGCTTGCTGTTAGGACACGATGCAGGAAGGTGATTTTTGGGCCTGTGTAGCTGTGCCGGTTGCACCGTTTATATTTACGCCATTGTAACATGCTGATATTTAGTAGGTATAATGTTTACCATGTTCATCATCTTAGTTTAGCGTTTCAGCATGCAGCATTTGCCATAAGCACATGACAACCCATCCAATAGTTTTCACAACGTGGCGCTAGAAGGAAAGTCAGAGGATCACCAAAGTCTTTAGGATTCATCCTCTGGGAACCATGAATGTTTGTACATTATGTCATGGCAATCCAACCCATCGTTGTCCATGTGGGAAATCTGTACAGCCAACACAGTAGTTCCTGCAAATCATCATTTTGAAAATGAATTTAAGAAAGGATTTGGATCACGTGATTTTTCTGTTCTGGAAGGAATAACATAGATCACCGCATTTTAAACACATTACTCAACTTAAAAAAAATAATTTCTAAAAAAAAAATCATTGTGTTGATATTACATGACCATGTCCTCACAAAGCCCCTTGTGTATTAATAGTCACGTCTTGGTGAAACAGCGCTCGGCCGTCCTGACTGCGTCTCTGAGAGTAGATGGACAGTAGACGGGTGTGATGGCATGGTAATTGGTTTAGTGTATGATTAATGGCTCAGAGGGCTTTGGTCGATGGGAGAGTGGCTGTAAACTTCGGTGGCGCTCTCCCATAAATGCTGTCACCCGCTCAGCGTGGAGACACCCTCATCCCCCTCCCCCCCTCCTCACAGTCTAGAGAGTAAGAGCCTCGGCTATAAATTAGAGAAAAATTAAAATAAAAGCATAAATGACGAGACATGCGTCAAAGAGGAGCAGCATTTCAGTTACTACATAATAATTATCCCCTCTGACCCCGGACACATCGTCATCATCACAGCCAGCGGGACTGTGTGTGTGTGTGTGTGTGTGTGTGTGTGTGTGTGTGTGTGTGTGTGTGTGTGTGTGTGTGTGTGTGTGTGTGTGTGTGTGTGTGTGTGTGTGTATGTGTGTGTGTGTGTGTGTGTATGGCTCTAGTCTTGATTTACACATGTTATTTTTAGCTGCTGTTTATCCTACATGGCCAGAGAACAAATCAATACCAAACATACCATGGGCTAGACTTTGTGTAAGCATTCTGTGTAACTCACCAGACCATGATAGGACTGTCAGGACTTCTGACTGCCTGCGTGCACGAGCATTTCCAATGTCGTCTTGCTCCTGTAACGCAACATATTTACATTTAAAAACTTTTGGCACGGGACAAAATGCAGTCCAAATGCATGCAGACGCTTGAAGGAATGCTCCAACAAAAATCTATGTTTTTGATATCAAACACTCACCACTTGTTGTCTTGAAAGGTGGCTCTGTCACAAGCATAGTTGCAGATGAAAACGGCTTCGCAATAGCGTCAAACACAAGTTGTGAATTTAGCCAGGAGTTCAAAATTTTGGGAAATCCACTTTTTCACTTTCCTGCCAAGGGTTAGATGAGAAGATCGATTCCACTCTCTTGTGTGTATGGATATGAAGCTACAACCAGCAGCTGCTTAGCTTAGCTTAGCATAAAGACTGCAAACGGGTGGAAACAGCTAGCCTGATTCAAAATGCATTATATCTGGTTTGTTTCAAAAACTGAAGCGTAAAAATGGGGGTTGTGTACCCGACTACTTCTTGGCCAGGACCTGTAACTTCCTGGAGTCTCCACTTGTTGCCTGGCAACCTCACAGTGACCACAAGACTGGTGGTCAGATTTTGTTACCTTCGGACGGCATGCTAGCTGCTTCCAGTCTTTACGCTAAGCTAACTATAGCGGCTATCTACATAGGTTTTGTATGACACAAAAAGGAAATATTAGTTTTAACACCCAACAAATGTATATTTTGTGGGATTGAAAAGTGCAAAGTTTCAGGATTTAATTATGTAAAATTCAAATAGGAGACTGGTGGAAAACGTCATTATTGGCTAAAATCTTTACATATGCCGACTGTCACAAAATTAGCAAGGGATAAGATTGATTTCCTTGTTATACAAATGCAAGAAGATAAGAGGTTTGGGCTTTATTATAGGTATATAGAGTTGAAACAATTAGTCAATCGACAGAATATTTAGAAGCAACTATTTTGATAATTGACTAATAATTTAAATCATTCATCAAACAAAAAATATCTGATTTCAGCCTCTCAAATGTGAAGATTTGCTCCTTTTCTGTGATCATAAACTGAATATCTTACATCTTGAAGACACCACCTTGGGCTCTGGGAAATTATAATAATTTTTCACTATTTTCTGAGGTTTTATAGACAAAAAGATAGACAAAAGACAAAAAGTTGAAAGACAGATCAGACTCCACAGCCATCGTGTTGTATTTGCTCTCTGCTGCTGTTTATCAAGCAAATGTTGCCCCCTTGAAAATGTAAAGTTTCCACGTTAAAGTGGCTTGAAAAAACACTCGATTTCCAGTGAGATTGCACTCTGATTACATAGAATTGATCCTCTTACAATGAAAGTGTAATTACCAGCAGACCAATCTCTGATTCCATCGCAGCAGAGCTCCTCTCTGTTCCACTTCACCGACCATATCCTTAAGCTGTGGAAACATCCCAAAGAGACCCTGTAGTAAATGATAATTAACTGCAGATACAATCCATTCATTTTAAGGAGGTGCGATTCACCTCCTTTTTTTTTCTTCTTTCCCTGCCATGGCACAGAGGAAGTACGACAATCTGCCTTTTGATTAATTGGTGGTGTCCGTGGCGCAGTTCATTTGCAATCTATTACACCGTATTTGCTTTGTGTCAGAACGCAGCCCAAACACACTGCATCATCTCTGAGTTGGAGGACGAAGCAGCAGCAGAGTTAGAGTGTGTTCGGTGGCTTTACCTCGGCTGAGTGCAGGCTACCACCGCCTGCTGATAATGACACTAACGCTAATAACGATAATAATAACAGTAATGAGAACAGATTAGTACTTTAACTCTGATTTATTCTCTCAGGGCTCGTCTGTGTGTCTTTTTTAAAGGGTCAGTTAACCCAAATCACAAAAACACACTCTCTGACTTACTGTACTTCTACTGCAGTTTTGATCGGAAATATTTCTTCTGCCAGAGAAACTGTTCAAGTAAAGAACATTGTTTCTGTAAAGACACACTGCTGTTGAGTTTATAATAATATCAAAATAAATAATATAAATATAAATATATAAATAACATAAATATATTTTTTTTAGGCTTTTAGCATCACCTCCGTAGAGAGGCGAAGTCCCTCCCCTTCCGGTGTGTCTGTATTTTGTGACATTTTATGGATAAAACAATTAATCAAGTAATCAAGAAAATAATTGGCAGATTAAACTATCATGAAAACAATCGTTATTGACAAGTTATGACATTTTTGTTTCACACGTATGAAGATTATCTTCTGATGAAATTCACGTGGAACACAGATCATTGCATCTAGCAATTGAATAATTTTTGTGGTTCTGCATACATCATGATATAAATATATTGATGTAGAGCTGAAGCGGATTAATCGATTAGCGGAACAACAGAAAATGAACTTGCAACTTTTTCGATTAGTCGTTTAAGCAGTTTTTATGACAAAACTTCAAAAGTTCACTGGTTCCAGCTCCTCAAACGTGAATATTTTCAGTTTTTCTTTGTCTTCTACGATAATAAACTGAATATCTTTGGGCTTTGGACTTCTGGTGAGACAGAACAAGACAGTTCAAGACGTCACATTGAGCTCTGGGAACTTTTATGGGTAATTTTTTTACAATAATTTTGACATTCTAGAGATCACCGATGAATCAAGTTATTGAGAAAATAATTGGTATATTAATCTGTTAGTTTACTTTATAAGATACTGCAGATTTAAACTATTTATTCTAACAGCTCAAAGTGAAGTCAGACAAACAGGATTATCAACGAGGGGAGACGGCGGATAGAAAACATTGCCGAACAAAATTTACGTTACTCAAACTGCTTTTTCAGTTACAGAAACAAACGAGTGGACTGATCTCCCTCCAGATATTAGAGTAATGTTAAAAAGGGTCGTGTTGTCTCAGCAGGTATCTCTCTCTGTCCCTCCCCTCTCTGCTGCTCTGTGGCCGGCTCTCCAGCGAGCTGCTGCCCCCCCCCCCTTCCCCTCCGTCAACAAGGAAATAAAGCCCCTCGTCTACGAGACCGGTCTCTTGAGAGAGCTCCAGCTCATAGCGGGGTCTGTGTGAGTGAATGCCCGGGTGGAGAGGTGGCGATCCCGGCAGGAGCTAGCTAGCTGTGCCGGCAGTTTGTGGAGCTTCTAAACTCCGACAACAGTGGAGAAAATGTTTGATTCGCCATCAGTGGTGAAAATAACCATTAGTTGCAGCCCAAGTCAAAACATCAAAATGGTTTACATGCCTAGATAGAGTAGACGTGTGAAAAGTGTGATGTGGGTGAAGAAACTTTACATTTGTGACCTTTAACGTGATTCATTCTTATTGTCACAATGTTGAATTTTCATGCATACGTCAGACAGAATAGCTGCTGTGATGCAGCAGTTAAGTGGTATCATAATGATCAAACAAACAGAGATGTTCCCACCTCTGCGAAGCCCTCTTAGCACCCGGTGGGAGAGCTGCTGACAGCAGAGTCTCAGGCCTGGACCGAGGCAGGGCAGGGCTGAAGGTTCCTGTACCTGAGCTGGGGGTCATCGTCGGGGCCGGGTGGAGGACGGAGGAGGACGGCAGGAGGTAACGCCAGCAGGCCAGAGTGTGAGCGTGACAGATGGAGAAGAAAGCACAGGGAAGATATAGAGGGCAAGGAGGAAGGAAACAGATAAGAGTGATGTTAAACAGCCGGTCTGAGAGGATGAAGGTGATCCGGTCCAGATGGCTCAGCAGAGCACAGGTGTGGATCTGCATTTGTAGTGTGTACTCAAGGCTTTATGGTGCATTTAGATATCAGATGTCTGAGGTGTTTGACATCCAATATGACTGATTTGTTTTCTGTGCAACAATGCAAAGAAAACCAGACAGCGTTGTAATTTCAGACACACAGTTGATCTGATCTTTTTTTAGGGCAGAGACAGTAACAGGTTTTCTCACCTGTGGCCATCTTTTACTACCCACCAAAGAATCATGATAATAAGTATTGTTTTCATTATTTATTAATCTGCTGATTATTTTCTTATCATCTATTTTCATTTCATTTCATTTCATTTCAAATTTTATTTCGAACATGTAAAATAATAATAATAATTAAAAAAAAGAGAATCATCATACAACAAGTGGACTGCCAGAAAAAAAGCAGTATCCACATAAAATGAAAATCATAAGCAAAAGAAATTCTCAAACACTTGCCTTGGTTTACATATTCGAAAAGGAGTGAGAAGAAGTACAAACTTAATCTATCTATCTATCTTAACTTTGTATTCTTTTCCTGGAAATGTATTACATAAATGATCAGCTATTGGGAAATAGCGGAATACAATTATTAAATAATGTTCATAATAAAGTAATTTTCGATACATTTTTTAGGTAAATATTGTATAATTTGGCAGTAATTCCCAAAAAAATTCAAATAGGTTACTTGCTAATTATCACCTAATTACCATGAAATTTGCGGACCTGTAAAATTAAGTGTTACCCATTTTTTTTTAATCCACTTTCCGGACTGATTTTGCTCAAATAAAAAATTAAACTAATGAAGAAAGTTTGGCGTCTTCAGGAGGTGATGGCGCTTCCATGTTGCCCACCCGGAGGCACCAGACCGGCCTCTGTGGCTGCCTGTCTGCCTCTGAGGACGTCAGCGCTGCCCCTCGGTGTGACGCTGCTCAGATGGTCATGTTTACTGCACTCCAGAGTGAGTATTTACTGCAGTCGACAGGGCTGGCAGACCCCACTGTCACAGCAAATGGTGCTGTTGGGAAAACAGACAGTTGTAATGAGACTGTATCTGTCAATTGAGACGGCTGAAACCCGCTTCAGTCCAAAACACAAGAGTGTGAGAAAGAGAGAAGAGGTCATCGTGATGAGTTCGTTGACGAGTTCGTTAATCTATAGAGAAGCTTAGTCTAGTTTTGGTGTGTAGATTTTCAAATGACTGAACTGCGCAACCAAAAATGAAATATTAAAATGTAAGCTAACTTGAATTGATTTGTTTGTTCTATCACTCACATGTCTATCTGGAGCAGCTTGATAGAGTGAGCTGGGTGCTTAACCTGAAGGATGATGATTTAATAGGCTTCCTACAGGAAATGATGTAAACCTGGTGTCTGGGAAAGGCTGACATTCGATTATTCATGTCTGTGGAGGTGCGTTACTGTGACTCTTAGACAAAGCATCCGCCGAACTGATGACGATGCACGTTGAATTTTGTTTTGCCGTGGGTAAAGAGACAACGCCGCGTTAATCTGCAGATCAGAGCGAATCAGGGAATTCGTCAAAATGAAGTCGCCACAGTTGTTATCGCTACATCCTGATGTGGGCGAGGATAAGGTGCTGCTAAGTCCACTGAGGAGGATGATGATGTAATTTCCAGGCGAGCACGCTGCCTCTCTCCTCCCCCCCCTCTCTTCTGTCCTATGTGTGTGTGGGTGTGTGGGTGTGTATGTGTGTGTGTGTGAGCGCTCACCTTCATCGTCTCTGTGTTTCTGAGAGCAGTGAGGAACAGGATGAATTTTTAATGAGGAGCAGCGTGGCTTCCCTTTGCTCCCTCAGATCGCTTTCCAGGACAGGGAGTCTCTCATGATCATAGCAGCATGCACACAGGCAGCTCTGGGTGAGAAAACACACACACACACACACACACACACACACACACGTATGAACACACTTTCACCTGGAAATGACTGCAGATGTCATGCAGATGTGAGCCGCACATGCATGTTTTGTTCTTTCCTCTCAGCAGTGTGACACACTGCCTCACAGTTGTAACCAGCCCGTATTGAGTGTCTTTAATGTGTCATGGCGTGACAGGGCCGACGTTGCGCCGGTCTTTAGGATGACTGCATGAACAAGTTGTGAAAATGAATCTTTCATTTACCCACAGTCATATCGCTCGCTCCGGGGCAGCTCGGCCAGAAAGGAAGAACACAACTACTACTGAAGGCTGTGTGTCTGGGAAATAAACTGAATATAACAGCCTGCAGGGCTTCTCTTCCCCAATCCGCATGTCTGCATTGATCACTGAACTAAATCTTATCATCTTTGCTATTCATGGCACCGTGACAGGGGACATATCATGAAAAACTCACTTTTTCAGTGCTTGTGCTCATACATTTGGGTATCTGGAGTGCCTACCAACCCACAAACTGTGAAATAAGACAACCCAGTCATTTTTTTTGTGGGCTGCCTAGATCAGAAAACATGTGATTCAACAAGCCATTCAGATTTGGCTCCCCTTCCTATGTCACGTGCAGGCTCATTAGAATATATCACCCACAGTTTGAGAACAACCTTTGCAAAGGTGCATCACATTTTTCTCGCGAGCCAATCAGAACAGACTGGGCTTATTCAGGAGGGGGTCTTAAAGAGACAGGCGCTAAACGCGGAGCGTTTCAGACAGAGGTTGAATACAGGTATAATCAGACAGACAGAAAAATAATGTGTTTTTAAAGGGACTGTGTGTAGGATTTGGCAGCATCTAGTGGTGTGGTTGCAGATTGCAACCAGCTGAGGGGTACTCAGTTGGTTGCAATCTGCAACTCCTCCCACTCCACTCTCACTCCTTCCTTTCCAAGACTGTGGTAACGTGAGCAACCAAGTGCAAAACCGCGGTAACGCTGTTCGCCTTGCTCAGAGGCCATCCTTACCATAATAACCCTACTTTAGGAGCAACTGAAGTCAGACAGTGGCTGGCGGTACCACGGTTTAGCACTCTGCGTCTCACGTTACCGCAGTTTCACAAGCGTGTCGGAGAACTACGGTGGCCTTCAGGTAATATACAAACGAGAAAGGCTCTCTCTAGAGCCAGTGTTTGGTTTGTCCGTTCTGGGCTACTGTAGAAACAACATGGCGGACTCTGTGATGACGACTCACTCCCTATGTGGATATGAAAGATTCTTACTTTCAGGTGACTACACATTG
This sequence comes from Sebastolobus alascanus, assembly GCA_916701645.2. NCBI lineage: Eukaryota > Metazoa > Chordata > Actinopteri > Perciformes > Sebastidae > Sebastolobus > Sebastolobus alascanus. The sequence continues at coordinate 1,616,920 of CAKAOJ020000072.1, read as the reverse complement.
ATGAAAACAGAGTTATGAATATTATCTTCCATTTCTGCCAATAGATCCCCCGAAATGTTACACACTGCTCCTTTAAAGCAGGTGTCAGTGGGTCTGGCAGTACTAGTAGCCCTTTGACATCACACAAAGTCATAGCCAGAGCAGTAAAGGTGTTACTAGTAACATTAATGATAGCTGTGTTCGTATAAGTGTCCATGTTTGCCATGACAGTATCCTGGAGTTGGCTCACCTAAATGGAATGCAGCCATTGTTATTGCTATCCATTACACCTGTGCTCTTCCTGCTATTACAGAAATATGTGCAGGGAAAATGATCTGATCCACACTCCCAACCTCTACACTTTTACTTATTTCATTTGCCAAAATATTTTTTTTTTCAATTCCATATTTCAGAGCACACTATTCCAATACTAAGACAACATCCCTCACAGCTATGGAAGCAGGAATGTCTGTATGTTTCATGGATTTTCTAGCTTTCGTCATACAAAGCAGGTTTGATAAAACACCACCTGTCAGAACAACGTATCCTCTTTTCAAAATATACTTCCGTATTCAAAGGAAAATTGGTTAGGTTTAGGCAACAAAACTACTTAGTTAGCTTTAAGAAAACATCGTGGTTTGGGTTAAAATAACTCTGGAAGTGGCGTAACTGAAGTACAGAAGATACGTGACAAACAAATCAGCATTGATTTCTGGTTTCACACGGGACATAAAGAGCGGTCTCCTGTGCGAAAGTCTGGTGTTTTTTGACCCACCTATCCACCCCGACCTCCTCCCTATGCGGGCTTTGTCGCTCTTTATACTTTCTTGTTCACAATTATGTGGATTAAATCGATTTTGTGGGATATATACGAATTACAGTGCATTACTTTTTGTAGGTATAGCTATGAACGGAGGTCAGAAAGCTCTGTTTTATGGATCTTTTCAATAGATTTTTCAGCACAAATAGTCCATAATAAAAGAGTAATTGGTCTTTATCTTGTACTCAGATTGTAGGCTATAATGTAATTGGTGGTGCTGTAAAATGAAGCAGAAGTAAATACTAACAGTGACCTTGTCTTTTGACACTCTTCATCTAGAAGATTTCCTTTGTTTCACCCGTCATACTGCATATGTATTCATTTCATCAGCTGTCACCTCTGCTGTATACTGTATATATATATATGCCCTTGAAAGGTCACTTGACAAAATGGACCTTTGCTGTGCATATTTCATTTCTCTCATTAACTATATGGAGTCAGACGAGCTCTCTGTGAATATGAGTGTGATTCTCGAACAGCAAATGTAGGTCATACTCTTCTCCGAACGTCATCCTGTCAGAAATGTGCTTGTAGTACGCAGAGAGACGTGCTCGTCACTGCTAACCACATACAGGCTTAATTAAAATGATTACCCAACAGAATTAAGTGCCGATCACACGGCTTCTCATCTCCTCTAACCCGACCCCCCCATTCCCTTTTTTTTTGGAGGCCATGATATTAAATTTCCTCAGCAGCTACTGTACATGGGGATTTAACTGAAGAGAAAGACACAGGGAAGGATGGGAAGAGGAATGAAAAGAGGCAGTGAAGAATTGGCGGGGAAGAAAACTGTGTTCAAGACGACGCTTGTCTAATATGAGAGGGGAGTATGTGTTCGGGGGGGGGAGGGGGGGGGGGGGTCGATGACACAGACACAAACATACCCAGCAGCATTTACATAGATGTAATGAAACAGGGAAATGGATGAACACATGCCTCCATCCATCTAGCCATCTTCCTGGCCCTCCCTTTGCTGCCTTCCCCTTAAACTCCCCCCTTTTTTCCCCCCTCCCTTCCTCCTCCTCCCAGCATGCCGCGCTGCTCGCCGCTGCAGCAGGGCAAGAGATGACATGTGGACACTCAGTGAATTGCCAATCGCCACCGAGAGAGAGAGAGAGAGAGAGAGAGAGAGAGAGAGAGAGAGAGAGAGAGAGAGAGAGAGAGCGAGAGAGAGAGAGAGAGAGAGAGAGACTGAGGGGAGGCGGTTTGACGCATCCAGACTGCAACCATTGGCTTTTTTTTTTTTTCCTACATTAAAGATTAGAAAAAAAGAACTGCAGAGAAGCACTACACTGAATACTGGATGTACCCCCCCCCCCACCCACTACCCTCTCCAAGTCTCTCCCTCCTCACCCCTTTGCTTCTCTGACCCTCTCTCACGCTACCTCACCCTCTTCCTCCCTCACATACTTTCAGCTCAGGAAGAGAAATCAATAGCCACAAATTAATCATTCTGCCTAGGGCAGTCCAAAGGAGGTGGTGGTGGTGGTTTGGGGGGGAGGTGAGTGGGGGCGCCAGAGAGCGTGGCGTTTAGAGAGCTACAGAAAGGTATTAAGAGCGATTTCTCAAGACGTTAAGAATTTGGGGATTTTGGGACCACACACACACACACGCAAACCCCGACTATAAGAGGAGAGTGTTGAAACGCTGCAATAGGTGTGTTAAAACTAAAGCAACAAAGCTGTGAACTGGAGTTTGGGAGACATTAAAGGGACAACAAACTGCAGGAGAGTTTCCACTATAGAGTGTATACAAAGATGGACGACCCGTCTCCACTTCCTCCCACTGTACAAAAGTGAAGCAAAAACATCCCAGATACGGGAGCTGCCATCTTGACCTCATTTGGAGCCAGAGTCTGCGCTGTAGTGATCGGGGGCAGCTGATCCGTTGTATCAAGGTCCTGCCCACACACCCGCCCAAGCCAATCACGAGCAGAGTACAGCCGCAGCTTGTTCAACACAGTCTCAACGCAGTTCGTGAAATAGTCACGAAATTTAATCTATTTGATTCGTGTACATTGACACGAATTTCCCTTTTTTATCGTGACGCTCAGCCCGACTTTCAACGTTTTTTTCATGCATTTTCCTACGAATTTCCACTCTGGTCTTTTCAAAATAAAACTAATTAGTTAGGTTTAGGAATAGATCAGCTTGGTTAGGCCAAGCCAATAAAACTACTTTAGGAAAAGATCGCGGTTTGGGTTAAAATAACTCCAGAGGTGCCGTACATTGCCAAACAAATCAACTTTGACTTCTGGTTTCACACGGGACACAAACGCCAGTCTCCTGGGTGAAAGTCTGGTGTTTATTGACCCCCCCATCCACCTCGACCTCCTCCCTACGCGGCGTTTGCTGCTCTCTATACTCCACGTTTCACAATTATGTGGATTACATAAGAATTGATTTTATGCTGACCATCACAAAAAAAATGTGAAATTCATGTCTATTTACACAAATCAATACATTACATTTCGTGACTATTTCCCAAACTGCTGTGCGACAGGGCTGGCTTGTTAGCTTGAGCCACCTTGCTGCTACGTTAGCACCACGGCAGTTAGTACAAATGACACGCAAAAATCCTAAAATGCGTCCTCATGACACGCGGAAATGTCCATGTAATGTCATGCTATTTACACGTCTTCCCGCGAGACCGTGTTGCAAAAGTAGTCCTGCTGGTTCGAAACAATAAGCTATTTATTTAGTATGTTTAGCACAAAGCACCAAGGACACGTGGATGATTTTGATGTCTCAGAGGAAGTTGACAAATGGGACAATCTTGCCAAAACATATTCTTCGATACGTGATACATGTTGTATAATTCTGGCATGTTGATGTGAAATGGATCGGGCCTGTTTATGGAGTATTTGTCCAGTGTTGTGCTTCAGACAACACAGATGAAGGACGTTTGAGATGATTTTGGAAGTACGGAGGTGTCTTCCATGACGATGCACTGTGTATGCTCAGCAGGCACTATTCATTCATGTTTCCCTTTTGACGATGCAGCATTTGGTACATTTTAAAAATGAGGGTTGAGAATTCATAAAATAAAAGTGAATAACTTTGTATTTTAGTGTTCAGATATATTATACTGACTCAAACAGCTCAATTTTTAGTCCGGGGCATAAAGCAGCTGTCTCCCCTGCTGATGTGTGATGCCGGGCTGACTTACTGTATCGCACCTCAGAGAACTTACTGTAATTGGCAGAGATGGGAAAGGTGACTTTGACGGTGTGAGCACGCATTTTCTGATTCCTAACCGTTATCTCTGCTTTTTAAAAATGGAGCTTTGGCGGAAACGCTCAAATATCCTTTTGGATGAAGTCAGCGTGCCGTTTGCCGTCGATGGAGTCGCTCCAGGCTGCACGTTTTGAGACTCTTTGGCTCGGAGAGAGAGAGAGGTTCACGATCACAAATATTGATCAGCCTGTCCGAAGCCCTGGGAATCATGTGAATTTGTAAACTGAGTAATGTTTCCACTTGAGAGACATCCAATAGCATCCAAGACAGCACAAGATTTGTAATGTGGGCATGAGATATTGTGTTTACAGTATACCAGCATTAGTCACTCTCACTGGCTTATTTCCCCCCAACTCCTGCTGTCATATTCATCACCGCTGTTTACCTCACTTCACCTTACTGGAAACGGCTGCTCTGAGTTTGGCTTTTACGCCTCTCGGTGCGTTTGTCTTCGTGCTAAGACTTTGTTATCTCTCTTCAATAACCTTATCTACTAAACTGCTCAAGTGTTGCTGAGGTCTGCAGTTTTCAGGAACAAGAGGACGCTGATGGAATTATTTAAATTGACTGAAACGTCCGTTTAAATCATTATTTGACGGAAACGTATCGTGCTGAGCACGGTTGTAATAGTTTTGAATTTTCAATTTGTTTTTTATAATATTTTAGTTTTGACTTTTCAATTTAATTTTAGTTAATTTTCAGAGTGCGTATGCTAGTTTTAGTTTAGTTTCAGATTTTCAGAAAGGTTTAGTTTTAGTTTTTATATGTTTAGTTTAGTTTGTATTTGTTAGGGCCAGCTATAATGTACATACCAAATACACGGTTGGAGAACTGTGTGCGAAAGGCCATAATGTTTAATGTTTAATCTTCGCAAGTGAGCAGCGTCAATGTAACGTTACGTCCACTAAAATTGTTTTTGCCGCCGAAAGGCTCAGATTGTTATAATAAGTGTCTGACAACATTATGGAAAGGACCCGGTGATCCGGTCTGTTTGTTATTGTGTCCAAGTGCCGCTCAAGGAGAAGTCTCGTTGTGAAATCTGAATATCCGTATACTCAAATAAATACGGGCGGCCATCAAATTCAAAGACCTCGTCCACATTGTGAAAATCATCTAAATATTCAGCCATGACATTGAAAGTCTTTTAAATAACACTAAGCTACACTTTCTGTACCCCAACACAACAAACACTCATGTTTCCACCATGGATGTATTCCACTATTCCACCGTTGTCTTCCGGCAACACGTCACCTCGTCAGATGTCAGAACGAGACTTCTCCTTGAGCGAGACTCTTTCCATAATGTCAGACACTTATAATAACAATAAGAGCCTCTCATGGCAAAAATAAGCAGTTTTAGTGGACGTAAATGACGGTGCTAGCTTGCCCCAAAAGGATTACATTACAGCCTGAGAGCAGCTGCAGTCTACAGCGCTCTCCCTGAATACTGGACCAATTTCAGAAATTGTTGTCGCCATTAGTCACTTAGACATAAAAACATGGGAAAATAAGGTCCAGGTTGAAAAATACCCAAGTTACCCTTTAAACTTGATTCAAATGACCAAATTAGGAACATGACGACGAGTGAGCTGTGGGTGTATCGGGCTGAGATCCGGCAGATTTATTGCATATTTGTTTGATATTCTGACGTTATTTGAGTTAGTTGAGGTTTGGTCTTGCCTGTATGCTGCTGGTGATTGTATTGAGGATAGGAGAGGATGGGTCACTTGGCAGTGATTTCAAATGCTAAAAAAAATACATCACAAGGTTTAAGTGTACAAAAAGTGGGCTGAAAATTTCCACAACTAGACGTTATCTTGCATTAAAAAAGGGAGTATGTTCCCCATCTGTCGGTTCTCACTCCACTCACAAAAACAAGTACTTAGTTTGCCTGAGGAAAGGCCTTCCTCTCTTCCTCTCTCACACAGTACTGTACAGGCACAGTGATGGTGGGAGTGATATAGACGCTTTGCAGAAGAGAAAAAAACAGAAAAGGAGACGAGGGCATTGTACAAAAGAGAGGAGAGCGAGGGTGTTAAGATTAATATCATATGCTGGGAGGAGCGCTGGATATCAGGGACCAGGCTAAAGCAAAGAGACATGAGGAAAAGCTTACAGGCTTCCTTATGAGCTCCAGGTAATGAAATCGGACTGTGGAGAGGAGGAACTTTGTAATTTAGTGTCGTGCTTCTGAAAGATGAGGCGATCACAGGAACAAAACCTTTGGAAAAACACTAAATTATGATTTGCTTGTTAGATTTGTAGCCATAACCACAAGCTGACCTTCATATCTGGCTTGGGAAGTATACAGATAGTGGGACATTCTGCACAATGAACTTGTACTTTAAATATATTTTTGATGCTAATACTTTTGTACTTTTACTTCAGTAAAATGGTGAATGCAGGACTTTTACTTGGGTATTTCTACACTGTGGTTTTGCTACTTTTACTTTGGTAAAGTGATGTTTCGCCGGTGCAAGAGGAACCAAGTTGAGGTCAGTCAGTCAAGTGACGTTTGATCACCAGGAGTACTACTGTACTACTACTCATACTGCAGTACATAATGATATGAGTGAATAAGGAAGGAGTCAATGTGTCGAGCACTGGCACTGAAATCCTTCCTACTGTGTCTGAACTTGTTGTGACTAACAGATTTGTGTTCTTCCTCCACCCCTGAGCCCTTAAAAGGACCGAGAGCTCATTCTTGAACTTTAAGAAATCTTGCATAAGACCGTTGATCACACTGTTAGGATTTATCTCTCGAGGAGTTGGCAGCGAGCGACTGGAACTCTTTTTTTCCCCTCTCTCTCTCTCTTGAGGATGTGGTGTAACTGAGCCTTTTTCCGGATGATGACTTATCATTCCATGTGTTGTCAGCGAGAGATGGAACACAAAACATCCTGTTTTCACTGCAAAGAAAGACTGACATATGAACATAAGAGGGAATCATAATCACTGTAAATGTAGCCAACTGTAAAAGTATCTCTCACTCCTCCTCTCAGAGAATATGATTAGGGCTCTAATATTCACCATGGATTGATGCATCTTGTCATCTCCTCTAAACACAGGAGAGCAGCTTCCTGAGCTTATTTTTGCTGCTGTATGTACATTTTTTTATTGTTTTAAAACAGCTGGAGAACTGTGACATCCAGCTGTGATGTCATCTAGAGGGATGATATATCAGGTGGAGTGACTTGGCTCTGGAGGCGCTGTAGGTATAACCGGATACTCCACTGTTGGCAGAGCATTATGTTCCAGAGTACTACGATACTATACTATTGTACTATATCACTGCTGTGCATGTTTCACAGTTCAGGGATTTAACTGAAATTCACAAGCAGAGCGGCACTTTCTGCAAGATCAACATACTTTTATAGCCATTAACTTCAAGTGTTATATATTCTAGAAAAACTGCAAATATTTGTATTAAATTCAACAAAATGTGAGCACCATTTTGGTCAAGGATGTATGCAACAAATTTAGAAACAAGTACAAACTTATTATACATTATATTAATCATCTCTTCGGGTCAAATTGATCACTATAAGCGGATGATTATTATAACCATTTTTTTATTTTTATTTATTTCTCATGCAGATTACTGTCTAATTGACATTTGTATATTTGTATATATTTCCTAAAAAAATACAGCAGCAGTTTCACACGCGGCTTCAGCTGTGTCATTGGTTTCCTGTTTCCATTACAAGCAGATATGACTGTTTCTCGTTGTTTGAGTAGACTACACAAGGTCGCCTGAGGAACACCAAGTTTCGTTGCTGCATCTCGTTGGCTTGTTTGTGGCAGTTTGTCATAAGCTTCGAGCAGACTATTGAGAGAAAATGACTTTCTTTTTCCGGTCATGATTTCAATGTGCACGCAGCAGCAGCCTCAGGTAGCCAGCCGGAAGCACACGGGTTACCGCGAGGCAAAGTATCATGGGAGTAAAGTAAAAGACAATAGAATTACCATAGTTTTATAATGTTTTTCAGTTTGTTGACATGTATGAAAATACCCAAAATGAACACTGTAAGCAGACTATTTGATATCTATTAGCAAATTATTTAAACAGCATTTGTATAGGTATGATTAAAAAACGCTTGATCGCCGTAACTGTGATCACTATAAGCAGTTTCCACTGTATATGGAGTAGGGGACGGGTTCAGATTTTGGACCTGGTTTCGTTAACATTACAGGCATCTGCAGTGGTGGAAGAAGTACTCAGATCCTTTACTTAAGTAAAAGTAGAAATGCCACAGTCTAAAAGTGCTCCATTACAAGTAAAAGTCCTGCATTAGAAGTGTTATTTAAGTTAAATTACAGAAGTATTATCAGCGAAATTATTCTGTTTTTACAATGAGCACATAAATGTAACAGTATTTTAATGTTGTAGCCAATTTCAAATACTTTGTATACTACTGGGTAGATTAGTAGTATAGTACTGCTTCATATCATATAAGCAAATCATATGTTTTATAAAGTAAGTAAAAAAAATAAATAAGCCTAAGGTCTGTTCAGGCATATAACAGGCATATAGCCAATCATATCATTTATAGGATAATGGTGTTGCCAATCAGATTTCAGAGGTGGACACTCCTCTGTGGAAATGGCTAATGGCTTAAAACGTTCAGTTACAGCAAATAAAGTCAAACAAGCGACTGCCTGTAACGGCTCAAAAATAACAGCTGAAGCACATCTGACAGGCGGAGAGGTTCAGATTAAAGTTTACTTACTTGAATCAAAAGCAGGCGAGGGTCCAGACCAGGAGGGCAGTCCAAACAGGTCAATTTATCCACAGACGTAAAGCAGAGAATAATCAGTCTGTGGATCAGGTAGGGGGCCAGGTAGATGCAGAAAATTGGTTCAGCTTCAGGTGGCTGGAAAACAAGGGCACAAAGCAACATTTACAATCTGGTAACTGTGGAACTGCAGGCTGATGAGGGAAATGGAGAGCAGGTGATGAGTGGCAGGAAATGGTTACTGCAGGGCAGGAGGGAGTGGCTGGATGTGGGAGTCAGGTGACTGGGAGAGGTGGGAGAGTCTGAGGGCCTCTGGTGGACAGGTAGAGACATGATAATGAAGGAAAAGTCCCTTGCTTAAATATTTATCTACGTCAATCTTGTTAAAGTAAGAACCAGACTTTTCCCTTCTCCATGCACCGTGGAAGTACTACTACTACTACTACTACTACTACTTTGAGTAACAACTTGCAGCATAGTTTTCTGTAATCCCAGTGGTGGAAGAAGTATTCACATCCTTAACTGAAGTAAACGTACTAATACCACTCTGTGAAAATACCCTGTTACAAGTAAAATGTTACCTAAGTCGAATTATGTAAGTAGAATCATGAATATGTATTTAAAAATAGAAAAATGTCCCCTGTGACTGTTCTACTGTTATATCATTCGATTATGATTATTACTCATGCATTAATGTAAAAGCAGGATTTTACTGTTGTAGTTGGTTGAGCTGGAGCTCATTTCGAATTATTAGCTAATGATTATTTCATTATGGATTAAAAATGCCGATTATCGATTGTTTGGTTTATAAAAATTATGAAAATAGTGAGAAATGTCGTCACAATCACCAAGAGCCCAAAGTGACACCAACAGTCCAAACCTCTAAATTACTATTATTCATTAAATGTACTCAAATAATCAAAAAGAAAAGCAGCAAATCTTCACATTTGAAAAGCTGGAACCATGTAATGTTTTTGCATGAAAAATGACTTAAATAATTATAGTTGCCAATTAATTTTCGGTGTAATCGTTTCAGTTGTTCTAGTACATTTTCATGTTTTGTGTGCAAAAATCCTAATATCTAAAGTAACTAAAGCTTTTTGTTTGCCTCTGTGAAATATAAAGTGGTATGAAGAGAGTACAAGTACCTCGAATTTGCATTTAAGTAGAGTACTTGAGTAAATGTACTCAGTTACTAGCTTTGTAGCTTTGTTATATCTATCATATTAGAGGTAGATGATGATGACTGTTATGTAATAAAAGGCCAACATCCGCCTGCTGTTTTCAGTTTGTTTGTGATCTAACCTTAACAAGGAGTTCACAGTAGAGGTCTGCCGTACTTTAGTGATATTACTGCTTTGATCACATACAAACACTACAACACACAGAACAATAGAGAGAAAGATTTTCTTTATAAATAAACAGCTAAAGAGAAAACTTGTGTGCATGTGGTGGTTTTCATGCCAGTGTGAGATGGAGAAGGGAAGAGTAGGCGGGCGGCTGAATACACAGCATATCTGTGTGTGTGTGTGTGTGTTTGGTGTGTGTGTGTGTGTGTGTGTGTGTGTGTGTGTGTGTGTGTGTGTTGCTGAGAGCAGCGTTGAAGTGCATTTAACAGGTTGGGGGGGGATCAGGATCCCCAACGCCCTGCAGCCACGAGAGTGAGTCAGCCCGCTCTACAGTAGTCCTGATCATTTAGTTAAGAGATTACACAATATGATAATATACAGTGTGATAAATACTAACAAACAGGTCAGAGATATACACATAAAATAAATTATTACACTCACAACAAACATTATAGGACGATGCTATCCATGTCAATCTTTTGACATATCATCCAAACACGTAAACACAAATAACTACGGACGTGATGTGACAAATAAATCAACGTTGACTTCTGATTTCACACAAGGCACGAACAGCTTTTTTTGTATCCACCCCATCCTCATCCCTACACGCCGTTTGCCGCCCTTCTACAAAACTGGTCTAAAGTAATTATCAGCCTTTACATCAATGATAATATAACAGGATAAATAATCATTTTAATCCATTTAGAGATATTTTAGGACATTTTGACAAGGTTTTTGTCAAAATGGTTATTGGTTATTAGTTGTTACACAGTTTATGGCTTCATACATGACTATTATATATTTTTACTTGAATGCAGGACTTTGACTTGCAAGTATTATACAGTTTTTTTACATTGTGGTATTGCTACTTTTACTGAAGTACTTCTTCCACCACTGTCTGTATGGCAGAATATTTCAGGGTTTTGTTATGAATAATTAACCCTCTTAAATCATCATACTTTGTGCAGTACAAATTAAAGTAAGACTCAATTTCCTCTTCATGCATATCACTTTTTTTTTTTCCTCCTGAAAAGTTTTGAATCGACCTCAACAGCCAGTTGATCTTTAACTATGGAAGATATTTAGCTCACTTTTAATAAAGTTAACATTACAACATAACTGATCCCACATTGCACTGATGTGTCCTGCAGGCTACTGATGTTGTGGGAACTGTATTTAACCATGTTACCCAGCATGCTCTCTTCTCTTTGACTGTTTTTTCGTCTTTGACTCTCAGTATTTTTCTCTCTCTTCATTTACATTTACATTACATTTTAATTGACAGTGATTTACACGGAGTGAACAGGTGGACGGTTCAGCGTCATGCTCAAGGACACTTTGACAGAGTGCATGAACTCTAACAAGCAGGCTTCTGTTAATCATCAGGATACAGTGGGACACAATTTAGTTTAATTCAGTTTAAATAAGAGTTATTGACAGAAGTTTTCATCCAAATTAACTTCCAACCAAGATTACGTTTTTTTAACTGGCACAAACGTGGATCTTATAGCTCCAAGTATGAACCCTTTTACATTTACACAGTTGATTTCCTGACATTTAATAACCAACACTGCTGCTATAGGTTTGCACTATTTCAGTTATTTACTGTGGATCTGAAATGATTAGTTGATTAGTCGATCAGCGAAACGTTAATCGTTTAAAACATTTTCCGCGCAAAAATGCCAAAAACAAAAGAGGATTTTCTTTGTTTTATATGATATTAAATTCAACATATTTAGGTGTTGGGACTGTTGATGGGGCAAAACAAGCAATTTGGAGATGTCATCTCGGACTTTGGTCTTATAATTGACCAAATGATTAATCTCATGGTTGATAAATAATTCAAGCAGATTAATTGATAACGAAATAGTAATTTAGTTGTTGTCTTAATCTACTGTTTTTGTCCAAAACAGTTTGTTTAAAAAGTCCTCTTCATCATTAGTCCATATATGTGTATAAATTGTCTTCATTTCAAGGACATAATATGGAAAAACCAGTAAGTTATTTGACAATAATCCCATATAAATAACTGCTGTATTCTTGCGGCTCTCTCTATCATCCCTCCTCACAGTAATCGTTATAATCTAGTGAAACAGCTGCATCGACTGCCGTTGATTTGTGATCTTTTATAGTCGCCAGTAAATGTACCCTCCTCCTCCCTCTTTAGATCTGTCCTCAAGTGTTCCCACTGTTATTAACGGCGTTTGGGAATCCAGTTGATTTAAATAAGAGTGTTTCATAAGATCAATGTGCAGCTGTTTTAAGAGGGAATTTATGACGCCCAGGGAGCGTCCCGCCATGCTCACTGTGCAGATTTTGCGCTGATATCATGAGCTCACTTCCAGGGAACGTGATGTAAATCATAGGAAAAGGCCGGCAGCGGGGGTCAAATCGTTTAGGGTTTCATCACAGCGAATGAGCATCAGCTACAACTTCATCATCACCAGCGCAGAGAGGCGAACAATCCGCCTCAGTGCTGCTGCCAGTTTATTAAACCCAGTTGAATTGAGTGTGATGTTTTCCAGGTTGTGGATATAAACCTGAGGTGAGAAAGTTTCTCCTGCTCAGATCCAAGGAGCATTACATCACCCTTGTTTCTATGCAACACCAATAAGTTTTACAACAGCTACTTAATTAGCTTCAGCTAACCTAAAGTGATAAAGGGGATCAAGTTATAAACAGGGAAATATAATGATTGTGTCTCTTTGTTGTCATTTAGTGTCTCTTTGTAGTCATTTAGTGTCTCTTTGTTGTCATTCTGTGTCTCTTTGCAGTTGCTTTGTGTCTCTTTGTTGTCATTTAGTGTCTCTTTGTAGTCATTCTGTGTCTCTTTGCAGTTGCTTTCTGTCTCTTTGTAGTCATTCTGTGTCTCTTTGTAGTTGATTTGTGTCTCTTTGTGGTCGTTCTCTTTGTCTTTGTAGTTGTTTTGTGTCTCTTTGTAGTTGATTTGTGTCTCTTTTTAGTTGCTTTGTGTCTCTTTGTGGTCATTTTGAATCTCTGTTGTTGCACTGTGTCCCTTTGTTGTCATTCGGTGTCTCTTTGCAGTTGTTTTGTGTTTCTTTGTGGTCATTCTGTCTCTTTGTAGTTGCTTTGTGTCTCTTTGTGGTCATTTAGTGTCTCTTTGTAGTTGCTTTCTGTCTCTTTGTGGTCATCTAGTGTCTCTTTGTAGTTGTTTTCTGTCTCTTTGTCATTTTGTATCTCTTTGTTGTTGCTTTGTGTCTTGTTGTGGTCATTTAGGCCCTTTTCATAGTCGTTGTGAGTCTCTTTGTAGTTGTTTTGGTCTTTTTGTAGTCCTTTGGTGTGTATCTTTGTAGTCGTTTTATGTTCCTTTGTGGTCATTTTGAGTCTCTTCCTGGTTGGTATGTGTCTCTTTGAGTGACATTTTGTAGGTGAACGCCAGAGGGGGACCCTGACACTTTGGGCCCCTGGGCCTATGCCTGGTATAGGCCCGTTCAGTAATCCATCCATGGAAGGGTTATTTTGTTGAGTGCTGATCTTGAAATACACTTACAACCTCCTGAGAGTTTTTCCTTGCATGCTGAACCGAGGATGCATGTAACATTTATTTATTAATAACGTCTCCTGTAGTCATTGTCCTTATGTGCTCTCACTGTTCCACCTCACAGCAAACAAACTCGCATCTCCACATCTAATTTGTTGGGGCTGAGGCTGAATGCTTTCAAATAGAGTTTGAGCAGCACAATGCACAACTCAGACTGCAGAATACGTCAGATGCTTGGTTTTGAATTGAATTTCATGAGGTGGTCGACACTGAAAATGTATAAGTGTAGCTCCAGAGTGAAAGTTGAGGTGTTTATCTAGAGCTGCGTTAGTGTAGATCTGACATAAACATGGATTAGAAAACTGTCTAATGGGGGTTAATGTTGCAGCCATGAGCCCCAACTTCCCCTGTTTGTTGCTAGAGAGCTGAAACAATTAGTCAATTAATGAAAGAAAAGTAATTTTTCAAGACTATCCTGATAATCGTTTAAGTCATTTTTTAAGCAAATATGCCACAAATTCAAAGGTTGGGACTCCTCAAATGGGAAGATTTTTCTCATTTTCTTTGTCTTCTGTGATTGTAAAGTGAAGATCTTTGGATTTTAAACCATCAATCGATGAAAATAAGCAATTTAAATACTTAAATTTGGGGTTTGGGAAATTGTAAGGGGCATTTTATACAATTTTCTTACACTTTATGGATCACAATTTACTGATAATGTAGAAAATTGGCAGATTAATCGATAGTGAAAATAATTGTCCCCCATCTCTCTCTCATCTCTTCACTGTCCTCTATATATTAAAATGAACAAATGATTAACAAATGGCTTAAAGACATGTGTAAATGGTGTCTGTTACCATGTTGCTGTGGACTCTGTTTCATGGAGCTTATGGGTTCATGCCGGTCCAATGATTCAGGTCTGAGGGATTAAGATGGTTTGTTGGAGTGTGGCGCTGTGCTGCAAGCAGGACTCGGATCAGTCCTGCAGAGAGAACGCTTTAGGTCCTACCGCGGCGTGGCGAGTCCACCTGATGGTTAGTTTAGCTCTGTCTCACTGCTCTGCCTCCTGCCCAGTCAAATAGAGACTTTACAAAGCATAACTGTTATTTTTCCTCACCTTTCAAAGAGTTTTTAGAGGACCCAAGTTGCTACTGGCTGCCCTCTCGCTTCGTCTTTCTCTGGCCCCTAAAGGCCCCTTTACACTTTCAGGTTTTGGGCCGTCTGAGATGAAAGTTGACAATCGTGAAAGAAATGTGGTCAAATCTTTCAAAGCGGTGGTCGTAGATCGCTCTGTGAGACACGTCCAGCGACGGCTTGTGTCAAAATTCATTCACCAAATTCTCACAACGTGGCTGCTGCTACAACCCACGTCTACAAACAGTGGTGCGTACGGGTAGTTACAATGGGTTCTATAGTGCACGCTAGTCACCAAGGAGATGTCACGGCTTCACATCGTATCATTGGGCTTACAACACATGCACAGTAAAATCTGGTCTGCACTTGCAGGTCATAGAAAAATTGATTTGTTTCATCGAGGCATCTGCAGGGAGGGTGTCAATAGTAGCCTATATTATGGGTGAGAATTTCAATTCTGCAATTTTTGAAAAGATCTTTAATAAAAGACCATAAAAAATGCTTATTTGAAAACATTCTATTTTATATATATCAGCATCCATCATTGCATCTCTATATATGACAAAATATCAAAGAAAATAAGAAATTATTAATTTAATTTAATATTTTTTTATAGTTTATTTACTTTTTTATAGTTTATGTAGAATAAGCACATCATTTTGTTATCGCTACTGACTATTTTACTAAAAAAAAAAAAAACATGACCTAGATGGGTTTGCCTTTTCCAGGGCATATATAGCAAATGGTACCAATGCGTATTAAACACAGTCAAAAGGCTTCTTAAATCTATTGAAAGTAGGAAGTAAGAGTAAAAGATGACATTAGGTCATCCGTTTTTGTATTGGTTTGGAAGCAGCTAAGGCAGGAGACCCAAAAGCACCTCCATTTTTGTGTGTTTAGATGTTGTCACGGTACACAAGACTTCTGTAGCAAAGTTTGAGTTTTGGGTTTGGAATGGCTGACGTGAAAATCTGACGCGATGACAACAACAGACAGTAGCGGGACAACAGATTAGTTGTATTAATTGACGTCTTTCTCTGGTCACAGTATAATTTGTGATTTGGGCTGGCATCACACCGCGGATGAGTCAGTGTGGACTAGTTCAAATCTCATTTTTATTCCGACGCTGAATTTTCATGGTTTTACACCAGGTTTCGTCAGATAGGAAGCAGCACTGACCGGTACTGGTCGGCGTTGCTGTTAACAAACATTTTAACATGGAAAAGTTGAGCTCTGTTTTCCATTTCTCAGTGTTTACAAGCTCTTACTCACTTTCCTCTAGTTGATTGTCTTTCTCTTGACTGAGTCGGGCAATTTTCTTAAACTGGAGTCAATTCCTCTTTGACTCATTTTACTTCGCCTGCAGCAAAACTGCATCCATCATGCTGCATTCGCATTGTTCCACTGACGGAGTGTGTTTGTGCTGCCAATAAATGGGGTTTCTCAGTCGATTTGGACAGAGCCATACTCCAGGGATGGAAATAAGCACTAAAGCGGGTGATTTAAGTTGGTGAGTTCGTCCTTTCTGGTTGAGCTGGTTGATGTCAAACAGCTGATTTTAAATGAACTTGTGTTCTAAAGACTCAGGAGCACAAATAGATGCAAACCAGTTTCCTACCCGCGGAGCTGATTACATGATTGTGATGGGCGTAGGTGAGGTGTTGCTTTTGCAGTTGCTGTTATTAGCATGAGCTGTTTGCTTGGCCTGCGTTCTGGGAATGCCTCTCTCTGTGGGTGCTGCTGCTGCTGAGGGACTCTTCTGAGAAGAGTCAGCTCTCGGACCGTCTGACCAGAAGGCGGTGACGCACTCCGCTGTGACACCGCTGACTCACTGGTTCCCTGTTCCTGGATCTGTGAAATCTCATCCTGCCCTTCATCACGGTTCCTGCCTCGCTCCGTGACCTCGCATGTCCCAGCGTGTCTACACGTCTCGACTGAGACACTCAGACGGACCACAGGCGGGAGAGATCCCTCCCACTCCCTCTGACATGAGCCGAGCAGGGTGATGCTGCTCGTCTCGTCTTTGTTTATAAAATACTGACACCGAGAGGAGACCTGTTGGAAAGAATCAAAAGCAAGAATGGAGAAAGGGTCCAGAACCGGGGCTGAAAAAACAGACATAAGCTGGGTTTCCACCAAGAAGTTCCTGGTACTCTTAGTCCTGGGACTACTTAAAGGTTCCCTCAGCCCATTGTGTCTGCCTTTCCATAGCGGTCTAAAGACCGGGGCTGCGGTCGGAAAGTAAAAAAATTACGTCCTACTGTCTTTTCCTAACCACCTCCATGGAAAACATCATGAGGTCAAGGAAAGATGTGAAGGAGAATTCATAAGCATTTAGGAAAAGACAACCGAGGTGTTAAGAGAATCCGACTGCACTTCATAGGCTCCATAATTATGACGCGACGGCGGCGGATGTTAGTGACGCGGGTGTGCCGTGGTGAAACTACAATGTTCTGAAGAAGGACTACAAAAGGTGCCTCCACGCCCCGTGGTTTCAGGTGGTTACAATCTGCAACCTCACCACTAGATGCCACCAAATTCTACACACTGCACCTTTAAATAAATAACAAAGCAGCAAAACACGCAGGTCGTATATTCTGAATCAGAATATTACCTGCATCTTGAAACAAACTTCCTTGTATTGCTCATCGAAACACATGTTCTACATTATTAACTGCCGTGCTGCAAATGAGCCGTTGCACGTCTTTCCCCCCCGAGAGTACATGGTGGGCAGTGTAGGGTCAGGAACTCGCCCTGAAAAGGGAGGCCAACACAATGAAAACACTGCACGTTAAGTTCCTATAGTGGAGGCCTGAGCATAAAAACAAGGAGGCTATAAATAAAGAGTGATTTGAAGAGAGGAGTCGAGGAAGCAGTGGGGTGAAACGAATATGACGGAGAGGCTTCTGGCCTCCCTACAGGTTTGCTACTCCTTTGGTGGTGGATCACAGGCGATCTCCTCCTCCCCTCCTATTTCTTCTCCGTCAACACATCATCTCAGGAGTAAACAGACGACCGCGGCAGCTCTCAGACAGACAGACGCAGACGTGGTGCGGACATCCCGGCGTTCGGGGCATGGAGGAGCGGCTTTGTTGGGAAAGCGCTGAGAGCCGAGCAGCGGGAGGTCAAATGACTGTCTAACATCTGTCAGTCATCCTCCAACGAGCCGAAACCTGACGGCACCTCGCTGCCTCCATTAGTCTGCCTCCCACATCACCTCCAGCTACAGCTGCTGGGTTACATACCTGCCAACTTCTCCACAGCCTGCAAGATGCATCTTTATCTGCAAAGCTGCTAATATTGTATTCTTCTTGCTTTGTCTTTTTGCAGCATTAAAGACGCGCTGAAATAAGAGCTTTCAGTGTTAAACTCTTAATAAAAACCTAAAAGGTGCTTTTTATTATTGTTGCTTATTTAGTCGTGAATATTTAAAGGCAAGTTCTTGGGTGCTTTCAACCGTGCACCTGCTTTAATTGTTGTGCTCTCGTGGTACATGTAAAATATATATTTTTCAAATACATTTTTGATTATTATTATGTATCTAAATCCCTCTCCCTTTCTCTTCCTGTAAAATGTTTTTCATGACTCATCCTGCACGCGGGGGCGTATACATAAATAAATAAATAAATTATGTCCGAACAAATGTGATCTGAGGAAACCATCTGACCTCTCTGATCATATAGAGAGCCAAAGTGAAAACACAACTTCCAGGTTTTGTTCCAGCAGTAACAATAATTCGTTCAAAATACCTTTGACATTTGTAATAACTAAAAATCCAGCAATATTTCTGTTTTTAGCGGCCTTTAACAAACACCATTTCACATAAGTCCCAGACAATCGCAGGTGAAATGTCACGGCTCTGTGGGCGAGACCTGGGGTCGTGGTTACGTCTGTAATACGTTTTTAAACAGCAGAGATTACAACTAGAAAGCTGGAAAAGTAACTTTAGAAGAGAGTATCGGTGAGCTTATGGATGAGGACAAAAGACAAGTTTTTTGCAACCAGAAGTGGCACAAGAGGGTGGAGCTAAGTACAGCCGAATGCTGAATGAGACAGTTTTAGGCCAAAAAGGTTATAATTAACTTTGATGAACCGAAAACACACTGTGAATGGGTTAAAGTTATAAGACGAAAACACAGACAACTCCCAGACCGGACATCGCAGGGTAGCGACCTGTCAATCACAAGGTATCCACGCCCTAAAGCATACCATGCTTTATGGTCTATTTGACTCTAAATGGTACCATAATTTACTAAATGAACATCATGCTGTATTGAAGAAGACTTGAAACTAGTGATTGAGACCATAAACTCATGTTTACAATGTTTACTGAGGTAATAAATCAAGTGAGAAGTAGGCTAATTTGCTGATAGACTTCTATACAATCTATACAATGCAACCAGAGGAGTCGCCTCCTGCTGGCTATTAGAAAGAATGCAAGTTTAAGGCACTTCAGCATTGGCTTTACTTTTCAGACCCGGAGGTTGCTTACTGGTCAATCCACACCACGCAACACATTCCAACTTCTGGTGTAGGCAGGAAGTGAATAATTACAGAGTGATAGACCTTGGTATAGTAGCTCATGATTTCGTTTTAATGCACAGGCTTAGCCCCCGGGGCCCAATGACGTAAAAGGGCCCACGAGGCTCGGGGTGGAAAAAAAAATAAAATTCAATTCACGGGGAGAAAAAAAAAAATCACGCTCGACTTTGTGTGGTACTCCCGACTGTTGCATTATTGTATGCAAATGAAGCGTGGCTGATGTTTGTGCGGGTTGGACAGGGCAATAGTTGAGTCGTGATGGTGCTTATGGGAGAGTCTTGAAAAAGTCGTAGCACCGGGGCTCATGGTATTTTAATGCAGACTTAGTTTCAGGCCTTCATAGAGGGTTGTAGAGCGTCGACCATTTTTAATCCCTGAACGATTTGATCGGATGCCTCTCGAAATTATACCCTGTCGGCATATTCTGTTTCACTTTGCAGTGCGTCACATTACTTAAACTAAAGATGTTCTAACTGTCATTTCACTGTGTCTTTAAGTCTTCACACAACAGTTCTGCTGCAGCGCTGACATGAAAAAAGCATGTTTTCAGAGGCGGAGATGCTACATCTGTGTTGTGTGTGTGTGTGTGTGTGTGTGTGTGTGTGTGTGTGTCTGTGTGTCTGTGATGGGAGAAGGGGAGACGGTGCGTATGGGCCTCCCTGCCTTAGCGGGGTTATTACCAAGATGAATATAGTGATTATAAGGATGAATAAGGTGTGATTATGAAGATGAATAAGGCGATTAGGGCTCTTGTCACTGCTGCTAGGGCGGCTGTTCATTAGGGGGGGGAGAGGATGTCAGCGTGTAACATGCGTGAACCCATTACCTTTTCATCCACAGGGGATTTATACGCACATACCTCTACTTGCATGCACATGAGAGTGCTGCAACGCCAGACCGGAGGAGGCCATTTGTGTTCATTTGTGCTGTTAAATGACCCATGCATGCCATAGATCTCTTTCTATTGGCTGCTCGGTGCTATAGTCCCGCAAATGTGTTTGACCCGAAAGGAGCACACCTGCTGCTGTGTGGGGCGAAACGCTGGCTCGCAGGCTGCCGTGCTGGTACTGTAACAGCAGCTGACTAATGCCGCATGCTGTGTCACTGTGTGTCCAGGGGTTAAAGACACCTCACCGGCTCCGTCCATGTGATCCTCCCCTATCCCGGATAGCTATATCCATGGCAACCGAAGCGAACGGTGCCGATGTCCACATGGCAACGGCTGCCGTAGGGACTGAGGATGGAGGTGGGAGGAGGAGGATGTGGGGGAGGGGAGAGGGGCTCTGGATGCTGACGCACTCGGTGGCTGCCTGGAAAGTTTTTGAGAATGCCGCCCACTGACGAATCAGAAGTGGGCTTGAATCTCTCTCTCTAACTCTTTATAAACGCCACCTCCTACTCAGTCAAGAGTCCTCCTGACCCCCCCTCACTCCACCCTCCCCTTCCCATCATGCACCTCCTCCGTGTTTGTGTCTCATCAAACCTTTGTCTCTGTCTGCAGCGCTGTGGCAGCTGTGATCATGTTTGATCGCTGTTTGAGGGTTTGGTGTGTGGGCAGGCCCGACCAGGATGTCTCTCTCCTCGGGCGTCCAGGAAGCATTCGTCCGGTTCTGCTACTTTTCCCTTCCTGCGCATTATGTACAGTGTGATGATAGCTAATGTGAATACAACCCTGGGTATGATGGGGCGTGCTGGATCGGACACAGTGGCAGTAACGGTGACGAGTGCAATAGCAGCACCTTTCAGAGGATTTAGAGAAGCAGTCGTTGCAGCAGCTCACTGCCTCCAATTTTTTCAAATCATTTGTCCGTAATCTCTGTTTGTGTTTGAATCAAGTTTTTGTGTTGCATATTAAAGCTACAGTCTGTAACATTAATACAAATGACTTTTAGTCATATTTGACAGTAGTACATGAGACAGATAATCTGTGAAAAAAAAAAATCAGGTTTCTGCCTCCTTTAGTGCTCATTATAGAGAGGTGAAGTCCCACCCCTTCTGGTGGACCCCATGAGACCTTATTCGGAAAAAAAATATGTACGGTAGTCAGCAACGAGCAACAAGAAAGTCACAGTTTATCGTGGATTTGTAGTAGTATCATTTAGTTTTGTGTGAAACCGCTCCGTGGACTACATCTCTCATCTCGCACAATATACGTCACCAACACTAGTTAGCTAGCTAACTCAGCACACAGATGAAACATTATTTTACCTGATGTGTTTTATCCAGCGACTCCTGGTCTTTTTATCAGCCGGGAAGAGAGAGAACGAGCGACACCCGTTGCTGGTGTGAGTACATCCCAGTATGAAACACACAGGCATTGTAGCTTCAGAGAGAGAGACGTCACTTACGCGACTTTTTGGGTGTGTAGTCTTTCTAATTATGTATTTTCAAAGTCTGATACTTCAACAGTTTTACAACAAACTTAGACTTTCTTGACTTGCAAAATTATGTTTTAAATTGGGATCAAACAAATATTTGTCTCCCGTTGCTGACTACTGTTCATATTTTTTCCGAAATAAGGTCCCGTGGTGGTCCGTCGGAAGGGGCGGGACTAGATATGCCATAGAGGCGACTCTCTAAGGCATTTGCAAGATTCAGCCGTCCCTGAAGAAAGACAACCAATCATAGCCAAGGATTCGTCTAACGCTGCCGTCAATCACTGCTCACAAAGCTCAAACTCCGATCAAACGGTCACACTACGCAGCGCTGATCAGATATGAATCAATATTCTGTTACTGTAATGCCTATTTCCGCCTCAAATGTTTTCAGAAACATCTTGTAGTGTACTGTTTAGCTGTGAAATTAGAATGTTTGTAGCCCGGCCGCCATGTTGAAAACAGTCGAGTCAAATCCGCGCACAGCCCACCAGCCGGAGCAAACTCCCTCATTTTACAAGTGCCATCAGGAGCACTAAAAGGAGGCAGGGGAGCCTGATTTTTTCACAGATTATCTGCCTCATGCTTCAGTTTTCAGACCCCGAAGGTTGCCCACTGGTCAGCACAGAGAGAAAGAGAGAGATGGGGCTGTAACCAATCTCTTAATAATATAGCCTCATGATTAATAAAAAGAAAAATCTCACATCGTAGTGGGAAATTTGGCCCTCTCACCAAAATAAACTATGCTAGCTATTGCACAAATAATAATCAGCACGCAAGTCATTTAGAAAAAGCTTCAGCATAATACTTTCATGACTTTCATTTAATGGCGCCGCCTATGGTGAGCGTCAAGGAGGGAGAAATGGGTTGAAGTTAAAACTTGCAGGAAGTCCTCAGCAGCAGGCCAGAAACTTCCCACTCTGAGAAAGATGGCGAGAGAGAAAACAATGGTTTTCACTTCTAATAACCAGGAGCCAGGGGCTGAACTTCTGGCATCAATAGCTTTAGAAAAACCTTCTCAGCTGCATCACAGACCTCTTTTAACCAGTCAACACCTGAACCTTGGAAGGCGTCCACATTAAGCAGAGCTCTGCCTCAGCTGGAGCGGGTCCAGCACCCTGCACCTATATGTGAACATCAGCCCGTGGGAAAGCTTCTTTTTAAAAAAAACGTGAATAGAAAGCAACACGTCACCGAACCCAGGAATAGCTTCTCCTCGTGGTTGTGTGTTTGTGCCAACGGGAGGCTCAAAATGGGCTTGACGACGCTGACCGGATAAACCCCGGGTCCCTCAGGAGCAGAGCAGAGCCGCGGTGGGCAACTATAAATCTACATCCACCCACCCCCCACAACGACCCCCTTCTCTCCACTCCACTCCACTCTTGAGTGCTTCTCCGTCTCTCCGGGCTCTGTGGTAATGAAGTGCTTTATGGCTGCAGAGGACGGGAGGGGACGCAGGGGGCACGGGGTTAGCCCATAGCTCATTCCCACTATAGGGGGGCCAGCGGTGACTGGGCTGATTGAGTGGGTCTGGACACTCATACGCATCACCCGACCCCGGCACAAGGGTCCGAGGGGGTTTGGTGATCTCAGCAGCAGATCTCAGATAACCCGCTCCCTCTTTTAATGACGGCTCTATGAATTATTACCGCTTGATTTACACCGTTCAGTCAGACTGAGCGGGCTACGGTTACAATCTGGATTTCAGCACAATCCCCAAAACCGTGTTCTCGACGAGGGTTTAGAGTTCGGAGGGTTTCATTTTTCATTTGTTGTGTTAAATTATCTGAATTCCTCTGAGACTCAAACAGTGATTAAAGGCTACACAAATAAGCTTGACTCGCTGCCTTTAAAGTCGGGGAAACATGTTTTCACCTTGTTAGTTAATTCTTCACGTCATAATGTGAGAATTAAAAGCCAAGAACCTTTGCCTTCTTGTATTTTAATATGAAAACCCGACTGTATTTCCTTCCTACTGAGCTGAATTTTACTTTTTAGTCTCAGGCATACAACAAAAAGGTTATAAGTTCTCACTCCCAACTCGTCAAATACTGATGCTTGGTCAGGGGCGCTACGCTTCAAACTATGACGCTCTAGGTTCCCCTCTAGCATCAGTTTTGGACGTGTCAGGGACGGCGTGTCAGTTTCCACTCATTACATGCGTAGTGTCTTTTCAAAATAAACTTCCAACATTGGTTTACTTAGTTTTTAGGTTTACTTCTGCAACAAAACTACTTGGTTTGGTTTAGGAAAAGATGGTGGTTTGGGTTAAAATAAGTATTTTTGTTAGGTAACTGGCGGTATAGAGTATGTAATTTACATAACAAAACTAAGGTAAAATAAGTCAACGTTGACTTGATTTCACACGGGACATGAACGGCGGTCTTCTGGGTGAGAGTCTGCGTTTGACTCAACCATCCTCCCCTGCTACCCGCCCTACGAAGACTTTCTAAGTACAGCCTCACAGAGCCACTAGCATGGCTGTAGACTCTTTAATCCCCAAATCCTGATTCTTGTTGCTTTGATTTGACAGTTAACAAATCATTTGGGATCTTTAAAGCACTTTAAAAGTCGCTCCTCCTGCCCCTTCATCCAGTTTCTGTCAGCTAAATGTGAAACTGTAAAAAGCGAGACACCGTTTTTGTGTGACTTTAAACAGAGAGCCCTTTCTAGTAACCCAGCGCACTGTGTTGAAAGCGTTGCTCAATGAATACAGGTGTTTTCTCTTTAAGTGATAAGTGTTTTGACCCAGTACACACCTGAGCCTCCGGTAACACCTCTCCATTCAACAGTGGTCCCCCTGCCAAAGCTCTTAATGGCCAGACGGCTCTCTCCACGCCTCGGCCCTGCGCTCGCACTCACGTGGGGAGGTCCCCGAAATGAAAATGCCATTATAAAACATTTACCAGCCTGCTGAGTTTACATGTCTTACAAGAAAAGGACCGTTTGGAGCGGTTAAGTGTCACATAAATCTTTCAGCACGCTAATTGAAGTGGTTCCCCCAACAGGCCACTCTCCACAGCTGCTATTACAAATCGCACAACTGCGGATGGGACGGCCAGCTGCAAACCAAATCTTACACCCACTTGATAACGTTGTTAAGACACACACGTGGCGCTCGGTGGGCTGCTGCTGCTAGTTTGCTCAGACAGCCCCGCTGGGAGCGTGCAATGTAGTCGTATGTAAACACAAGTCATCTTTCAGTGAAATATGCTCCGAGAGGCGGCACAAGTGTGATCTCCTCTCCTAGAAATACAACTTATTTAGAGCTTATTTAAGCAGGCAAGTTGAAGAGGAACATGGTGTTATTTCCAGCAGCAGCCTGGGGGAGTAGTTGCAGGAGGTGGCGGGGTTACACCTACAGTACAGTACGCACCAGCTCACATCTGAGAGCTGGCGTGCTACAGCTAGCTGCTGCCGAGCATCTCCACCAAAAGCTTCTGAGGATTACTTTGAGCTTGCTGCTAGTTAACGGAGATCACCTTCCAGCTGATTGGAACGAGCCCAGTTGTCTAATCTGCAGTTTTATGTCGTACATCAGAGCGTCAAGTTCAAAACTGTGCAGGTCCGTTAAACTCTGGAGGGCTTTTTCATGGCTCAGCAATTACCGAGGCCTAGAACTGTGACACTCAAACTTGATGTATTCCACCTCCCACTCCATCTCCCCTCTCTGTCCTTCAAAACCTCTCTGATTCCCTGCCCTTCCTATATTTATCTCTCCTCCTCCTTTTGTTTTCTCCCTGCTTTCTTCTGTCTTTATCCCCTCCCTCTGCCACAAAACCTGTTGATGAAAATCAATAAGTGTTTTTATATTATGGGCGAGAGCTGAAGACAGTGGGAGAAAGGAGTGGACACACACACTGTTGGTACATTGGATTGTGTCCCTTAAGGATTCGTGGGGGTTTTCATGCCAACCCGGTCTCACCAAATGACATGGCCATTTTTAAGTCATTTGGCTTGCAATAACAACGCCCTTCTTTCTTTTGGGGTCATTTCATGTAGTCTGCATGATAGGGAATAAATAAATAATTTCTTTCTTCCCCTTTAATTATATCTTAAGATCATTTATACCAACTTTACATTTAGCAGATCATGATTTTAGTAGCACAGAGATGGGTTACAGCTCTGACTGTCCCAGGGTTGCGGGCAGATAAGAAGTCGGTTTACTTTCGGTAGCGGCTAGAAGGGAACCAGCAAACTGGGGAAACCCTGGCGAGATTGTTAAGGTTAGGCATTGATCTCGAATAGTTAAGATTAGGCATTGATGTCAAATAGTTATGGTTAGGTATTGACCTTGAATAGTTAAGGTTAGACATTGACCTTGAATGTCCTTAAAATGTTGTCCTATTTATACGCCTTCCCATGAGATCAGGTTGATCATGCAGATGTTCCCACACTCACCACTAAAGAAATGTTGTACAGATGTTTGTCTTTTTATGCACATATATAATCAATTTACACAAAAAAACTCTGAATGGAAACATCGTAAATTCAAAAAAGAAAGCTGAAAAAAAAAAAAAACTTTTACGCTTGGATAAAGTGGAAAAGTTCGTGAATCGATAAAAACAAAGAGCAATGGAAAATGATGAAGCATGTGACTTAAACTTCCACTAAAAAGAGGAAAACATCAGATCTGTGTGGAGCGATTTAGAGTCTTCTTTACATTAATACATGACACAAAAAGAAATGTCATATTTCCATCGTGTTTTCCATCGTTTGAGGTTTGACCCAACAGTAGTGGATGGAAACGCACATTAATTCTCATTTTCTTTTACTGATTTTCTGAAAATTCTGTTAAAATTTGTGCCGCGTTTGGATGTAAACTTGCCAAATGACATTGAGACAATCAAAAACAAACATCTAAATCCATCTGTCCTGAGCTGAGTCTCTGAACAGACGGCGGCGGCGGCCAACCTGCAGTTAGCTCCGACACCAATACTGCAGGCAGGTGGGAGAGCAGACCGAGGACGCTTTGATGGCTCTCTTTTTTCCAGGTGACACTCTGTCTAATGTCTGAGTGGTCATCACCGGGGGGTCCCTCTCTCTCCGCTGCATGTGGGCCGTTCACAAAGTAATAAGCGCACCCCGCTGCGCCCATCATGCCTCACTGCCAAAACCTCCTCGGCAACACCTGGCACCATGGTAACCAACACCTGTTCGCCTAATTAGAGGGACACTGGAGGGAGAGGAGATGAAGAAGTTAATGAAACGCTAATCTGGTCCAATCAAACGCCCAGGCATCTGCAACAGCAGGTCGCCGTAATGGCCGCCTTATGGGCGCCTCCCCCGCCACGCCACCTTGAGTGACCTCATCAATGCCAAAACTCCGCTGAGAGGCTGCAAATAGAGGGAGAGCAGGACAGGAGGAAGTGGGAGGGAGAGGGAAGCCGGCGTGCTGCATCCTGGATGGACAGAGTAGCTGGACGGCGCCAAAAGAACCAGCATTAAGAGATGAGGTTCCCCGTGCACAGCATGCTGGAGCGGCTCCAGGTCGCACCAGCTGCGCCGCTGTTGTTTACAAGCCGCCACCTGCTGCCGGAGAGGCCGGGTGCTCAGGTCTGCTTTCTGAAGAGCATCTTCTGGTCTGCGTGAGAGCCATGAGCAGAGGAAACGGTCCGCTATGAACCCTTCTCACACTATCTAGTAACTGGACAACTCTCACTGCCAACTCGTCAAATACCGCCGTATGGTCAGTGACCCTCGGCATCGGAAACCGACGCACAGAGGCACCCTTTAGCGAGCGTATGTGATAAACCGGGCTTTCAACTAACTCCAATGTAAACCCACTCGCGGCGTTCTCCGACAGTCGGAGCAAGTGACGTAGTATTAACAACGTGAGAGTCCGTTTAGGGCGGGTGGATGGGTCAAACAAAGACAAGACTTTCAACCAGGAGACCGCTGTCCATGAGAATGTGTTGAACTGGAAAGTGAAGTTTGTGTTTTGTCTTCTTGTATGAACTCCTCTAAAGCTCTGTTTCTGTTTTCCCCCCCCAACAGGAAACTTCAAAGGGATGTGTAAACAGATAGACCACTTTCCTGAGGAAACAGATTACCAAGCGGACCCATCTGAGTACTTCTTACGTGAGTATCTTGTCTTTTCACACAGAGAAATCCTCTTTGCAAATTAGATTGATTGCTGCTCAAGTCTTTTGAGGACAAATCACATCATGTTCTCTGGATGTAATATTTAAAAAATCTGTCCCACTTCCTGCTCCGTCTCAGACTGGAGCACGATGCCAGTAACTGCTCTTGGCCCGCGTGTCACTGCTGTCTCTGCCTGCTTTTAGCGCGAGCCCGGTCGGCCAGGCTGAGTCCTGCTGCCAAGCAGCTCTTCTGTTTTTACTGCTTGGCTGTGTGTAACATAACGTGCAGTGTTACAGTCGGCTGTGTACCCTGTAAACACAGCCCATTGATTTCTGCTCCCTTTCCCTTTGTGCAAGCGAGACAGAGATGCTTGTCCAACTCATTTGCCTGCTAATCCTAAAAATCACAACAATGACTCGGAGCTTGTGATGTACTGTTAGTGTCATTGGCTCAATACTCTCTTCTGATTGGCCAATTTATGCGTTTGAGACGCTTATTTGTGAAATACAGTCGGCGAGTTAAACAGCAACATCTTGTGCTAGAACTGGAAGTGTCCAATATTGTTTATTAGTGTTTATTACAGCGCTCCGCTGTTGTGCAACTTTCAGTAATACAGAAAACATTAAGTAACCAAGTATAAATACTTTAAATAGTGGTTTATAGACACACACAACCAGTTAATCTATTTTCACTTCAGCAGATTTTAATTTAGTTTTCATTTTGGAAGGACAACAACTGAAATGTGTCCGTTTTGCTGCTCTGGTCCAATCAGGAGGATTTTCTTTCCCTCTTTGTTGTGAAGCAACAATCTGTTAAAGCAGCTTTGATAGAGAAACTTTTTTGGAGAGCATCACTGCTTTGGAAAACCATTGTTTACTCAGACACATGTAACACAGTCGTAGTGTACATGTAAGGGATTACAGTCATTACATTACAGTTGCGAATCCCAGTAACAGTTTGTGGGGTCGGCTTGTTCGCTGTCTTACTGGGAGTTTGATGGTGGGCTGATATCAGGTCTGCGCTCAGTGGAGAGACGGATGCTGAACATGTTAGCTTGGACAGAAAAGGAGAAATGAGACTCTAAAGGTGTCTTAATTACATGTTGTGTGTTCTTAGCTGGCTTGCTAATGTTAGCCATCATGCAATCAGGAATTCCCAGCCCGTTCTCATTCCCAGGGTGTCAAATACCGACACTTTTTCACAGCCGTCGTTCGATACCGCTGCACAAGTCACCCTTTAGCGCCGGTATGCGATGCACAGGGCTTTCCATTAACTGCAATGTAAACCCATCCTCAGCAACAGTAAACGCACAGGGGAAGCGCTGTGGTGTAGTAGTTTAAAGAGCAGAAGCGACACACTGGGTAGGAGGGGAGATGGATGGGTCCAACAGACACAAGGCTTTCATCCAGGAGACCGCTGTTCGTGTCTCAGAGGCTGCTCTTTCCCTCGCCACTCTGCTGCTCTGTGGCCGGCTCTCCAGCGAGCTACCCCCCCCCGCGGACAGATAAACACATGTTAATTTATAATGGACATTTGTGTTGTGATATTTAAAAGAACTATCCGTCAACCAGGAAATAAAAGCCCCTCGTCTACGAGAGCGGTCTCTTGAGAGAGCTCCAGCCAGCTCATAGCGGGGTCTGTGTGAGTGAATGCCCGGGTGGAGAGGTGGCGATCCCGGCAGGAGCTAGCTAGCTGTGCCGGCAGTTTGTGGAGCTTCTTAACTCCGACAGCGGTGGAGCAAATGTTTGATTCGCCATCTAACATCGTAAAACTGTCAATATTCTAAATCTACACAGTTGATTTCTCGCCTCAACATTTTTCAGAAGTGAATTTAGTGATGAAATAGCTAGGAAAAATGTGAAGTAGATACGATGCGGCGGTGCTCGTGCATGTGTGTGGGGGGGGTTGCCTTGGAAGGAGTTCGAGGGGAGGGGGGGGTTTAGACGGAGCTCCTGAGGCATGTTACTTTCAAATTATACTAGCTTTCCAACATCATAGACCCTATCTTTAACTAAGTGGTTTTGTTACCTTGAACCTAAGCAGGTGTTTTTGTTAAATTCTCAACATTAAGCACGTGTTTACTGCGACCTAAAAGTGAGTAAAATGTAATGTGAAATTGGTTACATTTTTCCAAGTAACCTGAAACACTGATTATAAAATGGATTTCTTTAGTATATTTGATAAAATGCCACATTAACTTTAGTCCCTGCTCATCCCTGATGTGGCTCTTCCTCCTCCTCCCTCCTCCTCATCCCTCCTCCTCCTCTTCCTCCTCCTCGCCGCAGCCTGCAGTGGTTTGAAACTAGAAGTCAGAAAGTGTCCGTCTCCTCGTCTCCATGGGCGGGGACAGTAATTGAGGCCTCTCAGAGAGCCGAGCAGTGCGTGACAGTGCTGGAGATTAAGCCCAGCCAATTAGGCTGTGTTTGACTTAGCGCTCTGAGCGGTTGTTCCCGTCCATATGTGCCAGAGAGGACGGTTATGATAACAGCTCTGGTAAACGATTCTAACAATGCCCGAGCCCTGGCGAAGGCAGATCCGTCCTTCTAAAGAGGCGTCTCTCAGGCTGGGGATGACAGGGTCGCGGGGTAGAGTTGCCTCGCTCGGGCCCTCGGACCACCGACGCTCGTCTACATGCGCCCGCGTGTGTGTGTGTGTGTGTGTGTGTGTGTGTGTTAACCTCTTCCCAGGCTGTGATTGGAGGAGAAGGCCGCAGTGCTCCCAGTGGCTTGCCAATTAGGACACTCACATCCATAAATATTTCAGCCTCCTTCTTATATAGGTCAGGCCTCTCTCGATCGCTGTCTCTCACACCCGGAATATTTCCTGTCAGGAGATCCTGTTGGCATCTCTCTGGATTGAAAGAGCATTAAGCTGTTTAAGAGGGTGCATGAAGAGGTCACAGAGGTCATCGTGGTGGGTGTCTCCGTATTAAACCCCTGTGATGTATTTTTATATCTGCCCATTTCCATTTCATGGACACACACCTGGTATTTCCATAATGCGGAGTTTCACGGCGCCTCTGGGTGGTCAAAGACAGAGAGAAGCTGCCTCTGCAGGGGCAGGGGGGTGGGGGGGGGAGGGGGTGTTATGCAACAGACATGATGTCACTTCAGGTGAAGGCCCCGGCGGAAGTGACATCGCCGGGGAGCTCGGCGGTCCAAAAAAGTCAAGGGGACACACCGGTGATGTCATCACACATAATAGAGAGGAGGAGGGAGAACACACAAACCTGACTATATTCTGCTAAACATGCACCCCCGCTTCATCAAACACACACACACACACACACACACACACACCAGTATTTTCTGTGTGTATGTGTGTGTGTGTGTGTGTGTGTGTGTGTGTGTGTGTGTGTGTGTTCCATGAGCTCTCCCAATAGCAAGGCGGTTTGCACATCCACACGGGGTTATATAAGCCAGCTGAGGCACACTAAAGCGCCAGTGGGTTTTTAGATCATGCCGTGTCGGAGCTCCCATCATCCACTGCTCTACTGGGCGCTAAGCAGCTGAGGGAGAAGAAAGAGGGGAAGAAAACGCCCCGTTATGCAAGCTACTAATGCTAAACTGGAAGACATCAATTCACTGTAACATAGAGGGGAGTGAGTACATGTGAGGGGAGGAGGGATGTGTGTGTCTGACTACTATACTATAGTATGGATGCTGGTGTGTTTATCATCATAATAATCATTAGTCGAATGAAAAATAATAGTAACAAAAACAACTATTTTGATAATCTATGAATTTTTTCAAACTGGTTCCAGCTTTGAGAATAAATTATTAAGGTTTTGGACTGTTGGTCGGATTAATTCCCCCTTCTGCTTGAGGAAATTGTGATGAACAATTTTTGCAAGATTTTATAGACCGAACAGTCAATCGAGAAAATAATCCATACTATAAAGCAGATTCATCGATATAGAAAATATTTGTTAGTGGCAGCCCCCCATACTTTACGTGCTGCAAAGTATTCTCATACAACGGTTCGTATGATATCTTACAAAAAAGTTATTCCACATTTTTCGTGCGTTCTCCTACGAATGTCCAGCAGCACGTGTCAATTTCCTCTCGTTACATGCATACAGTCTTTTCAAAATAAAATTCCATCTTCACAGGAAACAACTTCCGCATGTTTAGGCAATAAAACTACTTGGTTAGGTTTAGGTAAAGATAAGTTCATTACACATGAACGGATTTCGTAGGATATAAACAAATTACAGTGCATTACTTTTCGTAGGTACGAACGGTGAATGAGACCAGCCTGCGTGCTGTAAAATAAACTAGGACTGCAACTAATGATTATTTTCATTATAGACCAGTTGTTTAGTATCTGAAGAATGCCCATCACCACTTCCCAGAGTCCAAGGTGATGTCTTCAAATGTCTTGTTTTGTCTGACCAACAGTCCAAACCCAAATATATTCACTTTACAAAGATATAAAGCAGAAAATCCTCACATTTGAGAGGCAGGAACCAGAAGATATTTGTCACTTTTTTCACTTTTTTCCTTGAAAAATGACTGAGATTAATCGATTATCAAAATACATGACAATAATTTTTTATAGTTGTAAAATAAAAACTGTCTGCAGGAACCTCTTCCATCATCTCACTGCTGATTTATTTAATGCACCTTGTTGTTTTATGGTTTTTATTAAGGCTTGTTGCTTTCACTCCTGGCTGCTTAAGGCTCCGTATTTGCTTGTTGTCAGATCACAAAGTGCTTTGTGTTTCTCACGCAGCAACCCCCAATCCTGCAGTGTGTCCCACTTCCATATTATAAACTATATTCTGATGCAGTATCGGGGCCATTTTTTAACCCCCTCAATTAACTTTCTTACGAACTTCCCCGGGTGTTTTTGCCCCCGAGCCGGCGTTAATCTCTGCCCCTGGTGTTTGCATGAGAGTATTCGCTGACATTGATGACAGAAGGGCAGGCCTGTTACAGCCTGTGTCACCCTGAGGCCTCCCGGCAGACTGGACGCTGGCCTCAACTGGCTTTGGCGTCGCCCGATAAAATCAATGGGTCTGGAGCAGGACACGCAGGGGCTTGTAGGGCAGAGCAGGGGGTGGCAGCAACGATGGCCTGTCGGCCACTGCTGAGTCTCTGGCTTGTAAACAAGAGTGTGTGTGTGGGGCTCGCCAGGGGGCTTTAATGTGATCACATGACCTGAGATGGGGTTGTCAGACGGGTAGATAATATATTAATACCAGGCGAAGGAGTTAACATCCAGCTCGTGCCCCTGTGCGTCGAGGTGACATTGAGCATCCTGTTCCTCGAGCCGTATCCAAGACAACAAATAAGGAATCCATCGACTGATACATAAAACAAACAGACTATAAATTAAAAGCCAATCATTTTCGTCCTGGTTGACCGAGTGAGTGCTAGCACTCTAACTTTATATCTTATTAATGGGGAATATAGAGAGACGGTGCAGCTTGTAAAACACAGAGGTGAGAGAGTGTGTCCTCATATTCAAGCAAGATTAGAATACGCAGCGTTGGGCTTTCACTGGGGCGTCATCAAGCGACGGCTGCACCCTCAGATCAGCTTTACATGCACACATTTACTCAGTAACAGAATTCACACCGCTGTGAGAGAAAACAGCTAATTAGATGCTTGTGTCCTTTTTTTATCTCCAAACATAAAGCAGTCAGCTTGGACCGTTTGTGCAAAACATATGAAAATTAGAAGAGTTTTAGTGTCACAAGCCAGAAAGGAAGCTGTTCCTCATGCAATCAAAAGCAAAATGACCTTCAACTGCTTCAACATAAAGAAAAGAACAACTGACAGTAGATTCTGTGTGAGATACATCGAGGAAATGTGCTTTGTGTGGTGGAAGGTAACTAACTATTTATTACAGGGCTTTGTTGAATACTCGATTCTGATTGGTCAATCACAGCGTTCTACGGTCTGTTATTTCTTTATAACAGACAGTTGCTATGGGCGCAGTCCTGATGTCGGACTCTGGACGACCGTTTTTGTGTCAAATTATTGATTTCTTAAGTAAGTAGCCGCGTAATAAGCGGGATAATGTACAGTTAGCGGGTCATTGTTGTGAAATAAACCCCTTCAGGGCGATCTTGCAATGACAATGACTGGCTCGCCGTACATTATCCCTTACTTACTCTAGTGCTGTACTTAAATACAACTGTGAGGCACTTTACTTGAGTATTTACATTTTCTGCTACTTTACGCCGCCCTGTGGCGTTCACTGCCCCGCCGATGTGTGTTGTTTGGCCACGCTGAGCTCTGGCTGTCACGCAGACGTTCAGGCGTGATCTTTCGGGACATCAGCAGAGGACTGGAGGGTAATTACTGTAATTGAAATGTGTTCTGTGGGGGGAACTTTAATTGTCGTAGCGGGTCTGTCATGTGAAGTGATTTCAGTGTGAGGGAGCTCTTTAACTGTCTTCCACTGACCCGGCTGTGTGTTATGTTAATATGACAGAGCAGTACTCAGTGGGAGGACTGGGCTCTAATGGTGTAGCTGTGTGGATGTGTGGGGATCATCCTTTCCTTAAGTAAAAGTACTAATACCAGGGATGGGACCAAATCATTGTTTTGCAAGTCACAAGTAAGTTTCAAGTTTTTGCACTCATGTCTCAAGTCCTAAACTTTGAGTTTTGAGTTCTAAACAAGTCATAATGCGCTCTTCACCAAATGTAATCCCATTTTTGTCTCTGTCTGTAATTTTCGACCCACGCGTTTTGCATACTGCAATTCGTTTTATTGACCACCGCATCATTTTTGGACGGAATAAAATATCTTTGGTACCATTTTTTTTCAAGTGGTTGGAAAGTTCTTCATGGTTCTCTCTCTCTGCAACTTGATTGGATGCTGTTGGATTGTTCAATCACAGTGGATCTGGACAATTTAGGCCCTGTTCACACCTGGTATTAACATGCGTCCTGGGTGATCCGATCACAAGTGGACAGCTCTAAGTACAGGTGTGAACGCACTCAAGACGCATTGAGGACGCATTGAGATCCGATCGCTCAGACCACATTCAGAGGTGGTCTGGGCCACATTCTTTTAGCAGTGCGTACGCGAATGTGTCCTGGGTCACATAGAAGGGCCGCCTACTCAACTGACGTCCCGCTGGGATCCGCGGGGTCTCTGCGCTCCTCATGTGAATACAACATCAACACATCTGGAGATACGTGGTTTAAACTGGACAAGAAGGGATTAACAACTGTAATCTGAAAAGTAACTAAAGCTGTACGATAAATGTTATGTAGTAAAAAGTACAATATTTCTCTGTGGAGTAGAAGTATAAAGTAGCAGAAAATGTAAATACTCAAGTAAAGTACAAGTACCTCAAATTTGTACTTGAGTAAATTTACTTTGTTACATTCCACCACGTCTTTACATTTTCAGGCTGTTGTGAAGTGTGTTGATTTCAGATCTCTAACAGTCTCCCGTGATGAATACAGAGACTAGAACTGAGAGATTTATCATTTGTGAAGGGAAAGTTTGAATCTTGTTTCTCTTTTCTCTTTGATTTCTGTTTGTTTGAAGGCATCCTGCAGCTTCCACAAATATAAAAAAGAACACAAGTCAGTGAAATCAAGTGGGTATGCTCCAAAGCTTCAGTCTTTTAACTACGAAATTTCCTCTTTGTGTTTTTATCCGTCTGCTGGGACTCCGCTAGCAAACACTGTTTTTATGGCCGTTACATTCTGTGATGCTTTTGATCATTTCTGATCGTGACGTATCGTTCAGTTCAGGATGGAGTCTGCTAACGTATGCATTGAATTTAGGCTGGAGAGGTTTATAGTGGGAGGATTTTGATGTTTTTAAAAAGGAACTCTGGACATGAAAAAGCCTTGAATTTTGTACGTTTTGAGTGGATTGGCTCAATCAAGCACTTGCATTGGAATTACTGTCTTCACCATGAAAACTTTTTCAAACAGAGATTGACGGCTACAAGCTTTTACAGATAAACGGCACCGTATAATAACTGGTCTCTCAACTGGGACCGCAACAAACTAATTATCAATTAATCTGTTGATTCTTTTCTACATTAATCGTTTAGTCAATAAGATGTAAAAATGTTTTTTAAAAAATGGAGATCCCAGTTCCCCACAGTCCAAGGTGACGTCTTCATATTACCGTGACGGCTTTATAACAGTAAACGCTCAGAGTAGTGCTCCGGGAATGTGATGATGTAGTTTAAAGAGTGACAAGAGACACATCGGGCGGGAGGGGAGGTGGATGGGTCCAACAAACACACGGCTTTCATCCAGGAGACCGCTGTTCGTGTCCCGTGCGACACGTTACAATCAGCTGTTCGTTCGTGTCCCGTGTTCACAACGTTCAGTGTCATTTTCACTGTACAAACGTAGTTTTAAGCCCAACCATGATGTTCTTTTCCTAAACCTAACTAAAGTGGTTTTGTTGCCTAATCCTAAAGTGTTAGTTCCAAGTGGTTTTGATGCCGAAAATAAAGTGACGCCAAGGGGCTTGACAAAGCGTCACTATGTGACGAGTTGGGATGAGAATGTGTTGCAAGTTCTGCTTAATCCAGAGCACAAATTAATACATTTTCCTCTTAAATTTGTCTTGTTTTTTTTTTGTCCATGGCTCCGTAGATCTTTGCTTTCTATTAGAATTACATTTGGACCCATTAGAAATGCATCACATTTCTATATTCCACTGACATCCATGAAACCCATAAATATAACTGAGTAGATGTGCACAAATGGTGACGCCACACACATGCACTAAACATATGAATAAACATGCACACCGTCCTCTTTACAAAGAGGACATCCAACCTCTCTCTCTCTCTTTCTCTCTCTGTCTTTCTGACTTTCTCTCTTTCATTGACAGGATTGAGAGGAAATTAGCATTGGCTCTTAATCAGCCTCCCCCAGCCCAGAATGTGCTGATGTGCAGGACAGGGTCATGCTAATCAGGTGCCTCAGCTCCCAGGCACATTGATTTAATACAACAAACGCTTATTAATCCCCTCCACACCTCCTCCTCCTCCTCCTCCTCTTCCTCAATACTGAGCCCTTGCATCGTCCTCGTCCTGACCAAGAGCATTGTTGTCCCTCAACCCCCCCCATCAACCCTGGCATCAAACATCTATGGGAGAGGCTGCCGACTGCGTTAAAATGTGTGAAACAATGTGCACGAACAAAGGAAATTAGCTTTGGTGGCTAAATTCAAAATTTGCAAGAATGCTAACGCAGCGTTCAGCCTGCATCTAAAAGCTTATGTGTCCTGACAACACACCTCGCAGGCACAATGCAGTTTGACTTTGAATTGATTAGAAAATAAATGCAAGTCTCACTCGCTGGCATTTCTAAACTGGAACAAGAGTGAGAGCCCAGATGTTAAGATCTGACGTTTTAAGACGCCTCTGGGAATTCATTAATGACTTATTTTGTCTCTCATTGTTTATATTTACACTCATTTATGTTGTCTTCATTATTTCTTTCTTTGTTTCTATGTTCTTTTATTCCTCTTCTCATAACTTCCAATGGATATCGACTAATATATTTAAAATGTTCATAAAAAATCACCTCCAAGTGACGGAGAACAACAGGAGCCACAATAACCAACACATTTATATAATTAAACTCAGTTTTGTGATAATATTTAAACAAGAATCATTTCAACTGTTCAGGTTTTTAAGTGTTTAAAACAACGATTAATTGATTAATTATTTGGCAGAAAATGAATCGCAACTATTTTGATAATCCGTTAATCATTTAAGTAATCTTTTTAAGAAAAAGCACCAAAATCTAACTAGTTCCGACTTTTCAAATGTGAGTATTTGCTGTTTCTGTTAGTCCTCTATGATAGTAAATTTAGTAGGCTATATTTGGGTTTGGGACTGTTGGACGGACAAAACAAGCAGTATGAAGATGTCCCCTTGGACAGGCTGGTCTCGTACACCGTTCGTAGCTCTACCTACGAAAAGTAATGCACTATAATTCGTATATATCCCACGAAATCAATTTGTATGTAATCCACGTAATCATGAAGTATAAAGAGCGACAAACGGCGTGTAGGGAGGAGGTCGGGGTGGATGGGGGGGACTAAAAACACAAGACTTTCACCCAGGAGATCGGCGTGATTTGACTCCGTACTTCAAGATAAATATAACATGTAGGGACTTTGCTCTAAGTCTGGTTTAGTGGGTGGACTTTTGCTCCCTTTGTGTGTGTTTTTCCTGGTGTTCTGGGAAATTATATCAACAGTGGGAGTCTCCGTTGCATCGCATGAAACTAAATATTCAGATTGTTTACTATTTGTTACTCAGGTTGCATGAGTGAAGCCACAGTGGCACTGAGGAGGACTAGCTGCTGCAGAAACCAGCCACGGGGGCCACGGGGGTTGAGTCGGATTAAGTTGTTTGTCAGCCAGCGCTGAAGAGTGCCAGCGCTCGGACACCAGCCCGAGCTGATCAATACAGTACACACAGTATCTGCTCTCACCCTGTGTCTCTGGGAACCGGTCGGCACGCATGCTGGCAGGACGACAGGGCCGGGCGCCGGGCGGGGCTGACCGGCCTCCATCACTCTTTACTACAGCTCCTCCGACCGCGGTGCAGCCACCAACAGGCCGGGCAGAGCGTTCGGACACCGCCTGTGCAGACAGGAAGGAAAGAAAAAAAATCATACTCAATGTTTTGACAATAGATGAGAGAACACTCTCATACTGCATGTCTCTTCAATAGGAAGGTACCATCAACAGCCTGTTAGCTTAGCATAAAGACTGGAAACAGAGGGAAACAGCTAGCCTGGCTCTGTCCAAAGGTAACAAAACCCAGCTAGAATAAGCAGCTTTGGAAGTTTATTTGAACCATAACTTTAAACTTAGATTCTAACTTTGATTCTCCCATCCTTTCTCTGGGTAACTCCTCGCCTCCTCCTACACGTGATTATGAAGGATCAGGGAAAACAAACACGGACAATATTCAGTGTTCTTGCTCAATAAAACCAAAGTAGATGAGATTTCCTCCATCTGGGGGAAAGTAAGCTTGTGTGCCAATTCTCATTCTGGCTACTGACAGGAAAACAACCAGTGATAGTGGA
Organism: Sebastolobus alascanus; assembly: GCA_916701645.2. Classification (NCBI taxonomy): domain Eukaryota; kingdom Metazoa; phylum Chordata; class Actinopteri; order Perciformes; family Sebastidae; genus Sebastolobus; species Sebastolobus alascanus. Next base: position 1,578,117 of record CAKAOJ020000072.1, on the reverse strand, counting down.
GGTAAATAGAAAAGTGCCAATCAACACGAGACAAACAGCATAAATAGAAATTAGTTAAGACTTTGAGAAAGGATGCAATTTAGGGTTTTCTTTGCCTTCGAACATTCAGTCTCATTTGAGTTGAACTTTGGTGCAACTCAACTTATATATATACTATAAATTTAAATGTAGATAAGCTCTATTATGCAAGTAAAAAGCTGTGTGAAGTCAGATCTGAGTATTTGAATAAAAACCTTTAGTTACTGCCTGTCAAGCTTTCCACTCTAGCATGACACATATTATTTATTTTTTAGTTTACCAGTGGTGAAATCTAACTATTTAAATAATTCAGAGTGAAATATTGTACTGCTTACTCCACTACAATTATTTGGCGGCTTTAGTTATTTTACAAATTAGGATTTTTGCACACAAAACACAATTACAGCTGAAACAATTATTCATTAATGGTTTGACAAACTTAATCGCTACTATAATCATGAAACATTTCATGGCTCCAGCTTCACAAATTTCATAATTTGAATTCATATTTAATAGTTTAGAGGTTTGGACTGTTGGTTACACAAAAACATTGTGAAAGTGTCATTTTGGGCTCTGGGTCATTGTGATGGCATTTCTCACTATTTTCACTATTTTTTATAAACCAAAAAATTAATTGAATAATGGAAAAAATAATCACCAGATTAATCCATAATGAACATAATCATTAGTTCAAAACGAGCTCCACCTCATCCAACAACAACTCAAATGTAAAATCCTCCTTTTGACTAATAATAATTTAATGATATAATATGCAATAGTATAATTTGGTATACATACAAATAGAAAATATATTTTTTTCTGCATTGAGTACTTTTACTTTTAATATTTTTAGTAGGTTTCCCTGGTTATACTTACTTATACTTTTACTAAAGTAACATTTTGTAACAGTATTTTCACAGTGTGGTGAGTACTTTTACTTAAAGTATCTGAATACTTCTTTCACCACTAGTAAACACTATCCAACACAAGTTTGGCTGAAGTTGCTGGAGAGTAAAATAAACTTCCCCAAACCAGATAAAGTGTGACAGCTGGTGATAGCGGGCAACAGGGAACAAACCAAAACACAGAAAATGCAGGCATGCTGATACAGCTCAGAGATATACTGTAAAAGCTGGAGGTGCAAACTTACAGATTAATGAGTTGGGCAACGATCAAAACCAGAAAGGCAAACAAATCCAAAGGTGTGGGCGGGAAATCCAAAGTCCAAAAAGATCAGGCCGAGGTTGAAAACCAGCAGGTAACAAGTTCTCAGGGGCTAGAAAGCAAAGACATAACGCAACTAGACAACATTGACGATCTGGAAAGGAGCTTGAGTGGAAGAGAGCTGATGAGGAAATTGGGAACAGGTGAGCAGGTGGGCGGGGCAGGTCAGGTGACTGGGCAGGAGGGAGTGGCTGGATGTGGGAGTCAGGGGACTGGTGGGAAAGGTCAGAGGCCTCTGGTGGACAGGTAGAGACATGACAATGAAAGTGAATGTGGCTGGAGGGATGTGACATAAAGAGCAGGATAGTATTGTATGTACATAGGAGCTAAATGTTAGCTTTACTTTCAAAATGAAACTACCAGAAAACATGTTAAAACGCAGCGTAATGTGTAATCAGAGTTGGTGTTGAGCCCCAGAAATACTCCTTAAGTGGGTGTCACATGAATGTGGGTGTCGTGGGGGGGGGGGGACAGAAGATGTAACGCTCTCTGTGATCGTGACCTCGACCCAAATCAAAACGACGACCTCGGTGCTGCTAATCACTGGGCTCCCTGGAGCATCCTTTCATGTGGGCCGAGCTTCAGAAACACAAGACGCTGCGGAGGTCGCCGCTGTCATTACCTATTAGCACCGAGGTCAAAGCTTTCATTTGGAAGGGGGTCGTTGTTTTCCACACAGGAGCGTCGCCACGGCTCCTTCCCAGGACTGTAGCCGTCCCAGCAGCCCTAATATACTTTATAATGTCACCCTGAGTGAGATCATCGCCATTCACCGGCCCTCCTCTGTACGCTGTCAAGTTGTGACGTATGTACAGTTGATGAATAGCACCAAAGTTGCACAAATAGATAAGGTTTTGAAAGGCTATTTTCATCTTTGAGCCCTAAATTGGTGCTAAACTACTGTAGCTCCACCTCGACCAGCTACTACAGTAAACTCTGTGCATTGATGCATCAGTATTAAAGAGGACCCATTACGCTCATTTTCAGGTTCATAATTGTATTTTTGGGTTTCTACTAGAACATGTTCACATTCTTTAATGTTCTGCTGAACAAGTACTTTTACTTTTGATTGTTTAAGTATTAAGGACTTAACTTTATGGAGTATTTTGCAGTCTTGTATTGGTACTTTTAATTCAGTAAATCATCCTAACATTTTTTCAACCACTGGACAAAAGATATAGTTTGTCAAAAATGGGTCCAAATGTGACTTGTATTTTTTTTATTCTTTTATAATGATGAAAAAAGAAGACAAGAATTGTCAGTATTTATTAAGTCAAAGGTCCCGTGTCTATTCATTTATCACAAGCATAAAAAACATTTTTACTAATTTTGTTCCAGGATAGAAATTAAATCATAACCCACTACAAGACTAAAGTTTATGAAGACTTTTTTTGCTTTTAATTGGCATTATCTCTCAATTATATCTTATTTATTTCAACAATTAAGTTGTCACAAGCTGCTGAAACAAGTAAAATAAACAAAAACAAAAAAATCCCATTTCATTGTGTGAGCTTTTGTCAGATCAGTAAGAAACCTTCAATAATCTGTCAGAGGTGGCTGACATTATCAGCCAAGAGCTAATGTTTAATAAAAGGTCAACATCAGCTCGATATATCAACAAATCAATATATTTGACTCACCCTGCTGTGCAGGACTGTTAAACACAGAGTATCATGGACCTGTTCCACCGCAGAGACTAGTCCCTGTCTATCTGTCAGCCTGTCAGTCTCTCTGCCCGCCTCCCCCCCGGGGTGCTGCTGTGCTTAAACGTCCCTCCAGGCAGGATCCACAACTCTGACAGGGGCTCAGCCGAGCCTTAAAAGATGGAAAGTGAAGATGTGAAACCTCCAGAATGTGTTGATTTTAAATAGGTGGCCTCTCAGATAGAAGATGCCTTGGGGCATAGTTATTGTCCCGTCTCCCTCCAACTATTCCCATCGTCGGCACGGCAACAAGCTGCTCGGACAAGCAGCTGTCTGAGCTTCATATGAGAACACTGACACACAGACATGAAACATCTGCAGCCGGGTAGAGCAGCCAAACACAGCGGCAGCAAACCTGGGCTGCAGTCGAAAAGTCTTTCTTGCTTAGGAAGGTTCCTAATGGAGTGAAATGACCCGGAAGTACCTCAGTAGCAGCCATGATAAGAGCTGTTCGAATCCTTTAAATGCTAAGGAAAGGTGCTTCAATGCTTCCTTTATTATCTCCTTTAGCATAGGATACACTGGACCATCCTTTACCAAAGGAAAGGAGATAATGCCGCCCCACAATTCCTGGCGGCCGCAACATTGACACACCATGAAAACAAACAAAATGCTTATCTTGCATATTATAACCCGGCATTAGTCAAATAAAAAAGCAAAGTCATGCGTTAAATGCAACATATCATGCTCATGTTCAGGTGTATACTCGTATTTTGGATGAACATGTTTACATGCTTTAATGTTCAAAAAACGTTTTACTTTTCTCATATCGGCTGTGCTACAGCTAGCTTTATTTGAAGCCATGCTAAACTAACAGCTAGGCAGGTATTATGCAGATGTGTTACTTGGTGACATCACCATGTTCGGAAGAAAAGGCGGGACTTCAAGCAAGGCGTTTTATGCAGTTCAGGAGCAGTGTTTCGGTGGGGGAGAGTAACTCCCTTTGATGTGGACTTTGGGCTTTGTAACTTTACAGACCTTTTACATGCACAAAAAGCTATATAACACACTAAAGGAAAGGGGAAAAGCACAAAAGCACAATAGGTCCTCTTTAAAGTTTAAACAGTTTAAACCACTTCCTCTATATTTGCCTGTATCGGAGCCTTTCTAAGGTTTCTTAAACTTTCATGTCACCTTGAGATCCGGCACTATTAAACAGCCCCTCTGTCAACAATCAATAAATTTGGTCTGGCCCTTTATCCCTCTTATGTCTCTGCAAATGAAGCTGATGGATGAAAAAGAGCCCCGGTGCCCTCTCCCAGGTAATGTGCTGTGAACGGCCGTGTCAATATCTTCAGGGTTAACGGGACGGAGGCCCAGACGGGGGGAGGGAATTTAGGAAGAGTGATGCATTTAGAGCGGGACACAGGAGCAGGGTCAACTCTCAGGACAACTTAATATTTAATCAACTTACCTCACCGGTAACCCTAAACCCCACAATCCCCTCTGGTCGCACAAGGAGACAAGCGGGAGAAAGACAGGGGGAGGGCGAGACGGCGCTTTATCTTTCAAATCGCCTTGTGCTTTGACTGAGTGAGAATTAAGTGAGAGAGAGAGAGAGATGGAAAGAAAGAGAGAAAGAAAAGATGACTGTGTACAGCAGACGGAGACAGACAGGATGGTGAATAACGGCATTAAAGTCTTCTTCATCTCACAGATTGGAGCTCAGTCGCCGGGGCTGTTTCAGTCAAGGTTAAAGAAAGCGATAAGCACGTCATGATGTTGAATGATGACATGATGAACACAAGTGGGACAGGGAGCAGAGACATTAAGGTGTCGGGTCAAAAACACATTCATAAAGGTGCTCGCTGGTGATGCAAAACGCTCTTCAGCGTCCATCTTGTTATTATAAAACTGATGATGCCGTTTTTATTGAGTCAAGCTTAAAGGTTTTATACACAAATGGGAAGATAGAAAAGCTAACACATGTCTTAATGACTACAATATTTATTAACTGCTGTCCTGTAACCACATTTAAAGTCACACAAGTGTGGAGGACCACGAGTGTCATGGTAATAGTTATAAAGCATTCGATTAATTGATATCCAATCAGACAATAAACACAGGAATTAATAATAAACTAATATGAAACGATCAATAAATACATAATTTAAAAATAGAATAACGAACACCCAAATTAATAATACAAAATCAAATTAAAAAATGCTGTTTTAAAAGAGAAATTTCAAACATTTACGTGACACTTTGGGCCTTGAATTCATGATCAGCACGGATTATCAGTTAGATGAGCTTTATTTAAACTTGACCCCACACAACAGAGCTTTTACTTTGAAAACCACAAGCCGCAAACAAGAGGGGCTTCCGGTTGTTTTTACAGTGATGGATTACTAAATTTATATTGTAACTCTCTTCTATCTGTATCTTCTCTTCCATACACGAGTGGCTCCTACAGCCTACTTTGCTTATTATACCCCACATAAATGATCATCATATTGATTATTTATTTCTAATGACCCCATTGTTGAAAATGTAATGTTTGTTGGGGTCATTAGAATCGAATCAATTTATCCGCTTGGGTCCATAGAGGTGTAGAAACCTCATGACCATTAGAAACCATTAGATATTTCTTGTGTACAAATGAAAGGTTTTGACCTGATGATGGCACAAGCAGAAAGGTCACAGGGTCACCAAAATCAATAGTATTCTGACCTCAGTGGGGTGACCGCAAATAACCGTCTGAAATTTCACGTCAATCTGGCCAGTAGTTGTTGAAATATTTACTCGAAACAGATTGATGTCACCATCCTTCGGACCATTTCACATCATCCCTAAAAACAAATACATAGTCTTTACTCTGAAAGGGTGCGATTTTCACACACGTGAACCTGAATATACAGAAACCTGTGAACATACTGTGCTTCCTCCTGTAAGTGTTAGGAGGATCTCTGTAGCCTTCATGAATTTTCTTTCCCTGCTCATTATGGGACACCGACATTTTCACCCAACAACACGTGATGAAGAAGTCATATAAGAAACCAATCTAGACAAGTATGATGTGGGAACGTGAGAATGGACTTCACAGTCAAGTAGGAGAGTATTTTTAAAGGTCTTACCACACGTCTGGAGGGGATCTTTAAACTAATGTATTGGCTATTTATTTTCACCAAAATCACTCTTCTCATTTCATTTTCATATTTTCATATTACAACATGATATTAGAATATTATAGTAAAATAAAAACAGAGTGTCTATTTGCACCCGGGTGAGAATAGTCACACGGCAGCTATTCAGCTATTTACATCCAGTAATTGTAGTCGTAATATAAAGAGTGACAAAGTGCATGCAAGGAGCAGGTGGTGGTGGATGAATGGGTCCAACTCAGGACTTCACCCTGGAGGGTTTGAGTCCTGAAAGAACCCTATTTTTCAGTTAGTAGACTTATTATTTTCTGTTTTTTAAATCATTATTTTCCGTTTTCAGACGCAGTTTGGTCAGGTTTAGGAAAAATATACATACAGTACATATACACATACAGTATAAACTGTGTGCCCAGGTCGATTGCAAATAGCATTGTTGGCTACGGACCCCTGGGTGCTTGTCTCTGCCATGCTATATACACCATAGCCACATTGGCTATTCCGCCCCGGATGCAAGTAGTATTGTTGGCTACTGACACCTGCTAATAGCATCTGCCAAACAAAAATTGTCTTGTCTTTTTTGCCATCAGATATATTATTTAAGTGCTTGGGTTAAAACATGAAGCTGGTGCTCCTCGAAGCTTGACCAAGCCACCAAGTTGTTTCAACAGTTTGTTGATGTGATGAATGATAAATGCACTGCGCTGCTCTTATGTACTGCTTTTCTGCCTTAACCGACAACATACAGTATGAAGCAGCACACAGAGCCTCATCATGATTACATGTGGAGAGAGCCCTGTGTAGGGTGAGCCATGATCCAACCAGCCGTGGCCACCGCTTGGCGCTCTCCTCCACTGCAGCTGTTGACTGCTGCCTATCAGCTCGCCTGTGGGCTGAGGGTGGCTTTCCCACCGAGCCGGGCCGGGCTCCACAAAGCCTTGGGGTGTTGTGGGGGTAGAGGATAAGTGAATCCCTGATAGAGAGAAATGTGGTGGTGGTGGTGGCGGTGGGGGATGAATGGCAGCAGGTAGGCAGGCAGATGGGCCGCCAGGAGCCCCGGCGGGTCCCTGTGGAGGTGCAGGCGGCCGAGTTCAGCACGGAGCCACCCAGCCCGGCGTCAGCACTTTGGGGAGAAGCTGGGAAAGTGCTGAGGCGGCAGCCACGTGGGGAGATGAGGTGAAGTGGTGAAAATTTAACCAGCCTGATGAAAGTTTAAGTGTGCATGTTAAACAGGAGAGAGGGGGGAGGGATGGAGGGAAGTGAAAGGATGGCTGGAGGTGAAGCAAATGGGCAGGTTTGGGAAACAACAACTGTCTGCTCCTCAAACTCCACTATAACTCTGATTTGACCTGACACCTGAGGGCGCGGCTCTTTTTTGACCCTGGCTTGACCTCAGAACTACCGTCGTATCCCTCTTCCAGTTTTTCCTTCTTGATAATTAGCTGCAAGGACGCTGCTTTGCTTCAAGGACGCGGGCTGCATCCCTCTGCACTGCGGCCCGGCTGATATGCATGCCAGAGCCCCGTAGCACTTCTGTTGACTGCCATTCACATGGAGCTACACAAAGCAGCCAGTTAGCTCGGCGGAGAAGTGTGCAGAGAGCGAGGGAGAGGGAGAGGGAGAGGGAGAGGGAGAGGGAGAGTGAAGCGGTGTGATTACATAAGGTTGGGTAACAGGCTCACTGTGGGGATACACACTCACTAGACAGTGTTGATGGAGTCTTTCACAGGCCTGATGGGGTGTTGATTAGGATGTGCTCACACACAAGGAGCAGATGCTGAAATGGATTCTAATGTGCTTTTTTCTCTCTTTGTTTCTCTCATCCCTGCACTCACCGTTGCCATTTCCCCTCTTTCTTTGTTCTCCCCGGTTGGCTGTTCTCCTCAACACCAAAATCACATCCCATTCTCCCTTTGCATTCCTTTGCTGATTTCCAGGTGCGGTGCGAGCCTCCAGCATCTTCCCCATCCTCAGTGTCATCCTGCTCTTCATGGGAGGCCTGTGTATAGCTGCCAGTGAGTTCTACAAGTCACGCCACAACATCATCCTCAGCGCAGGGATCTTCTTTGTGTCTGCAGGTGAGTCCAACGCCCACAACGTAAGACAGGAGGCAAGCACCTCATGTGTCTTTGACAAATGTATCTTTGAATTAGACCAGTTTTATTGAACAATGGCTGACCACAGCTGGGAGCGCCTTGGTAGCCGAGTGGTTATAGTGCATGCCCCCTCTCTCGTTGACCCCTCTCTCTCCCCCCATTTCCTGTCTGCCTCATCACTGTCAAACTATCCAATAAAGGCAAAAATGCAAACTGCCCCAAACTGCATGTGATTATCATAAAGTGGGCATGTCTGTAAAGGGGAGACTCGTGGGTACCCATAGAACCCATTTTCATTCAAATATCTTGAGGTCAGAGGTCAAGGGACTCCTTTGAAAATGGACTTGCTAGTTTTTCCTCGCCAAAATCTATCGTAAGTTTGGAGCATTATTTAGCCTCCTTATTGACAAGCTAGTATGACATGGTTGGCACCAATGGATTCTTGAGGTTTTCTAGTTTCATATGATACCAGTATCTTTAAAACTGAGCCCGCTACAACCTAAAAATCGCAAGTTGTGTTTGTATAGATCGCTGTTGGCCGTTTCAATCGCAGCCGCCGCAGCTTCCTTTTCACAAGTTTGAAAATAGATTGGTGGTCCCTCCCCTTCCACTACAGAGCAAAGATGGCGACCGTTGAGGGTGAGAAGTGTCACACTTTCTGACCGTTATGAGTACAGGTACTCATAGTGCACTGCTTTTTGCAATACTTGTCAGTGTGAACGCACCTATGCACTCGAAGTAGCAAGTGTAAGTACAGATGTACGCAAACTGAGACACAGCACAAGTTGTCATTGCTCACTTTTTTGCGATTAACATTATACCACCACATAAACTCAAAAGTCCACGGGTGCACCGGTCGTCTCTTGTACTGCAGCTACAAGTCACTTCTTCTGTTCTTCCTTCTCTTGTCCTCTTTTCCTTTCTCTTGATCCTGTTGCTGCGCTAAAAGCCATCCATTGGGACTCATCTCTAAAAATACGGTGTCCCTGACACACTTTCCCTACGATCCATCTTCCCAGATATACCATGTCAAACATTTCTCCATGTGCGACTTCACTAACAAGTCAAAGTATTTATATGTGGATGTATGATGGGATGTGGGTTATATTGTCCTAAATGATCTGCCTGAAGAACTGAACTTGTTCCTCGCTGAAAGAGCGATCCGATCAGTCATGTTGGAGAGTTGGACAGGTTTAGTACGCTGTGTCCAGTATATGAATCAGAATGATACTGCATATTAAGTTAAGCATACACTAAGAATAACTCGGCCTATATGAGCTCATCCTGACTGATACTTTGTGTCTTGTTCTCTTTACCCACAACCCCTCTCCATCCTGCACCCCCCCCCCGCGACCCTTCAGGCCTGAGCAACATCATCGGGATCATCGTGTACATATCAGCCAACGCGGGGGACCCTTCAAAAAGCGACTCGAAGAAGAACAGCTACTCTTACGGCTGGTCCTTCTACTTCGGCGCCCTCTCCTTCATCATGGCTGAGATGGTGGGCGTCTTGGCCGTGCACATGTTCATCGACCGCCATCGACAGCTCCGAATAGGGGCGCGCGCGGCCGACTACCTCCAGGGCTCGGCCATAACGCGGATCCCCAGCTACCGCTACCGCTACAGACGTCGCTCGCGCTCCTCCTCCCGCTCCACAGACCCGTCACACTCCCGCGACACCTCGCCGGTGGGCCTCAAGGGCTTCAGCGCGCTGCCATCTACAGAGATCTCCATGTACACGCTGCCCCGGGACACCCTCAAGTCCTCCGGCACGCCCACCGCCACCTACAACTCTGAGAGGGACCACAACTTCCTGCAAGTCCACAACTGCATCCAGAAGGACCTGAAAGACTCGAGCCAGACCAACACAGCGAACCGCCGCACCACGCCGGTATGAGGGAGTCGACACAGGCCAGGGCGGCCCGGCGGAGAGCAGGAGACACGGGAACCCCTTTGGGTGCAGTACGCCCCAGGTGAAGATGGATTTCCATGTTTATAGACATTTGTTCTTTTTGTTTCAGCTGCATGACTTTTCCATTTCCATTGTTGAGAGTTTCAACAAGTCTGCTGCGTTCCTGGATTGAACAGCAGAACAGCGAGAATGGGTCAGGGTGTCCCGAGAGGGTGTCATTTTTTTTGCGCAGGGTTCGTTTATGAGGTTCGGGGCCCTGAAAGAGAGGGTGGGAGTGGGGGGGTAGGCATTTATGAGATAAAGATTTCATGATTTCATAGCCCTTTGGTTTGACAGTTTTGCCCCACAAGTTTGGTTGGAGCAACATGTCAAGCTCCCCCTCAGCAAGCCCACCGCTCAGATACACACCTCTTTTATTTATTGACTCATTATTTGCATTAAAACTGTGAATTGTTACAGTTTGGGATTCAGTAAGAATTAGCCCATCCTGTAATCTCTAACAAAGGTACTATATATATATATGTATTACTTTTATAAATAAATTATTACGTTAATAATCAAGAGTTACAGACTTTACCGAAGCAAAAAAGAACAAAAAACAAGTCGACTAAACCAAGTGCTGTTGGTAAGATGAGAAAAGACTCTGTTGGTTTGAAGGTTGAGAACCAGAGAAGGTGCTTTAGATGCCACCAGAGGCAGACGCAGACAGTCAACAGTAGAATAATATCTATTCTTTTAATAGAACCTTCTCGTCTTTTTCTCAGTCCCTGTTCGCTTTCTTTTTTTGGGGGGGGTCGTAACGGGAGAGTTGGACCCCTTAACAGAAAGAGCCAAAAAAAGGGGTCAAAGTTCACAAAGACTCCAAACACGACTTCTACAAAATAAAAAGGAAGGAGCAGAGGGGAAGGAAAAGAAGAGGACGCCAAACACAAAAATAAAAACAAGTTAAATAATGAAGTAGTACAAGAGAAGCTAAGTGACTCACAATTTCAGAAATTAAATGCATGCTATAAAATTACAGCAAATCTGCTCTTGAGAAACTTAAGTTTTAAAGGTTAATAATTATAAGGGGAAAAAAAAGCAAAGACGCTATAAAGTATTAATGTTTTCATGTGTATTTTTCTTATGTTTTCTTTTTTTTATTTATTTAGTTCATTTGATCTTATTGCTTTCGTGAGACAAACCAAACAATCTACATTGAACAAAACTGCTTTTTTAAATGGTTTGGTTGATTTCTTTATAAATATATAAATATATGTATGTATGTGTTTTATTTCTAAAACTCACACAGCCTTAGTCATTTCTTTGTTTCTTTTGATTTTTAATGTGTTGTTCAAATTGAAAATGAAATCTTTAAAGGTGCCAAAACCGAATGATCCTATACTTGGATGCATCAAGTCCTGATGAATAAAATACGAACCCTAGGGGGAACAAATCACCATGTTTCACTGCGTGTCTCTAACACACTTTACCTTATAACACTGTCTTGTTTTCAGTACTAACACTTATCTGTCTGTCACATCATCGTATATCTGCAATGCTGACAGCAAAAAAAACTAAACTGGGCTTGAAAGTATACTATCTTTATGGTAAGCTGAGTAGAGCAGCAGTTCCCCTCAAAATGAAGCAATGTCCACTTGTGACCTTCATAACGAGTTATAATCTCAGTGTGGACATTTTTTATTCTGAGATTGTTTCATTTGAAGGATTTTAAGAGGCCGAGCGAACCCAGTGTCTTACGAGAAACAAGCAAATCTCAGAGAGTCAGAAGAAATAAACAGAATTTTGACAAAATAATCTGAACTCAATGTCCACTTACTTGCTTTTTTTAAGCGCTTTCATCTGTTTTTGTTTTGTGTTTTTGTTTTGTTTTGGATCACATGCTGACAAAAAAAAACAGTACAGAGCAAAATTCTTCTGCTGTAGAAGTTACTTTCTGACACGGTAGTGAAGTTAAAACTGTGTATAACTGGATGTTACTCAACGGTGCAGTGGTTTGAAATGTTTCTAGGCAACGGCGTTGACGGAAAACTAACTCAATTGGCTGATGAAGACCATGAGATGCTGTTAATAGCTCCGGAAAAAGAAAGTAAGTAGACGTGGAGTTAAGAGTGTAATGTCAAACTACTGTTCCCCAAGGTCAGACATGAACTTTGACCCTCAAAACACAATTTCGTAGTTTTACATTCTTATCCCATTAATCATCTTGTGACCGAACAGAGAATATGGGATGGGATGTGTGTGGACTTGTATTAATCAATGATAGTCACAGTGTGGGGACAAATAATTAGGTCCCCGCAAGGTTAACCATTTAATTTAGGGTTAAGACCTTTTAGGGTCAGAGTTGAGACTTAAGGTTAAAGTAAGGGTTAGGACTAGGGATGTCAATGCTGTGTCATCCCAAGTAAAGTAGTAGTTTGTGTGAGTAGGTGTCTTCTTGCACTTCTGTCTATGTGAGGACTGATTTAATGTATGTTCATTGAAACATACAGAGTATCATGCATGTAAGAAATGTGTTCCGTCGTAAAAAGGTGTTTATACGTGTTACAAAGGCCCACACTTGATGGTGGGGCAAAAATGTAGCTGTACAAATGTGGATAACAGAAAGTTCTGACAGACTCTCCTCGAAAGCATTCGTGGTGTTTGAACACATGAAAAGTAACAGAAGTAGTTCTGTGAAAAATGAGAGACGTGAGAAACACTGCCTACTTTCTCACCTCCACGCACCGGGCCAATTACTACGTGAAGTTGAGGTGCTTGTTGGATTGTCAATTTCAGACACAGCCCCCCCCCAATTCCAACGTAGGAAAGGTGCGAGGGACGGGGGTTCAGACATTATTGAAAGCTACGACAATCACTTTGTTTGAAGCCCATCGACACCTTTAATGTTAGGGGTAGGGAAAGCATTATGTCAGTAAGGGTCCTCACAAGAATAGCAGTACAAATGAACACTTTCTATGACGCCCATGTCTACAATGCATTATACTTACAATGTTTTATAATCTGCTCATAGGACTGTATAATTATAGTTATAAGCACTCATAAATGATTACACATTATACTGACATTTTTTGTTTTGGCAAGGACTATTGTGTATTATAATTCTCATAGTTTTAATACATTTTAATCTTTTTACAATGCATTATAATCACTGTTATAATGCATTTTAATGTGATTATAAGTTTCTCTACGTGGTCATTTTTTGCTTTAAGTAAAGTAAAACCAAATTTTACAACGTTTTGTGTTGTTCTTGCGTAGATTTAATGATTTTTTTCACTTTACTTAAAGCAACGACCACTAAGAGTAACTTATAATCACATTATAATGCATTATAACAGTGAGTATAATAAATTATAAAAAATATTATAATGTATTACAGCGATGGGGATTATAATACACTATGATCCCTGCAAAACAAATGTCAGTGAGTGACCATCAATTATGAAGTATTATGATACTTGACGTTATAAGTCATTATAAAATGCTTTATAATGTGTTATGATTATTGTTATAAAGCATTATGAATATTGATGAGTGCTTATAACTATAATTATACAGTGTTATAAGCAGATTATAACGCATTGTAAGTATGTTTATAATGCATTATAGACAAGGGCGTCATAGAAAGTGTAAGTGTCTGTCTGTGTGTGACCGATTTGACAGACATGGAATGAAGAAATGCTTTTTAGGCCTGAAAATGGCCAATTTTTCCAGACACTGAATATCGACACAAAATATTGGCTTTTGGCAACTTCACTCTAAAATATATTGGCACCAGCCTTCATACAGCCATAAAAATAAAAGCTGAGTTGTCAGACATAAAACCTTGTGTGCTCTGCTGAAACCACGGCCTCTGCCTGCTGTTGTAAAATGGTGATAACACGCTTTAATCGACCGCTGGGAGTCATAATCCAAAAATATCAGTACTGGTTTGACAAAAAACCCTAATGTTGGCATGAATAAGTGGATTAATAGAGTCAGAAAACATCTTTACCTCAACTTTCTGCCAATTATACAAGTATAGACCGAGTTTAATGTATGTACAGATACTTACAAAGCTTGTTTTTTTAACATATAAAGCAGCTCAAACTTAGAATTTATCAAAACGTTCTTTCTTTTCTTTATGGTAGTTTTATACAGATCTGTCACACACCAGTGAGCATATGTTCTCTCTCTTCAAGGCAAGAAACCTCGAAGAAGATGGCATGTAAGACACAGATATTCATGGCCTCCCTGAGAAAGAAACACAGGTTTGCAATAACACCACCAGGTTTATTTTACCGGCATTTTCCCTTTAACGAGAACATCCAACACCTTTCTACACCACCGCACTAAAAGCACCGTTTCAGGGCCTGACATACTGCTGTAAGTGTGTATATGTGAGAGGAAGTCCTCACATATGCAGATATACAAAGCAAATCTATTTGTGAGACAAAGGGGGGATGTGTTGAGTGCAGAGAGAGGTCCTTCCTAAAAAGAAAAAGACTAAATAAGTAAAATTGGCAGCATGAATACAGCTCTGTTTGACAGTATGTGGTGCTTCCCCAAGTTTAGAGGCCAGCAGATTCATCAAATAAGAAAAAGTTTCATTAGAAAAAAGTGCTGAGATCCTGATTTGCCATTATCTGAGTTCACTGACACAAGCCGCTCTCCATAAATTTGAAATATGTCAACGTGGCAGTCTGAATGAATAGGGCTTCTTTTTAAAAAAAAATGTATCGCCATCTTTATTCAGAATTCATAAGCAGAAGTCATTTTACAAGCCCGGATTACATTAAAGAGAAAGTTTGTGTGTGTGTGCATGTGTGTGTGTGTGTGTGCGTGTGCGTGCGTGCGTGCGTGCGTGCAAGGCTTAGAGATACTGGCTTTCTCATAAAGCAGCACCTGGCCCCGGTGCAGGCGTCTGAATCTCACATTTTTAATATGTTTTAGGAATGAATAAGTCTGTCTCTCCTCTCCTCCTCTTAGACATACAGTATTCTCGCCCATTTGTCTCTCTGACAAATGCCGCGTAGGGAGAAGGTCAGGGTGGATGCGTGGGTCAAAAAACACAGGACTTTCGCCCAGGCAGTGGTGTAGTGGTCGTTGATGACCTAGTAGTACACCTACTAGGTAGATGAGTAGTAGCTTACCGAGGAGGAAGTGGGGTACACTCTCCTATATATTCTAATGGCTTTTTGCCTGGGTATACTGTAAACCGGCAGAAAAAGAGGTTGGTATACCCAGTATTCCTACACCTCTGCACCCAGGAGACTGGTGTTCGTACCTCGTGTGAAACCAGAAGTCAACATTGATTTATTTGTCTCGTAACCTGCGTACTTAAGTAACGCCACTTCCTTAGTTATTTTAACCCAAACCACAATCTTTTCCTAAACCTAACCAAATAGTTTTGTTGCCTAAATCTAACCAAGTTGTTTTCCTGTGAAGAAGGAAGTTTATTTTGAAAAGACTGCATGCATGTAACGAGCGTTAATTGACACATGCGTCATATGTTGCTGGACATTCGTAGGAGAACGCACGAAAAATGAGGACAAATTTTTCATAAGATATACGAACCGTTGTATGAGGATACGTTGTGCTGGGACACCAGTTTAAGACTCACTGGTTTGGAGTGACAACCGGTGAAAAACAACACAAATATGTCTGAATATATGGAGCAATCACTAGACTAAAAGGTACAAGTGACATTAATCTGTTATGTTCCATCCAGCTCATCACAGGTTGATTCACTGTGCAGGTGTGGGATGAAACTTACCCTCCTCCTCCTCCTCCTCCTCTTCCTCCTCACAGAGCGGAGTTGGAGTCCAGAGGAAGCGAGACATGCCCTTGAAGAGTCAAAGCTGTTTTTTTTTTTGGTTTCTTTGGCAGGCTAACAGCGTTGGCCACTGCACAGTGATGTCAGGGAGGGTCAGGGCGAGAGCTCCAGCGCTAATACTAATGATATTATAGCGCTCAAAACTAATGACAGCTTCCTCCCCCAGCCGGTGCAGGGGGGGGCCCGTAATGCTCAGAGGCCAGATTTCCATGCTCTGATGGCTGGAGGGCACAAGGGGTCATTTATTGGAAATAGGACGAGAGGAAAGATAGAGAGGACAGAGGGAAACCTCTCTTCTGGTCTGCTATCGTGTGTTTTTGTAGGTGTAGATGTGTAATTTCTCAGGTGGCTACCTGCACGTCTACAATCATTACATTCGGGCTGAATGAAATGTTTGGACGGGTTTATTAAAGTCCTGCGACAGCCAGAGATACCGTTTTTTTTTTCAATTTTTTGTCAGAGCATTTGATTTATTGATTGCTGTCGGGATGTAATGAGAATTTCAACTAATATAACAAAAAAATGTTTCTAAAATCTTTACCAACATTATCTTTTATTTGGGTTTTAATTCTAAATAAAATAGTTTAGATAACCTGGTTTTACTGTTGACTTGTTTACAATCTGTCTGTGTGGCGTTGTCAGTGTTTTCCCAGATGTCAGCAACTACTTTGGTGATCACAAAATGATCAAAGCCAATGGAAATGATGGCTGAAGCTACAAGAATAAGACGCAAGTTGAATTATCCGTTAAAATTTCTTGTTTTTGATTTGGATATAGTACCCAAATTCATCATCGCACACGTCCTGAGCAGCTCTCTGGGCCTTCTGGTACCGTTCAACACTTCACAAAATGAGAATTTGGGCTTAAGGCGGTAAATTAATGACATCACCAGGATTTTTTGACCTCACAAAATCACAAAACAGAAACTGAATGCCTGCAAACAGGACATTGAAAGTCATTGAGAAGTTCTTAAATTACATCTTCAAGTGAGTGAAGAACCCAGAAATCTGCAGTTTGGAGTGCAAGATGGGAAGAATTAGCCTTCATCAACAGGACACCCCATTCTCCTTTGACTCACTCTTTCCCTCTCTGTTTCTCTCATTCCTGCTGCGGTGATCAAAGTGTCTCTGCAGTGCCGTGTGATGGGAGAAGTGGTGGTGGATGTTTGGGGTGGGGGGTCACTGGAGGGGAGGTGTCGGGGTGAGGAGGTGAAGCCCGAGGAGGAGCACACTGTCTCCTCCTGGCTGTGAATATTAACAGCAAACACACTCTCTCTGCCCAAGCCTGGCTTTGAGTTTCTGGCAGGCTGCGAGTTTACATAACCTCCCATCAAACCGACGAATGACCTTTCTCTGACTTTACCGGACAACGTTCTGGGACAGAGAAAGCGAGCACCCATGGGAGCAGCGTGGGCGCGTCACCCGAAGCCTCCGAAGCACACCGCCAACTTGAAGTCACTGAGAAAGGAGGCTGCAGCGTTCGACATTCACTCTCTGTGAATTACCGCTCTGGCAACAAAATGCAACCTGAAATGTGTGTGTGGATTTTTGTCGGAGGGATGTTTATCTTTTTTCCTGTGCGTGCAAACACTGAATCTGCATGTGCAAGCCTCCGTGTGTGTGTGCGCCCTGTTGTTTGTGCTGACCAGAGAACAGTTGCTGACTGCGCTCACCCCGGGTTATTTTTGGGTCATGCAGAGTTGAATGGCAACAGAGAGCTATAAGCACGGTCAACCAGCTGAAAAAGAAAAGAAAAAAAAATCACTGGAGCAAACATAGTCTGACATGACACATTCACATCACCCCCTCTGCTGATACAAGCAGTACGAAGCTCCACCATTCCCTGAATAAAAAATATATGGACCAAAGAGTCTGAGCTGTGTCACTGCTATTTTACAAATCATCTGAAGCTTTTAAATCCAGCTCTGAATAGAGGGCAGTTAAAAAAAAGAAGAAGAAGAAGAAGAGAGAGCGATAAAGAGGAGGAACCAAAGTAGGCTACAGCACACAAAGTGCTCTGGGATGCGTGAAGCAAATGGAGCGCCGTGCTCTGCCCTCTGGTGGCGTGATGGAGACGGGAGACGGGAGGCGTGCAGGGCTGCTGCTTCCGTCAACTCAGGGAACGCTGTGTCCATGAACGGGCCTGGAATACTGATGGCACAGTGCAGGGGTGCTGGAGCTGCAGTCTGGCAGGCCTAAGAGGAACGCTCACTGTCCTCTATACACAAACGCAGAGGACTGCTGCCTTCTGTGTGATCAAATGAAGCTTGAGTCAGTGTTACATACGATATGAATGGGAATTATCTGCATTCAAAAGTAGCCAAGATGCATCTTTTGAAGAAAAAAATGCTCCTTTGTCAATTTTTTCCAGTCTCCACTGGAACAGTAGTGGCCGAGCCCGTGGCCTCCGTCGTGTGTAATAATGGTGCTTTCAGTGTGTGGTCGTCCCCTCCGACAGTCTGTCCTCCTGTCAGACGCCACGCTGCAGCACCACCCAGCCACTTCCCTCACTCTGCAGGACGGCCCGCCGCTGACTCCGAGCCAGCCGGCTGACCACGATGCCAGGACACACACCTACACACACAGATGCACACACCTACTCACACGTAGAAGCAACTGCACACACTCTCACACACACACATAAATCAAACGCTTGGCGCTCCTCTCTGCTGCTGTCCCAGCATGCACCCTGGTTACCTGGCTGCTGTCCCACTAGCAACAGCTGCTACCTCAGGACTGGACTGGAGGTTCCACTGCAGGATAGCACACACACACACACACACACACACACACACACACACACACACACACACACACGCACACACGCACGCGCGCACACACACACACACACACACACACACACATAAATGCAGTCACATAAAGTAGAGACACAGACTATACTGGCTTCATTGAGAGCTCATTTGAGATGATAAAGGACTGAACTAATCAGGGGAATCTAATTGGCCGACCCTGGTGTCCCCGTCATAGTCACATAAATGGACTGCATTTATACAGCGTCTTTCTAGTCTTCTCACCACTCAAAGCGCTTTTACACTACATGTCAACATTCACCCATTCACACACATATTCATACACTGATGGCAGAGGCTGCCATACAACCTGCCCATCAGGATCTAATCTAAATACTCATTCACACACCTACGGCACAGCCTTCGGGAGCAATTTTGGTTTGGGTATCTTGCCCAAAAATACTTTGACATGAAGACTGGAGGAGCCAGGGATCGAATCGCCGATCTTTTGATTAGTGGATGACCTTGTTAGTATCATGGATAGATCACTGAACGGGTCTACTTGATGCACCGAACTGAACCACACCTCTGTATGAAGTGACTGTTAACATTTCTTGTTGGAAAATCAAACAAATACAAAGAGACGAAAAAATGACCACAAAATGACACAAAACGACCAAAAAGAGACACAAATCTACCACAAAGTGAGGTGAAACTGAATAAACAATGTTACTATTAATAATAAACAGTTTATTATTGCTAAGAACCAGAGCTTTAAATTTGAGTTGTAAAATGAGCCCCTCTTCTTTGAATCTGACCCTCCTCCTCCTCCTCCTCCTCCTCCTCCTCCTCCTCCTCCTCCCGGCTCCACCGGTCCCCGGCTCTGAGCAGAGCTCATTTGAGATGATGGAGGACTGGACTAATGGGAGGAAAGGTGCAGACAGGCCTTTATGAAAAGTGCACAGAGATGCTGTTTGAGCAGATGTGCGGGGTCATAAAGAGAGCGCCTGCTGGGACACTAAACCTCACCTGAATGGGACACAGGGAGCAATTAATGACATAATTGTGCACACCGTTACCGGTCACATTGAGCAGAGGGGGGGCGTTATGTAAAGCAGAGCAGTGTGGGAGCTTTGAACTGCAGCTCTTGCAGCAGGGTCAGAGGTCACAGCCTCTGGAGGTTATTATGTAACAGCAGGGCCATCTCCACGACTGTCCTCTGGCCACACGGTGACACGGGGCTTCACCCTGCTCCTTCCTCCCGCTTTCCTCTACGCGGACGGCTTCTTTTCGGGGCTCCGTTCATCACAAGTGTCCTTTGGAGGATATTTTCTGCTTTGGTAGAGAAAAACGTCAAACTCTTGAAATGTTGCTCAAAGGAGAACAATTGTCCTTCGACTCCCTCGACTGCAGAAGGAGGTGGGACCTTGAAAATCTTTACAGAAAATCCACATTTCTGCTAAGAGTGCTGAATATTATGCAGAGATGTCTCAGAGCGGCGTTTTGCAGGACATCTAAATGGCCCGCGGAAAACCTCTCAGGGTCTTCCTCATTACCTGCTGAAGAGGAGGTTTTGGTTTTGGCAGTGATAAGTCGGAATGGATGATGTCGGGGCTTAATTACCGTACTGTGACTGCTAGAGTTCTGATGTCAGCCGAATACAAGCCTTACAGCTCAAGGACACATATAGCCAGTTAAAACGTGCAATGTTGGCTAAAGCGAGCGTCTCGCTGTCCATCAGTTCTGCAGAGGTGGCTGCTCTCCTCGCAGCTGATGTCGACCTTTTCGGCTGCAGTACAGAAGGCCGGACTCACAGGCTGATGGTGTTTAACAAGCCCAGTTAGTGGAGGTGGGACGCAACCAAGTACTTGTACCGTCACCTGAGTATTTCCATATCACGCTACCTCGTAGAGCTGGAACGAAAACTCGATTTGTTGTCAACTATTAAATTAATCGCTAACTATTTTGATAATCGATTAATTGGTTTGAATAATTCTTTAAGAAAAAAAAAGTATAAATTCTTTGATTGCAGCTTCTTAAATGTGAATATTTTCTGGTTCCTTTACTCCTCTGTGACAGTAAACTGAATATCTTTGAGTTTGTGGACAAAACAAGACATCACCTTGGGCTTTGGGAAACACTGATCAACATTTTTCAAAATGTTATAGACCAAACAACTAATCAATTAAGAAAATAAACAGATTTAATTCTCAATTAAAGTAATCATTAGTTGCAGACCTACAACATTGTACTTCTACAGTAGTACTCCATGTTTAGTCATTTTCTGCATAGAGTACCATTACTTTTGATACTTTAAAGAACTTTTTTTTTTTTTATATATATATTGTACCACAGGAGTTTTACTTGTAATCGAGTGTGGCATTTGTATTTTTACTGCCTCTCCCATTGAAATTCACTGGTGTTGTAGCTTTTGTTTGAGATCACTATAAAAAGGCCAAGTCTTCCACTATAGTTTACACCCTTCATCTAGGGTTAGGCAGTGGGAGAAAAATCAAAAATCACAATAATTTGGACCAAAGGCCTCTATAGATATTACAGGGTTGACTATTGGTGCATTCACAAAATTACACTTTTGATAGTCAGTCTAATGCAGCATCTAAAACCACAAAAATAGATTTATGCCATACTACAATACCCATAATCTAAGACAATATCTATTCGCCCATCACAATGATGGGAGATATTGCCCAGCCCAAATTTCATGAGTCAAAGTGCAACAGATGTTATTCAGATGCCTTTTGTAACCAATTAAATAGCTGTGCCAAATGAATAGACCCAGCGATCAACCTGCAACTTCCCCACATAGTGACTCAAGTTGAGCTACAATATGAACCAACCAGATTTACTCCCATCTCTGCATTAACAAACATTGTCCTATGACTCTGAATTTAGCCGACACATCTTAGTTTCATGTATAATCATTTATAAAATGGACATGACACATTCTGTGGGTTTTTTGTTTTTATTAAAGAACTCTGCAGAACAGTAATGATGGTGTGAGTCAACGCAGCAGAGACATTTCTTGAGCACTTCAAGCAGTCTCTTCCTTGATGATACGGTCCTTCTTGAGTGGTCCCTGTGAGAAAAGAGAAAACGGACAAAATCAGTTGTATGCCCAATACTTTGTAGTCCACGTGTTGGCTCAGAGCGGCCGAGTGTTCCCAGAGAGTGAACAGGGAGCGGGCACAAACAGGCACTGCTCCCCTGCCTCACTGGGGCTCAATCTGGCACTGGAATGGAACCAGAGTTCATACTGAGACTGAACCAGGTTACGAACAGTGCGGGGAAACAGAGACTGAGGACATGCAGGACAAAGACAGTATGAAGTAGTGTCGGCAATGTTTACATTTGTTATTAGCCAACGTTGTGTGCTACGTCCCATGTGGGGATGTTATAGACAAAAGCACAACGAGTAAGTGTTTAATGCAGGATTTCGTTAAGTCTCTTCCATGATTGAAATCTAAGCAGAGACTAGGAAAATAACTGATGCAGAGGGAGGTGCGAGTATGGCTTTCAGTACAAAGTCTTACCATGAACGCCTTCTTCTCCTCCATGGTCTGGAAGCGGCCGTGGCCAAACTTGGAAGTGGTGTCGATGAATTTGAGGTCGATCTTCTCCAAGGCACGACGGCTGGTCTGCACCAGCAGAGACTGGAAGAGAAAGGAAATGCAATTAAGTTTCATGTTAGTTCAATTTAATCTTCCTGGTAGAATTTAGTGATAGTTAACATTACATACAGGCCATAAAAAAGTGTCTAAAATAAATAAATGAAATGGCACTACAATTTGTCCTCACCTTGCGCAGAGTCAGCACCCTCTTCTTGGTCCCCACAACGCAGCCCTTCACCATGACGAAGTCATTGGTCACATCTCCGTAGTGGACGAATCCACCCTTTAAGAGAAAAGAAAAGTGAGTCAAGTCTTCTGCTTACAGGTTAAGATGGCATCTACTATAGTCCAGGTTGCACAAGCGTCACACTCACCAGGGGGTTGATGCTCTTGTTGGACAGATCGTACTCAGTGGAGGCGTTGTTCTTCACCAGCTTTCCATCCTTTGTGTGGTAGCCCTGGCCAATCTTGTAGATCTTCTTGTTGATCTCAGTACGGTGGTGGTAGCCCTTCTGACCAGCACGGGCCACAGAGAAAGCCACACGGGCAGGATGCCAGGCACCGATACAGGCCACCTTACGCAGACCACGATGGGTTTTGCGGGGAAGCTTCTTTGTGTGCCAACGGCTGGTGACACCTGGGAGGATGAGACGTTTGTTAGAGTCGAGACTGAATATAGAGACACTATTTCAGCTAATGCAGCCCACATATGCCTCCAAATGGACTTGAAAGTCAAAGTATTTAATCTTAAACAATAAAAATAGCAGCTGCTCTTACCCTTGTATCCGTGACCCTTAGTGATACCAATGACGTCGATCATCTCGTCCTGAGTGAATACGGTGTTGATCGGCACGGCCTGCTCCAGCTTCTCACGCGCCCAGTCCACCTTGTCAGAGATGCTGCCGCCGTTCAGCTGCACCTCCATCAGGTGGGACTTCTTCTGCCTCAGGGGCAGCAGACGCATCTGCACAGATATTAAACAGAGGTCAGAACAGAGAAAATAATATGTACAGTTAAAAGGTTAGCTGTGTAGTCTCAGAAGGAAGGCAGCATGGAAGGTATCCTCATATGTGTCGGGCGCCATGCCTGACGCAAGGTCCGTGGTCTCATCACTGACAGAAAAGCAAAAAGCTCATCACCTCATTGGTAATCTAATACACCTACTAACCTGTGTGTGTGCAATGATGCGGATGACCTGGCAGTACTTCTTCATGGAACCAAAGTCCTTCTCCAGCTGCTTCTTGCCCTCATCATCCTGCCATTTCTTGCAGTATTTGGTGAAGGCCTTCTTCTTCGACTTGTACCTGAGAGCACGCAGCGCGGCAGGGAAGAGAGGACACGGGTTGGCACAGGTTCTTCATAACCCCGAAGGGCCAGCGGAAGAACACAGTGCATAGCTGCTCGCACTCCCCTCCATGTGGACGGGGGTGCTGTACCAGCTAATGAGGGGTTTTGGCTCATGGCGCAGTTTCTAAGAAGCACTTTCCACTGGCCAGAGGAGCCCGGAGCTCATCAGGGCACACGGCGCCTGAGCGGAGCTGCCACAGGGGCCACCATAATGTTAGACTCACTCAGTGAAAACACAGATCTTTTATAATTTCCACTGGGCAACTAACACCTGCTTCAAACATGCATTACATTCAGGTATATGTATTATTCTGTGTAGCATCTCACCAGTTCCTGTAGAAGCGACGCTTGCACTCGTCACTGACGTGCTCGGCGAAGATGGTCTTGAAGGAACGTAGGCCTCGGGGGGTGTTGACGTAACCCACGACACCGACCACAATCATGGGAGGTGTCTCCAAAATGGTCACAGCCTCAACCACTTCCTTCTTGTTCACCTCTACAGAAAGAAAAAAAAAACATTATTAAAAGGTTAGATTTACCAGAGGTTCTTCTAAACTTTCTAAAGTATTTGTTAACCATTTTATGGTATAGACTGCGCTCAGTGCTCGACATTCAGCAAGGGATATAAAGCCCATTATGTCCGCCCGTCGATAGACTCATCATAGGCAGAACACCATATATGAAAATCACTAAAGGCCCCAATACAGATCCACAACCTTTAAAAGATCTTCCACTTATTATATTAATGGATAAAATAATTTTAATCTGATTCCACTCACTTGAGCCAGGTCGGTCGACCTCGCGGACGATGTGTGTCATGCCGGCCTTGTAGCCCAGGAAGGCGGTCAGGTGCACGGGCTTGCTGGGGTCATCCTTGGGGAAGCTCTTCGCCTTACCGCGGTGACGACGACTCCTCTTGCGGGGCAGGAAGCCCAGAGATCCGTGGCGTGGAGCCGAAAACTTACGGTGGGACTGTGGAGGGAAGAAGCCATAAAGTTAGCTCGTCCATGCTGTTGAGCTAACCACGACGTGCAAGTGCTGCCTACAACGACATTCAGCATAGCGGGTCCCGCATGTGGTGTGGCCAATGAATGTTAATTGTACAGTTAATTACTTAATTTAAAAGCAGAATGAGGTCATTTTTAAAAAGGATATTGCAAGGAAGCAGGAGTTGACCACGCTGTTAGCATGGTTAGCTTAGCACTCGGGAGCACGCACGGTCAAATCGGACATTTAAAAAAAACCGAGACGTCGCTTCAGCTTTTATTCAGTAGACAGAAAATACGATACAACTAGAAAATATACAATAAGCGCTTTACTAAGATATGTACTTAGAGATAATTGGTAGCGGCCTATGTCTAACTGCCATTTTGGATCCTGAGTTGCCGATATGGTTAACGTTTTAAATGAATCCCGTAAATATATATATATATATATATATCACAGAAATCTATCCAAGACAGTAATAAAACCCTTCCATAAAAGTAACCGGAGTGTCTGAAATGAGTAAAATACAAAGGATGCTTCAGATGTCAGACGGATTCCTGTCCATAGTGTCAACTGAGGAGAGCGCACACTCACCATTTTGTCTCCAGTTCGATTCAAAGAGACCTGACGAAAGGCAAGACGCTATTATTTATAGGAGCAGAAATATCGCGGGATTCGGCGGGACTATCTTCAGAGAAGACCCGCCCCCGGGATTTCACCCAGCAGATGTATTAAGGTCTAAAGCCACTAGATGTCGCTGTTTGACGTTACAAATTACATGACCAAACAAATAATAAATATTAAAACTTTTTTGTGTCATTATTGACTTAAACGGTACAAAAGGAGATATGGTGATATTTTTGATTTGCTCATTCAAGTGCTGTACATCTTAGCTATGTATTGATACTGTATTTTACATGATTTAGTTAATGCAGTATGACAACCTGTCTTAGTCTTTGCTAAGGTGCTGGAAAAATCAATGAGTTCAAAAGATGATAGAAAAGATATCCGCACACTTAGATCTATGCAGTATTCCACTTTATTCTAAGCTTTCGGTCTGAATAAAGAGGAATACTGCATAGATCTAAGTGTGCGGATATCTTTTCTATCATCTTTTGGACATGATTTAGTTAAGAAACAATATGAGTTTAAATCAATCTACAATACTAGTTCATTGTCTACCAAGGTGGAAAGCTCTTTGAGGTTGTGTGTTTGATAATATGTACAATTTTCTGTTTGTTTTGTGTGTTTTCTTATTTTGTTAATGTTATTGTTTATGTCCTATATTAAATACCCTTTCTCAATCATAACTAATGTACATATTCTGTTTTTTGGTGGTCATTTACAAACTCCCAAATATAAAAGAAACCACACATAGTATAGAAATCAAGCCGTCTTAACATTTATTACCATTTCATTCATAAAAAACAAATAGGAAATACATTTACACCCTTCAGGTTAAGGCAGCAATATTTTGATTTATGATCCAGTGTTGTAACAAGTTTTGATGTTGTGTTTATTGTAGGCAAGAAATTCAAAGCATTTCATCATCAGAATGCCACCAGGGGAAAGTTTGGGAAGACTTTTGTGTTTTCTTTATCACATCATGATGAATTGACAAAATTTTAAGTAAATCTGTGTGATTTTTGGGAAGCTGGCTGCATTCTTGTAATATAATCATAGCATAAAATGCTATATTCATGCACCAATGAAAGCATATCTTACAAGAAGAATTTTGCCATCAGGCGTCATGTTTCGTATACTGTCGCTTTCATCCAGTTATGAGAACAGAAAAGAAGCATACATTCAACAAAAAAAACAAAGATGTACTCATCTTTCTGATTTCATTTCAAAGCACGTGTCTTGCAAATTTTAAGTATTACAAATGATTGAATCTATCCAGTACACAAAACAGATTTGTCAGTGATCTACTAAGATGTCAGAAATGGTCATGCTCTACTGCTACAGGAATGCAGGGGGATGCAGTAAAGCTGATGCAGTGTGGACCAGCCTTCCCGTATTGAGTGGAGCTGTAACACCATGCAGTTGGTCTCAGGCAACGCAAAATGTGGGAATGAGAACATTTTCCTCTGACTCATGCAACAGCACTGATGCAGTTTCAGCCCTTAAGAGGGTTTGAATTTTCCCATCAAGCATTTACACCCCTTTCCTGCACAGATTTACCATAATCATATGAAAATGTGCACAAAGGTATGATCAGTAAAATTTGTCCCTTCGCAAAAGCATTGAAAAAACATGATCTAATTTAAAATACTTGTTTAAAGTTTACTCAAATAATCATCACACATAAAGTCTGTGGTCCAAGAGCATCTCTCCGTCTCCAGGGATGTTGTTCAAGCTCATTATTGTGTTCATGGATGTAAGGTGTGTCTCAAGTCTCATCACAGTCTGAGTTAACATTTCCAGAGAGCAGATTTTCAGGTAGAGACATCACTGCTATGTGGGTGAATCCTCTTCTTTTTATGTTCACAAAAAAAACAAATCCAGTCCCGCCTGTTCCTCAAGCGTCTGTTTGAGGAGACTTTGTCCCAACTGTCCTGATAATAATGTCTGTAAGTGCTGCTGTGAACAATCCCCTAGCACCGCGCAGATAGCCTTCAGGATGCCAGTCGCTCTCGATCGAGGTTAATCTTTTGGAAGAAGGTCTTTCCAAACTCGTAGGTGCTTATCATGACAGCACAGGCTGGGGCCACTTTGATCACCCTGGGCATGAAACCTGGAGAAAATACAAATGTTTTCACTTCAGAGCAAAGAAAACATCATATTTCTGCTTAAAGGGCGGGTCCATCTGCGTTCTTTTCCATTTTTTTTCAAATGGCGACGCCCACTCAGCCGTTAGCAAAAAGCAGTGACGTACTATAGTTCACCAAAATAAGCTTATCAATGAGGTTATGAATAATGTGAACGCTAGCAGTAGCTGAGTCAGTTAGCTGTGCTAATTTTGGAAAAAACTGAAAGGGTTTGTTCAGATTTTTTGAAGTGGGGTTGTATGTATACTCCTGCGTTCTGCGAGGTAAAATGATTTTTGTGAATGGACTCTGGTGGCTTTGCGATGTAACGGCTTCAACATTAAGCTTCCGTGCCGGTGCTCCTGTCTGCTTCTCCAAACTGGGAGCATGCCGACCGCCATCTATGTTACCGTATGTAACGATAATACACTGACTATAAGGATGTATATATACTGTATATGTAGCAGTGTCATCATGCAGAAACCTACATCAGGTCACATGGGAAAACCTGTTAAAAGGGCTTGGGAAAATAGCATTTTGATGCTAAAATATGCATACTTTGGCCAAAATTTGAATGTTTGGATTTGAATACAAAAGGAACACAACTGGAAAGCAACATAATGATATAAAAACCTAAAAAAATAACAAAATAATGAGCCCGCCTTATAAAATAAGACAGTATACAGTAAGTGTGTACCTGCAAAAAGGCCCCTGTAGCCCATCTCGGCCCAGATTTCCTTCATTATGTGCCATGTGGATGTGGTTCTCTTTAAGGAAGCTAGGAGGAATGGGAATAAGTTACTGTTTAGAACACACTATACAAACATAAGTAAATACATTTCATATAACATTAAGTATAGATATAAGCAGAGGTGGGACCAAGTCATTGATTTGCAAGTCACAAGTAAGTCTCAAGTCTTTGCACTGAAATCCCAAGTCCTTAACTTTGAGTTTCAAGTCCTAAACAAGTCAGAATGCGCTCTTCCCTAAATGTAATGACGAAAGTTCAGCAATACAAAACGAATGATAGAAATTCAGTTTGTTCAGTTAAGTTAATTTTTCCCCCCCATGAGTAAATTCTCCTCCCAAACAAATAAAGAATCTCTGTTCAGTTTGTTTAGTTCCTATATTTGTTCAGCAAGAGGATTTACTCGTGGGAAATAACTGAACTAAACAAACTGATCCTTTATTTGTTTGGGATGAGGATTTACTCAGTTATTTCCCCCTCGAGTAAATCCTCTTCCTAAACAAATAGATCGCTACAGGGATGACGTATTTTTGTAGGCTAACCAGGAAGTTAGCATCGCCCTGGTTCCCTCGACAAAAAGCCAATGGGATTTTTCCATTTGGTTTTGGATTACTGCACAAAATAATCTCTGTGGCAAACAAACGTTTAAGATACTTACACGTTTTGTTCAGCAAGATAATCTCCACTAATGAACACCACTTTACGATTTTTGAAGTGCAAATGCAATCGGCAGAAGTAAAAAGCTAACGTTAGGATATAAATGAACTACACCACGGTCGCATGAGCGCGAGTATACACAACAAGGCTGTAAAGGAGGACGAGTCGGCGTGATGTCTCTATTAGCCAGTTGTTAGCAACTGCCTTTTATAAGACACGTAAAGGCTTCAAAATTCACAAGTGGGATACTTATTGATGTATTTTATGTCGTAGAACAAAACGTTAAAATTTCTTAAGCTTTGTGTAGAGCTAAAATGTTGACTCATTTCCGGGTTTTAGGACTCATTCCTGTAGCACTCTATAGAGGATTTCTGTTCAGTTTGTTGAGTTCAGTTATTTCCCCCTCAAGTAAATCCTCTTCCCAAACAAATCAATAAAGGATCTCTCAAAAAGTAAATAAACCCAACATCTCTAACGCTGTTGGAGGTACCTGCGGTAACGGCCAGTTGATTGTCTTCGTGCACACATTTTGTAAATAACATACTGTTTAATCTTTGGGCTTGGAAGAAGGTATCAAGTATTTTCAAGTAAAAAGGCTCAAGTCCAAGTGAAGTCACGAGTCACTGGTGTTAACACCTCTGGATATAAGCACAGACCTCCCAGATTGTCCATTTCCCCCAGCTGGATCTGTCTCCGTGTCTTCACCACGTCAAAAGGCAGCGTCAGGATCGCAGCGATCTAGACACCATGACAGACAAAACCAGCCACCATTCATTAACGATGGCCACACCTTTTGTTCACAACAGCAACAAAGCATTTTGAATTCCCTACAGCTCCGAGGTGATATTTAGAGCAATCCAGTACTCTCAGTACGATAAAGAATGGGAAAACTCTTCCCACATTGTCGTTACATTAAAAGGTGAGTACTTACAGCTCCAGAGATGGCTCCTGCTGTAAAGCTGATGGAGAAGTTGGCCCGAGTCAGTCGGGACTGTTCACACAGCCGGGCCTTCACCAGTTCATAGTTAAACCAGTACAACGCTGCAAATACACACAAACAGGGACGGCTCGTTGACAAATTTGTTGCTCCGTTCCACGTTACAGTCATTTTACACTGTTGTTTCTTTCATCTTGTCCCTGTTAAAGGGTTTTTTTGAGGAGGTTTTTTTTCATCCGAATCGAGGGTCTAAGGACAGAGGGTGTCTTATGCCGTACAGATTGTAAAGTCTCTCGAGGCAAATTTGTGTTTCGTGATGTTGCCCTATATAAATAAAATTGACTTGGCTTGTAAAAATATGTCATCAAGAAAACTGCTCTCACCAGAGAAGGGTACGTCTCTGAGGACGGTGGGTCCCCAGCCCCTCCACAGGGACAGCAGCCCGTCCTGAGCCACAGCAGAGCGGATACACACCCGCAGCTCGCTGTAGGACAGCCGGCGGGACTGCATCTTGGTCCTGACCAGCTCCAGAGGGCTGATCACCGTCACAGCCCCCACTGCAACACACACACACACACACACATGTTGGAAGGAATCAAAAATACATAAAACATATTACAGTTAGGATATCTACGTGTGCTTTAATGGACTTACATCTGGCCAGGCCCCCAGCAACGAGAGGGATGTGGCTGCCCTGGAAACCCAGACCGTATCTCAGGAAGTCCCGCAGCTGGTCGTAGCAGGTGAAGTAGATGACGGTGGCAGGTACAGCCATAACCCTGCACACACACATGCATATGAACTAAGGACACTGTACGCCAGATCAATGGAAAGTTCTCATATCAATAACGATGTAAATTTGTCACTAGAGGTAGACTGATATATACTGTATATTGGTCTTTTATTTAATAACTTAACACTTGATAGTCAGCTTTGCTTCCTGCTTAGATGGATGTTCAGTCTGTCTACAGTGTAGTTAAAAACTCTTAATCATTTGTTCAAGATATTTTGTAAATGATTGTAAATTAATTCAGAAAATAAAGGGTGGAGGTAAAAATCTAGTCATTTCCATGGCACTGAAATGATGTGTGGATTTATATTTGTTAAAGGCCTTTATAAGTTTTTATTTGGTTGTACTCAACCAATGCCTCAATCGGTTAGTTAGTTTGTGTTATTTTGTGTGATTTGGTGAATCCGAACTAACCCTTTAAAACACCAAAGTCACACAATAACCGAGTGAGGCAGCGGTAGACAAGAAACTCCCGTGCTCTAAAGCTGGGGACACACCAAGCAAACATCGAAGAACTAGCGGCGACGAAGGCCACCCGTTGAACTTGAACACACCGCAAAGACAACAGCCAACGACCAACTACCACGTACGTTCTGCGCCGATTCAACATGCTGAATATGTAAATATTACATTTACGGAGGAAACACTTTATCCTTGTAATTACGGCACTCAAAATACGACAATGCTGAAATACTAAATATCAGAATAAAACAGCCATTGGCCACCTACATCAGTATGTTTCTCACCTAAACCTGAATAAAAGTATTTTAAACATTTTCTTGATGAGAGTTTAGACACTCACAGTGTTGGTGGTAGTCCACTCCACAAAGACCTGAGTCCTTCGTGACGAGTGATTTTCACAAAAGCATCCTATGGAATAAACAAACAAACATACTTAAACACATATTGTGTGCATAAAGACTGTGGCAAAAGCAAAGCTGTTGATGTAATTATACTCACAAGTGTCCCACTGAAATGAGTTGGTGTTTTGTACCAGCTGGTGCAACTGGTTCCATTTTGACACACATAGATGTGATCCATCAGTCCATTACAATACAGGAAACATTTCCCTGTGAGAGTTGAAACAACCAGTGGTCAGCAGAATATCGTATGACGCCAGCCTTCCAAGCAACCACCAGATAATTTATCAAAAACTAAAGACATCTTAAACAAGTATCTGAATATTAGTATGTAATCTGTTAGATTTTCGTGCTTCCTAACCAGAGTTATATAATCCTTGACAGAGCAGAGAAAGGTGATTAATAATACATGCGATGGCAATGACCACAGAGTCACTCAAAAGATAACATCTGGGCTGTCCTTGTCTCTGCTTACTTTGGGTGTTTATTTACAGCTGGTTAAAGATACAACTATACTACTAAAAAAAGAATAATTTCACAACCTGCTCCTACTACTACAGATTTTTAGGTGTAGCTAGTGAACATTTGTTGTGTGTGTTTCTTGAAGCTACCAAACTGTAGACTCTCTACCAACATGAAATGGTAGTTTAAAGCCAGGTAGAAAACTGCAGCCACATAAAGCACAAATAAGACTGAAGGCTGAGAACTGAAACAAAAAAATGCACATCTAAACTGACAGAAAACACGTAAAGGGATTATTTTTTTCATTGGCAAGAGAAGTTTGTTAGTTGAGCATGCGTCCCCACACACAGAAAGTTAGGCTGGACCACCGTGTTTTTTTTAAGCAAGGTTTAGCATGCAGCAACGGCGGGTCAGATACTTACACTTGGAAGGGCGGATGACGTCACCCCACAGAGCAGATTTACACGCTACAGCTACGAAACAAAGCAAAAGGCAGGACAGATAAAGGCAGAGGACAGAGATGAAGACAGCACAAAAGACACAAAGGACAGGTGACGTGGGGTTAGAAAAGCATCCAGATACACATGGCACTCATACGCAGCTGTTAGAAGCAAAGTCAGTGTTTCAATAGCTAAGTTAATGTGTGATCTAAAACCATAGAAGAAGACAAGCTCCTTGTCCTACCTTGGTGGAACGGTTTTTGCTGAGCCTGCAGCCTGATCTTCACAACGTCCAGCGGTGTGACTGGAAAAAAATGAATGAACAGATTCAATTATCATACACAGACATAGGTTGTGTCCAAAATTCATTACTAACATGCTATTTGGGACGCTAAAACAGTATGTGAGATACTTTAGTATGTCCAAAACCAATACTATGCGAATTGCATTCGATTTCCTGTGAACTATTACAGTATGCAAACACTGGACACTACGGCGGCATAAATATCCCACAATGCAATGTGGTAGTGACGACAACGTTCATAACCGACGTTGACGGACAGCTCTGTTACGTCAATGACGCTTCTATTTAAGTGTAATTGTAAGAATCCACTTTGCTATAGGCGTAATATATTTTTGAAATTAGTTCAGACTTTATCATTTCCACAAATTGTCGTTTGGTCACATGAAGTTGGCACTGGTTACCATGGTTACTGGGGTTCCAACACATTTTCCATTTATAAATTCCATACTTTTCCAGACTAAAATTTCCAGACTTCCTGGTAGATTTTTCAGACGATATCTGACATCTTAGTACAAATAGCTAGATGTTTATTATGTTAATGAACAGTTTTAAAATCCACCTTTTTATTTTTTCCATACTTATCCAGACCTGGATATTATCAAAATCAAATTCTGTATTTTTCCATACTACGGAGGAACCCTGGGTTACGTGTATCCAACCGGCAAGGAGGCTACAGTTACAGTTATTACAGTTCAGTGTGTCCGAAAAGATACATACTACTGTTTATTCACACAGAAGTATGTTAAACAATAGTACACATATTGAGTATGTAGTATGCGACTTTGGACGCAGTCATACACTCAGTCTCCAGTTTATTAGGGAGCCAAAACTAATGCAGTCTAATACAACAGTCCTGTAGTAAGAATGAAGGTTATAATGGTCAGTTATGTGTGAAACTGTTTTAGAGATATGTTGATTAAAGTATATGGTTATTTTGGAGGATGTAGTTTATGATGTTGTTGAATTGTATTGTGTTATACTGACAGACAAACACCTCTTTAAAACAGTTTCAACAAAAACTGAACAGTATAACCTTCATGAAGGAAGGATTTACAGCAGGACTGTTGTATTAGCCTGCATTAGTTTTAGCTAGGTGTACCTAATAAACTGGCAACTGAGTGTATGACAAGACTAGAGGTCGGCCGATTAATCGGGCCGATTATTTGACATTTTTTCATAATCGGCATCGGCTGATGCCTGAGCATATTAAGCCGATTATCAAGCAGGCACATCTGCGGGCAGCCCAGTGTTGTTGTTGCTGTGGAACACGTGTGACACCGCCCCTTGTGTGTCAATCAAATTGCCATTCTGCCGCCCGGTAGGCTTAAATTCTTCTCTTTCAAAGCCCTATATATTTATTGGTTAGATATGAAATGCTCCGACGTTATCAATTCTGTTTTTGGTAACGGAGAATTTCTCTCCGTCGGTAACGTCAGCTGTGTGCGGGGCGGAGCAGCTCTCACATACACACTGCTGCAGCGCAGACACACACACACACACCCACACACACACACAGAGAGCTTCTGCTCTTAGTAACTATAGCGGAGAACCTAAACTTATAAAGCTTGATTACACTTTACTAGAGTTGATGCTGACAATGCTTGTCATAAGTGCAAGTTTGCGTGTGATAGCGGAAACACGAGCAATTTGTCGAAACATTTAGCAAAAAGTTCACTTCCTCATTTAACGTCTCTATGGGTCCTACATAGCGTCTATGACGTCACTGGCCTGTGTAGTCCGCAGCAGATGTGAGCAGCAGGCTGTGTAATACGAGTGAACAAAGTTATTATTATTTTTTGATCAATTAGATTATGGCCATATAGCTTGTAACAGTGTCTGTCAACAAACATAAATAAAAAACATGCTTTAGGACAGTTTTGGAAAGGTGCTTAAAAGGTTTTGAGCTCTGTACTATTACTACTATTAACCATCATGCACAAAATAAAATATGCACTGCAGTGCAGACACAAAGTGCAAATAGGAGAGACAGACCATAAGTGTTGTTCAATAAATGTTTACTTAAGTTAAGACATTTTGTTTATTATTTGTTATTATTAAGCTGTTATATTTTATCAGATGGAGGAAAAAAAGAAAACCAGCCAAACATATCGGCAAAAAAAAAATCGGCATCATATATCGGCCATCGGCTGTCCTGATTCTGTAAAAAATCGGCATCGGCATCGGCCATAAAAAACCCATATCGGTCGATCTCTAGACAAGACAAAACATTGTGGAAAACTGCATTGGAAAAGAGAAATTACATTTATAAACATACAGACATAAGTTGTTTTTTTTCTAGTCTTTGTTTCCATGATCTCACCAAAAATAGATGTGAGGAGGGCTCCAGTACCAGAAGCCAGCATCTGCTGCACTGGAGAGATCGCAGCCACGGAGCCGCTGACGGCCCGCTCCCCCATCCTGTCCACCTGTCAGACCAAAAACAAGACCCTTCCTGATGAGAACACTATGTTCTGTAACTAAACTTCACTGAGGTGTTTTCTGACCCTGTCGAACCCTTGTAGCCAGGTGTCTAATGTCTCCTTGTTAGGTAAAACAACTAAAGAGGAGTGTGTTGGATTCCTGCACGATCAGAAACCTAACACTGACTTTGTGTCCTGTTACGTCAGAAAGCTGATAGTGTGACGGCTGGTCCTGAGATGCTCCAAGTTAGTGTCATGGTAACAAAAATTTGGTTAAGAAAGGGTTATAATGACGGCAATTTATACTATTGTCCTTCAGGAGTAAGGCTACATCGCTGAAACACATAGACCGATTATTACTGTGTAATAAAGTCAGATGTGAGCTGGGTAGGTTTAGGCGTAGTTGTTATTCTTGGGGTCATTGAAACATTATGATAGCTTATCTACAATGTGCATGTCACCAGACCCACTCCCAACTGAGAGAGTAGGTAATAGCAGATGAATAAACATTTAATCAGCCAATACTGAAATGTAACGTAAACGAATGAAGGTAAAGCAATAAATGTCCTCAGGGAAGTCCTGTCTTTAAAATAAGGGGTTAATTGGGTTTTAAGAAATTATGCACAATACCAACAAATCCATCACTAAGAACTATGATGTTTTGTCTGAATATTCTTAAAGTAAATGTTGCATTGTGGTGGATGTTTGGATAAGTAACAGTCATTTCAAACCTGTTTCCCTAGCTGTGTGGTTGCCGTTTGTTCCCCCTGGCCTTTGCTATTCCTGGACTTAATGACACTTTAATGTGACAGTTAAAGCCACTTGGCCCTCAAGGTTTGTCTGGCC
Source organism: Sebastolobus alascanus (assembly GCA_916701645.2). Lineage (NCBI taxonomy): Eukaryota > Metazoa > Chordata > Actinopteri > Perciformes > Sebastidae > Sebastolobus > Sebastolobus alascanus. The sequence goes on along the minus strand of CAKAOJ020000072.1, from coordinate 1,542,325 downwards.
AGTAAGCTGCTTTGCCAAACAACAAACATGTAGCTAGCTAAATGTTATTTTTGAAGGAGACTTTGCATTATATACTTTTTTGAGACCAAATTCCGCCCCATGCAATGAGCCCTGCTCAAGATTTAATGTGGCTATAAATATGTCTTAAACTGAGAGGATGTTCTTCCTTTCACCTTCACATAAATTACACAACATTGCAAGAATGAGCTTCAAATTTGATTTAACGTTAAGAAGAGTTATGGCACACTCTGTCCTTTTTCTCCACCATTAGCTAACCTAGCTAACTGGTTAATACACAGACAAATGAATCTATCTTAACCCACAGGACAGGGTTAAGATATACAGGAGAGGAGGAACTGTTTGATTCAAAGTCAGCTCGACAAATCTGTCCCAAAATACGTTATCATGTAGCTAACGCTATAGCTAGCTAACTGTCAGCATTTGAGTGAAATTAAGCTGGGTAGCTAACGTTAGGTATCCAGGCAACGTTTTAAGATAAACAAGCTAACGTTACTCACCTCTACTGTAGCTGCCAGTGTCGTTGTGAAACAGAGGCGTCTTCACCCATTTCAGTTAGCTAAATATTAGCTACGTCGCTATATTTAACCGCGTGTCGTGCTGTAACTTATTCGGGTTCTCCATTACGGATAACATGTTTTTGTGGAGTCGGGCTAAAGCTCGACATCTATTGCACGTCTGTCCATCCTGGAAGGGGGATCCCTCCTCTGCCGCTCTTCCTGAGGTTTCTTCCATTTTTCCTCCCTGTTAAAAGGGTTTTTTTGTGGTTAAGTTTTTCCTTAGCCGATGTGAGGGTCGCACTGTAAAGGACAGAGGGTGTTGTATTCTGTACAGATTGTAAAGCCCCCCGAGGCAAATTTGTGATTTGTGATTTTGGGCTATACAAATAAAATTGATTTGATTTGATTTGAATCAGCGGGGGGGCAGTCAATGTCACGAAACGTAGACTTCCACAAATCTTTAGAAAACTGTACTAAGCGATGGCCTTACGTTAGTGGTGAAGAGAGGCAGGTGCCCATGTTGTGGATATCAGTGGTAAACGCTCAGGGTTCGCCTGGCCCCGCCCCTCGCCCTCCTCTTCATACGGGTCGTGTGGTCTCTAGAAGGGAGCCCGTGAATTGCACAATCTGATCTGAGATCTGCAGAAACTTGCGGAAACTCTCGCGAGACTCGCTGCCACGACGACCTATCCTAACCTTAACTATTCAAGGTCAATGCATAACCTTAACTATTCGAGGTCAAACCCTAACCTTAACTATTCGAGGTCAATGCCTAACCTTAACTATTCGAGGTCAATGCCTAACCTTAACTATTCGAGTTCAATGCCTAACCTTGACAATCTCGCGAGAGTTTCCTGTCTGGACGCTACCAGCTGCTGTCGCTCTGGCGCCGCCTGGTGGACACGTCATTAAGGTGCCGTAGGTGCTGCATTATGTAAACAACTTTGTCCGTCAGTCAACTGCAACCTGTTCAATGTTCAAACGGCTGAACAGGAGCAACTTTATTGAACTTTATCAGCCCTATTTAATTAAAAAAAAAAGTTGAATCTAAAGACCAAGAGAGGCGCTGCAAGGTATTATGGGAAAGTGGGAACCTCTCTCCCTCTCTCTCTCTCTCTCTCTCTCTCTCTCTCTCTCTCTCTCTAGGGGTGTGTTCAAGACCAGGCGGGTCTATCATTTCTATTATTTAGTGGTGAGACACTTGTTAAACACCTGACTGCTCACAACAGCCCTTCACTCTTTTACCAAGGTAAGAGCAAAATAAACTTCTTTTAGCTTTTATAATCTGACATAATGCTTGCCTAACAAATACGTCCTTTGAGTGAATTGTAAAGATGTTTGACAACAATTTACAGTATTTAGCCTACTTCTTTCAGTTTTAGATTACTTAAATTGTTTTAACCTTTTCGTTGTAAATGATAACCTCCCTGTGTAAAACATCCACAGTTTATTCTGACTAGGGTGATTTCTTTTTTTAAGACAAAGCACGTTTCCTTTCTAATATGCACGCTAAATGAAACTGAAAGTTGTGTTTGACTTGCTTATTCACTGCGAATAAAGAAAAACCAGGAACAAACATCTGAAGGAACGATTACACTTTCAGAAAATAAATGAAAATGAGTCTCAGACATTATTTGCATTTTTATTTTTGACGTGTATGACTCAGTGAAGTAGGCTATTGAATTTAAAGGTTTGAAATCACCAGATAGGCATTAGTTTTTAAAGACAGTAATTTCATTGGCATGTAGAAATTAGGGCTGTCAATCGATTAAAGTATTGAATTGCGATTAATGGCACATTAGCACACATTTTTTTATCTGTTCAAAATATACCTTAAAGGGAGATTTGTCAAGCATTTAATACTCTTATCAACATGGGAGTGGACAAATATGCTTCCTTTATGTAAATGTATTTATATATTTATTATTTGAAATCAATTAACAACACAAAACAATGACAAATATAGTCCAGAAACCCTCACAGGTACTGCATTTATCTTAAAAAAGATGCTCAAATTATAACATGGCAAACTCAAGCCCAACAGGCAACAACAGCTTTGAAAATTTTGAAAAAAGTTTGACATTTTTTTTTTTAATTTAACCTCTTTCCTGACAAGCTAGTATGACGAAGTTAGCGCCATACTAACGCGTTATTATTAACGCGTTAGTATGGCGCTTACTTAGACAGCCCTAGTAGAAATATCTGAGCATGCTCATTGTTACAGACTTTGACCAATAGCAGAAGTGAATGCAAGCATGTTATTTCTGAGTTGAGAGGGGAATTCCACATGCACACCTTCCACTTTCATTGACCTCTCTGTGTGTGTCCTGTGTGCAGATGCAGAGGTGGGTTATGATCTGTTGGGCCCTCCTGGCTCTGGTTGGTGCTGATGAGTGTCCAGATGGAGGGAGATGTGGAAACGGTCAAACCTGCTGCAACGACCCGGCCAACGGCTTTGAATGCTGCCCGTTCGATCAGGTAGATCATGGTTGTACTCCATGCATGTTCTGCATTATAATTTAACCTGAGCAAAAAAACAAATCCCAATTACTCTACCTGCTGTAACTGACTAGCTTTTGTAGTAATCCTACTTTTTGGAATTAGTAATTCTACGTAAAAGCACGTACTCAGTGAAGCTTCTGGGAGTGCAGATGATGTACAGTTTCCTTTTCATTGTTATTGCACCAAAAGTTGGCCATTTGAATCCCTAAATGTTTAGTTTAGTTTAGTTTAGTTTAGTTCATTTTATCAGGATTAAGTCTAGCTGACGTCATGGTGTCAGCTAGTGTTCCTGCGGTCCGACACAGTAATCACAAACAATTATATACATTATACACCTTCAAACACCACATTACATACAAAAATCCACAGTACATTACAGTAGATTTGAGGAGATTTGTTCTTAGTCTAGGTGGCTGGCCTGACTCATCAGATAATTATGTTCTCTACTGATGTACACTACTTGGTAAGTAAATACTGTGGTTTCCTGTTATTCCTGTTCCCTAATAAGCTTCATAGTTCCAAAAACAAACAAACAGATTCTACGAAAACATCACAAACATGTTTTACTCCTTACTTGTTCCAACACGTCACTGATTCTTACACTATGTAAAGTATTCAGAAGAAAATATTAGGGATGCACCGATCTAACCTTCTCAGACCTGATACCAATATGTATGCAGCATGTGTGCAGCTCTCTATTGTAGGGCAGCACAATTAACTTAACCTCTTAACAAGATAAAGTCCAGTAAAGTCATAGTACTTTACTTTGTCCCTTTTGTCCGTCGCATAGTTAAATGTAAATATGAGATAACCGTTCACCTGTCCTCTAAAATAAAAAGAAATGAAGGCTGGACAGTGGCACTATTCATGCTCAGTGATGTTTTACTACTTTATGAGTCAGATTAAGGCTGAGGCCTCATTCGGCCAGTGTGATAGCAGTTTTAAAACTTTGCTAGTCAAAGTGTTCGTACTACTGTTCTGCTGTCCTCGTAGGCTGAGTGCTGTGGGGATCACATGCATTGCTGTCCTGGGGGAACAGTCTGCGATACAGCCACGTCCAGCTGTTTGAGCTCTACTGGGTCCGTCCCCTGGGTGGAAAGAGCTGCTGCTGATCAGCCCGGACTCTCCAAAGTAAGAATAACACACATCTGTTGCTTTCATAATAAAATACTGAGTGAGTATTTAAGAGCCCTGTTTCCCACCCTGTCCCTGCAGTCCTTCAGGATGATCAAGGCGTACATGGGGGAGGACGACGACAACATCTGTCCTGATCTGTCACGATGCCCACCTGAGTTTTCCTGCCTGAGGGCCTTGACAAAGTATGGCTGCTGTCCCTTAGCTCAGGTAATCAAACCATGTCCAACACCGATATAACATGCAACATGTTGCATAAAATACTGGTACAATTATCAGGGAAACAGAAGTAATAACCACGCAAAGTTTATTGATAAATTGTACTTTTAGGGTTTTTTTTCTCCAAAGAATTGCTTCATCATTTACATCAGCGACTCTCAGAGTGGGGTCTGTGGCACTAAAGTTGTGCTGTATCATTAAAAAAGTGCATATCTACAGCAGGAGACCATTTTTGCCAATAAAACATAAAGTACATATTGTGTCCATTACTCCCACCCACGTTAGCTCTGGGCCAATAGAAACTATGATATGATGTGACACACAGCAATAACTTCATTATTTTACTGAAAGTCAGCTTTAGACTGGTTAAGTTTCAATGTCTGGATTTATTAGGACTATGCCAGACTTGCTACTGTTGATTTTCTGAAAGCTTTTAAGATCAACTGCTTGAAATATAGGCTATGAATGCTGTCAAGTTGAATCCAAATGCTAGTTGAATAAAATTACCCTCTGTTTAAGTGGTATTAACATTCAATAATATTGCAAATTTCCCCCGTTGTGGGACTAATAAGGGATTATCCCATCTCATCTAAACATGATTGAAATTTAAATGTGTATCTGTTTATCACCTTGAAACAGGTCTGAAGTATTTAGGTTGAAAAGTTTTATAATACAAAAAGTTTCAATGGCATCTAAGATTACAAATGGTAGTAAGCATATGTTTAATTGCTGTTACGATTATGAGAGGGTCCTTGGAAAATGTTCTCCCCTGTTAGGCTGTAGTCTTTGCGGTGTGTTCAAATACAACTTGTCGGCAAGGACAAAAACGACATGAGGCGACGCAACAGTCGGCCTTCATCGCCGCTAGTTCTTTGATGTCGGGGTTGTGTGTCTGGGCCTTTAGGGGCCCCTGGCCCCAAAAAGTTTGAGAGCCCCTAATTTAAATCCTTTAAGTCCACATAAAACCATGAAGTCCATGGTGGAATCCATTGATGAACCACTCATACAGTAATACTGTGCTATTATAAGTGAATATGCAAATTTGTTTTCCAAAAGCCCAGTGACTTGTCAGAAAACGACTGTCAAAAAGAGGATCTTTACTGGTTTGGCTAGCAAGCGAAGCATTTTCACTTCACTGAAGACAACAGGAAGTGATTTCTACTATTGTGGGGGATTTAATGACCTTTTCATTGCCATTATTTTGCTAGCATTGCAACAGGAAAATATACAGGGCCCCATTTAGAATGTTTTTATTTTATATTTATATTATTTATGTTTTATGTTGTCAAGTTTGAAAAGATCTACAAGAAGAAGCTGCAGCTCTGATCGGGCAGCAGCTTCCTGTGTTTTGCTGTAAAGTTATCTGCTGGATTGTTTTACAGCAGCAATGTAATGCAGAAAAAAGTACAGACTGACTATATGGCACCTTTAGATGTCTGACCACTACACTTATTTGGAGTAATACAGTAAAGATTGATTGATTACAACAGGGAATTCATAAGGCATTTGATTCAAATGTGTATTGTATTTACTAAGTGAACTGTGATTTCCCCTGACAGGGAGTCCCCTGCTCTGATGGGAAACACTGCTGTCCTGAGGGCCACGAGTGCAGCGCAGACTGTCGCTCCTGCATCAAAAAAGGTGAAACTCTTCCACTGACTACCACAACATATCACCACACAGTCTGGAAAACTGTCTGTGACTTTTCTGGAACAGCGTTAAACTGGTGTGAATCCTGTCTGCAGAACAGGGACTACTTTGTATCAATGCGTAATTACAAATCTGAGTGAACGGAAATGACATGTGGAGTTCCCCAAGGCTCCAGTCTCGGGCCTCTTCTGTTAAACCGTGATTGGATGTGCCAAAATTTGCTCCCGTTTAACAGAGATGAAACAGACATAATGTTTTTTTTAGCCAAAGAAGAGCCATTAAAAGTCTTGTTAGTTCATGTTAAAGACCACAAACCAAGCCAAGTCTTGGTGACTTCCACATTAAGAAAATTACAAAATCAGCCTACTATCAGTAAATACACTTTTATTCATATTCTTATTTCACCACCATGACCCGCTCGCTGTATATTATCGCTTACTTAAAATAGATTTCAGTGAAATTTCCTTGGCCTCCTTCGTTGAGGTGGTAAAAATGTCCATGTCAATCTCACATGCATAGATTTTCTATGCAACATTGGAAAATTACAGGATTTTATCAAGAATTAAAGGACTTATGTCTCAGCTGGAAGTTTTCAGTTTTCATTTTTCACCATTTTCTGACATTTTATAGACCACTTTATAAACAACCAATCGATTAATCGAGAAAACAAGACAGATTAGTCGACAATGAAAAGAAACGTTAGTTGCAGTCCTAGTTGAATGTCTTATTTAACTTTTTATAGTGCATTGTGTTTCTTGTATATGTCTCAATGCCTTTTTATGTCTCATGTAAATCACTTTGAATTGGCTCGTTGTTGAAAGGTGCTGTACAGATAAACTCTCATAAGAGGTTTAACTTTTATCTCAAGGCCTCCAAACACATTTTTAAATGTTCCCGTTGCGTTTTTGCAGAGCTTGCGGCTACAGTTCTGTGCAGCGACGGAGTGTCAGAGTGTCCAGATGAAACCAGCTGCTGTGAAACCCTAGAAGGAAAGTGGGGGTGCTGTCCCATGCCAAAGGTACAAAATGGCTGATCTTTTCATTATAGACATTCACAAGGTGACAGCTTTGATATGCTAAATAGTATAATTAAGATTACGAAAGAGGAAAAAGACAAATGGTGGATTTGCATGTCCGGTTATCGTGACTATATGGTGTCTCATATCATGTGTGGTTCTAAGGTGATACCCCTTTACTGTGTAAACAGGCTGTGTGCTGCGGGGATAAGACACACTGCTGTCCTGAAGGGAGCACATGTGATGTCGAAAACGCCAAATGTATTTCCTCATCTACCAAAAAAGAGACGCCGATGTGGGCCAAACTCCCCGCCAGGATGAGAGCAGACTGGGAGAACAAGAAAAGTCAGATTCGTTTTTAGTCTTACTGTGAAACTAACTTCCTCATTATGATGAACCATTGTCTAAATCTGATTGTTTGTGTTCATGCAACCTGATCTGCGTGTGTTTCCACTTTCAGACGGTGAACATGTCACTGCACAGACAGTTGGTGGTGGTGGCTCAGAAAAATCCCCTGAAGTCACCACAGTGAGTACAGTTCCTCCTCCAGAGACGGGAGCTGCAGGTGAGATGTTAATCTTGAATCAAAGTATGTAGAACAAGCACACACCTAAAAATAAAGTACACCACAGATGATACACATAATGAGACCAGATGCATATGTTTTTATCCACCAAAAAGTAGTTTCTGATAGTTAAGCGTACAAATATTGGATGTTATGATTTAATAATATCGATAATGGCTGCGTTCCATTTAATTTTGGCGTGTCAGTGAGTCCAATGAATTGCTGGCACAGCCAAATGTTGGGAGTTGCAAAATTTTCTGCTATGACAAGACAAAATATCTGCTATGGGAAAGGTCAAAGCTAAAACAAAGAACAGTAACATTCTTCCTGCATGCAGGAGGTATGGTAGTAGTAAGTTACCATTACCGGCATCGGTAATACTATCAGTAATGTATCATATTTTGGTAAAGTGATGGTAGTGTCTATTAGCTGAAGAAACTGCTTTTAAAAGTTTGTCCAGATTGCATTTCTTCCTTTGTCAATAGGTTACAATAATGGCCAGCTCAGTTTTAATATTTGATGTCAAATTTAATAAAATATCCTGTGGAGGTTGGTTGTAAACATCAAAAGTTATGTTCACATTAAGTGTTTCTCACCAAAACGTATTGTGTGTCTAACAAATGCATTTCCGTCTTCATAAAATGTTTAAATATCTTTTAAATCCTGCATGGTTTACATCCATGTTTGCTTCTTTTTCTTTGCCGTTGTTGGTGCATTGCTATGCTTCTCGCTGCGTTAACGCCACCAAATGTCTATTAGTGTAATAATGTGAAACCAAAGGTAGGATGTGAATCGCCACTCATAAAAAAAATGCTCCATTGATATCGTTTATGACCATGTCCTCGTACTTTTGGAATTTATCACCGATGTTTTTTTGTTCCAGGCAATGATGTCCCCTGTGATGAAACAGTATCCTGTCAAGATAACACCACATGCTGTAAAACCGCAGAGGGCGGCTGGAGTTGCTGTCCTCTACCAGAGGTACAACATTGGCAGCTATTTTTTTTACACAGTCCTAACTTTTATGTCAAAGGCTTTGCTGATGCATTAATGGTTATTCATCTTTCTGATCCCATCAGGCTGTTTGTTGTGAAGATTTAATTCACTGCTGCCCAAAAGGTAAGAAATGTAACGTGGCTGCTCAGACCTGTGATGATGAAACATGCTCTGTGCCGTGGGTCCAGAAGGTACCCGCAATCCCAAAACAGGGCGCACAGGTGGGGGATGTTACATGTGACTCTACCCACACTTGTCACGATGGCTCTACCTGCTGCAAGACCAAAACAGGAGACTGGGCCTGCTGTCCTCTACCTCAGGTAAACACAGAGCAAAATGCAAACACTTTTAAAAAAAAAAATAAAAGTTTTTATACCACCTTCCTTAGGATTTACTCCTGGATTCTTGTCACTTTGTTCAAAAGGCGGTCTGTTGTGACGACCACGAACACTGCTGCCCTACTGGCACCACCTGTGACCCGACCTCGCTCAGCTGTGACAGCGCCTCGGGCTCAACGCCCATGAAGCAGAAGATACCTGCGTTTGCCACGGCGGCGCCCACTACGGTGGCCACTACAACCCAAAGTCAGGCAACAGACACAGAGCAAACAGCGGAGCCTGATACAGAGGAGGAGGACGAGGAGGAGGAGATGAATAAAGGAGAATTGAAGTGTGACGACCACGCCACCTGCCCTGATGACAACACCTGCTGCTTCATGAGCGAGTCTAAATCGTGGGGCTGTTGCCCGCTGCCACAAGTGAGCACTGACCTCCAGTAACAACAGGATTTTACTGCCTCATAGCATAAAATGACCACCACATATAAGACTACAAATAATAAACTTTATTTATTTTTGATTATGGTAACACTTTACTTAAACCCCTCCTCCTATTTAGCATTTATAAAGAGTGTATAAACATTTAATAAACACCCTATAATGTAGTTGTAAGGACATTTTGTGGTACATAAAGTGGTACCTTGGTTATTTTTTCAATGAATTCAAATAATTGTCCAGTCTATGAAAAGTGATAAAATAACAACAAATCATTTCAAACCCAGGGTCTCATATTACAATCACATAATTTGTGTGAACAGTTAAAAAAAAACCAGAGGAACCCAGTTTATAAAGATGCGAGACAGCAGAAAAGCGGCAAATCTGAACATTGGAGAACCCTTCAAATGTATTGCATTTTTGTTTCATAACTCACTTAAAACAGCTATAATCAATATACAGTATATGACTATGTGTGATGTGAAAAGGGCTCGCTCCTAGTGAACCCAGAGAGAGTTATCACCAGACTTTGCAGTTCCCCTCAGCTCTACAGAGCTTTATAGCATAATTCAGCTCATTGCTTTGGTTTTCCAGCCCACAACTTAACTGTTTTGGTTCACTCTCACTGCTCTCATAGTGACGTTTTCAGTCGTAGCAGGCAGTTGAATTGATTGTTTCAGCACTAATCACACACAGGCTGTTGATCAACACCAATAGCTCAGTAGTTAAATAGCCATCTGAGATTTCTGGCTTTCAAAACTGCTGTCCAGACTGCAAACAACTGAGTGGCATCACTTTCTCAAACCCCGAGAATATAAATGACAGTAATGTTATTACTTTGCATGGTGATATGGTTCCTCTTCTGCTGTACAGTTCTACCCTCTCCTGTGTGAGCTTCTGACTTTATAATTTCTGTCAGCTGCTGTACTTCCCTCAGGCAGTCACTCTAAAGTTATAACGGTTAATGCACTCTATTTTTTTCACTATGCAAAGTTTATTTATTTAAAAGAAGAACTTGAAAACAGGATGGATGATGTGAAAGTTTCACTTCCACTCTCACTTCTCCCCGTACAGGCGTTGTGCTGCGCTGATGGGCTCCACTGCTGTCCTGCACAATACATATGCGGCGAGGGAGGGACCTGCATCAGGGGGGAAGTGGTGATCCCATGGTACACCAAGCTTCCAGCCACCACAAACGTTGAGGCTGATCCCAGCGCTGTGCAGTGCGACCGGCTGAATCAATGTCCTGAACAAACCACCTGCTGCCAGCTGCTCACGGGCGAGTGGGGCTGCTGCCCGCTGCAAGATGTGAGCACTGTACAAGACACACTATCAGTATATTATCCTTGTCAGAGTTTGCATATGTAAAACAACCTTGTGCATGCTGTGTCTGCAGGCTGTGTGCTGCCCAGATAAGCAGCATTGCTGCCCACAGGGTTACACCTGCAACATGGCCTCTAACTCCTGTCAGAAGCTCATCATGCTGCAGCTGGAGTCCGTCCCGCTGACACCGGTGATTCTGCTCGAGTATGAACCCATGCTCAGTCCCTCAAAGCACAGAGACGTCAAGTGTGATGATCAGACCAGCTGTCCAGATGGAGACACCTGCTGCAGGACCTCCGCTTCTACATGGGGCTGCTGTCCAGAGCCTAATGTATGATATACAGTACAGTCATAACTTCAACCTTTAAAGGAATAGTTCGAAATTGTGGGAAATATACATATTTGCTTTCTTGCAGAGAGTTAGGTGAGATCTCATGTCTGTACGATAAATATGAAGCTATTGGCAGGCAGCTGGTTAGCGTAGCTTAGCACAAAGACTGGAAACAGGGGGAAACAGCTAGCCTGGCTCTGTCTTAAGGTAATAAAAAAAAACCACCTACAAGCACCTCTAAAGCTTAACGTTATATCCTATATGTACTGACACTAGAGTGGTATCAATCTTATCATCTAATACTCAGCAAAAAAAAATTAATCCATCAAGCAGAGCTAATGCCACCTTCAGACAGTCAGGGAGACACCTAAGTGAGGCCATTTTGTCTCCTAAATTAGCCTAGAAAATATTGTTTCAGTTATTACAATATTATAATATTGTATACACGTTTCTTGTCCTGGCAGCCTTTCAGTTACATGATTCAAATTTCCGAACTTATTTAAGCTGTTCAGTCTGTGGTGCAAACCACTTTTAAATGCAAGTTTGAATATTTCTTTTTTGCACTCCTTTCTTCTACTATTCCGCTTCATTTCAGAGGGAAATATTTACCTTTTTACTCCACTACATTTGACAGTTGTAGTTACTTTACAGATTTACTTTTTAAATACAAAGCATGTGATCTTTTAAGTTGTGATACATTGTTATTGATTTAACTACACACACCTCAGCCAGCTGCAGCATTAATATGCTGCGTACGTATTAGTACTAATAAACACATAATTATGCATAATAAGGATTGAACGGCAGTGATGTGGATTAGGCTGCAGGACTGTGCATTTCTGTCACCAAAAATGTTCAAATCCTGTGAAATTTGGATTTGTTAATACAGCCAAGCTTTAATGTGGGTTTGTCATAATAGCAAGAAAATGTATGTCATACACCTGTCAGTTGGTGGCAGTAGTTGAAAGTAATTAAGTTAAGTACTGTACTTTATTACAATGTTGAGGTACCTGTACTTTGAGTATTTCTATTTTCTGCTATATACTTCTACTACACAATATTTCAGAGGGAAATATTGTACTTTTTACTCCAACACATTTATCTGCCAGCTATAGTTACTAGTTACATTGTAGGTAATATGTACAAAAATATGCATCTTGACCAGCTACAACATGAAAATGCTGCGTGTATGTTCAGATATACTGTAATAGTCCAAAAATTTAACTCATAATAATAGAACCATATAAATAAAATGTATAATTTTTATTATTTCTATGAATACAACACTCTGGAAGGAGATATGAGTACTTGTACCTTTAATACTTGAAATGTGCTGCTAATATGTCTGTACTCTTTCTTAAGTAACATCTTAAAGGCTGTTATATACATGTAATAGAGTATGCTTCTACTAATTTAACTAAAGCACCCGATTGTTTCTTCCACCTCCGGCTGACGGTGTTACATACCTTCCTTCCTCTGTCCTCTCCGCAGGCGGTGTGCTGCAACGACATGAAGCACTGCTGTCCCACCGGCTACACCTGCACTGAGACTGGAGATTGTACCCAGGACGCCAGGCTCCAGTGGCACAAGTGGGACATGTTCTTCGGAAACAACAAGAGAGCTCTAATTTTGTGAAAACCATTCTCCGCTGCAATGTCATTGTTTCTGCATGCAACGCACTAATTGAAAAAAAAGGGGTTTTATGTTAATTTTGAGACGCTTTGTTCTTAGAGGAAAGTAGTAAAAGATGGGGGACACTGTGACATTGAATTGCATTTGGGGTTATAATGTTCTGTAACAACAACTACATGCAACAAGATCAGGGCATTAACATTTTAATAACTTGTTTTAAATATCATAGAGCCTTTTTATTCCAAGCTATACTTGAAACTTTACTCCATCGATTAAAAACAATCCACAGGCAATACGATTGTATTCACTGTCAGTCATCTGTTTCTCTATATTCTGCTTGAACTGCCTCGTCGTGCAACGTGCACTTCTCTATCAATAATCAGTCACAATTCAGGGCATAATTTCACATAATTTAATCATTTAAAATGTATGATTCCACCTCATGATGAATGAATCTGCTGCAGTACTGGTTTCTGTCAGTACTTTAGATATTAGATCTATTTGTGGCATAATCTGTAATGCATTATTAATTTTAAGTGTTTTAATTTTGTGCATCTTATTGTCACTTGTGTTAATTTGGGATTTAACACAGAAATAACATGCTTGGTGAAGCTTAATCTGCGTAAAACTAATAAAGAAGATATGATGTTACAACATTACAACTTGTCAAATCATTATACTGTATGAATACTCTAGTAAGTGAGTGAATAGGTATAAAAGAAGACTCCTTATTAAACGCCTCTTTTTCCTTATCCGTACTTCCGGGATGGAATTCCACTTTTCAGGATGACGTCGTACATTTTGTGCCTTTTCTGACGTCATGGTTTATTATTTGGGATTATCGGACCTCCCCTTCGTGAGCAGTGTAAAGCTCTGTAGGCGTAAAAAAAAAAAATATCTGAATTTCCGATTATCCAATTCAAAATAAAAGCCTAAAGTAAAAAAAATATTTTTATTTTAATTACATATAGAATATAAAGACAAATACTTTGTTGATTCCCAAAGGGGAAATTCACGATGTTACAACAGGCTTGGACGTGAGAAACGTAAAAAAAGAACTATTTGAATGAAATGAATACAAATGAAATTAGAAATTATATAATATAGGGATATCAAGTTAAAACTCTATACATTACAATATATTAAGCTCTAAAAATGAATTGTTTTAAAAGAAATTTCATGCAAAAGAAAGAAATCCAGAAATCCAGTAGTACAACTAAATTTAGATAATGTGGTATGGGTAAGTGTAACACAATATACATAAAATATATTTTATTGTCTATAATATATCTGTAATTTATAACTAATCACACACACTTCACAATAAATCATTTACGGGAATTTGATGTAGCTTAATTGACATACGTTGAAATATATTACTTCATTTATTAAAATCTGAAACCTGGGAGTTGATTTAGGAACAAAATTATTTCCATAAAACAATAATGTATGTCCTAGTTGTTATATATTATTGTTATGCAAAAATTCTAAGGTTTTCTCCTCCATGCCCCATAGTTTGCATTTTCTACATACATTTAAAAAACAAAAAGAAACAACAACATTTTTTTAAATGAATGTACAGTACATGAATTCGAGGTGGAATGTAACTTTAAAAAGTACTGAGTACTTTTAATGCATGTATTTTACTTGTGATTGAGCATTTTTATCAATAATACATATTACATTTTATCTACACCAGTATTGCACTTTTTAAAACATGTTACAAAGTGTTTCACGAGGCAATAAAAGTAAGATAGATTTAAATTACAAACAATAGAATAACTATTGAAACAGACCAGCACAAAAACTAGGTCCTTTATGTTTTTTATTTGTTATACATGTATGTCGATTCCACCAAAGCAGTCATTGGCAATGAAAATCTTTGGTCTCAGGTTCCTTCAACGATGCTCATAAAATAAGTATATATAAAAGGGGAAATCACACAAGTAAATATTAAAGCAAAATTATAATCTAAGGCATAAAATAGTGCAGTTAAAATAAATATAAACATAAGTAAATATAAAATAGTAATGTGAATGTAAATTTGTAATTTAGCTGATGACAGTATTTCAGATGGGAAAACTGAATGTAAACAGGATGTAGTATGACGAGAAGTAATACATGTACACAGAGGTGTTAACAGGAATGTAGTATGTAATAATGAGAAGTACATATATATACTGTATATATACAGAGGTGTAGGAAAAAGGAAAAAGATCAATAACAAATATTTGCCATCCTAAAAAGAAGATTTAAAATGTGTTTTTTTTTAATTGTGGTATTGCTTCGTTCAATTAAGTAACGGATCTTAAAACTTCTTCCACCACTGACAGTAGCACTCAAGAGTTTCAATTTCCAATTTCAAAAATTGGACGTTTATACAAGAGGGACGCTTTTATTTTGAAGACAGGGGGAACAAACCAAACGTACTTGACTTCCGGTATTTACCAGTACGCTTGACGTGTCTCCCGTTTTGACGTATGAATCATCCTTCCCAAGATGGCGATACACCTGTTTCTTCTCCCATGGTGATTCCTTGTTGTTGTCTGCGCAACGCTAGAATTCAGCATTAGGAACGAACTGTTAATAAAGTGGAGACGTAGTTAAACACCGGGAGTGAACTCCGGCATTCAAAAAAATGTCCACGGAGGAGCTGTCGGCCTCGGACAGCGAGGCTGCCTTCGCCACGGCGGGGGAGCGATGGGCACCGGTGGGCGCTGTGGCGAGCCCCGAGGAGGAGGAGAGCGGGAGCGGGAGCGCCGGCGAGCCGAAGCAGAGGGGCTCGTCCTCGGCCACCGACGAGGAAATGGCCGTGAGGCTGGAGAAGCTGGAAGAGGAGCAGGACTTACTGAACTCGTCTCTCCTCGCCCTCACCTCCCACTTCGCCCAGGTGCAGTTCCGACTGAAGCAGATAGTTCACGCCCAGAGCGGGGAGAAGGAGAGGATGCTGGCCGAGCTGGAGGAGTTCGCCTTCAGGGGCTGCCCGCATGTGGTGGGCTGCAGAGCTCTGGATGCCAAACAGCTGGAGAACTCGGTGAGGTTTCTGCTCACGATTTGATATATATAACCACCATGATGCTTACACAGTCTTTCACACACTCATAGTGCATGCCAAGGAGAAGATGTCAAAAATATGTCTTTGAAATAATAGGATATTCCTATTTAAAATATCCTTATTACATATAATAGTAGATTTAGGACTGCAGTGTGGTGTTTTCCCATCCATGACCACAGGTGTCTGAGTTGATCTCTGCCAAGAAGATGGAGAGTGAAGTGTGTGTGTTTGTGTGCTGAAAAGATACGTTGATTAATCAGCTGACAGAAAAATAATCTATTCTGATAATCGATTAATCGTTGAAGTTTTGAGGCAACATTGCATAACAAGTCCTCACTTCCAGCCTTTTAACTGAGAGGATTTAGTGCTTTTTTTAATCGTATGTGACTGTTAACTGCATATTTTTGAGTTTAAGGCTGTTAGTTGGACAACATTTATATTTTTCACTATTTTTTTTTTTTTATTTCATTTCAAAAAATTGCATTGTTAATACGTCCACAGGAAGTAATGGATATACAAACCATGGGAAAAGAGTGAAAAAAGAGATATGATGCATTTTCAAGGCCAGGAATAATAATAATAATAATAATAATAATAAAAGAAAGTATCTTACAAAGTCAAGTTTATTGTCAAGGCCAAGTGTTACCTATGAAAAAGGACATAACATAATTATATACAAACAAGAAAGGGGGGGAAATAATAATAATAAGAAATAAAAATGCTTAAAGCAGTTGGCTTCACACAATAACATACATACTGTGAGCTAATTGGACACTCAATAGAATACAATGAGGGAAAAAATAGCTGAATAATAAAAAAAATATGGATGCTCCTTCAATTCAAATCTTCGGGTCTTTTTCCCAGTGTTATTCGAAGATGTCCATCTTTAAGTTTAAAGAGAAAGTAGCCTTTTCCATCCTGTAGATCTCCATTGTCACATCTATCCAGTTATTTGTCGTAGGTCCAACATACAGAATTTCTTTACTATTTTCTGACGTTTTTAAACCAGTAATAAATGTCCGTTTAATCAATAATGAAAGTAGTGGTAAACTGCAGGTTGTGTAGATATACTGTACATGCACTAATTTGCAGTTGGACTGGACACACTGTACTCACTAATATAAATGCACAGATATAAATACAGACACACACACACACACACACACACACACACACACACACACACACACACACACACACACACACACACACACACAGTAAGTCTCTGTGGTGTTAAACCTGCCCTGTCACATTAACTGAAGTGATTCACCTCAGTGGCTATGAGGTTTCTGATTAAAACTGATTAAAGCGAGCTTGTTGCGTCACACTCGAGGCTGCCGGCGCGCCCACCTGTGCTGTGTCCCCATTCAGCTCTTATCTCTGTTGGAAAATGTTGCTTTTGTGTTGACTCACGGCGCTGCAGGCTCAATGAAAATGCCTCCAGCAGATCACTATCTGCTTAATAAAAGCTTCTGTGTACACAACCACGTTGAAGTAACCCGCTTTGTCTCTGCCGTTGTTTACTCCCTGCCCCTTTACAGTTAGTCTCAACTGAAGTAAATTCTCAGGCCCAAATTGTTTGGGATTATTTCTCACCATATTCTGCACGCTAAAGGTCTTTTTATGTCATTTCTCCTTTGTCGCATGCTTTACTTGCAGGGAGATCTGGTGAGTATGGTACCTGATGTCTCTTTGAGTGTTTGGTTTGTGTGTATTTTTGTGTAAATGTTGTGACACAAGCTGTTCAACTGTGAAGTGAATTTAATTACATTTGTTTTGCAAAGAGCTGTGACTCCATTACAATCTTCAATATTATTAGTATCAAAAGATCAAGTGCACGCTGTTCACTGTGTTATTGTGGTCCCTCAGCTTTCTCTGTCTATAAAAGTTAAAATCGTTGTGTTTATGTTTCTGCTGTCAGAGTGAGAGGGAGAAGAGGGAGCGCCTGGGGGCTCAGAGGGAAAAACAGAAGGATCTCATTCTCCAGCTGAAGACACAGCTGGATGATCTGGAGCGCTTCGCCTATCAGGAGGGCAGCTACGACTCGCTGCCGCAGTCTGTCGTCATGGAGAGACAGAAGGTGGGATCGTGGAAATGTACCGATGAAATAGTCGCCACCCAATCCTGTCACATGTTGATGTGTCATATCGGCTACAGGTTGTCAAGTCAAGTCAAGTCAATTTTATTTGTAAAGCCCAAAATCACAAATCACAAATTTGCCTCGGGGGGGGCTTTACAATCTGTACAGGATTACGACACCCTCTGTCCTTGACAGTGCAACCCTTGTCTGATCAGCCTTTAATCATCATACTTAAAAATGATAATTACAACATCCCAAATGACAGGCCCCAAAAGATAAACAAGCTTGTGTTAAATCCAAATGATCACGACTCAACTGTCTGTTATGTTGAGCACATCATGTGGTGTTTACCTGCTTCAGATCACGTGTATCGAGTCTGTTCTTAAAACGCTTCAGGCTTTAGTTTTTCTCACATAGATAATTTGTGTGGAAAGCCTATCCAAATACATTTAGCCCAACCAAAAACTGCTTTTTAAATGTTTGTATTATCACTCCTTTCCTTTTAAAAAAAATGTGTATTAAATGAAATGTCTGCCTGATTGGAATGAATAAGAGTCTACAGCTCTCTGTACTGTACTGAGGCACAGCATTGCTTCGAGCTAAATGCTAACATGCTGATGCTAAGCAGGTATAATATTGTTCACCATCTTAGTTTAGCGTGTTAGCATGCAAACATTTGCACTGGCACCAAACACAAAGTACAGCTGAGGCTGATGGGAATGTTGTTAGTTTTTCTAGCATTTTGTTAAAATATAATTGAACAGAAAATACTTTGTCCACTTAAAGTGTGCAAAAAGGCAGAAATGTGTCTTTGGTATGCAAGTTGAAAAACTGCTATTAAAAAGGGCTCATTAAAACACAACATATATATTTTTTTATTAATATCTTATTAAATTTGTTTTGTTTTGAACTATGTAATTTATTTCATTATTTTTTTAAGACTGAATCAAGGTTAAATAAATAGATATAAAACGCTGTGTATAAACCAAACTATTAGGCAAACATTTTTGACTTGATGGGTGGCGCTAAATGAAATGTCTGGAGACCAAAGTTATTACAATACATCTTCTGGAGACCATGAATTTGTGTACCAGATTTCACGCTAAACCATCCAATAGTTGTTGAGATATTTCACTAGAAAACAAAAATTTCAACCTCATGGTGGCGCTAGAGGAAAAGTCAGAGGATCACCAAAGTAAGTAGGATTCATCCTGTGTGGATCATAAATGTTTGTACAAAATTTCATGGCCGTCCGTCCAAAAGTTGTTGAGATATTTCAGTCTGGACCAAAGTGGTCACAGACCGACATTGCCATATAGAGCCATGCCGCTTGCATGGCTTCAAATGGCGTCCCTAATAAGAAGTTAGCTTGTGAATGCAATGCTGTTTAGTGTCAGATGACCAACACACTAGAAATCTACCACAACAAGTATGTTCTCCACCTGTGGGAAACAATGTAATAACCTACAATAAGTCTGTTCTTTAACCTGCAGTCTGTCTTACCTCTTCCAGGTCATCATAGACGAGTTGATAAAAAAGCTGGATGTGAACCTGAACGAGGACATCGGGAACTTGACGCCCGAGGAGCTGAGACAGAGAGTGGACTCTGCCATCGCTCAGATAGTGAACCCAGCCAGGGTCAAAGAGCAGCTGGTGGATCAGCTCAAAACCCAGATCAGAGACCTGGAGATGTTCATCAACTTCATCCAGGGTACACACAGCCTCATATACAGTACAATCTGTCATTAAAGTGGATGATAATTTCCTGTTTTATTGCAGTGCCTGCTGTTTTTTTTTTTTCATTTCGCAGTTTTTTTATCGGTTTAATGAATGACTTTGCTTTTCCTTCCTAAAGATGAGGTGGGGAACCCTCTCTTATCAGATGGGGGACCCAGCCAGCAGCCACAAGCGGCGGGGACCAATGCCAGAACTCCAGGAGGGAAGAAGAAAGGTAAGTCAGTTCATATCAAGCTCTTACTGCAAGTACCAATAAATGTTTGGAGTAATAAAGCCAGTAGATGACTTAGTAGTCGGGGCGACCAGTTTGGGGTTAGCATCTGGCTGAATGCCTGCAGTGTTTGCCTGGTTTTAAGCTTTGTTTATACTTGCATGAGGCACCGTGGCGCGGGCCTCTACTGATGGCTCGCACACTACGAGCACGCATAAAGACGTTTATGATCAAGGCGTTGTTCTTTGCAGTATTTTTCCGAAACTCCGGAGGGCAAACAAACGAAAGATTCTGTGAAGAGGCAAGAAGTTAACGAGTGTTACCGTCAAAACGCCATAAACCAACCTCCTCTATGCCGAGGAGGAATTGTAATTAACTGTAAACTCGTATCTCATATTCATGGACATACTTTATCACCTTTATACAATCCCCATAATGAAACGAAGGTTGAAATATCCTATAAACAATTTGATTCTGCTGGCAGAATATTTACTCAAATGTAGAAGATCTCCTGCTTTTAAAGCATTTAAAAACAAACTGTCCGTCTTTCTTTTTCATTATTTTACTTCTTAATTTAAGTTATTTGCTTTTATGTTATTGTTGCAGTCATGTCTGAAAAGCCCTGCGTGCACAGCGGGCGCCTCGTTACAAAAATTCAGAGTTGCGCGACCAAGCACTGCGACAGCTAGCAGAGCCGTCTCGCTTTACGCACAATACGTTATGATGTCATTTTTGGCTCGCGCCGGGGACACTACGGCGAGCGTAAACCCAGCTTTAGAGTGATGACATAAATGTTTGTTTTTAAAGACGTATTAACTGGTAATCTCTTTATAAAAGGTACGTTTACTGGAGGCTGTGTTCAAAACCACCAGTGTTGTCGTCCAGTATAAGTAGTATATTCTTCTGGTTCTCCACCTCTCTCTGCAGTGGACCCAGAGCAGGCACAGAAGATGCGAGAGACCGGCCTGCAGCTGATCCAGAAGGCCCTCGCCGTGCTGCAGATCTTCGCTGCGAGCCAGTTCGGCTGTGCGCCCGGCCAAGTTCCTCCGAACATGTGGCCTCAGGAGTCGACGCTGCAGGACTACGGGCCCCTGCTGCAGCGCCTGGAGGCGGCTGTGGACAAGGTGCGAGTGCTGGGCTCCTGCAGACAGTCCTCCCTCGACCACGTCGTCAACTACACCAGCAACTCGGCGCTGGGGCCTCGGGACGAGCTGACGTCGTTGGTGAGGAAGGAGCTGGCGATTGCTCTGAAAGACTTGTTGGCTCACGGCCTCTACTCCCCCTCCCAGACCATGAGCCTGGTGCTGGCGCCCATCTCCTGCCTGCTGCCTTACAGAACAGCCCCACAGACCATGCACCCGTGGGAACTCTTTGTCGAATACTACCAATCCAAAAACGGGAAGGCCTTTGTGGAGACGCCGGCCCGCCAGCTTTCACAGTCCTTCAGCCTGCCCGTCGGGGGCGGCCCGGTGACCGTCACCCCGAAACAGTCTCTGCTGTGGGCCATTCACACTGTGCTGAAGGAGCACGGACGCTACAAACGTGGACCGGACACAGAGCTCAAAGCGCTGGTGTGCATGGCTCTGAACGAGCAGCGGCTGGTGTCGTGGCTCAACCTGCTGTGTAAGTCTGGGACTCTGATACACCCGCACTACCAGTCCTGGAGCTACATGGCCCAGACCGGCTTCGAAGGAGCCCTGCGAATCTTGGGCCGCATCAGCCACCTCAAATTCAACCTCCCGGTGGACCTGGCTGTTCGGCAGCTGAAGAACATTAAGGATGCTTTCTGAGGAGGCAAAAGTAACGAAACATCCGTCTCAGAAATCAAGTATTTCATCAGCTGAACAGCACTGCTCTTACCTTCCATTCAGGACCAAAAGCATGACTTTGTGCTTCAAGTATGTGACCTTTTAAAGGTTATTTAAGTAGCCAACCATCTTAAAAGTATACAGTGCAAGTATGTGATGTCTACAGTTACATGCATGGATGATTATGTTGTGTGAGCTTCAGCCATGGGCAACCATAATCTGCATAGGTTTAAGATGCCAAAATGTCAAGATGACAATGCTACTCGTACTGTAAACACGCCTTAGAGTGGAGACTGAGATTACCTCATGTTTAGAGAAGCCTTCCTGACCTTTGCGACCTGTGCTCATCATACCATATCATTCCCCCCCGTGTATGTGATAGTGTCCTAACCTATGCAGCAAAGAGACAGATTGGATGTGTACAGTAATCAGTGGTCGCCACGGAGACAATCCGGGAGGAGAAATAGTGAGCAGAAACTCGATACTGTGGCTTCTACACAGTAACAATGTGATGTATCGATGCTCCATACTTCACAGTGAAAAGTACAGTTCTGTTATGGCATTTATTATTTTGGTGGTCTGTAGCAGATTGGTTGATCAGGTCAACTTGAAATGAAAAATGTCTCTTCTGTTGTGTTACAAATATGCAGCCCAATGACCCCATTTTAAAGCTGTTTTAACCTCTTGCACATTGTGTTTCAGGTGTGTTAGACCCTGTATGAAACGCTGCTTTTCTCCTATTCCAGGTGTAGTTAAATTTAAGATTAAATGACAGTGATATTGTTTTGTAAGAATGATGTAATGGCTTACATCCCATATGTAACATGATTGTAGGATATCAAATGTTTAGCTTTGTTTCCTGTTCTTCAGAGAACTTTGTTTTTATCTTCCTGAGACAGCCGAGTTGCACGAATCATATCTTTAAATACTGAATGTACAAACCATAGATGCTATTAAACTGAGGTTTAGATTACATCTGCTGTTTATGGGATTTAAACTTCAGATGTATGTATCCAACCTCTGAGAGTCGGCGTGCTGATGAAAGATGATCACTGCGTTTGTATTTCCTGAGATAAAAACCTGTGCACTTTGTGACTTGAGCGCACCTGGAGACACATTTTTAGCATTTATTTTATGTTACTGTGTAAATGGAAAGTTTGTATTCTGTTTAGGTTATGTGTAGAAAATATAATGCTATATTTAGCATCCTATTTTCCCCATTTTTGTTGTGTTTTGTTCAACTGTTATGTTGTGATTCATGTAAAGAGACATTTATTTATTGCATAGCACGTCAAGAACATATCAGAACACTTTGTTAAAGTAGCTCGGACACTGAATCATTTAAATTGTGCTATTTACTGTATATTGTTTTTATTTGATCACTTTAATCACACATAATATATTGGAAGATATGACTTGTGCTTAATTTCTGTTTTTTTTGTTTTTTTATCATGTTTAATGCATATCTACAGCTGTAAACAAATTAAACTTAGAAAATGAACCACTGCTGTTTATGAATCTTTATTCTTCACATTTTAAAGAAATCAAGAAACAAAACTTTACAATTTATAGATTTTGTTTTGGTTGTTTTAATGGCAAACCTTTAAAAAAAAAAAATACTTCCTTCATTCCATAAGACATCTATTGCATTTACATATACAAAATACTTATGCATTGATTTCAATAGATGAAAAATAGAATAATTGATGTGCAAAAGGCATAGTTATCTAAGTTGTATTTTATGGTTCTTGTTTTTATAATATACAATAACATTTTTAACATCTTCAATAATGTGTTTTGTTTAATGAGCAAAATAATCCTTCAACATCCTCCAGAATGTTGTTGTGTATGAACAGTCTACATTTTTTTTATTGTGTCTTCTTTCTCTTCCCAAAAATCACATTCAATCTTGAATATAATATGTTTGTGGGATATTTACTATATACGATTTTGTAATCTATTTAATTCATTTGGATTAACAAATTTGGGAAATTTTATGAATGAATATCAGTTCCACACAAAGTTTTCGCATGGAGTAATTTCCCTTTAGCTGTAAAAATAATTCCTTATGTTTCTATTTTATGTTTATGGTTTTAGTTATGAGGTATTGGGAAATAAGATATTTTTGCTGCTAATACTCCTATTTTTAATCAGTGGTGAAAGGTAACTAAGTACATTTACTCAAGTACTGTACTTAAGTACAATTTTGAGGTACTTGTACTGAGTATTTCCATTTTCTGCTACCTCTACTTCACTACATTTCAGAGGCAAATATTGTACACTTTCAATAACATTTATTTGATAACTTTAGCTTTGCAGATTCAGATTAATAATATAAAATATAATCATCAAATAAAGTATCATGTAATATTGAAGATTAGGATAACACTTTATTGATCCTTGGGCGATCAAGCAGATAAACTATATAAAGTAATTACAATTGGCTCCCCCTTTACCATCTTCAAAATTAAAGTGATGAACACATTAATACATTATTAATTATTATCCACTAATATAATATATATCATTCTGGCCATTCTGCATAATGAGTACTGTTGGTAAATTAATTATATTATGATGCTAAAACTTTTGTACTTTTACTTGTAACAGAGTATTTTTTACACTGTGGTATTGCTACTTTTTCAAAAGAGTACTTCCTCCTCCTCTGCTTTCCATTAAGATTTTTAATGCAGTACTTTTACTTGGAGTGGAGTAATTTTACATTGAGGTATTGCTACTTTCTATTGATAAATATCTCATTCTTCCACCACAACATTATATCATGAATACACAAATCAAATATATATATTTTATTTTTATAAAATCGTTTAAAGAACAGTTTAGCACCCAAATAATGTGGGATGCATTTTTGTATTTTATATAAATAAATAAATAAACAAACAAACAAAAACGGACTCTTTTATGAACTGAAAATTCCGCCCGGAAGTGACGCATGTCGATCGGCAGTGCCAAAGGTCACAAAAACCTTCTCGGCTTCCTTTCCTGTTAGCGGTGGCCGTAGAACAGCATCAGTGAGTGAAATTTCCCTTGAAACAATCTTCAACCATCGCTCCAAATCTGGGCCATTTAACAGTTTTTATCGTTCCGCACTTACGACAATCACTCCTTTAGCTAAGACGAGCATGTTAGTTTCGTGTATTTTAATTGACACAGGCAGATAATAAGCGTTTATCGCAGCGCTTCGTCTCCGTAGGGCTCATGTCAACATGGCAGCTTCCCTCTGAACCGTCTGCTAAAGGGGCTGATTGTATATGTTCAGACTGTATAGTGCACCATGTAGTTTCATCACAACGTAACTACGGTGTCAACTGTGTGTGTAAAGAGTGAAATTAATGTTTAAAGCGCTGGAAATTACATGTTAATGGTTTCCTAGCTGGATGCTAATGCTACCTTAGCCTGCTAACCAGGCAGTAACAACGAGCCGGAAACTTTTAAAAAATGTCCTCATGTTTCAGCGCTTGATTGTTGCTTGTGAAGTATTGAAGTGCTGTGGTGACACAAGGGGTTTGACGGTGCTTTTCTTTGTGGCAGAAATGGGCAAGTTCATGAAGCCTGGGAAGGTGGTGATGGTCCTAGCTGGACGCTACGCCGGGCGTAAAGCTGTCATCGTCAAGGTAAAAAACACGGCTCTGGATGTATGTTCTCTGCTGCTCAATGGGTCTGCAAAAACACAACAGATTCCCCCTGAATATGCAGATGCTCAGAGCAGGTCATATAGTTGTTCATTCACTGGCAGGGCTCCCATGTTCATCTGTAAGGGATTTACTGACTCACATAGAGCAGCATATTTGTCCACTCCCATGTTGATAAGTGTATTAAATACTTGACAAATCTCCCTTCAAGGTACATTTTGAACAGAGGAAAAATGTGTGTTAAATTTTGATTAACTATGGACAATCATGTGATTAAATATTTTAATCGATTGACGGCCCTATAATACAAATATGACAATATGGAGTAAATAATCTAGCGCCTCCTAAATCACACTTTTTGTACAGTTACAGTTACATAACACACGTGTGTTTTCAGTGTAATCTATTTGCCAATTAAGAGACAAATAAGTAAAGGATAATGTACAGCCACACTAATACTTAGTATCTCTTCTCCATTGCAGGTATGATATTGTTGTGTATGGTCAGTGTCTGCCTGATATCACAGTCCCTTTTTTTTTATTGTCTCTGTAGAACATTGATGATGGCACAACCGACCGTCCTTACAGCCACGCTCTGGTCGCAGGCATCGACCGCTATCCCCGTAAGGTGACCACAACCATGGGCAAGAAGAAGATCGCCAAGAGGTCCAAGATCAAGGCCTTCGTCAAGGTGTTCAACTACAACCACCTCATGCCCACCAGGTCAGTGTCTCTACTTACTTCCTGTAATGGGATCTTCCATTGTTTTACTGATGTGCAGCAGCATACTTAAAGCGCCCATTCTCCAACAATACAAATGTGGTTGTAGGTTGAAGAAGCAAATTATATCCTGCTGAATAAGTGATTCATTTTATGATGATGGACATGATATTATCCTTGTTAAATGATCAGTGTAAAAGATGAGCAGCTGATTTAAAAAGTCAGAGGTACAAACCTGAGGGGCATAAAAATATAAAGAGAACTACAACTCCCAAGGTGCATTTTGTTAAACATCTATTGCTGAGCTTTAAATATATTTCCATGCACTGTTAACGGTGCGCTAAAGACTACACTTTGTAGAACCGTGATAAAACATGAATCACTTAAGGATTTCTCTGTGAATTTTGTATGAATACTGCAACTGTGAAGCAATGTTTTGTTCCCAACTGCAATAACAAAGTATTCTTAATGTTATGGGTACTGATTCACGCCTCTGACAGTCAGCAGCGGTGGTCTAGGCTCATGACTAGTGTTGCATATAGAGCCAACTGCCATATAAATCTGTGGAAAAACCATGCTCTCGGATACTAAAACTGATGGCCATAATAAACGTATATCAACGAATTAACCAATATATGCCTGTGTTGTTTTCATGTTAAGGAAAATTGAGGATACCCTCCACAGGAAGCTTTAAAATGTATTCACATTTTAAAGCTTCCTGTGGACAGTGTGGAAAAAGACTTCAAAAGCCAGCAGCTCCTGCTGCTTCGCAACACTGTTGTTGATTTTAAAGTTAAAATGAAAAACTTGAAACTTATATCTCAGCCATGATGTGTTTAACTATGTTCATTCTGGTCTTTCTGTTGGTTCTATGGGCCACATCACATACCCTTACGCATCAAATTTCCTCACCTCAGTCAGTATTTTAATCACAGTATGAAGACAAACCAGCTATAATTTACATAATGCGTCTGTTTATACATCTGAGTCCAAACAGTATCATCTATTTGTGTCCTGACATATTGAGATCTTGAGACCATAGCTTATGTATTTACTTTATAGACATTTTTTACCTGAAGCTGTTACTAGATTCCGATTCAAGCAAGCAATTCTTTTAGAGACAGTTTATTCCCTGAAAATCATCCTACTCTCGCTCGGAAGCGGTTTTCTTGTAGCTCAAATGCAAGTATTCAGTTCAGCTTTATTGTCACATTTGCTAGATGTTGGTAGGCTGTGTTGAGAGTGGAAATACGAAATGAGATGTGATTTTGAAGTCAATTGATGATGCCTTTTGTAAGGAAATCTGAATGTACTCAGACATCGGATGTCATTCTTGAGCAATGAACATACTAAACACTTTGTAGATCAGAGCTCAAGTACATGTTTACATGAGTGAGATGCAGTTTAGTGGCTGGTTATTGACTTAAATATGTTCCCTGTTTAAAGTGTGTTGTGCCTAACACGTTTCTCATTAATCGGCTGCATAATGTCAAGTTTAATTCCTCTGCATGTACTAGATGTGGTCTGAAACGCATATAGATTTGATGAGCAGGTTTATAATCTGATCACTAGTTTGTCATGTGGGTCACCCGATGAGAATCTGAGCTGTGATAAAGTAACGCTCATCATCTTTAGGTACCTTTCAGCTGCTCTTGTGTGAGTTTCTAATGTAAAACTGCTCCGTTGTTCACTTGTACTGATGTAAAAACAGAATAAAGAACCCATTCTGCTCAATAAACCTCCCTCGGATAAGTGGAGGATTTAAACAATTTTTCATCGTTGCGCTCCGTTTCCTTCAGATACTCCGTGGATATTCCTCTGGACAAAACTGTCGTCAACAAGGACGTCTTCAGGGATCCTGCTCTCAAGCGCAAAGCCAGGCGGGAGGCCAAGGTCAAGTTTGAGGAGAGGTGAGTCCACCTAGTTCTGTTGGATTCTCAAATTAAGTGCGCATCAAATCCACATGTTCTCACTGGACTGTCAGACAAATAACGGTAGAACGGTGTCGCTTAGCTATAAGTTACAGAGTTCAACCAGTGATATTGCCTTCACTGCATGCTCTTAGTGATGTGACACCTTATACATCCTTTTTGGGAAAGAAAAGGCCCGTCTCTCATATAACAATCTTATGTAAATGCATAATTTGTTTGAGTGTAATAATCCTGATGGCAAACATCATTAATTAGATCAGTTGCTGCAGTGTGATTATAGATTGGACGATACTAGTTTAGATTAGTTGCTCAGGTTTGATGCAGGTACCTGTGGTCAGTTTCACCCCTCAGTTATATGATGTGTTATCAGAGCAGATGTGCTAAGCTTGTTATTCTGTTTTCAGGTACAAGACGGGCAAGAACAAGTGGTTCTTCCAGAAGCTCAGATTCTAACTTCACTCGGTTTCACAAATAAATGTTTAAAAATGGATATTGACTGTTGACTCTTTATTGATATTTTCTGTCTTTTGAAGTATTTTTACCGTCTCTGTCAAGTTCCCCAGTCTGGAGTATTATTGATCCTCCAATACTTGAAATACGTGAAAATCCTTTTGAAATGGATTTCCTAAATACTTTCAAAAGGTGCAACCGCACCGCCTGAAATTACTGTTGTTTAATATATTAACGTGAAAACCAATCTGGTAGACAGGTCGTCTCTAATAATCTGATCACTGGGATTTCAACTTTTTTCTTTCACAGAATGTATTGACATGAACAAATAATTTCCACTTCAAAGCGTCCATATATCCCGTTTCATATTTTTATGCTTGTCAATCAAATTGTGTACACAAATTATTACATGGTGACATTTAGTCATTAAGACCTTCTTAGTTCATAAGTTTATTTTATATCTACAATTAAATGAAAACTACGAACTAATGAAAAATACGTGCACATCCTTGGTAAACCCACACAAGTGATTGCTTTTTAGACTTTACTTGTCCAGCATTAAAGTTAAAGCACAGTCAGTAAAGGATTTACTCTACTCGTTTTTTTGTTTTTTGTTTTTTTTCCAAAAACAGTTTTTTTTTTCTTAAAACTGGCAGTTGTATTGTATGAAGTAGTTTTACTGCAGGTGGTGCTTCATACAACTCCTACATGTACTGTTTAGAGGTGTAAACATTTTATGAGCAGTGGTGGAAACTAACCAAGTACATTATAAGTAAATTTGAGGTACTTGTATTTGACTGGAGTATTCATATTTTATCCTACTTTATACTACATTTATGTGACAACTTAAGTAAGTTTTTACTTTCCTATTATGATTTTACAAATTAAAATACTGCTTACAGTACACATGATTGCAGCAGTAATATTGCTGTTGAAATCTGTACTTTTACTTATTTAAGTTTGTGAATGCAGGACTATTGCTAGTAGTTTTAAAGTGTGGTAGTGTTTCTTTTACTTTGGTAAAGTATCCGAGTAATTTTTCCCTAACTGTTTCTGAGCTTATACTGTATATTGTGCTTTGCACAGTGGTGGAATGTAACTAAGTGCATTTACTCAAGTACTTAAAATTGTGAGGTATTTGTACTGTGCTTAAGTATTTCCATTTTGTGTTTGTGTTACTTCTACTCCAGTACATTTTGGAAGCCAATATAATACTTTTTTACTCCACTACATGTATTTGACAACATTAGTTAATTTGTGGATTCACTTTAGCTACCCACCAGTATATAAAGTAATTAAAATAAGCTCCACCTTTACCCACGTCATCAATAATTATAATCCAGTAATGTAATGTATATTATTCTGAAGTGGCCCATTGTGCTTAAGAAGTACTTTTACGTTTTGGTACTTTAAGTAGCCTATATTTGATACAAATCAAATATATTGTACTTTTACTTAAGATTTTGAATGCAGGCAGGACTAACAGTATCTCTACACTGTGGTATTGCTAAGATGAGAACTTCTTCCACTAGCAGTAACTACAGCTGCAAGATGTTGGAGTAAAAAATATATTTTCCTCTGATATGTGTTGAGCTATAAATCGGCATAATAATAATGTAGCCAGTCGAGTCAATACTAGGGACTAGTTATTGATGGATCATTAACATTAATTAATATATGTAACATTACAATGATGACAATAAAAAAAAACTAATATTTATTAGTTGTATACATAAATTAGTAAAAATCCACCCACACCCCTCTCCGGTGCTTTGTGCTTGTTTTATCGTGTTAATATTTCCGACAGCTCCTGAATGCAGCACCACACGGCAGCGGCCTGCAGCGCCCCCCGATGGAGGAATCAGACACGTTCAGGGCTGCTGGGAAAAAGAAACTGAAAGAATAAATGTGACTTCGCACCACAGATCGTCGACCGGAGGTAAGTCCTTACTTTAACTGCTTATGAATTACAACTAAAACATCGCTAAGTTTAGTTAAACGCATCAATATAAGGATATCATGAACGTTTTGACTCTTTCAAGTCTTGATGAATGGGACTTATTTAAAGTCATTCTCACGTATTTAAAGATATTTTGAGAGTTGTCGAGGCGATGGTTTGTTTATGTGAAAGTAGGCCTACAGTTTATATAAGTCTAGTTTAACAGTGCTTTTCCTTATTGACACACGTTAATAAGTAAATGTAATACACTGACTTTGACTGACAGCATGCAAAAACGGTAATATTTTGTGATTTATTCCAGATTACTTTCACTATGTCTTCAGATGAGGTGAGACGTCATTTCGCTTCCTCATGTTTTCATGTTGTTTTTCTTGCTTGTTAAAGATAAATATTACAGATAATTTACTTAATGTATCTGTAATGTTCCTTTTATACACACATTATTTCTGTGGGTTGAACTATTGTTCTTAGCTGAATCATTCCTGTTGGATTTTTGTTTTTATCACATAATAATTGTAATCAGAGGAGATCTTTTACTTAAGAAGTACTACAGTGTAGAAATACTCATTTATAAGTAAAAGTCCTTCATTCAAAAATGTAAGTAAAAGTACAAAAGTATTATCATCAAAGTACTCATTAAGTAGAATGGTACATTTCAAAATAATATATATTATTGAGATATAATTATTGATTCATTTTTACAATATACGCATCTGAATGAACTTCGCCAAGGGAAAAATAAAGTATACATTTATCCATATAATATATACAGCATATACTTTATTTGTTAAATATAAAAATATTTAAAATATATTTTATAAAAATATAAAACATTTTATTTGTTAATTTTTTTTTCTATTAATCTGCGAAGTAACTAATGCTTTAAAACAAATGTAGTGGAGTAAAAAGTACAATATTTCCCTCTGAAATGTAGTAAAGTAGAAGTATAAAGTATAATAAATGGAAATACTCAAGTAAGGTACAATTACAACCTCACTATTATCCCTGTACATTGCCTATATTCTCTTCACTATGAACCTTTGCACATCCTGCACTAAACTGTCATAATGCTCATATTTGTTATAGTAGTATCTTTTTCATAGTTTTGTTGTGTATTTTCTCTATTCTTTATTTATGTTCTTGACTTTTGCAGTGCTTTGCCTGTATTTTTATTTCCTCCTAATATATATCTATTGTATGTACCAAACACCAAGGCAAATTTCCTTGTAAGCGAAAATCTACTTGCCAATAAACCTGATTCTGATATCAAACTGTACTTAAGTACAGTACTTGAGTAAAATTACTTAGTAACTTTCCACTACTTATTATACTACAGCTTTCACTTGTAAGATTACTAACTTATCCTCATAAAAATGTGTCAAAGCTTGTCTGCATTATTCACCCTGGGTCTTGATGGATCATTAACATTAATATAAAAAAATATAAGGTGTTTATTTATATATTCCACCAATCGCGTGTCGTTGTGTTTCAGGATTTCTCTCTGGTGTTGGTGGACCCACTGCTATCCGAGGACAGTTTGGAGGGAATCAAGGCTTTAATCACCAACTACAAGGTGCACTGAAACTCATCATTCACTAGAGAATAATGAATAGTATAGCGGGGTTTGCAGTGTTCATTCATGATGTTTTAACGTAAAACAGATGATAGGTTTCTATGCACAGAGCAGCTCACAAGATTAGAAACAGAAGCACTGAATGATAACAGAATGTACAGATTTAGATAAATACATGTGACACTCTAATTAAATATCAGAAATAAGTTGTAGTACTAATTTCTTTTGCTTCTTATTAACAATGTTTCAAAAGGAATGCACATATTAAAGAATAAATAGCAATAAGGCCTTAAATTAAATGGGAAAAAAAGAAACAATCAACAAATGTTGACCGAAAGGGTGTAGGCTGAAGCTTATTATACCTACTACCCTTTTTACTTTGCATATTCTAATAAGCAACTCATTCACTACTAGGTTTAGGCTATAGGAAAACAAAACAAACAAAAACAAAATAGAAACAATAATTCAAAAGTTCCAAACGGTTCATACACAATAATAATACATGTTTACCACCTTATATAAAAAATAAAATTTGCAAAGTGAACTACACATTCTTAATGCCTTGTCACAACCGTTCCACAAGTTAACTCCAGATTTACATGTCTTCTTATATTTGTCCTTACCCTTGTTTTTTTTTTAAACATATCTATTCCCCTAAATTCATACTGGATCTCTCTCTAATTTCAAACAACCTCTGAATACAGTTAGTGAACGCAGCTTGTGTGTCCACAGAAAAAACACGAACAGCTGATCCAGGAGCAGAAGGAGCTGGCCGTCAGCAGAGACGACCGACAGGACATGACTCAGAAGTTCAGGCAGCGCTCCGTCAAACTGACCCAGGAGCTGAAAGAGGAACAGCGCTCATACGAAGAGCAGATTGAAAATGAAAAGGTACCCACACTTTGATGTTTGTGCTTCACTGTGCAGAATGATGTACGTGCAGAGTTTGTTTTCACATTCATCTGCTGGAGGGGGAAGGTTTCTCTGTGCTCACCTTAAATCTCTGTTTGAATGTAGAGATGATTTTTGTCATCACAACTAGTTTGGAAGCCAATTGTGGTTCAATATGCAGCTTAGACAAGTGTGATATGGAAAATTGAAGCCTCCAGTTGCACAAACATACCTTACAGGTTTAACATTCAAGAGTCGAATCCAGTGTATATTTATACTTATACTCTCAAAACTGAATTTAGATCCTTGCAGGATACTAAAACTCCACTGAAGCCAGAATAAGAACAACAAAAACAATAAATTAATTCAGGTTAAAACCTTCTCATAGACACTAGTATTTATTAATTCTATAATGCATAAAGAATCAGCAAGACTGCATCACATTCATACACTGACTTGAGAAGAGCCTTTTTTATTTCTGGGGTTTTCTTTCATCCAATTTTAGTAAAGATACGAAGTATGCATAGTCTGTGAACAGTATTTATATAGCAGTTTTAAGAACCGTTAAATCGTGGCTAACAATCAAAAATGAAAAGAGAAATAACACTCACTCACTCACTCACTCACTCTAGAATATCATAAAATATACTATAAAAATACTAGGGCTGCCCCCTCTTGGTCGACTAATCTGTCGTTTTGATCTTGGTCGACTAAGATTTCTTTAGTCGATTAGTCGTTTTTTTTATGCTTCTTTCATGCTGAATGACTTATTTCCAAGAAACATATGAGCACATCTCTGGTAAACACAAGATTTAAAGCGGTGCTTTTGTGTGATTCTTTGTGGAGAAACTGGAGACAAAATCGCATGAGTGTTAACCAACTAAGAATTTCTTTGGTCGAGCACAGCCCTAGAAAATACAATAGGGTACTATAAAAAGGCCTCTGCTTAACAAATTGCCATGTTAAATATGTCTACCGTTGATAACCTGAAGTGTTTCTGTGTTGCAGGCTAAGGTGAAATTGATGCAGCAGGAGGAGAGCGAACTGATGAAGGAGATCCAGAGAGTGGAGAACTCTCTGAAGGAGGAAGAGGTCATAAACAACCATCTGAAACAGGAGACTGATGTACGTTCATCAAGACGCCGCCGCCCGCCGTCCATCCGTCACACGTCCAGTAAACCTGTCCCTCTTGATTTCAGGTGTTCACTGCTGTACCAGAGAAGAAGGTCGTCTTCACCGGCTCGACAGGAAACGGAGCCAACACATTTGAAATGAAGCCCCGTGTAGTTTACCCGATGGAGGGCGGGGCGGTACTGGTTACATTTGAGGACAAAGTTGGTGAGTTGTCACTAAGCTGTTTTTATTCATCTGCATTTGTTTTTCTATGTTTGTAAGACTTTCCAATACGAGATCTGTGGGATTCTGCCAAAAAAAAATGCTTTTCGGCATTGTTTTTTTTGTTTTTTTAAACCACGCCACTGCTCCTTCTTAATCAAAACATGTAATAGTTAATTTATCGTCTTTCAACCGTCTGATACTAAACCTGGAGGTATGGAGGTACATGCAGATACAGAGCACCAATCCAAAACCTGGCACATATGTAGTGATAAATAGGGCAATATTATGCATCAGGGGATGTTGTGGCACTAAATATTTAGCTGGCACCCCGCTGTGATTCTCAAAAATCGTTGTTTTGGTCACACAAGGTTGGCACGGGTTACCATGGTTACACGTCTCCAACCGGCAAGGAAGCTCTCAGGAAGTGACGTTGTAAATTCATCGTTCTGTGCGTCCGAAAAAAATACATACTGCTGTTTATTCACACAAAAGTATGTTGAACAATAGTACACATATTGAGTATGTAGTGCGTAGTATGTGATTTCGGACACGGCCTGTGACTGTGGGGCTTCTGGGAGTCTCACAGTCACTTTGAAAAACAAACATTTAAGCATGTTTTTTGCCCCAGTAAATGATCTGAATGGGAAATACTTCCATGTTTTATTATGCTCGACTGGTAGTGCTGATATAACTCTGTATTCCTTCTGTCATTAGTGGCCAATAAGATCCTGGACATGAAGGAGCATCACGTGGATCTGGGAGCAGATTGCAGCATCATTGTGGAGGCCCAGCCAGTTCAGCTGATGCTGCCCAAGCTGGTGGAGGTACAACAAATAACCTTTTTTCACTCCTCCTAGAGTGTGATCAATATCAGTATTAATTTCCTGAGTGATCTGTTTCCATCTGTCTGTCCTGCAGATAGACTCTGAAGTGAGTCCTCAGCACATATTAATCTCCAACCTGCCCAAGATGGAGAGCCAGACGCTGCTGGAGCTGGAAATCCACTTCTCCAAGAGTAAACACGGAGGCGGAGAGGTGGACAGATGTGAAATGCTGCCTGACTCTGAGACTGTGGTCCTCACATTTGTGGATAAACACAGTGAGCAAGCTTCGGTTCTTAATACTTAATACTGAGATTATGATGGGAAATTCAGTGGGAAGAAGTTCATTTTGGAGGTAATTATTCAGAACATTGGAGACTACAGCTGATCGTAAAGACAAAAAAATTAATCCACATGTATTTTGAAATACTATTAATAGTATAATACTAGGGCTGTCAATCGATTAAAATATTTAATCACGATTAATCAAATGATTGTCCAAATTAATCACACATTTCTTATCTGTTCAAAATGTACCTTTAAGGGAGATTTGTTAAGTATTTAATACTCTTATCAACATGGGAGTGGGCAAATATACTTGCTTTATGCAAATGTATGTATATATTTATTACTGGAAATCAATTAACAACACAAAACAATGACAAATATTGTCCAGAAACCCTCACAGGTACTGCATTTAGCATAAAAAATATATGCTCAAATCATAACATGGCAAACTGCAGCCCAACAGGCAACAACAGCTGTCAGTGTGTCAGTGTGCTGACTTGACTATGACTTGCTCCAAACTGCATGTGATGATCATAAAGTGGGCATGTCTGTAAAGGGGAGACTCGTGGGTACCCATAGAACCCATTTTCATTCACATATCTTGAGGTCAGAGGTCAAGGGACCCCTTTGAAAATGGCCATGCCAGCTTTTCCTCGCATAATTTAGCACGTTTGGAGCGCTATTTAACTTTAACCTTCACGATAAGCTAGTATGACATGGTTGGTACCAATGGATTCCTCAGGTTTTCTAGTTTCATATGATGATTTTTGATTTTACTCTAGCTTTAAAACCGAGCCCACTACAACCTCCGAAATATCAATTGCGTTAATGCATTAAAGAAATTAGTGGCGTTGAAACAAATTTCCGTGAACGCGTTATTATCGCGTTAACTTTGACAGCCCTACTATTAATAGAATAATACACAAGTTGTAGGCACCTGATAGAGAACTACTACTACTTTTTCTACTGCACAAACAGCAGGATGTGTTGTCTTTGCTCTGTTTTGGTCTGAATGCCAGCTGATGAAACTCTTTCTACCATCAGTCGCCAGAGGTTTGACGGATAAAGAGCACCATGAAGTGAAGCTGCAACAGAAGATGCACAGAGTGAGGGTCACTCCTTTCCTCAACGGAAAGATTACAAAATTAAAGGTGAGCATTTAATAGGAGAAAAGAAGCTTCTCAGATCACTTTCACTTTATTTAAGAAAATGTTGGAACTGTAATAATATTTTTTCCCTTCCAGACCAAGATGACGACGTGTCCTCGGACGGTGCTGCTGACGGGAATCCCTGCCATCATGGAGCGGGAGACCCTGCAGGATCTGCTGGAAATCCACTTCCAGAAAGTTAACAACGGCGGAGGAGAGATCGAAGCCTTCCTGTACAACCCGCTGGGTCAGCACACCTCTGCCCTGTTTAAGGGCGTCTCCACAGACAGAGAGGAGGAGTAAGATTTTGATTTATCACCTTTCAGGTTCGGGGCGGGATATTCTGATGTAAAGACAGGATCCACCCTGCATCTGTTTTAGTCTTATATTCTGTTTTCACACCTTTTGTGATTGAAGTTAGTATAATTTAGTACAAAGTTATAAACTTCTTATCTTGGTATGTTTTAAACTTTGTATAAAACTGCGGGACATTTTTTTCTAGATCAAAATATCTGACTCCTGTCACAATAGGCCCTTTTCTCAGCAGCCATTTTGACATGTCATTGCAGGGTAAACAATAACAAATGCAATTATAATATCATATAATAATATTTCCTTTTTTGAATTCTTTGCGATGGGAGCGCCACGGCAGCAGCGTGACGAGGTATTCTGCGCTGAGCGTCGCGCGTTCGGTGTTTTTTTCTGGTCGCCGTGAGTCGAAAAATGTTCAACTTTGGATAAAACGCTGCGCTCGTCACTGTCACTTTTTTACCCAGCCAACACAATTAGGCTTATTTGTACAGCACTAAAATCAGGATAAATTAAGTAATTAGCAAAAAAAGATATTACAATAATACCGCATGTCGCGCTGTTGAGCCAATCATTATCATCGCAGGGGAAATTCCTTCACTGCGACAGCCCTAGGTGTAATTAATAAGATTAATCATCGCAAAATGGCTGCTGTATAAAGGGGCGCATTGATGATGCCAATTCTGAGATTTTTTTTTTTTGTCTAGATATTTAAAAATAGAAATAACTGACAAATACAGTGTAATTACAATGATGAAATAACCTCATTAATCAACAAGTGAATGTATACTTTTAGCAGTTTTATTACGTAAAAATGTAAATAGCCTGCTACAACACATTACTTTGTCCATTTTGGCTCAGTGCAATTAAACTGGAGTGAAATTAAGAAATGACACAGACTTTGTTTTCTTTAGATTGGTGAAGAAATATAAAATTCTTATAGGAAATATTTATTTGCTGTCTATGATATGTTAGATGAAGCTAACCAGCTAGCAGCTAGTTCTGTCTAAAGTGTAACAAAGTCTGCCTAGCAGCACCTCTAGAGCTGACTAATTAACATGATATATCTAATGTAAAACTGACAATTCACCATTTTCTGTAGGAGGTCGGGGCTTTTTCCGACATACAGTACTCCACTATAACTTTTTAATGACATTTTTCGACATATTCTGACTTTTTGACATATTTCAACATACTATACTACGACTTTTATGACAATTTTATGATGAATTACAGACTTTTTTCATACATTTTTTAACATACTATACTATGACTTTTTATAAAATACTCGACTATGAATTTTGACAATTTTCGACATACTATACGATGACTTTTTTATGAAGTTTTTTCAACATTCTATACTATGACTTTTTTAACTTTTTTTTGACATACCATACTATGACTTTTTTTTTGACATACTATACTATGACCTATTTTATGACATTTCAATGTACTATACTATGACTTTTTCATGACCTTTAATGACATACTATACTACGACTTTTTTCGACATATTATACTATGACTTTTTTTTCAACATACTACTTTCAGTTATACTAGACTATGACTTTTTTTCGACATGCTATAGTATGACTTTTTTTGACATACTACACTACGACCTTTTTATGATGTCTTTTCACCATTCTATACTATGACATTTTTTTTTGTATGTACTATACTATGACTTTTTTTGACATTGTATACCAAGACTTTTTTTCTTAACATACCATATTATGACTTTTTTCGAATTACTATACTATGACTTCTTTGGGAAATGACCTTATGAATTTTTTTCAACATACTAAACAATTACTTTTTTTTAACTCTATTTTTCGACATATTATACTATGACTTTTTTTTCGACATACTATACTATGTCTTTTTTTACAACATACTATGCTATGACGTTTTTCTGACTGTTTTCTCAAGAAAAATTTTCGACACACTGTATTATGACTTTCTTTCATAACAATTTTAACATACTGTACTATGACTATTTTTCATGAACATTTTCGACATACTATACTATTACTTTTTTTCATAACATTTTTCGACATACTATAACATGACTTTTTTTCAATTTTTTTTTCGACACACTATACTATGACTTTATTTTTCAAAAAATTTTCGACATACTATACTATGGCTTTTTTTTTCAAAAAAAATGTCAACGTACTATACTATTACTTTTTTTTACAAATTTTTAGGACATACTATACTATGACTTTTTTTTCAAAACATTTTTCGACATACTATACTATGACTTTTTTCAAAAATGTTTTTGACATACTATACTATGACTTTTTTTTCAATTTTTTTTTCGAAATACTCTACTATTACTTTTTTATCAAATTTTTTTCGAAATACTCTACTATGACTTTTTTTCAAAGTTTTTTTCGACATACTATACTATGACTCTTTTTTCAAAAAGAACTTCGAAATACTATAGTATGACTTTTTTTTTCAAAGTTTTTTTGACATATACTATGTCTTTTTTATCAAATTTTTGTTCATACTACACTATGTCTTTTTTATCAAATTTCTTTCCAACGTACTATACTATGTCTTTTTTATCAAATTATTTTTCGACACATCATACTATTACTTTATTTTCAAAAAATTTTTCGACATACTATACTATGACTTTTTTTTTCAAAAAAAAATTCAACGTACTATACTATTACTTTTTTTTCAAAAATTTTTTGGACATTCTATACTATGACTTTTTTTTCTAAACATTTTTCGACATACTATACTATGACATTTTTTTCAAAAATGTTTTCGACATACTATACTATGACTTTTTTTTCAAATTTTTTTTGGACATACTATACTATGACTTTTTTTTCAAAACATTTTTCGACACACTATACTATGACTTTTTTTCAAAAATGTTTCGACATACTATACTATGACTTTTTTTCAATTTTTTTTTCGAAATACTCTACGAGGACTTTTTTATCAAATTTTTTTCGAAATACTCTAATATGACTTTTTTTCAGTTTTTTTCGACATACTATACTATGACTTTTTTTTCAAGAAATGTTTCGACATACAATACTATGGATTTTTTTTTCGCAAAAAAACTCGACATACTATAGTATGATTTTTTTTCGCAAAAAATTTCGAAATACTATAATATGACTTTTTTCACCAAAAAATTCAACAAACTATATTATGACTTTTTTTTGGAAAAAGAATACGACTTACTATACGATGACTATTTTTTTCGCCAAAAATTTCAACATACTATACTATGACTTGTTCTGCAAAAAATTTCGACATACTATACTACGACTTTTTTTTGCAAAAAAATTCGACATACTACACTGACTTTTTTTGCAAAAAATTGACATACTATAGTTTGACTTTTTTTCATAACATTTTTGACATACAATACTATGACATTTTTTTCATAACATTTTCGAAATACAATACTATGACTTTTTTTTCATTAAATTTTCGACATACTATACAATTAATTTTTTTGCATAAAATTTCGACATACTATAGTTTGGCATTTTTTTCATAAAATTTTCGAAATACAATACTTTGACTTTTTTTTCATGAAATTTTCGAAATACAATACAATGACTTTTTTTTCGCAAAAAATTTCAACAAGCTTTACTATGACTTTTTTCACCAAAAATTTCGACATACTGTACTATGACTTTTGTTGTGCAAAAAATTTCGACATACTATAGTATGATTTTTTTTGGAAAAAATTTCACATACTATACTATTAATTTTTTTCGCAAAAAATTTCGACATACAGTAGTATGACTTTTTTTCATAAAATTTTCGACATACTATACTATCACTTTTTTTGCAAAAAATTTCGACATACTATAGTATGACTTTTTTTCATAAAATTATCGACAATGCTATACTATGACATTTTTTTCATAAAATTTTCGAAATAAAATACTGACTTTTTTTCATGAAATTTTCGTCATACTATACTATGACTTTTTTCATAAAATTTTCGACATACTATACTATGACTTTTTTTCATAAAATTTTCGACATACTATGCTATGATTTTTTTTTTGCAAAAAATTTGGACATTCTATACTATGACTTTTTTTCATAACATTTTCGACATACTATGCTATGATTTTTTTTTTGCAAAAAATTTGGACATTCTATACTATGACTTTTTTTCATAACATTTTCGACATACTATGCTATGATTTTTTTTTTGCAAAAAATTTGGACTTTCTATACCATGACTTCTTTTCATAAAATTTTCGACATACAATACTATGACTTTTTTTCGAAAAAAATTTCGACATACTATACTATGACTTTTTTTCATAAAAGTTTCGACATACAATACTATGACTTTTCTTTCATGAAATTTTTGACATACAATACAATTACTTTTTTTTCTGAAAGCTTTTCAACATACTATAATATGACTTTTTTTTCGCCAAAATTTTCGACATACTATACTATGACATTTTTTCATCAAATTTTCGACATACTATGCTATGATTTTTTTTTCGCAAAAAAATTGGGACATTCTATACTATGACTTTTTCATAAAATTTTCGACATACAATACTATGACTTTTTTTCATAAAATTTTCGCTATTCTATACAATGATTTTTTTTCATGAAATTTTCGACATACTATACTATGGCCTTATTTTTAATGAAACTTTCGACATGCAATACTATGACTTTTTTTCATTAAAATTTCAACAAGCTGTACTATGACTTTTTAAAAAAAAAATTCGACATACTGTAGTATGACTTTTTTTGCAAAAAATTTCGACATACTATACGATGACTTTTTTTGGCAAAAAATTTCAACATACTATAGTATGACTTTTTTTCATAAAATTTTCGACATACAATACTATGACTTTTTTTTCAAAAATTTTTCGACAATGCTATACTATGACTTTTTTTTCATAAAATTTTCGAAATAGAATACTATGACTTTTTTTTCATGAAATTTTCGACATACTATACTATGGCTTTATTTTTAATGAAACTTTCGACATGCAATACTATAACTTTTTTTCATTAAATTTTCGATATACAATACTATGACTTTTTTTTCGCAAAAAAATTCCACATACTATAGTATGATTTTTTTTCGCAAAAATTCGAAATACTATAATATGACTTTTTTTCCAAAAAAATTCGACAAACTATACTATTACTTTTTTTCGCAAAAAATTTCGACATACTTTACGATGACTTTTTTTGGCAAAAAATTTCAACATAATATAGTATGACTTTTTTTTATAAAATTTTCGACATACAATACTTTGACTTTTTTTTCATAAAATTTTCGACAATGCTATACTATGACATTTTTTTCATAAAATTTTCGAAATAAAATACTATGACTTTTTTTTCATGAAATTTTCAACATACTATACAATGACTTTTTTTGCCAAAAATTTCGACAAACTATAGTTTGAATTTTTTCATAAAATTTTCGACATACAATACTATGACTTTTTTTCATAACATTTTCGACATACTATACTATGACTTTTTTTGGCCAAAAATTTCGACATACTATAGTATGACTTTTTTTCGTAAAATTTTCGACATACTATACTATAACATTTTTTCATAAAATTTTCGAAATACAATACTATGACTTTTTTTTCATGACATTTTCAACATACTATACTATGACTTTTTTTCATAAAATTTTCGACATACTATGCTATGATTTTTTTTTTCGCAAAAAATTGGGACATTCTATACTATGAATTTTTTCATAAAATTTTCGACATACAATACTATGACTTTTTTTTCATAACATTTTCGATATTCTATACAATGATTTTTTTTCATGAAATTTTCGACATACTATACTATGGCTTTATTTTCATGAAATTTTTGACATACAATACAATTATTTTTTTTTCTAAAAGCTTTTCAACATACTATAATATGACTTTTTTTTCGTCAAAATTTTCGAAATACTATACTATGACATTTTTTCATAAAATTTTCGAAATAGAATACTATGACTTTTTTTTCATGACATTTTTTACATACTATACTATGACTTTTTTTCATAAAATTTTCGACATACTATGCCATGATTTTTTTTTCGCAAAAAATTGGGACATTCTATACTATGACTTTTTCATAAAATTTTCGACATACAATACTATGACTTTTTTTTCATAACATTTTCGAAATAGAATACTATGATTTTTTTTCATGAAATTTTCGACATACTATACTATGGCTTTATTTTTAATGAAACTTTCGACATGCAATACTATGACTTTTTT
The DNA here is from genome assembly GCA_916701645.2 of Sebastolobus alascanus. Classification (NCBI taxonomy): domain Eukaryota; kingdom Metazoa; phylum Chordata; class Actinopteri; order Perciformes; family Sebastidae; genus Sebastolobus; species Sebastolobus alascanus. The sequence continues at coordinate 1,499,424 of CAKAOJ020000072.1, read as the reverse complement.
TTCGAAAAGATTTTCGACATACTATACTTTGACTTTTTTTCATTACATTTTTGACATACAATACTATGACTTTTTTTTCGCAAAAAATTCGACATACTATAGTATGATTTTTTTTCGCAAAACAATTCGAAATACTATAATATGACTTTTTTTCCAAAAAAATTCGACAAACTATACTATTACTTTTTTTGGCAAAAAATTTCAACATACTATAGTATGACTTTTTTTTATAAAATATTCGACATACAATACTATGATTTTTTTTTCATAACATTTTCGACATACTATACTATGACTTTTTTTGCAAAAAATTTCGACATACTATAGTATGACATTTTTTCATAAAATCTTCGACATACTATAGTTGACTTTTTTCATAAAATTTTCGACAATGCTATACTATGACATTTTTTTCATAAAATTTTCGAAATAAAATACTATGACTTTTTTTTCATGAAATTTTCGTCATACTATACTATGACTTTTTTCATAAAATTTTCGACATACTATGCTATGACTTTTTTATCATGAAATTTTCGTCATACTATACTATGACTTTTTTTCATAAAATTTTCGACATACAATACTATGACTTTTTTTTCATAACATTTTCGACAATGCTATACTATGACATTTTTTTCATGAAATTTTCAAAATACAATACTATGGACTTTTTTTCATGAAATTTTCGACTTACAATACAATGACTTTTTTTCCATAAAATTTCGGCATACTATAGTTTGACATTTTTTTCATAAAATTTTCGAAATACAATACTTTGACTTTTTTTTCATGAAATTTTGGAAATACAATACAATTACTTTTTTTTCGCAACAAATTTCAACAAGCTGTACTATGACTTTTTTAAAAAAAAAATTCGACATACTGTAGTATGACTTTTTTTGCAAAACATTTCGACATACTATACGATGACTTTTTTTGGCAAAAAATTTCAACATACTATAGTATGACTTTTTTTCATAAAATTTTCGAAATACAATACTATGACTTTTTTTTCAAAAATTTTTCGACAATGCTATACTATGACTTTTTTTTCGCCAAAATTTTCGACATACTATACTATGACTTTTTTCATTAAATTTTCGACATACTATGCTATGGCCTTATTTTTAATGAAACTTTCGACATGCAATACTATGACTTTTTTTTCGAAAAGATTTTCGACATACTATACTTTGACTTTTTTTCATTACATTTTCGACATACTATACTATGAATTTTTTTCGTAAAATTTCCGACATAGTATACTATGACTTTTTTTTCATTAAATTTTCGACATACTATACAATTACTTTTTTTGCATAAAATTTCGACATACTATAGTTTGGCATTTTTTTCATAAAATTTTCGAAATACAATACTTTGACTTTTTTTTCATGAAATTTTCGAAATACAATACAATGACTTTTTTTTCGCAAAAAATTTCAACAAGCTTTACTATGACTTTTTTCACCAAAAATTTCAACATACTGTACTATGACTTTTGTTGTGCAAAAAATTTCGACATACTATAGTATGATTTTTTTTGGAAAAAATTTCACATACTATACTATTAATTTTTTTCGCAAAAAATTTCGACATACAGTAGTATGACTTTTTTTCATAAAATTTTCGACATACTATACTATCACTTTTTTTGCAAAAAATTTCGACATACTATAGTATGACTTTTTTTAATAAAATTTTCGAAATACAATACAATGACTTTTTTTCATAAAATTATCGACAATGCTATACTATGACATTTTTTTCATAAAATTTTCGAAATAAAATACTATGACTTTTTTTCATAAAATTTTCGACATACTATGCTATGATTTTTTTTTCGAAAAAAATTTCGACATTCTATACTATGACTTTTTTTCATAAAATTTTCGACATACAATACTATGACTTTTTTTTCATAAAATTTTCGCTATTCTATACAATGATTTTTTTTCATGAAATTTTCGACATACTATACTATGGCTTTATTTTCATGAAATTTTTGACATACAATACAATTATTTTTTTTTCTAAAAGCTTTTCAACATACTATAATATGACTTTTTTTTCGTCAAAATTTTCGAAATACTATACTATGACATTTTTTCATAAAATTTTCGAAATAGAATACTATGACTTTTTTTTCATGACATTTTTTACATACTATACTATGACTTTTTTTCATAAAATTTTCGACATACTATGCCATGATTTTTTTTTCGCAAAAAATTGGGACATTCTATACTATGACTTTTTCATAAAATTTTCGACATACAATACTATGACTTTTTTTTCATAACATTTTCGAAATAGAATACTATGATTTTTTTTCATGAAATTTTCGACATACTATACTATGGCTTTATTTTTAATGAAACTTTCGACATGCAATACTATGACTTTTTTTTCGAAAAGATTTTCGACATACTATACTTTGACTTTTTTTCATTACATTTTTGACATACAATACTATGACTTTTTTTTCGCAAAAAATTCGACATACTATAGTATGATTTTTTTTCGCAAAACAATTCGAAATACTATAATATGACTTTTTTTCCAAAAAAATTCGACAAACTATACTATTACTTTTTTTGGCAAAAAATTTCAACATACTATAGTATGACTTTTTTTTATAAAATATTCGACATACAATACTATGATTTTTTTTTCATAACATTTTCGACATACTATACTATGACTTTTTTTGCAAAAAATTTCGACATACTATAGTATGACATTTTTTCATAAAATCTTCGACATACTATAGTTGACTTTTTTCATAAAATTTTCGACAATGCTATACTATGACATTTTTTTCATAAAATTTTCGAAATAAAATACTATGACTTTTTTTTCATGAAATTTTCGTCATACTATACTATGACTTTTTTCATAAAATTTTCGACATACTATGCTATGACTTTTTTATCATGAAATTTTCGTCATACTATACTATGACTTTTTTTCATAAAATTTTCGACATACAATACTATGACTTTTTTTTCATAACATTTTCGACAATGCTATACTATGACATTTTTTTCATGAAATTTTCAAAATACAATACTATGGACTTTTTTTCATGAAATTTTCGACTTACAATACAATGACTTTTTTTCCATAAAATTTCGGCATACTATAGTTTGACATTTTTTTCATAAAATTTTCGAAATACAATACTTTGACTTTTTTTTCATGAAATTTTGGAAATACAATACAATTACTTTTTTTTCGCAACAAATTTCAACAAGCTGTACTATGACTTTTTTAAAAAAAAAATTCGACATACTGTAGTATGACTTTTTTTGCAAAACATTTCGACATACTATACGATGACTTTTTTTGGCAAAAAATTTCAACATACTATAGTATGACTTTTTTTCATAAAATTTTCGAAATACAATACTATGACTTTTTTTTCAAAAATTTTTCGACAATGCTATACTATGACTTTTTTTTCATAAAATTTTCGAAATAGAATACTATGACTTTTTTCATGAAATTTTCGACATACTATACTATGGCTTTATTTTTAATGAAACTTTCGACATGCAATACTATGACTTTTTTTTCGAAAAGATTTTCGACATACTATACTTTGACTTTTTTTCATTACATTTTCGACATACAATTCTATGACTTTTTTTTTCGTAAAAAAATTCCACATACTATAGTATGATTTTTTTTCGCTAAAAAATTCGAAATACTATAATATGACTTTTTTTCCAAAAAAATTTGACAAACTATACTATTACTTTTTTTCGCAAAAAATTTCGACATACTTTACGATGACTTTTTTTGGCAAAAAATTTCAACATACTATAGTATGACTTTTTTTTATAAAATTTTCGACATACAATACTTTGACTTTTTTTTCATAAAATTTTCAACAATGCTATACTATGACATTTTTTTCATAAAATTTTCGAAATAAAATACTATGACTTTTTTTTCATGAAATGTTCAACATACTATACAATGACTTTTTTTGCAAAAAATTTCAACATACTATATTATGACTTTTTTTTATAAAATTTTCGACATACAATACTTTGACTTTTTTTTCATAAAATTTTCGACAATGCTATACTATGACATTTTTTTCATAAAATTTTCGAAATAAAATACTATGACTATTTTTTCATGAAATTTTCAACATACTATACAATGACTTTTTTTGCCAAAAATTTCGACAAACTATAGTTTGACTTTTTTTCATAAAATTTTCGACATACAATACTATGACTTTTTTTCATAATATTTTCGACATACTATACTATGACTTTTTTTGGCCAAAAATTTCGACATACTATAGTATGACTTTTTTTCGTAACATTTTCGACATACAATACTATGACTTTTTTTTCATAAAATTTTCGACATACTATACTATAATATTTTTTCATAAAATTTTCGAAATACAATACTATGACTTTTTTTTCATGACATTTTCAACATACTACACTATGACTTTTTTTCATAAAATTTTCGACATACTATGCTATGATTTTTTTTTTCGCAAAAAATTGGGACATTCTATACTATGAATTTTTTTCATAAAATTTTCGACATACAATACAATGACTTTTTTTTCGCAACAAATTTCAACAAGCTGTACTATGACTTTTTTCACCAAAAAATTCGACATACTGTAGTATGACTTTTTTTGCAAAAAATGTCGACATACTATACGATGACTTTTTTAGGCAAAAAATTTCAACATACTATAGTATGACTTTTTTTCATAAAATTTTCGAAATAAAATACTATGACTTTTTTTTCATGAAATTTTCGTCATACTATACTATGACTTTTTTCATAAAATTTTCGACATACTATGCTATGACTTTTTTATCATGAAATTTTCGTCATACTATACTATGACTTTTTTTCATAAAATTTTCGACATACAATACTATGACTTTTTTTCGAAAAAAATTTCGACATACTATACTATGACTTTTTTTCATGAAATTTTTGACATACAATACAATTACTTTTTTTTCTGAAAGCTTTTCAACATACTATAATATGACTTTTTTTTCGCCAAAATTTTCGACATACTATACTATGACATTTTTTTATAAAATTTTCGACATACTATGCTATGATTTTTTTTTCGCAAAAAAATTGGGACATTCTTTACTATGACTTTTTCATAAAATTTTCGACATACAATACTATGATTTTTTTTTCATAAAATTTTCGCTATTCTATGCAATGATTTTTTTTCATGAAATTTTCGACATACTATACTATGGCTTTATTTTTAATGAAACGTTCGACATGCAATACTATGACTTTTTTTCATTAAATTTTCAACATACAATACTATGATTTTTTTTTTCGCAAAAAAATTCGACATACTATAGTATGACTTTTTTTGCAAAAAATTTCGAAATACTATAGTATGACTTTTTTTCATAAAATTTTTGACATACTATAGTATGACTTTTTTTCATAAAATTTTCAACATACAATTCTATGACTTTTTTTTCATAACATTTTCGACAATGCTATACTATGACATTTTTTTCATCAAATTTTCAAAATACTATACTATGGACTTTTTTTCATAAAATTTTCGAAATACAATACTATGACTTTTTTTTCATAACATTTTCGATATACTATACTATGACTTTTTTGGCAAAAAATTTCGACATACTATAGTATGACTTTTTTTCATAAAATTTTCGACATACAATATGACTTTTCTTTCATGAAATTTTTGACATACAATACAATTACTTTTTTTTCTGAAAGCTTTTCAACATACGATATGACTTTTTTTTTGCAAAAAATTTCGACATACTATACTATGACTGTTTATGCAAAAAAGTTCGACATACTATCCTATGACCTTTATTCTGCAAAAATTTTCGACACACTATATTACGACCTTTTTTTGCAAAGAAATTCAACCTACTACGCTATGAATTTTGTTTCGCAAAAAATTTCGACACACTATACTATGACTTTTTTTTGCAAAAAATTTCGACATTCTATACTATGACTTTTTTTTCGCAAAAAATTTCGACAAACTGTACTATGACTTTTTTTTGCAAAAAATTTCGACATACTATAGTATGACTTTTTTTCATAAAATTTTCGATATACAATACTATGACTTTTTTTCATAAAATTTTCGAAATAAAATACTATGACTTTTTTTTCATGAAATTTTCGTCATACTATACTATGACTTTTTTCATAAAATTTTCGACATACTATGCTATGACTTTTTTATCATGAAATTTTCGTCATACTATACTATGACTTTTTTTCATAAAATTTTCGACATACAATACTATGACTTTTTTTCGAAAAAAATTTCGACATACTATACTATGACTTTTTTTCATGAAATTTTTGACATACAATACAATTACTTTTTTTTCTGAAAGCTTTTCAACATACTATAATATGACTTTTTTTTCGCCAAAATTTTCGACATACTATACTATGACATTTTTTCATAAAATTTTCGACATACTATGCTATGATTTTTTTTTCGCAAAAAAATTGGGACATTCTATACTATGACTTTTTCATAAAATTTTCGACATACAATACTATGATTTTTTTTTCATAAAATTTTCGCTATTCTATGCAATGATTTTTTTTCATGAAATTTTCGACATACTATACTATGGCTTTATTTTTAATGAAACGTTCGACATGCAATACTATGACTTTTTTTCATTACATTTTCAACATACAATACTATGATTTTTTTTTTCGCAAAAAAATTCGACATACTATAGTATGACTTTTTTTGCAAAAAATTTCGAAATACTATAGTATGACTTTTTTTCATAAAATTTTTGACATACTATAGTATGACTTTTTTTCATAAAATTTTCAACATACAATTCTATGACTTTTTTTTCATAACATTTTCGACAATGCTATACTATGACATTTTTTTCATCAAATTTTCAAAATACAATACTATGGACTTTTTTTCATAAAATTTTCGAAATACAATACTATGACTTTTTTTTCATAACATTTTCGATATACTATACTATGACTTTTTTGGCAAAAAATTTCGACATACTATAGTATGACTTTTTTTCATAAAATTTTCGACATACAATATGACTTTTCTTTCATGAAATTTTTGACATACAATACAATTACTTTTTTTTCTGAAAGCTTTTCAACATACGATATGACTTTTTTTTTGCAAAAAATTTCGACATACTATACTATGACTGTTTATGCAAAAAAGTTCGACATACTATCCTATGACCTTTATTCTGCAAAAATTTTCGACACACTATATTACGACCTTTTTTTGCAAAGAAATTCAACCTACTACGCTATGAATTTTGTTTCGCAAAAAATTTCGACACACTATACTATGACTTTTTTTTGCAAAAAATTTCGACATTCTATACTATGACTTTTTTTTCGCAAAAAATTTCGACAAACTGTACTATGACTTTTTTTTGCAAAAAATTTCGACATACTATAGTATGACTTTTTTTCATAAAATTTTCGATATACAATACTATGACTTTTTTTCATAAAATTTTCGACATACTATACTATGACTTTTTTTTGCAAAAAATTCTGACATACTATAGTATGACTTTTTTTCATAAAATTATCGACAATACTATACCATGACATTTTTTTCCTAAATTTTCGAAATACAATACTATGACCTTTTTTTCATGAAATTTTCGACATACTATACTATGACTTTTTTTCATGAAATTTTCGACATACTATGCCATGACTCTTTCTTGCAAAAAAATTCGACATACTGTACTATGACTTTTTTTCGCAAAAAATTTCGACATACTGTACAATGACTTTTTTCGCCAAAAATTTTGACATACTCTACTATGACTTTTGTTCTGCAAAAAATTTCGACATACCTTAGTATGACTTTTTTTTCAAAAAAAACTTCACATACTATACTATTACTTTTTTTCGCAAAAAATTTCGACATCCTGTATTATGACTTTTTTTCATAAAATTTCGACATACAATACTATGACTTTTTTTGCAAAAAATTGCGACATACTATATTATGACTTTTTTTATAAAATTTTCGACATACAATACTATGACATTTTTTCATAAAATTTTCGACAATGCTATACTATGACATTTTTTTCATAAAATTTTCGAAATCCAATACTATGACTTTTTTTCATGAAATTTTCGACATACTATAATATGACTTTTTTCGCCAAAAATTTTGACATACTCTACTATGACTTTTGTTCTGCAAAAAATTTCGACATACCTTAGTATGACTTTTTTTTCAAAAAAAACTTCACATACTATACTATGTACTTTTTTTCGCAAAAAAATTTCGACATACTGTATTATGACTGTTTTTCATAAAAATTTCGACATACAATACTATGACTTTTTTTGCAAAAAATTTCGACATACTATATATGAATTTTTTATAAAATTTTCGACATACAATACTATGACATTTTTTTCATAAAATTTTCGACAATGCTATTCTATGACATTTTTTTCATAAAATTTCGAAATACAATACTATGACTTTTTTTCATGAAATTTTCGACATACTTTACATGACTTTTTTTCAAAAATTTGACATTATATTATGATTTTTTTATAAAATTTTCGAATACAAACTATTATTTTTTTTCATAAAATTTTCGAAATTCAATATATGATTTTTTTCATAAAATTTTCGACAATACTATACTATGACTTTTTTTCATAAAATTTTCGAATACAATACTATGACTTTTTTTTAAAATTTTCAATACTATACTATGACTTTTTTTTAAAATTTTACATACTATACTATGACTTTTTTTCAAAAATTTTCGACATACTATATATTTTTTTTCATAAAAATTCATTTTATGATTTTTTATTCGCAAAAAAATTTTCAAAAATTTGATACTATATAACTTTTTTTGAAAAAATTTCACATACTATATATGACTTTTTTTAAAAATTTTACAATATTTTTTTTTTTTCATAAAATTTTCGAATACTATAATGAATTTTTTTCAAAAAATTTCGAATACTATATATGTTTTTTTCAAAATTTCGAACTATATTTTTTTTCATAAAATTTTCACAACTATATATACTTTTTTTCATAAAATTTCGACATACATACTATGACTTTTTTTTCAAAATTTCTTATATTGATTTTTTCAAAAATTTTCAATACTATCTAATATTTTTTTCAAAAATTTTATATACTATACTTTTTTTCATAAAATTTACATACATACTATGATTTTTTTGAAAAAATTTCACATACTATTTATGATTTTTTAAAATTTTAATACAATAATTGACTTTTTTTTCAAAAATTTTCGAATTATATACTATGATTTTTTTTAAAAAATTTCGACATACTATACTATGACTTTTTTCTAAATTTTCAACTATACTATGACTTTTTTTCAAAATTTTCGAATACTAGTTTTTTTTATCAAATTTTTTCAATACTATATATCTTTTTTTTAAATTTCGACAACTATACTATGACTTTTTTTCAAAAATTTCGACATAAATTTGCTTTTTTTTCAAAAATTGACATACTATATATGACTTTTTTTCATAAAATTTTCGAAATATATATAACTTTTTTTCATAAAAAATTTACAAACTATATAATTTTTTTTTCAAAAATATTTTCATAATTACTATTTTTTTTCGCCAAAAATTTGACATACTATACTATGACTTTTTTTCAAAAAATTTCGACAACTATACTATGACTTTTTTTTCAAAAATTTTCGACAACTATACACATGACTTTTTTTCAAAATTTTGACATACTATACTTGATTTTTTTTCATAAAATTTTTGACATACAATACTATGACTTTTTTTTCATAAAATTTTCGACATACTATACTATGACTTTTTTTTCATAAAATTTTCGAAATACTATACTATGACTTTTTTTCATAAAATTTCGACATAATACTTGACTTTTTTTTCATAAATTTTCGACATACATACTATGACTTTTTTTTCATAAATTTTCGAATACTATACTATGATTTTTTTCGAAAAAATTTCGAATACTATACTATGACTTCCCAAATTCTCTATGACTTTCTGCAAAAAAATTTCGACATACCTTAGTATGACTTTTTTTTCAAAAAAAACTTCACATACTATACTATTACTTTTTTTCGCAAAAAATTTCGACATCCTGTATTATGACTTTTTTTCATAAAATTTCGACATACAATACAATGACTTTTTTTGCAAAAATTGCGACATACTATATTATGACTTTTTTTTATAAAATTTTCGACATACAATACTATGACATTTTTTTCATAAAATTTTCGACAATGCTATACTATGACATTTTTTTCATAAAAATTTCAACATACTATAGTATGACTTTTTTTCATAAAATTTTCGACATACAATACTATGACTTTTTTTTCAAAAATTTTTCGACAATGCTATACTATGACTTTTTTTTCATAAAATTTTCGAAATAGAATACTATGACTTTTTTTTCATGAAATTTTCGACATACTATACTATGACTTTTTTTCATAAAATTTTCGACATACTATGCTATGATTTTTTTTTCGCAAAAAATTGGGACATTCTATACTATGACTTTTTCATAAAATTTTCGACATACAATACTATGACTTTTTTTTCAAAAATTTTTCGACAATGCTATACTATGACTTTTTTTTCATAAAATTTTCGAAATAGAATACTATGATTTTTTTTCATGAAATTTTCGACATACTATACTATGGCTTTATTTTTAATGAAACTTTCGACATGCAATACTATAACTTTTTTTCATTAAATTTTCGATATACAATACTATGACTTTTTTTTCGCAAAAAAATTCCACATACTATAGTATGATTTTTTTTCGCAAAAATTCGAAATACTATAATATGACTTTTTTTCCCAAAAAATTCGACAAACTATACTATTACTTTTTTTTCGCAAAAAATTTCGACATACTTTACGATGACTTTTTTTGGCAAAAAATTTCAACATAATATAGTATGACTTTTTTTTATAAAATTTTCGACATACAATACTTTGACTTTTTTTTCATAAAATTTTCGACAATGCTATACTATGACATTTTTTTTCATAAAATTTTCGAAATAAAATACTATGACTTTTTTTTCATGAAATTTTCAACATACTATACAATGACTTTTTTTGCCAAAAATTTCGACAAACTATAGTTTGAATTTTTTCATAAAATTTTCGACATGCTATACTATAGACATTTTTTCATGAACTTTTTCGACCTGCTATACTATGGACATTTTTTCACCAAAAATTTCGACATACTATACTATGACTTTTTTTCAGGACATTTTTCGACATACTATACTATAACTATTTTTCAGAAAATTTTCGAAATACAATACTATGACTTTTTTTTCATGACATTTTCAACATACTATACTATGACTTTTTTTCATAAAATTTTCGACATACTATGCTATGATTTTTTTTTTCGCAAAAAATTGGGACATTCTATACTATGAATTTTTTCATAAAATTTCGACATACAATACTATGACTTTTTTTTCATAACATTTTCGATATTCTATACAATGATTTTTTTTCATGAAATTTTCGACATACTATACTATGGCTTTATTTTCATGAAATTTTTGACATACAATACAATTATTTTTTTTTCTAAAAGCTTTTCAACATACTATAATATGAATTTTTTTTCGTCAAAATTTTCGAAATACTATACTATGACATTTTTTCATAAAATTTTCGAAATAGAATACTATGACTTTTTTTTCATGACATTTTTTACATACTATACTATGACTTTTTTTCATAAAATTTTCGACATACTATGCCATGATTTTTTTTTCGCAAAAAATTGGGACATTCTATACTATGACTTTTTCATAAAATTTTCGACATACAATACTATGACTTTTTTTTCATAACATTTTCGAAATAGAATACTATGATTTTTTTTCATGAAATTTTCGACATACTATACTATGGCTTTATTTTTAATGAAACTTTCGACATGCAATACTATGACTTTTTTTCATTAAAATTTCAACAAGCTGTACTATGACTTTTTAAAAAAAAAATTCGACATACTGTAGTATGACTTTTTTTGCAAAAAATTTCGACATACTATACGATGACTTTTTTTGGCAAAAAATTTCAACATACTATAGTATGACTTTTTTTCATAAAATTTTCGACATACAATACTATGACTTTTTTTTCAAAAATTTTTCGACAATGCTATACTATGACTTTTTTTTCATAAAATTTTCGAAATAGAATACTATGACTTTTTTTTCATGAAATTTTCGACATACTATACTATGACTTTTTTTCATAAAATTTTCGACATACTATGCTATGATTTTTTTTTCGCAAAAAATTGGGACATTCTATACTATGACTTTTTCATAAAATTTTCGACATACAATACTATGACTTTTTTTTCAAAAATTTTTCGACAATGCTATACTATGACTTTTTTTTCATAAAATTTTCGAAATAGAATACTATGATTTTTTTTCATGAAATTTTCGACATACTATACTATGGCTTTATTTTTAATGAAACTTTCGACATGCAATACTATAACTTTTTTTCATTAAATTTTCGATATACAATACTATGACTTTTTTTTCGCAAAAAAATTCCACATACTATAGTATGATTTTTTTTCGCAAAAATTCGAAATACTATAATATGACTTTTTTTCCAAAAAAATTCGACAAACTATACTATTACTTTTTTTCGCAAAAAATTTCGACATACTTTACGATGACTTTTTTTGGCAAAAAATTTCAACATAATATAGTATGACTTTTTTTTATAAAATTTTCGACATACAATACTTTGACTTTTTTTTCATAAAATTTTCGACAATGCTATACTATGACATTTTTTTCATAAAATTTTCGAAATAAAATACTATGACTTTTTTTTCATGAAATTTTCAACATACTATACAATGACTTTTTTTGCCAAAAATTTCGACAAACTATAGTTTGAATTTTTTCATAAAATTTTTCGACATACAATACTATGACTTTTTTTCATAACATTTTCGACATACTATACTATGACTTTTTTGGCCAAAAATTTCGACATACTATAGTATGACTTTTTTTCGTAAAATTTTCGACATACTATACTATAACATTTTTTCATAAAATTTTCGAAATACAATACTATGACTTTTTTTTCATGACATTTCAACATACTATACTATGACTTTTTTTCATAAAATTTTCGACATACAATGCTATGACTTTTTTTTTCGCAAAAATTGGGACAATTCTATACTATGACATTTTTTCATAAAATTTTCGACATACAATACTATGACTTTTTTTTCATAAATTTTCAACATACGATAACCATGACTTCCAAAATTTTCGACAATGAATTTTTTTCATGAAATTTTCGACATACAATACTATGGCCTTTATTTTCATGAACATTTTCGACATACAATACAATGACTTTTTTTTGCAAAAATTTCGACATACTATAGTATGACTTTTTTTTTCGTCAAAATTTTCGACATACTATACTATGACATTTTTTCATAAAATTTTCGAAATAGAATACTATGACTTTTTTTTCATGACATTTTTCAACATACTATACTATGACTTTTTTTCATAAAATTTTCGACATACTATGCATGATTTTTTTTTCGCAAAAAATTGGGACATTCTATACTATGACTTTTTTCATAAAATTTTCGACATACAATACTATGACTTTTTTTTCATAACATTTTCGAAATAGATACTATGATTTTTTTTCATAAATTTTCGACATACTATACTATGCTTTATTTTATAAATTTTCGACATCAATACTATGACTTTTTTTTTCAAAAATTTTCGACATACTATATATGACTTTTTTTCATTAAAATTTTGAAATATACTATGACTTTTTTTTCGAAATAAATACTATATGATTTTTTTCATAAAATTTAATTTATTTTTTTTTCATAAAATTTTCGACATACTATACTATGACTTTTTTTCCAAAAATTTCGACATCTATACTATGACTTTTTTTCAAAAATTTTCGACATACTATACTATGACTTTTTTTTATAAATTTTACAATAATACTATGTTTTTTTTCATAAATTTTCAACATACTATACTATGACTTTTTTTTAAAATTTTCGACATACTATACTATGACTTTTTTTCATAAAATTTTCGACATACTATACTATACTTTTTTTCATAAATTTTCGACATACTTTCATGACTTTTTTTTTTTTAAATTCTATATATATGATTTTTTTTCAAAATTTCGAAATACTATATTCTTTTTTTCATAAATTTTCGATCATACATTTATTTTTTAAAATTTTTCAACATACTATATATGATTTTTTTTATGAAATTTCGAATACAATACTATGACTTTTTTTCATAAAAATTTCGACATGCTATAGTATCACTTTTTTTCGAAAAATTTTCGACATGCTATAGTATGATTTTTTTTCATAAAATTTTCGACATACTATATATACTTTTTTTTCTAAAAATTTCGAACATACTATACTATGACTTTTTTTTCAAAAAATTTTGAAATACATACTATGATTTTTTTTAAAAAATTTTCGACATACTATACTATGACTTTTTTTCATAAAATTTTCGACATACTATACTATGACTTTTTTTATACAATTTTCTAATACTATACTATGACTTTTTTTCAAAAAATTTTCGACATACTATACTATGACTTTTTTTTCAAAAAATTTTCGACATGCTATACTATGACTTTTTTTTCATAAAAATTTTCGAAATATAATACTTTTTTTTCAAAAATTTTCGAAATACTATATATGACTTTTTTTCAAAAATTTTTCAACATATTTATGACTTTTTTTAAAAATTTTTCATACTATACTATTTTTTTTTTTCAAAAATTTTCGAATACTTACTATGACTTTTTTCAAAAATTTCGACATACTATACTATGACTTTTTTTCATAAAATTTTTCGACATACTAAATGACTTTTTTTCATAAAATTTTCGACATACAATACTATGACTTTTTTTTCAAAAATTTTCGACATATATATATATTTTTTTCATAAATTTTCGAAATACTATACTATGACTTTTTTTCATAAATTTTCGAAATATATAATTACTTTTTTTCATTAAAATTTTCGACTACTATACTTGACTTTTTTTTCAAAATTTTCGACATACAATACTTGACTTTTTTTTCAAAAAATTTCGACATAATACTATGACTTTTTTTTCGCAAAAAAATTTACAATACTTACTATGACTTTTTTTCACCAAAAATTTAACTACATATATGACTTTTTTTCATAATTTTTGACATACATACTATGACATTTTTTTCATAAATTTTCAAATACTATACTATGACTTTTTTTCATAAATTTTCGACATATATACATGACTTTTTTTTCATAAAATTTCGACATACTATAGTTTGACTTTTTTTCAAAAAATTTTCGAAATACATATTGACTTTTTTTTCATAAATTTTGAAATACATACTAATACTTTTTTTTCGCAAAAATTTTCAACAACTTACTATGACTTTTTTTCACAAAAATTTCGACATACTATACTATGACTTTTTTGCAAAAATTTCGACATACTATATGATTTTTTTTCGAAAAATTTTCAATACTATACTATGACTTTTTTTCCATAAAATTTTCGACAACAATACTATGACTTTTTTTCAAAAATTTTCGAATACTATACTATGACTTTTTTTTCAAAAATTTTCGAAATAATACTATGACTTTTTTTCATAAAATTTTCGAAACTATACTATGGATTTTTTTCATGAAATTTTAATCAATCATACTATTTTTTTTTCATAAAATTTTCGAATACTATACTTTGATTTTTTTACATAAAATTTTCATACAATACTATGACTTTTTTTTCAAAAAATTTTCGACATACTATATATGACTTTTTTTTCGCAAAAATTTCAACATACTATACTATGACTTTTTTTTCAAAAAATTTGACACATACTATGACTTTTTTTTTGAAAAATTTCACATACTATACTATGACTTTTTTTTCATAAAAATTTTGACATACAATAATGACTTTTTTTTTAAAATTTTCAAAATACAATATTGACTTTTTTTTCATAAAATTTTCAAAATATACTATGACATTTTTTAAAATTTTCGACATACTATATATGGTTTTTTTTCAAAAAATTTGAATCTATACTATGACTTTTTTTCAAAAATTTTCGACATACTATACTATGACTTTTTTTCATACATTTTCGACATACAATTCTATGACTTTTTTTTTCGTAAAAAAAATTCCACATACTATAGTATGATTTTTTTTCGCTAAAAAATTCGAAATACTATAATATGACTTTTTTTCCAAAAAAATTTGACAAACTATACTATTACTTTTTTTCGCAAAAAATTTCGGCATACTTTACGATGACTTTTTTGGCAAAAAATTTCAACATACTATAGTATGACTTTTTTTTATAAAATTTTCGACATACAATACTTTGACTTTTTTTTCATAAAATTTTCAACAATGCTATACTATGACATTTTTTCATAAAATTTTCGAAATAAAATACTATGACTTTTTTTTCATGAAATGTTCAACATACTATACAATGACTTTTTTTGCAAAAAATTTCAACATACTATATTATGACTTTTTTTTATAAAATTTTCGACATACAATACTTTGACTTTTTTTTCATAAAATTTTCGACAATGCTATACTATGACATTTTTTTCATAAAATTTTCGAAATAAAATACTATGACTATTTTTTCATGAAATTTTCAACATACTATACAATGACTTTTTTTGCCAAAAATTTCGACAATTTACTATGACTTTTTTTCATAAAATTTTCGACATACAATACATGACTTTTTTTCAAAAATTTCGACATACTATACTATGACTTTTTTTGGCCAAAAAATTGAAATATAGTATGACTTTTTTTCTAAAATTTTCGACATACAATACTATGACTTTTTTTTAAAAAATTTTGACATACTATACTATATTTTTTTCATAAAATTTTCGAAATAAATACTATGACTTTTTTTTCATGAAATTTTCAATACTATACTATGACTTTTTTCATAAAATTTTCGACATACTATGCTATGACTTTTTTTTCGAAAATTTTCGACATACTATACTATGATTTTTTTCATAAAATTTTCGACATACAATACTATGACTTTTAATTATAAAATTCGACATACTATATATTCATTTTTATATTTTTTTCAAAAAATTCGACATACTATACGATGACTTTTTTTGCAAAAATTTACATTTATATGATTTTTTTCAAAATTTATAAATACTATTTTTTTTAAAATTTTCGATATCTATACTATGACTTTTTTTCATAAAATTTTCGACATACTATGCTATGACTTTTTTTTCATAAAATTTTCGCATACTATATATGACTTTTTTTCATAAAATTTTCGAATACAATACTATGTTTTTTTAAAATTAAATTCATACTATATATGACTTTTTTTATAAATTTTCAACATACTATTTTTTTAAATTTTAATATAATAACTTTTTTTTCAATTTTCGTTCATAAATTTTGACATTTTATTCTAAATTTTTTTATATATTTTATTCAAAAAATTGGGACATTATACTATGACTTTTTCATAAAATTTTCATTTATCAAAATTTACTATAATATTTGCTTTTTATAAATATTTTTTACATAATACTATGACTTTTTTTCATAATTTTCGATATACTTACATGATTTTTTGTCAAAAATTTTCGACAATACAATATGACTTTTTTTCTAAATTTTCATACAATACTATGACATTTTTTTCATCAAATTTTCAAAATACAATACTATGGACTTTTTTTCATAAAATTTTCGAAATACAATACTATGACTTTTTTTTCATAACATTTTCGATATACTATACTATGACTTTTTTGGCAAAAATTTTCGACATACAATATGACTTTTCTTTCATGAAATTTTTGACATACAATACAATTACTTTTTTTTCTGAAAGCTTTTCAACATACGATATGACTTTTTTTTTGCAAAAAATTTCGACATACTATACTATGACTGTTTATGCAAAAAAGTTCGACATACTATCCTATGACCTTTATTCTGCAAAAATTTTCGACACACTATATTACGACCTTTTTTTGCAAAGAAATTCAACCTACTACGCTATGAATTTTGTTTCGCAAAAAATTTCGACACACTATACTATGACTTTTTTTTGCAAAAAATTTCGACATTCTATACTATGACTTTTTTTTCGCAAAAAATTTCGACAAACTGTACTATGACTTTTTTTTGCAAAAATTTCGACATACTATAGTATGACTTTTTTTTCATAAAATTTTCGATATACAATACTAGACTTTTTTTCAAAACATTTTCGAAATAAATACTATGACTTTTTTTTCATGAAAATTTTCGTCATACTATACTATGACTTTTTTCATAAAATTTTCGACATACTATGCTATGACTTTTTTATCATGAAATTTTCGTCATACTATACTATGACTTTTTTTCATAAAATTTTCGACATACAATACTATGACTTTTTTTCGAAAAAAATTTCGACATACTATACTATGACTTTTTTTCATGAAATTTTTGACATACAATACAATTACTTTTTTTTCTGAAAGCTTTTCAACATACTATAATATGACTTTTTTTTCGCCAAAATTTTCGACATACTATACTATGACATTTTTTCATAAAATTTTCGACATACTATGCTATGATTTTTTTTTCGCAAAAAAATTGGGACATTCTATACTATGACTTTTTCATAAAATTTTCGACATACAATACTATGATTTTTTTTTCATAAAATTTTCGCTATTCTATGCAATGATTTTTTTTCATGAAATTTTCGACATACTATACTATGGCTTTATTTTTAATGAAACGTTCGACATGCAATACTATGACTTTTTTTCATTAAATTTTCAACATACAATACTATGATTTTTTTTTTCGCAAAAAAATTCGACATACTATAGTATGACTTTTTTTGCAAAAAATTTCGAAATACTATAGTATGACTTTTTTTCATAAAATTTTTGACATACTATAGTATGACTTTTTTTCATAAAATTTTCAACATACAATTCTATGACTTTTTTTTCATAACATTTTCGACAATGCTATACTATGACATTTTTTTCATCAAATTTTCAAAATACAATACTATGGACTTTTTTTCATAAAATTTTCGAAATACAATACTATGACTTTTTTTTCATAACATTTTCGATATACTATACTATGACTTTTTTGGCAAAAATTTTCGACATACTATAGTATGACTTTTTTTCATAAAATTTTCGACATACAATATGACTTTTTCTTTCATGAAATTTTTGACATACAATACAATTACTTTTTTTTCTGAAAGCTTTTCAACATACGATATGACTTTTTTTTTGCAAAAAAATTTCGACATACTATACTATGACTGTTTATGCAAAAAAGTTCGACATACTATCCTATGACCTTTATTCTGCAAAAATTTTCGACACACTATATTACGACCTTTTTTTGCAAAGGAAATTCAACCTACTACGCTATGAATTTTGTTTCGCAAAAAAATTTCGACACACTATACTATGACTTTTTTTTGCAAAAAATTTCGACATTCTATACTATGACTTTTTTTTCGCAAAAAATTTCGACAAACTGTACTATGACTTTTTTTTGCAAAAATTTCGACATACTATAGTCTGACTTTTTTTCATAAAATATTCGATATACAATACTATGACTTTTTTTCATAAAATTTTCGACATACTATACTATGACTTTTTTTTGCAAAAAATTCTGACATACTATAGTATGACTTTTTTTCATAAAATTATCGACAATACTATACCATGACATTTTTTTCCTAAATTTCGAAATACAATACTATGACCTTTTTTTCATGAAATTTTCGACATACTATACTATGACTTTTTTTCATGAAATTTTCGACATACTATGCCATGGACTCTTTCTTGCAAAAAAATTCGACATACTGTACTATGACTTTTTTTCGCAAAAAAATTCGACATACTGTACAATGACTTTTTTCGCCAAAAATTTTGACATACTCTACTATGACTTTTGTTCTGCAAAAAATTTCGACATACCTTAGTATGACTTTTTTTTCAAAAAAAACTTCACATACTATACTATTACTTTTTTTTCGCAAAAAATTTCGACATACTGTATTATGACTTTTTTTCATAAAATTTCGACATACAATACTATGACTTTTTTTGCAAAAATTGCGACATACTATATTATGACTTTTTTTTATAAAATTTCGACATACAATACTATGACATTTTTTTCATAAAATTTTCGACAATGCTATACTATGACATTTTTTTCATAAAATTTTCGAAATACAATACTATGACTTTTTCATGAAATTTTCGACATACTATAATATGACTTTTTTCGCAAAAATTTTGACATACTCTACTATGACTTTTGTTCTGCAAAAAATTTCGACATACCTTAGTATGACTTTTTTTTCAAAAAAAACTTCACATACTATACTATTACTTTTTTTCGCAAAAAATTTCGACATACTGTATTATGACTTTTTTTCATAAAATTTCGACATACAATACTATGACTTTTTTTTGCAAAAAATTCGGACATACTATAGTATGACTTTTTTCATAAAATTTTCGACATACTATATTACGACATTTTTTCAGTAAAATTTTCGAATACATTCTATGACTTTTTTCATAAAATTTCGACATACAATCCGATGACTTTTTTTGCAAAAAATTCGACCTTTATACCATAGGTATTGACTTTTTTTTATTCAAATTTTTTGACATACAATACTATGACATGTCGTTCATAAAAATGTTCGAGCAATGCTAACTATGACATTTTTTTCATAAAATTTTCGAAATACAATACTATGACTTTTTTCATAACAGTTTCGATATACGATTACATGACTTGTTTGGCAAAAAATTTCGACAGACTATAGTTGACTTTTTTTCAAAAAAATTTCGACATACAATACTTATGACTTTCTTTCTTAACATTTTTCGATATACTATACTAGGACTTTTTTGGCAAAAAAATTTCGACATACTATAGTATGACTTTTTTTCATAAAATTTCGATATACTATACTATGAAATTTTTTCATAAAATTTTCGAAATACAATACCATGACTTTTTGTCCATGAAATTTCGACATACTATGCTATGATTTTTTTTTCGCAAAAACTTTGGACATTCTATACTATGACTTTTTCCAAAAAATTTTCGACATACAATACTATGACTTTTTTTTCATAAAATTTTCGATATTCTATATATTATTTTTTTTCATTAAATTTTCAACATACTATAGTTTGACTTTTTTTCATACAATTTTCGACATACAATACTATGACTTTTTTTTCATAACATTTTCGACATACAATACTATGACTTTTTTTTCATAACATTTTCGACATCCAATACTATGACTTTTTTTCCGAAAAGATTTTTGATATACTCTACTTTGACTTTTTTCATTAAATTTCGACATACAATACTATGACTTTTTTTTTCGCAAAAAAATTCGACATACTATAGTATGATTTCTTTTCGCAAAAATTTGAAATACTATAATATGATTTTTTTTCCAAAAAATTCGACAAACTATATTATGACTTTTTTTTTGAAAAAAAATACGACATACCTATACTGTGACTTTTTTTTTCGCCAAAAATTTCGACAATACTATTCTATGACTTTTGTTCTGCAAAAAATTTCGACATACTATACTACGACTTTTTTTTGCTAAAAAATTCGACATACTATAGTTTGACTTTTTTCATAAATTTTTGACATACAATACTGACTTTTTTTCATAAAATTTTCGACATACTATACTATGACATTTTTTTTGCAAAAAATTTCGACATACTATAGTATGACTTTTTTTCATAAAATGTTCGACATACAATACTATGACTTTTTTTTCATAACATTTTCGACAATGCTATACTATGACATTTTTTTCATAAAATTTTCGAAATACAATACTATGACTTTCTTTCATGAAATTTTCGAAATACAATACTATGCCTTTTTTTCATAAAATTATCGATAATGCTATACTATGACATTTTTTTCATAAAATTTTCGAAATAGAATACTATGACTTTTTTTTCATGAAATTTTCGACATACTATACTATGACTTTTTTTCATAAAATTTTCGACATACTATGCTATGATTTTTTTATTGCAAAAAATTTTGATATTCTATACTATGACTTTTTTTCATAAAATTTTCGACATACAATATGACTTTTCTTTCATGAAATTTTTGACATACAATACAATTACTTTTTTTCTGAAAGCTTTTCAACATACGATATGACTTTTTTTTTGCAAAAAAGTTCGACATACTATACTATGACTGTTTATGCAAAAAAGTTCGACATACTATCCTATGACCTTTGTTCTGCAAAAAATTTCGACACACTATACTACGACCTTTTTTTGCAAAGAAATTCAACCTACTACGCTATGACTTTTGTTTCGCAAAAAATTTCGACAAACTATACTATGACTTTTTTTTGCAAAAAAATTTCGACATTCTATACTATTACTTTTTTTTCGCAAAACATTTCGACAAACTGTACTATGACTTTTTTTTGCAAAAAATTTCGACATACTATAGTATGACTTTTTTTCATAAAATTTTCGATATACAATACTATGACTTTTTTTCATAAAATTTTCGACATACTATACTATGACTTTTTTTTGCAAAAAATTCTGACATACTATAGTATGACTTTTTTTCATAAAATTATCGACAATACTATACCATGACATTTTTTTCCTAAATTTTCGAAATACAATACTATGACCTTTTTTTCATGAAATTTTCGACATACTATACTATGACTTTTTTTCATGAAATTTTCGACATACTATGCCATGACTCTTTCTTGCAAAAAAATTCGACATAATGTACTATGACTTTTTTTCGCAAAAAAATTCGACATACTGTACAATGACTTTTTTCGCCAAAAATTTTGACATACTCTACTATGACTTTTGTTCTGCAAAAAATTTCGACATACCTTAGTATGACTTTTTTTTCAAAAAAAACTTCACATACTCTACTATTACTTTTTTTCGCAAAAAATTTCGACATACTGTATTATGACTTTTTTTCATAAAATTTCGACATACAATACTATGACTTTTTTTGCAAAAAATTGCGACATACTATATTATGACTTTTTTTTATAAAATTTTCGACATACAATACTATGACACTTTTTTCATAAAATTTTCGACAATGCTATACTATGACATTTTTTTCATAAAATTTTCGAAATACAATACTATGACTTTTTCATGAAATTTTCGACATACTATAATATGACTTTTTTCGCAAAAAATTTTGACATACTCTACTATGACTTTTGTTCTGCAAAAAATTTCGACATACCTTAGTATGACTTTTTTTTCAAAAAAAACTTCACATACTATACTATTACTTTTTTTCGCAAAAAAATTTCGACATACTGTATTATGACTTTTTTTCATAAAATTTCG
The DNA here is from genome assembly GCA_916701645.2 of Sebastolobus alascanus. Classification (NCBI taxonomy): domain Eukaryota; kingdom Metazoa; phylum Chordata; class Actinopteri; order Perciformes; family Sebastidae; genus Sebastolobus; species Sebastolobus alascanus. The sequence continues at coordinate 1,475,755 of CAKAOJ020000072.1, read as the reverse complement.
ACATACAATACTATGACTTTTTTTGCAAAAAATTTCGACATACTATATTATGACTTTTTTTTATAAAATTTTCGACATACAATACTATGACATTTTTTTCATAAAATTTTCGACAATGCTATACTATGACATTTTTTTCATAAAATTTTCGAAATACAATACTATGACTTTTTTTCATGAAATTTTCGACATACTATAATATGACTTTTTTTGCAAAAAATTTCGACATACTATAGTTTGACTTTTTTTCATAAAATTTTCGACATACAATACTATGACTTTTTTTTCATAAAATTTTCGACATACTATACTATGACTTTTTTGGCAAAAAATTTCGACATACTATAGTATGACTTTTTTTCATAAAATTTTCGACATACTATATTACGACATTTTTTCATAAAATTTTCGAAATACATTACTATGACTTTTTTTCATAAAATTTCGACATACAATCCTATGACTTTTTTTGCAAAAAATTTCGACATACCATAGTATGACTTTTTTTTATTCAAATTTTTTGACATACAATACTATGACATTTCTTTCATAAAATTTTCGACAATGCTATACTATGACATTTTTTTCATAAAATTTTCGAAATACAATACTATGACTTTTTTTTCATAACATTTTCGATATACTATACTATGACTTTTTGGCAAAAAATTTCGACATACTATAGTTTGACTTTTTTTCAAAAAAATTTCGACATACAATACTATGACTTTTCTTTCATAACATTTTCGATATACTATACTATGACTTTTTTGGCAAAAAATTTCGACATACTATAGTATGACTTTTTTTCATAAAATTTTCGATATACTATACTATGAAATTTTTTCATAAAATTTTCGAAATACAATACCATGACTTTTTGTCCATGAAATTTTCGACATACTATGCTATGATTTTTTTTTCGCAAAAAACTTTGGACATTCTATACTATGACTTTTCTTCATAAAATTTTCGACATACAATACTATGACTTTTTTTTCATAAAATTTTCGATATTCTATATAATGATTTTTTTCATTAAATTTTCAACATACTATAGTTTGACTTTTTTTCATACAATTTTCGACATACAATACTATGACTTTTTTTTCATAACATTTTCGACATACAATACTATGACTTTTTTTTCATAACATTTTCGACATCCAATACTATGACTTTTTTTCCGAAAAGATTTTTGATATACTCTACTTTGACTTTTTTTCATTAAATTTTCGACATACAATACTATGACTTTTTTTTTCGCAAAAAAATTCGACATACTATAGTATGATTTCTTTTCGCAAAAAATTTTGAAATACTATAATATGACTTTTTTTCCAAAAAATTCGACAAACTATATTATGACTTTTTTTTTGAAAAAAAATACGACATACTATACTGTGACTTTTTTTTTCGCCAAAAATTTCGACAATACTATTCTATGACTTTTGTTCTGCAAAAAATTTCGACATACTATACTACGACTTTTTTTTGCTAAAAAATTCGACATACTATAGTTTGACTTTTTTTCATAAAATTTTTGACATACAATACTGACTTTTTTTCATAAAATTTTCGACATACTATACTATGACATTTTTTTGCAAAAAATTTCGACATACTATAGTATGACTTTTTTTCATAAAATGTTCGACATACAATACTATGACTTTTTTTTCATAACATTTTCGACAATGCTATACTATGACATTTTTTTCATAAAATTTTCGAAATACAATACTATGCCTTTTTTTCATAAAATTATCGATAATGCTATACTATGACATTTTTTTCATAAAATTTTCGAAATAGAATACTATGACTTTTTTTTCATTAAATTTTCGACATACTATACTATGACTTTTTTTCATAAAATTTTCGACATACTATGCTATGATTTTTTTATTGCAAAAAATTTTGATATTCTATACTATGACTTTTTTTCATAAAATTTTCGACATACAATATGACTTTTCTTTCATGAAATTTTTGACATACAATACAATTACTTTTTTTTCTGAAAGCTTTTCAACATACGATATGACTTTTTTTTTGCAAAAAAGTTCGACATACTATACTATGACTGTTTATGCAAAAAAGTTCGACATACTATCCTATGACCTTTGTTCTGCAAAAAATTTCGACACACTATATTACGACCTTTTTTTGCAAAGAAATTCAACCTACTACGCTATGACTTTTGTTTCGCAAAAAATTTCGACAAACTATACTATGACTTTTTTTTGCAAAAAAATTTCGACATTCTATACTATTACTTTTTTTTCGCAAAACATTTCGACAAACTGTACTATGACTTTTTTTTGCAAAAAATTTCGACATACTATAGTATGACTTTTTTTCATAAATTTTCGATATACCATACTATGACTTTTTTTCATAAAATTTTCGACATACTATACTATGACTTTTTTTTGCAAAAAATTCTGACATACTATAGTATGACTTTTTTTTCATAAAATTATCGACAATACTATACCATGACATTTTTTTCCTAAATTTTCGAAATACAATACTATGACCTTTTTTTCATGAAATTTTCGACATACTATACTATGACTTTTTTTCATGAAATTTTCGACATACTATGCCATGACTCTTTCTTGCCAAAAAAATTCGACATACTGTACTATGACTTTTTTTCGCAAAAAAATTCGACATACTTACAATGACTTTACCAAAAATTTTGACATACTCTACTATGACTTCGCCAAAAAAACTTCACATACTATACTATTACTTTTTTTCGCAAAAAATTTCGACATACTGTATTATGACTTTTTTTCATAAAATTTCGACATACAATACTATGACTTTTTTTGCAAAAAATTTCGACATACTATATTATGACTTTTTTTTATAAAATTTTCGACATACAATACTATGACATTTTTTTCATAAAATTTTCGACAATGCTATACCAAGACTTCTTTTTCGCAAAATTTTCGACATACTATACTATGACTTTTTTTCATGAAATTTTCGACATAATATACTATGACTTTTTTTGCAAAAAATTTCGACATACTATAGTTTGACTTTTTTTCATAAAATTTTCGACATACAATACTATGACTTTTTTTTCATAAAATTTTCGACATACTATACTATGACTTTTTTGGCAAAAAATTTCGACATACTATAGTATGACTTTTTTTCATAAAATTTTCGACATACTATATTACGACATTTTTTCATAAAATTTTCGAAATACATTACTATGACTTTTTTTCATAAAATTTCGACATACAATCCTATGACTTTTTTTGCAAAAAATTTCGACATACCATAGTATGACTTTTTTTTATTCAAATTTTTTGACATACAATACTATGACATTTCTTTCATAAAATTTTCGACAATGCTATACTATGACATTTTTTTCATAAAATTTTCGAAATACAATACTATGACTTTTTTTTCATAACATTTTCGATATACTATACTATGACTTTTTTGGCAAAAAATTTCGACATACTATAGTTTGACTTTTTTTCAAAAAAATTTCGACATACAATACTATGACTTTTCTTTCATAACATTTTCGATATACTATACTATGACTTTTTTGGCAAAAAATTTCGACATACTATAGTATGACTTTTTTTCATAAAATTTTCGATATACTATACTATGAAATTTTTTCATAAAATTTTCGAAATACAATACCATGACTTTTTGTCCATGAAATTTTCGACATACTATGCTATGATTTTTTTTTCGCAAAAAACTTTGGACATTCTATACTATGACTTTTCTTCATAAAATTTTCGACATACAATACTATGACTTTTTTTTCATAAAATTTTCGATATTCTATATAATGATTTTTTTTCATTAAATTTTCAACATACTATAGTTTGACTTTTTTTCATACAATTTTCGACATACAATACTATGACTTTTTTTTCATAACATTTTCGACATACAATACTATGACTTTTTTTTCATAACATTTTCGACATCCAATACTATGACTTTTTTCCGAAAAGATTTTTGATATACTCTACTTTGACTTTTTTTCATTAAATTTTCGACATACAATACTATGACTTTTTTTTTCGCAAAAAAATTCGACATACTATAGTATGATTTCTTTTCGCAAAAAATTTGAAATACTATAATATGACTTTTTTTCCAAAAAATTCGACAAACTATATTATGACTTTTTTTTGAAAAAAAATACGACATACTATACTGTGACTTTTTTTTTCGCCAAAAATTTCGACAATAATATTCTATGACTTTTGTTCTGCAAAAAATTTCGACATACTATACTACGACTTTTTTTTGCTAAAAAATTCGACATACTATAGTTTGACTTTTTTTCATAAAATTTTTGACATACAATACTGACTTTTTTTCATAAAATATTCGACATACTATACTATGACATTTTTTTGCAAAAAATTTCGACATACTATAGTATGACTTTTTTTCATAAAATTTTCGACATACAATACTATGACTTTTTTTTCATAACATTTTCGACAATGCTATACTATGACATTTTTTTCATAAAATTTTCGAAATACAATACTATGCCTTTTTTTCATAAAATTATCGATAATGCTATACTATGACATTTTTTTCATAAAATTTTCGAAATAGAATACTATGACTTTTTTTTCATGAAATTTTCGACATACTATACTATGACTTTTTTTCATAAAATTTTCGACATACTATGCTATGATTTTTTTATTGCAAAAAATTTTGATATTCTATACTATGACTTTTTTTCATAAAATTTTCGACATACAATATGACTTTTCTTTCATGAAATTTTTGACATACAATACAATTACTTTTTTTTCTGAAAGCTTTTCAACATACGATATGACTTTTTTTTTGCAAAAAAGTTCGACATACTATACTATGACTGTTTATGCAAAAAAGTTCGACATACTATCCTATGACCTTTGTTCTGCAAAAATTTCGACACACTATATTACGACCTTTTTTTGCAAAGAAATTCAACCTACTACGCTATGACTTTTGTTTCGCAAAAAATTTCGACACACTATACTATGACTTTTTTTTGCAAAAAATTTCGACATTCTATACTATTACTTTTTTTTCGCAAAACATTTCGACAAACTGTACTATGACTTTTTTTTGCAAAAAATTTCGACATACTATAGTATGACTTTTTTTCATAAAATTTTCGATATACAATACTATGACTTTTTTTCATAAAATTTTCGACATACTATACTATGACTTTTTTTTGCAAAAAATTCTGACATACTATAGTATGACTTTTTTTCATAAAATTATCGACAATACTATACCATGACATTTTTTTCCTAAATTTTCGAAATACAATACTATGACCTTTTTTTCATGAAATTTTCGACATACTATACTATGACTTTTTTTCATGAAATTTTCGACATACTATGCCATGACTCTTTCTTGCAAAAAAATTCGACATACTGTACTATGACTTTTTTTCGCAAAAAAATTCGACATACTGTACAATGACTTTTTTCGCCAAAAATTTTGACATACTCTACTATGACTTTTGTTCTGCAAAAAATTTCGACATACCTTAGTATGACTTTTTTTTCAAAAAAAACTTCACATACTATACTATTACTTTTTTTCGCAAAAAATTTCGACATACTGTATTATGACTTTTTTTCATAAAATTTCGACATACAATACTATGACTTTTTTTGCAAAAAATTGCGACATACTATATTATGACTTTTTTTTATAAAATTTTCGACATACAATACTATGACATTTTTTTCATAAAATTTTCGACAATGCTATACTATGACATTTTTTTCATAAAATTTTCGAAATACAATACTATGACTTTTTCATGAAATTTTCGACATACTATAATATGACTTTTTTCGCAAAAAATTTTGACATACTCTACTATGACTTTTGTTCTGCAAAAAATTTCGACATACCTTAGTATGACTTTTTTTTCAAAAAAAACTTCACATACTATACTATTACTTTTTTTCGCAAAAAAATTTCGACATACTGTATTATGACTTTTTTTCATAAAATTTCGACATACAATACTATGACTTTTTTTGCAAAAAATTTCGACATACTATATTATGACTTTTTTTTATAAAATTTTCGACATACAATACTATGACATTTTTTTCATAAAATTTTCGACAATGCTATACTATGACATTTTTTTCATAAAATTTTCGAAATACAATACTATGACTTTTTTTCATGAAATTTTCGACATACTATAATATGACTTTTTTTGCAAAAAATTTCGACATACTATAGTTTGACTTTTTTTCATAAAATTTTCGACATACAATACTATGACTTTTTTTTCATAAAATTTTCGACATACTATACTATGACTTTTTTGGCAAAAAATTTCGACATACTATAGTATGACTTTTTTTCATAAAATTTTCGACATACTATATTACGACATTTTTTCATAAAATTTTCGAAATACATTACTATGACTTTTTTTCATAAAATTTCGACATACAATCCTATGACTTTTTTTGCAAAAAATTTCGACATACCATAGTATGACTTTTTTTTATTCAAATTTTTTGACATACAATACTATGACATTTCTTTCATAAAATTTTCGACAATGCTATACTATGACATTTTTTTCATAAAATTTTCGAAATACAATACTATGACTTTTTTTTCATAACATTTTCGATATACTATACTATGACTTTTTTGGCAAAAAATTTCGACATACTATAGTTTGACTTTTTTTCAAAAAAATTTCGACATACAATACTATGACTTTTCTTTCATAACATTTTCGATATACTATACTATGACTTTTTTGGCAAAAAATTTCGACATACTATAGTATGACTTTTTTTCATAAAATTTTCGATATACTATACTATGAAATTTTTTCATAAAATTTTCGAAATACAATACCATGACTTTTTGTCCATGAAATTTTCGACATACTATGCTATGATTTTTTTTTCGCAAAAACTTTGGACATTCTATACTATGACTTTTCTTCATAAAATTTTCGACATACAATACTATGACTTTTTTTTCATAAAATTTTCGATATTCTATATAATGATTTTTTTTCATTAAATTTTCAACATACTATAGTTTGACTTTTTTTCATACAATTTTCGACATACAATACTATGACTTTTTTTTCATAACATTTTCGACATACAATACTATGACTTTTTTTTCATAACATTTTCGACATCCAATACTATGACTTTTTTTCCGAAAAGATTTTTGATATACTCTACTTTGACTTTTTTTCATTAAATTTTCGACATACAATACTATGACTTTTTTTTTCGCAAAAAAATTCGACATACTATAGTATGATTTCTTTTCGCAAAAAATTTTGAAATACTATAATATGACTTTTTTTCCAAAAAATTCGACAAACTATATTATGACTTTTTTTTTGAAAAAAAATACGACATACTATACTGTGACTTTTTTTTTCGCCAAAAATTTCGACAATACTATTCTATGACTTTTGTTCTGCAAAAAATTTCGACATACTATACTACGACTTTTTTTTGCTAAAAAATTCGACATACTATAGTTTGACTTTTTTTCATAAAATTTTTGACATACAATACTGACTTTTTTTCATAAAATATTCGACATACTATACTATGACATTTTTTTGCAAAAAATTTCGACATACTATAGTATGACTTTTTTTCATAAAATGTTCGACATACAATACTATGACTTTTTTTTCATAACATTTTCGACAATGCTATACTATGACATTTTTTTCATAAAATTTTCGAAATACAATACTATGACTTTCTTTCATGAAATTTTCGAAATACAATACTATGCCTTTTTTTCATAAAATTATCGATAATGCTATACTATGACATTTTTTTCATAAAATTTTCGAAATAGAATACTATGACTTTTTTTTCATGAAATTTTCGACATACTATACTATGACTTTTTTTCATAAAATTTTCGACATACTATGCTATGATTTTTTTATTGCAAAAAATTTTGATATTCTATACTATGACTTTTTTTCATAAAATTTTCGACATACAATATGACTTTTCTTTCATGAAATTTTTGACATACAATACAATTACTTTTTTTTCTGAAAGCTTTTCAACATACGATATGACTTTTTTTTTGCAAAAAAGTTCGACATACTATACTATGACTGTTTATGCAAAAAAGTTCGACATACTATCCTATGACCTTTGTTCTGCAAAAAATTTCGACACACTATATTACGACCTTTTTTTGCAAAGAAATTCAACCTACTACGCTATGACTTTTGTTTCGCAAAAAATTTCGACAAACTATACTATGACTTTTTTTTGCAAAAAAATTTCGACATTCTATACTATTACTTTTTTTTCGCAAAACATTTCGACAAACTGTACTATGACTTTTTTTTGCAAAAAATTTCGACATACTATAGTATGACTTTTTTTCATAAAATTTTCGATATACAATACTATGACTTTTTTTCATAAAATTTTCGACATACTATACTATGACTTTTTTTTGCAAAAAATTCTGACATACTATAGTATGACTTTTTTTCATAAAATTATCGACAATACTATACCATGACATTTTTTTCCTAAATTTTCGAAATACAATACTATGACCTTTTTTTCATGAAATTTTCGACATACTATACTATGACTTTTTTTCATGAAATTTTCGACATACTATGCCATGACTCTTTCTTGCAAAAAAATTCGACATACTGTACTATGACTTTTTTTCGCAAAAAAATTCGACATACTGTACAATGACTTTTTTCGCCAAAAATTTTGACATACTCTACTATGACTTTTGTTCTGCAAAAAATTTCGACATACCTTAGTATGACTTTTTTTTCAAAAAAAACTTCACATACTATACTATTACTTTTTTTCGCAAAAAATTTCGACATACTGTATTATGACTTTTTTTCATAAAATTTCGACATACAATACTATGACTTTTTTTGCAAAAAATTTCGACATACTATATTATGACTTTTTTTTATAAAATTTTCGACATACAATACTATGACATTTTTTTCATAAAATTTTCGACAATGCTATACTATGACATTTTTTTCATAAAATTTTCGAAATACAATACTATGACTTTTTCATGAAATTTTCGACATACTATAATATGACTTTTTTCGCAAAAAATTTTGACATACTCTACTATGACTTTTGTTCTGCAAAAAATTTCGACATACCTTAGTATGACTTTTTTTTCAAAAAAAACTTCACATACTATACTATTACTTTTTTTCGCAAAAAATTTCGACATACTGTATTATGACTTTTTTTCATAAAATTTCGACATACAATACTATGACTTTTTTTGCAAAAAATTTCGACATACTATATTATGACTTTTTTATAAAATTTTCGACATACAATACTATGACATTTTTTTCATAAAATTTTCGACAATGCTATACTATGACATTTTTTTCATAAAATTTTCGAAATACAATACTATGACTTTTTTTTCATAACATTTTCGATATACTATAATATGACTTTTTTTGCAAAAAATTTCGACATACTATAGTTTGACTTTTTTTCATAAAATTTTCGACATACAATACTATGACTTTTTTTTCATAAAATTTTCGACATACTATACTATGACTTTTTTGGCAAAAAATTTCGACATACTATAGTATGACTTTTTTTCATAAAATTTTCGACATACTATACTACGACATTTTTTCATAAAATTTTCGAAATACAATACTATGACTTTTTTTCATAAAATTTCGACATACAATCCTATGACTTTTTTTGCAAAAAATTTCGACATACCATAGTATGACTTTTTTTTATTCAAATTTTTTGACATACAATACTATGACATTTCTTTCATAAAATTTTCGACAATGCTATACTATGACATTTTTTTCATAAAATTTTCGAAATACAATACTATGACTTTTTTTTCATAACATTTTCGATATACAATACTATGACTTTTTTGGCAAAAAATTTCGACATACTATAGTTTGACTTTTTTTCAAAAAAATTTCGACATACAATACTATGACTTTTCTTTCATAACATTTTCGATATACTATACTATGACTTTTTTGGCAAAAAATTTCGACATACTATAGTATGACTTTTTTTCATAAAATTTTCGATATACTATACTATGAAATTTTTTCATAAAATTTTCGAAATACAATACCATGACTTTTTGTCCATGAAATTTTCGACATACTATGCTATGATTTTTTTTTCGCAAAAACTTTGGACATTCTATACTATGACTTTTCTTCATAAAATTTTCGACATACAATACTATGACTTTTTTTTCATAAAATTTTCGATATTCTATATAATGATTTTTTTTCATTAAATTTTCAACATACTATAGTTTGACTTTTTTTCATACAATTTTCGACATACAATACTATGACTTTTTTTTCATAACATTTTCGACATACAATACTATGACTTTTTTTTCATAACATTTTCGACATCCAATACTATGACTTTTTTTTCGAAAAGATTTTTGATATACTCTACTTTGACTTTTTTTCATTAAATTTTCGACATACAATACTATGACTTTTTTTTTCGCAAAAAAATTCGACATACTATAGTATGATTTCTTTTCGCAAAAAATTTTGAAATACTATAATATGACTTTTTTTCCAAAAAATTCGACAAACTATATTATGACTTTTTTTTTGAAAAAAAATACGACATACTATACTGTGACTTTTTTTTTCGCCAAAAATTTCGACAATACTATACTATGACTTTTGTTCTGCAAAAAATTTCGACATACTATACTACGACTTTTTTTTGCTAAAAAATTCGACATACTATAGTTTGACTTTTTTTCATAAAATTTTTGACATACAAAACTGACTTTTCTTCATAAAATTTTCGACATACTATACTATGACATTTTTTTGCAAAAAATTTCGACATACTATAGTATGACTTTTTTTCATAAAATGTTCGACATACAATACTATGACTTTTTTTTCATAACATTTTCGACAATGCTATACTATGACATTTTTTTTCATAAAATTTTCGAAATACAATACTATGACTTTCTTTCATGAAATTTTCGAAATACAATACTATGCCTTTTTTTCATAAAATTATCGATAATGCTATACTATGACATTTTTTTCATAAAATTTTCGAAATAGAATACTATGACTTTTTTTTCATGAAATTTTCGACATACTATACTATGACTTTTTTTCATAAAATTTTCGACATACTATGCTATGATTTTTTTATTGCAAAAAATTTTGATATTCTATACTATGACTTTTTTTCATAAAATTTTCGACATACAATATGACTTTTCTTTCATGAAATTTTTGACATACAATACAATTACTTTTTTTTCTGAAAGCTTTTCAACATACGATATGACTTTTTTTTTGCAAAAAAGTTCGACATACTATACTATGACTGTTTATGCAAAAAAGTTCGACATACTATCCTATGACCTTTGTTCTGCAAAAAATTTCGACACACTATATTACGACCTTTTTTTGCAAAGAAATTCAACCTACTACGCTATGACTTTTGTTTCGCAAAAAATTTCGACAAACTATACTATGACTTTTTTTTGCAAAAAAATTTCGACATTCTATACTATTACTTTTTTTTCGCAAAACATTTCGACAAACTGTACTATGACTTTTTTTTGCAAAAAATTTCGACATACTATAGTATGACTTTTTTTCATAAAATTTTCGACATACAATACTATGACTTTTTTTCATAAAATTTTCGACATACTATACTATGACTTTTTTTTGCAAAAAATTCTGACATACTATAGTATGACATTTTTTCATAAAATTTTCGACAATACTATACCATGACATTTTTTTCCTAAATTTTCGAAATACAATACTATGACCTTTTTTTCATGAAATTTTCGACATACTATACTGTGACTTTTTTTTCACAAAATTTTTGACATATTATACTATGACGTTTTTTTCATGACATTTTCGACGTACTATACTATGACGTATTTTTCAAAAAATTTTTGACATACTATACTATGACTTTTTTTCACAAAATTTTCGACATACTATACTGACCGTTTTCATAAATTTTTCGACAAACCATACTATGACTGTTTTTTCATTAAATTTTTCAACATACTATAGTATGACATTTTTTTCACAAAATTTCCGACATACTACTATTACTTATTTTCATAAAAAATGTTCAACATACTACACTATGTCTATTTCATGACATTTTTCGACATATTATACAATGACTTTTTAAAATGAAAATTTTGACATATTATACTGTGACTTTTTCATTACATTTGTCAACATACTATACTGTGACTTCATGACTTTTTTTGACAAACTATACCATGACTTTTTATAATATTTTTCAATGTACTATACTATGACTTTTTGTTCAAATGTTTCTACAGGCTATACAATGATTTTTTATGACATTTTTCGACATGCTATACTATGACTTTATTGATTACATTTGTCTGTGTGGAGTTCGCATGTTCTCATGCAAAACAAGTAATTTTTGTGCAGTACAGTTTTGGGCATAATGTATTTTTACATTATGACAACATTATTACATTAAAAACTATGCAAAAAAAAAGTTGAAAAATGAAATAAATTCAGCGCATAATGTAATAATCTCAAAAAAGAGTACTCTCCTTGTCTTCTTAAAGCATAGGAACCCTTCTAGTTTTACATGACACAAGTGGAGTCCTTATTTAAAGCAACTGGACTTTGTCTGTTTGGTCTAGAAGACATTTTCATCAAACAGTTCGAAATTGATGAAGCCCAAAAATTCAGGACTACAAGACATCCAGTGACCTGGACAAATGAGAACCTTTACAGAGATGATGCTGAATTTAATATACTGGGTGATTCTTAGCATGTGAAATAATTGTTCCATACATAATTATTCCAGTTACTATAATATGGCGTTTAACTAGTCTCAAAACCGTGCACATAAAAACCAGGAGTGTGCACGTGATACGAGTGCACAGAACAGACTACAAGTAGAAAACCATCCTTGCGAAAGCATTTCTATAACCCATTTTACACAGATTCTGCAATAGTAGTAGTAGTAAAGTAGGTCATAGAAAAGTCATAAAAAGGTCACAGCACAGTATGTCGGAAAAGTCCGCATAGTAATTCATAAAAATGTGATAAAAAAGTCATAGCATACTATGTTATAAGTGTCATAAAAAGTCATAGTGTAGTATGCCATAAAAAAGTAATAAATTCATAGTACAGTATATCATAAAAACGTCATATTCAACACAAACACACAATCCAGACTTTTTTAACATAGGAATAAAAGTTCTTTCCAATCTTTTTGTCAATTCTTCATGATCAATTGGTTATCATTTAAAATATATCAGCACTGGACTCTATCTGGTCACCATCTTCCAGACTCTAGAGTCGAGGTTCCTTATCGTTGCCTATCAGGTACTGCTCAAAGAAGTCCTCAAAGCTCTTGGGAGTCTCCACGTCGCCACATTTACTACTGAAGTGGTAATAGGAGACGATGTTGTCCTTTGGATTCCGCATCACGTAGATAATCTGACATAAAAACAAATCAGCCCAGAGATGAGTACATACCATTCTCTCCTCCATACCAAAATCCATTCAAAGAAGTCACTATTTAATGATACCTTGGTTTTTAGCTTAGGCACATACGTACATACCTATGAAAGCCCGTATCTGATGGAACAAAACATTGCTAAATCACAAATTTTTAATTTGCATAATACTTTTTTTTTTACTTTGAAAGTCAAGTGTACAATTATCGTAATTATGACCAACTATCTCATAATTTAGTAAGTAAAGAATTTTACTTTGAATATTATTTTATTTGTTAAAGAACAAGTCTAGCTAATTTGATAATTTACATTTTGTATCTCAAAATTACAGCTGAAACGATTAGTCAATTCATTGATACCAATACTTGGTGAATACTTGCTGGTATTACTTCTGTACTTTTACTTTAGATTTTGAATTCAGGGGCAAGTTTTAACATGAATTTACTGAGACTAAAGTGCTATATTTCTTTTTACTCACATTATTTAGAGTTTCATCTGCTAGTGCTCAACTGCTCATTTTTATTGGGGTTTTAATTGAGTAATTATGTATTAATTCATCAGAATAATATATTGAATGAACATTACTGATATATGTATATATGTTAATTGTCTTTTGAGTCATAAAAAATTAACTGAGACAATTTTATTTGTTATATCATTTGTGACTTACTTAAAGGTCCAGTGTGTAGGAAGTGGAAATACCAGTGAAGTGCAAAGTAATATACAGAGTATATACGGAATAAATAGTAAAAGGTATTCATACTGTTTTGGACTTCCATAAAATTCTGACCTTTGCCTTCTTGTCCTTCAGTCCCGGAGGCATGAGAGCCGGGGTGAGGTGAGAGGAGAAGAGCCGTGGAGATGGTCGTAGGGCGTAATCTTCTCGACCAACGCTGAACTCCAGCCACGGCATCTGCTCCAAGTTGTTTGCATATTCATGCAGACCCCCGTCTAACTCACAGATGGAGATGATGATCTGTTGAGTCCATACCTGTGGGTCATCATGAGACATCATACCTGATCAGTAAATGTGTTCCCAGCAATGGACAAAAAACTGTAAATGCAAATAATGTGATGCGGAACAGTTTTCTCACTCACCTGACTTTGGATAAGTGGCAAGGAATACGTCGCTATCTCGAATTTCAAAGCTCTGGAGAGAATCGATGTGCTCTGGAGTTGTGAAACCGACGGCAAAGTTGAAGTTTGTATACCTGCAGAGATAGTCGGTGATCTGCTCCATGTTTTTCCTGAATCACACAGAACAATGAGAGAAATGTTAGGGACCAGAGTGGAGCAGAAAAACCTCTCAGGACTCTGGACTTTGATTTGTGCCGGTTGGCTTAATCTTGTATATGCGTATATCTAAAATACTAACAGCTGGGTGCACACTGCCACCAACAGCGCCCTCTGGACTCTGTCACGTAACAGAACTTTATATATATATAATCACATAGAGCCAAATTTATCATTTCATATAACTAGACCCCAAAAAGTGCATGGTCTCAAATCTCCCATTTGCAAAAGCCAAAGTGTAAAGGGGGACTTTGCCAGCTGGCTTCTGGAATATTGAGCTGCAAATGCTATTATTGTTACTTCACTTGAATATTTTAGCGTCACCGTGCAGAATGATGTATGAGGTCATTGGGGATCAACCTCGTCCTCTTACTTGGCAGACAGGCTTTGCATGATTTGCTTCATATCCCCAACAGCCCGTCTGTGAAGTTTACTAATAAATCAACGGGCATGTTAGACTTCAATGGCTGTAACAGTTTGGTTTCCAGTTTGTTCGCAGTTTAAAGGGTAAAACAGTCACAAATCTATTTTTAAGAAACAAATATGATTAATATGTATTGTATTTTAGGAAGACATTTATTTATACTGCATGCCCTGTTTTTGTTTCTGTTTTTGATGTATTTTAGGAAAGCCTTTGGTAACACCATGGCCAGGGATTACAGACGAAAAATAGCCTTTTTGCTAATTCTTTCATTTTTTATACCTTGTGTATTTATTAATTTTCACTGTCTCTTCTTAAATAAACTAAACTAAACTATGATTAAAAAAGTACAGCAAGGGATGCAAATAGCAAAGAAACCACCCGATTCGCCTGTTATCAGGCCATTAAATAGGCGTTATCAGTCGTTTTATCAACATTTCGCTTATGAGTTATTAATCCGGGAAGTTTGAATCTGTGAATATCTTTCCAACTTTACCGAACTGCCATAGTTAACGTTAGTGTTATAGTATACTAACACCTGTGCTTTCCCTATTGTGACAAATCAAAATGCCTGCATTTTATTCCATTGTGTATCAATTATATATTTTTCAAAGAGGGAGAATGAGTAGGTGTAGTCGTCATTATATTTCTGATTAGTTAATTAAACTTTTTTTTGTGGAAAAACCATATCAGACACAGTTATTCCGAGTATTTATATATATTTTAAAACGTGTCTAAGGGGGATTTTTAAATAAATCTAGGGCTTTGGCGTGTTTGTCTTTAGTTTGTAAAAAATAATATTAAAATCAGGAAATTTCTAAATCTACTTGATACCTCTGTGCAGTTCTGTGTCAGGTGGAAAATGGTTGTGGACAGATGCAAAGCCAGAAAAATACACATTTTTACTTAAAGGGACTATTTGTAACTTTTCACGCGCATAAATCCTAACGGGTCGGTATCCCACACGCGAGCGCGCAGCAGCGATGCTCCTCCTGCCTGCTTGCACACCGCGCTCGGTTGGCTCCAACTCCACGTGCACATTACACACTGCAGAAGAGTTAGTTTAGCTCTGAGAATATCTAGTGAATGTGCAGTGGACGTTTTTGCAGAAATAAATGCTGCAGCTCCTCCAGACCAACAGAGGTTTCCCGTGTCTTGTGAAGTGACGGGGCTCCGCAGCGAGTTACGTTATCGTCTCGACCGGGTGTCGGTGTACCCCCCCCCCCGGGTGTCGGTCTCTCCCCCCGTTCCCTCCGCGGTCGGCAGGCTGAGAAAAGAAAAGTCAGCACTAGAATCAGCATTGATTCATGGAGAGACCTTCCTCTGGTCAGCTAACATTACTGCCAAGCAGGTGAAATATAGGGTGATATTGTGTCACAGCGGGGGACAGCGAAACCCGGTGGGGGGGGAGACACCGACACCCGGTCGGGACGATAACGTAACTCGCTGCGGAGCCCCTTCGCTTCACAAGACACGGGAAACCTCTGTTGGTCTGGAGGAGCTGCAGCATTTATTTCTGCAAAAACGTCCACTGCACGTTCACTAGATATTCTCAGAGCTAAACTAACTCTTCTGCAGTGTGCGCGCGTGCACGTGGAGTTGGAGCGAGCCGAGCGCGGTGTGCAAGCAGGCAGGAGGAGCAGCGCTGCTGCGCGCTCGCGTACCCACACGCGAGCGCGCATGGGATACCGACCCGTTAGGATTTATGCGCGTGAAAAGTTACAAATAGTCCCTTTAATGCACAACTTCACATTTCCCACACTAAAGTTAATGTGACGGTAACCTTAGTGATAATAATCCGACTGAGCACATACATTACCTGTTCTCCTCTGTTCTCCAATGTTCTCCGCGTTGTCCTGCTGCTTTCACGTTTTGTAATCTTCTAAGAAATATGCTTGACATACCTGTAAGGCTGTTCCTGACCAGGTAACGTTACCATGCCCTCTGAATAACACACCGGAAGCAAACAAAACAAAAAGCGACGAGCTAACAAGCAGGCTTTGGGCATGCGCATTGTTGTTTTCCCACACTCAGGACACTTGACATTGCAAAGCTTTGGAAGCCAATTAAAACACCATTTTAAAACCCTTATATCAGACACTGAGCTTAAATTGCAGAATAATAGTAAATGACAGCAGGATGTTTCATATCATTATATTAATTTATAAATTACTCAGGTGTCTCAGGTCTTAAACCACCTCTTAACACTTAAAACTGGGGTCTCTACTGAGAGGCAGGGGGTAAACCACTATTTCAGACATTTAGACCCTGGTGGATGTGGATGAAGTATTCAGATCCTTTACTTAAGTACAAGTACTAATACCACACTTTTACAAGTAAGTCCTGCATTTAAAACCTTACTCAAGTAAAGGTATGTAAGTATTATCAACAAAACTTAAAGTATGAAAAGTAAAAGTACTCATTGTGCAGTAAAATGTTCCCTGACGGTGTTTTCCTATAATATCTGATGTTTCTGGATTAATATTACTGGTGCATTAATGTGTATGTTGCATTTTAACTCCTTTATATCCTGTTGGCTAGTTTAATCTGCAGCAATGCATCAGGGTCTATAAGATAATCATATTTTTATAGCGTCGCTGTCCTGTGAGAACCACGAATCTTTAAAAAGTCAGAAAAACCGCCTGTTTTCAGCTTTGTGACGATGCATTTTCCAGCTGTTCCAAGAGGCTTTTTAAAGAGTTTATTTAGCTTCAGAAGGAGGAGGATTTTCTCGACACATAAATGAACACTTCATCCTTCAGTTTATCACAAACATTCAACATCAACACATCTGGAGATATGTGGTTGAAAAACTGTAATCTGAAAAGTAACTAAAGCTGTAAAAAGTACAATAGTTACCTCTGAGATGTAGTGTAGTAGAAGTATAAAGTTGCATAAAATGGAAATATTCAAGTAGAACCTCGAATTTATACTTAAGTACTTGAGTAAATGTTTACATAGTTAGTTACTTAGTTACATTCCACCACTGCAGATAATTTTGCATCATTTGGTTTGTCTGTTTTGGGCTCCTGTGGAAACATGGCGGTGCAACATGGTGGACCCTATGTAGATATAAACGGCTCATTCTAAGGTGACAAAAACACAATGGTTCTTATTATCGGGTGATTATACACTAAAGAAAACATACTTATTAATATTATATTCAATGTCTGTCAATAGATCCCCCTAATTGTTACACAACACGGGCCCTATAAAGCACCTGCAAGTAATCAGAGAAGAATACAACTTCTTAACCTCAGAGCTTAAAGTGCTGTAATATTTAAAAATGTAATCACCTCAGTCAGGTGATGCACTGCAGCTCCGAGCTACCACAAAGTTTATCGAAAACTGGCAGAGTGTACAGAGCTCTCCCTTTACATATACAATGTTATCTTTTTAAGTAATTAAAAATAAAAAAAAGGAATTAAACCCAGCATCCTGCAGGATACTCACAAATGAAGGGTAGGGTTCCCCGCTCTCTGTAATTCCACCTGCCGTGGTTGATGACACTGGTCCTCACCTGAAGGAAAAACAACAGCCAGATAACTGAATCCAGTTATATCTTCTTCTTTTTAAATCAAAATTAAAATGTACTTCCCATATTTTTGTCTTGTGCCACAGAAAACCACAAATATGGACACAAATAAACTTTATTTTGATCCAAAATGTCATATAATTGAACCATTTCATAACATACTGTACATACAATAATTGTCATAATCTGTACTTTGTATGCAGGTTGTGAGTTGTGTTATTAGAATGATTAGAGGACATAAAATGTAAAGAATTAGGGGTTAGAAACAGTGATATTTATTTAAAAACCCATCACAGCCAGATTTAAGAGCATGCACTGGCAGATTATACACACACCATCTAGTTACTAAAATAGTCGTGTAATCCACTTTATAGTCATGTACGTCAGAAAAACTACAACAACTAAAAAGTAGATGACAAAGTACACAGTGTCGATGATTTCGGCCCATCTTCTGTAGTGTCCAGTCTTTTTCTTGTCTTTGTCTTGTCTGTCGGCTTCCTGTCGAGCTGCCTTCACTTCGTCCAGGATTCGTTCCAGCAGGTCGCCGTCACTGGGCCGTTCCAGAGGAAGATCACTTTTCTCTGGAGTCTCTTCAGCTCCGGCAGGCTCTGTGTTGGAGAGGTGAAAGACAATACAGCAGAATGAG
Source organism: Sebastolobus alascanus (assembly GCA_916701645.2). Classification (NCBI taxonomy): domain Eukaryota; kingdom Metazoa; phylum Chordata; class Actinopteri; order Perciformes; family Sebastidae; genus Sebastolobus; species Sebastolobus alascanus. The sequence continues at coordinate 1,456,249 of CAKAOJ020000072.1, read as the reverse complement.
CTGGTATGCTGAAGAGGAAAATATCAAGTTGTATCTGCTGCCCTCAAGTGGGCAAAAAAACAGCTACTGCAGGTTTAAAGGTGCAATGTGTAAGATCTATGAGGGGTGGAAGTAACAAAAATTAATTGACAAAAATGGAGGTAATGAAAATGCATGTGAAATGGAAAATGGAGTGATAAATTATCAAGTGTTTTGATTAATTTAAAGCTGATTTGACTAAAACAGTCGTGACATGATGAAAACGGAGCCATGTTTCATGACAAAGATCACATCTATGTATTGTGTTGCAGAGATATCTACTGAAATGAGCATGCTAACCAGCTAACCCCGGCCTGTCACAAATGTGACTTTGAGGTACCACTCGCACGCACAGAGGGACGAGGAGAAGAGACGCTGAGCGCAGACAGAGCGGTGGCGCTGATCTCTCTGGTCACGGAGGTTCAGTGACCGGAGGAGTGCTGGGAGCACGCTGCAGGTTGAGCCCGCACATCCAGCCCACAAACACGCATCATTCAGAAACTCAGAGATGTGATCCTCTTAAACTTGTTAAGTCAAACATTTCCAACTTAAGTTTGTTGCCATGAAAAAATATGAGAAATGTGGTCTTAAATTTAGTCAACACAAACCCTAAATCTGATCAGATAGAAGTTGCTGGTTTCTTCCACTTGTTTCTGTTTGAATGTAGTCAGTCAATCAGTCTGACAACAATATATTATAACAGAAAAATAAGTATCTTTATTTGGCAGAAAACTTACCTTTGTGATAGTCGGCTTCCAGCTGAATTTCCACTTGGGCATTATCAGGGCTTTGAGCCCTGAAATAACTATAATCATCAAGGTCGAATAGGAAGCTCACCAGCATGGCCTCCAGGACGCTCAGCCCCACCAGGGCAAAGATCACAACACAGTAGGTGGCTAAAATAAAGGTGCAGAGACATTTCTGGTCAGAGTGATGTTGCTGACACCAGTAATGAGGATGATATGGAAGCCCTGAGAAGCCAGTGAGAAAAAAAAATTCTGGTGATCCATTTTCTAAGTCTGATCTTATTTGTTTTCTCTCCTGTGTTCGACTTAAGAACCTAAGAAGGCAGTGAGTTGTTTTTTTTGTCAGGATAATTTTTCTGATGGTACGTGTCCAGAATCCATCCTTTCCACGCTTCCACGCTTCCACTCATTGTCTATGTAAGCAGCCGTGCATTGCATTCTTGTAGCGTAGCGTAGCGTTTCAAGAGACGGACAGTCTCGTTGGCCGCTCCTCATTTGCATAAAGTTGAGGTCTAGGCTACTTTATTCAAATCATGAGCGTCCAGCGCAACTCGACGCCACTGGAAACCCCCGAAAAACTTTTTAAACTAACCGTTGTTGAGCTAAAATGAAAACAGATTCAGCAGCTGCATGGCTTATTTCTCGCCTCAAATGTTTTCAGAAACACATTTCGTTGAACAATTTTCGTAATATAAGAGAAAAAAAGTTTCCAAACGGTTGAGCGCCATGTTGGACGATTTGAAAGCCAGGAGCAGCAGTCCATGAGGGAAAGCGTTTGCCCAATCAGTGGCAGCCCATCAAGCGTCCAATGCTAGGAAGTTGCGCGACCCCTCGCTTCCAAAAACGCCGCCGTGGACACGTACCATAAGTGTTTGTTTTTGTAATACTGATTTTGGCCACAAGAGGCTGAAGTGCACCACCACTCCATGTTCTCAATAGGATTAATGAAAGCATTAATGTTTAATTCCAGGTGAGTTTTAACGTACATAAATTGCTAACAAACAATATATGTATCTTGTGTTGAGATTGCATGGAGAAATTAAAACTCACCTGGAAGAAAACATGAATGCTTTTTTTGTCATATTTAGGAGTTGGAACAAGGGGTAGTGGTGCACTTCAGCCTCTTGTGGCCGAAATTAGTATCAGAACAACAAACAATTCCAACACAAAAAAAAAAATCATCTGGCAAAAGGTTTTTACTCACCTGATTTCAAAGATGATTTTGGTTTTTTAAGTAATTTAGAAAGATTATCTGTCAAAACATTTTTTTTTCACCTGTTTTAGAGTCATAAACAGGAGAGAAAACAATTCAGATCAGACTTAGAACATGGATCACTGGAATCTTTTTTGGCTGGACCACAGAGGGCCAGCCCTACAAACGCAAAAGTCTGTCACTGAGTGACTGACTGAGTGGTGAAGTTACGCGATTGGTCGGCCGAGTGTTGGAGTTTCCTCATTGGCCGTTGCTCTTTCAAAATGAAAAGGCGGGGAACAGTCCTTTATGAAAATGAGACTGTCCAGCACGACGCTTCCGGCTCACAAAACTTGGACCAAGCTGTGAAACTAGGCGATCTAGTTCTAAAATGAAACTGGATTCAGCAGTGGCATCGCCTATTCCTCGCTTAAAATGTTTTCAGAAGTAGATTTTGGTGGATTGTTTAGACGGAATAACAGAAAGTTTATGAGCAGGCCGCCATGTTGTTTCCTGTTTTAAAAACGGCGAGCAGAAGACCAGGGACCAATCAGGTGCATTCCACCATCGGGTACGTCGCTGCTTCAATGGCCAGTTGAGTGGAGCAGCGTGTGCCCTAGTGTCCTCTTCGGACCTGGTGGACATGTGGATTTAACATTATAGACGTGACCACTGACTATTTGTGTAACAATTTAGCCACAAATTCACAGATCAAGTCTTTTTTCCCTCACTTGCTTCTCAGGGCTTCCGTAGCTGTTGAACACTCTATCAAAGTTAAACCTCTGGTCTGAGGTCTGCGTGGCAGCTCACCGATCATTGGCAGCGTGTCTTCAGTGGAGGGCAACATGTCCTTAAGGATCAGCAGTAGGACGGAGATGGACAGGAGTACAGTCACTTTGAAGCTCAGCTTTTCACCTCTGGCCTCATTGATGAAGAAGGAGGCCAAATCCAGGATCAGAAATAAGAACAGGGGCACGATTAAATTTACCACATAAAGCAACGGCCTCCTAGAGAGAATGACCTGAAAAAAACAAAAACATATGATTTCATATTAATTAGAAATAAACACAGACACTGTTATCAAATTTCATTACAAATATATTTCTTACCTTGTATGTAAGTGTCATTAGGCGTTCATCCCCTTTGATGGGACTAATATCGATAATCTCCATGTTGTCGAGGTCCCATTCTCCCTGCGTGACCATGGTCTGCTCAGAGATTTCAGCAAGGCTTGTGTCATTGTAGAATGTTCCTAGTTTTATAGTTTCAGCTGTGTGGAGGAAAAATATATTAAATGATTACATCAAATATGTTCTGAAGCAGTAAAAAACGAGATGAACCTGGAGTAAATGTGGTGTACTTTACCTCCTGAGATCATGCCTGAAAATGTGATATGACATCTTTGCGTATCGAAGGGGAACAGGGAGAGATTCAGTCGACAAGTGGAGGTGAGCCGCTGACGTGTGTATGCCAACACCACACCGCTGGCAGACAAACTGACAATGGGACTGTTATAAATGCTCCCAGTATCAGACACACTGAAAAAGAGGCAAGAGGACATTCTGCTTTAATGTCTTCATAAAAAAAAACTGGTCGAAACACAGAGGTTTTATCAATTTAGAGATCTAAACAAATCACATTATAATTTTATAAACATTAATAATGGAAAAAGGCCACTTAAAAAATAAGCAATGAATACAATGCGTTTTTGCTTGTAATTAGTAAAAAAGTGATAATTCGTTTGGTAAGATTTTTTTAAATAAAATATAATATTTATTATTCTATATTTATATAAAATATTTATTTTACAATATTTAGGCCTTTCAAGATAAAAAGAGATCTTGCCTGGAAAACCCATTTGAGCTATATTTCACTAGTATTAGGAAGTGCTGTGTGTCATAATAACGCTCAAAGTAGTATTTTTTCACCTAACAATATATTCAAGCAGGGCCGGCTTAAGGCATAGGCCATATAGGCGGTCGCCTAGGGCGCCACCTTCTGGGGGGTCGCCCTCTAAATAATAATAATAATCATTTTTTATAAAAATGCTGGTGGGCACCCTTCCTTCCTCGTTTTCTGCATTGAGGAGAATACATAAATAAAGAAAGGAATACACTTTTCACCTGTAACTCTCTTTCTCACACTTTTTCATCTGTCCGGCCGCACTTATTTGTTAACAAAAGTGTAAATTGTAGTGAAACTGACAAAACAATATCAAGGACCAATTGTTTATTTATTTTATAAGAAATACATTTATTTATGAAAATTAAAATCTTAATTTTTGTCTTAAAACCATTGTGATGTCTGTTGTGTGTTGCGGTTTACGGGGCTAGGGTTCTGGGGGGTTGAACCCTAACCCATGAGCAGCGCCACCACCTGGGGGGGGGCTCCAAATCCGAATTTTCCCTTGGGCACCAAATGGCCTAGAGCCGGCCCTGTATTCAAGATGCATTGTCTAAAAACAAGTCCCCATATCTCACTGACATGTTACTTGTTAGGTGATTGTGTCTCATATTAAACATGTAAACATGTTTGTTTACATGAAAACGATTTACATTTTCTTAAACCTGCAGTAGGCAGAATGTTTTTGGCATTATTGAGGAAAAATTTCATAATAACCTTTCAGCATATTGTAATTCAAGTGTTCTGAGAGAAAACTAGACTTCTGCAATAATCTAGGTCATTTCAGAGAGAGTGTTCCTATTGGCTGTTCATTCAACGGAGGCAGCTGTCAATCACTCACAAACTGTAAAATGAGAAAGTTTGCTCCGGCTGGTGGGCGGTGCTTGGTATTTCCTCAACTGATCTCAACATGGCTGCCGGGTCACAAACTTTCTCATTTTACAGCTAAACAGTACACTACAAGATGTTTCTGAAAACATTTGAGGAGAGAAATAGGCATTACAGTAACAGAATAGTGATTCCTATTTGATCAGCGCTGCCTAGTTTGACTGTTCAGAGTTCACGAGTGACTGACAGCTGCTCAGAGATGGCAGACTCCAGATCAGCTCTGATTGGTTGTTGTCTGTGAAATCCTGCAGATGCCATTAGGAGCACCGGAGGACACAGAAGCACATGATCTCTTTCAGATTACCTGTCTCATGCACTACTGTCAGGATATAGTGACCGTTTTATAAAAATTTACTTTTTGTAAATCATATTTACTCCAACCTGCCTACTCCAGCTTTAACTGGCCTTTTAGGTTTTGAATTCTTATTTTTCAGGCTTTAGATGCTATATAATCTGGGTAGAGTCCAGGGGATTCTTCTTTAATCTTTTCTGTTTTGCTTTAGGATTTGGGACCTTTGGTGCAAAAATAAAAGATTAGTTGATTGACTGTGGTTAGTTTATTGAGGTTATTCAAGACAGGCTCCTTTATGAAACGCCCCTTTAAATAACATCCACAAACTGCCAACACGTTCTCATCACAACTCGTCACATACTGACGCTTTGTCAGACCCCTTGTTGTCTCTTTGGTCGCAGTAAACACGTGCTTAATGTTGTGAATTAAACAAAAACACTTAGCTTAGGTTCAGGCAATAAAACCACTTAGTTAGATTTAGGAAAAAACAACATAGTTGGGTTTAAAACTACTATGTTTGTGAAAATGACACTGAACGTTGTGAACACGGGATACAAACGAACAGCTGATTGTAACGTGATGCAGGGCACACAAACAGCGGTCTCCTGGATGAAAGCCTTGTGTTTGTTGGACCCATCCATCTTCCCTACCACTCCCCCTTTGTGTGTCCTTTCGCTCTTAAAGCTACGTCACCACACTCCAGGCACACTTTCCCTGAGCGTTTAATATTGACGTGAGTGGCTTTACATTGCAGTTAAGGGAACGCCTGGTGCATCTCATACCGACGCTGACGGGTGCCTTGTGTGTCGATATCGAACGCCGTCAGCCGTGATAAAGCGTTGGTATTTGACGCCCTAGGAATGAGAACGGACTGAAACTGCAGTTATGTAATGAATAGTAGTACATACTCCTCTTGGATGAATATATATGGGATCCACAGCCTCGATCGTGGAATGGTCAGCGCGTTAATCCCACAAAAGTCTGATGAATTCCAGGTTAGAAATTCATTTATCCAACGCTTTGGAAATAAGGAAAACATGTAATGACAGTTTGATGAGATTGAAAGAGTCATGAGAGTAAACTCAAAGCCAAACGATGTTGCTCAAGCTAATATACGTATATATATATATATATATATATATATATATATATATATATATATATATATATATATACAGTATATATATATATACTGTATATACAGTATATAGTATATACTGTATATACAGTATACAGTATATACAGTATCTGGTGATAACAGATCATTGATGATTGAAAATGCACCTGAACTCAACATGATTCTGTCTTTCCTTAATGTGTCGGTCCAGAGTCTTACCATTTGGTACCAGATGTGACTCGTGACAGCTTGAGTCTTCCCATCCTGCAGACAACCAGCAGCACTGTGGTTAGTATTCACTGGTATTTACAACAAAAAACAGCTTGTTTACTTGAAAGGATTGATTCACCCAAATCACATATTTTAAATCTATCCATGCAGACAGTTTGGGGTTAATTTTCACAGGTTTTGAGATATCTGCCTCTGTCCTGGATAGCATAATCTTAGATGACCACATAACAGCCATCTCTTCAATCACCACTTTCAGCTACTGCCCTCAGGGCCAAGGTACAGAGTCCCCTGTGCAAAGAAAAACATCTATATCTTAATCAGTAAGGAAAGCTACTTTTTGAAGGCAGCCTGCTACCTCAGCACACAGCATTTTATATCTATTCATTTAACCTTGATTCAGTCCTCACCATCATGTACCTGCTGCTCCTTTAAATGGGCTATATGTAAGAATCAGAAATTGCTTGTTCACAGCGATACCTGTGGCCGCAATGTCAACGAAAGTCAGCGTCCTGTTGCTCGCGCTCGCGCTTGTGCTCGCGCTACATTGACATGAACGAGCACCGGTCTAAACAGTGAGGCGACACACGTCAGCTAACACACAATATCACTCTATATTTCACCTGCTTGGCAGTAATGTTAGCTGACCAGAGGAGGGTCTCTCCATGAATCAATGCTGATCCTAGTGTTGACTTTTCCTGCTTCAGCCCGCCGACCGCGGAAGGAAGGGGGGGGGGGGGGGAGAGACCGACACCCGGTCGGGACGATAACGTAACTCGCTGCGGAGCCCCGTCACTTCATAAGACACGGGAAACCTCTGTTGGTCTGGAGGAGCTGCAGCATTTATTTCTGCAAAAACGTCCACTGCACATTCACTAGATATACTCAGAGCTAAACTAACTCTTCTGCAGTGTGCGCGCGTGCACGTGGAGTTGGAGCGAGCCGAGCGGGTGAGAACGAGCGCGGTGTGCAAGCAGGCAGCAGGAGCAGCGCGTACCCACACGCGAGCGCGCATGGGATTCCGACCCGTTAGAATTTATGCGCGTGATAAGTTACAAATAGTCCCTTTAATGTAGCTTCTATTGGTGTATTGTGTTTTTATGTAAATGTCTTTTAATGCGTTTTAATGTGTCCTGTCTGGATGAAATATGTTGTGTTTTAATGGACAATAAATTATGTTCTTTTTTTTTCTTCTACTCTGGATAATCTACAGACCTGGACTAGTGATAAAACCAGAGATAAAAGAAGCATTCAGACCTTTAAACTTAACTAAATGTAGAAATCCCACAACATAAAAATATAAGTAATTGTTGAACTGCAGTTCAAATTCTACTCGCGTCAGAGAAGCATTACCTGCTAAAAATAGTCAAAGTAGTCATTATGGAGAATGCATCCTTTTCAGTGTTAAATTACAGAGATGATTCTTTCGTCTTGATGCACAAGATAGAAAATAAATACGTTTTCTAGACTTTCGGAGGTCTTAGTGTTTTTTTTGTATTATTTATATGTTTTAGTGTAGCTGAATGAGGTGCTGATTTGATCTGTTTTATAAACTGTTGCATAGTTCAGAGACCTTTCATCCCCATAGGTATTTTAACTTAGTTTGCCAGATTAGACCTTTACTCTTGTTGTTTGTTTTCTAATCACAATGAACAAACAGTAGCTGCATGAGATCACATCTTGACTACATGGTTATATGGCCCATGTTTACATGCAGCTAGTAAGAAATTTAGCATTACCAGCTAAATGTACTTTAAGTATCAATAGTAAAAGTAGTCATTATGCAGAATGGATCCTTTCAGAGTGTTAAATTACAGAGATGATTCTTTCTTCTTGATGCACAAGATAGAAAATATATATATTATCTAGACTTCCGGAGGTATTAGTGGATTTTTTTTTAATTATCCTTATTATTTATTTATTTTAGTGTAGCTGGTTGAAGTGGAGCTGATTTAATCTGTTTTATAAACTGTTGCATAGTTCATAGACCTTTTATCCCCGCAGGTATTTTCACTTTTTTTCTTGTTGCTGATGTTGTCTAATCATAATGAATGAAAAGCAGCTGCATGAGATCACATCTTGGACTACTTCTACTACTACTATCTTTATTTTATTTCATTTTTTCAGTGTTATGAAATGTAATTTAATAACTTTTTTGGAGCAGGTTTATACTGTGAACATATCTGGAATAAAACTAGTTTGAAGAAAAAGTCATTACTTGGACCCATGCAAATACAAAACAGCAGCCACTTTACAAGTAGTACAACAATGATAAGAACAGAATACCACAGAACAAATACCCAAGAAAAGGCCAAGAAAACAAGATGATGTAGAGCTTGACATGATACTATACATAACAAACTAAACAAAAAAAACATACATAACAAAACCTCCCAGAAAATATGAAATAATTAATAATAATTCTAGTAATAACATCTTAAATAAAATTTAAAAAAAAATAACAACAATAATAATAAAATAAAATAATAACAAAATAATAATAATAAAATATATTAAAATAATAATAAAAATAATGTTCGAAAAATATTATTATTATTATTATATAGATTTAAAATAGGTGTGATTTTAGTGAATCATTCATTACATATCTGCTTAAGCAGCTGTGCGATTGTAGTATGGTTTGTTTTCACCCACATACAATGTGGGGATTATCTTATTATTTTATTATACATTTTTTTTTTGTTTGTCTGTTGTTTGTTTCCTTAACAAAAAAAGATGAAAAAATGTTTTCCTCTACTTTTGTATACAAAATGTTTTTCTTAAATATGAAAACTAATAAACAAAGTGGGGAAAAAATAATTGATTGACAGTCCTAATTTAAAATCAAAGTAACTAATAAGTAGCTGTCAAATAAATTTAGAAATGTAATAATAAGCCTAAAAATATTACTGAAATACTCTAAACTTTCCACCACTGCATAAACCCAAAACTAGCTGTATTGGTTGATACCACAATGGTTAAAAAAATATTTTTTGTGTTTGGGTTGAACTGACCCTTTAAAAAACACACACATTCATGAAAGCGATGCACTCTGAAAGCTCAGTTCATACACTATAAAGAATTATAAAGATTATAAAGACACTCACCACGTGTAAAATGCCATACAACACCATGTCCAGCTGAACGAGGGTGGATGTGGTCCAGTTTTTCACTGGTCGCATGATTGATAGAACATCATTTGTTGTCGTCAGGTTCAAGTGTGTCAGAAGACCAACGTAGGAACAGTCTGAGGTCTGACTGCTGGAAACACCTGCAGGGAACGAGAAAAAAAACCTTTACAGACAAGCAATATATCTTAATTCTATACTTGAAAAAAACAATATTTTAAGTTGAAGTTTATCACTCACCAATTAAAGCAAGAAAAGCAAGAGTCCTCAGAGCTGACATGGCTGTTTGCCTTCATCTCAATCGGAGCAAACGCTTTTAAGCTGCAAATCTGTGTTTAAACAGCAGAACAATACAACAGTTAAGTGCAGAAGAGACATCAATAGATCTAATTAATCGCATTGTCAAAGTAAGAAAGCTTCTCTTTGCTTCTGCGGTCTGTTAAGGGACAAAATAGAAATCAAGCTTGCATCTCTATTGTTGACCTGCAGCTGAAGCAAAAAGTCAACATGAGGAGATCTCAGTGACATCAGGTGGGAGTGGGAATGGGTTTCAGTGTGCACATCGATGCTTATAACACCTGCGGTAAAGAAAAACAAAACAGGCATGTGACTAGAAATGATTCCAGGTTTTTAATTAGAAAATATAAAAAATAACCTGCATACAGAAAAAAGTGAACAGCAATACCTGAGCTGCACATTTCAATATGTTGAAATCAGTGGTTCCCGGCCTTTTTCCTTTATGAACCCCTTTTCTATCATCACTGACTAAGTGAGATTTTATGGATATATAATATTATATTCAATGCATAACCAATAGCAGTACAGAACAACTTATAAACTGTAGAATTAACCCAAACATTGAACGCAATAACTGCAGGAAGTTTATGTAAAACGAACGATTAAGATGAAGTTTGAGCAGATTATTTTGAATATTGCATCAGTTTTCCTGTAATTTTATGCCTCCGCACTGCGAGGCATTATGTTTTCAGGTTGTCTGTCTGTCCGTCTGCAATATCTCACAAACGCCTGGAGGGAATATCTTCAAATTTGGCACAAATGTCCACTAAAGGATGAACTGATTTGATTTTGGTGTTCAAAGTTCAAGGTCACTGTGACTTTACGTCCGTCCCATTCTCGTGAAAGCGATATCTCAGGAAGGCCTTGAGTGAATTTCTTCAAATTTGGCTCAAACGTCCACTCGGACTCAAGGGTGAACTTAGAATTAGTCGCAATTTGGTGGTCAAAGGTCACTGTGACCTCACAAAACACGTTGTTGGACATAACTCAAGAATTCATACGCTAATTATGACAATTTCACAGAAATGATAATGATAAAATGGTGAAGTGATGACATTTTGGACAGATTGGTTGGCGGAGGCATACAACCACGAGGCAGTAATTCCAGTTAGGAACTTTTAATACAATTTTTTGTCTGTATTATGTATTTTTAACAATCATTCATACTTAATAAGCTTCATTTTGACAAATTCAGTGTTTTCCTCTCCCTGATGCTTGGCCATTGTTCTGTCAGCCCTTTGGTTGTTCTGTGAATATAGCTTGTGTTCAGGTCTTCACCGTTATCGCCCTTATCCTGTTTGTATCTTAAACAACAATCCAAACTTTAAAAACAAAATTTAGTTTACTTTACAGAAATGAATGACATGCTGAGATATAAACCAACTGTATATTTTTTAACGTTGTCTTACACCCTTTAAAATCAAGAAAGCCTCACGACCCCTCGTGAAGTTTTAGCGAACCCGAGTGGGGGTCAGGAACCATTGCAATAGATAAATTATAACTGCGCATGAAGACACAGTAACTTCAGAATACAAGCAGTTCATACTTCCACAACATTTTACCCCCTATAAAGCAGAAAAAAGCCTTTGGTTTTCCTCAGGTTTTGAACCTGTCCCCAGAAATGTCCCTGAGTGTGATTTATTGTTACACATTTTAGTTTTATTATAGTGCGCTCAAATCCCAACATTGTCCTCCCGTCTTACAAAGTCAAAGTGTGTGGATGTAAATGAATCCGGGAGTCTTTAATCCCAACTATGAATAAAGTACTCGATCTGTCTTGTTGTTGCTGCAGAAAATAACCTGCAGAAAATAAACAGTAACAAGTCTGGTCAGTAATAGTTTGTCACTCTGATGGTCTGTTCTGTCTGTATATCTTTTCTCTCTGACAGCACTAAAGCCCGACAACTAATAAAGCCACTATGTGTAGAAATAAAAAAGTGGTTGTTCAGAGGTCGTCAAAAAGGACACAGTGGCAGATAGAAACTTTGGCACTAAAACTCCCCTCCCATTGTAAATCACTGGTTGTAAATCAACGATTGGTTATATTTTTTATTTTTGTAGGTCCACCCTACCCGACAGATTAATCTAAAAGTCCTGGATACGTGTTTGACAGTGACGTTAAAGAGCAGTGAGGTCTCAGGGGAACACATCAGTGGGCAGCTGGAAGTCCTTGAATGTGTAGAAGGAGATGTCTCCGTGGTCCACCACAGCAAAGACCACCGGGACGTCTCCGCTCTGGAAGGCCAGCAGCTTGATGGCTCGCAGGTCCGGCACGGGGCCATCGAAACTGAGACATAACAAGGAGAGAATCAAATTACACATTATCCAAATTCAAGCCACAATCTGTAACAAATAGCTAAATCTAACTAAAAACCCATTCAAAACACCCATTGACTTCCAGACGATGGAACCAGAAGTGCTAAAATGCTAACTCATTTCTGGGTTTTAGGACTCATTCCTGTAGCAAAAAATAATCAGTCAATCAACAGAAAATTAAACAACAACTAGTTGAGTCCAGGTTGCAGCTTCTCAAATGTGCTGCTTTTTACTGTTTTACATCATTGTGATTTTACTTTTTTGAAGCGTTGGTCGGACAAAACAAAGCAATCTGAAAGACGTCACATTGCATTCTGGGAAGTTGTGATGAGCATTTCTGACATTTTACAGATCAAATGATTAATCAAAAATTGAAAAAGAAAGATGGCCATTCATCTTCAACCACTGTGATATTTATTTAATTTGAGTCTGTTGTTTCCTGTAAGCCAATCTCGAGTAAACACACCCGCAGGCAGTTTGTGAGTAATTACTAACCTGCACACACACATCCGGGAGTAAGGTTTCCCCGGGTTGCTCTTCTTGAAGTCAGCCACCGTATCAGGTTGGTAAATATTGAAACAAATCCTCGACTCATCGGAGCCTTTTAACCTGCGCGGACAAAGCACAAGATTGTCCCCTGAATGACGCACTCTCCATCACAGTACAATACATCAACCTCACTGTGCAACGAGACAGGTGACAAACACCAGAGCAGCAGCATCTCGCTCCTTTGTCTCAGACTCTTTGTGTGTTTGTAAATCAAAGATCATACATTTCGATAGCAGCAAGACGAGCTCAGTCCACATAAACTCTTTTTCTTTCACAGGCAACTCTGAGTTGATGTTTTCTGATCACAATGAGCAATGAGGTCTGAGCCGGTCTGGGCTACATGTTTACACGTAGCACGTTAAGTCATTAGTTGCCTCTTGCTCCCAAGACCTCGTTGTGATTCAATGACTTACTTAATCAGCTCATACAGCGGATTGACAAAACCAGAAATCAACTGTAATAACAGGAAATAGAAACAAGTGATACCTGGACGCTCCCTCGAGTAAATGTGTAGATTTGGAAACACTGATTTTATCCAGCAGCTCCCCTGGAATAAAAAAACAAATATCACTGACTTGAATCCGACACAATTTATCAATGTAGATTAAAATCCATAAACTATATATATATATAATCTCACCAGTGGGGATTGGTTGTCTTGGGTCAAGTAAAGGATGGACTTCCCTGTTCCACAGGTGAGCTTGTCGGCCTTTACCCTTCGCCTGCCGCCTCGCCAGGAGCTCCCGATACTCCGCCCAGTTTCTGCACCGCCGAACCTTGAAGGAACTCACAATGTGATAATGTGTCCCTTTTATACTTGAAAATAAACACAAGATTGATTTCCAAGGTCCTATTTCCAACAACACAACATATGCTACAAACCTCTCTGTCCTTGTTGACGTCCCACTGGCGCTTCCGCTTGTCGTCTTCCCTCTCCTGCTCCTTTGAGGACATCTTCACCTCCCTCACGTTTATTCTCTGCCTCCAGGGGGCAACGTCACAGACTCCCACAGCAAAAGACCCGGGGAGCAGAGAGGAGTCTGGAGAGGCCAGGCAGCTGGAGAGGCGCTCCCTGGAGCCCAGATCAGGGAAAGGGATGGAGCTGAAGTCCGAGCGTGAGGTACCAGAGGCGGGCTGGTGATCCGGTAGGTCCCCGAGAACATCCGTCATCCACCAGGTCCTGCCCCCACCTTCCACGGCTGAACTTGCAGTGGGAGTCTGGGTCCCTGAAGTCTCTGGAGACATCACCAGGTGTGACTCAGCAAGTTTTTTATCCTCCTCACCTTCACGGCTGCATACATCCTCCTCCATTCTGTCAGTTGTGGATTCTTCTTGTGCTTCAGTGTGACTACAGCAAGAGCGAACATTGTGTGATGGATGGGTAAAAACAGTTTTTCTTTAGATATTCTTTTAATAGGACCCAAAGCAGCAAGAGAAAACCTGGTGGCCTTAGCAGACAGATTTAAACACACATCACTAACTTGGGAGTGATTTTAGACTCTGATTTAAACATTTTGACAAGGTCATTAAAACATAATCTTTTCCTCCTAGAAATATTGCCTTTTTTTTAACTCAGAAAGATGCTGAAATGCTCATTCACTGGCCGTTTAGACTATTGTAATTCCCTTTTTACTGGATTACATAAAACGTCTGTAAGAAAACCACAGCTAGTTCAGAATGCTGCGGCCAGAGTCTTAACTAAAATAAGGAAAATGGATCCCATAACTCCACCGCTTAAGACAGTGCACTGGCAACCTGTAAACCTGTAAATTTTGCAAGTCAAGAAAGACTTGTGTTTTGTACTTGGATGTACTCACACCAGCAACTGGTCTGATCGTTTCTTTCTCTTTCCAGCTGATACAAAGACCATACTTTTTCTTTTTACTTTTAGCACATACCGTAGCTGCCCTTACAAAGTACGTACTGTTGCATGCAGTATGCATACAAATGGGACATACTACTATACTTCATCATAACATTGCGCCTTGAACTTTGACCCTATCCGCTGCGCAGAGGATTGCGGGTCAGAATAGCCCAAAAAGCATGCTGGCTTGCATACTGCAAAATGCGACCGGATGCAGTCGGACTTCCTGGTATTTTTGACATACTATGCATATGGACATACTAAATCTTTTTCTAGCATACTTAATAGTATGGTAGTATGGGTATTGGAACACACAGGGAGTGATTTTGTGCAGTGCCTGTCTTTACCTGGATGTTGTGGTGGGGGTGGGGGTGGGGGTGGGGCTGGCGCTGCGCTTCCTCTTCAGTTGCTTCCCCGCTCTGTCACGTGACTGCAGCAGGTTCAGCTGCCTCTCATAGGACGATGGCTCCGAACTGTAAGAAGCCAAACACACCTATATTATGCTGATGTCGAGACATTCACATCACAGCAAACAAAATAGGACAGGATTTCTCCACGCTACGTAATGAAGCGCATGTCTAAAAAGAGGCGCTAAATGTGGATATAGCTAATGGACTGAGTCATTTCTGTCTGCACCAAAGCGGTAGACCAACCGATCTATTATCTTATATTTCAAGGCCGGATTTAATTTCTAATCCAGTCTGAATGGGGCGTTAAGATTACCTGGGAGCAAACCTGTGCACCACATAGCCAAGCCTCTTCAAATGCCCGAACACCTTTGTGATGAAAAAGAGTCGTTAGACCAGTTGAGCAGCGCTGTCCTCCTTCAGAATATCTGTTAGGACATTAACTTGTACCTGATATTGCTGGAGGCTCAATGTGCTCGAAGACAGAAACTTCTCGTACCCGTCCTGGATGGACAGCGGCAGGTCCCGGTAAAACACCTGCACGTTTCCCTGTCCACACAGCCACTCACAGACGTCATCAATCAGTATTTTACAGATCACAAGTGCTTATGAATTTTACTGAATAACACAGAGAACGATGTGTAAACCACTCACACACTCCATCAGGTAGAGAGCCTCTTCGGGGAGGAGAAACTGCTTGCCGCTGGCAGAAAAGCCCATCGTCTGCCAAAACTTTCCCTATGTAAAAACAAAAACAAGTATTTAATACCAGTGTCAGAAATTAAGGGGGGCAAGGGGCAAAAATGTCCCAAGAAATCTCGGAATACCCCTAAAAATTTTGATTGAAGGGCAAAAACTGCGCCAGAGATTTCAGACAAAAAACATATATTTACCAGTTTAGGCCAATATCCTAATCCTACATTAAGCAATCATTTTATTGTCATCTAATTACCATTTCTGCCTCTAACACAAGACAGAACATTAATTGATCTGGTTTATTTATCTATTTTATTTTATTTCTAGGAGGGCTGTCAATCGATTAATTATGTATTTTAACATTTAGCTATCATACTTTGTTGTTTTTATTATTAGATATTTTGTTTGCAAGCATTGTTTTATCGACCAGGGCTGTTAAAGTTAACGCAATAATAACACATTAACGCAAATTCGTGTTAACGACAATTTTTAGGTTGTAGCGGGCTCAATTTCAAAGCTAGAGTGAAGATACTGGCATCATATGAAACTAGAAAAACCTAATGAATCCATTGGTACCAACCATGTTATACTAGCTTGTCGCGAAGGAGGCTAAGTAACACTCCAAAGTTAGGCTAAATTTTGGCAAGGAAAAACTAGCATGGCCATTTTCAAAGGGGTCCCTTGACCTCTGACCTCAAGATATGTGAATGAAAATGGGTTCTATGGGTACCCACGATTCTCCCCTTTACAGACATGCCCACTTTATGATAATCACATGCAGTTTGGGGCAAGTCATAGTCAAGTCAGCACACTGACACACTGACAGCTGTTGTTGCCTGTTGGGCTTGAGTTTGCCATGTTATGATTTGAGCATATTTTTTTATGCTAAATGTAGTACCTGTGAGGGTTTCTGGACAATATTTGTCATTGTTTTGTGTTGTTAATTGATTTCCAATAATAAATATAAACATACATTTGAAGAAAGCAAGCATATTTATTTTTTAAGTATTAAATACCTGACAAATCTCCTTTTAAGGTACATATTAAACAGATAAAAAATGTGCGAATAATTGGCGATTAATCATGATTAACTATTTTAATTGATTGACAGCCCTAATCTCGACACCACTGTAAAACAAGATACCTCCTTAATGGTGTTTCAAGGTTAAATAAATAAATAAATAAATATATTAAGAGCGAAATAAAAGCCTAAATAGTTAGAACTGTCTCCTGCTTTCTCTCACATATACAGATGATTGCAATACACACACTTCTCTCTGGAACAGCAAAAACATACTTTTTATTTACTAATGTTGACACAAGGTGGTGATCACTGTATGCATTTTAATCTGGGCTCATTTCACATTAAAAACAGTAGAGCTGCAACGCAATTAGTCGACTAATCGAACGACAGAAAATTAATTGCCAACTATTTTGATAATCGATTAATTGTTGGAGTAATTTTTTCATGCAAAAATAGTACAAAATGCTGTTTTCAGCGTCAAATATGGAGATTTCCTGCTTTCCTCTGTTTTATATCATATTAGACTGAATACCTTTGGGTTTTGGACAAAACAAAACATTTAAAGGACTCTGACAAACTGGGATGGACAATTTTCACTATTTTCTGACACCAAACGATTCCAGAAAATAATAGGTAGATTAATCGATAATGAAAATAATCGTTAGTTGAAGCCTTAAAAACAGCAACTTTATGCACTAAAAGTGCCACCAAATTTTGTAAATGCCCCAATTTTTTAGACAGTGGGGGCAAAAGTTGTCCCCCCAAATATTTTTTGAATTTCCTTCACTATTTAAGACACAGTATAATAATTTAACTAATGGTAGAGGAGGAAGTGCAGAAGAAATCAGCTCATCACAGTCTTTGTGTATTGTTTGTTTAGTGATACAGTACTCACAGCTGGAGACTGAAGCTCCACGAGCTGCTCGCTTGGAATCCATGTGGCCTTCACGAGGTTTCCTCTACAGTAAAATAAAAACAGGCAGTATATATATCTAATGTCAGTGCAGCACAATCTCAACACACATACACACAAAATACAAAAAAAAGTTAATAGACTTTTTCTTGCCACCAGGGTGCAGAAAACAGACACACAGTCCTGACATATTATCGTCTTATAAAGTTTGCGTATTTGTTTGGAGTGGTATTTGTGTCCACCTGATGAACGTACGTGCATTATTCACACTTCTTTTAGCTGTCGTTTGAACTTCACCAACTCCTGAGAAAGATATCCGGCTCTTGGATTAACAGATAGTCTTTAACCCTCTGAGACCAACAATAAACCAATTTTTGTCTTTTTTAGGGGGGTACAAGGGGTCTTTAGTGGGAGATAGCAGCAACAGTATATGTCATATAGAAGTGGTGTACATTGTCTGAAAGCTGGGAACCTGAAGATTAATTTGAGATGACTGTGTGTCAAGTTGTTCTAGTCATAAATCATAAATAAACAAATAAGTGATTAATTAATTTATTAAGATAAATGTTAAAAGTGTATATGGGCTTAGAACATTACGATAGAAGTATATGAAGGTCATTCCAATGCTTTAATATGTCTCATAAGTTGTTGCAGCAATTTTTGGGGTTGATACCATTTGTTACACAAATTTGGTGCTAAATGTAACCATTTTTTACCACTCGAGAATTGATCAAAATGATCAATAATCCCTCAAAAATACCACATTAAGTCAGCAAGACCTTGAGGAACACCACAGAAAAAGCCAAGCTGTGATTTGGTATCAAAAACTTTTAACATTTGGAGATTTCTGCAAGAATTGCATTTTTCTGCGATTAGATGTCGAGCACTTCTGTTCTGAAAACTGCTCAGAAACCCCCTTATTGTCAATCTAGCTAGGAAAGCCATCCATCCTCTGAATGCTCTAGCTCTCTAGTTTGTGGCTGTAAAGTTTCATGAGGCTGTGATTATCCTAGAGGTCAAAACAGGTCATTTTATACAGAGAGGTCTAGTTTCAAAAAATGGTCTCACTACAATGAAATGGCTACTATGGGGATTAACATCATCACACATGAATACAGTTGGGCTCATTGGATCCACAAGAGTCTCAGCTTTACAGTGATACCCAATTTATGTAATTCAAGACAGTTTAGGGACCCCAGTATGCAGAAATATTCAAGCCATTTTTAGAATAGGCAAAAATAACCCATTTGTACTGCATGCAAACAACTGCATGTTTTTTGCCCACAACTGCATGTGATTATCATAAATAAAAGATATAAAGAGGGCATGTCTGTAAAGGGGAGACTCGTGGGTACCCATTTTCATTCACATATCTTGAGGTCAGAGGTCAAGGGACCCCTTTGAAAATGATCATGACAGTTTTTGCTCTGCAAAATTTAGCCTAACTTTGGAGCATTATGTAGCCTCCTTCCTGACAAACTAACATGAATTGATTCCTTAGGTTTTCTAGTTTCATATAATAACTGGAGCTTCACTCTACCTCTAAAATTGAACCTGCTACAGCCTCTGAAAGGTAGTAAAGTTGGTCGCGGGTCTCAGGGGGTTGACTTTGTCTGTCTGCTGCTTGATTGAGAGATTGTGTGAGCTGAAGGCAGTTTTCTGCTGCTGCTGGAAACAGGGTTGATGAGAGCGCCGTGACTGAACCTCAGTGTGCCAAAAATCCAAATCTAGCAACTTAAAAAAGGGCAAAAACAAGCTCTGTAGAGCTGCCGAGTTGATGTTAATTCTCTATTCACTCTCATCTCATCACTACAAGCAACTCCTTTGACATTACATGCACTCTTTTTAGTGATTGTTAATATAAAAATACTAATTGATTATTAATTAAAGATGTCCTACTCTTCAGCATCTACTTTGCATTTATTTTACTGGATTAAAAATCTGGCAGCGGAAGCCAGAATCTCAGATAGCAGAACATCCTTGAATGCATCACTAAGTAAGTATTGATTTGAAGAGTGGAACGGATGGATCATACATCAATAATTATCATTGGGGATATATGTGTGGATGGATGCTACGCTTGCTCACAGTTTCTCCACTCTCTCCTCTGATATGAGGCTCCAGTGCTCATTCAGACTCTGCTCAAGCCGCTGTCTTTGCTCGTCTGAGTCATTGGGGAAGAAGTCCTTCTGTCCTCTGACGGGGATCTTGTGACTCCTGGAACGGGCTGCAAACAGCTCAGAGGGACTGGAATTTAAAGAAAGAAAACAACGTTCAGCTTCAGACATCTGATGCTTTTATCACTAGATAAAGGCAAGACATATAAATATATAAACTCAAAGGTCTGGATAAAAACATTAGAGTCGATGCAGAGGTGGTCATCCAATAGACTGTGTATAAAATATCCCGGATACGCGAGCTGCCACCTTGAGATTTTATATCATTTGGAGCCAGAATCAGCGCAGTAGTGATCGGGGGGCTGCTTCATTAGCACGACGGAAGCTGTTTGGCTAGAAAGACACAACAACTTACCATAATATCTCTATAACTACATTTATGATCAAATTGATCATCCCGATTCAACTGTTATCAGGTCATAAAATAGGCGTTATCGGTCATTATGAGCACCATAGATGTGGGTCATTAGGGGCCTACTACGTTGTAAGTGAAAACAAAACTTTAAAGCAAAACGTTTTAACACATTTTATAACTGAATGAAACGTTACATTTTTAACACAAACATGTGAAATGGAAACTTAACACTTGTAAACACAAAGAAAAGGGATTCAAGGAGAGCACTGACTTTGAATTGTTTAATCTATTAAAAAGGACACAAGCAGAGAACATCATTCAATACGAAGCAAATATCTCTTTTTATTGAAGATGCAAAATATGTAATTATCTGTCATAAAAAAGACTCTATCAAGGGAATTACATGTGCTTTTAAGTAGGGTTAGTGCATACAGCATTATGGGCATAAAATGTATAATTCTTATGGGAACCACAACAACCAATTTCATCCTAATATGTGTTAATTGCCAGATTGTAAATACAGGAAATAGCATTCACATGGTTTGTTGCATGCTCTACTGCCAGGACAACTCGGTGTTATATAACTTATGAAGTACAGCTGCATATAATAACAGTATTGTGTTTTTCCAGTGTCATCATGAGTCATATGTTCGTGACTCACTGCCACGAGACCTCGCCCAGACATGTTATATTCATTTAAAAACAGTGGTGGAGTATTCAGATCCTTCACTTCAGTAGCTTAAAGTACCAATACCACGCTGTAAAAATACTCTGTTATAAGTATTGAAATGTGCAAGTATGTAAGTATCATCAGGAAAATGTACTTTAAGTATCAAAAGCAAAAGTACTCAATGCAGAAAAATGTCTGCTGTGAGTTTATCTAATGAAATAGTATATACCATATATTATTACTCATTATTGTTTAAGAAGGAGATAATTTCATATAGGGCTGCAACTATGATTATTTTCATTATGGATTAAATCTGCTGGTTATTTTCTTGATTGATCAGTTTAGTGTTTGATTTGTAAAACGTATAAAAGTGAGAAATGCTGTCACGATTATTCTGTGACACCTTCAAATGTCTTGTTTTGTTGGACCAACAGTCCAAACCTCAAAATTATTCAGTGTACCGTCATTTAAAAAGAGCAAAAGCTGCAAATTGTCACATTTGAGAAGCTGTAATACCATGACATGTTGGGCATTTTGCATTAAAAATTACCAAACCAATATCAAAACAGACGCTGATTAATGTTTTTGATAATTTACTAATCAACTAATTGGTTACTCGACTAATCATTTAAGCTCAAATTTGATATGCTGTTTAGTGTTAGTTTTTTTTTTTTTTACAATGCATCATATTTTACAATATTTGTCTCTAAATGTAGTGGAGTAGAAGTAGTAAGTGTCATGATGAAATGGGACTACTAAAGTTAAGTACTGACACTTCAAGTACAGTACTTGAGTAAATTTACTTAGTTACATTCCACCACTAAATGTGCAAGTGCAGCTGAAACCACTAGTCGATTGATAGGAAATTAATTGGCAACTATTTTGATGATCTTTAGTGTTTTTTTATGCAGAAATGCCAAACATTTCATGGCTCCAGCTTCTCAAACGTGAGGACTTCATTTAAATAATTTTAATATATTTTTAATTATGTTGAGGTTTGGACTTTAAACGTTAGCTACTTGTAACAGAGTATTTTTTACAGTGTGGTATTAGTACTTTTACTCAAGTAAAGGAGCTGAATACTTCCTCCACCACTGAGAATAACGAGGATTCATAAAACATATGAAGGTAATGTTCTACCACCACTAACGTACATTAAAGCTACTACTGTATTGCTAATTTCTACGTTTTTAAAAATGTAACTAATGTTTTCCCTGAACGTTACATGCGTGTAAACTTCAGCTAGCTAATGAACCGTGTCCCACCATGTGAACTGTCAAAGCAGAACATATATGACAAAGAACCACTGAGCGAGAAATACATCAAAGTTATTGCTCCCCTGTCGATAAATGTACTAGTATTTCCCATAAAAGAGAACTACGCACCTTAATATTTCACTGTAGAACTTCAGTTCGGTGTCTGTCTTGTTTTGGTCCGCCATGTTTCAGCTGCTGTTGCTGCTCCCCGCTGCTGCAGATCTCCTCTGGGTCCTGACGCCCGTCAGATTCAGTAATTGAGAGAAGTTATAAACATTACCAGCAGGAGGCGCTAAATTACAAAGAGCGGTTTAGATTTTTGACATTGTTTTCAGGAATAAATAGAATTCAACCACTATACAGATTCACTTAAATGTCCAAAATGCATCAACATTTTTTAGATGACTTGCAATAATGAGATACTTATTTGTGCTGGCTTGTTTTTGTATAAAGTGTATGAATATTAATTATTCTGACATAAATGCATGTGCTTCCCCAAACTTGTCTCCCATAAAGAATGTCTACATTCAACTTATTTGTTTTACCAAATGCATTTTGTGGAAAACATAATTTCAGCATAGATTTTTTTTGTTTGTTTGAGTGAAGGAATTTTTTTTGTCACTTTTGACTTTGTTGTGAATGTTAATCATGCTTGAGTTGCTACAATCAAATATTGTATTGCAAGAGTTAAAGGGTAAATAAATCAAATAAATACGTAGACATTGTTAGTGCTTCCTCACCTTGAGAAGCAGCTCTTGATCTGAGAAAGCACTTTATATACTTCAAATTTGTGTTTTCTGCACAGTGAGGATAATATGTAATTAATTTAAAGCTCACTTAAATAGAACGGATTTACTGAAGTAAGCCTGGCCTTTCTCCTCTACGAAAGCACCGCTCTGTTTTTCTCCGACAATGTAGAATATTTTAATATCAGCAAACTCAGGAATCAGAGGAAATCCAGTTGCATCAGTGCTGCAGTTCCTGGAAGAAACCAATAATACTTCTGATGTATTTTCTCTGTCAAAATATCAATCATGGCACCAAATGTCTCACTAAAAAGTAGTATATGTTTCATGAGTCTGCAAAAAATACACACACACACACACACACACACACACACAAATACTGTATATATTTTTTTATCTGACTTAACTATGACTTGCCACAAACTGCATGTGATTATCATAAAGTAGGCATGTCTGTAAAGGGGAGACTCGTGGGTCTTGAGGCCAGAGGTTAAGGGACCCCTTTGAAAATGGCCATGACAGTTTTTCCTCCCCAAAATTTAGCACAAGTTTGGAGCGTTATTTAACCTCCTTTTTTAACCTCTATTTTTTTTTTTAACACAGTTGCTTTGTCAAGGAACTATTCATGGAAAAAAAACATGTGCATCCACAGAGAGGAGTCTCAAGCCATTTCATTGTAGTGAGATAATTTTTTGAAACTTGATCTCACTGTATAAAATGACCTGGTGACCTCTAGGATAATCACAGCCTCATGAAACTTTACAGCCACAAAACTACAGACCTAGGGCATTCACAGGATGGATTTCCTAGCTAGATTGACAGTAAGGGCGTTTCTGAGCAGTCTACACAACAGAGGTGCTTGCCATCAAATCGCCGAAAAATGCAATTCTTGCAGAAATCTCCAAATGTCAAAAGTTTTTGGTTCCATACTAGGACCACTGCTGTTCTCCATATATGTAAATAATCTTTGTGATAACTTATCAAATGCTACTTACCATTTTTATGCAGACGATACAGTTATCTATTGTTCACCCCCTTCAGTAGCACAGACCCTTGAATTTCTGCCGTCTGCCTTTGATGTGGTTCAATAACACTTAACTCAACTTAAGTTGGTGTTAAATGCAGACAAATCCAAAATCATGCTATTTTCAAATGGCAAAAAATTACCATCTGATGTTCCTAAGGTCTCAACTGCTCAAGGCTTCGATATTGAAATGGTCCTAACATATAAGTATTTAGGTATCATTATCGATCAGAAATTGTCTTTCAAACCATACATTGAAAACCTGGTTTCCAAGCTGAAAATTAAATTGGGTTCTTTTTTAGAAATAAATCCTGTTTCTCCCTCCAGGCGAGGAAACATTTGATCTCAGCAACTTTTTTACCTTTATTGGATTACGGTGATCTGCTCTATATGAATGCACCTGACCAGTGCCTAAAGAAGCTGGATACTGTATATCATTGTGCTTTACGTTTTATTACTGGCTGTGGAAATCTGGTTCACCACTGTACCCTGCATGCGGCTGCTAAATGGCCATCTCTGTATGTCCGCAGACTTTCACATTGGTTGGCGTTTTTATATAAATCGCTCCTTGGACTGGTTCATTCGTATCTGTGTACATACAGGTGCACTGACCGCAATCAATATGGCCTGCGCTCTCACAATGTTCTACAGATGTTGGTCCCAAAGGTTAGAACGGAGCTAGGCAAAAAAGCTTTTATATACGCTGCTCATTCTTCCTGGAATAATGTACAGAATGACCTGAAACTGTCAGAGCTGATTACTATGGGGGAATTTAAGTCCAATTTAAAGGATCGAGAAAGTGGCACTATAGGTCGATGTGATTGCTCTTGATTTTTCTCACTGATTTATTTTTGATTGCATACAAACTGGATGTCATGCTCGTTGACTTGTGGTGTGTGACTGTTGTATTTGTCTGCTTGTATTGTTTTGTTTTGTCTGTGCTGACCTCTTGGCCAGGTCACTCTTGGAAAAGAGATTTTAATCTCAATGAGTTTTTTTACCTGGTTAAATAAAGGATATATAATATACTAGAGGTCGACCGATAAATCGGTCGGCCGATTAATCGGGCCGATTTTTTGACATTTTTTCATAATCGGCATCGGCCGATTCCTGAGCATATTAAGCCGATTTGTTTACAGGCAAATCTGCGGGCAGCCCAGTGTTGTTGTTGTTGCTGCTAAAAGTCTCCACTGCACATTTAGTTTAGTTTAGCAGATTGTCCGCTGTGTCTGCCCGGCGTAATGATACTCTGTCTGCCCAGATTAACTATAGCGAGTGTGTTTTTGTGCTACGTTAGCAGCTGTAGCTCTGCTGCAGCTTCGTGATCGCCGCCGCTGTCATTGCAGCGAAACTTTTGCGAGTGTACGACCGACTGTATGTGTGTGGCGGCGGCGGAGAGTGGGGGGAGAGGGGGGGGGGGGGAGTGGGGGGGGTGTGAACGTAGGTGTAGCAGACAGTGTGTGTACAGTTTATTTGTAGGTGGATAAATGCTACGAGGCTACAACTCGCTCTGCTCAGCCAGAGACCGGAGAAAACTTCCTGTATCTGTAACTCCGGCTCCGCCTCTTAAGGTGGACTCTTAAGGTGGACTGTTAAGGTGGACCTGCTTTTCTGCTTGAGCCTCAGCTTTGTAATTCATTATTAATATATATTTTAACCGTTTTAACCGATAGCGTTAATCGGTTAAAGTTCTTAACGTCGGTTAACAGTTAATTGGTTTATTATTGACATCCCTAGAGTGAACAAAGTTATTATTATTTTTTGATCAATTAGATTATGGCCATATAACTTGTAACAGTGTCTGTCAACAAACATAAATAAAAAACATGCTTTAGGACAGTTTTCGAAAGGTGCTTAAAAGGTTTTGAGCCCTGTACTATTAAGTACACTTATATTAACCATCATGCACAAAATAAAATATGCACTGCAGTGCACACACAAAGTGCAAATTGGAGAGACAGACCCTAAGTTTTGTTCAATAAATGTTTACTTAAGTTAAGACATTTTGTGTATTACTTGTTATTATTAAGCTGTTATATTTTATCAGATGGAGGAAAAAAAGAAAACCAGCCAAACATATCGGCAAAAAAAAAAAAATCGGCATCATATATCGGCCATCGGCTGTCCTGATTCTGTAAAAAATCGGCATCGGCATCGGCCATAAAAAACCCATATCGGTCAACCTCTATAATATACTTCTATGTGACATATACTGATGAATTTTCATCTACTCCTGAACATCCCCTGTTCCCCCAAGGAGTCCAGAGAAGCCCCTTTTACAATACAGTACCTGGACTTTGTATACTTGTTTCTATTTGCCTTTAGTTCAGTCCATCTGAACACTGATAGGACCTAATCTTGTCCAAACAGTCAGATTCTTCTCATCTCAAGCCATTACATAATGATGACAGTATAAAAGCCCCCATACTCACATTGTCTGCAGCAGGACCTTCACAGCTGCACAGTATGTATACATCTTCATAGTACTTTTATATCTTTATATAACCTTTTCTACACAAACAAAAACTACTGACTCTGCATTTAACTTCAATTCATTTGCATGATGTGTGGAATGAGTTAAAGATTAAATTGTCTCATTTTCTGCAGGTTTGCTGAGACAAAATGAGACTTTCAGCCTCCCTGATCCTCGTCTCTGCGCTGATGGCCGGTAATAAACCTTTCCTTTGTGTCTTTATGTGCATATCTGTGCATGTATAAAAGTATAATTTAATATATATTTTTTTTAAATTAAGGGCATTGGTCTGCAAATCTGACTAGAAATGAGTTATATATTATTTTGTACAGTAACTCCAAAGCATAGCTCAAATATCTTGAGTCATCCAGATGTTTTTGTTGTCTCTGGTCTCTCAGGTGGGGTGGCCATTAAAACCCTGGTGTTCCCCTCTCAGACGTCAACCAGTTATGTTGAGATGGTCCCCCAGAAGCCCCTCAGAATGAACGCCTTCACTCTTTGCATGCGCGTGGCCACGGAGCTCAGCGGAGAGCGTGAGGTCATCCTGTTTGCGTACCGGACCGCTGACTATGACGAGCTGAATGTGTGGCGTGAGCTGGACGGCAGGTAGACAAGACAACTCATTACTCATTACTACTACCACTACTAATACTACTAATAGTACTCATTCTACTCTCACTAACAATACTTCCATTACTGCTACAATACTAGTACGACTGCTACTACTACTACTACAAACACTACTACTTCTACTTTTACTAACAATACTACCACTACTACAACAAACAATACTCCTACTCTCACTAACAACCATTACTACAACAATACTTCTGCAACTGCTACTAATACTACTAACAGTACTTCTTCTAATACCAATACTCCTATGACTACTACTACTGCTGCTAAAAATGCTTCTACTACCAACAATACGACTAGTACTACAAACAACTAACTACTAGCAACTACTAATTCTACTAGCAATACTACAACTACTAGTACTAATGCTACTACAAACAATAGGCTACTACTACCAACAATACTACTGCTACTACCACTAATAATTTGACTAATACTATTACAAACAAACACAAACTACTACGAACAGGCTACAACAACTAACAATACTACTACTACTACTACTACTACACTACACTACACTTCAATTACTACTAGTAACAAGATTCCTTCTACTACTACTAATAACAGTACTCCTACTCTTACTAACAATACTACTACTACTACTACTACTACTAACACAACTCCTTCTACTCTCACCAACAGTACTACGACTGCTACTACTACTACTACAAACACTACTACTTCTAACAATACTACCACTACTACAACAAACACTACTCCTTCTACTCTCACTAACAACCATTACTACTGAAATACTTCTACAACTGCTACTTAAACTACTAACAGTACTTCTTCTAATACCAATACTCCTATGACTACTACTGCTAACAATATTTCTACTACCAACAATACTACTACTTCTTCTATATACTACTTATACTACTTCTACTACAAACAACTAACTATAACAAGTACTACTACCACTAACAATATTACTACTACTAATGCTACTAAAAACAATAGGCTACTACTACCAACAATACTAATACTACTACCACTAATAACAATTCGACTAATACTACTAAAAACACTACTGCTACGAACGGGCTACAACAACTAACAATACTACTATAACACTCACTACACTTCAATTACTACTACTAACAATACTTCTACTATTACTGCTACTAACAATACTTCTGCTACTACAGCAACTACAAACAACACTACTATTACAGTTACTGGTAATACTACTAAAAACAATAGGCTACTTCTGCTAACAATACTACTACTACAACACTACACTACAAGTACTTCTACAAACACTATCACTACTACTACTAACAAGACTCATTCTACTACTGCTACTAACAATACTTCTGCTACTGCAGCAACTACAAACAATACTACACTGCACTACAAGTACTACTAACCTTCTACTGCTGATACTAACAATACTTCTGCTCCCACAACTACTATAAGCAACACTGCTAATACACATGCTGATACTATTACTACGAACAATAGGCTACAGCAACTAACAATACTACTACTACAACACTATACTACACTACAAGTACTTCTACAGACACTACTACTACAAATATGACTCATTCTACTACTACTGATACTAACAATACTTCTGCTACTACAGCAACTACAAGCAACACTACTACAACAAGTACTGATACTACTACACACAATAGGCTACTTCTGCTCACAATACTACAACTACTACTGCTACAACTACTACAAACAAATCCACTGCTACTGCTTTATTTCAGTGGTTAAGTTCAGTAAAATAAAATGGTCATAAAAACTGAAAAAAGAGAACAACAACTGATACTCATAATAATACTGCTCCTACAGCCGCCAATAATAATGACGTATTATATTTCTAATCTTACATTATGACACAATCAAGGTCATTAAATTTACAATAAATAAGTGTTAAAGTGATTTCACTGACACCTACCAGACTCCATATGTCCTCTGTCTTTTTTGTTGCATTGTTAAACCCTGTGAATTCTAATGCATTATGATATATATATAAATGTGTGTCTAGATTGTCCTTCTACCTGTCGGGAGAAGCGGTCATGTTCCAAGTCCCTCAGCTCGGCGCCCTGCAGACCCACCTGTGTGTCACCTGGGATTCCAGTTCAGGTGCGGCCGCCTTCTTCCTGGATGGGAGGAAAAGCTTGACCAAAATCTACAAGAAGGGTCACACGGTCCAACCCGGAGGCAAGGTCATCATCGGACAGGATCCAGATAATTACGTGGGTGAATTTGACGCCGCCCAGAGTTTTGTTGGGGAGATCAGTGATGTTAATCTGTGGGACACTGTCCTCTCAGACAGCACGATCCAAGACATGTTCTCTGGGAAGAGAGTACCAAAAGCAAACATCATCGACTGGGAAACCACAGAGCTTAAAATTAACGGGCAGGTGGAGGTTGTTCATTATGAGCTGTAATGCTCACAGCACATGCTGGAATAATAAAGGCAATGTCATCATGTCAACAATATAAAGCTCCATCCAAATTACACCTGTATGACATTCAGTACATGAAGATGGTGAAGTGTTGATCAAAATGCAGCTGTCTCACCTCTCATTAAGGTCACACTGTAATTCTCCTCAGTCCAATAAAAACATATGACAATGCCTGTTGTGGTGGAATATATTACATTATTATTACTCACACAACATATACAAAACTGTCGTAGGGTGGTTATTTTCATGCGTCCATGTGTTGCACTTTATCATTTTTAGCTCAGATTTTGTATAAATTAAGTGACATTCATGATATATACATTGCACTGATTTTCAACTTTTTTTTATAATATGATTTACACATCAGTAGATTTAACATTAGCCTTGAAAACTATATTGAAATCTATAAAAGACAAGACTGAACTACCAGGCAAAGTGCAACTGCCAGTCTCAATGAGTAAGAACTAGTTTGTGCTACTTCAATTGACAATTTGTGTGTGAATATGCACTATACCATCTCTAAAAGAAATATTAAAGCAATGATGCTTAGAACAACTAGCTTAATAATGTTACTTCAAAATAACTTATTTGTATTTGATCTGCATTCACTGATTTGGCTACCTGAAATGTGAAATCATAGAATCACAATTATAGCAGGGCCAGAAAAACACAGAGGTCTAATTATTTTGTATTATTATGGCAACCCGGATGTTGTGACAAATGATAAAATAACAGTGTACGGCACACACTATGATAAATTTAAGGGCTCTATAAAAATCTTGAGTATATGTGTTGTTTAAGCACTCTCTTGTGGACTTTTAAGACATTTTCTTCACTGGAGGAGCAGTTATGTGTAGAAGTTGCAATCAGTCACAACCATAGACTGTATAAAATAACCCATAACTCACTTTTGAGTATTTTTGTGGCATAATAATAAATAAAAAAATAATGATATATATACAATTTATGTTTGAACGATTGTAAGATTGGCATTTCAAGTTCAAAGGTGCACAACACATTAATTTATATGCGATGGAATCTACAAGGTAAAGGTTTAGACGAAAAAGGTGTAGGATTTGATTTCATTGATGACAGGCACGGACGGGGTTCGAACCCGCGATCTTCGGTTTACGAGACCGACGCCTTACCACTTGGCCACCGCGCCTGGCAGTGTGAACGGGCCACGGCATGCTTATTTAAAGAAGGTCCTTTGATTAAACACGTTTTGGGATTAATTTCGAGATGTTAAAGTACCTTCTGTGTCTGTATGGCTCTATAAATTCGATCGGCTCGCCTGCAGGAAGCCTTCCAAACTCCTTTAACATTATACACTATCTAGACTTTCTTAGCAGCAAACGGGCTAATCGCACTTTCACATTATGTTAAGACATTTTCCTAATCTTTACAAAAGTACTCTTCTGAAAATCGGCAAAAAAAACACAAACCATAAAACCATGATTCAGTAAACGTTTGGAGAGGGTTAACTTGTGTTGCTATGTATTTTCTCACTATCAACGTATCGTTACACCACGTGGGAGCTGATGAGATGTGAACTCTTAAAATATAAACCCACCTTGTTTGTTGTTTTGTAATCACTTTATAACACAATAAAAAAAAAAAAAAAAAAAAAAAAAGAAGTACAAGAAGTGGAGTTAAAGTATGAAGAGACAGAATGGAATAAATAAAGTAAAAACAAAATATTAACCCACCTCGACAGGTTTCTCCCATGCAGCCGAATGTCCCACCAGATGGCCTTTTAGTGATTATAAAATGTCGTAAATATTTTATTAAATATATTTCACATGAAATCAGCTCCATTTCGAAATAGGAAGGGAACCTTGATCTGGAACACACCCGGAAGTACCTAAAGTAGCTCACTGCAGTTTTGGATTTCAATACTTCCCTGAAACATGACAACAGATGTACCACGATGATGTGAACGTCGCATGTTCATGTCTCGGACTGTGCGAAGATTGTGCGATCCTTCTGAATATTACCAGTAGCTCATGCTGTAAGTAATGCGGTGAAAATCTAGTGCTAGTTTGGTAACAACAACGTCGGTATATTAGCTGAAGCGTTAGCTCGCTAGCAGAAGATCACTTCAATAACCTTACTTTGTTATTTACTGTGCAAGATTTACGTTATTTACCTGCATATTGAACTAGTCGTGCTGTTGCAAGTATGTGCGGTTACATTGATGTTGTAACTGTATGTTAGTTTTACCTATTTATAACAGCATTACTCCCACAAGCCCAAAGGCCAAATTGCATTAAAAAAACGTAGACTTTAAAAAAAACCGTGCTGATAGACAAGTTTACGTATTAGGTAAAACGTGAATTAAGACTCCTTACACATCATTGTGAGCCATTCTTCAATTCGGCATATCAAGTAATATCTGTATATAAAGTTTAAACTTTATATGGACAATAATGCCATCTTGAACTTTTTAGGCCTATTGATATCATGTTGTTTTACAAAACGTTTGATGTACCAAGTAGTGATTCCAATCAAATTACAAATAAAATTAACAATAATTATGAGTAATTTAAAGCCTTGTTTTACATATTTTTATGTGATGTGATTTATGCTATGTTTGCATATTTTTGCACACTAGTGTTTTGCAAATCTGAAAAATGTATATCATCTTTTTAGATTTGAACCATATCTCCAGCCCACTGCTATAAAAAGCAGGTAAACAAAGCATTACGACATCATAACGATATAAAAGCAGAAGTGCTTTAAACTCTAAAAGACTAGACTGGTGTCACTTTTGAAATATCCCTGTGGTAAAACATGACTAAATAACATTTTTGCATGTTACTCAAAGTAAAAGCTTTCGTCCAATATAATATGAGTGGATTTTTTTTTAACTTGAATCGCATGCCAATGAAAATAATCTGACAAAAAAAATATAATTCCATGGAGTTTACATTTTCATTCTACAGTAGAAGTTTCAGTATTGACCTTCAGATCTATGGAGCATCGCTCAGTGCCCAGTTGAGATCTCGGTATGTCTTGTGTTCCAGTCTTTGACAGAGCCTCTCTGATCTGCAGCAGCTGAGCCTCCCTGTCTGCTTTGCCATGCCGCTGCTGTTGGACGCAGTGTGGGCGCTGTGGAGCATTGGAGCTGGCGTCTACGACTACTTCCACACCAGTGCCATGGAGGAGAGGATCCACACGCTGGAAAACGTCCTCTCTATCCACCAGTTTGTGATCGCAGGCCTGTCGGCGGGCCTCATCCTGCTCGTGACTTACATATTCTGGAGAAAACACTGAAACCCCACTGACCAAGGCCAAACACCCACTAGACATCTTACCAGGGTAGTTTCCATCCTGATGCTGTCCTGACAGTTTGGATTATGTGACTGCTCACACTTGAAGATCAAGCATGTTCAGCAGCGATCAGGACGTCCCAGATGAGGTCAGGAGCCCTGATGGGAAACTAAACCGAGCAACAAAGCTCCATAAAGGCTCTAAAAACTGGTCCGGTACCCTTCGGGTTGTGGGTGCTTGGTCTGTCTATCCGTCTGTC
Source organism: Sebastolobus alascanus (assembly GCA_916701645.2). Taxonomy (NCBI): domain Eukaryota; kingdom Metazoa; phylum Chordata; class Actinopteri; order Perciformes; family Sebastidae; genus Sebastolobus; species Sebastolobus alascanus. The sequence goes on along the minus strand of CAKAOJ020000072.1, from coordinate 1,423,371 downwards.
TGTGTGTCTCTGTGTATTGGATGTTAAACTGGCCTGAGTAGTACTAATACAAAATGTTAACAGCTTCTCAAGGCAACTCTGCACTTTGACTTTTTTCACCAAGCTTGAAGGACTTCACTGTCTAGAAAATCCCTCTGAAATAATGCCATTCATTTAAACACCTTCCCAGTATGTGATGAGGGGTGAAGACGTTCGGTCAGCGGAGACGCTTTAGAATTTAAAACTTTGGATTTGTTACAGAACTCAAGTGTGATTGCGGTTGCTTCTATGTTTCTTTAACCTGTTATCACAAGATCACAACGTAATTACCTCAAGATCAGCTGTTTTCTCATGTTTACAAATTAGTCATGTTATTTTTTTTTCATCTGTTTTTGTAGTGCTTATTAACTTCTCATTGTCTTGACATAACTCATATCACGACTTAATTATCTTGAGATCATGGTGGTCATAAGATACATGTGACTGTGTACTGTAGATAAGCCTGTTATCAGGAGATATTTAGACTTTTAACTCCACTGAACAGTGTCCAAAGAAAATAAATCTATATCTTCAGATATTTGGCTTAAAAACAAAATTAAGTTGTGATCTTGAGACAGCAGGCTTAAAAAATGTTATCACTGATGGTGGATGCTCTCTGTTTTAATGATACCCCACTTTCTTTGGGGGGGACCATTAATCCCACCAATGATTTTCAAAGGTAAATGGGGTAAAATTGTGTCTTCTCTAACAGGTTTTAATGGGATGGGGATGCCAATATTTGACTCATAAATAAATGGTATGTTTCAGTTTTTTAAAGTTGTCAGGTCAAGATGTTGTACGGGAATGTGTGGCTGTTGTCAGTAAAACTGGTTTGCGCACATCAGACATCCCCCTGAGCTGTGAGCGGGACCGACAGTCGTACATTATTCTCCTGGTCCCAGGTTATTTAGAGTAGAAGGGATTGGTTATGTAGGATGGAGGTCTGATGTGTTTTGTGTGTGTTTAATTTGTTCCTGCTTACTTTCTGGGGTTCATAGCCAGTGTACTGTATGCACTATTGCTCTGACTAACCACTACCACGAAGGAATTATGTTTGAATAATAAATCATAACTTAAGTCCAAGCTGTGTGTGTTTTAATTATAACCTTTTTGTTCCCTGTCATGATTAACGAGTCAGTTTTTGTGTTAAATAGAAAATCCACAATGGAAAGAACGTCCTGCCATAACTTAATTATCAGAGAATATTTTACTGTTAAAAAAAGCTATTTTAAAACCTGTAAATATGCTTATATCTTGTGCTTTTAGAATTCATTTTATGTTAAATATGACAAAAAAGTAGAAGCAGCAGAAGGTCTGTATAAAGTACGGGAAGGATAAAAATAGCCTTGTAGAACGTGAAAACGGAGAATACAGGAGCAATGCTACAGTTATGAAATTACATTCATGATTCATACTAGTGCAATAATTACATTTATTCTAATGCAATAAATACACTTATTCTAGTGCAACATTACACTGTATTTATTTATTTTACTTATTAATTTAGAACCTGTGTTGTCGGCTGTGGATGTTTGTTTGCTGAAGTTGTTTTGTGCCTTTTAATTGCACTTATCAGGAAAAGCGCTCCTAATGTACAATGACAGAAAAGGCTTTCTATTCTAAAGGATTATGATGATGGTAAAAAAAAAAAAATACACTGTAAAATCTGACAAGTTGATCTTACTTTAAAAAATCTAGGAAACCGATTGCTTTGAAAAAGGTATGATAATATAATTATTAGTCTTAAGTTATGTTTACTTTATTTATACTTAAGTTTACGTATTTACTTAATTTTGTGAAGTTGCTCCAACTAAAAAATGGCTAAAAATGGCCACTCATTGACTCTGGTTAGTTATTGTTGTAGCTCATAACACAGTGGAAATACTGTATATAACCGGTGTGAAAGTTTCAGTACTGTGTGTGCTCATGAGCTATTTTAGTCCTCATTATGTTTTGGGGTCAGTGGTTTAGTCATGTGCAGGCAGCTCTGTGCTCATCCTGAGCCATATCAGGAGAGATTATTACTATGTAATATCATCTCAGGTAGCCTCCATTTTCTTTATGTATTTCAACATATGATTTGAATGTTTTATGAATTTATATTTAAGCAATAATCTTCATATATTTTTATAGCGAAAATAAACAAAGGATGCTTGATGTGCTGCAATAGAGGTGATAAATCAATGAGGAATATCCATGTCTAAAAATGAAATGATGTACACATTAATTTACTCTTGTGGTCATTTGTAGTTGTGATGATTAATTGCTGGCTACTAGCAGGAAATCCGCTCCATAGAACTGATACTTATCGATTTTCAAGACTATTAATTGCAATTAACCAACCAGTGGCTATAGACGCTTTCAATTGGCATTTATTTTAACTGGCGAATGTCTAAAAATTAAACTATTTTTAATGTTTTTAAATTATGTCTTCAAAGAAAAAGAAAAATCCGAGGAAAATCATACAAATTAACTGCTCTTATTTTAAATGGTTTTTTTTGTTTGTTTGTTTTTTTCCATGAACGACATTGTGACGTTACTTGAGTAAGCAAGGCATATTTGTTTCATTTTAATAAAGTTTTGTGCCTGGCCTTATTTAGACCTGGCTCGCCATGCTGCAGGCGGCAAATGTGCCTCTGTCTAGACCGGCCAATATTTCCACCAATGAGAGCTCGGGATTTCACAAACAAGCACGGTGATTGGGTAGAGCTGTTAGAAGGCGGGATCTTTCAACACATAAGAAGCTTCAACGTACATTTACATTTTACAAGTCGTGGGAAGTTAGGGCGAAAAAAATGGAACTCGTGTGGAGTTAGCCTTCAAAATAAAAGCATTCAATTGATCACGACTACCTTATCACATAACATGTGTTTAATGTAACGAGTGTTTCCATTGGGATGCATTTACGATTTCGATATTTGTACCCGTGTTACACAAATACTGAGCAAAACGTGTGTTTAACAATTTTTATATTTTACTCAGAATTTATTTCGAAAATACAAACCGGATAAGCCCGATGTTACTTTGTGGTGCTTTCCAGTACCGCTAACCCAACTTGCCACCGGGCGCTAGGCGAGATATAACGCGAATTTTTGGTGAAATTATGGCATCGAAGAAACCCCTGAGAACGTGTGCCGTTCGTGTTTAACCTGTAGTCGTTTGGCAGCGGTTTCCGAGCTCTCGATCAGCGAAGTGAAGAGTGAACAATGCTATCCAGTTAGCCCGGGGTTGTTGCTAACTGGCTAAGGAAGTTAGCCGGTTAGCTAAGCCAGCCGCGTCAGCTTGCCGTAGGCTGAGTTCTTGTTTCGCGCATTTCAAGCCTGTTCGCCGACCTCTGTAACTGTTTAACCGGCAGCTAAACGAAAACATTAGATCAGAGTTTCAACCAAATGGCAAACACAAAAGAGTGAAACTTCCATAATCCGCTTTTTAAAATGGAGAGTCGACAGTGTTTCGCCTAAGCGGCTGGTTTTTCTCTCCAAAACGCTGCTCTTTTGTTTTGACAAAGGAAGAGGATCAGAGTTTCTTTTTTTTCTCTTTTTTTTTTTTTTTAACACCAGTTCACATCTGGTTGTGGGACAGTTTCTTTGGCCATTTTTTGTTTTTTTTTGTTTTGGGCAATGGCTCCACAGAAGCAGAGCTCCTCAGGTGGAAGCCACCCGGCGGGTTTTGGTTCTGGAGGAAAAGCCAACGGGTTGTACCACCAGTCGTCGTCCTCCTCCTCCTCCTCCTCCTCCTCTGCGATGGCTGTAGCCAAGAAGCCCAACATGCAACTCATTCAAGCCGACCACGAGTTGTTCCTGCAGGCCTTCGAGAGTGAGTTGCCACCAAAGATGCATATTTAAAGATAGTAGTGTTCATTTAAGGTCACAGGAAAGACGTGTGTGTATGGTGAGATGAGGTGGAGGAACAGATCGTTTTACAGCTGTGGAGCTGAACTACTCCATACTCCAAACTATCATGTCCTTCTTAATACTCTACATTTTGATTTCAGCCATGGCAACTGTCCATTTACTACTACTACTAGGTGGAAGAAGTATTCAGATCCTTTTACTTCATTAAAATTACTAATACCACAGTCTGAAAATACTCCACTACAAATCTGGAGACGCATGTTTTTTTTTCACTGGACAGGAAGGGGATGAAAAAAATGTAACCTAAAAAGTAACTAAAGCTGTCAGATAAATGTAGTGGAGTAGAAGTATAAAGTTGCACAAAATGGAAATATCCAAGCAACGTACAAGTACCTCGAATTTATACTTTAGTACAACGCTTGAGTAAATGTTTCCGAAACATTGCTGCAACGAAGGATCTATTAATTCATTGTTTTTCAATTATATAGTTATAAAATGTCTAAATTACATGAAAACAAAAAACCCCTACTTGACTGATTTTGTCTGACTTACAGTCAATTATAAAGTACAAAGCAGAGAAAAGCAGGCAGATCCTCTTTAAGGGGGCAAATGTTTGGTGTTTTTACTTGATAAATGACTTGCGTGATTAGTTTATTAACAAAGTTTTCATTCATTAGATGAATGATTTTTTTTCAGCACTAAGTGCATTGATCTTATGCTTTTTGTTTGCTTGTTTAAGATTGAAAATATTCATATAAAAGGCTGAATAACACATTCAGTAATGTGCTAATGATGAAACTATATTTATTTGCAGAACCAACCCAAATCTACAGGTTCCTCCGCACCAGGAACTTGATCGCTGTGAGTGTTGCCTTTCCTTGAAAATAGTCACATGATGAACTTGACCATTTGAGATAAGAGGAAACGTTTCTGCACCTCTTGGCATGTTGAATTGTAACACTTCATGTTTTTTTTTTTTTTTTATCTCTTTCTGTTACATTTCAGCCTATATTCTTGCACAGGACACTCACCTATATGTCCCACAGAAACTCAAGGAATAACGTCAAAAGGTAAAAATCCAGTACTTGCAGAAAATCTGATTTTCCTAAGAAGTGTTCATAGAAAAGCTTTAGGCTTAACAGATCATTTGTGTTTTTGTTTATCTTACTTTTTGTGGCTTTCTGTTTTAGGTTTTATAACTTTATGTTAAACCTGAAACTTTGTGTTAAATAGTTTGTCTCTTTAAAAGCAGGTCAAGCGCTATCTTGAGGGAAAGTTAACCTGCATGTCGGCTGCTGTAGGTGGGGGGGCAGACGGGATCAGTTAAAGCTCAGATAGGAGAGACGTTTTCAGTTAAGCTGCTTTGCATACAGACGCTGCTGCTCTCAAAAAAAGATCCGTCTGATACACCTGGGGCTGCCTGTGGTTCAGGGAAGCGTTAAAATACGGCCTTGTCTGGTGTTATTATCGCATGGATGTCGTGTTGAGGGACTGCAGGTTATATATTTTATTCTCTGTTAAAAATCTTGGGCTGCGTAATCGTGTTTAAAATGGTGACAACAACTAACCGATTTTTATCAGCTGTGATTCAACTAACACCAAGGAGGTGCAAGTAGAATACTGGGTGATAATTAGTGTTTGTGTCTAGTCTTGTTGGTTCATATTTTCATCAGTTTTATGCAGTTTTCTTGTACAGCTGTTTGTGTTATGACTCTTGTAGATATATGTATTAATTAAGTATTGAATCAAGTATCATATATTGACACACTGGTATTGAAAGATTTCCAATGACACCCTGCTGTGCTGCCAATAAATCGGTGTCAGCGGTTAACCAGCGGATAACACAAGATATGAACACAAGCTGCTAGATGTGTGTTTTGTTGTTTATGTTGCTCAAAAACATATTTTTGTGCAAAAGAAAAGAGAAATTCTTACGGCATTAAACTGAACTCAAACTTAAAGATTAGAGCAACAAGTCTTATGAAACAAATTCCATTTGATCCTTCATAATTAGTTAAATACCTCTATATTATTGGAGTTTTAATATCAATTAAAACTTTTAAAAAGACAGAAAAAGACATAAGATACAGCATTTTAATAAAGTGAATTCTTTGATAATCGTTTATATCTGAAACACCATCAAGTCTATATCAAGTTTGGACATGAACTCATCAGACTGGTGCTTTTCTTTGAGGAACAGTAACTTCAGTTACTCAGTGCTTGGGGACTAAAAATGGCAGCCGTTAGAAGAACGTGTGTTATTCCTGATTTGAAGTGGAGTTGGTGAAGCAGGCGACGCGTCTGCTGCAGCTCGGCTCAGTTTCACTTTCCGCTGCACTCCTGCTGCTGCATGCTTCAGTCACATGAAACGCTGCTTGTGATTTGAGATGATTAAGCTCCACACAAGGACGTTCACTCCGCAGTTATTAACTGTTCACAAAGCAGGAATAACTGTCATAAATTAGATTGAATGCTGTTAATGCACTTATTTGATCAGAAAGTAAAAATCCAACTGGTTTGGTGTTCGGCATTTCACGTAAAGCTGGTAACGTAGTGTCCGGACAAGTTTTCAGTGTCTTTTGTGACTTAAATTGGCTCTGTGCAATCAAAATGTCTCTCTTGTGTTGCCTATTTGAAAGTACTTTTTTTTTCTAAATGGATCCATAGTCTACCCTACCTGTGCTGGATCTCAAGTCTTGGATGTTTTATGTAACTGTGAGCCACTTAAAGTAAAAGGCACTCAGCCGACAGCATGTCCCGTAGCAATCATTTTCTCCCGGAGAACAGCGAAATAATTCACGTTACAGAGTAATGTACCAGGATTTGGTCGACGCAGTGCGTCGCTGAATGTAAAAGTTGAGCCCGGTTGATCATATTTTTTTCCCTGCTCTTTTTGATCCTGTGCTGACGTCTGTCTGAACGCAGCCTAAAGATGTAAGGCTGGGTTCTTGTATTCTGCTGGACCCCTGCAAAGCCTCACAGGTGTTTTCAGTTACTTTGGCTCATTAGACTGCCGCTCAGGTTGAAGTTGGACGGAAGTGGGAATTATGCGAGGCCAACAAACTGTGTGTACTAATGGGTGCGCTCCAAAAAAAAAAAAACACCGACACACTGCAGATTTGAGCCAGATGGGCATGCCATTCAAATTTCAGTTCACAAAAAATGGCTAGGGCTGTCCCCGCTTAGTCGATTAGTCATTTTGGTCTTGGTCGACTAAGATTTCTGAAGTCGATTAGTCATTTTTTATGCTTTTGTCATGCTGAATGACTTATTTCCAAAACACTTATGAGCACATCTCTGGTAAACACAAGAGTTAAAGGGGTGCTTTTGTGTGATTCTTTGTGGAGAAACTCAGTTTTACAGATCTGTCGACTTATATAAACTAATCGATTAGCTGTGTTGGTCAACTAAGAATTTATTTGGTGGAGAACAGCCCTACGTACAAACGGCACATGGTGCTTCTGCACATCTACCAGCAGCATCTTAAACAATACAGACTAACAAACACAGACCTCACGTGGCGCGTCGTGGTTGAATCCGAGTGGAAAATCTTCTGTACGGTCTCTGCCAACACTTGAAAGCTGTGGAGAATAAAATAAATAAATAAAAGTTTGCCACAGCATCTCCATTACCTGCTGCTGCTTCACGCTCAGCTGATATTGCTTTAACATCATACCTGCTGCCTGCACGACATGTGAGCGGGCTTCGTGGTCGTTTCCACTTTGTATCAAACAGCTTGACGTTGAACTTGCTTCAGTCTCTCCGGTCTGAGTGTCAAACACGCAAATGTTCAGCACCTGCCAACGGAAAACATCAAAAATGCTGTTAGAATGGTAAAGAGCTGATGTAGAATCAGCCGCACAGACAGATTTAGACTCCTGGAAGTTGTATGTACGTATATCTAAGTATACGTATATATGTATGTGTCAGGAAACTAAACGTCTCTCAACATTTCAACCTTCACAGACCTCTGTCTGTCTGTCTGGTATGTTTTACAGGTGATTGTCAAGTCTGATGGCCTTTACTTTTTAAAGATTTGTTTAGTTTTTACAGTTCACTAAAACAAGATCATAAAAGTTTCAAGCTGTACTGTATGTAGAAGGGCTGTATATTGGCAAGAATTAGGGATGCACCGATCCAACTATTTCAGTCCCGATAGTGATACCTGGGGTTTGGGTATCGGCCGATACCGAGTATCAATCCGATACCAGTGTTTAATTAATAAGCTGTATGTCTCACTTTGTGGAAGTGACTGGGATCGTTCTGTTATGTGTACGGCAACATCAGGCTGGACTTAAACATTTCTTTCCTAACTTTGTAAAGCAAAATGTAAGATAAATGTATTGATAACATAACATAAATTTAGTGAATTGTTATTTATTATTAAAATAATAAATTGTACACCAGCAACTTGGTAAAAAAATCTTCAAAATTAACAGGAATTACAATTCAAGTGTAAAGCTTTTTAATGCAGCAACAAACTGTTCAAAACTTAAACAGGAATAAAAATTCCAGTATATAATGTATATGGTATATAAACATAGAATTGAATTTCTGGTATCGATGCATCCCAAGCAAGAATCTGGCGATATGATACGTATCATGATACAGGGGTAACGATTCAATATATTGCCATACTGTAAGCAAGGTGATATATTGTGGAAAACTGTCATATTATAAAGAACACAACAGAAATACACCATTTTAGAATAGGCAAAAACAACAAATGTTTACTACATGTTTTTTTGCCCTAAACTGCATGTGATTATCATAAAGTGGGCATGTCTATAAAGGGGAGACTCGTTCCCATAGAACCCATTTTCATTCACGTATCTTGAGGTCAGAGGTCAAGGGACCCCTTTGAAAATGGCCGTGCCAGTTTTTCCTCGCCAAAATTTAGCGTAAGTTTGGAGCGTTATTTAGCCTCCTCGGTTGGTAACAATGGATTCCTCAGGGTAGTTTCATATGATGCCACTATCTTCTCTCTAGCTTTGTTGCGGTATTGATATTTTCTTACACCCCTAGTATACTGTATAGTCTATACAGTATTTAAAGCATCTTATGTTACGTGAAGTAGATGATGATAATGGTGGTGGTGTTGTTGGTGTTGTTGCTAACCGCTGCTGTTTGTCTGCATGTTCAGGAAAAGCTCCAAGGTCGACAATCTGTTGTTCAAAGTGGAAAAGATGAGAGGTGAACAGGAGACTCACAGGTAATCTACACTCTACAGAGATTTAATGATTGTCTGTTAATATTTAGCTTCAAAAGCTTTCTAGCTCAACAAGGAAGAAACCCCGAATATGCTCTATATTATATTATATTTAAGGTATTTAATATCAACACTTAATTTTGGCGGCTTTATTTCTAAAACATGTCTATAAACTATCCGCTGTACAACACTCATCATCAGTGGAACCCAAATCATACGTGGGTAAGATCACATGATAAAACAGCAGCACATTTTCTAGAAATTCCATTGAGAACTAGTTTATCACACTGATGCAGACATCCTGCCATAAAGCAGCATTCTCATTGCATTGCATCATTTCCTGCAGTGACCTAATACAACCTGAGATATCAAAGGGATAGTTTCTGAAGTAAAGACGCATAATGTCTGATGGAATATATCATCATATGACCCAACTGAGTAGTTGGCCTGAAAAACATTCGAACATAAAAGTCTTTCTCTATATGGAAATGGATAAAATGAAATACCGGCCAAACTTCAGCCCTTTATACATAATTTTGCAATCGGTGCATCCCTACTATTTTTGTATGAACTTCTGCATTAACCTGAATGTAAACTAGAAACTACTCGTGAAAAGGACTTCTAGGATATTAAGTGATGGAGTTATAATGATAACTCATATCCCAAGTATGAAAAACCTGAGTTTCTTCAGCAGTGACGCTCTGGTTTCAGTCACTATTTTCCTATAAATCCTCATATTCTGTGTATTGCTGGAAGGGGTGTAAATCAGAAGTTTCATCACGTTACGATATTAGTATTAGTATGTCATGGGAATTTCAAAATAAAGGCGTATCTTTAATGATGACGATAGATATATATCGATGTTTTCACTTTGTATTGATGATATTGGATCATTGAATCGATATATCGACTCAGATCGATGTATCGTTACACCCGTAATTCTGGGACTGGCAAACAGCACACACTGTTACAAAATAATGTGTTTACAAGATCACTGTCCATGCATCCAAATACATGAATAAACCAGTTTCTGATCTTACTAATGCAACATCCAGACTTAAATATGATTTATTTCTTCTGTGGAAGCCAAAAACAGCCAGACTTTAAGACCTACTGACCATCTGAACTTCACATCTAGTGAATATTTGATCAAATATAACATCTTGTGTTTTTCTTTTCTACAGCTTGGACTCTAATCTGCAGCTCACCTTTACTGGCTTCTTTCATAAAGCTGGTAAGTTTGACCTCCTCAGCCGCCGTCCTTTGCCTTTCCTTTTAGATCTAGTCTGTCCACAGGTTCAGGGTGACTTACAGAAAGTCTTTCGTCCCGGTTTGTGTTCTCAGGGAAGCCATCTCAGGACAGTGAGAATGAGCAGAACTCTGTCTCTCTGGAGGTGCTGCTGGTCAAAGTCTGTCACAAGAAGAGGAAGGTGTGTGTGTGTGAGATCGAAGAGGCATCTCTTGCTTTTTCCTCAGCTTTATATCGTGTCCAGGTGTCCATGAAATACATCTGACATGTCCTTTTCCTGCCTGCTGTCCAGGATGTGAGCTGTCCGGTGAAGCAGGTCCCCACAGGGAAGAAGCAGGTTCCTCTGAACCCAGACACGAGCGCTGGAGTCCAGGCCAAGCCGGGCTCCTTCCCCTCCCTGATGGTTCCCAGCAGCGAGTTTGAACCCAGCGACTCTCACATGGTCAAGTCCTACTCGCTGCTCTTCAGAGTATCGAGGCCCGGATGCCCCCGGCCTCAGATCAACGGCCTGGCCAACGGAGAGAACCACCACAGCAGAGGTGAGCAGAGATTAGTGACGTCTGGACATGTTTTTTAAAGGATTGTTTGGTTTATTTCAACATTTCTATCAGTAATAACAACATCGTACTCACCAGGTTACTAGCTTAACGTCTGGAAACAAAACGAACCTCCAGGTCAGACAAACTTATCTGGAAGAGAAAACAAAGGTGACATTATTGCCCAAACATCCATCACAGATGCATTCAGTGTATCAGCATTCATGTCAAGTCCCTCTCTAGCTTCCTGTTTTTACAGGAAACATGTTAATATGTGGAATCAAATAGCACTCACTGTTTCATGGAAACTTTAACTCAGTAATAGTTCAAATGAAACTTTTGGCTCTTCTCTCCGAAGCTCGGCGTCTGTACTCGCCAAAGATTGTTTGTGAGGGACAGGAAGCACCACTCCACCACCCTGAGTGGACTGTTTTTTGTTGTCCAAAAAGCCCAACAGAGGGGCAGCGACTCTGTAGAGAAATTAACTAGCTGATCACATCATTGTCGTGAGAATCTCCGAGTTGAACTTTCATGAATATCATCAATATTAAAAGCTTTAAGCACAGCAATTAACTTGGTGAGCACATTGTTATTATAAAAGACAGAAGAGATTGTTGTAATGAATCAAATTCTTTTTCTTGAAAATGTGAACACTGATGTTTGTCTCATTGTGGTCAACAAGGAGATTCTGATCAGGTTTTAAAGACCAGTTTGAAGCTTGTGTGGTAGAGGAGGGGGTTCATGTCATCATGTGTCTGTCTCAGATTTTACAGAGGAAGTGGTAAACAGGAAGAGGAGGAGCTCCGCTCTCAGGGAGGAGGGAGAAACCACATTTGTGGCTCAGATGACGGTCTTTGATAAAAACAGGTGAAACTCACACAGTCCGACACACACAAACCGTCACACAGGAAAACTAGTTTGTTCTAATGTCGTGTGCAGCAGAACCAAAAAGTGAGAACGTGTTGTCGTTGTGCTGCTTGTGTGCGCAGACGTCTGCAGTTGTTGGACGGGGAGTACGAGGTGTCTATGCAAGAGATGGAGGAGTGTCCGGTCAATAAGAAGAGGGCGACCTGGGAGACCATCCTGGACGGAAAGGTGTGTGTTTGTATGTGTGTGTGTGTGAGAGAGAAGAGAGGTATTTCCACACAAAGTATACATTTACATGCAAGATGTAAAAGCGGGTAGTTTAAATCCTCGCTTCCTGCAAACTAGAGACATCATTTCTAGGGATGCACGATATCGTACCACAGTAATATATTATCTTATCATTATTATGGTCTGAGATGTAAAGAACATTACCCACCTCCATCTTCTGTCAGCTCACGGTCAGTTGAAGGTGGTGGATTCATAGAACAAAAAACAGAGAAATACATTAACCAGGAATGTAAAAATATTAGTTACATATTTGTTATTTATCTGTTCAGGTTAATAATAAGTGAGCTTCAAGCTAGCGTCGTGATATTATCCTCTCTCTTCTTTCGTAGCGTTTGCCTCCATTTGAGAGTTTCTCCCAGGGTCCCACCCTGCAGTTCACCCTGCGCTGGACCAGCGACTCCTCCGATCGCTCCACTGCACCCGTAGCTAAACCTCTGGCCACCCGCAACTCTGAGACCAACCAGGACCCCAGACCCAGCACCCTGAGAGCCACAACCACTCTGGGTGAGCAGCAACACGGAGATTATATCGAGAGCGATCTGCCAGTGGTGCAGCAACTGCTTTTTTTTTTTTTCTTTAAAAGTGACTGATTTCTCCTGTTGTGCTGCAGCTGTTAAAGAATCCATAAATGCTGACGTGCAAACCAGAAGAGAACTAATCTCAGCTGAGCCCCGACAGAAGCTACGCATCCTCTACCAGGTCAGTCTCGCCTCGTACTGGATCTGCACGACACACCTTCGCCTGACAGAGTCTGCGTCTTATTTTAAAAGCACGTTAAGAGTTTTATCGTCAAGATCGACTACAGTTCACCAGAAATATGCCGCAAACAAAACACAGGTCCGAACATTCAGGCTAAATACGTAACCACCGTCATCTTATCGACTTTGTGTCCAGAAATGATGCCAACATCGGGGGGTTCCCTAGATTCACATTATGCTACAGCGTCGTGGGACCTGACAAAATTGACGCTGACGTCCTTCGTTTCCGTTTTCCCTCCAGTCAACATGGACGAAGAGACTCATTTACGAGGCTGAGAAGCGGCACATCAAATCACAAAAAAATAATAATTCGACCGATGAAACTACTAAGAAACTATGAATAAATAACTTGGACGCTTAAGAAATCTCTTCCCGTCCTCGCACTGCTCCATCCGCCAGAGTTCACTCGCTGTATGTTAGGGAGAGGTGTCATACCAACAATCCAGTAATCACGGCCACTTTACGCAGCGTTTGACCACGTTTTAACTTTCTGTTTTTCATTCTTTACACAAACACTTCTGTCACCTTTTTGTTTGATCAACGCCTTCGAGGAGAGATTTGATTCGTTGTGTCGAGACGACAAAGACGCACAAAAAGACAAAATTGTTCGTGGTTCGGCCTGAAGGTTAAAGCCCCACAGATGATTTATGTTTGTGTCAGTTTCTTCTGTCTCACGCTCGCCGTCTCTGTTTGTCTGTCCAGTTCCAGTACAACAGCAACACGCGGCAGCAGACGGAGGCCAGAGACGACCTCCACTGTCCCTGGTGCACCCTCAACTGCAGGAAGCTCTACAGTCTCATCAAACACCTCAAACTGTCTCACTCCCGCTTCATCTTCAACTACGTGGTGAGAATATATATATATATCATAATATATTTTTTGTTCCTCTCATATATAAACGTTCAATGAGGCCGTCACCTATTTAAACACAGCAGTGAAGTTTGACTTGATTCACTTTTCTTTTGTTCCATGATTGGCATTAATCTCTTGAGTGTGATAATAATAATACACTTGATTTATACGCCACCTTTCAAAACCAGATATAAAATGCTTTAGATGGGTAAATCAAGACGGAAACTTAACATTTTCAAGTAAAATTAAATTTAAATTACAAAAAATAAGAATCCAGAAGGATAAAAGAATAGAACAAACTAAACAGATCAAACATTATTAGAACCAGTTAATAATGATTAAATAAGAAGTGATTTAAAAGATGTAACCAGAACTCACAAGAGTCTTGAGTCTTCATGATGTTGCTGCTGTCGGTTTTATTCACACGTCTCTCTCCTGATCTCCTGATCTCTGGCAGCCTCATCCTAAAGGAGCGAAGATCGAGGTCTCCATCAACGAGTGTTACGATGGTTCGTATGCAGGAAACCCTCAGGACATCCACAGCCAGCCGGGCTTCGCCTTCAGCAGGAACGGCCCCGTCAAGAGGACCGCCGTCACCCACATTGTCGTCTGCAGGTATTAATTGGTCTCTGCAGCCCCCGTCCACAGCAGTACATTGCTTTGCTCCCGTGCTGGTTCCTCCTGTCTGTTTCTCCAAACTCCATCTACTGTAGGTAATACACTGACTATGGAGAAGTAGCTCATACAACTCCACTTACTTTTTTCTATCCAGACCCAAGAGGACGAAGGCGAGTCTGTCTGAGTTCCTGGAGCCGGAGGACGGAGATCAGGAGCAGCCGATCATCAGCGGACACAACCGCCTCTACTTCCACAGCGACAGCTGCGTGCCGCTCCGACCTCAGGAGATGGAAGTGGACAGCGAGGACGAGTGTTACCCCGACTGGCTCAAAGAGAAGACGGCCATGGTTAGTATACGGCTGAACGAACACATATTTTACACATGAAGTCTGGTTTACTTGTCATTGCTGGGAATACTCTACCTTTTTTTTGGCTTTGGAGGAGCTTTGTCAAGAGAAAATAAAGAGCTAATGCTGCTCTGTCCCTTCATTTATGTTTCTTTAACCTGAGAGTATGTCCCTGTCTAAAGTCTGACTGCTCTGCTCTCACCGCAGCAAATCGAGGAGTTCACCGACGTCAACGAGGGGGAGAAGGAGATCATGAAGCTGTGGAACCTCCACGTCATGAAGCACGGGTGTGTAGATGAAGCAGGGACGGGGTTCAGTAGGAGTTTGCACATTGAGTTAACAGCTGTTGTCTGCTTTACATCACCAGCTACTAACTCTTAAAGGGACTCTCTGTAAGAATCAGAAATCGCTTGTCAACAGTGACACCTGTGGCCGCTAAGTCCGGCCGATGTTGATCCGTATTTTCGCCCGACGTCGGTTCCTGTTTTGCTAGACGAGCTTATGAGATATAACTTTGTTTTTTTTTGTGATTCCGTGGAGTTTGTGTTGGAGTCTGAGTTGTGGTGGGGGCTGGTTGTTTGTTGTTCGTTAGCGGACTCCATTTCTAACCGAACGTTAGTTATGGCCAAGGCACTCGCGAGCGCGCATGACGTCACATCCGTTGGATTTTCCCGGTAAAAAACGTCCCGGGTTCTTCACATTAAAAGCAGTCTACAGGCTGATAGATGAAACCCAGAAAGTCGCGGAAGGGCTCATTTTTTAGGTTACAACCTGTTCACACATTAGCAATAAAAAATGATTAAAACACATTTATATATGTAAAAAGTTACATACTGACAACTATGAAGTTGATCAGATTAAAATATTTAGACTGTTATACTGACGTGACGTGATCAGCTGCAGAGAACACACAGACTTTTAATTTTAGCTGTTCGGGAATTAACGTTAAACTGATCTAATCTGTCTCATCTAAATAGTCTCTCTCTCTCTCTCTCTCTCTCTCTCTCTCTCTCTCTCTCTCTCTCTCTCTCTCTCTCTATCTATATATATATATATATATATATATATATATATATATATATATATATATACTGTATCTATATACTGTATCTATATACTATATAATCTGAGGTTTTATAGAAATCAGACCTGACACATGCTGCTGTGTTGTCAACCTGATTTCTCTCACTGATATAAACATATTAAATGATGCATTAGAAAGACAATCTCTCACTCATCATATCAACTTCTTCTGTCCTCCCTCCAGCTTCATAG